>JANDEH010000024.1:4643543-5934426 GCA_024610705.1 Tetragnatha versicolor | reverse complement strand
AAATGGAGAATATCGTTTTTATTTGTGGTGATTATCGGCGTTTTAAACGCTATAACAGTTCCCGATCGGTATCCGATACCTCACCTACACGATTTTTCATTTGGCTTACAAGGAAAAACCATAATGTCTAAACTAGATTTGGTAAAAGCTTATCATCAGTTACCCCTTGAGGAAGATTCCATTAAGAAAACGGCAATAATAACCCCCTTTGGATCATTTGAGTATCTGCGAATGTGTTTCGGGTTATCAAATGCGGCCCAGAGCTTCCAACGCTTCATTGACAATGTTTTGAGAGGACTAAATTGTTACGCGTATTTGGATGACGTATTGATTGCTTCAGAATCTGAGGATCAGCACTTAAAGGACCTTCAGGAAGTTTTTAAACGACTAAACAGTTTCGGCATCATTCTCAATCCCGAAAAATGCGTTTTCGGCCAAACACAGATTGAGTTTTTAGGACACTTAGTTTCCAGCAAGGGGATTTCACCACTGCCTACAAAAGTTGAAACTCTTTCTAAATACCCACAGCCTAAAAGTGTTTGCGAACTTCGTAGATTCTTAGCTATCCTCAATTTCTATCATAGATTTTTGAAAAACACTTCTCATCATCAAGCACCTCTTCATGAACTATGCAAAAGTAAACGTAAAAACGACAAATCCTTGATTATCTGGTCAGACGAAGCAATAGCAGCTTTGAAACATGCAAACAAGCAATCGTTCAAGCAACAGTTTTAGCTCATCCAAAGTTAGATGCCAACCTCTCTTTAGTAGTCGATGCCTCTGATTATGCAATCGGTTCAGTTTTGCAGCAAACTTCTGGCAATATCACTGAACCCCTCTCTTTTTTCTCAAGAAAACTAACAGAAGCCGAAAAAACGGTATTCTACTTACGACAGAGAACTTCTCGCTATTTATAGCTCTATCAAGCACTTTCGTTGGATGCTGGAAGGTA
Organism: Tetragnatha versicolor; assembly: GCA_024610705.1. NCBI lineage: Eukaryota > Metazoa > Arthropoda > Arachnida > Araneae > Tetragnathidae > Tetragnatha > Tetragnatha versicolor. The sequence goes on along the minus strand of JANDEH010000024.1, from coordinate 5,933,474 downwards.
GGCAGTTTTCTGTCTTTACCGACCACAAACCTTTAACATTCACTTTTAACAAAGTTAGTGATAATAGTTCTCCCCAGACAACGACGTCATCTAGAATTTATCTCCCAATTCACGACGGATATTCGTTATGTAAGTGGGGAGAGCAACTCTGTGGCTGACGCCTTGTCTAGAATAGCTGCTATTGAGATTCCTAATGCTATCGACTATAATGGCATGGCGCTTGCTCAGACTGAGGACGAGGAATTACGTGACTTGAAATCTAATAGTAAATTGGAATTTAAATTAATTCAACTGGATCCCGAAGGTCAAAAGCTTTTCTGTGATATTTCAACAGGAACTGTTCGTCCTTATGTCCCAAAAGGATTCCGAGAAGTATTTTCAAGACTTTCCATCAGCTCAGCCATCCGGGTATTAAAGCCACTGTAGATCTCATCCGCAAACGCTTCGTATGGAAGGACTTAAGGCGAGACGTCACTACTTGGGCTCGAGCCTGCACTGACTGCCAAAAAGCTAAAGTTCAAAAACACACCAGAAGCAGTCTAGGGGCATTTCCTCTTCCTAGTGCAAGGTTCTCCCACGTCAACATGGATGTAGTTGGTCCTCTACCACCTTCAAACGGATGTCAGTACCTTCTAACGGTGGTGGACCGGTTCTCTCGTTGGCCAGAGGCTTTCCCGATGCCTGATCAGAAAGCAGAGACGGTAGCCTGGGCATTCTACAACGGCTGGATCTCCCGATACGGAACACCTGAGCTCATCACAACAGACCAAGGACGAAACTTTGATGGTAACCTTTTTAAAGCTTTTACAGAATTCCTTGGGATTCATCGAACCCGCACAACGGCCTACCACCCTCAAGCCAATGGTGCTGTGGAGAGATTCCACCGACAACTGAAAGCCGCTATCCGAGCACATGCTACAGAGAGATGGACCGAGATCCTCCCGACCATTCTGCTGGGAATTCGTGCATCAGTTAAGCAAGATATCTGCACTTCACCAGCTGAAATGGTCTACGGGAGTGCTTTACGACTTCCGGGACAGTTCTTCCGTGATGAAAAACCCAGCATCCTGGAAGGGGAGTTCCTTCAAAGACTGCGGACAAAGATGTCAGAACTTAAGCCTAATCCGATGTCCCGACACGGTGAACAGAAAGTCTTCATTCCTAAGGACTTGATGACAACCTCTCATGTCTTTGTCAGACAGGACTGTGTCCGAAAGCCTTTATCTCAACCGTATAGTGGTCCATTCGAAGTTATTAGGCATAGAGAGAAATTTTTTATTTTATTAATTAATAACAAACATGTAAAAGTTAGCATAGACAGGTTAAAACCTGCATTTATTCTAAATGGTATTGATCCTGATAACTTAATTAACGATAAGGGCATGCAGTATGTTACTCGAGCTGGTCGCAAAGTTAGATTTGTTTTATGACTTTATCTTTTGCGTTTTTTCGTCTAAAAGACTGGTGGGGGAGTCCTGTGGCGACCACCAACAATTCAATAGCATAATTTTATTTTAACAAAACAGGTAAAGACATTTTGCATGTCTAGCTCGCGTATTATCTAGCGTCGATGTAATTTATATAATTATTGTTTCAATTCAGTGATTCATCAAATTTTAAGCACTTCAAATAATAAGGCAATTTCATGTTTAAATAAATAGCAAATTATATTTCTTAAATCAACCTTCTGAGTATTCAATCGAGTCATCCAATTCAATCACCAAATACCAAATACCAATCAATTCAATCACCAAAGTCTGAAGATAACCTACCTAAAAACCTTTGAAAAAGTTTTCGGTTCATTTTGCCACAAAATCGACTAGATTAATCTCAGAGTTCTGCCAGTTTTTCACAACGAATTTGCGACCACTCTGATACATGGGTGGATTCTTTCTCTTTAAATAACTCTTTGGCAGCTCATTGTTGAGTGGGGAAAATCGCATCGAAAAAGGCTAAGGCAACTGTCTTCTCAATCAAGAAACCCTCCATGACTAATCATTTTCAATGCTGCCATAGACATATTTTCATAAATTCCTCTGTAGAAAAACAAGCCCTTGTGGCGACCACCAACAATTCAATAGCATAATTTTATTTTAACAAAACAGGTAAAGACATTTTGCATGTCTAGCTCGCGTATTATCTAGCGTCGATGTAATTTATATAATTATTGTTTCAATTCAGTGATTCATCAAATTTTAAGCACTTCAAATAATAAGGCAATTTCATGTTTAAATAAATAGCAAATTATATTTCTTAAATCAACCTTCTGAGTATTCAATCGAGTCAATCAATTCAATCACCAAAGTGGTGACCAAGGACTACGAACCACAGTAGTAAATCAACAATTGCCTGGTCACTCGTCTTAACGGATTTCTCGTCTATCTCTCTTGGACGCATCTTCTTCTTAGGACGCTGGCGCTTCACTTCCCCAACTCTCTGCTGATATAGGAACCCTCTTCTACTCTTCCAAGTTTCTCCATTTTTTTTGCACCATGACAACGGAAGAACAACCTTCCACTCAAGCCACTGACCCGCAGATCGCGAGATTAGCTCTCAAATTACCACCAATTTGGACTCAAAACATACGGTTGTGGCTAGTTCAAGTGGAAAGCAGCTTCGACTTGGCGGGCATCACTCAAGATTTGACCAAGTACAACAATCTAGTGGCAGTCATCAATCCTGAGATTCTAGCAGCAGTCTCAGATATCCTCCTCAATCCACCACCGACAGGCAAGTACGAAGCACTGAAACAACGCCTCATATCAGAGTACGCAGACTCCGAAACTTCACGAATTAAGAAGCTGTTGTCTGACGTCACAATAGGGGATGAAAAGCCATCCCATCTCTTACGCCGAATGCGTGAATTAGCCGACGGATCAGTGACCGATGATTTCCTGAGAAACATCTGGCTCCAACGCTTGCCACATGAGATGCAAACAATCCTTTGCGTTAGCTCGGACTCACTCGATTATCAAGCCAAATTAGCAGATAAAATAGCGGATGTTCAATTTCGACAGGATCATAACGTATTTTCAGTCAATCATCCACCTGGCTTAACTAAAGCGTCCCCTTTAGAAGATATTAGTGAGTTACGTGAAGAAATAACGTCTTTACGACGTCAAGTAGAACGGCTTGCCAGCAATCGTCCCAGAAGTCGCTCCAGAACCAGGGGGCGGTATCACAAGTCGAACCACCGTTCAACAGAATCTGGCAACTCACCTTGTTGGTATCATCAGAAATTTGGAGGAAAAGCTCTAAAATGTGTGATGCCATGTACATATCAGGAAAACTAAGTGATTCCCCTGTTATGGCGACGACAGGGGAAGAACAAAAGTATGCTCGCCTCTTTATCAATGATAGGAAGTCCGGCTTAAAGTTTCTCGTGGACACTGGTGCTTGCGTTAGTGTTTTTCCGCGCGATAAATCCATCCATAAAGCTGCCGATCCGAATTATACACTTTATGCGGCAAACGAAACTCGTATGCCCACATACGGTACTAAAGAGTTGGCCCTCGATTTCGGATTACGTCGGATTTTTTCTTGGACGTTTTTCATTGCTGAGGTCCAGAAACCAATTCTTGGAGCAGACTTTTTACATAATTTTGGTCTACTCGTCGACCTGAAAAACCGACGGTTGATTGACAAATTAACGTCAATATCGATAAAAGGCACAAATGCTCAAGGACAGTCGTTAGGATTAAAAACGTTCAGTGGATCTTCTACTTACTATAAATTGCTTAATCAATTTCCTAACCTTACTAATCCAGCCTTTTTGGGGAAGAATGAGACAAAACATGAGGTCAAACATTCTATCCTTACTAAAGGACCTCCTGTGTTCGCAAAAGCACGTCGACTTGCTCCAGAAAAACTGGTAGCAGCCAAGAAGGAGATACAATCCTTGCTTGACAAAGGTATAATTCGACCATCAAACAGCCAGTGGTCTTCCCCAATACATATGGTACTTAAGAAAAATGGAGAATATCGTTTATGTGGTGATTATCGGCGTTTAAACGCTATAACAGTTCCCGATCGGTATCCGATACCTCACCTACACGATTTTTCATTTGGCTTACAAGGAAAAACCATAATGTCTAAACTAGATTTGGTAAAAGCTTATCATCAGTTACCCCTTGAGGAAGATTCCATTAAGAAAACGGCAATAATAACCCCCTTTGGATCATTTGAGTATCTGCGAATGTGTTTCGGGTTATCAAATGCGGCCCAGAGCTTCCAACGCTTCATTGACAATGTTTTGAGAGGACTAAATTGTTACGCGTATTTGGATGACGTATTGATTGCTTCAGAATCTGAGGATCAGCACTTAAAGGACCTTCAGGAAGTTTTTAAACGACTAAACAGTTTCGGCATCATTCTCAATCCCGAAAAATGCGTTTTCGGCCAAACACAGATTGAGTTTTTAGGACACTTAGTTTCCAGCAAGGGGATTTCACCACTGCCTACAAAAGTTGAAACTCTTTCTAAATACCCACAGCCTAAAAGTGTTTGCGAACTTCGTAGATTCTTAGCTATCCTCAATTTCTATCATAGATTTTTGAAAAACACTTCTCATCATCAAGCACCTCTTCATGAACTATGCAAAAGTAAACGTAAAAACGACAAATCCTTGATTATCTGGTCAGACGAAGCAATAGCAGCTTTTGAAACATGCAAACAAGCAATCGTTCAAGCAACAGTTTTAGCTCATCCAAAGTTAGATGCCAACCTCTCTTTAGTAGTCGATGCCTCTGATTATGCAATCGGTTCAGTTTTGCAGCAAACTTCTGGCAATATCACTGAACCCCTCTCTTTTTTCTCAAGAAAACTAACAGAAGCCGAAAAACGGTATTCTACTTACGACAGAGAACTTCTCGCTATTTATAGCTCTATCAAGCACTTTCGTTGGATGCTGGAAGGTAGGCAGTTTTCTGTCTTTACCGACCACAAACCTTTAACATTCACTTTTAACAAAGTTAGTGATAATAGTTCTCCCAGACAACGACGTCATCTAGAATTTATCTCCCAATTCACGACGGATATTCGTTATGTAAGTGGGGAGAGCAACTCTGTGGCTGACGCCTTGTCTAGAATAGCTGCTATTGAGATTCCTAATGCTATCGACTATAATGGCATGGCGCTTGCTCAGACTGAGGACGAGGAATTACGTGACTTGAAATCTAATAGTAAATTGGAATTTAAATTAATTCAACTGGATCCCGAAGGTCAAAAGCTTTTCTGTGATATTTCAACAGGAACTGTTCGTCCTTATGTCCCAAAAGGATTCCGGAGAAGTATTTTCAAGACTTTCCATCAGCTCAGCCATCCGGGTATTAAAGCCACTGTAGATCTCATCCGCAAACGCTTCGTATGGAAGGACTTAAGGCGAGACGTCACTACTTGGGCTCGAGCCTGCACTGACTGCCAAAAAGCTAAAGTTCAAAAACACACCAGAAGCAGTCTAGGGGCATTTCCTCTTCCTAGTGCAAGGTTCTCCCACGTCAACATGGATGTAGTTGGTCCTCTACCACCTTCAAACGGATGTCAGTACCTTCTAACGGTGGTGGACCGGTTCTCTCGTTGGCCAGAGGCTTTCCCGATGCCTGATCAGAAAGCAGAGACGGTAGCCTGGGCATTCTACAACGGCTGGATCTCCCGATACGGAACACCTGAGCTCATCACAACAGACCAAGGACGAAACTTTGATGGTAACCTTTTTAAAGCTTTTACAGAATTCCTTGGGATTCATCGAACCCGCACAACGGCCTACCACCCTCAAGCCAATGGTGCTGTGGAGAGATTCCACCGACAACTGAAAGCCGCTATCCGAGCACATGCTACAGAGAGATGGACCGAGATCCTCCCGACCATTCTGCTGGGAATTCGTGCATCAGTTAAGCAAGATATCTGCACTTCACCAGCTGAAATGGTCTACGGGAGTGCTTTACGACTTCCGGGACAGTTCTTCCGTGATGAAAAACCCAGCATCCTGGAAGGGGAGTTCCTTCAAAGACTGCGGACAAAGATGTCAGAACTTAAGCCTAATCCGATGTCCCGACACGGTGAACAGAAAGTCTTCATTCCTAAGGACTTGATGACAACCTCTCATGTCTTTGTCAGACAGGACTGTGTCCGAAAGCCTTTATCTCAACCGTATAGTGGTCCATTCGAAGTTATTAGGCATAGAGAGAAATTTTTTATTTTATTAATTAATAACAAACATGTAAAAGTTAGCATAGACAGGTTAAAACCTGCATTTATTCTAAATGGTATTGATCCTGATAACTTAATTAACGATAAGGGCATGCAGTATGTTACTCGAGCTGGTCGCAAAGTTAGATTTGTTTTATGACTTTATCTTTTGCGTTTTTTCGTCTAAAAGACTGGTGGGGGAGTCCTGTGGCGACCACCAACAATTCAATAGCATAATTTTATTTTAACAAAACAGGTAAAGACATTTTGCATGTCTAGCTCGCGTATTATCTAGCGTCGATGTAATTTATATAATTATTGTTTCAATTCAGTGATTCATCAAATTTTAAGCACTTCAAATAATAAGGCAATTTCATGTTTAAATAAATAGCAAATTATATTTCTTAAATCAACCTTCTGAGTATTCAATCGAGTCATCCAATTCAATCACCAAATACCAAATACCAATCAATTCAATCACCAAAGTCTGAAGATAACCTACCTAAAAACCTTTGAAAAAGTTTTCGGTTCATTTTGCCACAAAATCGACTAGATTAATCTCAGAGTTCTGCCAGTTTTTCACAACGAATTTGCGACCACTCTGATACATGGGTGGATTCTTTCTCTTTAAATAACTCTTTGGCAGCTCATTGTTGAGTGGGGAAAATCGCATCGAAAAAGGCTAAGGCAACTGTCTTCTCAATCAAGAAACCCTCCATGACTAATCATTTTCAATGCTGCCATAGACATATTTTCATAAATTCCTCTGTAGAAAAACAAGCCCTCATGAATTTCAAATCTTTAAATGTGGCTTTGTGAGCCATTTACACATCAAACCAGACCCAATAAATATACTCGTACCTTTTAATCCTTGTAGTTCTCGATTATCCAAATTAACCTCGTTTCTAAAAATAAAAATTTTTAAGTAATAAATTGCTTTATTCATCCACCTAGCTTCTAGCATGATGGAAAGCACCAACGTTGTCTAAATTTAATCATTTTTGCTTCTCGATTTTCTAAAAGTGCTATAGTCAACTGTAGAAATCTTTATAGCCATACCTCGGTCAGTGTTCAAGAGCACTCAAAGTTCAAACTTAAGAATTTCTTCTTTGTCTCTTCCGATTGTGTTTTCCACAAGATTTTTGAAAAAAGTTAAATAAAAGTAGTACATAAAGATCCAAGGGATACAGTAACACTAGCTTCAAAGGCCTTTTTTAACACAAATTCATAAATTCACACTGATTTCAGAAAATTAAAATGTATTATTTGAACTTAAGCTTATAAAATTCAGAGTAAATTTCTATATAAGGCTTTTAATTATGAGGAATTACATTTAAAATCTAATTTCCATTGCTTTTAACATGACATTTGTTTTGTTTTTTGTCCCAACCCTCTTTGGGAAACCCTCGTTGGACCCAACCAGTGATATTTTTAACGCCTCTGAGAGCGTATTTCACGCATTGGAAATCGGAAATACGCTTCCAAAAACTAGCCAGGCGTATTTTCACGCTTTGAATTTTTAATCAAGGTTTTGCTTAAAAAGGCATGGTGCCCCACCGAAATTGAAAAATATTTTTTTCTACTCAAATTTGTAATATTAAATTAATATTACATTTAAGAATGCTTAATGTTAAATATATTATTTAATTTATAATTTTTAATATTGTCTACTAATATTTAACACAGATGCTATAATAGTTAGAAACCAAAATAGCATCCTCATTTTTTCCATTTCATTTTTCCAATAAAAAAGAAAGCGTTTTTATGAAAAAGTTTTCTCTGTATTTGCAGTTATGCTATTTCCGTATTTCACTCCCCTCATCAATGAATTTCACGCCTCCTGAAAAAGACAAGGCGTATTTTTACTCCTCCAAAAAAATCTTAAGAATAACACTGCCCAACCCTCGTCCACTTTACCTTAAATCCTCCATTTGAATTTACTTATTATAATGAATTACACCCTAAAATATATGCAATAACCATAGTGTAGGAGGTTTTCAAGTTTATCTCAAAATACATGAAGATAACGCCTTTTTGAGAACGCCCGCCAGCGTCTTCTGCCATGCGGTAGAAAATGCGCCGGAGCCGGCTTTTCTTCCTGAGTGGTGGCGGAGTCTTGCGCTTTTACCGTACTATAACTTCAATCGCTTTGCGGCACGTGTTAATATTAAAATATTTTTAAAATATTTGGTATACTTTCATTTCATACCTTAAGGAAAAAAGTTGGGGGTTGCGACCGAAGAAATTCCGAGTTTGAAAAATTAGGACCACCCTAATAGGGTGGTCCTAAGTATAATGGCAAAAAAAATTTTTCGGAATTTTTGAAGTCGCACCCCCTAATTTTTTTACTTATGGGGTAGTAAGTAACTGGTAAAAATTTTATCCGAATCGGTAAATATTAACACGTGCCGCAAAAGGGATGAAAATCTGAAAAAACATCAAAATTATCAAAACTTTGAAAAATCATAAAATTCATTTAAAATACATTATTCTATCTATTTCCATACTTTTTTAACAGAAAATGCTTAAACATGAAGAATATTTGACTTTATAGCCTTTGACCATTTTTTAAAGGTGTTGTATTTGCTCCTCATTATGCGTTAAAATATCGTTTTACTCCTCAATGAGCTTGATTCCCCTTTCTGCAGAATAATTTACAACAGACTGTTACTGACGACTTTAAATCCTTCCTGATAATCCTTTATTTCTAAAAATAAAGTCTGAAGATAACCTACCTAAAAACCTTTGAAAAAGTTTTCGGTTCATTTTGCCACAAAATCGACTAGATTAATCTCAGAGTTCTGCCAGTTTTTCACAACGAATTTGCGACCACTCTGATACATGGGTGGATTCTTTCTCTTTAAATAACTCTTTGGCAGCTCATTGTTGAGTGGGGAAAATCGCATCGAAAAAGGCTAAGGCAACTGTCTTCTCAATCAAGAAACCCTCCATGACTAATCATTTTCAATGCTGCCATAGACATATTTTCATAAATTCCTCTGTAGAAAAACAAGCCCTTGTGGCGACCACCAACAATTCAATAGCATAATTTTATTTTAACAAAACAGGTAAAGACATTTTGCATGTCTAGCTCGCGTATTATCTAGCGTCGATGTAATTTATATAATTATTGTTTCAATTCAGTGATTCATCAAATTTTAAGCACTTCAAATAATAAGGCAATTTCATGTTTAAATAAATAGCAAATTATATTTCTTAAATCAACCTTCTGAGTATTCAATCGAGTCAATCAATTCAATCACCAAAGTGGTGACCAAGGACTACGAACCACAGTAGTAAATCAACAATTGCCTGGTCACTCGTCTTAACGGATTTCTCGTCTATCTCTCTTGGACGCATCTTCTTCTTAGGACGCTGGCGCTTCACTTCCCCAACTCTCTGCTGATATAGGAACCCTCTTCTACTCTTCCAAGTTTCTCCATTTTTTTTGCACCATGACAACGGAAGAACAACCTTCCACTCAAGCCACTGACCCGCAGATCGCGAGATTAGCTCTCAAATTACCACCAATTTGGACTCAAAACATACGGTTGTGGCTAGTTCAAGTGGAAAGCAGCTTCGACTTGGCGGGCATCACTCAAGATTTGACCAAGTACAACAATCTAGTGGCAGTCATCAATCCTGAGATTCTAGCAGCAGTCTCAGATATCCTCCTCAATCCACCACCGACAGGCAAGTACGAAGCACTGAAACAACGCCTCATATCAGAGTACGCAGACTCCGAAACTTCACGAATTAAGAAGCTGTTGTCTGACGTCACAATAGGGGATGAAAAGCCATCCCATCTCTTACGCCGAATGCGTGAATTAGCCGACGGATCAGTGACCGATGATTTCCTGAGAAACATCTGGCTCCAACGCTTGCCACATGAGATGCAAACAATCCTTTGCGTTAGCTCGGACTCACTCGATTATCAAGCCAAATTAGCAGATAAAATAGCGGATGTTCAATTTCGACAGGATCATAACGTATTTTCAGTCAATCATCCACCTGGCTTAACTAAAGCGTCCCCTTTAGAAGATATTAGTGAGTTACGTGAAGAAATAACGTCTTTACGACGTCAAGTAGAACGGCTTGCCAGCAATCGTCCCAGAAGTCGCTCCAGAACCAGGGGGCGGTATCACAAGTCGAACCACCGTTCAACAGAATCTGGCAACTCACCTTGTTGGTATCATCAGAAATTTGGAGGAAAAGCTCTAAAATGTGTGATGCCATGTACATATCAGGAAAACTAAGTGATTCCCCTGTTATGGCGACGACAGGGGAAGAACAAAAGTATGCTCGCCTCTTTATCAATGATAGGAAGTCCGGCTTAAAGTTTCTCGTGGACACTGGTGCTTGCGTTAGTGTTTTTCCGCGCGATAAATCCATCCATAAAGCTGCCGATCCGAATTATACACTTTATGCGGCAAACGAAACTCGTATGCCCACATACGGTACTAAAGAGTTGGCCCTCGATTTCGGATTACGTCGGATTTTTTCTTGGACGTTTTTCATTGCTGAGGTCCAGAAACCAATTCTTGGAGCAGACTTTTTACATAATTTTGGTCTACTCGTCGACCTGAAAAACCGACGGTTGATTGACAAATTAACGTCAATATCGATAAAAGGCACAAATGCTCAAGGACAGTCGTTAGGATTAAAAACGTTCAGTGGATCTTCTACTTACTATAAATTGCTTAATCAATTTCCTAACCTTACTAATCCAGCCTTTTTGGGGAAGAATGAGACAAAACATGAGGTCAAACATTCTATCCTTACTAAAGGACCTCCTGTGTTCGCAAAAGCACGTCGACTTGCTCCAGAAAAACTGGTAGCAGCCAAGAAGGAGATACAATCCTTGCTTGACAAAGGTATAATTCGACCATCAAACAGCCAGTGGTCTTCCCCAATACATATGGTACTTAAGAAAAATGGAGAATATCGTTTATGTGGTGATTATCGGCGTTTAAACGCTATAACAGTTCCCGATCGGTATCCGATACCTCACCTACACGATTTTTCATTTGGCTTACAAGGAAAAACCATAATGTCTAAACTAGATTTGGTAAAAGCTTATCATCAGTTACCCCTTGAGGAAGATTCCATTAAGAAAACGGCAATAATAACCCCCTTTGGATCATTTGAGTATCTGCGAATGTGTTTCGGGTTATCAAATGCGGCCCAGAGCTTCCAACGCTTCATTGACAATGTTTTGAGAGGACTAAATTGTTACGCGTATTTGGATGACGTATTGATTGCTTCAGAATCTGAGGATCAGCACTTAAAGGACCTTCAGGAAGTTTTTAAACGACTAAACAGTTTCGGCATCATTCTCAATCCCGAAAAATGCGTTTTCGGCCAAACACAGATTGAGTTTTTAGGACACTTAGTTTCCAGCAAGGGGATTTCACCACTGCCTACAAAAGTTGAAACTCTTTCTAAATACCCACAGCCTAAAAGTGTTTGCGAACTTCGTAGATTCTTAGCTATCCTCAATTTCTATCATAGATTTTTGAAAAACACTTCTCATCATCAAGCACCTCTTCATGAACTATGCAAAAGTAAACGTAAAAACGACAAATCCTTGATTATCTGGTCAGACGAAGCAATAGCAGCTTTTGAAACATGCAAACAAGCAATCGTTCAAGCAACAGTTTTAGCTCATCCAAAGTTAGATGCCAACCTCTCTTTAGTAGTCGATGCCTCTGATTATGCAATCGGTTCAGTTTTGCAGCAAACTTCTGGCAATATCACTGAACCCCTCTCTTTTTTCTCAAGAAAACTAACAGAAGCCGAAAAACGGTATTCTACTTACGACAGAGAACTTCTCGCTATTTATAGCTCTATCAAGCACTTTCGTTGGATGCTGGAAGGTAGGCAGTTTTCTGTCTTTACCGACCACAAACCTTTAACATTCACTTTTAACAAAGTTAGTGATAATAGTTCTCCCAGACAACGACGTCATCTAGAATTTATCTCCCAATTCACGACGGATATTCGTTATGTAAGTGGGGAGAGCAACTCTGTGGCTGACGCCTTGTCTAGAATAGCTGCTATTGAGATTCCTAATGCTATCGACTATAATGGCATGGCGCTTGCTCAGACTGAGGACGAGGAATTACGTGACTTGAAATCTAATAGTAAATTGGAATTTAAATTAATTCAACTGGATCCCGAAGGTCAAAAGCTTTTCTGTGATATTTCAACAGGAACTGTTCGTCCTTATGTCCCAAAAGGATTCCGGAGAAGTATTTTCAAGACTTTCCATCAGCTCAGCCATCCGGGTATTAAAGCCACTGTAGATCTCATCCGCAAACGCTTCGTATGGAAGGACTTAAGGCGAGACGTCACTACTTGGGCTCGAGCCTGCACTGACTGCCAAAAAGCTAAAGTTCAAAAACACACCAGAAGCAGTCTAGGGGCATTTCCTCTTCCTAGTGCAAGGTTCTCCCACGTCAACATGGATGTAGTTGGTCCTCTACCACCTTCAAACGGATGTCAGTACCTTCTAACGGTGGTGGACCGGTTCTCTCGTTGGCCAGAGGCTTTCCCGATGCCTGATCAGAAAGCAGAGACGGTAGCCTGGGCATTCTACAACGGCTGGATCTCCCGATACGGAACACCTGAGCTCATCACAACAGACCAAGGACGAAACTTTGATGGTAACCTTTTTAAAGCTTTTACAGAATTCCTTGGGATTCATCGAACCCGCACAACGGCCTACCACCCTCAAGCCAATGGTGCTGTGGAGAGATTCCACCGACAACTGAAAGCCGCTATCCGAGCACATGCTACAGAGAGATGGACCGAGATCCTCCCGACCATTCTGCTGGGAATTCGTGCATCAGTTAAGCAAGATATCTGCACTTCACCAGCTGAAATGGTCTACGGGAGTGCTTTACGACTTCCGGGACAGTTCTTCCGTGATGAAAAACCCAGCATCCTGGAAGGGGAGTTCCTTCAAAGACTGCGGACAAAGATGTCAGAACTTAAGCCTAATCCGATGTCCCGACACGGTGAACAGAAAGTCTTCATTCCTAAGGACTTGATGACAACCTCTCATGTCTTTGTCAGACAGGACTGTGTCCGAAAGCCTTTATCTCAACCGTATAGTGGTCCATTCGAAGTTATTAGGCATAGAGAGAAATTTTTTATTTTATTAATTAATAACAAACATGTAAAAGTTAGCATAGACAGGTTAAAACCTGCATTTATTCTAAATGGTATTGATCCTGATAACTTAATTAACGATAAGGGCATGCAGTATGTTACTCGAGCTGGTCGCAAAGTTAGATTTGTTTTATGACTTTATCTTTTGCGTTTTTTCGTCTAAAAGACTGGTGGGGGAGTCCTGTGGCGACCACCAACAATTCAATAGCATAATTTTATTTTAACAAAACAGGTAAAGACATTTTGCATGTCTAGCTCGCGTATTATCTAGCGTCGATGTAATTTATATAATTATTGTTTCAATTCAGTGATTCATCAAATTTTAAGCACTTCAAATAATAAGGCAATTTCATGTTTAAATAAATAGCAAATTATATTTCTTAAATCAACCTTCTGAGTATTCAATCGAGTCATCCAATTCAATCACCAAATACCAAATACCAATCAATTCAATCACCAAAGTCTGAAGATAACCTACCTAAAAACCTTTGAAAAAGTTTTCGGTTCATTTTGCCACAAAATCGACTAGATTAATCTCAGAGTTCTGCCAGTTTTTCACAACGAATTTGCGACCACTCTGATACATGGGTGGATTCTTTCTCTTTAAATAACTCTTTGGCAGCTCATTGTTGAGTGGGGAAAATCGCATCGAAAAAGGCTAAGGCAACTGTCTTCTCAATCAAGAAACCCTCCATGACTAATCATTTTCAATGCTGCCATAGACATATTTTCATAAATTCCTCTGTAGAAAAACAAGCCCTTGTGGCGACCACCAACAATTCAATAGCATAATTTTATTTTAACAAAACAGGTAAAGACATTTTGCATGTCTAGCTCGCGTATTATCTAGCGTCGATGTAATTTATATAATTATTGTTTCAATTCAGTGATTCATCAAATTTTAAGCACTTCAAATAATAAGGCAATTTCATGTTTAAATAAATAGCAAATTATATTTCTTAAATCAACCTTCTGAGTATTCAATCGAGTCAATCAATTCAATCACCAAAGTGGTGACCAAGGACTACGAACCACAGTAGTAAATCAACAATTGCCTGGTCACTCGTCTTAACGGATTTCTCGTCTATCTCTCTTGGACGCATCTTCTTCTTAGGACGCTGGCGCTTCACTTCCCCAACTCTCTGCTGATATAGGAACCCTCTTCTACTCTTCCAAGTTTCTCCATTTTTTTTGCACCATGACAACGGAAGAACAACCTTCCACTCAAGCCACTGACCCGCAGATCGCGAGATTAGCTCTCAAATTACCACCAATTTGGACTCAAAACATACGGTTGTGGCTAGTTCAAGTGGAAAGCAGCTTCGACTTGGCGGGCATCACTCAAGATTTGACCAAGTACAACAATCTAGTGGCAGTCATCAATCCTGAGATTCTAGCAGCAGTCTCAGATATCCTCCTCAATCCACCACCGACAGGCAAGTACGAAGCACTGAAACAACGCCTCATATCAGAGTACGCAGACTCCGAAACTTCACGAATTAAGAAGCTGTTGTCTGACGTCACAATAGGGGATGAAAAGCCATCCCATCTCTTACGCCGAATGCGTGAATTAGCCGACGGATCAGTGACCGATGATTTCCTGAGAAACATCTGGCTCCAACGCTTGCCACATGAGATGCAAACAATCCTTTGCGTTAGCTCGGACTCACTCGATTATCAAGCCAAATTAGCAGATAAAATAGCGGATGTTCAATTTCGACAGGATCATAACGTATTTTCAGTCAATCATCCACCTGGCTTAACTAAAGCGTCCCCTTTAGAAGATATTAGTGAGTTACGTGAAGAAATAACGTCTTTACGACGTCAAGTAGAACGGCTTGCCAGCAATCGTCCCAGAAGTCGCTCCAGAACCAGGGGGCGGTATCACAAGTCGAACCACCGTTCAACAGAATCTGGCAACTCACCTTGTTGGTATCATCAGAAATTTGGAGGAAAAGCTCTAAAATGTGTGATGCCATGTACATATCAGGAAAACTAAGTGATTCCCCTGTTATGGCGACGACAGGGGAAGAACAAAAGTATGCTCGCCTCTTTATCAATGATAGGAAGTCCGGCTTAAAGTTTCTCGTGGACACTGGTGCTTGCGTTAGTGTTTTTCCGCGCGATAAATCCATCCATAAAGCTGCCGATCCGAATTATACACTTTATGCGGCAAACGAAACTCGTATGCCCACATACGGTACTAAAGAGTTGGCCCTCGATTTCGGATTACGTCGGATTTTTTCTTGGACGTTTTTCATTGCTGAGGTCCAGAAACCAATTCTTGGAGCAGACTTTTTACATAATTTTGGTCTACTCGTCGACCTGAAAAACCGACGGTTGATTGACAAATTAACGTCAATATCGATAAAAGGCACAAATGCTCAAGGACAGTCGTTAGGATTAAAAACGTTCAGTGGATCTTCTACTTACTATAAATTGCTTAATCAATTTCCTAACCTTACTAATCCAGCCTTTTTGGGGAAGAATGAGACAAAACATGAGGTCAAACATTCTATCCTTACTAAAGGACCTCCTGTGTTCGCAAAAGCACGTCGACTTGCTCCAGAAAAACTGGTAGCAGCCAAGAAGGAGATACAATCCTTGCTTGACAAAGGTATAATTCGACCATCAAACAGCCAGTGGTCTTCCCCAATACATATGGTACTTAAGAAAAATGGAGAATATCGTTTATGTGGTGATTATCGGCGTTTAAACGCTATAACAGTTCCCGATCGGTATCCGATACCTCACCTACACGATTTTTCATTTGGCTTACAAGGAAAAACCATAATGTCTAAACTAGATTTGGTAAAAGCTTATCATCAGTTACCCCTTGAGGAAGATTCCATTAAGAAAACGGCAATAATAACCCCCTTTGGATCATTTGAGTATCTGCGAATGTGTTTCGGGTTATCAAATGCGGCCCAGAGCTTCCAACGCTTCATTGACAATGTTTTGAGAGGACTAAATTGTTACGCGTATTTGGATGACGTATTGATTGCTTCAGAATCTGAGGATCAGCACTTAAAGGACCTTCAGGAAGTTTTTAAACGACTAAACAGTTTCGGCATCATTCTCAATCCCGAAAAATGCGTTTTCGGCCAAACACAGATTGAGTTTTTAGGACACTTAGTTTCCAGCAAGGGGATTTCACCACTGCCTACAAAAGTTGAAACTCTTTCTAAATACCCACAGCCTAAAAGTGTTTGCGAACTTCGTAGATTCTTAGCTATCCTCAATTTCTATCATAGATTTTTGAAAAACACTTCTCATCATCAAGCACCTCTTCATGAACTATGCAAAAGTAAACGTAAAAACGACAAATCCTTGATTATCTGGTCAGACGAAGCAATAGCAGCTTTTGAAACATGCAAACAAGCAATCGTTCAAGCAACAGTTTTAGCTCATCCAAAGTTAGATGCCAACCTCTCTTTAGTAGTCGATGCCTCTGATTATGCAATCGGTTCAGTTTTGCAGCAAACTTCTGGCAATATCACTGAACCCCTCTCTTTTTTCTCAAGAAAACTAACAGAAGCCGAAAAACGGTATTCTACTTACGACAGAGAACTTCTCGCTATTTATAGCTCTATCAAGCACTTTCGTTGGATGCTGGAAGGTAGGCAGTTTTCTGTCTTTACCGACCACAAACCTTTAACATTCACTTTTAACAAAGTTAGTGATAATAGTTCTCCCAGACAACGACGTCATCTAGAATTTATCTCCCAATTCACGACGGATATTCGTTATGTAAGTGGGGAGAGCAACTCTGTGGCTGACGCCTTGTCTAGAATAGCTGCTATTGAGATTCCTAATGCTATCGACTATAATGGCATGGCGCTTGCTCAGACTGAGGACGAGGAATTACGTGACTTGAAATCTAATAGTAAATTGGAATTTAAATTAATTCAACTGGATCCCGAAGGTCAAAAGCTTTTCTGTGATATTTCAACAGGAACTGTTCGTCCTTATGTCCCAAAAGGATTCCGGAGAAGTATTTTCAAGACTTTCCATCAGCTCAGCCATCCGGGTATTAAAGCCACTGTAGATCTCATCCGCAAACGCTTCGTATGGAAGGACTTAAGGCGAGACGTCACTACTTGGGCTCGAGCCTGCACTGACTGCCAAAAAGCTAAAGTTCAAAAACACACCAGAAGCAGTCTAGGGGCATTTCCTCTTCCTAGTGCAAGGTTCTCCCACGTCAACATGGATGTAGTTGGTCCTCTACCACCTTCAAACGGATGTCAGTACCTTCTAACGGTGGTGGACCGGTTCTCTCGTTGGCCAGAGGCTTTCCCGATGCCTGATCAGAAAGCAGAGACGGTAGCCTGGGCATTCTACAACGGCTGGATCTCCCGATACGGAACACCTGAGCTCATCACAACAGACCAAGGACGAAACTTTGATGGTAACCTTTTTAAAGCTTTTACAGAATTCCTTGGGATTCATCGAACCCGCACAACGGCCTACCACCCTCAAGCCAATGGTGCTGTGGAGAGATTCCACCGACAACTGAAAGCCGCTATCCGAGCACATGCTACAGAGAGATGGACCGAGATCCTCCCGACCATTCTGCTGGGAATTCGTGCATCAGTTAAGCAAGATATCTGCACTTCACCAGCTGAAATGGTCTACGGGAGTGCTTTACGACTTCCGGGACAGTTCTTCCGTGATGAAAAACCCAGCATCCTGGAAGGGGAGTTCCTTCAAAGACTGCGGACAAAGATGTCAGAACTTAAGCCTAATCCGATGTCCCGACACGGTGAACAGAAAGTCTTCATTCCTAAGGACTTGATGACAACCTCTCATGTCTTTGTCAGACAGGACTGTGTCCGAAAGCCTTTATCTCAACCGTATAGTGGTCCATTCGAAGTTATTAGGCATAGAGAGAAATTTTTTATTTTATTAATTAATAACAAACATGTAAAAGTTAGCATAGACAGGTTAAAACCTGCATTTATTCTAAATGGTATTGATCCTGATAACTTAATTAACGATAAGGGCATGCAGTATGTTACTCGAGCTGGTCGCAAAGTTAGATTTGTTTTATGACTTTATCTTTTGCGTTTTTTCGTCTAAAAGACTGGTGGGGGAGTCCTGTGGCGACCACCAACAATTCAATAGCATAATTTTATTTTAACAAAACAGGTAAAGACATTTTGCATGTCTAGCTCGCGTATTATCTAGCGTCGATGTAATTTATATAATTATTGTTTCAATTCAGTGATTCATCAAATTTTAAGCACTTCAAATAATAAGGCAATTTCATGTTTAAATAAATAGCAAATTATATTTCTTAAATCAACCTTCTGAGTATTCAATCGAGTCATCCAATTCAATCACCAAATACCAAATACCAATCAATTCAATCACCAAAGTCTGAAGATAACCCACCTAAAAACCTTTGAAAAAGTTTTCGGTTCATTTTGCCACAAAATCGACTAGATTAATCTCAGAGTTCTGCCAGTTTTTCACAACGAATTTGCGACCACTCTGATACATGGGTGGATTCTTTCTCTTTAAATAACTCTTTGGCAGCTCATTGTTGAGTGGGGAAAATCGCATCGAAAAAGGCTAAGGCAACTGTCTTCTCAATCAAGAAACCCTCCATGACTAATCATTTTCAATGCTGCCATAGACATATTTTCATAAATTCCTCTGTAGAAAAACAAGCCCTCATGAATTTCAAATCTTTAAATGTGGCTTTGTGAGCCATTTACACATCAAACCAGACCCAATAAATATACTCGTACCTTTTAATCCTTGTAGTTCTCGATTATCCAAATTAACCTCGTTTCTAAAAATAAAAATTTTTAAGTAATAAATTGCTTTATTCATCCACCTAGCTTCTAGCATGATGGAAAGCACCAACGTTGTCTAAATTTAATCATTTTTGCTTCTCGATTTTCTAAAAGTGCTATAGTCAACTGTAGAAATCTTTATAGCCATACCTCGGTCAGTGTTCAAGAGCACTCAAAGTTCAAACTTAAGAATTTCTTCTTTGTCTCTTCCGATTGTGTTTTCCACAAGATTTTTGAAAAAAGTTAAATAAAAGTAGTACATAAAGATCCAAGGGATACAGTAACACTAGCTTCAAAGGCCTTTTTTAACACAAATTCATAAATTCACACTGATTTCAGAAAATTAAAATGTATTATTTGAACTTAAGCTTATAAAATTCAGAGTAAATTTCTATATAAGGCTTTTAATTATGAGGAATTACATTTAAAATCTAATTTCCATTGCTTTTAACATGACATTTGTTTTGTTTTTTGTCCCAACCCTCTTTGGGAAACCCTCGTTGGACCCAACCAGTGATATTTTTAACGCCTCTGAGAGCGTATTTCACGCATTGGAAATCGGAAATACGCTTCCAAAAACTAGCCAGGCGTATTTTCACGCTTTGAATTTTTAATCAAGGTTTTGCTTAAAAAGGCATGGTGCCCCACCGAAATTGAAAAATATTTTTTTCTACTCAAATTTGTAATATTAAATTAATATTACATTTAAGAATGCTTAATGTTAAATATATTATTTAATTTATAATTTTTAATATTGTCTACTAATATTTAACACAGATGCTATAATAGTTAGAAACCAAAATAGCATCCTCATTTTTTCCATTTCATTTTTCCAATAAAAAAGAAAGCGTTTTTATGAAAAAGTTTTCTCTGTATTTGCAGTTATGCTATTTCCGTATTTCACTCCCCTCATCAATGAATTTCACGCCTCCTGAAAAAGACAAGGCGTATTTTTACTCCTCCAAAAAAATCTTAAGAATAACACTGCCCAACCCTCGTCCACTTTACCTTAAATCCTCCATTTGAATTTACTTATTATAATGAATTACACCCTAAAATATATGCAATAACCATAGTGTAGGAGGTTTTCAAGTTTATCTCAAAATACATGAAGATAACGCCTTTTTGAGAACGCCCGCCAGCGTCTTCTGCCATGCGGTAGAAAATGCGCCGGAGCCGGCTTTTCTTCCTGAGTGGTGGCGGAGTCTTGCGCTTTTACCGTACTATAACTTCAATCGCTTTGCGGCACGTGTTAATATTAAAATATTTTTAAAATATTTGGTATACTTTCATTTCATACCTTAAGGAAAAAAGTTGGGGGTTGCGACCGAAGAAATTCCGAGTTTGAAAAATTAGGACCACCCTAATAGGGTGGTCCTAAGTATAATGGCAAAAAAAATTTTTCGGAATTTTTGAAGTCGCACCCCCTAATTTTTTTACTTATGGGGTAGTAAGTAACTGGTAAAAATTTTATCCGAATCGGTAAATATTAACACGTGCCGCAAAAGGGATGAAAATCTGAAAAAACATCAAAATTATCAAAACTTTGAAAAATCATAAAATTCATTTAAAATACATTATTCTATCTATTTCCATACTTTTTTAACAGAAAATGCTTAAACATGAAGAATATTTGACTTTATAGCCTTTGACCATTTTTTAAAGGTGTTGTATTTGCTCCTCATTATGCGTTAAAATATCGTTTTACTCCTCAATGAGCTTGATTCCCCTTTCTGCAGAATAATTTACAACAGACTGTTACTGACGACTTTAAATCCTTCCTGATAATCCTTTATTTCTAAAAATAAAGTCTGAAGATAACCTACCTAAAAACCTTTGAAAAAGTTTTCGGTTCATTTTGCCACAAAATCGACTAGATTAATCTCAGAGTTCTGCCAGTTTTTCACAACGAATTTGCGACCACTCTGATACATGGGTGGATTCTTTCTCTTTAAATAACTCTTTGGCAGCTCATTGTTGAGTGGGGAAAATCGCATCGAAAAAGGCTAAGGCAACTGTCTTCTCAATCAAGAAACCCTCCATGACTAATCATTTTCAATGCTGCCATAGACATATTTTCATAAATTCCTCTGTAGAAAAACAAGCCCTTGTGGCGACCACCAACAATTCAATAGCATAATTTTATTTTAACAAAACAGGTAAAGACATTTTGCATGTCTAGCTCGCGTATTATCTAGCGTCGATGTAATTTATATAATTATTGTTTCAATTCAGTGATTCATCAAATTTTAAGCACTTCAAATAATAAGGCAATTTCATGTTTAAATAAATAGCAAATTATATTTCTTAAATCAACCTTCTGAGTATTCAATCGAGTCAATCAATTCAATCACCAAAGTGGTGACCAAGGACTACGAACCACAGTAGTAAATCAACAATTGCCTGGTCACTCGTCTTAACGGATTTCTCGTCTATCTCTCTTGGACGCATCTTCTTCTTAGGACGCTGGCGCTTCACTTCCCCAACTCTCTGCTGATATAGGAACCCTCTTCTACTCTTCCAAGTTTCTCCATTTTTTTTGCACCATGACAACGGAAGAACAACCTTCCACTCAAGCCACTGACCCGCAGATCGCGAGATTAGCTCTCAAATTACCACCAATTTGGACTCAAAACATACGGTTGTGGCTAGTTCAAGTGGAAAGCAGCTTCGACTTGGCGGGCATCACTCAAGATTTGACCAAGTACAACAATCTAGTGGCAGTCATCAATCCTGAGATTCTAGCAGCAGTCTCAGATATCCTCCTCAATCCACCACCGACAGGCAAGTACGAAGCACTGAAACAACGCCTCATATCAGAGTACGCAGACTCCGAAACTTCACGAATTAAGAAGCTGTTGTCTGACGTCACAATAGGGGATGAAAAGCCATCCCATCTCTTACGCCGAATGCGTGAATTAGCCGACGGATCAGTGACCGATGATTTCCTGAGAAACATCTGGCTCCAACGCTTGCCACATGAGATGCAAACAATCCTTTGCGTTAGCTCGGACTCACTCGATTATCAAGCCAAATTAGCAGATAAAATAGCGGATGTTCAATTTCGACAGGATCATAACGTATTTTCAGTCAATCATCCACCTGGCTTAACTAAAGCGTCCCCTTTAGAAGATATTAGTGAGTTACGTGAAGAAATAACGTCTTTACGACGTCAAGTAGAACGGCTTGCCAGCAATCGTCCCAGAAGTCGCTCCAGAACCAGGGGGCGGTATCACAAGTCGAACCACCGTTCAACAGAATCTGGCAACTCACCT
Organism: Tetragnatha versicolor; assembly: GCA_024610705.1. Classification (NCBI taxonomy): domain Eukaryota; kingdom Metazoa; phylum Arthropoda; class Arachnida; order Araneae; family Tetragnathidae; genus Tetragnatha; species Tetragnatha versicolor. Next base: position 5,911,039 of record JANDEH010000024.1, on the reverse strand, counting down.
TGTTGGTATCATCAGAAATTTGGAGGAAAAGCTCTAAAATGTGTGATGCCATGTACATATCAGGAAAACTAAGTGATTCCCCTGTTATGGCGACGACAGGGGAAGAACAAAAGTATGCTCGCCTCTTTATCAATGATAGGAAGTCCGGCTTAAAGTTTCTCGTGGACACTGGTGCTTGCGTTAGTGTTTTTCCGCGCGATAAATCCATCCATAAAGCTGCCGATCCGAATTATACACTTTATGCGGCAAACGAAACTCGTATGCCCACATACGGTACTAAAGAGTTGGCCCTCGATTTCGGATTACGTCGGATTTTTTCTTGGACGTTTTTCATTGCTGAGGTCCAGAAACCAATTCTTGGAGCAGACTTTTTACATAATTTTGGTCTACTCGTCGACCTGAAAAACCGACGGTTGATTGACAAATTAACGTCAATATCGATAAAAGGCACAAATGCTCAAGGACAGTCGTTAGGATTAAAAACGTTCAGTGGATCTTCTACTTACTATAAATTGCTTAATCAATTTCCTAACCTTACTAATCCAGCCTTTTTGGGGAAGAATGAGACAAAACATGAGGTCAAACATTCTATCCTTACTAAAGGACCTCCTGTGTTCGCAAAAGCACGTCGACTTGCTCCAGAAAAACTGGTAGCAGCCAAGAAGGAGATACAATCCTTGCTTGACAAAGGTATAATTCGACCATCAAACAGCCAGTGGTCTTCCCCAATACATATGGTACTTAAGAAAAATGGAGAATATCGTTTATGTGGTGATTATCGGCGTTTAAACGCTATAACAGTTCCCGATCGGTATCCGATACCTCACCTACACGATTTTTCATTTGGCTTACAAGGAAAAACCATAATGTCTAAACTAGATTTGGTAAAAGCTTATCATCAGTTACCCCTTGAGGAAGATTCCATTAAGAAAACGGCAATAATAACCCCCTTTGGATCATTTGAGTATCTGCGAATGTGTTTCGGGTTATCAAATGCGGCCCAGAGCTTCCAACGCTTCATTGACAATGTTTTGAGAGGACTAAATTGTTACGCGTATTTGGATGACGTATTGATTGCTTCAGAATCTGAGGATCAGCACTTAAAGGACCTTCAGGAAGTTTTTAAACGACTAAACAGTTTCGGCATCATTCTCAATCCCGAAAAATGCGTTTTCGGCCAAACACAGATTGAGTTTTTAGGACACTTAGTTTCCAGCAAGGGGATTTCACCACTGCCTACAAAAGTTGAAACTCTTTCTAAATACCCACAGCCTAAAAGTGTTTGCGAACTTCGTAGATTCTTAGCTATCCTCAATTTCTATCATAGATTTTTGAAAAACACTTCTCATCATCAAGCACCTCTTCATGAACTATGCAAAAGTAAACGTAAAAACGACAAATCCTTGATTATCTGGTCAGACGAAGCAATAGCAGCTTTTGAAACATGCAAACAAGCAATCGTTCAAGCAACAGTTTTAGCTCATCCAAAGTTAGATGCCAACCTCTCTTTAGTAGTCGATGCCTCTGATTATGCAATCGGTTCAGTTTTGCAGCAAACTTCTGGCAATATCACTGAACCCCTCTCTTTTTTCTCAAGAAAACTAACAGAAGCCGAAAAACGGTATTCTACTTACGACAGAGAACTTCTCGCTATTTATAGCTCTATCAAGCACTTTCGTTGGATGCTGGAAGGTAGGCAGTTTTCTGTCTTTACCGACCACAAACCTTTAACATTCACTTTTAACAAAGTTAGTGATAATAGTTCTCCCAGACAACGACGTCATCTAGAATTTATCTCCCAATTCACGACGGATATTCGTTATGTAAGTGGGGAGAGCAACTCTGTGGCTGACGCCTTGTCTAGAATAGCTGCTATTGAGATTCCTAATGCTATCGACTATAATGGCATGGCGCTTGCTCAGACTGAGGACGAGGAATTACGTGACTTGAAATCTAATAGTAAATTGGAATTTAAATTAATTCAACTGGATCCCGAAGGTCAAAAGCTTTTCTGTGATATTTCAACAGGAACTGTTCGTCCTTATGTCCCAAAAGGATTCCGGAGAAGTATTTTCAAGACTTTCCATCAGCTCAGCCATCCGGGTATTAAAGCCACTGTAGATCTCATCCGCAAACGCTTCGTATGGAAGGACTTAAGGCGAGACGTCACTACTTGGGCTCGAGCCTGCACTGACTGCCAAAAAGCTAAAGTTCAAAAACACACCAGAAGCAGTCTAGGGGCATTTCCTCTTCCTAGTGCAAGGTTCTCCCACGTCAACATGGATGTAGTTGGTCCTCTACCACCTTCAAACGGATGTCAGTACCTTCTAACGGTGGTGGACCGGTTCTCTCGTTGGCCAGAGGCTTTCCCGATGCCTGATCAGAAAGCAGAGACGGTAGCCTGGGCATTCTACAACGGCTGGATCTCCCGATACGGAACACCTGAGCTCATCACAACAGACCAAGGACGAAACTTTGATGGTAACCTTTTTAAAGCTTTTACAGAATTCCTTGGGATTCATCGAACCCGCACAACGGCCTACCACCCTCAAGCCAATGGTGCTGTGGAGAGATTCCACCGACAACTGAAAGCCGCTATCCGAGCACATGCTACAGAGAGATGGACCGAGATCCTCCCGACCATTCTGCTGGGAATTCGTGCATCAGTTAAGCAAGATATCTGCACTTCACCAGCTGAAATGGTCTACGGGAGTGCTTTACGACTTCCGGGACAGTTCTTCCGTGATGAAAAACCCAGCATCCTGGAAGGGGAGTTCCTTCAAAGACTGCGGACAAAGATGTCAGAACTTAAGCCTAATCCGATGTCCCGACACGGTGAACAGAAAGTCTTCATTCCTAAGGACTTGATGACAACCTCTCATGTCTTTGTCAGACAGGACTGTGTCCGAAAGCCTTTATCTCAACCGTATAGTGGTCCATTCGAAGTTATTAGGCATAGAGAGAAATTTTTTATTTTATTAATTAATAACAAACATGTAAAAGTTAGCATAGACAGGTTAAAACCTGCATTTATTCTAAATGGTATTGATCCTGATAACTTAATTAACGATAAGGGCATGCAGTATGTTACTCGAGCTGGTCGCAAAGTTAGATTTGTTTTATGACTTTATCTTTTGCGTTTTTTCGTCTAAAAGACTGGTGGGGGAGTCCTGTGGCGACCACCAACAATTCAATAGCATAATTTTATTTTAACAAAACAGGTAAAGACATTTTGCATGTCTAGCTCGCGTATTATCTAGCGTCGATGTAATTTATATAATTATTGTTTCAATTCAGTGATTCATCAAATTTTAAGCACTTCAAATAATAAGGCAATTTCATGTTTAAATAAATAGCAAATTATATTTCTTAAATCAACCTTCTGAGTATTCAATCGAGTCATCCAATTCAATCACCAAATACCAAATACCAATCAATTCAATCACCAAAGTCTGAAGATAACCTACCTAAAAACCTTTGAAAAAGTTTTCGGTTCATTTTGCCACAAAATCGACTAGATTAATCTCAGAGTTCTGCCAGTTTTTCACAACGAATTTGCGACCACTCTGATACATGGGTGGATTCTTTCTCTTTAAATAACTCTTTGGCAGCTCATTGTTGAGTGGGGAAAATCGCATCGAAAAAGGCTAAGGCAACTGTCTTCTCAATCAAGAAACCCTCCATGACTAATCATTTTCAATGCTGCCATAGACATATTTTCATAAATTCCTCTGTAGAAAAACAAGCCCTTGTGGCGACCACCAACAATTCAATAGCATAATTTTATTTTAACAAAACAGGTAAAGACATTTTGCATGTCTAGCTCGCGTATTATCTAGCGTCGATGTAATTTATATAATTATTGTTTCAATTCAGTGATTCATCAAATTTTAAGCACTTCAAATAATAAGGCAATTTCATGTTTAAATAAATAGCAAATTATATTTCTTAAATCAACCTTCTGAGTATTCAATCGAGTCAATCAATTCAATCACCAAAGTGGTGACCAAGGACTACGAACCACAGTAGTAAATCAACAATTGCCTGGTCACTCGTCTTAACGGATTTCTCGTCTATCTCTCTTGGACGCATCTTCTTCTTAGGACGCTGGCGCTTCACTTCCCCAACTCTCTGCTGATATAGGAACCCTCTTCTACTCTTCCAAGTTTCTCCATTTTTTTTGCACCATGACAACGGAAGAACAACCTTCCACTCAAGCCACTGACCCGCAGATCGCGAGATTAGCTCTCAAATTACCACCAATTTGGACTCAAAACATACGGTTGTGGCTAGTTCAAGTGGAAAGCAGCTTCGACTTGGCGGGCATCACTCAAGATTTGACCAAGTACAACAATCTAGTGGCAGTCATCAATCCTGAGATTCTAGCAGCAGTCTCAGATATCCTCCTCAATCCACCACCGACAGGCAAGTACGAAGCACTGAAACAACGCCTCATATCAGAGTACGCAGACTCCGAAACTTCACGAATTAAGAAGCTGTTGTCTGACGTCACAATAGGGGATGAAAAGCCATCCCATCTCTTACGCCGAATGCGTGAATTAGCCGACGGATCAGTGACCGATGATTTCCTGAGAAACATCTGGCTCCAACGCTTGCCACATGAGATGCAAACAATCCTTTGCGTTAGCTCGGACTCACTCGATTATCAAGCCAAATTAGCAGATAAAATAGCGGATGTTCAATTTCGACAGGATCATAACGTATTTTCAGTCAATCATCCACCTGGCTTAACTAAAGCGTCCCCTTTAGAAGATATTAGTGAGTTACGTGAAGAAATAACGTCTTTACGACGTCAAGTAGAACGGCTTGCCAGCAATCGTCCCAGAAGTCGCTCCAGAACCAGGGGGCGGTATCACAAGTCGAACCACCGTTCAACAGAATCTGGCAACTCACCTTGTTGGTATCATCAGAAATTTGGAGGAAAAGCTCTAAAATGTGTGATGCCATGTACATATCAGGAAAACTAAGTGATTCCCCTGTTATGGCGACGACAGGGGAAGAACAAAAGTATGCTCGCCTCTTTATCAATGATAGGAAGTCCGGCTTAAAGTTTCTCGTGGACACTGGTGCTTGCGTTAGTGTTTTTCCGCGCGATAAATCCATCCATAAAGCTGCCGATCCGAATTATACACTTTATGCGGCAAACGAAACTCGTATGCCCACATACGGTACTAAAGAGTTGGCCCTCGATTTCGGATTACGTCGGATTTTTTCTTGGACGTTTTTCATTGCTGAGGTCCAGAAACCAATTCTTGGAGCAGACTTTTTACATAATTTTGGTCTACTCGTCGACCTGAAAAACCGACGGTTGATTGACAAATTAACGTCAATATCGATAAAAGGCACAAATGCTCAAGGACAGTCGTTAGGATTAAAAACGTTCAGTGGATCTTCTACTTACTATAAATTGCTTAATCAATTTCCTAACCTTACTAATCCAGCCTTTTTGGGGAAGAATGAGACAAAACATGAGGTCAAACATTCTATCCTTACTAAAGGACCTCCTGTGTTCGCAAAAGCACGTCGACTTGCTCCAGAAAAACTGGTAGCAGCCAAGAAGGAGATACAATCCTTGCTTGACAAAGGTATAATTCGACCATCAAACAGCCAGTGGTCTTCCCCAATACATATGGTACTTAAGAAAAATGGAGAATATCGTTTATGTGGTGATTATCGGCGTTTAAACGCTATAACAGTTCCCGATCGGTATCCGATACCTCACCTACACGATTTTTCATTTGGCTTACAAGGAAAAACCATAATGTCTAAACTAGATTTGGTAAAAGCTTATCATCAGTTACCCCTTGAGGAAGATTCCATTAAGAAAACGGCAATAATAACCCCCTTTGGATCATTTGAGTATCTGCGAATGTGTTTCGGGTTATCAAATGCGGCCCAGAGCTTCCAACGCTTCATTGACAATGTTTTGAGAGGACTAAATTGTTACGCGTATTTGGATGACGTATTGATTGCTTCAGAATCTGAGGATCAGCACTTAAAGGACCTTCAGGAAGTTTTTAAACGACTAAACAGTTTCGGCATCATTCTCAATCCCGAAAAATGCGTTTTCGGCCAAACACAGATTGAGTTTTTAGGACACTTAGTTTCCAGCAAGGGGATTTCACCACTGCCTACAAAAGTTGAAACTCTTTCTAAATACCCACAGCCTAAAAGTGTTTGCGAACTTCGTAGATTCTTAGCTATCCTCAATTTCTATCATAGATTTTTGAAAAACACTTCTCATCATCAAGCACCTCTTCATGAACTATGCAAAAGTAAACGTAAAAACGACAAATCCTTGATTATCTGGTCAGACGAAGCAATAGCAGCTTTTGAAACATGCAAACAAGCAATCGTTCAAGCAACAGTTTTAGCTCATCCAAAGTTAGATGCCAACCTCTCTTTAGTAGTCGATGCCTCTGATTATGCAATCGGTTCAGTTTTGCAGCAAACTTCTGGCAATATCACTGAACCCCTCTCTTTTTTCTCAAGAAAACTAACAGAAGCCGAAAAACGGTATTCTACTTACGACAGAGAACTTCTCGCTATTTATAGCTCTATCAAGCACTTTCGTTGGATGCTGGAAGGTAGGCAGTTTTCTGTCTTTACCGACCACAAACCTTTAACATTCACTTTTAACAAAGTTAGTGATAATAGTTCTCCCAGACAACGACGTCATCTAGAATTTATCTCCCAATTCACGACGGATATTCGTTATGTAAGTGGGGAGAGCAACTCTGTGGCTGACGCCTTGTCTAGAATAGCTGCTATTGAGATTCCTAATGCTATCGACTATAATGGCATGGCGCTTGCTCAGACTGAGGACGAGGAATTACGTGACTTGAAATCTAATAGTAAATTGGAATTTAAATTAATTCAACTGGATCCCGAAGGTCAAAAGCTTTTCTGTGATATTTCAACAGGAACTGTTCGTCCTTATGTCCCAAAAGGATTCCGGAGAAGTATTTTCAAGACTTTCCATCAGCTCAGCCATCCGGGTATTAAAGCCACTGTAGATCTCATCCGCAAACGCTTCGTATGGAAGGACTTAAGGCGAGACGTCACTACTTGGGCTCGAGCCTGCACTGACTGCCAAAAAGCTAAAGTTCAAAAACACACCAGAAGCAGTCTAGGGGCATTTCCTCTTCCTAGTGCAAGGTTCTCCCACGTCAACATGGATGTAGTTGGTCCTCTACCACCTTCAAACGGATGTCAGTACCTTCTAACGGTGGTGGACCGGTTCTCTCGTTGGCCAGAGGCTTTCCCGATGCCTGATCAGAAAGCAGAGACGGTAGCCTGGGCATTCTACAACGGCTGGATCTCCCGATACGGAACACCTGAGCTCATCACAACAGACCAAGGACGAAACTTTGATGGTAACCTTTTTAAAGCTTTTACAGAATTCCTTGGGATTCATCGAACCCGCACAACGGCCTACCACCCTCAAGCCAATGGTGCTGTGGAGAGATTCCACCGACAACTGAAAGCCGCTATCCGAGCACATGCTACAGAGAGATGGACCGAGATCCTCCCGACCATTCTGCTGGGAATTCGTGCATCAGTTAAGCAAGATATCTGCACTTCACCAGCTGAAATGGTCTACGGGAGTGCTTTACGACTTCCGGGACAGTTCTTCCGTGATGAAAAACCCAGCATCCTGGAAGGGGAGTTCCTTCAAAGACTGCGGACAAAGATGTCAGAACTTAAGCCTAATCCGATGTCCCGACACGGTGAACAGAAAGTCTTCATTCCTAAGGACTTGATGACAACCTCTCATGTCTTTGTCAGACAGGACTGTGTCCGAAAGCCTTTATCTCAACCGTATAGTGGTCCATTCGAAGTTATTAGGCATAGAGAGAAATTTTTTATTTTATTAATTAATAACAAACATGTAAAAGTTAGCATAGACAGGTTAAAACCTGCATTTATTCTAAATGGTATTGATCCTGATAACTTAATTAACGATAAGGGCATGCAGTATGTTACTCGAGCTGGTCGCAAAGTTAGATTTGTTTTATGACTTTATCTTTTGCGTTTTTTCGTCTAAAAGACTGGTGGGGGAGTCCTGTGGCGACCACCAACAATTCAATAGCATAATTTTATTTTAACAAAACAGGTAAAGACATTTTGCATGTCTAGCTCGCGTATTATCTAGCGTCGATGTAATTTATATAATTATTGTTTCAATTCAGTGATTCATCAAATTTTAAGCACTTCAAATAATAAGGCAATTTCATGTTTAAATAAATAGCAAATTATATTTCTTAAATCAACCTTCTGAGTATTCAATCGAGTCATCCAATTCAATCACCAAATACCAAATACCAATCAATTCAATCACCAAAGTCTGAAGATAACCTACCTAAAAACCTTTGAAAAAGTTTTCGGTTCATTTTGCCACAAAATCGACTAGATTAATCTCAGAGTTCTGCCAGTTTTTCACAACGAATTTGCGACCACTCTGATACATGGGTGGATTCTTTCTCTTTAAATAACTCTTTGGCAGCTCATTGTTGAGTGGGGAAAATCGCATCGAAAAAGGCTAAGGCAACTGTCTTCTCAATCAAGAAACCCTCCATGACTAATCATTTTCAATGCTGCCATAGACATATTTTCATAAATTCCTCTGTAGAAAAACAAGCCCTCATGAATTTCAAATCTTTAAATGTGGCTTTGTGAGCCATTTACACATCAAACCAGACCCAATAAATATACTCGTACCTTTTAATCCTTGTAGTTCTCGATTATCCAAATTAACCTCGTTTCTAAAAATAAAAATTTTTAAGTAATAAATTGCTTTATTCATCCACCTAGCTTCTAGCATGATGGAAAGCACCAACGTTGTCTAAATTTAATCATTTTTGCTTCTCGATTTTCTAAAAGTGCTATAGTCAACTGTAGAAATCTTTATAGCCATACCTCGGTCAGTGTTCAAGAGCACTCAAAGTTCAAACTTAAGAATTTCTTCTTTGTCTCTTCCGATTGTGTTTTCCACAAGATTTTTGAAAAAAGTTAAATAAAAGTAGTACATAAAGATCCAAGGGATACAGTAACACTAGCTTCAAAGGCCTTTTTTAACACAAATTCATAAATTCACACTGATTTCAGAAAATTAAAATGTATTATTTGAACTTAAGCTTATAAAATTCAGAGTAAATTTCTATATAAGGCTTTTAATTATGAGGAATTACATTTAAAATCTAATTTCCATTGCTTTTAACATGACATTTGTTTTGTTTTTTGTCCCAACCCTCTTTGGGAAACCCTCGTTGGACCCAACCAGTGATATTTTTAACGCCTCTGAGAGCGTATTTCACGCATTGGAAATCGGAAATACGCTTCCAAAAACTAGCCAGGCGTATTTTCACGCTTTGAATTTTTAATCAAGGTTTTGCTTAAAAAGGCATGGTGCCCCACCGAAATTGAAAAATATTTTTTTCTACTCAAATTTGTAATATTAAATTAATATTACATTTAAGAATGCTTAATGTTAAATATATTATTTAATTTATAATTTTTAATATTGTCTACTAATATTTAACACAGATGCTATAATAGTTAGAAACCAAAATAGCATCCTCATTTTTTCCATTTCATTTTTCCAATAAAAAAGAAAGCGTTTTTATGAAAAAGTTTTCTCTGTATTTGCAGTTATGCTATTTCCGTATTTCACTCCCCTCATCAATGAATTTCACGCCTCCTGAAAAAGACAAGGCGTATTTTTACTCCTCCAAAAAAATCTTAAGAATAACACTGCCCAACCCTCGTCCACTTTACCTTAAATCCTCCATTTGAATTTACTTATTATAATGAATTACACCCTAAAATATATGCAATAACCATAGTGTAGGAGGTTTTCAAGTTTATCTCAAAATACATGAAGATAACGCCTTTTTGAGAACGCCCGCCAGCGTCTTCTGCCATGCGGTAGAAAATGCGCCGGAGCCGGCTTTTCTTCCTGAGTGGTGGCGGAGTCTTGCGCTTTTACCGTACTATAACTTCAATCGCTTTGCGGCACGTGTTAATATTAAAATATTTTTAAAATATTTGGTATACTTTCATTTCATACCTTAAGGAAAAAAGTTGGGGGTTGCGACCGAAGAAATTCCGAGTTTGAAAAATTAGGACCACCCTAATAGGGTGGTCCTAAGTATAATGGCAAAAAAAATTTTTCGGAATTTTTGAAGTCGCACCCCCTAATTTTTTTACTTATGGGGTAGTAAGTAACTGGTAAAAATTTTATCCGAATCGGTAAATATTAACACGTGCCGCAAAAGGGATGAAAATCTGAAAAAACATCAAAATTATCAAAACTTTGAAAAATCATAAAATTCATTTAAAATACATTATTCTATCTATTTCCATACTTTTTTAACAGAAAATGCTTAAACATGAAGAATATTTGACTTTATAGCCTTTGACCATTTTTTAAAGGTGTTGTATTTGCTCCTCATTATGCGTTAAAATATCGTTTTACTCCTCAATGAGCTTGATTCCCCTTTCTGCAGAATAATTTACAACAGACTGTTACTGACGACTTTAAATCCTTCCTGATAATCCTTTATTTCTAAAAATAAAGTCTGAAGATAACCTACCTAAAAACCTTTGAAAAAGTTTTCGGTTCATTTTGCCACAAAATCGACTAGATTAATCTCAGAGTTCTGCCAGTTTTTCACAACGAATTAGCGACCACTCTGATACATGGGTGGATTCTTTCTCTTTAAATAACTCTTTGGCAGCTCATTGTTGAGTGGGGAAAATCGCATCGAAAAAGGCTAAGGCAACTGTCTTCTCAATCAAGAAACCCTCCATGACTAATCATTTTCAATGCTGCCATAGACATATTTTCATAAATTCCTCTGTAGAAAAACAAGCCCTTGTGGCGACCACCAACAATTCAATAGCATAATTTTATTTTAACAAAACAGGTAAAGACATTTTGCATGTCTAGCTCGCGTATTATCTAGCGTCGATGTAATTTATATAATTATTGTTTCAATTCAGTGATTCATCAAATTTTAAGCACTTCAAATAATAAGGCAATTTCATGTTTAAATAAATAGCAAATTATATTTCTTAAATCAACCTTCTGAGTATTCAATCGAGTCAATCAATTCAATCACCAAAGTGGTGACCAAGGACTACGAACCACAGTAGTAAATCAACAATTGCCTGGTCACTCGTCTTAACGGATTTCTCGTCTATCTCTCTTGGACGCATCTTCTTCTTAGGACGCTGGCGCTTCACTTCCCCAACTCTCTGCTGATATAGGAACCCTCTTCTACTCTTCCAAGTTTCTCCATTTTTTTTGCACCATGACAACGGAAGAACAACCTTCCACTCAAGCCACTGACCCGCAGATCGCGAGATTAGCTCTCAAATTACCACCAATTTGGACTCAAAACATACGGTTGTGGCTAGTTCAAGTGGAAAGCAGCTTCGACTTGGCGGGCATCACTCAAGATTTGACCAAGTACAACAATCTAGTGGCAGTCATCAATCCTGAGATTCTAGCAGCAGTCTCAGATATCCTCCTCAATCCACCACCGACAGGCAAGTACGAAGCACTGAAACAACGCCTCATATCAGAGTACGCAGACTCCGAAACTTCACGAATTAAGAAGCTGTTGTCTGACGTCACAATAGGGGATGAAAAGCCATCCCATCTCTTACGCCGAATGCGTGAAATAGCCGACGGATCAGTGACCGATGATTTCCTGAGAAACATCTGGCTCCAACGCTTGCCACATGAGATGCAAACAATCCTTTGCGTTAGCTCGGACTCACTCGATTATCAAGCCAAATTAGCAGATAAAATAGCGGATGTTCAATTTCGACAGGATCATAACGTATTTTCAGTCAATCATCCACCTGGCTTAACTAAAGCGTCCCCTTTAGAAGATATTAGTGAGTTACGTGAAGAAATAACGTCTTTACGACGTCAAGTAGAACGGCTTGCCAGCAATCGTCCCAGAAGTCGCTCCAGAACCAGGGGGCGGTATCACAAGTCGAACCACCGTTCAACAGAATCTGGCAACTCACCTTGTTGGTATCATCAGAAATTTGGAGGAAAAGCTCTAAAATGTGTGATGCCATGTACATATCAGGAAAACTAAGTGATTCCCCTGTTATGGCGACGACAGGGGAAGAACAAAAGTATGCTCGCCTCTTTATCAATGATAGGAAGTCCGGCTTAAAGTTTCTCGTGGACACTGGTGCTTGCGTTAGTGTTTTTCCGCGCGATAAATCCATCCATAAAGCTGCCGATCCGAATTATACACTTTATGCGGCAAACGAAACTCGTATGCCCACATACGGTACTAAAGAGTTGGCCCTCGATTTCGGATTACGTCGGATTTTTTCTTGGACGTTTTTCATTGCTGAGGTCCAGAAACCAATTCTTGGAGCAGACTTTTTACATAATTTTGGTCTACTCGTCGACCTGAAAAACCGACGGTTGATTGACAAATTAACGTCAATATCGATAAAAGGCACAAATGCTCAAGGACAGTCGTTAGGATTAAAAACGTTCAGTGGATCTTCTACTTACTATAAATTGCTTAATCAATTTCCTAACCTTACTAATCCAGCCTTTTTGGGGAAGAATGAGACAAAACATGAGGTCAAACATTCTATCCTTACTAAAGGACCTCCTGTGTTCGCAAAAGCACGTCGACTTGCTCCAGAAAAACTGGTAGCAGCCAAGAAGGAGATACAATCCTTGCTTGACAAAGGTATAATTCGACCATCAAACAGCCAGTGGTCTTCCCCAATACATATGGTACTTAAGAAAAATGGAGAATATCGTTTATGTGGTGATTATCGGCGTTTAAACGCTATAACAGTTCCCGATCGGTATCCGATACCTCACCTACACGATTTTTCATTTGGCTTACAAGGAAAAACCATAATGTCTAAACTAGATTTGGTAAAAGCTTATCATCAGTTACCCCTTGAGGAAGATTCCATTAAGAAAACGGCAATAATAACCCCCTTTGGATCATTTGAGTATCTGCGAATGTGTTTCGGGTTATCAAATGCGGCCCAGAGCTTCCAACGCTTCATTGACAATGTTTTGAGAGGACTAAATTGTTACGCGTATTTGGATGACGTATTGATTGCTTCAGAATCTGAGGATCAGCACTTAAAGGACCTTCAGGAAGTTTTTAAACGACTAAACAGTTTCGGCATCATTCTCAATCCCGAAAAATGCGTTTTCGGCCAAACACAGATTGAGTTTTTAGGACACTTAGTTTCCAGCAAGGGGATTTCACCACTGCCTACAAAAGTTGAAACTCTTTCTAAATACCCACAGCCTAAAAGTGTTTGCGAACTTCGTAGATTCTTAGCTATCCTCAATTTCTATCATAGATTTTTGAAAAACACTTCTCATCATCAAGCACCTCTTCATGAACTATGCAAAAGTAAACGTAAAAACGACAAATCCTTGATTATCTGGTCAGACGAAGCAATAGCAGCTTTTGAAACATGCAAACAAGCAATCGTTCAAGCAACAGTTTTAGCTCATCCAAAGTTAGATGCCAACCTCTCTTTAGTAGTCGATGCCTCTGATTATGCAATCGGTTCAGTTTTGCAGCAAACTTCTGGCAATATCACTGAACCCCTCTCTTTTTTCTCAAGAAAACTAACAGAAGCCGAAAAACGGTATTCTACTTACGACAGAGAACTTCTCGCTATTTATAGCTCTATCAAGCACTTTCGTTGGATGCTGGAAGGTAGGCAGTTTTCTGTCTTTACCGACCACAAACCTTTAACATTCACTTTTAACAAAGTTAGTGATAATAGTTCTCCCAGACAACGACGTCATCTAGAATTTATCTCCCAATTCACGACGGATATTCGTTATGTAAGTGGGGAGAGCAACTCTGTGGCTGACGCCTTGTCTAGAATAGCTGCTATTGAGATTCCTAATGCTATCGACTATAATGGCATGGCGCTTGCTCAGACTGAGGACGAGGAATTACGTGACTTGAAATCTAATAGTAAATTGGAATTTAAATTAATTCAACTGGATCCCGAAGGTCAAAAGCTTTTCTGTGATATTTCAACAGGAACTGTTCGTCCTTATGTCCCAAAAGGATTCCGGAGAAGTATTTTCAAGACTTTCCATCAGCTCAGCCATCCGGGTATTAAAGCCACTGTAGATCTCATCCGCAAACGCTTCGTATGGAAGGACTTAAGGCGAGACGTCACTACTTGGGCTCGAGCCTGCACTGACTGCCAAAAAGCTAAAGTTCAAAAACACACCAGAAGCAGTCTAGGGGCATTTCCTCTTCCTAGTGCAAGGTTCTCCCACGTCAACATGGATGTAGTTGGTCCTCTACCACCTTCAAACGGATGTCAGTACCTTCTAACGGTGGTGGACCGGTTCTCTCGTTGGCCAGAGGCTTTCCCGATGCCTGATCAGAAAGCAGAGACGGTAGCCTGGGCATTCTACAACGGCTGGATCTCCCGATACGGAACACCTGAGCTCATCACAACAGACCAAGGACGAAACTTTGATGGTAACCTTTTTAAAGCTTTTACAGAATTCCTTGGGATTCATCGAACCCGCACAACGGCCTACCACCCTCAAGCCAATGGTGCTGTGGAGAGATTCCACCGACAACTGAAAGCCGCTATCCGAGCACATGCTACAGAGAGATGGACCGAGATCCTCCCGACCATTCTGCTGGGAATTCGTGCATCAGTTAAGCAAGATATCTGCACTTCACCAGCTGAAATGGTCTACGGGAGTGCTTTACGACTTCCGGGACAGTTCTTCCGTGATGAAAAACCCAGCATCCTGGAAGGGGAGTTCCTTCAAAGACTGCGGACAAAGATGTCAGAACTTAAGCCTAATCCGATGTCCCGACACGGTGAACAGAAAGTCTTCATTCCTAAGGACTTGATGACAACCTCTCATGTCTTTGTCAGACAGGACTGTGTCCGAAAGCCTTTATCTCAACCGTATAGTGGTCCATTCGAAGTTATTAGGCATAGAGAGAAATTTTTTATTTTATTAATTAATAACAAACATGTAAAAGTTAGCATAGACAGGTTAAAACCTGCATTTATTCTAAATGGTATTGATCCTGATAACTTAATTAACGATAAGGGCATGCAGTATGTTACTCGAGCTGGTCGCAAAGTTAGATTTGTTTTATGACTTTATCTTTTGCGTTTTTTCGTCTAAAAGACTGGTGGGGGAGTCCTGTGGCGACCACCAACAATTCAATAGCATAATTTTATTTTAACAAAACAGGTAAAGACATTTTGCATGTCTAGCTCGCGTATTATCTAGCGTCGATGTAATTTATATAATTATTGTTTCAATTCAGTGATTCATCAAATTTTAAGCACTTCAAATAATAAGGCAATTTCATGTTTAAATAAATAGCAAATTATATTTCTTAAATCAACCTTCTGAGTATTCAATCGAGTCATCCAATTCAATCACCAAATACCAAATACCAATCAATTCAATCACCAAAGTCTGAAGATAACCTACCTAAAAACCTTTGAAAAAGTTTTCGGTTCATTTTGCCACAAAATCGACTAGATTAATCTCAGAGTTCTGCCAGTTTTTCACAACGAATTTGCGACCACTCTGATACATGGGTGGATTCTTTCTCTTTAAATAACTCTTTGGCAGCTCATTGTTGAGTGGGGAAAATCGCATCGAAAAAGGCTAAGGCAACTGTCTTCTCAATCAAGAAACCCTCCATGACTAATCATTTTCAATGCTGCCATAGACATATTTTCATAAATTCCTCTGTAGAAAAACAAGCCCTCATGAATTTCAAATCTTTAAATGTGGCTTTGTGAGCCATTTACACATCAAACCAGACCCAATAAATATACTCGTACCTTTTAATCCTTGTAGTTCTCGATTATCCAAATTAACCTCGTTTCTAAAAATAAAAATTTTTAAGTAATAAATTGCTTTATTCATCCACCTAGCTTCTAGCATGATGGAAAGCACCAACGTTGTCTAAATTTAATCATTTTTGCTTCTCGATTTTCTAAAAGTGCTATAGTCAACTGTAGAAATCTTTATAGCCATACCTCGGTCAGTGTTCAAGAGCACTCAAAGTTCAAACTTAAGAATTTCTTCTTTGTCTCTTCCGATTGTGTTTTCCACAAGATTTTTGAAAAAAGTTAAATAAAAGTAGTACATAAAGATCCAAGGGATACAGTAACACTAGCTTCAAAGGCCTTTTTTAACACAAATTCATAAATTCACACTGATTTCAGAAAATTAAAATGTATTATTTGAACTTAAGCTTATAAAATTCAGAGTAAATTTCTATATAAGGCTTTTAATTATGAGGAATTACATTTAAAATCTAATTTCCATTGCTTTTAACATGACATTTGTTTTGTTTTTTGTCCCAACCCTCTTTGGGAAACCCTCGTTGGACCCAACCAGTGATATTTTTAACGCCTCTGAGAGCGTATTTCACGCATTGGAAATCGGAAATACGCTTCCAAAAACTAGCCAGGCGTATTTTCACGCTTTGAATTTTTAATCAAGGTTTTGCTTAAAAAGGCATGGTGCCCCACCGAAATTGAAAAATATTTTTTTCTACTCAAATTTGTAATATTAAATTAATATTACATTTAAGAATGCTTAATGTTAAATATATTATTTAATTTATAATTTTTAATATTGTCTACTAATATTTAACACAGATGCTATAATAGTTAGAAACCAAAATAGCATCCTCATTTTTTCCATTTCATTTTTCCAATAAAAAAGAAAGCGTTTTTATGAAAAAGTTTTCTCTGTATTTGCAGTTATGCTATTTCCGTATTTCACTCCCCTCATCAATGAATTTCACGCCTCCTGAAAAAGACAAGGCGTATTTTTACTCCTCCAAAAAAATCTTAAGAATAACACTGCCCAACCCTCGTCCACTTTACCTTAAATCCTCCATTTGAATTTACTTATTATAATGAATTACACCCTAAAATATATGCAATAACCATAGTGTAGGAGGTTTTCAAGTTTATCTCAAAATACATGAAGATAACGCCTTTTTGAGAACGCCCGCCAGCGTCTTCTGCCATGCGGTAGAAAATGCGCCGGAGCCGGCTTTTCTTCCTGAGTGGTGGCGGAGTCTTGCGCTTTTACCGTACTATAACTTCAATCGCTTTGCGGCACGTGTTAATATTAAAATATTTTTAAAATATTTGGTATACTTTCATTTCATACCTTAAGGAAAAAAGTTGGGGGTTGCGACCGAAGAAATTCCGAGTTTGAAAAATTAGGACCACCCTAATAGGGTGGTCCTAAGTATAATGGCAAAAAAAATTTTTCGGAATTTTTGAAATCGCACCCCCTAATTTTTTTACTTATGGGGTAGTAAGTAACTGGTAAAAATTTTATCCGAATCGGTAAATATTAACACGTGCCGCAAAAGGGATGAAAATCTGAAAAAACATCAAAATTATCAAAACTTTGAAAAATCATAAAATTCATTTAAAATACATTATTCTATCTATTTCCATACTTTTTTAACAGAAAATGCTTAAACATGAAGAATATTTGACTTTATAGCCTTTGACCATTTTTTAAAGGTGTTGTATTTGCTCCTCATTATGCGTTAAAATATCGTTTTACTCCTCAATGAGCTTGATTCCCCTTTCTGCAGAATAATTTACAACAGACTGTTACTGACGACTTTAAATCCTTCCTGATAATCCTTTATTTCTAAAAATAAAGTCTGAAGATAACCTACCTAAAAACCTTTGAAAAAGTTTTCGGTTCATTTTGCCACAAAATCGACTAGATTAATCTCAGAGTTCTGCCAGTTTTTCACAACGAATTTGCGACCACTCTGATACATGGGTGGATTCTTTCTCTTTAAATAACTCTTTGGCAGCTCATTGTTGAGTGGGGAAAATCGCATCGAAAAAGGCTAAGGCAACTGTCTTCTCAATCAAGAAACCCTCCATGACTAATCATTTTCAATGCTGCCATAGACATATTTTCATAAATTCCTCTGTAGAAAAACAAGCCCTTGTGGCGACCACCAACAATTCAATAGCATAATTTTATTTTAACAAAACAGGTAAAGACATTTTGCATGTCTAGCTCGCGTATTATCTAGCGTCGATGTAATTTATATAATTATTGTTTCAATTCAGTGATTCATCAAATTTTAAGCACTTCAAATAATAAGGCAATTTCATGTTTAAATAAATAGCAAATTATATTTCTTAAATCAACCTTCTGAGTATTCAATCGAGTCAATCAATTCAATCACCAAAGTGGTGACCAAGGACTACGAACCACAGTAGTAAATCAACAATTGCCTGGTCACTCGTCTTAACGGATTTCTCGTCTATCTCTCTTGGACGCATCTTCTTCTTAGGACGCTGGCGCTTCACTTCCCCAACTCTCTGCTGATATAGGAACCCTCTTCTACTCTTCCAAGTTTCTCCATTTTTTTTGCACCATGACAACGGAAGAACAACCTTCCACTCAAGCCACTGACCCGCAGATCGCGAGATTAGCTCTCAAATTACCACCAATTTGGACTCAAAACATACGGTTGTGGCTAGTTCAAGTGGAAAGCAGCTTCGACTTGGCGGGCATCACTCAAGATTTGACCAAGTACAACAATCTAGTGGCAGTCATCAATCCTGAGATTCTAGCAGCAGTCTCAGATATCCTCCTCAATCCACCACCGACAGGCAAGTACGAAGCACTGAAACAACGCCTCATATCAGAGTACGCAGACTCCGAAACTTCACGAATTAAGAAGCTGTTGTCTGACGTCACAATAGGGGATGAAAAGCCATCCCATCTCTTACGCCGAATGCGTGAATTAGCCGACGGATCAGTGACCGATGATTTCCTGAGAAACATCTGGCTCCAACGCTTGCCACATGAGATGCAAACAATCCTTTGCGTTAGCTCGGACTCACTCGATTATCAAGCCAAATTAGCAGATAAAATAGCGGATGTTCAATTTCGACAGGATCATAACGTATTTTCAGTCAATCATCCACCTGGCTTAACTAAAGCGTCCCCTTTAGAAGATATTAGTGAGTTACGTGAAGAAATAACGTCTTTACGACGTCAAGTAGAACGGCTTGCCAGCAATCGTCCCAGAAGTCGCTCCAGAACCAGGGGGCGGTATCACAAGTCGAACCACCGTTCAACAGAATCTGGCAACTCACCTTGTTGGTATCATCAGAAATTTGGAGGAAAAGCTCTAAAATGTGTGATGCCATGTACATATCAGGAAAACTAAGTGATTCCCCTGTTATGGCGACGACAGGGGAAGAACAAAAGTATGCTCGCCTCTTTATCAATGATAGGAAGTCCGGCTTAAAGTTTCTCGTGGACACTGGTGCTTGCGTTAGTGTTTTTCCGCGCGATAAATCCATCCATAAAGCTGCCGATCCGAATTATACACTTTATGCGGCAAACGAAACTCGTATGCCCACATACGGTACTAAAGAGTTGGCCCTCGATTTCGGATTACGTCGGATTTTTTCTTGGAAGTTTTTCATTGCTGAGGTCCAGAAACCAATTCTTGGAGCAGACTTTTTACATAATTTTGGTCTACTCGTCGACCTGAAAAACCGACGGTTGATTGACAAATTAACGTCAATATCGATAAAAGGCACAAATGCTCAAGGACAGTCGTTAGGATTAAAAACGTTCAGTGGATCTTCTACTTACTATAAATTGCTTAATCAATTTCCTAACCTTACTAATCCAGCCTTTTTGGGGAAGAATGAGACAAAACATGAGGTCAAACATTCTATCCTTACTAAAGGACCTCCTGTGTTCGCAAAAGCACGTCGACTTGCTCCAGAAAAACTGGTAGCAGCCAAGAAGGAGATACAATCCTTGCTTGACAAAGGTATAATTCGACCATCAAACAGCCAGTGGTCTTCCCCAATACATATGGTACTTAAGAAAAATGGAGAATATCGTTTATGTGGTGATTATCGGCGTTTAAACGCTATAACAGTTCCCGATCGGTATCCGATACCTCACCTACACGATTTTTCATTTGGCTTACAAGGAAAAACCATAATGTCTAAACTAGATTTGGTAAAAGCTTATCATCAGTTACCCCTTGAGGAAGATTCCATTAAGAAAACGGCAATAATAACCCCCTTTGGATCATTTGAGTATCTGCGAATGTGTTTCGGGTTATCAAATGCGGCCCAGAGCTTCCAACGCTTCATTGACAATGTTTTGAGAGGACTAAATTGTTACGCGTATTTGGATGACGTATTGATTGCTTCAGAATCTGAGGATCAGCACTTAAAGGACCTTCAGGAAGTTTTTAAACGACTAAACAGTTTCGGCATCATTCTCAATCCCGAAAAATGCGTTTTCGGCCAAACACAGATTGAGTTTTTAGGACACTTAGTTTCCAGCAAGGGGATTTCACCACTGCCTACAAAAGTTGAAACTCTTTCTAAATACCCACAGCCTAAAAGTGTTTGCGAACTTCGTAGATTCTTAGCTATCCTCAATTTCTATCATAGATTTTTGAAAAACACTTCTCATCATCAAGCACCTCTTCATGAACTATGCAAAAGTAAACGTAAAAACGACAAATCCTTGATTATCTGGTCAGACGAAGCAATAGCAGCTTTTGAAACATGCAAACAAGCAATCGTTCAAGCAACAGTTTTAGCTCATCCAAAGTTAGATGCCAACCTCTCTTTAGTAGTCGATGCCTCTGATTATGCAATCGGTTCAGTTTTGCAGCAAACTTCTGGCAATATCACTGAACCCCTCTCTTTTTTCTCAAGAAAACTAACAGAAGCCGAAAAACGGTATTCTACTTACGACAGAGAACTTCTCGCTATTTATAGCTCTATCAAGCACTTTCGTTGGATGCTGGAAGGTAGGCAGTTTTCTGTCTTTACCGACCACAAACCTTTAACATTCACTTTTAACAAAGTTAGTGATAATAGTTCTCCCAGACAACGACGTCATCTAGAATTTATCTCCCAATTCACGACGGATATTCGTTATGTAAGTGGGGAGAGCAACTCTGTGGCTGACGCCTTGTCTAGAATAGCTGCTATTGAGATTCCTAATGCTATCGACTATAATGGCATGGCGCTTGCTCAGACTGAGGACGAGGAATTACGTGACTTGAAATCTAATAGTAAATTGGAATTTAAATTAATTCAACTGGATCCCGAAGGTCAAAAGCTTTTCTGTGATATTTCAACAGGAACTGTTCGTCCTTATGTCCCAAAAGGATTCCGGAGAAGTATTTTCAAGACTTTCCATCAGCTCAGCCATCCGGGTATTAAAGCCACTGTAGATCTCATCCGCAAACGCTTCGTATGGAAGGACTTAAGGCGAGACGTCACTACTTGGGCTCGAGCCTGCACTGACTGCCAAAAAGCTAAAGTTCAAAAACACACCAGAAGCAGTCTAGGGGCATTTCCTCTTCCTAGTGCAAGGTTCTCCCACGTCAACATGGATGTAGTTGGTCCTCTACCACCTTCAAACGGATGTCAGTACCTTCTAACGGTGGTGGACCGGTTCTCTCGTTGGCCAGAGGCTTTCCCGATGCCTGATCAGAAAGCAGAGACGGTAGCCTGGGCATTCTAAAACGGCTGGATCTCCCGATACGGAACACCTGAGCTCATCACAACAGACCAAGGACGAAACTTTGATGGTAACCTTTTTAAAGCTTTTACAGAATTCCTTGGGATTCATCGAACCCGCACAACGGCCTACCACCCTCAAGCCAATGGTGCTGTGGAGAGATTCCACCGACAACTGAAAGCCGCTATCCGAGCACATGCTACAGAGAGATGGACCGAGATCCTCCCGACCATTCTGCTGGGAATTCGTGCATCAGTTAAGCAAGATATCTGCACTTCACCAGCTGAAATGGTCTACGGGAGTGCTTTACGACTTCCGGGACAGTTCTTCCGTGATGAAAAACCCAGCATCCTGGAAGGGGAGTTCCTTCAAAGACTGCGGACAAAGATGTCAGAACTTAAGCCTAATCCGATGTCCCGACACGGTGAACAGAAAGTCTTCATTCCTAAGGACTTGATGACAACCTCTCATGTCTTTGTCAGACAGGACTGTGTCCGAAAGCCTTTATCTCAACCGTATAGTGGTCCATTCGAAGTTATTAGGCATAGAGAGAAATTTTTTATTTTATTAATTAATAACAAACATGTAAAAGTTAGCATAGACAGGTTAAAACCTGCATTTATTCTAAATGGTATTGATCCTGATAACTTAATTAACGATAAGGGCATGCAGTATGTTACTCGAGCTGGTCGCAAAGTTAGATTTGTTTTATGACTTTATCTTTTGCGTTTTTTCGTCTAAAAGACTGGTGGGGGAGTCCTGTGGCGACCACCAACAATTCAATAGCATAATTTTATTTTAACAAAACAGGTAAAGACATTTTGCATGTCTAGCTCGCGTATTATCTAGCGTCGATGTAATTTATATAATTATTGTTTCAATTCAGTGATTCATCAAATTTTAAGCACTTCAAATAATAAGGCAATTTCATGTTTAAATAAATAGCAAATTATATTTCTTAAATCAACCTTCTGAGTATTCAATCGAGTCATCCAATTCAATCACCAAATACCAAATACCAATCAATTCAATCACCAAAGTCTGAAGATAACCTACCTAAAAACCTTTGAAAAAGTTTTCGGTTCATTTTGCCACAAAATCGACTAGATTAATCTCAGAGTTCTGCCAGTTTTTCACAACGAATTTGCGACCACTCTGATACATGGGTGGATTCTTTCTCTTTAAATAACTCTTTGGCAGCTCATTGTTGAGTGGGGAAAATCGCATCGAAAAAGGCTAAGGCAACTGTCTTCTCAATCAAGAAACCCTCCATGACTAATCATTTTCAATGCTGCCATAGACATATTTTCATAAATTCCTCTGTAGAAAAACAAGCCCTCATGAATTTCAAATCTTTAAATGTGGCTTTGTGAGCCATTTACACATCAAACCAGACCCAATAAATATACTCGTACCTTTTAATCCTTGTAGTTCTCGATTATCCAAATTAACCTCGTTTCTAAAAATAAAAATTTTTAAGTAATAAATTGCTTTATTCATCCACCTAGCTTCTAGCATGATGGAAAGCACCAACGTTGTCTAAATTTAATCATTTTTGCTTCTCGATTTTCTAAAAGTGCTATAGTCAACTGTAGAAATCTTTATAGCCATACCTCGGTCAGTGTTCAAGAGCACTCAAAGTTCAAACTTAAGAATTTCTTCTTTGTCTCTTCCGATTGTGTTTTCCACAAGATTTTTGAAAAAAGTTAAATAAAAGTAGTACATAAAGATCCAAGGGATACAGTAACACTAGCTTCAAAGGCCTTTTTTAACACAAATTCATAAATTCACACTGATTTCAGAAAATTAAAATGTATTATTTGAACTTAAGCTTATAAAATTCAGAGTAAATTTCTATATAAGGCTTTTAATTATGAGGAATTACATTTAAAATCTAATTTCCATTGCTTTTAACATGACATTTGTTTTGTTTTTTGTCCCAACCCTCTTTGGGAAACCCTCGTTGGACCCAACCAGTGATATTTTTAACGCCTCTGAGAGCGTATTTCACGCATTGGAAATCGGAAATACGCTTCCAAAAACTAGCCAGGCGTATTTTCACGCTTTGAATTTTTAATCAAGGTTTTGCTTAAAAAGGCATGGTGCCCCACCGAAATTGAAAAATATTTTTTTCTACTCAAATTTGTAATATTAAATTAATATTACATTTAAGAATGCTTAATAGGGTGTATCGAAAAAAACTTTTTTTCGATTTTGATGACGTAATAGTGCGGAAAAGTTGTCTAAGGTGCCAGAGAGTACCTGTGAATTTTTTCAGAATTTTTGGATAATTTCTTAATGTGCCACATTGGCCCTGAAGTTCCCCATGTTAATCCAATGGGGCGCGCCGCCAAAAAGGCCGAAAATCGGTTTTTCGCCCCTCATTTCTACCCTAATCACACGACGAATGTCTCGTCTCGAGTTATCGACTCTATATGATGTATGCTACCCGAAAAAACTTGAATAATAACTTAAATCTCTATATTATGTTGATTGTGGGCTCTGATTTGAACGAGGAAATACGCAATTTTCGACGAAATTTGAGCATACAAAAAAACGTAATATAGATATTTAGGCTATTATTCAAGTTGTGTCGGATAGCATACATCATATAGAGTCCATAACTCGAGACGAGACATTCGTCGTGTGATTAGGGAAGAAATGAGGGGCGAAAAACCGATTTTCGGCCTTTTTGGCGGCGCGCCCCATTGGATTAACATGGGGAACTTCAGGGCCAATGTGGCACCTTAAGAAATCATCCAAAAATTCTGAAAAAATTCACAGGTACTCTCTGGCACCTTAGACAACTTTTCCGCACTATTACGTCATCAAAATCGAAAAAAAGTTTTTTTCGATACACCCTAATGCTTAATGTTAAATATATTATTTAATTTATAATTTTTAATATTGTCTACTAATATTTAACACAGATGCTATAATAGTTAGAAACCAAAATAGCATCCTCATTTTTTCCATTTCATTTTTCCAATAAAAAAGAAAGCGTTTTTATGAAAAAGTTTTCTCTGTATTTGCAGTTATGCTATTTCCGTATTTCACTCCCCTCATCAATGAATTTCACGCCTCCTGAAAAAGACAAGGCGTATTTTTACTCCTCCAAAAAAATCTTAAGAATAACACTGCCCAACCCTCGTCCACTTTACCTTAAATCCTCCATTTGAATTTACTTATTATAATGAATTACACCCTAAAATATATGCAATAACCATAGTGTAGGAGGTTTTCAAGTTTATCTCAAAATACATGAAGATAACGCCTTTTTGAGAACGCCCGCCAGCGTCTTCTGCCATGCGGTAGAAAATGCGCCGGAGCCGGCTTTTCTTCCTGAGTGGTGGCGGAGTCTTGCGCTTTTACCGTACTATAACTTCAATCGCTTTGCGGCACGTGTTAATTTTAAAATATTTTTAAAATATTTGGTATACTTTCATTTCATACCTTAAGGAAAAAAGTTGGGGGTTGCGACCGAAGAAATTCCGAGTTTGAAAAATTAGGACCACCCTAATAATATATATGTGAATTGAAATTTTGAATTTTCATTTAATAGTTAGTTAATTATCTCACATGAAAGCCACTGCATACAAACATTTAACCCTCAAAGTTGTTTTTTTTTTCGACTCAATGTATAAACTTAACTATGTCTATTAAGTATTCAATTATTTTTTTACATAAAGTTTAAGAGATAAGGATTAAAAATATGTTTAAACCGAGTCTTTTCATAAATTAGAAAAAAATATATTAAATATTTTGGAAAATGTAAAATTTTTTTTCACTGCACTGAGTTTTAACAGTCCTACGACCCCTTAACAGTCCTACGTCCTTAACCCCGAGCGTCAAAGTTTCAAAAAAACTCTAAATTTTGTATGTTTTTAGCTATAAAATCCAAACTAATGGTTGTAAAAATACAAAATGGGTCTCATTTTGTAGATAATTTATTTAGCTTCAACTTTTATTATTGAAACTTACTTGTGAAGCTTACAGATCATAAGATACGAGGGGTTTCGTTAACTCCCCACGCAATATCTATTTTTTAAGAAGTGCCAGGAAATTTCTTTAAGTACTTATATTAAAACAGAAAATTGTGCTATGTTTTTTTCTGTAAGTTGTTAGTGCCGAGCCGAAATGTCAATAAAGGTGTAAATCTAGTTATTTAAAAACACGTCAAAAATTAATATCATAATATATTTTTTTTAAAAGACTTGAGCTTTTGGATCCTTTGGGAAATTAAAAGAAATTTCATTTAGTTTTCTTTTCCTTTTTGTTCATATTTGTGTTATACTTACTGTTTTGGTATACTTTTTATCTGATTTTCTAGTTAATAAATTTTACTTTGAAGAATTAAAAACATTCTAGCTTGTTTTAAAAACTATTTTTTTTATTAAATTTACTAAGACAATTGTATTCGTTAAAAAGTATTCATTTTCCCCCTAACCACATAGTTATTTAAAATCCTTAAATGTATGTAGGAAATTAATGTTTACTTTTTGTGCCTATGATATTTCAAATACGCTTTTCCTACAAAGAGGCCTATTCAATACGTGTCCTACATATCACAGTAGGGCATTGAGTGATTATATCTGAATTTATTTTTAGTACTTCTTTAAAAGTAAAAACAGATTTTCCTGCCTTTTAAAGTACATTTTCCAATAATATTTTTATCTAGCGATGAATCATTGAACATACTGAGTTCAATGAAATATTCAATTCCGACTGTGGTGTCTATTTTTTTCTCTTAAAACGTCTTTAGTAGGAAATTTCTTCACCATCAACCTAAAGTAAAACAGAAAATTAATGTACACAATGAAAAAAACAGCTATTTTATGCTAGGAAAGAAAACACTGAGTGTATCTTTATTCAAAAAATGCGATATAAAAACTTTTAATACTCTTATGAATTCTTTCTCAACACAAGATTGAAATCTAAAGGTACAGAAAAAGTGCATTGAATTAAAGTTTATTAAGTCTGTTTTATACCTTTCCTCAAATGGAAAAATTCTCCCCTTTTTGTATTCTAAAATCTTAAGGTTATTAAGCATTCAGTCTTTTATTGAGTTAAAGCAGTAAATTAAGCTGATATAAAAACAAGAGAGGCAAATAATTAATAAAAAAACTGATAGTAAAAAAAACAGCCCCAAAGAAATTTAATCAGACATCACTTTTAACTGAGGAAGATACCCTTTAAAAATACAACCAACAAAAGTATTTATTCACTTATAAAAACGATTTGAGATAGCATTAGAAGGAAACTTTTAAACAATGTAGTATGAAAAAAGGAGCTTTTAGTGAAAATATACCGACTCATTTTCTCCTTTTCTTCGATTGTAAAAATAACTTTATTGCTTTTAAAAATAAATTAAATTAAGCCTCTTTGGTCTAAGTGATAGCCTTGATACTTTAAATTTTCTAATGTCGTTACAGTTTAACGAGTAAACACAAAGCCTGTTGGGTTGCTAGGAGGATTTTCGGAACACAAATCGTGATAGAGACACTATATACAGGGTGTTTCAAAAGTCTGTTTCACAGCTTTTATTTGGAACCAACGTCTCCTGGGGTGATGGAAGAAAGGTCTACCCCTAGGTAAATGACCCTGGAGAATCCATTGAGATGACTTACAGCTCCTCTAGCGGCGAAATAAGAAAGTTGAAAAATTAATTTAAAAACTAAAGGATACAGATCAAAAACCTTTTCGATAGTATTGTTGCCACCGTTATGAATAACTCACAAAAAAAATTTCACGGAAATATCGCGAATAGTCACGGGGATATTAGCATGTGGAAATAGCTTTTTTCAGGCATCAAAAAAGAAAAAGTTCGTAAATGTGCAAGTTTTTTAAAAAAAAATATTTTATTAAATTTTGTCTTAATCAACTGCTAAAAAACATAAAACTACATAATACAGCTGAAAAATTTGCAAATTCGTGACCTTTTTCTTTTTTGATGCCTGAAAAAGGGCTATTTTCACATGGTAATATTAGAGAGCCTGTATACGAGAGAGAGGCGAGTACTCGCTTAAAAGCGTCTCTGCGCATCCAATTCTGTCCAAACTGTATCATGCCGCTTGTCTCGCGTCCCATGCTAATCCTATGGAGGGAAACCTAACTACCGCCAGCGGCGGACAGAAAACCGATTTACCGATCTGCGCGCGCTATACTGAGTTGTCGCCTCTCTCTCGTATACAGAATCTCTAGATAATATCTCTGTGAATATTCGCGATAATTTCATGAAATTTTTTCAGTGAGTTATTCATAACGGTGGCAACAATACTATCACTGAGGTTTTTGCTCTATCTCCTTTAGTTTATCAATTAGATTCTATTTTTTTTATTTCGCCACTAGAGGCGCTGTAGGTCATCTGAATATATTCTCCAGGGTCTCTTACCTAGGGGTAGACCTTATTTCCACGCCCCAAGAAGACATTGTTTTAAAATAGTAGCCGTGAAAAGGATTTTCGAAACACCCTATCTCACTTCAATTTCATTTCTAAATAAAGCAAGGAATATTATTCTGCCAAATGTAAGTCGCAGATATAAATAACACGATGCTTCGAGCTAAAAAACGTAAAAAAGAAAATCAAAGACACGAATATAATATTCAATTCATGGTAATTTTCGCTTATTAGAGTAGGCAAGGCTTACATTTCACAGTCTTCTTATATAATTCGCGTCTTGAACAAATTCCAGGAACATTTTGCTTTCTCGACGAAAACCCAATTCATCATGGCCGCTCGGTAACCCGAAACAAATTTGGAAATGCGATGAATTTTCCCTTTCAATTTCGATTCGTCAAGATAAATTTGTCCCAAGGACAGGTCTGAAGGTAAGGACGGACAACCGGCTAAAAAACCTCAATGAAGCAGCTTTGGTTGGCCAAAATACCGGTAGATCATACTGAGGACAAGCGGCAGTGGGATGGATGTCGTTTGCAGTACTGCGGATCGTCCGTTCGGTCTGCATAGCTTCTTACATCTTTGTCTACAAACAAGGGGCTGAAAATGGGCATTTCTGTTTCCAATAGTGCACGAAATAAGGAAATGAAAATCCCAATTTCATGACATTGTGTTTATGAGAGAATCCTGATTCGGTTTGGAGTACCACGATGGTTGGGTATGAGTTTGAAGACACAATGGAGAGAACGCACTCAGCTGATGATTTTCTAATCGTTCCACAAAGTGGTGATGCAGGGTAAAGGAGTGGGGATGCATTGGATTCCCTTTCTGCAACTCCTGAGTAAGATTCACCAGTACTTTTTCCAACCAGAGCTGCGTCATTGAGATTTTGCAGCCGGTAGACCGTCCTTACCTTCAGACCTGTCCTGGGGACAAATTTCAACAGAAACATGCACGACCACATGTGGTGTGCAATGTCCAAGCTTTCTTCTTAACCCCCTAGTTTGCATTTTTACCACGTCTTTCCCGTTCTCTAGAACCAACACCCACAAAACAAGCCCGGTCAATGAGGAGAAATCACCTAGCCCGGTATGCAACGTCCGCTGGTGCACCATATGAATTTGGACTACCTGAGGAGGCAACATGGTCCTCCAATCCCTCAAAAGTCATTTAGAGCCCCTGTCACTCAATACCATGACGTGTGACGGCGGTAATGGACACCTATGGAGACAACACTCCTCACCGATTTTCTCGGCCCCCTAACATCCAGGAAGGCTGATTTTTTAATCAATTCACATTAATACTATGTGCAATCATAGAAATAAATTTTACTTTGATATCTCCTTTCCTTCTTGGTGTTGGGATTTTTATTTCCGCTAGTGTAATATGCTATCATATTAGCAATAGCTGTAGAATAGGAGGCTCTTTTTTGCCAACAAACAGTGGATTGTCAGTGGTACATATTTTAAATATTGGTAGTTCAGATACATTTTCCCTCAAGTTTGGTCAGTACAAAGTGGTATTTTTAATTTTTAAAAGTAGAAATAGTTATATTTTTCATAAATATGCCGCGCTTTCAAAATTCAGCGGACAGTTCACTGGCTGGTCTTGGGATCCAAATATGATCGCAAAAATTTGTTGAAACAATTATTGTCGAATGTATAGTTCGTTCATTAGGCAATATATCAGTTATGATTCACGTCAGTCATGATTTACATATTTTTTTGCTATAACAAGAGACTGAAACCCAGGCCCAACAGTCTTCTTATATAATTCGCGTCTTGAACAAATTCCAGGAACATTTTGCTTTCTCGACGAAAACCCAATTCATCATGGCCGCTCGGTAACCCGAAACAAATTTGGAAATGCGATGAATTTTCCCTTTCAATTTCGATTCGTCAAGATAAATGGTGCTGGGGATACACGAGGAAGGCAATTTATAAAACACTTTAACTCTCATTTGCTAGTGGAAAAAACACGGTCAGATTTAAATATCTCCTGGCTCCGTCGCCGCTTCGAAAAGTATGATGTTATTGGAATAAATGGTTTTCTGGGCTGGAAAGAGAAAGATAAATATTACTACTGCAATGCATGCTGGGATCGAGTTTTGTCAAAGTTTTGGATAGTTTCACGACGAATCAAGTTAAATGATTTTAGTTTTTAACCCATTACTGCCTGACGTCCCTTTTTAGGGACGTTTTTTAAAAATCCTCTTATTTCTACAAAAATTGTTTCTTTGAATCAAAATTTGCACTGATGTATCTCTGATCTTCATAGAACATAAAGAACACAAGAAGAAAGCAGAATTTTTAAAAAAATTTCACTTTTTTTAAAGTTGGAAAATAGAATTTTTCAGAAAAAGGCTATTTTAAAAATTTTAAAAGAAAAAGCTTAAAAATCCTAGTTGTTATTTAAAAACAATTTCAATGCCGATATATATTACTGTTTATACATTAAATCAGTTGGGGTGTTTTTTTATTTTTCCAAAATATTTTATCTTGACCTTATTTTGGACCATCGAAAAGCGTCCCTAAAAAGGGACGTCAGGCACGAATGCCCCCGTGGTTTTCCCCATAGTGAAATGCTAGTGTTTCCTTTATTTTTTCATAAAAACACGTACGATTCTTATGAAATGAATTAAATAACTGATATTTATAAAATTACTTTAATTTTAGCTCATAAATTTATTATTTTTGTTTTGTTTTTTTGGAAAATACTGTTATTTCTGCTAAATTAATGGAATAAAAAGTCTTAAATTATAAGGAATTAATTAATTTGTATTAATTAAAAGGAATAAATTAATTATTTTGGTATATTTATTACTTATGCAAATACATTCCGGTTATATTTTAATTAAAAGTTTAATAATTATTAGTTATAATGACTTTTTGTCATTAAAATTGCCAAAAAAGTCGCTTTTGTGATAAATTTTCGGCTTTTTTTCTATTTAGATGTCGCTAATCATTGTGTTCTATGCTGAAGATCAATCTATATCATCTGGATTGCTAATGCACATCCCACTAATGCTTGATTTTTGGGGAGAAATTCGTGTTCCGCACAATTAAATTAAATAAAATGAAAAAAGTATGGGCATTCGAAAGACTTAAACTTCACAAATTGAGATATTCTGATGGATTTGAGGTGTGTAAAAGTAATTAATACTTAATATTAGGTAACATACAAACAAAGAATGCCTTTTTCAAATAAAAACCTTAATTAATTTGCAATTAACATAGATTTGGGAGGAAAAAACGTGTTTTAGAGCATAAAAAATCCTCAAATTACGTTAATTAGGGTTAATTTTACAGTTAATTCGATAAATAATTAATATTTTTTGTTCATACTCATGTTACAGTATGGTTCCGATCTCTTTTGCTGCACTTAAAAAGGTAGAAGATGTTTTTAAGGCTTTAAAAAAGTTTTCTACCATGCGTATACTATAGGGAAAAACAACCGGGGCATTCGTGCCTGACGTCCCTTTTTAGGGACGTTTTTTAATTTTGGTGTAGAAATTAAAATTTTAACCTGGAATTTTTTTCACTATTTTTCCAGTTGTTTTGGGGCTATTTACTATGTTTTTACCAAATATTTAAGAAAAATAAAAAGTTGGGCATTAATGGGTTAAATATGACTGCTGTTTGGCATCGAAAAGTTCAAAGCTTTTAGAGTTTGAGAAATAGTTTTGTGACATCGTATTTTTTTCCAAATGTATTCTCAAATTCAGATGTTAAAATTTATGAGTTGTATCTCGCTTTTTGTATTATTTATCAAATTATTTATTAAATTAGTTTAGGTTCCTTTTCTAAAAACTGTTGAAAAATTATTAAATGTTTATGATAGTTTTATCGAGATTTAAATGGCCCTTCCTATGCAGTGTGACAGTTTTCCTTCAGAGTTAGTAAGCATGGCTTTGAAGATCGGCTCGAGGAGATTAATTCATATCTCTGATCCGCGTTATGTGGAAGAGTTTTAAAAAAAGTTAGATGAAATAATGAGTGATTTCAGTGGGGAGGATGACTGTGAAGAAGATTTCTGTGAAAATTTCTAAATTGTTTGCTTCTAAAACAATGGCGAAAACTGATATTTCAGGCACTGTCAAAAATTTTTGTATTGTTCTACACTGAATTTTCTCTTATTAAAATTTGCTTTATATATTAAATTATAAAAATAAAACTGTTAATTCACAATAGATACGTTTTTATTTTTAAGTTTAAAGAATTTACTGCACTATATCAAAAATGTTAAGTCTATTGGGAAATTGTCTGGGAAAACTTTTATTTCATCATAAAGTTAAAAAAAATAGATTTTCTATTAAGAGATGAATGTTCAAAAAACAATGTTCTGAAATATCAAAATCATATCGGAATTATGATGTTTAAAAAAAATATAATGTTGTGCGGTCTCTGAGACCCTCACGTCCCCGGTTTATTCACATTTTCACCTCCCCTGATAAGGGGAAAACAGCCACTGAAGAATGAAGATTTATGCGAGAAGAATACCTTTTTATCGAAAAGAACATTGCGTAATTATATAGTCATAAATTAGTGATAATAAATCGTCAGTTTGGACGAGAAATTAGTCCAAAAATGGCAATTTGACTTTTTGTGCTCCAAAAAAATATCCAAGCTTTGCTCCACACATGACTGTTTCCAGAGAAACCACTCTATTTTATCAAGTCAATGGCACGGGTTCTATTACAACTCGCTATAAATTTGAGATACAAGGTTATCCGATGACGCGCGCGATATTCCAAATTTCATAAATAAGGAAACATTCAAACCCTGATTCTAAATGCCCCATCGACCCAATACCCAGGTTCACAAGAGCACAATCCAACTATTTTTATTTATTCATCACTCCACGCCCGTCTAAAAGCAACATTCTACCCGTAATGGCCTTTAAAGAGCCCAATGAAAAAAAAAATTCTAAAAAAACCGATTGGGAGATCTTCCCTAGCAAACGATTTCTCCGGGCGGCAAATGTCTGCCGGATAACTGGACGTGACTCGAATGCATTGATCCGTGTTCCGTTGCCCCATTTTTCATTTCATCGTATCTTTGGTGTAGTAAGAACAGTGGTGGGATATATCTAATGGGGCTCTTGAAGCGACTATAATAGACATTAATGCAGTATAGTTGGTTTAAAAATTAGGGGTTAATTTTTTTAGTGGGATTTATAAATATTAAATGTTTAATGTCTGTGAATTCCCGTTTTATTTGGATTTATGGATCCATGGCAATTAGGGGTTTGAGATAAAATTTTGACTCTATCGTTTATTTTTAAGAATAATTTTTTGTGTTTTCTAGACGGGTCCCGTATAAAACCTATATTTTCCAGTATCGAAGATGATTTAATCGATGATAGGTAGTTTAAGGTAAAAAATGTTACCTTTTTTTAATAACAATTATCTTATCAACAATTAACTTATCAATTGAAAAAAGGTTATTAGAATAAATACCAGAATGAACTAAATTTAAAGCTCGGAATTGAAGGGTTTGGTGGATGAAGGGGTTATTTGACCTTTTTTGAAAATACGATCTAATTCAATGGATGAAATAGTTAGGCGCAGAAGTGTTACGTAGCAAAATCTGAATATTTCAAAACAGCTAGAAACAAAAATATGAAAAAGATGAAGGGGCTATGTAACATTTTCATGCTAAAGTCATAGAGGATGAAGGGGCTATCTAACATTGTCATTCTAAATCCATAGAGGATGAAGGGGCTATGTAACATTTTCATGCTAAATCCATAGAGGATGAAGGGGCTATGTAACATTTTGATGCTAAAGTCATAGAGGATGAAACGGCTATATGCCCTTAACTCCTGTAATTTAACTTCATACAAGTAACTACATGGTCCTGTAAATCATAACTAAATGGTAACTACATGGCCAAACTAGAGTTGCTTTGGTAAACTTATGTCTGAAAAAATTGAAATCATACAAAATAAAATGAAATCTGGTGCAAGTGCTCCTCAACCTGATAAAATGAGTAGACATAATGTGAGACCCATCAAAACTAGTGAAGATGTCAAGGTTTCTGTTATAGATATGGAAAATGTTTCGAATGTTTTTATTTACATCTTGCTTCATTCATTCGTTAGATAATTTACAGATTTAAAAAAGTTTGTGAATGAAGGGGTTATGTACACAAAATATATAAAAATACATAGTATGGATACAGGTAAATAAATAAAACTTGGTACATTAAATAATAGATGTCATTAGACTAATTTCATACCCTCACTTAATGACAAAACCAAAAAACGAAAAAGTTGCAACATGAAAACTTTGAACCTAAATTACTCGAAACTAGGATTTTGTAACATAACCCCTTCATCTCCCAAGCCCTTCAATTGTTCTAATGAAATATCAGGATACATGCTGAAAATATTTCTTGTCATTAGAAAAATTTATATGAAACGAAAATCCGAATAATTTTATAACGTCTTTTACCATTAAAAATAGCGGTTTTGTTTTTATTTATTCTAACCAATTAAAAACCCAACAACATTGATATTACTAATTTTTAAATCTGATACTTAACTTGAAAACCAGTTACCCCTTCATGTTTCATCAAATCTTCAATTGTTTTTCGTTCCGGAAGAAATAAATATATTTTATTAAAAAAGTCTCAAGAACGACTTGTATCCCTTTATGTCGAAACCATGACGACGCTACTTCTCAGCGTCTCTTCTAAAGACTGATGAGAAGAAACTAAAAAAATCCAGTAAAAAACGTATTGGATTTCTAAAAAAAATATTGCACTAGTGCTTCGAGAAATAATTTGCTTTTCCTTCCACTCCCAAGGATGAAATCTGAGTAAAAACTTTCCATTTCAAGACTTCGAATGAGGATAGAATATAAAAACAGTTTAAAGCAGGCATCAAACAGTCTAATATTTTTTCAGTCGATAGAAATCGTGTTTTTTAACGGAATAGGGTTAAAGAAACTGGATCCATGTCCGATTAGAAAAAAGAACTTGTTGGATCCACTAACTGTGACCGTTGCACTCCAGTTTGGGGATTAGAGGGGTTGAAATAACCCGTCCAGTTGGTAACGGAAATTGAATTTTCGGCCCCTTAAGTCAGAAAAACTGTTTCGGGTAGGGTTATAAGTTCGGATTTCTCAAGTTTGAACTAAAGCTGGGATGTTTTTTTTTCTTCCTTCACTGGTACTACTTGAATAAAACATTTCGTTGATTGAGCAGATATTTTTATTTTGTTATTGAAAAACTACATTCATAAACAGCGAGGTTGCACTGTGAGATTTGGAATATAAACAATAAACATGGACAGGAATTCCACTTTTGATAACAAACGAATGAACCTGAGTGTAGCTTCTGATAAGGTTTATCTAAATAATCATCTATTATTTCAAAAACTTAATGGTTACCTATAGGTGTGATTTTGCTTCTGACGTTGTACTTAAAAACTATTAACTTAAATTTTACCATATAAATATTATATTACTATTCAAACTCCATAATAAAATTATCCTAAAATTTTGAATTTCATGTTTTTGAAGATTTTTAATTAAACCCTCAAAAATTGCATTGGTGTATTAGAACTTTTCACTTACTTAATCTTTGATTAAATCTTACTTAATCTTAAAATTGTTTATAAAGCATCTTTAAATTGTTAATTTAATATTATTTGTTTGCATTTAATATACTTCAGGAAAAATTCCACTGGGGCCTTAGAAGGGCACGTCCTATGATGTTAAACCAAAGCTAAACTGAAATCTAGTAGAATTTTGAGTACTGAATTAAACTCCTCGTTAACGCTCTGTATATAAAATTATTTTAGTAATTTGTTTTCTTGTTTTCTTTGTTGTTGAGAATAATGTATATCAGTGTTGCTAAAATTTAGTTACGCTTTCAAAAAGTATTAAGTAACAGAAGGTATAAGCATTTGAACCAGTTCTCTCTTTCATCGACATGCTGTATTATTCACATTAGTTACTTATAGTTTTATTAATTGAAATAATTGTTGCATATCGCAACAATTTTCGTTAAACTCGTTTTCAGTAAACCTGTAAACATCCATAGAAACCTTCGTTGTCATTAAATTAAGTAACAGTTAACGAAATTTCGAAGTTTACAACATCAGTTGATGGTATTTGCCAGGGACTTGACAAACATAATAGTATTTCACCCGTTTCACGTTACCTATCCTTTCCATTTGTGCGGCTCTAGTTATAACGTTACAGCACGTGAGAGCGCGTTAAAGTCGAGACGGAGTGGTTATAAAATGAAAATTACTGTTTTATGACTTCGTTGTTAACAGTGGAGCACAACAACATTAACCATAACATTATTGTATGTCGCATGGCATTATTATTGATAATGTTGATTAGTCTTTTAAAGATTATCGAATGAAGATCCTGATTTAATATTAGGCCTAGTAGGCCCGGGCCTAGGAGCCCCAGAATTTGGGGGCCTCTTAATTTTGAAAAGCAAATTAAAATTTATAGTACAAATAACGTTTTATACTTCCTAGAATATTTTTCCATTACAGTCGAGTCCGCTTAATGTGATCGCAACTGTTCAAGACTAAATTGATAACATTATCCGATCGATAACAATAAGCGATCTCATATCAAAAAACAGCAAACAGCATAACTAGATTGTTTGCTTTAAAATCAAAATTAAAATAATCACTTACTTTGTATTTTTATAGAAAGGG
This sequence comes from Tetragnatha versicolor, assembly GCA_024610705.1. Lineage (NCBI taxonomy): Eukaryota > Metazoa > Arthropoda > Arachnida > Araneae > Tetragnathidae > Tetragnatha > Tetragnatha versicolor. The sequence goes on along the minus strand of JANDEH010000024.1, from coordinate 5,874,332 downwards.
TTTATTTCTGCTCCATTATAGCCTTCCATTCCAATAAACCACTTTATTTATTACATAATCTGAATTCCAGTATAAGCAAGGGAAAATCAAAATCTTATTAGAAACATCTGCAAAGCGTGGATCTTGGTGTTTCTTAAACCAATCACAAGTATGGATTCGGACCCCTCCCCTATAACCGTTTTCTTTCAATATAATATGGGGAATGTTTTATTTTTCTTACTCTACTGAGTTTCAGAAAAAAGAAGCGCCAGATGTTCTCATGGAGCACATGTTTACTTGTAAAAATTGACCTTCAAAATGAAACTCGAACTCAAAAGCGGTCGTTTTAAAGGGGGCATGGAAAAATTTTGATAATATTAAGCGGAGTGATGTTTCATAGTTGATCACATTAAACGATGTATTTTACATTAAATTAAATAGGAATGATCGGGACCTGTCGATTTCGAAAACATTATCCGATTGATAACATTAACCGTGATCACATTAAGCGGATTCGACTGTACTTGTGGAAGTGGCAGTTTTACTCTCTCGGGACGCAGCCGCCAATAACAAGAAGGTGAAATGGCGAAAGTGATTCCTGATTGGATATGCAACTTCTATCAAGCGGCATTTTAATTTCATCGGCGCTGCTCTTTTCCCTCCACTGCCAATTTGAGTGACGAAAGAGAGTGGGGAGAGTGGCTGTGACGTAGCAGGAGTAATGTCGAGCTATTATAGGCTGTCTAGGAGCTAGGAAGCGTTGCAAACTTTGCAACGCCCGTCTATGGGAAAATCAATGCTTTAAATACCATATAACTCTCTATACAATAATATACTCTGTGGTATTTTATTAAAAAATCTTGTGATAAATTCTGATTTGATTCGAAATGTGTGTAGGCATGTAAGGTGCTCTACACTAACTATATACTGTATTCATTTTGTATTGGCGGCTGAAAATATTTCCTTCCCCTACCACCGAATTAATAACCATGGCAACTATCAACTTCACAGAGACAAAGAAGGCATACTATTGGCTGTGCGAAGAGCGTATTTATGGTTACGCTTCTAGCGAGGGGGAAAGTATTATTCTTCAGGCGCCTATTCTAAATGAACATAGTATTGTCTCTCGTGTTCATTCTGCCGATCCGATTGCCACGATTGCTTATTTTGTACCCAAACTTTAAATTTTTCCAATTTTCACATTACTAATTGAGCGTGGAATTTTTTTAATAATAATAGTCACCACTAAAAAGATTGCTAAAATTCAATTATTAAGCAGGGTTTCAGTTCATCATACGATCCACTTGTTGATTGGAAATGAATTTATAAAGTATTTGGTTGTATTCCTACGACAAATATGGTGTTTCAAAAAGTGTTTCATAACTTCAAGGAGGGGATGAACTCCTAGAAGACTCAGAATCTCCTAGGAATGGGGAGTCGGAAATTCACTCCTAACATCTAGGGGTTATATAAGCGGGCATGGGAGGTTGCGTAATTCCAATCGAAAATTGACACGAAACCTTTTAATATTAGACTGAACCACACACAGCAAAATCGTTCGATTCCGGCATTAAACATCAATTTAGGATTTAGAAATCTCACCTCTTCAATTGTTTTTATAGAATAAATGCCTGATTCGAGGGTTTTAATTCTCCTATCCCATTCCTCCTAAGTAGTTCTGAGTCGTCCAGGTGTGCTCTATTCCCTAAGAAGTTATGAAACACTGATCATCTGAAATACCCTGCACATTTCTCAATCAATTAAAAGAATAAAATGTAATAGCCCTTCTTTACAATGTCTCACTTTCGAAGTTCATCTTACGTGATCCTCTCGCATACTTGATTAGGGGTCATCCATAAATTACGTGAGGTGTTTTTTCCAAAATCTGGACCCCCCTCCCCCCTTGGTGAGATTTTGCTGGACCCCCCTCCCCCCAAGTGAGATTTACCTACAACCTTTAAAAATAATTTTCTATCCAATTCGTTTGCATTTTGAGGAAAAGGACATTATTCCGCCTAAAAATCACCACAGTATCTTATCTGTGGGTCTTATTCCTTTTCTCAAACTTAAAAAAAATCGCGTAATTTCGAACTTAAAAAGTTGACGTGAGATTTTCATCGACCCCCTCCCCCCTTGGTGAGATTTGGTGAGATTTTTCCAAACCCCTCCCCCCCTTTTTGACCTCACGTAATTTATGGATGCCCCCTTACGTTTCTTGTTAGTGACGTCATGGGCTGAAGGGGGGAGGCTTCGTGTTGAAGCTTCATATATATTATCTTTAGTTCACTGATTCGCCGCTAGATGGCACTGTATTTATTTTACATATTAATGTACTATTTATATTTTATTCTTAATCCTTCGAAGAGTGTGGTTGTGTGTGGCAGGGTCTCATGAGCTAGCCGAAGGAACACTTCGATTAGGAGTCACATTTACTAGGATGAGATGTTTTTTCTTTTCTGATAGCCAAACTCTGATCCATTTTTGTTGAATAGTGCTTTGCAAGATAGTTTGCAAGTGACTACTCAAATTTTTAGCTTTCATCATAATCCCTCTGTAAGGATTATTTATTTAATTTGTTCTATCAGAAATTTCGATATAATCGAAAATTAGTTTTTACAATTTTTCATGATTAGTTTTATATAAAATAGTGGTGATAAATTTATTGAGTCTGTGATTATTATCTTGAAATGAAAAATTTGATTTCAATATAAAAATCAAAGTAAGTTACAGCTCAGCCAACGATAGAAAAAGGGTCACGTGATTTTTACAGACTTTGCACGGCCGATAGTTTGGGTAACCGGTATTAGTTGGGTTCTTGTTTCTATATACAATCAAATGTCTCTTCCTCTTTCGATCAACTGCCCCTCAACTTCCACCTGCCTCCCCTTCTAAATACTAGTTCCAGCGTTGTCAAAATCACGTGACCCTTTTACTATCGTTGGTTCAGCATCAGTAATTGGTGAATAAGACAGAGCAACCGAGGGCCGTCTGGCATACTCATTTCAACGAAAGAAACCACTTAATCATGTAAACAAACTCCTAGAGATCCCTATAATAAAGATATTTTCTTACAATAGGTAATATCTTCAATCAGCCCCGATTGTCTGTATAGGAGTCTCACCCTCCCTTGTTTAACTGTTATCTTATTTTAGCATCATCTCCCTCTGTTTGACCCTGGGATCTCGACTGGAACTTGTCTAGATCAGAGGCATTATTGATGGAAGTATGATGTAATGCATAGAGTTGATATAAATAGAGAGATCATCTTTAGTTACATTTTGCTCAGGGTTTCGATTTAATGATAACACTTGTTCTTAAAAACCTGATTTAATGATCCAATGTTGAGTGAAATATGTAGTAAAAACCAGGACTAGTTTGAGGCAAAAAACTCATGATCAAATTTTGAGGTTATAGGATTCGATTAAAAAGCATGATTACTATTGAACGATACGGTTTAACTTCGATATTAAGGATTAATTCGTGATGGAAAATATTTCGATCAAAAAATATAACTCAAAAAGCACTTAAGGAATCGTTCACACTTCGCCAAAAAACCACCAATTAACTTACAATTAAAATATCTCGAAAAATAAGAGAAATAGCATAAAGTTGCATCATGAATCAATAGCTAATTTTGAGTAGAGTAAATTAAGATATCTATCTTATAGCCACCACTTTTTAATATCACTATGCATTTTATATAATGTTTTCTCTACCCCTGTTCGTATATATCTATAGCAGTGGTTTTATATTTCACTTCACACGTCGAAAGATGCGTGAAAAGTATGAATAATTGTAGTGATCCCAGCTAAGTTCAGGGAGAAAAATATTCCTTGGTTGAGGGAGTTAGTGTCTTCTATTGAAATTCGTTTTGTAGTAAGTCTCATTCTGTCTAGTATTCGGTGGTTATACAACTAAATAACTTTAAAGACAAATAAAAATAATAATGAGCAAAGTCCCTCAGTGAATCCAAAACGCCTCAAGACTGAAAAAAAATTAGTTGTGGGTTTTGGAGTAGTAGTATCTACTCTTAACTAATATAACTATCTCACGTGTTTCTAACTTACAAAGTATTGATATAACTTTTCATTTATGGTTCAACTTCTACGCGATAAGTCCATCAATTCAGATATTTCTAGATTAAGAGTCAAGCTCCCCACATAATTTATGGTCGAAATATTTCCACCCGTGACATTCTCCAAACAAGGCTTCTCTGGTTAAAAGAGAGTTAATCTTAACCCCCCACCTTTCATCCCCAAATTGTGTCAGAGTGTCGAGCAGCTTGTCACTTTGACATCATCGATCAGCGTTAGGCTTGATGAAAGGGAGGACCAGTGTCCGCTTCTGTTTACCTTCCATGTCAAACAACCTAAAACTAGACTCAACTCTTTCGGTCAAGGGAATGAAATGTGATCAACCGCAGGGATTGATCGATTCTTGAGTCAACAGATCGTTGACGGAGATTCGATTTTTTTGTGTGTAATTGCAATAATTTCTAAGATCATTGGGGATTTTTATGTTGGTTGGTAAATATAACATATATAAATATTCATTAACTTGGTATCGTATTTTAGACCAGATCGTATTTTACCCTTTCATCTCTAGGGTATATTTCTTAATTTTTATACACACTAACATTTCTCTAAATGTGCAATAATTGTAATTAAGATGTGCTAAATTTATTAGGGCTTAGTTCTTTTTTATTTCTTGAGAAATGCGCTTAAAAAAACTTATTTTGCATATTTTGATAACAAAATAATCTTAAGTGTCGTTTTCTTGGTTTTACGAAATCTCTAAATTATTTATAACACTAAATATATAACGTTTCTTGCATATTTTTTTGGCTAATTGTAATAGCTGATGCAATATAAATAATTATCTATGTGTGAATTCACCATGGCAGCAGTTTTCAACGGAATTATTAATTAAAAGAACCAAGTGTTCTGATTTACCCCGCTGTAAGGTTCCTTTGACATGTTTGAAAAAATTACAGATAAGAATGTATATGGAGCAGCTTTTATCGACTACACCAGAAAAATCACCATTGCATGCTCACCAGTAAAATAATATTTTAATCTTTTTTAAGAAAAATCAAAATAGAAATAATTCGTCTTCTGATGAGTAGTCTTTTATTCCAGGACCTAGACACGGAATGTCTGGTTTACCTAAAACAAATAAAAATTTTTTTTTAACCTTATGTTTAAATTTCATTATGACACAGACGTGATATACCTATTGAGCGTCAACACACACGTCCTCAAAAATTTCCTTAACTAGGGAGCTACCGCCCCCTGCTCGCTATCGCTCACCAACCCCCGTAAACTGCTGACGCAGAACCTTTTGGAATTGCTTCGCAATTCCCATAAATTCCAACTCGCTAAACTTAATACAGTTTATACAATTAAACAATTTGCAGAAAAAACCCAAACCAACTTTCCAAAAATACGTCACCAAGTCCCCTCTCCAAATCCCCTTCATGAAATAACTAATTCTAATTGTTTTTCAATATTCGGACCAAACAAAAACCATTATTTTAAAGTAACTCGTTTGTATAATATGCCTAGTGTTTATCATTCATATTTTTTTTAAACCCAAACTTGTTAAAAATACCATATAAGCAATTGAAAATAATAAGAGACAAAACATCACTCTATGTTTACAATTAACTTCGATAAAATCAGACTAAAAATTATAAATATTGGACAAAAAGTGTGAAATTTTAGTATAAAATGGCGTAAATGTAAGTTTTTAGAATATGTTTTTATCAGTCTTTGAGCGATATTTCTTCAGGAAGGTACTTTTTTAAAAGGTGAAAAAACATGTTTCATCTTTAAATATATAGCGTCAATCGGTCGTTGTGATTGGATGCATAATAATTTGATTGACAGTACTTGCTTTTGTAACTGCGACCTTATCCGTTATCTAAAAAAATGGAAATATTTTAAAATTGAGAATTTTTTTTGAAAAATCGAAGGGCCTACTCGGAAATCCGGAAAGAATCCGGTCATTTTGATACCATATATGTGTCATTCGGTTCAGTAATTAAAAAGCCTTTCTCTGGAAACCGTTCACCAAAAACTTTTTTTATAATAGAGAGACACTTGCAACAGAATTTGAATCGCTTAGGCTAAGCGCGCACTAGAGACTTCTGTCACGGTGACTATAAACACTAGTTCACTCGAGATAATGCATTTCTATGGTGCGATTTTTTGCAATCGGACAAAGAGTCTCGTCGCCTGTGCCCGCACTCTAGCTTCTTGCAATAGCCAGGGAGACAATATTGTTTTTGTCGTCGTGACAAAAGTCTCTAGTGCGCACTTAACCTTATTTATGAAACATGCCAAACGCCACTTTCCTTGTTTTGAGATAAACGACAAAAACTGTATAAAAAGCACACTACATTTTTATGCGAAGATGTTTAGTAATTTGTTTTCTTAAAGTAGACCTTATTTGGATATTTTACAGGCAAAAATAATATTTTACTGATTTTTTTTTTCTTTTCATAAGAAATTATTGAAATATTTGCATTTGAAAGGTTTCTGCAATAAACATAGTATTCAAACCTATTTTCATAGCTTAACTCTAATTTATTTAAGGATTTGGTTACAAAAGTGAGAGTATTAGTTGAAAATAACATTTCCTTATTAAATACTAACCCATTAAATTGTTATAGAATTCATTTTTCTTTTTTTAGTAGGTGTATAAATGCCTTTTTAAAAAGGATTTAAACTATAGACTAAAAATAGTGGTAAGCAAATTCAAAATGTTAATGTAGACATCTTCGAAGTCAATTAGTTGTTTAAATGTAACTTTGTGGACAGTAAAATGATTTTGCTTTAGAACCCTACAAAATCAGTTAATTAGTCCAATATTAAGATCTTTGGTATAGATTTGATATCCCATTTTAATAAAGTGATTCATAGATTCAATATATCAATCACATGTATGTAATAAAGGGCCACAAGCATTGATTTTTTAACAGCTAACAAAACGTCCTTAGTCTTGAGATTTTTAAAAAACTTTCAAAATACGATTCTTACTATGGCTTGATGGATCTAACATCTAAAGATTGAGTTTCCCGATCGCATATAGTGTTTGTAGGGTAACGGTACCAGTAACTGACAGTGCACCAATAACTGTCACTTTGAGATTTAATTCATAATAATAAGATTATTATTGTAAACTTGAAATATATAAATGGTGGTCTCTCTTAATATTTTAGACAGTTATCATAAACTTTATGCAGTATTTATTTTCCAATAAAGGGTTTTAAGTGTAATAAATTGAGATTTTGCATTTAGTGTAAAAAAACTTCCGATTTTCAGAGGTCGGCTTAATGATGAAATTAAGGAAATGTATTTTTGTTTTGTGTCTAATTTAAGCAAATTTTTCTTTTGAAACCTATTTGAACACTAACATAAAATTAATAACAGTACATGAAATTATGCTGAGCCGTTAATTTTGAAAAAAAAATTTTATTTATTTTTTTAAAAATGGGGTGTCAGTTACTGGGTCACAAAAAATGAATTGCACCAATAACTGACATAGTTGTCATTACTTCTGAAATAATAATAATACGTAAAATATAATCACTCACTTTTTAAAAACATGCAAATAAAACTACAAGGAAGATAATTAATTAAATGACAGACAATTTTAAGAAAAAAATTTTTCCGAATCAAAACAGAACAAGCTAAATGGACTGCAGTTGGATGAATCATTATTGAAGGTAAACGTTTGAATAAATCTATTATTAAACTAAATTAATCAGATCTTAGTGTTTAGAATTCTATATTTGTTCGATTCTATTCTATATTTTTATGTATAACTATATTTTCAACTGAATCTTTTTGTCTAAATCTAATCTAAAATGTTTCGATATTTAAGTTTGACATAGCAAAACAGGGAAATAGATTTTATCAAAAAGAATGTTCTGAAAAGTTCTCATTATTGGATTTTTAAGTTTAACATTTTGTTTTCGTTGTATCATTAGCTGTTTTTCATTAAATTTAGGGTAATTAGTAACTAAAATCGTATTTATTAAGGGTATTTAAATGTGCCAGTTACTGGTACAGGACATGTCAGTTATATGGTGCTCAAAATTTTCCCGGTATGTCAGTTACATGTGCAGCTACCATATCAACTAAAAAATTATTTTAAAAATAAAAAATATTTACTTATTCAAACGAATTGCAATCTAAATAAATTTTGATGAATTTTCCATGAGTGAATTGCTCTTGCTGTATAATTTTGGGTATTGTTTAGGGACTTGCCTATATTTCGAATTTTTTAATTTTTTATACATGATTAAATTTTATTTTCAACTTGAAATTTGGTAGTACTGTTCATTTATGAATCAAAAGGCTTTTAAATTTTTTCAAAAAAATTTTCCAAAAAAAAGTTTTTTTTTTCATTAATTTTTTTCACTTTTTTTAATTTTGAAAAACATTTTTTAGAAAATGATGGTCATGATGCACATCAAATCAAAGACAAAAAAATTTACGAACTGAATGGTACTAATTTCAGGTTTTTAAGTTGTATAGTTCTAGAGTTATTAGCTTTTAAAAATGCAAGAAAAACAACTTTACAAGATTTCTTTGAACATTAAAAAATTATATCTAACCAAAAAAAAAGTGATAGAAGAATGGAACCTGAAAGATTATGTCTATAACTATATTAGTTCTTCATGAAAAAACCATGAAAAATATTTGAGAGTTTAATCTTTGGGTTTTTAGTTGTTTTGTAAAAAAATCACCACTTTTTTGAAACTTCGAGGCCATTTTAAAGACGGAAGATGTTTTTTGTGTTCCCCGAAATTTTGCACACGTAATTAACTCACCAGTACACCACTTTTTTGCACTGGGCCATAATCAAAATAAAAAATATCGTTTTTTCTCTCCGCCCTACTGCTTATGTCAATATTTTATCATGTATGGGTTGTGAAACGAGCCAGTTGTACTCGTATCCTACTGCTCTTTTGGAGTGTTTAAAAACACACGGGTTTATGGTCTTGGTCTAGCTAAATGTTTCTGTCCACCAAGTGAGGATAAAACAACATTTATGATTCGATTGTATGTAGATATATCATTTCTTCTTTCAATTATGAAAAATAAAATTTAAGTCGCTTTAGAACTCAATAAATATTTTGGAGTTGAGTAAATTGAGATATCCATGTAATAACCACCAATTTTAAAATAGATTTATATTTTATAATATGTTTTCATTATTCTAATTGGTCCCACTTTTGTTTTGAATTCAAAGTAATTATTACTTCATGGTTTCGTAAGGAAGCGTGAATAGTTTAATATGGATAAGTGAATTATGTGGCTTCTAAATATGGCACCAAATAGCCAAAACTCGCCAACCATCAGCAGTTCTAAACTTGCGCCAGTAGTACGTATAAATACCGTCGGTAAATAAAGGGTTAAACAGCATCGAGCCCACTCTTTCCTAATCGTCACTGTTCCTGATTACACCCAAAACGAGTTCGGTTATTGTTAGTGCAGGGGGCTTTGGGGGGGCTGCGCCCCATCCCCAGCTACCATAAAGTTCAAAACCTACCTACAGTTCCTCTGATGCAGGAATTCAAAATTTAACTTTCTATTTGAGTGCTTATTTTTTGAGTTTTCCTGCGAAAGAGCATTGAATAGCCAACAAATAGCATATACAATAGGGTGTATCGAAAAAAACTTTTTTCGATTTTGATGACGTAATAGTGCGGAAAAGTTGTCTAAGGTGGCAGAGAGTATCTGTGAATTTTTTCAGAATTTTTGGATAATTTCTTAAGGTGCCACATTGGCCCTGAAGTTCCCCATGTTAATCCAATGGGGCGCGCCGCCAAAAAGGCCGAAAATGGGTGAGTTATGGACTCTATATAATGTATGCTACCCGAAAAAACTTGAATAATAACTTAAATCTCTATATTATGTTGATTGTGGGCTCTGATTTGAACGAGGAAATATGCGATTTTCGACGAAATTTGAGCATACAAAGAACGTAATATAGGTATTTAGGCTATTATTCAAGTTTTGTCGGATAGCCTAGATCATATAGAGTCCATAACTCGAGACGAGACATTCGTCGTGTGAATAGGGTAGAAATGAGGGGCGAAAAACCGATTTTCGGCCTTTTTGGCGGCGCGCCCCATTGGATTAACATGGGGAACTTCAGGGCAAATATGGCACCTTAAGAAATTATCCAAAAATTCTGAAAAAATTCACAGGTACTCTCTGGCACCTTAGACAACTTTTCCGCACTATTACGTCATCAAAATCGAAAAAAAGTTTTTTTCGATACACCCTAATATACAATCACTAACTTTCGATTTTATCTCGATTTTCAATATTGAATTTTTATCAATGTCCGCTCAGATACGTCTCAGAAAACCAATCGAGTGCCAAAAGCCTCCGGCACTTCCTTAACACTTTTTAGCAAAATGTATCCATATTCCAACAAAAACTACCTAAACAAAAATAATTTTCTTTTTCTTCAGAATTTTCTGTTTTCTTCCCCCCCCACCATTCACACGCTTGCCTCCAATCCCTTAGAAAAGTAACGATTTATTACTCCAATCACTGACGTTCCAGAAAACGCGGTCTTCCAGATACAACTACAGAACGTAATCTAATTCAAATCCTATCATCGCATTACATTGTACCTCCATCATTGCCCTTTTTTTTATCCTATCTCTGCTACAATGGAGAGGTCTGATTGATTTTTTCTTCCCGTCGTCTATTTCATAGAGATGGAAGATAAGAGATAGAGATGGAATTATTTCACACTCTCGTAAGGAAGCGTGAATAGTTTAATATGGAAGATTGGGGGGGGTACTGATAAAACATAGAAAAAGGATTTGCGGGTTACAGCAGTAAATATCTATCGAAAATCCCAACATTATGTAAAAATGACAACATTATGTAAGTGCCCTTTCTGTTTTCTTTTCTATGTTTTACACCAAAATACCTAAAAAAATTTTAAAATGTTGTGCAAAATCATCAGTGAATCCAAAAACACCTTTAGACTGAAAAAAATGGAGTTGGGTGGTTTTTGAGTAGTAGCAACTCGCTCTTAACTAAATAATGTAACTATCTCAATTTATATATTCCAACTCAATCACAAGTATTGACAATTTATCACAAGTCATAAATTTATGGTTCAACTTCTACGTTATAAGTCCATCAATTTAGATACTTCTAGATTAACAGTCAAGCTCCCCACATAATTTATAGTCGAATTATTTCCATCCGTGACTGGTTATCTGGTTAAAAGAGAGTTTACCTTCCATGTCAAACAACCTAAAACTAGACTCAACTCTTTCGGTCAAGGCAATGAAATGTGATCAACCGCGGGGATGGATCGATTCTTGAGTCAACAGATCGTTGACGGAGATTCGATTTTTTTGTGGGAGTGTTGAGTGGGTACAACACAATTACCCATCACCATTTTATTTTTATAAGTTCATCTGCCTAACCAGGTGGACATTCCTCGATTGGGTCAGCGTGTGAGGGGCCATTCATTAATAACGTAAGGGTCCCGAGGGGGAGGGGGGTTGGAAAAATCTCTACGTACCCTTACTTGAGGGCTGGGGGTTCAAACCCATTCTTACGTAAGATTTTCCAAATTAATGTAAACAAATTCAAATTTTTCCAATCAAATTACTATTGAATGATCCCAGGAAATCTTAAAATGAAGGTATATCAGATGTATCTTTCATTGTTGTTGTTGTCTTATACCACTTGGAATATCCAAGCTCCACCGCGAAGCGTACAGGATTTAAGGCAAAGGGGGTGCGGCTCCTGAGAAAGTGAGGCCCATGAAAGGCAGGAGTCCGACTTCTGCCTCGGATGATAGATGCCGCCACCATCTATCGCCACCTCCACAATTTTGACATGCATCTGAAGGGGAGGGAAATAGTCTCCAGACACCTGGACCCAAGGTAAACTGCGCCATGACCGACCTCAGGACTTTCGGACCCACAGATTTAACGAGCACGTACTCCGCCTATACTCGATGGGTCTTCAGCGGTGTCCGGAATCAAACCCGGGACCCTCCGATCCCAAGGCCGATGCCTTAACCACTAGGCTCCCCACGGCATTAATTGGAGTAGCATTAAGTTAAGATAAAAAATAAAACTGTTGAATCCATCTTCCAGCTGTCAAAAGTCGAAATAAAACAGTTATTATTTTGAAAACGAAACGGAATCTTACGTAAGAATAGGGGGAGGGGTTTGGAAAATCTTATGTACCCTTACATGGGGGTAGGGAGGGGTCAAAAATTGCCAAAATCATCCTTACGTAATTAATGAATGGCCCCTGAGGTGCAAGGATAGCCCCCGAAAGGTATATTTTAATAATAATCAGAGAGTCCAGGTGCAGACAATAACCCTTCATTAAATTGTCAGAAACTAAGAAAAGAGGTCCCCAAAAGTTATTGAGATGGGTAAGAAGAAGGCCCGGGAAAGAGTGAATTTTAATAACATGGGACAACCAAACAGAAGGCTTAATCTCTTAACATAAACTCCAAATATCGAACCACTGGAAACCCTAGGTTTCTGAGGGATGTTTGTAGCAGAGGGACCAGAACCCATGTTATTAGCTGAGAAATTCTAGGTGGGCGGAGAAAGCATAAGAAGGGGGCCTATAAATACTCCTGCAAGAGATTCCTCAAGGAGTCTCGATTTTTATTTTAAGAGAAGATGTCAAAATCCAAGGAGTCTTGTGCAGAACAGTCCAGAAGATAGCTCTACTAACATTCTTCTTTTATAAGTTTGTGTAACATTGTGGTTTTCCGGTTTTGTGTTTGAAGGAATTATTACAAGAACTAAGTGTTCTTATTCATCCCACTCAAAGGTTTCTTTGACATGTTTGAAAAACTTAGAGATAAGAATGTATACGAAGTTTTTATCGAATACACCCAGGAAAAATCTACTTCTTTCCTTGAGTGAAATATGCTCACCAGTAAAATAGTAATCTAATCTGCTTCAATATAAGCCAACCGACTCTTTCTAAGATCAAAAAACTGTTGATACAAAAATTTATTAAAATCTAGATAAACATCTAGATATGTAAATAAATAAATCATTGGTTTTCCCATTTCGTTTTTTGAATAATTCCCCAATCTGTGAGAGGTGTTGTACTCTGAGGGGATTTGGATAAAAAGTCGAGATTGGATCGGTAAGTTATGCTATTTGTTTTAATATTGGCTATTTTAATGCTATTTTTGTTTGATTTGCGTGGTTTGTGTAACATTAAAGAGAACCGACCCCCTTTTTCTGAATCATCACTGTTACTGATTACCCCCAAAAGAGTTTGGTTATTTTTAGGATAAGGATGGGCTGTGCCCCCCCCCCGACTACCATTAAGTTCAAAACTTACCTACAGTTCTTCTGATGTAGGAATTCAAATTTACTTTCTATTTGAGTGCTTATTTTTTTAGTTTTCCTTCGAAAGGGCATTGAAATAGTTAACATTAATACAAATATCGTATAAAATCACTAACTTACCGATTTTATTTCGATTTTCAATCTTGAATTTTTATCAATGTCGGATCAGAGTACGTAACCTTTAGAAAAAACCAATTGAGTATCAACAACCGCAGACATTTCCTAAACACTTTTAGCAAAATGCATCACTTTTCCAACAAAAACTGCCCAAACAAAAAAAAACTTTTCTTCAGACTTTTATGTTTTCTTCCGCCATTCACATTTTGCTTCCAATCCCTTCGAAAAGTAACGATTTATTATTCAAATCACTTGCCCGACGTTCCAGAAAACGCGATCTTCCAGATAACTCCGACAAGCACAGAACGTAATCTAATTTAAATCCTATTATCACATTACATTGTAACTCCAACATTTCCCTTTTTCCCTTCTCTCTATTTATAAAAAAAATTATCAAAAGAGAAAAAACACACGCTTATACAATGTTGGAAGTAGACTAATGATTTTGAGAGAAAAAGTTCGTATCCCCGAAATATATATTCATAGATGGGAATTGTAAAAAACTTCGCGCCAAGAACAATCGGATTTCACAATCTTAATTGGATTTGATTATGCATAATTTCAGTTAAAATACTTCTTGTCTCACAAAATGAGCATTTATTATTCAAGTATGATTCATTTATGAGGTGTGAATAAAGCTGCTCATGCCCATATTTTATCATGTATCGGTTGTGAAACGAGCCAGTTGTAGTCGGATCCTACTACTCTTTTGGAGTGCTTAAAAACGCACGGGTTTATGGTCTTGGTCTAGCTAAATATTTCTGTCCACCAAGTTGGGGACAAGAAACAACATTTATGATTCGATCGCGGATGTGTCTTATTTCTTCTTTCAATTAAAATATTATGAAAAATAAAATTTAAGTCGCTTTATAAATCTATAGATATTTTGAAGTTGAGTAAAATTAAGAGATATATCTTATAGCCACCCATGGCTGGATTTAGGGGGTGCATGGGTGCGCAACGCACCCCCAACTTTTTGAGAAAATTCCATTTTTACAGGGGAAAATCATGTTTTCAAAGTCATCAGGGGCAGCTTGCACCCAAGTTTTCCAGTACGCACCCTCAGGTTTCACCATCTAAATCCGCTTATGTAGCCACCACTTGTAAAATAGATTTATATTTTATATTTGTTTTTATTATTCTAATGGGTTACGTTTCGTACACTTATGATTTCCTAATTACTTCATGCTTTCGTAAAGAAGCGTGAATAGTTCAATATGGATGATTGGGGTAATGATCACATGGAAAAAGGTTTTTCGGGGGTAAATATCTGACGAAATCCCGATGGTAAAAATGACAATATTATGTTAGTGCTCGTTTTCTTTTCTGTGTTTTACACCAAAATAGCTAAAAGAATTTAAAAAACGGTGTTCAAAATCATCAGTGAATCCAAAAACGCCTTTAGACTGAAAAAAAATGGAGTTAGGTGGTTTTGGATTAGCAGCAACCCGCCCTTAACTAAATAATGTAACTATCTCAACTTATATACAGTAGAACCCCGATTACACTGTTCTACAAATTTGACCTTCAAAATTTTTTCCTTGATGAAAATGGTCAATTCTTATAGATTTTGGGTCGCTGAATACGAAAATCACCATTAAAATTCTCAATTGACTCAGGATTTTCGGGGAACAGCCCCTCCCCCTTTTTACGTTTTTCGACGACCTTATAACTTTAAACTCGATTTTCAGGGTCAAAAAGCATTATTTTAGTCTTCAAATTGCTCCCCAGTTAACAAGAAATGTTCAAATTAATAAAATATGATAAATTTATAACAAATGGATAGGGTTAAGGGGTAATTACCCCCCTAAAAATACAAAAAAATAGCTAAAAATTAAAGAGGTTTCTATACGCTATTTTTTCCTCTTATTTTTTACGCAAATCCCGTTTGAAGGGTCCTAACATTTCGCCAAGGACCCAAATTTGATGACAATATGCAGCAATAATTTTTACTAAAAGCGGTTGAGGTGTTAGCCTCCCAGAAGTCCCCGCGGAAGAGTTCGGAAGACTTCCTGAATCGCGAAGGTGCTCGTGAGTTCAGGAATTAATATCGATGCTTTTGAAAAGATTACAAATGACGTTTTTCTTATATTTTGGGTATATCGTAAGTAGAAACTCTTCAGTTCTTTAAAAGATGACCGGTTTTCGGGAGTGAGGATTCCATGTTTCAAGATGTTAATTGATGCACGGCTGTGGATAACAATTAGGGGGCATCCCCTTAAAAACTGAGGGTGATGGAGGAAAATGGGTGTCATATTTGAATTCAGCAGATCATATTACACAAGAATCAGCTGAAATTCAGTAAGTGGCTTCAAATTTTTTTTTGTACAGCACAGTTAAACTCTAAGTGCGGCATTGAACCCTTCTGTGGGTGCTCTGGGGGCGCTCTCACCTCAACCGCTTTTAGCAAAAATCATTGCTGCATATTGCCATCAAATTTGGGTCCTTGGGGAAGGGTTAGGACCCTTCAAACGTGAATTGCGTATAAAATAAGAGGAAAAAATAGCGTATAAAAACCTCTATAATTTTTAGCTAATTTTTTGCATTCTTAGGGGTTTAACTACCCCTTAAACCTATCCATTTGTTATAAATTTATCATATTTTATTAATTTGAACATTTCTTGTCCCCTGGGGGGCAATTTGAAGATTAAAGCAATGCTTTTTGACCCTGAAAATCGAGTTCAAAGTTATAAAGTCGTTAAAAAACGTGAAAAGGGGGAGGGGCTGTTCCCCGAAAATCCTGAGTCAATTGAGAATTTTAATGGTGATTTTCGTATTCAGCGACCCAAAATCTATAAGAAATGACTATTTTCATCAAGGAAATTTTTTCAGTGTAGAACAGTGTTATCCGCGAGCGGATGATCCGCGATGCGGTTTATCCGCGAGTGCCAAGAAAATTTTTTTTTAATAATAAGAGCAAATTTTAGATGAGATTAGAGGGATTTTAGATATAGAGCAAAGGTTTCTGCTGTACTGTGTATATTTTAAAAGTTTTACATGTTATGTTTTTTGTACAATAAAGCATAGTTTTTATACTGAAATATTTTTTTCGTGTTTTCACCCCATTTTTAGTCTTTTTTCGGGTTATCCGCGATTTTCACTATCCGCGGTACCCTTGCCACCCAATTCCGCGGATAATCGGGGCTCTACTGTATTCCAACTCATTCACAAGTATTGAAAATTTATCACAAGTCATAAGTTTACTTATGGTTCAACTTCTACGTAATATGTCCATCAAATAAGATACTTCTAGATCAGTGGTGCCCAACCTACGGCCCGCGGGCCAAATGTGGCCCGCGAGGCTGATCCATGTGGCCCGCGGACTCATTAAATCTTAAAAACTAAAATCACTTTCAGAAATCTTCCAAGAAATCCATCGCGCGAGACATTATGAAACTTCCATTTAAAAAAAGATGATAAAAAGGAATTCTTCAACATCCGGTAATAATTTATTTTATTTCTCTGTTTTGGTTTTTTCTAGATACGGTGAATTTGCCATTGGATAAATATTTTTCAGTATCAATTAGCCATTTGAATTCAGTTTATAAGGATCTTTTTAGAACCAAACTTCGGAAAGATGTCCGGTCTTAAAAAGTTGAAGATTCACTCGGAATGCCGAAACTTTCAAGAAAAGTGGACTAATTCATGTCTTTATTCAGCGAGAAAATAAACCGTTGTGTCTTGTATGTAAGGAGACTGGCAGTGTTTAAAGAACACAATATCAAGAAACATTACGAAACGAATCATTAGTTCATTATTTAATCATTAGTTACGAAATTCAGTTTTAAGGATAAGTGTTATTATTAAGGATAAGTGTTAAAAATTACAAATTTTGGAGCCAAGTTTAAAAGAACTAGTAACCTCCAAACAGATGCAAATTTCTCATTGAAAACGGGTATGTAATGTTTTTTCATGTTTAGAAAAATCCTTGCAAGTGTTTTTTATGTGGCCCGCGGGATAAATATTCAAATGCAAATTGGCCCTCGGGAAAATAAAGGTTGGGCACCACTGTTCTAGATTAACAGTCAAGCCCCCACATAATTTATAGTCGAATTATTTCCACTCGTGTCTGGTTAAAAGGGAGTTTATCTTAACCCTCACCTCCCTCTAAGATTATCCTTCGCCCCCAAAGTTTGTCAGAGTGTCGGGCAGCTTGTCACTTTGACATCATCGACCAGTGTTAGGCCTAATAAAAGAGAGGACCAGTGTCCGCTTCCGTTTACCTTCCTTGTATCAAACAACCTAAAAGAAGACTCAACTCTTTCGGTCAAGGGAATGAAATGTAATCAACCGCGGGGATTGATCGATTCTTGAGTCTACAGATCGTTGGCGGAGATTCGATTTTTTTGTGTGATTGCAATAATTTCTAAGATCATTGGGGATTTTTAAGTTGATTGGTAAATATAATCGATTAGGGTCACTTGGGGTAAGTGGGACCCCTTTTTGGCCTAGTAAATTTTTGGAGCTTTATAGAAAAAATTTGAAAGGGTTTATTTTGTACTTGTTGACTAATTTCGTTAAAGAGTCTATCGATAAACAAATATTTATCATTAGTTTCAAAAAAATAAAACTTTACATTTTTCTTAACAGGTCTTTTTATCAAAAATGAGATGGGTGACCCACTTACCCCAAGAGATGGGGCAAGTGGGTCACCCCCTCTTTATTTTTATTTAAAGCAAGAAAAACTTAAAGGGAAGTAAGTAGGTCTTACTTGATAAAGTAAAGTAAATTTCAATATAAAATATTTTATTGTAACTGTGTCCATGAGTGAGAAATATACTCACATCAAAATCAATGTGACAAGGTAAGAATAGAATGAAAAGCAAAATAAGTATTTTAAAGAATGTTTTGAAAGGCCAAAGGGATATGTTTTACTTTAGCATATAAAATAGTGTACACAAAACATAATAAGGTTGATTAAGATTTATTTTGACACTTTAATACACATTGTAAGATAAAAAAAGAAATCATACACACTAAATGAGAATGAACACTATTGATGAGGTATTTCACTTTACTCACCATAACTTAAATTAAAACGCAAATTTGATATAAAATGTCGATCAAACTATTTATAAATTTTAATGAATTTTGAAGTGGTGAGTAAAAGGTCTTGATACTTGCTACTATAAATCGAAATTTTCTGAAAATATTGGGGGGAAATTGTCCCTATGACCCCCCTAAAATCCGCCCATGTCTTCAGTAGTAGTTCCTATATCATATGGAACCATCTAGAACCACTTATATCATAATAAAGGGTCCCACTTACCCCACACTGAGGTGTCCCACTTACCCCAACCATGCTAAAACTATGGGGTAAGTGGGACCCCCCTGTTAAACACTTCAAAATTAAAAATTTTGAAAAATTTCAAATTGCCGTAGGTATTTTAGATCAAACTCTGCAAAACAGTTCAATAAACATTAAAATGTAATGAAAACTTAACTGGAAATACTTCTTTGAAAAATACCTCTCGAACTCTCCAAAAAATCCATTCTGGGAATCTATTTTAAATTAGTTCTATAATCTTAAAAATAAATTAAACAAATCTCAAATATATGCAAAACTCATCGGTGTGACAAGCTGTAACATAATCAATGCGAGTAAGTGTGAAATTTCCTGTACATATAATAGTTTTAGGGGGGTGACCCACTTACCCCAAGTAACCCTATAGTATGGATTCATTTGCTTGGTATAGAATTTTAGAACATACGGATGTTTTCAACATTCGGGTATAATATTATCATTTACCCTTTCAATACCAAATTTTCCTTAGGATTCAATGATAACTTAGGATTAAAGGGGTTAATATAGTAGGGTAGGTGGGGGTAATCGTCCGCATTTTTTGGTTTTGAATTTTTGTAACCCACAGTTTGATTATTTTAATATGTTTCTGGCAGAGATGGGCGTAATCAAACTACTTTTGTAATCAGATTAATAATCTGATTACATTTGTAATCATTGCATTTGTAATGATTACATTTGTAATCTGATTACTTTTTGGAGTTTTTAATCTAACTACATTTGTAATGATTACATTTGTAATCTGAATGAATGTAATCTGATTACTTTTGTAGTTTGATTACATTTGTAGTTTGATTACATTTGTAGTTAGATTACATTTGCAATCTTCAATCTGATAACTGTGGCAAGTTTACTGGAGTGGGGTTCGCGACTTAACGGAAGTGGTCCGTAACCTACCGGAAGTGGTCCGTAACTTACCGGAAGTGGTCCGTAACTTACCGGAAGTGGTTCATAACTTACTTGAAGTGGTCCACAACTTACCGGAGGTGGTCCATAACTTACCGGAAGTGGTCCGCAACTTACCGGAAGTGGTCCATAACTTGACGGAAGTGATCCACAACTTACCGGAAGTGGTTCACAACTTACTGGAAGTGGTTCGCGACTTACCGGAAGTGGTCCGTAACCTACCGGAAGTGGTCCGTAACCCACCGGAAGTGGTCCATAACTTACCGGTAGTGGTCCGTAACTTACCTGAAGTGGTCCGTAACTTACCGGAGGTGGTCCGCAACTTACCGGAAGTGGTCCACAACTTACCGGAAGTGATCCGTAACTTACCGGAAGTGGTCCGTAACCTACCGGAAGTGGTCCGTAACCTACCGTAACTTCCGGTAAGTTGTGGACCACTTCCGGCAAGTTGTGGACCACTTCCAGTAAGTTGTGGACCACTTCCGATTCGTTATGGACCACTTCCGGTAAGTTATGGACCACTTCCGGTAAGTTGTGGACTACTTCCGGTAAGTTACGGACCACTTCCGGTAAGCCGTGGACCACTTCCGGTAATTTTTGGACCACTTTCGGTAAGTTTCAGACCACTTCTGGTCAGCTGTGGACCACTTCCGGTAAGTTGTGGGTCACTTCCGGTAAGTTGCGAATCATTTCTGGTAAGTTGTGGATCGTTTCCGGTAAGTTGTGGACCACTTCCTGTCATTTGTGGACCACTTCCATTAAGTGGCGGACCAACAAGTGCATCCTATGCACCGTACCATTATCAGTCGCAAAAAGGTATGCAAAAAGGTATCAAGGTATGTTATTTTAGATTACAATTGTAATCTGTAATCAGATTAACGATCACAAATGTAATCTGTAATCAGATTAACGATTACAAAAAGTAATCAGATTACAAATGTAATCAGATTACATTTCTACAAAAGTAATCAGATTACAAATGTAATCAGATTACATTTGTAATCGTAATCGTTAATCCTTAATCTGATTACATTTTGCCCATCTCTGGTTTCTGGTATGGAATCTAAATCTTAGGGTGCGACCTATCATTTCATATTTTTTTCAGCCTTGAGCTGCAAGTATTTTAAGAGATATTCAACTTTAAAAAGAAAAAAAAATTACGGTGATTTGCCTCATTTTTTGGGGAAAGTATTCCTGAAGGAATTTCCTTAAGGACAGATAATTTTGAAATTATCTTTCACCAAACGAAGGAGTAATTCTAATGATGGGACAGTTAGTTTTTTAGGGTTTTTATTTTAATTTCATATTCCTTGAGAAAGCTCATTTTTTAAAACCTTATTTTGTAAATTTTGATAACCAAATAATTTTGAGTACAGTTTTCTTGATTTCACTATATCTCTGAATTATTTATTTATAAATAAATTATAAAACATTTATTGCTTGATTTTAGCTAATTTTATAGCTGATACCATAAAAAATTTGATTTGATCATGAACATGATTTATTAAAACTTTGCGGTTGCAGCTTGGATATTAAAAGTGACATTAGAAACAACAACCCTAAAAATAGTGATATATGTGTGAATTCACCATGGCAGTAGTGTTCAAATGAATTGTTAAAGAGACTAAGTGTTCTTATTCATTAACCTCAAATGTTCCTTTGACATGTTTGAAAAACTTAGAAATAAGAATGTATGCGGAGAAGTTTATATCGACTGCATCAGAAAACATCTACTACTTTCCTTGAGTGAAGTATGCTCACCAGTAAAATAGTAATCTAATCTGCTTGAATTTAAGCCAACTGATGGCTTTATATTGAATTTTATTTTCGTTGTTATTCTTTAAATCTAGATGGAGAACATCTAGATATCTAAAATATTAAATATTTTTTCACCCTTTGTTTTTGTATTATGGCCATGTCTGATAATTGTAGTGCTCTCAAGGGACTTGGATAAAAAATTGAGATCGAATCGGTAAGTTATGCTATTTGTTTAAATATTGGCAATTTTAATGATCTTTTTGTGTGATTTGCGTGTTTTGTGTACCATTAACCCTTTTTTTTCAATTACTTACATATACCGTCGGTAAATAAAGGGTTAAGCAGAATCGAGCCCACTTTTCTGAATCGTCACTTCACCTGATTACACCCAAAACGAGTTTGGTTATTGTTAGTGCAGGGGGGTTTGGGGGGACTGCACTCCATCCCCAGCTACCATAAAGTTCAAAACCTACCTACAGGTCTTCTGAAGCAGGAATTAAAAAATTTTCTTTCTATTTGAGTGCTTATTTTTTTATTTTTCCTGCCTTAATACAAATAGCATATACAATCACTAACTTACCGATTTTATCTCGATTTTCAATATTGAATTTTTATCAATGTCCGCTCAGAGCAGGTAACCGTCTCAGAAAACCAATCGAGTGCCAAAAGCCGCAGACATTTCCTTAACACTTTTTAGCAAAATGTATCCATTTTCCAACAAAAACTACCTAAACAAAAATAATTTTCTTTTTCTTCAGAATTTTCTGTTATCTTCCCCCCCACCATTCACACGCTTGCCTACAATACCTTAAGTAACTATTTATTATTCAAATCATTTGCTTGACGTTCCAGAAAACGCGATCTTCCTGATACAACTACAGAACGTAATCTAATTTAAATACTATTATCCCATATTACATTGTATCTCCAACATTACCCTTTTTTTTATCCTATCTCTGCTACAATGGAGAGGTCTGATTGATTTTTTCTTCCCGTCGTCTATTTCTTAGAGATGGAAGATAAGAGATGCAGATGGAATTATTTCACACTCTCGTAAGGAAGCGTGAATAGTTTAATATGGAAGATTGGGGGGGGGGTACTGATAAAACATCGAAAAAGGATTTGCGGGTTGCAGCAGTAAATATCTATCGAAAATCCCAACATTATGTAAAAATGACAACATTATGTAAGTGCCCTTTCTGTTTTCTTTTCTATGTTTTACACCAAAATACCTAAAAAAATTTTTTAAATGTTGTGCAAAATCATCAGTGAATCCAAAAACACCTTTAGACTGAAAAAAAAATGGAGTTGGGTGGTTTTGGAGTAGCAGCAACCCGCCCTTAACTAAATAATGTAAATATCTCAACTTATATATTCCAACTCAATCACAAGTATTGAAAATTTATAAAAAGTCATAAGTTTATGGTTCAACTTCTACGTTATAAGTCTATCAATTTAGATACTTCTAAATTAACAGTCAAGCTCCCCACATAATTTATAATCGAATTATTTCCACCCGTAACTGGTTATCTGGTTAAAAGAGAGTTTACCTTCCATGTCAAACAACCTAAAACTAGACTCAACTCTTTCGGTCAAGGCAATGAAATGTGATCAACCGCGGGGATGGATCGATTCTTGAGTCAACAGATCGTTGACGGAGATTCGATTTTTTTTTGTGTGAGTGTTGAGTGGATACAACAATTACCCATCACCATTTTATTTTTATAAGTTCATTTGCTTAACCAGGTGGACATTCCTCGATTGGGTCAGCGTGTCAGGGGCCATTCATTAATAACGTAAGGGTCCCGAGGGGGAGGGGGGTTGGAAAAATCTCTACATACCCTTACTTGGGGTGTTGGGGTTCAAACCCATTCTTACGTAAGATTTTCCAAATTAATGTAAACAAATTCAAATTATTCCAATCAAATTACTATTGAATAATCCCAGAAAAACTTAAAATGAAGGTAAATCAGATGTATCTTTCATTGGAGTAGGATTAAGTTAAGATAAAAAGTAAAACTGTTGAATCAATCTTCCAGCTGTCAAAAGTCGAAATAAAACATTTATTATATTGTAAACCAAATGGAATCTTACGTAAGAATAGGGGGGAGGGGTTTGGAAAATCTTATGTACCCTTACATGGGGGTAGGGAGGGGTCAAAAATTGCCAAAATCATCCTTACGTAATTAATGAATGGCCCCTGAGGTGCAAGGATAGCCCCCGAAAGGTATATTTTAATATTAATCAGAGAGTCCAGGTGCAGACAATAACCCTTCATTAAATTGTCAGAAACTAAGAAAAGAGGTCCCCAAAATTTATTGAGATGGGTAAGAAGAAGGCCCGGGAAATAGGGCATTTTAAGGGGTCATAGGACTCTTAACAAGAAAAGTAGTGAAAACAACTTTACAAATTTTTAAAATTAAATATATCCTAAACTAAATTTTATAAAGTTGTTCTGTTTTCACATTTAGAAAGAACTACTCTTCATGAATATGAATAATATTTTAAAACTAAATATATTTTTTAAATAATATGAAATAGACTATCGAAAAAAGCATGTTTGATAGCGGTTTTTCATACACCATGAGCTTGCGCGCATGATTGATTCCAAACAGTTCAATATTAGTGAATTATTTTTGCATACAATTAAAGTAGATGATTGTTATTATATATTCCAGCAGCATTTAACTATTTTAGAGAATATTTAATATTTTTAAAATGACATAGTTTTAGCTATTCAAATATGGGCATAATTTTCAGACTTTTATCATGATTAAAATATACAAAATGATTGAAAATAGATGAAAATGTTGGTGGTTATTAAAGATAATAATGAAATAAATAAATCCTGGAAGTTTCATACTTATATATACATTAGTTAAAAAATAATCATGCGCGCAAGCTGAAAAAAACACATTCTGAGAAAAATGACTTTAAAGTTGCGTTTGTTTACAATAAGGGGGCTTTGTTTACATACATTTTTGGCTATAACTGTATAAATAATTGGAATTTTTTTATGGGGTTTGTTTTAAATGAAGCAGAACTGTATACAGAATAACATATATTTTTTTCAAAAAATCGAATTTTTTGAAGATTTAAGAGTCCTATGACCCCTTAATAACATGGGACAACCAAACAGAAGGCTTAATCTCTTAACATAAACTCCAAATATCGAACCACTGGAAACCCTAGGTTTCTGAGGGATGTTTGTAGCAGAGGGACCTGAACCCATGTTATTAGCTGAGAAATTCTAGGTGGGCGGAGAAAGCATAAGAAGGGGGCCTATAAATACTCCTGCAAGAGATTCCTCAAGGAGTCTCGATTTTTATTTTAAGAGAAGATGTCAAAATCCAAGGAGTCTTGTGCAGAACTGTCCAGAAGATAGCTACTAATATTCTTCTTTTATAAGTTTATGTAACATTGTGGTTTTCCGGTTTTGTGTTCAAAGGAATTATTACAAGAACACACACTAAGTGTTCTTATTCATCCCACTCAAAGGTTTCTTTGACATGTTTGAAAACTTAAAGATAAGAATGTATACGAAGTTTTTATCGAATACACCCAGGAAAAATCTACTTCTTTCCTTGAGTGAAATATGCTCACCAGTAAAATAGTAATCTAATCTGCTTCAATATAAGCCAACCGACTACTTTCTAAGATCGAAAAACTGTTGATACAAAAATTTATTAAATCTAGATAAACATCTAGATATGTAAACAAATAAATCATTGGTTTTCCCCTTTCGTTTTTTAAATAATTCCCCAATCTGTGAGAGGTGTTGTACTCTGAGGGGATTTGGATAAAAAGTCGAGATTGAATTGGTAAATTATGCTATTTGTTTTAATATTGGCCATTTTAATGCTATTTTTGTTTGATTTGCGTGGTTTATGTAACATTAAAGAGAACCGACCCCCTTTTTCTGAATCGTCACTGTTACTGATTACTCCCAAAAGAGTTTGGTTATTTTTACGATAAGGATGGGCTGTGCCCCCCCCGACTACCATTAAGTTCAAAACCTACCTACAGTTCTTCTGATGTAGGAATTCAAATTTTACTTTCTATTTGAGTGCTTATTTTTTTAGTTTTCTTGCGAAAGGGCATTGAAATAGTTAACATTAATACAAATATCATATAAAATCACTAACTTACCGATTTTATCTCGATTTTCAATCTTGAATTTTTATCAATGTCGGATCAGAGTACGTAACCTTTAGAAAAAACCAATTGAGTATCAACAACCGCAGACATTTCCTAAACACTTTTAGCAAAATGCATCACTTTTCCAACAAAAACTGCCCAAACAAAAAAAAAATTTTCTTCAGACTTTTATGTTTTCTTCCCCCATTCACATTTTGCTTCCAATCCCTTCGAAAAGTAACGATTTATTATTCAAATCACTTGCCCGACGTTCCAGAAAACGCGATCTTCCAGATACCTCCGACAAGCACAGAACGTAATCTAATTTAAATCCTATTATCACATTACATTGTATCTACAACATTTCCCTTTTTCCCTCTCTCTATTTATAAAAAAAAATTATCAAAAGAGAAAAAACACACGCTTATACAATGTTGGAAGTAGACTAATGATTTTGAGAGTAAAAGTTCGTATCCCCGAAATATATATTCATAGATGGGAATTGTAAAAAACTTCGCGCCAAGAACGATCGGATTTCACAATCTTAATTGGATTTGATTATGCATAATTTCAGTTAAAATACTTCTTGTCTCACAAAATGAGCATTTATTATTCAAGTATGATTCATTTATGAGGTGTGAATAAAGCTGCTCATGCCCATATTTTATCATGTATCGGTTGTGAAACGAGCCAGTTGTAGTCGGATCCTACTACTCTTTTGGAGTGCTTAAAAACGCACGGGTTTATGGTCTTGGTCTAGCTATATATTTCTGTTCACCAAGTTGGGGACAAGAAACAACATTTATGATTCGATCGCGAATGTGTCTTATTTCTTCTTTCAATTAAAATATTATGAAAAATAAAATTTAAGTCGCTTTATAAATTTATAGATATTTTGAAGTTGAGTAAAATTAAGAGATCTATCTTATAGCCACCCATGGGTGGATTTAGGGGGTGCATGGGGGCGCAACGCACCCCCAACTTTTTCAGAAAATTCCATTTTTACAGGGGAAAATCATGTTTTCAAAGTCATCAGGGGCAGCTTGCACCCAAGTTTTCCAGTACGCACCCTCAGGTTTCACCATCTAAATCCGCTTATGTAGCCACCACTTTTAAAATAGATTTATATTTTATATTTTGTTTTCATTATTATAATGGGTTACATGTCCTTATATTTAAGATTTACTTATTTCTTCATGCATTCGTAAGGAAGCGTGAATAGTACAATATGGATGATTGGGGTAATGATCACATGGAAAAAGGTTTTTCGGGGGTAAATATCTGACGAAATCCCGATGGTAAAAATGACAACATTATGTTAGTGCTCGTTTTCTTTTCTGTGTTTTACACCAAAATAGCTAAAATAAATTAAAAAACGGTGTACAAAATCATCAGTTAATCCAAAAACGCCTTTAGACTGAAAAAAAAAATGGAGTCAGGTGGTTTTGGAGTAGCAGCAACCCGCCCTTAACTAAATAATGTAACTATCTCAACTTATATATTCCAACTCATTCACAAGTATTGAAAATTTATCACAAGTTATAAGTTTACTTATGATTCAACTTCTACGTAATATGTCCATCAAATCAGATACTTCTAGATTAACAGTCAAGCCCCCCCCACATAATTTATAGTCGAATTATTTCCACTCGTGTCTGGTTAAAAGGGAGTTTATCTTAACCCTCATCTCCCTCTAAGATTATCCTTCGCCCCCAAAGTTTGTCAGAGTGTTGAGCAGGTTGTCACTTTGACATCATCGACCAGTGTTAGGCCTAATAAAAGAGAGGACCAGTGTCCGCTTCCGTTTACCTTCCTTGTATCAAACAACCTAAAAGAAGACTCAACTCTTTCGGTCAAGGGAATGAAATGTAATCAACCGCGGGGATTGATCGATTCTTGAGTCTACAGATCGTTGGCGGAGATTCGATTTTTTTGTGATTGCAATAATTTCTAAGATCATTGGGGATTTTTAAGTTGATTGGTAGATATTTTCGATTATAGTATGGATTCATTAGCTAGGTATAGAATTTTAGAACATACGGATGTTTTCAACATTCGGGTATAATATTATCATTTACCCTTTCAATACCAAATTTTCCTTAGGATTCAATGATAACTTAGGATTAAAGGGGTTAATAAAGTAGGGTAGGTGGGGGTTATTGTCCGAATTTTTCGCTTTTGAATTTTTGTAGCCCACAGTTTGATTATTTTAATATGTTTCTGGTATGGAATCTAAATCTTAAGGTGCGACCTATCAGTTCATATTTTTTTCAGCCTTGAGCTGCAAGTATTTTTAGAGATATTCAACTTAAAAAAAAATTGCGGATATTTGCCCCAGTTTTTGGGGTAAGTATTCCTATAAGACTTTCCTTAACGAAAAATAATTTTGAAATTATCTTTCAACAAACGAAGGAGTAATTTTAATGATGGGGCAGTTAGTTTGTTAGGGTTTAATTTCATATTCCTTGAGAAAGCTCATTTTTTAAAACCTTATTTTGTAAATTTTGATGACAAAATAAACTTAAGTACAGTAGTTTTCTTGATTTCACTATATCTCTGAATTATTTATAAATAAATTATAAAACATTTATTGCATGTTTTATGGATAATCTATTGCTGATCAATGATTTATTGAAAAAATTTATGTAACATGATTATGATTTATTATTGGATATTACAAGTTACATTAAAATCAACAACATAAAATTAGTGATATACTCGTATGTGTGAAAGCGCTATGGCAGTTGTAGTGTTCAAAGGAATTATTTCAAGAACTAAGTGTTCTTATTCATCCCACTCAAAGGTTTCTTTGACATGTTTGAAAACTTAAAGATAAGAATGTATATACGAAGTTTTTATCGACTACACCAGAAAAAAAATCTTCTTTCCTTGAGTTAATTATGCTCACCAGTAAAATAGTAATCTAATCTGCTTCAATAAAAGCCAACCGATTGTATAATAATTGTATGAAAACAGACAGGGTGGTGATTATTAAAATCTAGATAAACATCTAGATATCTAAACAAATAAATCCTTGGTTTTTCCCTTTAATTTTTTGAATAAATATTCCCCAATCTGTATGAGGTGTTGTACTCTGAGATGATTTGGATAAAAAATTGTGCGATTCAATCCCGGTAAGTTATGCTATTTGTTTTGATATTGGCTATTTTAATGCTATTTGTGTTTGATTTGCGTGGTTTGTGTAACATTTAAGAGAACCAACCCCCTTGTTCTGAATCGTCACTGTTACTGATTACTCCCAAAACGGTTTGGTTATTTTTAGGATAAGGATGGGCTGTGCCCCCCCCCGACTACCATTAAGTTCAAAACCTACCTACAGTTCGTCTGATGTAGGAATTCAAATTTTACTTTCTATTTGAGTGCTTACTTTTTAGTTTTCTTGCGAAAGGGCATTGAAATAGTTAACATTAATACAAATAGCATATATAAAATCACTAATTTACTGTTTTTATCTTGATTTTCAATCTCGAATTTTTATCCATGTCCGCTCAAAGTACTTAACCTTTAGAAAAAACCAATTGAGTATCAACAGCCGCAGATATTTCCTAAACACTTTCGGCAAAATAAATCATTTTTCCAACAAACTCTACGTAAATAAAAAACTTTCTTTTTCTACAGAAATTTCTGTTTTCTTCCGCCATTCACATTTTGCTTCCAATTCCTTCGAAAAGTAACGATTTATTATTCAAATCACTTGCCCGACTATCCAGAAAACGCGATCTTCCAGATACAACTCCAACAAGCACAGAAGAACGTAATCTAATTTAAATCCTATTATCGCATTACATTCTGTCTCCAACATTTCCCTTTTTTTCCTTTCTCTCTGTTACAATGGAGAGGTCTGATTGATTTTTTCTTCCCTTCGTCTATTTCATATAGATAGAATACTAACAGAGGCAGCATGGACGACAACCCTGTGTTACCATCGTCAATGCAAGGCAAAAGGAATTCTACATCTAGGGATATAAAAAAAAACTTTCGATTCTATTCCAGAATCGATTCTTTTATTCGATCCCAAACGTATCTATTTGAATCACAAATCATAGATAATTAGTAATTATTACTAATTTAATTAATGATCAGCAAAATATTAATCTATATATATAAAAATCAATGTTTGTCTGCAGGGGCGGATTTCCAAATGTGCCACCTATAGCCTGAAATAAAATTTGCCACCTATATATCATATATATCTTACAAAACTAAACACGGCCCGTGACTTGACTTTTGGTTTGTTATTTTTTTGAGGGAGGGGGTCGGGAAGGGCGGATCCAGGATTTTTTTTGGGGGGGGGGCTATGAATTTTCATAATCCAATTTAATCTTATTGATAGTGATCTTAATATGGAAAAGACTACTTAAGAGGGGGGTCTGGGGGTCCACTCCCAGAAAACTTAAGTAAAAAACCCTTTTTTTTTCAACTCGTTTTGAAACGCCTCATCCAAACTTCGGATATAGATTTTTTGGTTGATTTTTTGCGTTGTGACGAACTTAATTAAAATAAAGTTGTAATAATAGAGTTACAGGTACAAGGGGGTCTGGGAGTCCTCCCCTAGAAAATGTTTAAAAATTTGAGCTTAAAATAACAGGATTTTAACTCATTTTGGTGCATAAAATGCCACATTATATAGGGCAGGGGTTCTCAAACTTTTTAACATCGCGACCCACTTTTGAGAAACAAAATCTAACGCGACCCACCGACTTCAGTTATTTATAATTAACTGAACTGAGATAATTATCTCATGCCCCCTCCCCCACAGAATTTGAACTTCTCTGACTGAGGGGTGTTCACCAACTATTTAGTTACAAGGGTATGGAATAGTTTAATTCTGGTCTAACAATGATCCCTACAGTAAAAGGGGGGTCTGGGGGTACTCCCCCAGAGAAATTTTTTAAATTTGACCCTTAAAAACATGGCTTTAACTTGTTTTTTAGAAATATGGGATAAATTACATCAGTTGCATCATTTCCCAAGAAAATTCTTAAAATTTGCATTGACCCCCCCAGTGTGGATGGGGAGAAACACAAAACATTTTTTTCAAATCTTATTTGAATAACCGACTAAATTTGCATTATCGGCACATTAAAGTGACACACATAGTACGTATTTACATTAATTTCCTTTTCCGTTCCACTCCAAGTAGTGTAGTTTTTCCTCAAATGTTTATTCTTTTTACTATAGTATGGTAATTTGATAATTTCAAAAGTTCAACTAATAGTTTGATAGTTCAAAAGTCAATAACACCGTTTGTGAAAAATTAAAAATCTTCTCGAGACCCACCAAAAACTGACTGGCGACCCACCAGTGGGTCGCGACCCACAGTTTGAGAAACTCTGATATAGGGTGTATCTGAAATGGTGCAACAAACTTTCAGGGATGATAGTAGACTAGACGAGTCAGAATCACATAGGATTAGGGGGTCCCAGACCAAATTCCAGTCTAGCGCGTCAGCGTTAGTTAAGTATAAAATACTATAAATTTGAGAACAAAATTGCTTATTATCTGTAGTTATTAGAAAATTATGTAGGATTCCTAAGTTTCTATTTCTGCTAGAATCGATTCTATCAAGGGTTCGATATCGATTCCTTGGTATCGATTCTGTAACCGATTCCTTCAGGAATATTTAGAACCCTATCTACAATATCGAAACTCCCATAGACGCCTTGATTTCAAAGGCCAAAATTCGCTATAATATAAAAAAAACCATCAAAAGAGAAAAACAACGTTTATACAATGTTGGAAGTAGACTAATGATTTTGAGCGTAAAAGTTCGTATCCCCAAATTATATTCATAGATGGGAATTGTAAAAAACTTCGTGCCGAGAACTATCGGATTTCACAATCTTAATTGGATTTGATTCTGCGTAATTTCAGTTAAAATACTTCTTGTAATAAAATGAGCATTTATTATTCAAGTATGATTCATTTATGAAGTGTGAATAAAGCTGCTCATGCCTATATTTTATCATGTATCGGTTGTGAA
Organism: Tetragnatha versicolor; assembly: GCA_024610705.1. Lineage (NCBI taxonomy): Eukaryota > Metazoa > Arthropoda > Arachnida > Araneae > Tetragnathidae > Tetragnatha > Tetragnatha versicolor. The sequence goes on along the minus strand of JANDEH010000024.1, from coordinate 5,842,748 downwards.
ACGAGCCAGTTCTAGTATAGAATCCAACTGCTCTTTTGGAGTGTTTAAAAACGCACGGGTTTATGGTCTTGGTCTAGCTAGATTATTATGTCTATCTGTTAGAAACAACATTTATGAATCGATCGCGGATGTGTCTTATTTCTTCTTTAAATTAAAATATTAGGAAAAATAAAATTTAATTCACTTTTGAAATCAATAGATATATTGGAGTTGAGTAAATTAAGAGATCTATCTCATAGCCACCACTTTTTAAATAGTTTTATATTTATAATTTGTTTTCATTCTTTTTTAATGGGTGAATAAATTAGTGTTGTTTTTTTTATTACTTCACTCTCTCGTAAGGAAGCGTGAAGAGTTTAATATGGAAATTTGGGGGTTCTGATCCCATATGGAAAAAGGATTTGCGGGTTGCGGCGGTAAATATCTATCAATCGTCGATATCGGTCAATATCTTATAATCAGAGCCCTGCACGAGCTCGCTATAGCGCGTCTAACCCGCGATTTAAAAAATAAGCGCGTAAGTAACATTTTGTTTGTACGAGCACGGCGCGCTGGGGAAAAAGTGGCGGGCCTGGAAAAACTCGGTGAGCTGAAAAAAGCTCGCCGCGTTTTTAGAAGCGCGGCGACTTTTCCCCGAATCGTCTCCGGGAGCGGGCAAGGTCGATCCCCGAAGTAAATACATAATACATAAGTAAAAAAGAAATACATATGGTTTTGTTCATTATAATTTCATTTATCTTCAAATAGTAACAGGATTCAAATTTAATTTAAAGGAAGCAGTTTACTTCGAAACCGTTATTAATTAGTTCTTATATTCAAAGTTTTATCCTAGTAACTTCTCAATCTGATGACTTAAAACAATGACAAGAAGAAAAACATCTTGAAATGTAAACTAATCTATACATCAGTGATAATTTTTATCAAAATGTTACAGAAAGATAAAATATTTTCTCATTTCATTAATACATAATGCATCATGACTTGATATACTGCGATTCCTACTTAAGGGAAGCGCGCAAGCTTCAGACCGGCGAGTTTCGTGGAGAGCGGCGCGCTTGAAAAAACTCGGCGCGCTTTTAAAAGCGCGGCGAGTTTTTTCCGGATCGCCAAATCTAATCGAGCTCGTGGTGCCTCGGCGCGCTGGTTTTTCAGAGACGAGCTAGACGCGCTAAATCGAGCCCGTGCAGGGCTCTGCTTATAATTGAATCGTCAGTTTGAAGAAGGGAATAAGTCCAAAAATCAAGTTTTGAGAAAATCGAAAAAAACTGTATAAGTAATGGAATTTTCATTGTATAACCGCCAAATTTTTACTGGAAGTTCAGAACCCTATTTAGAAAACAGAGCAATCATCAAAACAAATATAACTGTATTCAAAAATATTTTACAGCCAAAATAAGTTGATGGACTTATTCCTTTCTTACACCTTATGAAATTTTTCAGATGAAAAAATCTTTAAAAACCCTTAAAATCACATTTAAATTATATTTCTCCTTAGTTTACACCACAAAAGGGTGAAATAAAAAGAATAAGACAAATGAAATTCAAAATTATAGTGAAACTGGGTTTTAAAGCAGTATCAATGGAGTGAGTGAATATGAATGGAGAACATTCCCTACAGAAAAAAAAAGTTTGAAAAACACTGAAATTAAGAGAAAATTTTATTTTAACTTAGTTTACAGCACAAAGAATATGAGGAGAAAGAAAAATTAACTTTAATTCCAAATTAGCTTAAAAAATACAATGAATGGACATCGTTTTCACAACTTCAAGGGGCGATATCTCCCTATAGGGGTTAGTTATTGTTCCCCTCTTTTCACCCATGTGTAGAGCAAAGCTTCGAGATTGTTTTGAGCACAAGAAGTCAATTTGTCATTTTTTGGACTTATTCCCTTCTTCAAACTGACGATTCAATTCATATCACTTGTCCAATGTTCCAGAAAACGCGATCTTCCATATACATCTCCTAACAAGCACAGAACGTAATCTAATTTAAAACCTTTTATGACATGACATTGTATCTCCAACATTTCCCTTTCTTCCTCTCTTTCTCTGTTACAATGTAGAGGTTTGATTGTGATTTTTTTCTTCCCGTCGTCTATTTTATAGAGATGGAAGAGTACTAGAGCCAGCATAGACGACAACCTTGTGTTACCATCGTTATTAACAGGCAAAAAGAATGCTACTACTACTACTACTACTACTACTACTACTACTAGAGATCTAAAAAACGAAAATTGGAATCGATTCCTGAGGTTCGTTTCTTGGATATGATTCCGACCTGGAATCAATTCGGTCATTATCAAAAAAGTAGAATCAAACTTATCTATTTCAATAACAAATCAAAGATAATTAGTAATTCTTACTAATTTAATTAATAATCAGAAAAATATTAATTAAGTATCCATCCATCGTAACCATCATTAGTTTAAAACTGTTTTATCAAATTTAATTATATTGAAAACATTTGTCTTTACAAATTTTTTAAAAATTTTTAATGATAAGACTGATCAATTGGGTATTTTTGATATGTCTTTATTTGAATTCAAATTCAAATGCTCTCTTTTGATTCATTGATGTGTTAGTTGCCACTTAATGTATTCGTATTTTACTTTTTTTTTCTAGATGTAACACTATTATTTCTGTTGTGTACATTTAAAAATAAAATAAATAAATACTAATTAATAAAAGTGAACAAAATTGCTAATTTTCCGTAATTATTAGAAAATTAATTACGATTCATAAGTTTCATATCCAGCTGGAATTGATTCCTTGGAATCGATTCCAAGGCATTCGATTCCGGAATCGATTAATCGATTTAGAACCCTATCTACAATATCAGAACTCCCATACACGCGTTGATTTCGAAGGCGAAAAACCGCTGCAACTCACAAACAATTGTCAAAAAAAGAAAAAAAAACACATATTTAAACAATGTTGGAAGTAAAGACTAATTATTTTGAGCGTGAAAGTCCGTATCCCCGAAATATATTCACAATCTTAAATGGATTTGATTCTGCATAATTTCAATTAAAATTAGTGATGGGCAGGTATCGATACCAAATACTTAAGTACTCGGTACCTATAGGTATCGAGTGTATTCGATACCCACAAAAGTATCGATACTTTATTGACATATTTCGTTTTAAATTTTTCAATGAAGTAATCTTTATAATACCTACTGTAGATCAAACGCAGCCTGTTTCCGTTTTCATTTTGCAACGCGCAAACCCAAGTCGTTATCATCCGCGAGAGAAATTTGACGCGGCTAGATGACGCGGCCCCGCCAAATCCTTCGCCTCTATCCACCTCCAGGCCCGTAGCTACGGGGCTTTTTGATGGATCGCTTTCAGTTTTTTGAATATTAGTCTGATTATGGATAGGCCCTAAAAAATGTCCCTTCAGGTTCATTTCCCGACATTGAAAAAAAAGATACCAAAGTATTCGATACCTAAAATTATCGATTTTGCCCATCACTAGTTAAAATACTGCTTGTATCATAATATGAACAATTGAACATTAATGATTCAAGTATGATTTATTTATGAGGTGTGAATCAAGCTGCTCATGCTCATATTTTATCACGAATCGGTTGTGAAAGAGTCAGTTGTACTCGTATCCAATTCTGTTTTGGAGTGTTTAAAAACGCACGGGTTTATGGTCTTGGTCTAGCTAGATGTTTCTGTCCACCAAGTGAGGATAAAAACAACATTTGTGATTCGATTGTGTGTGGATATGAGGAGCAAACAATCAAACCGTGTTTTCTCCAAAAAAAGTAAATAATGAGTTACTGCTATTTTCATGATCTCCACATTCAACTGCACAAAATAATACTATTATCTTCAACTAAACAAGTTTTAACCTATTCTAAAACTACTTAGAAAATTGATGTTTCAATCAAAAAGTGTTTCCTCCAGAGCCAGTTTTCAGTCAAACAGTGATTCCTCCAGTCACAGCCAATCATAGCTGTTCTTACTCGTCACGTGACCCACTCATTTGTCAGCGTAAAGTTGGTGATGTTAAAATATTGGTGGGGACTTTTTGATACGAAACCACCTAATGTTTATTTTAAAAATTTACATTGTATATCAGAAATAAAAAGAATAGTTTTTGAGAAGAGTAGGATTAATATTTTTCATTAAAAAAAATTGTTTGTCCATGTTGGAAACATTCAAACCATGTTTCCTCTTTTGTGTTCGATCAAAACATGATTTCTCCACATTTCAAATGCATTTTTTAATAATTTATTTTAAGTTTTTAGGTTAATTATGACTACAAATCTTCTCAGTTACTCGTTATAGAACTAAACAATGGATAATTAGGTTTTTAAATTAGTTATTTTTTAAGTTATTAGTTTTTTGTGTTTCCTGAAAACTTGTATTTGATGGAGAAAGCATGGTTTGATTGTTTGCTCCTCATATCTTATTTCTTCTTTCAATTATGAAAAATAAAAATTTAAGTTGCTTTAGAACTCAATAAATATTTTGGAGTTGAGTAAATTTAGAGATCTATCTTATATCCACCACTTTTAAAATAATTTTATAATCTATATTATGTTTTCATCATTTAAGAGTGTAATGGTTGCTTGCTTGATTGATTATTAGTACATCACACTTATTACTCTCGTAGGGAAGCGTGAAAAAAATTATAATACGGTTGATAAAACTGATCACTTTGAAAAAGGATTTGCGGGATGAGGGGGTAAATATCTATCTATATTCTATATTCCTATGGTAAAACTGACAATGTTATGTAAGTGCTCTTTCTGTTTTCTTTTCTATGTTTTACACCAAAATAACTAAAATCGGTTTTGTAGTAGTGGCATTTATATCTTTACTAAATAATGTAACTATCTCAACCTATACACTGCTCATACCAATTAAAGGATATTGGTAGTTTTGGTACCTATTGTCACGCAAATAAAAAAAAATTACAGTGGTTCAAGCATTTTTTATAAACTTAGGGCCATTTCAAGTTTGCCACCAGGTTTGTTTGGTTATTTATGAGGGGCTGGGGTATTTTCTCCAATTTTCCCTTTTAGAGCATTTTTCAGCTCCTGAACTGTTTTTGAGGTATTTGAGGAACCGCAATTCATTTCTTTAGCATGTCCTAGACTTATTCTATTGGATTCATGTCGAGAGAACGTGCTGGTTGATCCCTTTCTAGCGATTTCTTCATCCTGAAGAAAATCCTTAACTAAGATAGCACAATGTTTTCTGCAATTATCATCCCTGAAAGTTAAATCATCACCGATTTCTTCTGCATGAAAGGCAACCAGATGTGTAATGATATGGACCTTATTACCCTGAATAAACCAGGAACGGCCCCTTTGGCTGTGGGGGGTCTTTATTCCATAGATAGAGATGGTGCTCGATACCATCACTCTACATCTTCAAATCTGACTATCTGTTCATCCTAATAACTTATGATTTTTGTCTGGAGGGTACAAGGAACACAAAGTAACCCCTTTTATGTGCATGATGAAGTCAGATTTGAAGATGTGGAGTGATGATATAGAGCAGTTGTCCCCAACATTTTTACTACCACGGACCGGTTAACGTTTGATAATTGGCCCGCTGGGGGGGTGTAGATTGTTTACATTCTAGATTATTTTGATTTATTAATTTTAATTTAATTGTATTTAAGCATTCTTTCAAAATAAAATACAGTTACACCAAAAAATTAATATAAAGTGATTTGTAATTCATTTTATTCATTAATTTGGAGTATAAGCCTAGGAATTTAAATTCCTTTTTAATGAAAGGGTCGGCCCGCGGCCCAGTGCCATTTGATCCACAGACCGGCACCGGTCCGTGGACCTGGGGTTGGAGACCACTGATATAGAGCACCATCTCAATCTATGGAATAAAGACAAGAAGAGATCCTCCAGAAGAGATCTGTTTACCCCATTGTTACAAAAACAACATAATGTAAAATAGCAAGTTTTTAAAAGAAAGACTAGATACAAGTCTTTTTTTGAAAATTATAACACTAATCCAAAAATATAATTAAATCAAATTTAAAATTTGAAAACTTGTAAGTATAGCATACAATATTATTATTTGAAACCTCATTTAGCTTTTAAATAAAAATTTTCATGGAATAGCATTGTTGTTAAAATAGTCTCCATGGGAATGAAAATGTAAATCAAAAGATAATCATATTTGTAACTTTAAGGAAGTTGGTTTATAAAAAACACCTATTGAAAATATCAAAGCCCTTTCAACTAGAAAGATGATTTTTTTTCTTAATTTGCAAATGGAATAGGATTTAATTATTGAATAGTATCACAGAACAGTTAATTAAAATCCTGTATACTCACGGGATCTAAATGGGCATAATTTAAGTAATTTTGGGATATTTTTTTTCTAAATTTTTCTGTTTTTTTTATGGGGATCAGGCGGTTAAATGTAGAAATCACTCAAATATTAACATGCTTGACAAGTGGATGGAGTTTAATACCTTTTATCTGGTAAAATGAGGGGTAATAAAATGTATTGAATATTTAAAAAGAAAGCTAAAACTCCACCCGGGCAAGGCCGGGCATATCAGCTAGTAAATTATAAAACATTTATTGCATGTTTTTATGGCTAATTTTATAGCTGATGTCATAAAAAAATTTATGTGATTGTGATCATGATTTACTAAAAGCTTTGCGGTTGCAGCTTGGATATTACAAGTGATTAGAAACAACAACAGAAAAATAGTGATATACTATGTGTGAATTCGCCATGGCAGTAGTGTTCAAAGGAATTATTACAAGAACTGAGCTGGTTAGGATGAAAGTGGTATAAGTCCACTGAACTCCGTTTTGTGTAATTAAAGGTTTTCTAAAAACTTCTCCAAAAAAATCAGGATTGCTTGCATTTTTACTTTCTGGGGTGGATTTGTCTTCAGTCATGGGCACAATTTTTGCTGCGGATCAACTTTTATCAAATTTCAACTGAAAGAGCTTTAAATTGACTTAAATGGACTTATTCCACTTTCATCCCAACAGTTTGATGGGTTTCGTAAAGGAAGATTGTTATAGAGATGTAGTAAATATGACTTCGCGAGCGACTGGTAAGCACAAAGTTTGATGTTATTGTTTCTATAGATTTTGATGCGTAGATTACGAATATTTTGATGGAAAATTTTTAATGGCCCATTTTGGGGGGTCATATTCAAAATGGCGACCGTGAAAGGTTCTTCGCTCGATATGTCTTTCTATTTAATTGTTCCGGATTGGTTAAACTAACGATAAGGTTTTATTTAAATTAGGTTTTTTCATTTTTTAAAAACTTTTTACCGATGGGGTTTTCAAGATGGCGTCCAAGATGGCCGCCGTTTATAAACTGTTGCAGTTTTTATGACAGATGGTTGAGTAATATATAATTTTTTTTTATTTTGAGTGAGGAAATGGAAATTTAAATTAAATTAAATTGATTTTTTACAAGAATAAATAATTGTTTCAACCATTTATTTTTAATTTTAATAATTTTAAATTAATCCAAAATAAAAATTAATTTTACCAATATTCATTTATGACATTTGATAAAAATTACAACATTTCGCTTTGAGTTATTAGGCGTTATCAATTTCATTATAATTTGGTATTAGGGTAACTTTCAAAATGGCGTCCAAGATCACCGCCGAGTTTTTAGGACAGATGATTGAGCAATATATCAATTTTTTTTTATTTTGAGTGAGGAAATGGAAATTTAATTAAAATTAAATTGATTTTTTACAAAAATAATAATTGCTTCAACCATTAATTTTTAATTTAAAAAATTTTAAATTAAACCAAAATAAGAATACATTTTACCAATATTCATTTATGACATTTGATAAAAATTACAACACTTCGGTTTGAGTTATTAGGCGTTATCAATTTATAACTCGGTATTAGGGTAACTTTCAAAATGGCGTCCAAGATGGCCGCCGTTTATAAACTGTTGGAGATTTTATGACAGATGGTGGAGCAATATAGTATCAAATTGATTGATTTTGAGTTAGGAAATATTAATTTAAATGAAATGAAATTTATTTTTTACAACAATAAATTATTTTTTCAACCATTAATTTTTAATTTTAAAATTAAAAAATGAAATATTTTTATGTTAATGACTGTAATGGGTGAAATTTGATGTTTATATCCTCTGTATTAGCCATGTCGATTAAGGGATTATAGCTTTCCCGCCTAACTTAATAAAGCGCGGATCTATTTTCGGATAAATTCTTACAAAAAGGGGTCATACAAAAATATGCAATTAAAGTTTAGAAAAAAAGCCTGTCTCTCTAGTGAACATATGCCAATTATTAGTAATATGATCCCCCCTCGTTCCCGCAGTTTGCAACTGTGTTTATAACCTTGAGTTCTCTTTCTTATCAAAACACCCACCGAGCAAAACGGGATGATGGACTTATTCCACTTTCATCCTGACAAAAAGTGCCGTTTCGATAAGTTGTGATCTTTTGAGTGGCGCTGTAGGAGCGAAAATTTAATATTTTGCTTAACCAACCACTGCACTAAATAAAGGACCTAAAACTCTACCCAAATCCACTCTTAACTCAACTTTTGTAATTTTTGGACTTATACCACTTTCATCCTGACCAGCTCAACTAAGGGTCCCATTAAAAGGTTCCTTTGAGATGTTTGAAAAACTTAGAGATAAGAATGTATACGGAGAAATTTTTATCGACTGCACCAGAAAAAATCTACTTTCCTTGAGTGAAGATGCTCACCAGTAAAATAGAAATCTAATCTGCTTCATTTCAAGTGGAACGATTGCATTTTAATTGTAGGAAAAAATCCTCTTGTTGATTATTATTAAAATCTAGATAAACATCTAGATATCTAAACAATTAAATCCTTTTTTTTGTATTATGTCCCAGTCTGTGAGGTTTCGTGCTCTGAGGGGACTTAGATAAAAAATCGAATCTGTAAGTTATGCTATTTGTTTTATTGGCTATTTTTTTAATGCTGTTTTTGTGTGATTGAGTGTTTTGGGTAACATTAGAGAAACGAGCCCACTTATTCTGAATCGCCACTCTTATACGACATGCACACATGAGAAAGTTAAACTAGTTGAACTTAAGCGAGAAGTTTAGACATTTTAACTTTAACTTTCTTATTTTTATGCGTTCACACTGCGGCTTCTTTTAAACTAGCTTAAATCGTTTTTTCGATTGGTGACTGACATCCATAGAGATCTAATTACTAATATTATTAGATCATAAAATAATAGTTATCAGTTGATAATTATTTTAGGATCTAATAATAATAAAATTAATGATTAGATCACTATGTTTGTCAGTCATCATATGAGCAGTGGGGAAACATGGCGACTGGATTTTGACTGTATTGGATTTACATTTATTTTACGGTTTGTGTGCCTGATCTCAAGGATCCGCTTCCCAGGCAGCACAAACATCCAAAATTCGTCCAATATTTGTCATGTATGGTTTTGGCGATTGGCAGATTAAGCAGATTGGGGCGAACACAGACTTTAGGACAATTCTGATAGTAAATGTAACATAGAAAAACAAAGCACCTACTCTAGTTTTCAGGCAAAATATATACTACACAAATATCCTTCCCTTTACTGATAACATTTCAGTTTCAAGCAAATATTCTTGTTCGCAAAAATGTCTTTTTTAAAGAAGCTACGTTAAAAAAATGCCAATTTACTTAGTCACCACTTTTTAAGAAGGTAACATTTACTTATATAATTTTTCCAATCAATAGGCATGCTCCGATTTCTCTTCAAAACGTGCCAAGATTTCGGTTTTACTAAAGAATTCTGCGGACGGGTACTGTCTAATGAGCCTCAGTTGAAATTTTAGAATCCCTTCTTTGGGATTATTATTTAAAATTAGAAAATACATTTGAAACAACACTATTCACATGGTTGTTTGCTGAAGAACATAAAATATTGTCACGCACATTTTCATTATGAATCGGGGCATTCGGCGATCCCAGTATTTTTTTTTATTCGATACAGGTACTCAAAAGAGAAATATGCGCGCTAATTTTTTTTAATTACGATGATTATTTATTTTTCAAATTTAATTTCAAAGTTTGAATTAAAAAATGAGCGCGAAAACGTCAAATTTCAAAATGTGACGTAGGGCCGTTAAAGGGAATAACTCTTCAGATTGTGAAAGAGGCACGAAAATTGGTGGAGATATAGTTTAAAACATGGTGAATCCGATATCTATCAGAAGCACTCTGGATAATGAGCCGTTTGATGATGTGAAGACATTTCGCTCCATTGGTTTCATACAATCGTATCCGAGAAAGGAGCCACATATAGTACCGGTTGTGCTTGGCGACTCTCAACTTCATTCTCTCCGCCGAACAGGGTTGCTCTACTTGACCAGAGCCTCCTGCCCGACAGGCTAGTTTAAGCTTGGCGTCGTAAATGTTACTTCCTTCGGAACGGGTTTGTTTTGGGGTTGCTGGTACATTCGTCACGCATGCACGACCGCGTTCATTCGAATTCGAGGAGGAAACACAACAGGGGGTCCTGCAAATGAAAACTTCATCTATCCCAGCTCAACGATAGACCGGTTTTTTTGGTTATCACGACGGTTCGGCAAACTAACTTAAAACATTTAAAAGTTAATTATCTATTCATAACTCCTATAAATTGATTTACTGTTAATTGATATAACTGATTTCAAGATGGCCTTGTTGTTTTCATGGAAAGATTTTTTTGGTTAAGAAGTTTGAATAAATAAATGCTTGCTGTATTTGAATATAACAATTTTATCCATGTTAAGTAATTAAGAACATTAATTACAGATATTTCAATTAAACTCCGCTAAATTTGTTTAATATTATGATCTAGGATATAGATTTGACATCCCTTTTAAATAAAGTGATTCATAGATCCAAAATCTCAATCACATATATGTATAATAAATGACCACACGCATGGAAATTTTAAATATATAGCTACCACAACGTCCTTAGTCTTGAGAGTGAGATTCGTACAAAAACTTTAAAAATATGGTTTTTACTATGACATGACTCTAAAGAATGATTTTTCCAATCGCATATACTATTTTTATGCGCTTAAATAAAAAACTACAGTCTTAAAAAAGCTGCAGATGAGAGTGAATTAACAAAATCCCCAGCAGTTCAAGTGCAGAAACCCAGTCAAGCTACGTCGTTTAACTTCGTTTCCACATTCCACACTAAAGCTGAAATATAACATGCCAGATAACTATTTTAGAATCACGTTATTTTTATTATTTTTACACTAAAATGTGCGTTTACCACTACAGTTACAGAATCCCATGACACTTATCTTATAACTCATTTTTGAAAAAAAGTGCCGTTTGACTTGCTTCGTAAATAGGTGATACAATTTTAACAGTTTATTTTCATTAATACCTGTTTTTAGATTTTTTTAATTATAAAAGTGGTACATTTGAGAGAAAATAAACTGTTAATTATTTTTGTGAAATATATTACTTTTTCAAAATATCATAGTATGTATAATTACCAAAAAATATAGTTAAATAATTAATCATTAATTTTTTGACTGATTTTTTATGGATATGCGAAAAATGGTCATGGTCAGCGAAAACCGTTCATTAATATTATTATTATTATCTCGAAAACTTAAGAAAGAGAGAAACTGACAACTGCACATCGTAGAGTAGGTGCTAAATTGTATAGAAAAATTATTGTATTAACTAATGGTTTATAATTTAACTAATGGTTTAATAAAAATAGCCACCAAAGCAGGCTTCAGACAAATTTAAAAGAACGATACGTCGATACATGAAAATTAATTATGACAAGCCATGGTCGATTCTTTTAAAAGACAGGGGTGGATTGTGCCGCCTATAGACTGAACCAAAATTTGCCGCCTATATATGCTATACATCATACTAAACTAAACCGAGGCATCATTTCAGTTTTTAGGTTGGGGGGCAAAGATTGACTTGACTTTTGGTTTCTTATTTTTTATTGGGCGGCGGGGCGGTCTGACTGAACGTCATTTTAAGGTCCCGAGTGTATTTATATCTGAAGTGTTAGATCACTTTGAAGTAATATTTTACACGAAATGTTACAATTTTACAATGTGAGGTCGAAGTAAAAATGGGGGGTCTGGGGGTCACCCCCATAAAAATTTTGAAAACTTGCTTCTTAAAGTAATGTTTCAGCTCATTTTGAGACCCTTTGGGTAACAAAGAGAACAGTTCCTTTAAACAACATCATATTGTGCTTTTTTTGAAAGGACGTTCTGCTTTTTCCAGAGCTTATGTTAAGTGTTTCCTATTTCTCTTCTCCTTTTATATTCAGAAAAAATTCGGCAGTCAAAAATTTGCCGCCTACTTAAATTTTCCACCGTAGGCTATAGCCTAGCTAGCCTATTTAGAAATCCGTTACTGATAAAAGAATTAAAATCCCTTCAAAGGAAATCTTAGTTGATTAAAACACCGCTGAAAGCGGCGCCAGACAAAACGTTAAACAGATGATAATTAAGAGTGATCCAAGGCAATATTTCTTCACTCTACATCTACAAAATACTGAAATTTCAGAAAAATCGAACGAGAACAACGCATTCCAGTTTTAATTCCAGATTTTGCATAGCAACAAAGACAATGGGGGTTCGTACGTCGTTGGACAACACGTGTCAAGATTCAAACGCTTGTTTCTTCGTTTTTAAGACAGCTGGGACCTTGAAATTTTAATATGCCATTCCAACGAATTTTCCAGAGAATCTATAAAATTTTCAGGGGGCGAGGTCAGTTAGGGGGTCGTGTACTAATAAAAACCCGTTTTATATAAAAAAATGGCGGGAAATTTTATCAGCCCGGGTTAGTGCGATACGCCGTTCGAAAGCTCTTTCAAAGTTTCACAACATACTAAAATTTCAAATAAATCGGGCGGGAATTTTTCAAACTGGAATTTTTTAAATATCTCCTAGTGACCGGAAATCGACTTTGCAAGGATTATTGAACAACTTAATATTAATTTATAAACTCAAAATTTGGATATATTGTACATAGAGTAGATGTCTGCAACCTATTAAAGTTTCGAAGGGGTGTTGTAATTAGGGAGGCGTATACGAATTTAATAAGATATAAAGTCGGAAAAATTATTATTCAAATTCTATGGGACTGATTTCTTAGTGCCACACATACTTTTACTTGTGTATGGGTCAGCTACAACATATATTTTTTTTCAAAAATGTACCTATACATTTGGGAAAAAATTTGAGCTTGTTCGAAATTTCTTTAAACCCCCAATGTAGAACGCAATTTTTACATGTTCCCCTAAAAATTTCAAATTCCTAGTACCGTTTTTTATAAGCTTTCCGAATATGTAAAGCATAAGAATGTAAATTAAGAAATAACCAAATCGAGATCTCAAATCTGGCCAATATTCGAGAGTCAATCTCGTTTAGGACAAATAAGCTCCATTCTGCTTTCAAAAATCCTGGATGACGTCAAAATCACCATGGAAACGCGTAATTCTGGAAAAACTTTGCCATAACGGTCCCTTACTCATAAGTAAAATCAAACAAAATTTTTAAATAATAATTATCGATTTATTAAGGATTTGCAGACTTGTGTTTTTTGAGGGTAGTATCGACTTTTTTTCTAACTCTAATAACTACCTAAATTATTTTTCAATTGGTATAAAAATCGGATATGATGGACATCTAGAGGTCAACGTTAAGTTTCATTGGCCGAAAAAACGATATTTTAATATCTATTGTGCTCAAAACGCGAAAAACCGACATAGGAATGGGGGGCGCAGCCGCACCGTTAAAGAGCTAGGACCTAATGTAGTGCGAGAGCGTTACAAAAGAACGTTTTGCTAAGGCCCGTTTAACGAAACAAAACATAATAATTAACGAAAAAACCTTTTTTTAAAACAACGTTTTTAAAATGCACTAAAAAGTATAAAATAATTTTTTGTAACTCCTTGTAAAACGAAAAACGTGGGGATCATGCATTAGATATTTAATTCATCAAATTCATTTAACCAACTTTCATCATTCATTAAAATAATTTTAAACTTTAAATAGAGAGCCAAGAGTAGTAGCTGTAAATATTACTGCATGATCCCCACGTTTTTCGTTTTATAAGGAGTTACAAAAAATTATTTTATACTTTTTATTGCATTTTAAAAACGTTGTTTTTAAAAAAGGTTTTTTTCGTTAATTATTATGTTTTGTTTCGTTAAACGGGTCTTAGCAAAACGTTCTTTTGTAACGCTCTCGCACTACATTAGGTCCTAGCTCTTTAACGGTGCGGCTGCGCCCCCCATTCCTATTCGAAGTATGCTTGTCTAGGTCCCCTCTACCTCCCCCAAAATATTGATGATCATTTCTGAATCACCCTGTAGATTTTATCAAAATCCTTAAAATCGTACCGCTTAGATAGACTATCAATTACTAAAAGTTTAGTTACAATGCCGACAAAGAATTCGTCACACATTCCTTGTCCATTTTTCTATATATAGAAGTGGCACCAGTCCTTGTTAGTTTACCTGTGTTAAGATAAGAAAATCTCCTGTCCTTGAACAACAAAAGACAGGAAACAGAAATTTCCCTTCAAATAATAATTTTTTTGTAGAGTTAACCCTTTCATCAGACCCATAGCCCTCCAGTCATGCAGCTAGATCGTAGAGCCTGAGCTAAAATCCCCTGTCATTTAGACTCGTCCAGGCTGCTCTGTTTACCTTGTCACTTAGTGATGACCGCGGGTGGTGGGGAAAGTGTCCGAAAGATATATGACCGGGGAGGGGGTTGAGGAGAAAATAAGCGGGAGCATTTCCGGTGTCTTGGGTGAAGTGCACTTAAAAACCACAGAAAATTTCAGCATAACTTCATGCGTAATTCGTGATAACACTCTGGGTAGTTTGGGAAATAATAGTATACTTAGAATTGAAGGTTCTTTTCCAGAAATCAATAAAACGCCACACATTTTAAAAAAATGAGTTAGGGGGTCAGAGTCATGGGATTCTTAAGTTCACATTTGCAAAACAAGAAAAATATTTTGTTTTCAAAATTAGTAGGTAGTAGGTTAATATTTTGCTTTTACTACTGGAAATTTTATTTACGACGGCATATACATCAGCGGCTTGATTGTAATCATAGTAGTACAATTAATTGACAGTAAAAGTTCTTTAACTAAAATTTAAAATTATCCGACCAATTTATAGGAGTGTACCGTTGAAAGGGTTTATGAAAACTGCCCACTAACCAAACCAGAAAGTATTAAAGCTATAAAAAATTTTATCGGTTTGTAATTGAAATTGATGAGAAATTGTTATTCTTAACTAACATTCTGATTTTATTTCCAAATCCTTAAAAAAGTTGGGGATATACTATATGAAAAAGGGTTTCAACTCTACGTTTATTGCAGAAACCGGTCAAGTACAAAAGTTTTAAATTTTCTTTTAAGAAGAAAATAGTTATAGGCAAGGCACCCCAATTATTAGGATGTGGTCGGACTCAAGACCTCAGAAAATTTGTACATAAATTTTATTAAATTAATAACCACATTAAATTATTCTGACTGGCAACCTTTTTTTCGGTCCCTACCATAACAGAAATATCTAATTATTCAAATTCAAATTTATTCAACAACAACAACACAACACTGAAAGATTTTTTATATTCCAAAGGAGCTAAATAGGCTCTCAATTATATGTCTTCAACTAGACATAAAACACAAAATTTAACCTATTATTGGGAACAATAGAGTATTAGTTTTTTTAACAAAAAATAACAATTAACTGCCTAATTTTAAGTATTTTATTTTAAAAGTTTAAAGTATCAAAATGTTTTTGAAATGATTACTGAGCATCAATTCAATTAAACCAAAAATGATATTTACATTATTATAATTATTGATATCCTACAGGAAATAAAAGATATACACCTTACTAGTTACCCTAGACTAAGTCTGCAATATTTTATATTTTTAAAAGCTTGTAAAAACGGAAAAAGTTTTTATTAAATTTTAACGAAATTTTTTAAGAACTGTAATTGCAATCGCAAATGAAAATAAATATTATGAATGTAAGAGTTAGTTGTGATAGAGTCACCGCCGAGGACACGTCCGACGTCCCCCCAATAATGATAATAAGGGACAGTTTAGAAA
Organism: Tetragnatha versicolor; assembly: GCA_024610705.1. Classification (NCBI taxonomy): domain Eukaryota; kingdom Metazoa; phylum Arthropoda; class Arachnida; order Araneae; family Tetragnathidae; genus Tetragnatha; species Tetragnatha versicolor. The sequence continues at coordinate 5,826,635 of JANDEH010000024.1, read as the reverse complement.
TACTGTATTTTAAACTTTTGAGGAAAAACCGAAAATTTTCTGAATGTGTTTTCCAACCTTAATCATAAAGTATGCCCCCAATTTACCAACGGCCCCTAACATAAGAGGCCCATATAAGAGGGGGACGGATCCCCATGATTTTCCATACGAAAAACGAAAGTTGATGCTTCATTTAATATGTAGACGGCCCCTCAAAGACTTAAATTAAAGCTTGTTTTAAAATAGACGTTACATCATGAAAATTAGCGTTTTACAGTATCCTTCTAACCCCAACCAATCGCTCACAATCGTCTCTGTTCCGATTTTTTTGCGGCCGACTGACTGTTTATTAAATCCTAGTTAGTGAAGGGATTTTTATTGAAATCTAAAACATTGTGAGGTGCAAAATTAGGGGGAGTGCAAACAAACATAATCCTCTTTCCCCTAGACTTCTTTCTGAATCTAGCATCTAGCATCTAATAATAATTTGCGTCCAAGCTTTTCTTTGACATAACATTTAGAAAAGATTCAAAAGAAGCGCTATGACACAAATCAATTCTAAGTTAGGGACCTATTTTTACCTACAAATCCAAAAACATTTTCTTGAATATTGTAACCAACTGGATTATAAAACACTTTTCCTTTCAATTTATTGTTTTTGTGTAAACATTTAAAATTTGGGTTAAAAAAGGAAATTTAAAAAATGTACCATTCACAGATTACACCGCACAATTTCAAAGGTAATTTTACCCCTATTATTTTTTATTGCAGACACATTTTATGACTGAAAGTATTTTATACTCCATGTTTCATTTTTAAACTTTCGTGCATAAATTCAGAAAGAAATTTTTAAATTTCTTTATCGAATTTTACCTCTAATTTACACTGTAAAAACTAAACGAAAAAAACTCAAAACTCGTTCAACGGGTCATTTTGAAGAAATAATTATTTCTATTGGTAAATAAAAGAATAAATCACTAGAAATTAAGTTAAATTAAATAGTTTAGTTAAATTAAAATAACTTTCATTACGTAATAAAATATCTAAATCTTTATATTTGAAATGTGATAAAAAACAGTAATTTTGAAGTTTGTTTTGAGTACACTACACACCAAGCAGTTCGACTCCACTCCCCAATGCTTATCTCAGGCTCATACATCACCCTTGACAGGAGAGTCCTCCCCCAATTTAGACACCCTTGAAAGGACATTCCATATCCCAAATAGTCTTAAATCAACTCCGGCTACTTATCGCACTTGTAATTTGCCAATAGTTAGCCCCCGCGCCAAGATACCAAACGAGCAACCGAATTCTGGCAGTGCAGCGCCCGTTCTGGCGCAAACAGGTTGTACTAGAGGCGGCGGGTTTTCCAGATACGATTGTATGAAACCAATGGAGCGATTTTTGGGTTCAAAAGGGCGCAAACTATTCAATACTTAGATAAACTATAACCTCAGAATAGCCCTTCACAGCACTCACACTAAATTCTCAACCTTTTCTCAATCTACTCTCGACTTTGCTGTACTTAAAAACATATATGACCCCCTAATTACTACATTTAATTTATTTCATATAGTCTCTTACTGCTACTTTTCATGTTTCATTTTGTAAACGGGCAGTTCCCATTACAATAAAGTTTCTTGTCTTGTCTAATTACTACATCTCACTCTGAATTATCTTCTGACCATAACCCTGTGATATTTAATTTCCACAAAAAAAAATGTCCTAAATAGATCAAAAACCCATCATACCTACAGATTGGGACCTGTATCAAGAAAACCTAGAACTTACTTTACAAGATATTGCCTCCCAGATTCCTACAAATAATAATAAACTAGAAAATCTTGTAACATTTCCTCAAAAAATTCTAACAAATCACCAACTATCCTCAAAATCGAAACTCCCAAGGACTATACTTTTTACACCCCGACCCACATCAAATCTCCAACAAGGCTCAGAAATAAAATTAAAAAATTGTGTAATATAATTTCAATTCAATTTAATAAAAATTATTTGCTTATTAATTAATATAAGTTATTTAAATTAAGTTTAATTAAGCTTAACAAACGAAACTTAGTTGAAGGATTAATGTCTCTAGCCTCCACTGTAAAAAGTGCCGTGAATCGCTTGAAGGAGTCGATCTTTTTGGTGAATCGATTCAGTTAATTCTAATCTTTCATATGAATCTTCTTGCCCATCACTACCAACAACACTCAAACGCCGCTTCGTCAGTACAGCATTGTAAGAAGGCGCGAGAGAGCAGAGGGGAAGTACTAATCTAGCCGACTATAACTGAAAAAGTGGTGACTGAAATATTACGCAAATATTAAATGCAAATATTACGGGTGGAAAATGATATATTACTTATGAAGGCAACTTAAAGATTAATTTAACACTAATTGTTTAAAAATTTCTTTGTTATTTAGCTCTTAATCCTGCACACAAAAATGAAAATTCTAAGTTTTTATTTAATTTATAAATAAAACTTTAAAAAACTTTTTTACTACATGCTGCTTACTACAAACTGTGTTAATACCTCAATTTAGAAAATGTAGGGATCATTTGAGCATACATGTACCAGTTCTACGATTTAAGACCTTACTGACCCCTTAAAACACTATTTTTACTCTAGGCACTTGGAAACTTAAAATTGTCAGGGGAAAATATACACTAGTTATTATTATAAAAATAAAATAATCGCTTAATTTGTATTTTATTTGCATAGAAAGGTCTCTTTTTTAACTCCATTATAATTATCATTCCACTCCCATAGAAATCTGAATTTTAATAAACCATAGAGTTCATTCAGTAAACAAGGGAAAATACGAATCGCTTATCAGAAACACGCATCTCTAGGGCACCGGTGTTTTCTTTAACCATTCACAAGTATGGATTCAGACCTCCCCCTTCCTTAACCGTTTTCTTTCAATAATCAGAGTTTTTTTCTTACTCATACTTTCAGAAAAAAAAAAGCAGCAGATGCTCTGGTGTGGTAGATGTTTACTTGTACAAATTGAGCTTCAAAACGGAGCTCGAAAGCGGACGTTTTTTAGGGCATATGGGCAAATTTTGATAACATAAAGCGGCGTGTTGATTCATAGTTGATCACATTAAACCATGTATTTTACATCAAATTATATAGGAATGATCGGGAGCTGTCGATTTCTATAAAATTATCCGATTGATAACATTAACCGTGATCACATTCAGCGGATTCGACTGTAGCACATAAAATCCCTAACTTACCGATTTATCACGATTTTCTATCTCGCATTTTTATCAATGTCCGCTCAGAGCACGGAGAAAACCAATCGAGTGTCAAAAGCCGCAGACAACACTTTTTAGCAAAATGTATCCCTTTTCAAACAAAAACCACCTAAACAAAAATCAATTTATTTTCTTCCGAATTTTCGACTTTCTTCCCCCCCACCATTCACACGCTTGCCTCCAATCCCTTTGAAAAGTAAACGATTTATTATTCAAATCACTTGCCCGACGTTCCAGAAAACGCGATCTTCCAGATACAACTCCAACAAGCACAGAACGTAATCTAATTTAAATCCTATTATCGCATTACATTGTAACTCCAACATTCCCCTTTTTTTATCCTATCTCTGTTACAATGGAGAGGTCTGATTGATTTTTTCTTCCCGTCGTCTATTTCATAGAGATGGAAGATAAGAGATAGAGATGGAATTATTTCACACTCTCCGAGGTGACCTTCCGAGGTGACAGGGTTTCGACAACCCTGTGTTACCATCATCAATGCAAGGCAAAAGAAATTCTACAACAAGGGATCGATTCTATTCCGGAATCGATTCTTGTATTCGATCCTAATCCTGAATCAACTCTTAAGGGGCAGTGTCGAAAGAGTAGAATCTAACGTATCTATTTCAATCACAAATCCCAGATAATTAGTAATTATTACTAATTTAATTAATAATCAGAAAAATATTAATTATGAAAAACTAATGAATGAGTGAACAAAATTGCTGAATATCTGCAGTTATTAGAAAAATAAGTAGGATTCCTAAGTTTCCATTTCTGCTGGAATCGATTCTATCAAGGGTTCGATATCGATTCCTTGGTATCGATTCTAAGGCATTCGATTCCGGAAATGATTCCTTCAGGAATATTTAGAACCCTTATTTACAACATCGAAGTTCCCATAGACGCGATGATTTCGAAGGCGAAAAAACCGCTGTAACTCACAAAAAATTATCAAAAGAGAAAAAAACACATGTTTATAAGATGTTGGAAGTAGACTAATGATTTTGAGCGTAAAAGTTCGTGTCCTCGAAATATATTCATGGATGGGAATTATAAAAAACTTCAAGCCAAGAACGATCGGATTTTACAATCTTAAGTGGATTTTATTCTGCATTATTTCAGTTAAAATACTTCTTGTATCATAAAATGAACTTTAAGATTCAAGTATGATTCATTTATGAGGTTTGAATCATAAATGCCCATATGAGCTGCTCATGCCCATATTTTATCATGCATCGGTTGTGAAACGAGTCAGTTGTAGTCGGATCCTACTGCTCTTTTGGAGTGTTTAAAAACTCACATGTTTATGGTCTTGGTCTAGCTATGTTTCTGTCCACCAAGTTGGGGATAAGAAACGACATTTATGATTCGATAGGATGTGTCACATAGGTAATCAATAGGTATTTCGGAGTTTGAGTAAATTAAGAGATCTATTTTATAGACACCACTTTAAAAATAATTTTATATTTTATATAAAGTTTCCATTAATATGGGAAGATGCCAACTTTTCATTACTTTTACTTTTTATTATTGCTTCATGCTTTCGTAAGGAAGCGTGAATAGTTCAATATGGATGCCAGGTAGTGATAACTGATCACTACGAAAAAGAAATTTGCGGGGGTAATTACCTACCGAAATCCCTATGGTAAAAATGACAACATTATGCAAGTGCTCGAACCAAAATAACTAAAAGAATTCAAAAAATGGTATGCAAATCATCAGTGCATACAAAAACGCCTTTAGACTGAAAAAAAAATGGAGTTGGGTGGTTTTGGAGTAGTAGCAACTCGCCCTTAACTGAATAATGTATCTATCTCAACTCACATATTCCAACTCATTCTTAAGTATTGAAGTTTACGTATCACAAGTCAAAAGTTTACTACGTAATAAGTCCATCAATTCAGATATTTCTAGATTAACAGTCAAGCTCCCCACATAATTTATGGTTGAAAATTTTTTTCATCCACGACATTCTCCAAACAAGACTTCTCTGGTTAACCCATTATAATGCCCACATTATTTTCGATCGAAGAAGCAAATTCGAACCTAAGCCCATCCCTATTACAATATAAATGAAGCAAACGCTAAAAACACAGGTTATTGGGATTGAGGGATGTTTTCTCTTGCCATATGTGCAGTTTCGTTACTGTTGGATGAATTTAAGATAATTTAAGAGAATTTATGATCCTATATATATTTTTTTTTATTTCTAATGGACGGGTACTAGGACATTATCCTTTTTACCACTGAAATGCCCTGAGAAGTACCTACTTAGCGTTACCCAGCGAGCACCTGTGGACCGAAGCCACGGAGGTGAGGTACTGCTGCCCACGCCACACACACATTCACTAGCACAACCCCTTTTTACAGGGGGGCCCCATTCATTCATCACACAAGGACAGAAATTAACATCCATGCCAAACGGGGATTCGAACCCCGGACGTACGGCTTCGCAGTCAGATACGCTAACCACTCGGCCAGCAAGTGGCATGATCCTATATTTAGCGATCTAGAAATAGATCACTGGGCGCTAATGGGTAAAGAGAGTTTATCTTAACCCTCCCCTTCCTCCAAGGTGTTGTCCAAGCTTACCCTTCGCCCCCTGTGTCAGAGTGTCGGGCTCTAAATTATCTTAATTGGATTTGATTCTGCATAATTTCAGTTAAAATACTTCATTTTTGTATCATAAAATGAACATCTATATGATTCAAGAATGATTCTTTTATGAAGTGTGAATAAAGCTGCTCATGCTCATATTTTATTATGTATCGGTTGTGAAACGAGCCGGTTGTAGTCGGATCCTACTGCTGTTTTGGAGTGTTTAAAAACGCATGGGTTTATGGTCTTGGTCTAGCTAGATGTTTCTGTCCAATAAGTGGGGATATAAGTAACAACATCTATGATTCGATCGGATGTGTCTTATTTCTTCTTTCAATTAAATATTATGAAAAACAAAATTTAAGTCACTTAAGAAATCAATAGATATTTTGGAGTTCAGTAAATTAAGAATTAAAAGATCTCTCTTATAGTCACCACTTTTAAAATAATTTTATATTTGATATTTTGTTTTCATTATTTCATGTGAAATGTCAACTTGTTTTAATAATTTTATTAATAAATTCACATCTCCGAAGGATGCGTGAATAGTTTAATATTTGAGGATGGAGGGTGCTGTAAACATGGAAAAAGGATTTGCGGGTTGCGGCGGTAAATATCTATCAAAAATCGCATGGTAAAAATGTAAACATTATGTTGTGCTCTTTCTGTATTGTTTTCTGAGTTTTACACCAATACAACTAAAAGAATTTAAAAAACGGTGTGTAAAATCATTAGTGAATCCAAAAACGCCTTTAGCCTGAAAAAAAAATGGAGTTAGGCGGTTTTGGAGTAGTGGCAACTCGCTCTTTACTAAATAATGTAAGTATCTCAACTTATATATAACATAACATAATTTCAATCACAAATAATAAATTATTACTAATTTAATAAATTATCATCAAAATATTAGTTAAGTTTGAAAAACTAATTAATTAGTGAACAAAATTGCTTATTATTTGTAGTTATTAGAAAATTAAGTCAGGATTCCTAAGTTTCGATTTTTGCAGGAATCGATTCCTTTAAGGGTTCAATATCGATTCCTTTGTATCGATTCCAAGGCATTCGATTTCGGAATCGATTCTACAGGAATATTTAGAACCCTATCTTCAATATCGAAGTTCCCATAGACGCGTTGATTTCGAATGCGAAAAACCGCAGTAACTAACAAAAAATTATCACAAGAGGAAGAAACACAAGTTCATAATGCTGGACGTTAAGACTAATGATTTTGAGCTTAAAAGTTCGTATCCCCGACCGAAATATATTCATAGATGGGAATTGTGTAAAAATCTTCGCGCCAAGAACGATCGGCTTTCATAATCTTAATTGGATTCTATTCTGCATAATTTCAGTTAAACTACTTCTTGTATCATAAAATGAACATTTATGATTCAAGTATGATTCATTTATGAGGTGTGAATCAAACTGCTCATGCCCATATTTTATCATGTATGTCGTCGATGGCAGGAGTGGCAACAAGAAAAGACGAGATCTAACAGGAATATTTATTAAAACAATTAATACGTGGAACAGGATAAAAGTGGAACATGGTTAAAATATCTCTGTAACTCTAAAAGGAACTTGTAAAATGCGCTGGCCTTCCGCCATCACTTTCCAGCCTTCTGCCCTCTGCCATAGGTCAGGGCCTCCAAACCTTCTGCTATACGCCGTTGCTCATCTGTCTTCCTCTCGGTATAGTCTCCTTTCCTCGTACTACTAATGGGTGCTGGAGTAGGTGGGAAGGAGTGTTGTGATCTGAAGTGAACTGAACTGAGTTTGAATCATCTAGCTGTAACTGTACCGAGTCTACACTATATAAATCTTTTGTTGTTGTTTGTTCTTCGAATCGCACTAATCACAATGTAAACCTTTTAGACTTTATTAAATTCATGTTGTTCCCTTTTGGACTGGTGTTATTCAAGTTGGACTTCTTCCCAATAAGTATGATTCATTTATGAGGTGTGAATCATAAATGCCCATATGAGCTGCTCATGCCCATATTTTTTCAAGTATTGGTTGTGAAACGAGCCAGTTGTCGGATTCTAGTGTTGTTTTGGAGTGTTTAAAAACGCACGGGTTTATGGTCTTGGTCTAGCTATGTTTCTGTCCACCAAGTTGGGGATAATAAAAGTAGTATGCACGGGGATCGGGGCCCCGGAAGTGACGTCATCAAAAGGAGCGGGGCTTCGTGACGTCAGAGGGCGTGGCCAATGACGTAGGCGGAAGGGGCGTGTCGGAAGTTGAGTTGTTTACATCCTGCTAGCCGAGTTGAGTTGTTTTTTGCTGCTAGTTTCGTTTTAACGGAGTTGAGTTGTATTTTCAAAGTTTAGTTTTTCGGATATGGCAACAGTATTTTCGCGTGCAACTTTGACCGACATTTTTTTTTTCTTTGAAGTTAAAGTTGTTTTTTCGGTAGAGGGCGCTACTGTATAAAATATTAGTATTTTCGGATTGGCAACGTGTTGTTCGCGGAGGAATACACTGCTATCGGCCAATAGGATTGCAGGAAAATTACGTCACCTTGTTTCAACCAATGAGAGCCACCCAGATAACGTTATCAAACCCTACGCGTGATAAGATTCGGAGTTATAAAGCGGAGCGCAATCAGTTCGATAGTCATTCTTCTGCAGTTACTGTTAGTAAAAAATGAGCCTGAAACGTCATCTGAGTGAGGAGGAGTTGCCTTATACCTTTAGTAACAAAATGTACATGCCAAGACGCCGATTCGCCAGAGCCGATCCTTCCGGACCAAAGGGACCTCAGCCCTTTCAGACTCCCGGAACCAGTGGACCCCCAGCTAAAGACCCTCGATTTGAAACTTTAAAAAAGTGGAAAATCACCGAAGATCTGTGTGTGACTGTTGTGGTTCGCGGTGAATAGGAGGAATTCAAGATTCACCTTCGACGCTTCGACGGTAACATCGCTACCAACAGGGGAGTTACCATGACTTACAGGACCTGGCCGGAATTCACCCAAAAGTTTTCCCAGCTGGACGTATCCAAAACGGAGAGCGGGTTTGTGGCCAACAACGAAGTGCTGGCCTGTGTTAATTCGCAGGAGCAGGTGTTTCTCCAAAACCTTTACTGCTTCAAAACGGGTGATTATGGCCTTAAATGCGTTTCTCTTGTGCTAACTGCGGCGGAAATTGATTGTATCTGCCAAAATTTTGACTTTTTACACGAGCAACTGTCAGAAACCACCGAAAATTTGCTAACTTGTAAATATATGGATTTGTACAAACAAAAATATAAATAAAATATAAATAAAATGTTGTTTTACTTTAACTTGGTTTTCTTATTTGTGTTTTCTATTTCAGTGATATCTTTTTTGCAGAGTTTCTTTTCAGGGATAACTTTAATATAAATAGGATTTCTCTTTGAATTTTTATCATTCTAGCATTTGACCATCATGGAAGAAACTTATAAAGATCCAGCTCTGCCAGGTAGTTTTGGAGGCATTAATAGTTTACAGAGAGTTTTGAAAGGACGTGTTAAGACAAGCGAGATAAGGAAATGGTTGCAATCTAAGGAATCTTATACTTTGCATAAGCCCCTAAGGAACAAATTTCAAAGAAATAGGGTGATAGTAGGAGGTCTGAATGAACAATTCCAAGCAGACTTGGTAGACATGCAGGCACTTTCAGCTGAAAATGAGGGGTTTAAATATTTACTTACTTGTATTGACATCTTATCCAAATATGCTTGGGCCATTCCCCTAAAAGATAAGAAATCTGCTACCATCGTTTCAGCCTTTGAAAAAATATTTTCTGAGCGTGTTCCTGAATCTTTGCAAACAGATGCTGGAAAGGAATTTATAAACAACCAGGTTCAGACTTTCTTGAAAAAGAAAAATGTTCATTTCTTTACAACTAATAATGAAACAAAAGCTTCGGTAGTTGAGCGTTTTAATCGCACTCTTAAAACTAAAATGTGGAAGTACTTTACTGAAATGAATACTAAGAAATACATAGATGTAATAAATAAACTAATGCATAGCTATAATCATACGTGGCATCGTAGTATAAAGACAGAGCCAGTATCAGTGACTGAGGAAAATGAAAAGAACATTTGGCATACACTTTACGATAGCACTCCTAATGTTAAATTAAATAGATCATATTTAAAGATAGGGGAAACAGTTCGCATAAGTAGAGATAAGATGATATTTGAAAAGGGGTATGAACAAAACTGGACTCGAGAAATATTTACAATCAGTAAAATTATAAATAGAGTTCCTATCGTTTATAAATTAAAAGATTTATCTGGAGAAGAGATTAAGGGCAGTTTTTACAAAGAGGAACTGCAAAAGGTAACGGATTCCGGATATTACCCTGTTGAAAAAGTTTTAAAGAAAAGGAAGCGTAAGGGGAAACTCGAGTACTTTGTTAAATTCCTGGGTTACCCCGAAAAATTTAATGATTGGGTTGAGGATGTTAGGATGATATAAATATCGCGTTCATTGCAATTTCCTTTCATTCGGTGAACAATGTCGTTCTACATCACGTTAATCAGTGATAGCTCTATGGGATTTTTCCCGAGCAACAAAATTTCTCAATTCACTACCCAGTTGCCTAGTTCTATAAATTTAAAGGGTGAATGGGAAATGGCACTTGTAGATTTCATTTATCCTCATACCTGGTACAATGTTCAAGGGGGGAGTAACCTGTTTGGATTTGATTTGGGGGACGGAAAACTTGAGGGTAGAAGAGTTCCACCCGGATGCTATGAGTCAATACCGGATCTTATCAAAGGAATGTTACTGGAATCGCATAGAAACAAGATAGAGCTGTATTATCACGCTGTTACCAAAAAGGTTGAAATCAGAACGGCTGAAAATTGTAAATTGATTCTACACGAAGGCCTGGCTGAATTACTAGGCTTTGAACCAGGAGAATATTCGGGTACTTATCACAGTCCTTTCGTAGCCGATCCAAAATCATCTTTTCCTGTTATGTATGTGTACTGCGATCTCGTTGAGCCTCAAATTGTGGGAGACGTGCAAGCTCCTTTGCTAAAAATTGTAAAGGTGGAGGGGCAAGACGGGGAAATTATAAATGCTCATTATCCTAGACCTTTTTATGTACCAGTTATTAGGCACCATTTTCAAACTATACAAATTGATATCAGATTGCATTCTGGGAATTTAGTTCCTTTTGAAAGAGGCAAAGTGTTTTTAACGCTGCATTTTCGGCTCCAGCAAATACTATAAAAGAGCCCTACATTCAAGGGTTTACTTCATTTCTTAATTTGTGCTTAAAGAAAGAACAATGTTGGTTCCTTACGCGTGTTGTACAAAAAAGTTTGAAGATTACTATGCTAATCAAAATGGAGAGGGAATGCCTTATTATAAGGGGGTAGGTTATCAAAAAGGATATGGGATAGGGGGATTTTTCGCCAAGCTCTTTCGCAGAGCTTTACCCTTTTTAGTGAGGGGTGCAAAATCTGTGGGAAAAGAGGCCTTAAGGACTGGAACTATGGTGGCTAACGATGTATTGGCGGGAGAGAATTTGGAATCGGCTATAAAAACAAGAGCAAAAGAAGGTGGCAAAAATTTGGCTAGAAAAGCAGTTCGGAAAGCGGACGAGATGATTGGTCGAGGAAAGCTTAAAAGGAAGCGCAAACACTCTAACCGAGTCATTTCATCAAAAACCAGGAAGGTGGTAGTACGTGATATTTTCGGCTCCTGATACCATGGCATTTTTACTCAAAGATTCCCCCGAATGTGCTAAATCTGAATTAGAAATATTTACCCTGCCTCCCACTCAAACTGTTATAGAAAGAGGACAATGGATAGAATTTCACCCCCTTGCCAATGTTTCTGACGGAAGCCCTGTTGAATTTAACGTATCCGGAAGTGGAGACGAATATCTTGATCTCTCCCAAACGCAACTTTATGTAAAAGTGAAAATACTAAAAAACGATGGCAAACCCATTACGGCTGAGAGCAAAGTAGGCCCTGTGAATCTCTTTTTGCACTCCATGTTCTCCCAAGTAGATATCAGTTTAAATGAGCGACTTGTTTCGTCAAGTAACAACACGTACCCCTACCGAGCCATGATAGAAAAATTACTAAATCACGGTTTCGATGTAAAAACCTCCCAACTTTCCTCAGAACTCTTTTTTAAAGATACAGCTGGCCGAATGAATGTTTTCGCTCCTACAAAACCCGATGAGGCCAATGAGGGGTTTACCCAAAGAGCAAATTTGTTTAAACTTGGTGATTCCGTTGACATGATTGGCCGGTTACACTTGGACATGTTTCACCAAGAAAGATTACTTTTAAACATGGTGGATGTGAAAATTAAGCTCATACGCAGCAAGCCGGAATTTTGTTTACTAGGAGAAGGAGATTGTAAGGTATCCCTAGAACATGCTTCCCTGTTTGTTCGAAAAGTTAGAGTTAGCCCTGGAGTTGCATTAGGACACGCCAAGTGTTTAGAAAAAAATTCAGCCAAATATCCAATTAATAGAGTGCTGTGTAAAGCTTACTCCATACCTACTGGCAATATGAGTTTTGTGCAAGATAACATTTTTACAGGGCAGATGCCGAATCGCATTGTAATAGCCTGTGTTGATAACGATGCATTCAACGGAGAGTATAAAAAGTCGCCTTTTGAATTCAAACATTACAATATGAATTTTATTGGTGTGTATGTGGATGGGCAGCCTGTTCCTCATAACCCTCTACAACCCAATTTTCAGAAAAATCACTTTATCAGAGCTTATCAAAACTTATTTACGAGTTCGGAAAATAAAGGATTGTATCTTTCACGGTCAGAATTTTCTGAAGGTTATTCTTTGTTTTGCTTTGATTTAACCCCTGATTTGTGTGACGGCTCACATTTAAATCTCATTCGACACAGTAATTTGAGATTGGAAATTAAGTTTGCAACTAGTTTGCAACAAACGGTGTCCTTATTAGTGTATGCTGAATTCGAAAACCTGATAGAAATCAACAAGGCACGCAACATTATCTACGATTTTGGAAACTAAGATGAATTCCACAGAAATAGATAAGATTTTATCACGAGATCCTGCAACGGCAAGATATTATAGAGGAGTTTTTCCTTCTGATAAAATACCAGCCATTGGAAGATACCCCTCAGCATTAGTGCTGAATACTGATAAGCATTATGAAAAAGGAACGCATTGGTTAGCGGTATTCGTTCAAGATAAGAACTCAATTGATTTCTTCGATTCCTACGGATTACCACCTGAAGCTTTTGGACAAGATATTTACAGATTTATCCGGATGTATGATCGAGTAACGTGGAACAAGACTCCATTTCAAAGTTTTACCTCTAATGTATGCGGACACTATTGTATTTATTTTATTGTTAAACGATGTCAAGGATTATGTATGATATCTATCATTTGTCGACTTCAAGAACAAAAGAAGAACGATTTTCGAATGTTTCAATTTGTGAAAAAGAGATACGGTGTAACCATGGTTTTTAAAAAATAAAAAAAAAATTATATCTGTGTATTTATTTTGTCCCTATAAAAGTAGATGCTTAATAAAAAATACTTCATTTGCAAACATGGAGCTTCCGAGATTAGTGCACCCTTCCACCTGTCTCCTTAGCGGCCCCACTGGATCAGGCAAAACAGTTTTTGTTAAAAAAATTATTGATTATAAAATGTTTAATCCCATGCCTTCAAGTATAATTTACTGTTATGGAAGTTACCAGCCTATTTTTAAATCTATGACAAATGTTCATTTTGAAGAAGGATTACCCTCAAACTTAAATTCTATTCGAAATGCATTAATTATTATTGATGATTTAATGGTAGAATTAGCCAGTGATACCCGACTAAGCAATTTATTTACTAAAGGCAGCCACCACCGAAACCTTTCCATTATTTTTATTACCCAAAATTTATTTCACCAAGGCAAAGAAATGAGAAGCGTTCATTTGAATTGCCATTATGTAATTTTATACAAAAGTCCCAGAGATAAGAGTCAGGTGGCCAATTTAGCGCGCCAAATGTATCCAAGAAAAGTTAAGGCGTTTCAAGAAATTTTCGATGATGCAACTTCTACCCCCTTCAGTTATTTGCTAATTGATTTGAGACCAGAAACCAGTGAAAGGTTACGGTTACGAACAGGAATATTTCCGGGGGATACCCATTATGTGTATGAGCCTCGATGAGTCATTTCTCTCCCAGACAGATAACATGGAGGTTGTTTTAGATTTTGAGGGGTTTCAAATGAAATCTGACTGTTTCGTTATCAAAGAATTGGCGATCTACTCTATCAACGAAGGTTATCACGCTTGTTGGTCATTTCAGCCCCCCATACCTTGGGAATCATTATCTTGTTTCTATAAAACGAGTTTTGCTTGGGTGATAAGAAACAAACATCGGCTAGATTGGAACAGTGGAGAATTACCCTACAGTGCATTGCGTAATATTTTGCAATACATTTCGTCATCTTATTCTACTATCTACGTTAAAGGACCAGTAAAGATAGAATTTTTAGAAAATTTAATGGGGAGAATTCAAAGATTAGATTGCCCAAAGGTTCAACACTTACCCAAATCTTCACTTCATTGTTGTCATCATCCAATAGGATTTGAGCACTGTTCGTTGGTCAAAGCGAGTGCTTACGCTGCCTATATAAAACAAAGTGCACAGGAAAAAGAAATCATTTCAATGCAGAATGCCTTCAGAGAAGGATGTAGAATATTTAAAGCTGCTAAAGAAAAGTAGAAAAAAATCTAAAATTTTGAAAAATTGCTCAAATTGTATGATTAAATCTATTTGCGAATGCGTGTTAAATTTACTTAAGGGAAATCTTCCTATCAGTAAACGGTCTAAAAATAAATTATCCCCATTTAAGAAAACATTGAGAACTCTTGCTCAGAAACGAATTCCTTTGTACACGAAAAGGCGGCTATTAGTTCAAAAAGGAGACGGGTTTTTATCTTTTCTCATTCCCACTGCCCTGACTGTTTTATCTAATCTCATCCATGGAGCATAGCAAAAAGTATGCCCTGGTCCCATTAGACCGCATGCATGAGTTTGAGGATGATCACATAACGGAACTCGATTCAAAAATAAAAGAAATTTTAAAGAAGAAAGTGAGTGATGATGAAAAAGTAAAACTATATAACCAAGTTTTACAAAAATATGTTACCTTTCCAAATGTGAATGATATCAAGCCTAAGATTGACCTGGAACCGGAAGAAGAAGAAACTGCAAAGCCGGAAATGGATCTACTGAAAACCGTTCCTGTGAAACATAAAACAACTGCAAAGAAAATATCTGAATTTCTTCAGCAACGCAACATCACTTGGAATCCGGATAAGGAGCTTGTTATCAATGAACAAGTCATTCCAGGTTCTGATATCGTACAGCTGATAAACTTTTTACTGAGGAATAGAACAAGAAGACCGGAAGCTTTTGATAAGTTTAAAGAAGTTTTAACACTACATAGATTTCCTGAAGAATTTGTGAAAAACACTTATTTAAAAAATATGAAAACTTATCCTAAAAGAGAAAAGAAACAAGAATCTGTGAAAAATATGTATGCTAAACCTAAAAGAGCTGTAGGAAAGAAAGCCATAAATTGGTTAAGAATGTAACTTTTACAGATAATAAAAAATTTTGTTTAACTATATTTGAGTCATGTCTTATTTATAAATTAAACATGCAATAAAATGATTTAAACATGCATTAAAATGAATTTAACATGCAATAAAATGAATTTAACATAAGAAAATTGAGCTAGTTTCCACGCTACTCAGGGAGTATAGCTCTCAGCGCGTTATCCCCCTTATTTTACAACGGTGGGGGATTCCCCAACTGTCAATCATACCACAAGATTATGGTAGTCAAACAGTCAGGCACTATTTTGTCCGTTGGTTCTCACCACTCTAGTTGATGCCCTAATACCCATACGGCAGGGTCGTCAGATCGTCATGTACAACTCTCTTGTCGTATACAATCTTGTACTGCTTGGTCTCTGGCTTGTTGAATACCCGTCGGCGCTTGGCGTCTCGGGTTATCTTGGCCGGGTTGTGTGTGAGGATGGGGTCTTGGTCCATATTCTCAATCATGTCTCGAATTGTGTGGAAGTTGATGACTAGAGCGTTTCGGAAATTGAGGGAAAGCCCTTTCACTTTAGTGCAGCTCTTTCCACTGTCTGTAATGTAGGAGTAGTTCTTGGGGCCTCCTGAAAAAGAAAAACAGTTAGTACTTTTGATAAGATAAGAAATGAAAATTTAAAAAAGAAGTAAATATACTTACCAGACACGAACTGGGTGATTGTTTCACCGTCCAGCTCATCGGTCAACTCCCCCAGAAAGTTGCCGAGAGGTGGGTCGTTATTTCCGGTGCTGGCATAAATGATAGAGTCAGTATCGTGATACAGAACTGCCCGCCCAAGCTTATCCATTTCGGAATATAGCTTGAGGCGGGCCCATGCTGTGGTAAACGTGGCCAAAAAGATGTTGGTAGAGGTGTCCTGCTCCACAAAGTCCTTAGATGTTTTCCAGTGGATGCATCCCACTACCTCACTGGGGAAGTAAACATCGTTAACCTGTAAGAAAAAATAATAATAATGTTTTATTACAATTTACAGGTTTTTTTTAATTGAACTAAAAAGAAAAATACTTACGTCCTTCGTGGAGTCATGCAAAATCTTATTAAATTCCTCCAGTGATGTGACAAAGCTTGCCTGGCCTTTGTTCAGGTTCATTCCCCAGCTAAAAGAAAGAAAAACAATTATAAATATTTTAATAATTTTTAAATGCATAGGGAAAAAGAAAAGAAAACTTACCGCCCCCAAAAACTGTTGAGAGCCAATTTTGCCACCTGTCGGCGCCCTGGGTTTTTGGAGATTTTGGAGGGATCCAAGGTTATCCCCTCTTTCTCTTTATACAGTCGGATGTACTCCTCCTTTTCCGCCTCGGTTTTGCACTCCGCTGGCCAGCCACTACTCTCCTGTTTGATCTTGAGGAAGAGATCAATGTAGGACCGGAACAGGGAGTCCGAGGTTTTAGGAAAATGGTACACCTCATGTATCTGAAAAATAGAAATGAGTATATAAGTATTTATGCTATTTTAAAAGAAAAGTCAATACATAACCATTTTTTTTTTCAGAAAAATATACTTACATCTTTGACCTTGTATTCCTTCTTCATAGCCAATTTTATCTCTTCAGTCACCCAGGTGCCTGTCAGGGCTCTCTCAGCCTCTGAGTGTGTGCAGGTGGCTTGCTGCAGGTCTTCCACGCAGGTTCTGCACAGGGGGAACATCAGTTTGCCGTTGGAGCGGTATGGCAACACCGGAAGAAACAGTCCCCGAGGTGGCACAACAGTGCATTTAATGATGCCGAAATAGCTTTCGACATCACCAAACCCCTCGGTTATGATCTCCGGGTGCCCAACCGGGTAGGTGCAGTATTTGTTGACCTAAAAATAAAAAAAATATATGTAACAACAACAAATTTAAAAAATCACAGTAATTTTTAATACAAAAGTTATACTCACCCAAGGATACAAGGATGTGAAGTCCACATATTTTGCGGCACCTTCATGAAAGAGTTTAATGGCATTAGTCCTTCCCCCGAAGAAAGAATCCCTCGGGTTCAGGCGATCCACAAATGTCAGGGGGTTGTCCTTCAAGAAGGTCTGCAAATTTTGATTATGTTTCTTCATGTGAAGGAAATCATGCTCCCACATTTCAACAACCTGAAATCCTTGGGTCTTCAATCGGGTGGTAATCTCCACAGTCTTCTGCAGCAATGCATCCATGGTGACACGTTTAAGGGGGTGAATAACATCGCCCTTAAGGCATTTCTCGCAGCCATGCCAGAAACAGCCCTGAAAAATATAAAACAAAAAAAATGCTCAAATAACTAAATAGATAAAGGACGGATAAAAATTCATTTCTCAAGTGGAAACAAAACTTACGTGGTACTGGTACACTGTGTTCGTTTCACTGCAGAAACCATCCACTGACACCAATTTTCTTTTCTCCCAAGCCATTTAAAGCATGTTGTATTCTGACTCCTTCTTCTTGACACCCCACAAATTCAAGCCATCTGATGCTGTCGGAACTGTAATTTGGCTTGTTCACGTAACCATTCACGGGTACCATAGCTATTGTGTCTGGTTGAATGTGCTGGCTACGGAACACAGCCATACAGGAGGAGGCAATTGTGACATACCTAAAATACAAATAAAATAGCTACACTTTCAAAATAAAAGAGAGAGAGATATGTACACATTTGTTTTTTAAATCTAACCTGAAAGAGTCCACTTTGCCACTTTCTAGGAATTCCGATCTGTACGCCATACAGCACCGCCTTAATATGTCCACATCCGATCTGGAAAAACATTTCATAAATTATTAAAAATTTGTCATGTATGTATGTTTTTTAAATATGTATTTCAAAAGTTTTGCTTACCTGCAATACTCCAACATTTCTTGTTTGAAATCGAACTCTTTGCCTTTATTCTGCTCGTACCATGCCAAAAAGGCTCGGCGAGCAGAAGTGGACATGGAGTCAGGAGAATAGAACCGGGATTCAGGGAGAGGGCCTACATACTCCTGGTTCTCAGGAGTGTTGAATAGGTGGGGGAAGTAGCCTTTTTTCAACTTAGTTAAGCCAAAACATGCAGGGAGTTTGGTTAGGGGCATAGGCAAGAAGTTGAGGGAGTCAATTATCGTCAAATTCAATCCTGTGTGCATGATTGACATGAGCTTGGAACCATTGGGGATGATGGCTGGGGCAATTCCCTGGCTCAACAGCCATTTCAGGATGAACTGACCGTCAAATCTAAAAAAGAAGAGAAAATTAAAATATTTATGCTATAAAGTTTTTCATGAAATCGAAAAGTATCATTTTTTTAAAACTTACCCCTGCATGTTATGTGCTATAGCGGTGAAGCCTTTGTGATTTGGTGAAAACAACCAGGCGCAGAAGGCTTGGCATCCTGAGTATCCACTGAAAATCTCTTCCTCCACCTCTTCCCCATTCATATATTGAGCAACCGCAAAGTTCACCAAATGTTCCCCAGAAGATTGGTCGGTCTCGAAGTCAAAGAAAATTAAATTTTCAGATGGCTCCTTCGACTCGACCTTCTTCAGGAAACACCGGTGTTCCTGTGCGTTAACAAATTCCTTACAGGAAGGGCACTTGACAGTCCAGCATATATGTTTTTCAGGGGCACAGTCCCGTCTTCTAATAATTCTGCCGCACACACTGCACTGGTATACCTAAAAAATAATTAATAAATAACAATTTTTGTTTTTGAATAAAAATTTTTTAATACAGAGGGATTCATAATAGATACTTACCCTAGCACAGATCCCCTTTGCTTTGTGTGCTGCAAAACAGGCGTCCGACCTACACTTGCGATCGCCGCATTCATGGCACCTCAGGGACTGTTCCGGCATGCACTCAACCCGATGACATATGAAGCATGCCCCTGGACAACGATGGTTCTCCGCCTTATCGTAAGGTGTGTCGCAATCCTCACAGTAGAAGTCAGATGCGAAAAATCCTTTTAGGCTCTTGATAACATCAAAGTGTCCATCATGGAGCCATAGGTTAATTCGCCTGTTTCTTTTTTCCCCCTTGTACGAAACCTGTAAAATAAAATCATTATATTTTTAAAAAACATGAGATAGACAAACGCCTTTTATCGCCTCACTGTATTTTCTAGTATATGAGACTTTAACATACCTTGTTCAACTTTAGTGTAGAGAAGACCACTATCTGCACATTACAGTGGGCCTCAAATATGGCCACCTCTGTGTAGGTGCAGGGACCCAGGGGAACTCCGGCTTCTTCATGGAGGGCACGGGCCTTGTTCATCAGGGCAGGACGGTCTCGTCTCTTAAAGGCTTTTTTGTCAGTCTTGTTGTTCTCCAAATGTGCCAGGGCCACCAGTATGGCCTTGGCGCAACAAAGTCCCTCGTCGTCATAGGGAATACATACTATGGACTGTTTCGTTAGGCGGTCCACTTCCACGTTGATCACCTTATGCACCCTGCCTGCTCCGATTTCCCGGCGAATGGTTAGGGCGTCCACTGTAAAGCCTTCATCCAACTCTATAGTGTTCTTAGACTGAAGGACTTTCATCACCGCTGCAAGCACTGCTTCAACGGTCATATCCCCAGGTCAAAATTTTATGTTGGAACTAGCATAGAAATATGCTAGGTTTTGCTAGTTTTTGCTATGCATGCTAGATTTGTATGCTAGGTTATGCTAGATAGCATGGGATGCTATGTAGCTAGCTTACGCAAAAATAGCATGACATGCTAGGTAACAAGCATCCAATGCTTTTTAGCAGTTCAAGCTGTCTTCATAGCATGGGAAGCTAGGTAGCTTGATATGCTATTTTATGCTTTTTTATGCTAGCTACCATGGGATGCTATGTAGCTAGCTTACGAAAAAATAGCATGGCATGCTAGGTAACAAGCATCCAATGCTTTTTAGCAGTTCAAGCTGTCTTCATAGCATGGGGAGCTAGGTAGCTTGATATGCTATTTTATGCTTTTTTATGCTAGCTACCATGGGATGCTATGTAGCTAGCTTACGAAAAAATAGCATGGCATGCTAGGTAACAAGCATCCAATGCTTTTTAGCAGTTCAAGCTGTCTTCATAGCATGGGGAGCTAGGTAGCTTGATATGCTATTTTATGCTTTTTTATGCTAGCTACCTTGGGATGCTATGTAGCTAGCTTACGAAAAAATAGCATGACATGCTAGGTAACAAGCATCCAATGCTTTTTAGCAGTTCAAGCTGTCTTCATAGCATAGAGAGCTAGGTACCTTGATATGCTATTTTATGCTTTTTTATGCTTGTCAGCATGGGATGCTATTGAGCTAGCAAACGAAAAAATAGCACTTAATAGTAAATATGAAATTGAGTACAAATACCAGGGTTGGCTGGATTGGACCCGATTGAGTTGGACCCAATGGGTTTTAAGAAAAAAAATCAAGATTTGGCAGTTTTAATATTGAAGAAAAAACAGTTCACGAAATAACATACAAAGAACTGCAGTTGAGTGGGATTTTTTTCAATATTTTAACTAGGTTTCAATAATTAAAAGATTTTTTTTATTATTGAATGGGTTTTTTCAAAATTTAGGACTTTAAGTTAAAAGTTTAAAATTTTTTAAAAAAGTAAGGAATTTTTTTTAATTTCAGTGTTTTTTCAAAGTTAAATAGATTTCTTTCAATTTTGTGAAGGATTTTTTCAAAGCTTAGGATATTTTTAGAATTTAAGTTGGATTTTTAAATTTTTGGGTTTTCTTTTCATTATTGAATGGGTTTTTTTTTCAAAATTTAAGACGTTAAAAGTTCAAACTGGGGGGATTTTTTAGATTTCAGATTTTTTAAGTTAAATAGATTTCTTTCAAAATTGAATCGGTTTTTTCAAAGTTTAGGATATTTTTTAAATTTTATAAAGGGTTTCTTAAAAAATTTAAACTAGGTTTCAAAAATTAAATGGTGTTTTTTCAATTTGAGTGAGTTTTTAAAAAAGTTTAATAGGTTCTCTCTTTCATTATTCAGTGGGTTTTTTAATTATAAAATTTCTTTTTTCAAAATTTAGGAAGTTTAAAGTTCAAACTAGATAATAAAATTTAAGGAGGATTTTTTAAATTACAGTGGGTTTTTTTTTCAAATTTAAATAGATTTCTTTCAATATATTGAATGGATTTTTAAGTTTAGGATATTTTTTTTCAAAATTTAAACCAGGTTTTAATGAATGAGGGATGTTTTTACAATTTTAGTGGTTTTTTCAAAGTATAAAAAGTTTCAACTGAAGAATAAACCCACTTAACAATGGAAAAACTGACATTATTTGGACAGAACACATTTAACATAGAAATAACTCACTCATATTTGAAAAAACCCACCAACTATATAGGAGAAAACCACTTGATTTAGAAAAAACCCACACTTTTTCCGAAAAAAAAACCAGCTTTATTTAAACATTAAAAAATAGCAAGGAAAGCTATGTATACAAGCATTTAATGCTTATTAGCTGTTCAAGCTACTTTCATAGCATTGAATGGTAGGTAAACCTTGATAGAACGGGTGCCTCGTGGCACGTTAAGCCTACATGTGGTGACTTTGAGGCTGAATAGCGCCGGATATATTTGGAGCCCAGATTAGTGGTTTATATTTTCTAAAAGCATACAAAAATGTGTTTCGTATAATAGCATTATCTAAGAGGTGGTGTAAAATTTGCGCAATCTGGAAAATTCATTTTTTGGTTATCCAAGACTAGTTTTCACGGATTTCTCCCAAAATAATTATCAGAGAGCTTATTAATAACCATATTCTTGAAGAACTCCTTGAACCACGTTAGAAAGACTCCGTTTCATCTGGAGAAAAGGAGTTAAAGGCGTTAAAAAGTGAAAATAAAAACGAGCACGCGGTTTTAAAATATCTTAATATGGGTCTAACCCCTTAGTGTAATACATCATTCAATAGGAAATATTAAGGAGGTATACATACTAAAATTTCAGAACCCTACCTTTAAAATAAAGGGCGTGACGCCCAATTAAAGTTTTCCAATAAAACCGGAAAAACTCCCGAAATAAGAAACCAATCCCCTTATACTTTATATATTCTTAATCTACTAAATTATGTGAACACGATGATGTAAAACACTTGGGGTCAATTTATATTTTTAAGCATTCCTCCTTTTTCTCATAGCCCGAAAAACGTAATGGATTCCTGTGAAAACAAGTCAATCATTTTTGTGTTCAAAAATTCCCGGATGACGCCAAAATGACCTTGGCAACTCGAAATTCTAGAAAAAGCTTACCATATTACTCTACTACCATAATAAAAATTCAAAAAATTTCTAACTTATAATTAAATACCAATTACTATGCTATTTTGGACTTGTGTTTTTTACTCAAAACTACGATTTTTTCACGACTCCGAAAAGCCCTTAACCCGCGAGGACGCGCGCGGGGTCTGCGAGACCCCAACGCTTAAATAAACCTTCATAAAAACTCTTAATTTTTCATTAAAATATATGAAACTCCGTGTAGCTGCCTAAAAGGTGTCCACCTATCACCTCATGAAGTTTAAATAAAGTAGGTATGTTATTTTCCGAGTTAGGTTGTTGTTTTTAAGGAAAATGCTTCCAAAACTGTGAGGATTGGTGCGAGTTAAATAGCCAAAGAGGTTTCCAAATGTAAGGAAGAGGTAACTATAATCCATAATTTTTCTTGCAAAAAAAGAAATTAGAAAATAAAGGATTTTAGAAAATAAACATCGGTTCAGTTTAGCCAAAAAAATTCGTTAGCTCCGCTCACTTTCCATTGCATTTCCTGTTTTCCTAGTCTTATAGTATATCTTAATAAGAAGCAGTCAACTAATAATGCACATTAAACAATTAAATTATATATTTAAACTATCCGTGATAAAAATTTTGCATGCACTGAACGTTTAGAACGGAAAACGGTTTGTGGGGTCTGAGAGACCCCGCGCGCGTTCCCGTGTAACAGAAAGTAGCGCGCGTCCTCCCGGGTTAAATGTTTAACGAATTGCATGAAAATTCGATATGAAGTGTATTTTAAGGTCCTCTTTAAGAATATGTCAAAGAAAAATTTTAAATTAAGGTTTAAAACGACAAAAGAGTATTATTTTGACAGTGAAATACCTGATGTAAAAAAAATTGCAAATAGAAAATAAATGCAATCATTAATATAAATTAAATAAAAAATAATGACATCATTTGAAGTATTTAATGAAGCTAAGTAAAAAAATAAAACTGGGTAAGGGTAAATGGATGTAAACCAAGAACAAGAGACACATGTCACAATCTCACCCCCGCACTAAAAAACGTATTGTATGGGCTTTATCGCTTTTATAGTGTACTTGTTCATGTTCATGTAACCACAGATTTTTGCAAATTTACTTTTTAAATTTCATCAGGATTCCTTTTTAATGCTTGATTGTATTTTTGTATTTTTAGTGGAGTATAATTTTTATTTTATAAACTGAGCCACGCATAGGATTTTGAATTTATTAGATTTGACTTGTGCGAACGGCAACACCAGATTTGCTGTTTATTTTGTTTCACGTTCGTCGCCGTCGCCATGTTCGGTGGCATGGCACCATGCTGTGGCTTTTAGTAAGTTAAATGGTATCAATCTTTAATTAAAATGTATTAAACATGTCTTAATCGACCCATTAATAAATTTTTAACAAGAAAGCCGGGCTGTTGTGAGATAGGGACATAGCGGCCGGCTAATCCGTAAGTATCTAAGTTTATTTGATACATTTGTTTCTTGTATTCTTCCATTCGAAACAGTATTTATGTTACGGGAAATGTGTTAAATCTGGGCATTTTTAATAATGCCCACGTATTTCGAACAAAATAATCATTACTAATTGAAAATATCATTGAATTTATCACCCTTCCTGGCTCAATTCGGGCATTTTTAACAATGCCCAGTTTATCATATTGGGGAAAGTTTATGTAATACATTATTTTATTTTCTGTAAGATTAACGGCAAATCTGAATTACATTTAATCTAACTAATAACTAAAAAAAAGCATTCTCTTAAAAGTGATATATCCAGTTTTGTTACCATTACTTTTTTTCAACTTCCAATATAACACATATTTAGCACAGCTACATAACATACCTGTTATGGTGTATGCCAGTCATGGCTTATTAGGGGACATCCATAAATTACTCGAGGTCAAAAAGGGGGAGGAGGGGTTTGGAAAAATCTCCCCAAGGGGGGAGGGGGGTCGATTAAAATCTCACGTCAACTATTTAAGTTACTAATTAAACGATTTTTTAAGTATGAGAAAGGAATAATACTCACAGGTAAGATACTGTAGTGATTTTTAGGCGAAATAATGTCCTTTTCCCCCACATCATTAATAATGAAAAAGTTTTAGGTGCTGTGAATCACAAAAGCAAACAAATTAGATAGAAAATATTTTTAAAGGTTGTAGGGTAAATCTCACGTCGGGGGAACGAAACACCTCACATAATCGGGCATCATTTATAATGCCTGATTTATCACATTGCCCTTAACATATATTTATCGTTGCTGTGAAATCAAATCGGCATATCTGCAAAATGCATATTATGCTAGAGCGCTTTCAAGTTTTCGCATGTGATACTTCAGATAATAATAAAAATGTGCTATTGTGAGATAATTCAGTTTTACTTAGATGATAGACATCTTTCCACCTTGAAGGTTATGAAGCGACTGGTGTATTGCACAGTAGATCATAGATCTGTAGCTTCTGATAAACAAAATGGCTCTTCCTGATTACATGCACATCTGTCCAACATGATCTGATGGAGTTTTATTCAACTAAGTGACATGCCAGTTTGACATAAAAATATAAGAGAAAAAAAATAAATTTTTGACACTAACAACTCAAAAACTCAATTTTTGCAGATAAATGCCAGTATGATTTCACAGCGACAATATATCGCTACCACCACGCCAGAAACACGAATCTTTTTTGAAATGCAGGTGAAAGCCTAGAAGCTGGTTGGGTTGGCGCTGTTTGGCTACACTGCTTTCCTGCCAAAAAAATTTTACCTTTTGGTGTGTTTTCTTCTTGCCGGTGTTTCTGATGTATTTTCGACTAGTCCATGAATAGAGTTAATTTCTCGATTCCAACAATTCAAAGTCGTGGTCTTTAAAGTTAATACCACCTTACTCTTAAATTTTCGATCCTTCACTTAATGCAAACAAAATACAAAGTTGAAAATTCATAGAAATATACTTGAAGCGCGATCATTCCCTAAAGGATTCGAAACCAAACCCTTCAAACCAAATATTAAACTCTTCTTGGAAAGCCGACGTGATTCTTTACACCAATCAAATTGAAGATGAGTAAATGAGACAATCTCTGGATTGAACCACCAGTATTTTATTATTTCGATTTTTTTTTATATCGTAAACGCGCAACTCTCATCATAAGCGTGGTGGCATCAAGATGTAATTGGCCGCCAACCATGTCAATTGGGTTGCCGATTGCTGCTCACTTTGGACTGATTGCTGCTCACTTGGCGACTGACAACTATCTCTAGGTTGGAGCCAATTTTCGAATGCAGATTCGTGTTTCTGGCGTGGTGGTAACGATATATGTATGCCTTATGTAACATTAATATGTGAAATATTGTTTTTGCAGTTCAACACGGTGCTGGAGCTAAGCCCTTAAAAGCGAATTAGAGGAATTTTTTTTACTGCGCCTGGCTCAGATAGGTAAAAACCATTTTAGCCCTCCTGGGGGTTAAAATAAAAGTATTGTCATCCACATTAAACTTTGTGTTATAGCTTGAGGGTGTTGTCAAGTAATTTTACGTAGGGTTTAAATAATTTTCAAAATCCAGATTATAAGGTAATGCAATAGTGCATTTACTTAAATTACAATATATGTAAAAATGTGAATCTGAAAATGATTTAAAAGTAATTTAGCACCAATTTTTTCTCTGGACTTCAATAAGAATTTTCAAAATTTATTGGGTTTGGTTGGCAAAATAAAATGCTTTCATTAAATGAGTGACCATGTAAAATTTTTTGGTACTCTTCCAGAATCTCGGCGAATAAAGCCGCCAATAATGATGCAACCAGCGTCAAACGGAATAGCTGTTTCGGAAGGTCATATGTGAGCTGTCGCCAAAAAATCTGCTTGGCGAGATTTGCGAGGGGATTCTGTAAGAATACCAAATTTTTCTTAACCATTACTGTTATGAAATATAATAATTGACCTTTAATTGTGAGATTATGATTGTTCCTACTTTTTAATTCTTATTTTCAATTACATTTATTTTTATTAATTTAAATATGCTACTGCTATCTTCTTAACTAAATTGGAACAAGCTTTTTTTGCCATTTAAACTGTTTCACATCACGAGTCGCCAGTAAGAGATAATGCGAGGGATATTCCAAGAATTTGACTATTCCCCCGTAAGAATTTAAAAACTCATTTTACTACCAATGTGGATGATTTTTTTTACAATTCAGTACCCGAGTCTGATCAGATTTCATAACCATTGAATTTTGTCTTCAACCTGCAGGTCCACCTCAGCTGCGTTGGGAGCCTAAATACAGAAGGAATTGAATTTTAACTGGAGGAATTTGAAGAAGTACAGATGTTGAATAAAGTTTAAAGTATGTAACATTTGTCTGGGGTGTTTGAAAATATAGGTTGTTTCTGTGT
Source organism: Tetragnatha versicolor (assembly GCA_024610705.1). NCBI lineage: Eukaryota > Metazoa > Arthropoda > Arachnida > Araneae > Tetragnathidae > Tetragnatha > Tetragnatha versicolor. The sequence continues at coordinate 5,799,607 of JANDEH010000024.1, read as the reverse complement.
TTCTCCAGGAATTGTTTTTGGAAATTTATGTCATAATTTAATTTGGAATTTTATTTTCATAGTGAAGGTTTTTTTTGTTATGCAACGACTGCATATTTTTCAAAATGTCTAAATTTTTATACTTGAACCCATGCTGTATTTTGAAAAAATACACCTTTTGTACACCTTTAAATCTTTCAAAGCAACACATTTAAATATTCCTTGTGATGGCCCTGTAATTTATGATTCCTCCCTGGAAGGATTTACAAAACCCTTATTTATAATTTTTAATCTACCTAGAAATAAATTTTTTCAATACAGTTTCCCTGTCTAAATAAGATTTCTAATCAAATCATTGAATTAACTTTTGTCTTTTACAGACCCACCTCCACTGCACCAGGATTGCTGATGTAGGCGATGCCAACCCCAGATGGATACGAGGATAAAGATGACGGTTCACAATTTAAAGGACAGATGATTGATTAAGTGAAAAGTAAGTAATATTTGTCCTAATTGTTTGTAAACTAAAGGGTGTTTCTGTTTTTTTAATGTGGCTAATATTAATAATTAGCAGAGTCAGAAAACAGAGTCAGAACAGGTTTAAAAAAACTTATTTTTTTGGTTTTAACCGGTTTTTATAAACACTTCCTACCCCCATAAATATAACTTTATTTTCTGTTATGAATCCATTGAATTAATTGTTTATCAGTTCATCTATAAACAAAGTTACTTAACTAATTTATTATTTAAAATTAATTTTAAAAAGTTAAAAGGAGAAAGTCCATGGATTTTTTTCCTTGTCTAGATTTGGTTTTTTAAAAATAAGTGGGTATGGGGATTAATGGGACAGTTCCATCATCACTTTATTTCCTGTTTTCAAAACTTTCCATCAATAGCTTGCTATAGTCAACTCATTTAAGTAATTTCTGAATAAGTAACTAAAATAGGGTGCAAAAATCTATGTTTAAAATTGCATTTTATGTTCCAAACTAATGTGTGAATATGCGAAGTCTTAATGAGCAATTACTTCCAACTTTCAACAATTCATCCCCACCACTGGGATGAATGGGACAAAATACATGCATTCATAAAAACTTTGAGTTTAAGCGATGGCTAAATGATTGAATACATGCATTTATAATGTAAGATAGTTCAATTGTGATTTAAGAGTTCAATTATTGGTTTTAAACTTGTTGCAGGATTGAAAAATGTAATTTTTTTCAATATTAACAAAAATGTGAAACTTGTCCCATTCATCCCCGCTCTCCTCTAAGGTGTTTATGGGTTCCTCAAGGAATGGTTTTTGTAAATTTAACACTAGAACCGCCAAGGTGCCTTTTTTGTCCCCTCGTTAAGTTAAAAGCTTTGCAGATTCTATATTTTTTGTCCGATCACTCTAAAACTCAGTGACTTTTACTTATTTTACGCCATGTACTGAACACAGAAAACAATACCCGATCGGTCGCAAATTTTAGGAAAAAAATGCGGATTATACTAGAACCGCCAAGGGGACATTTTTGTCCCCTACGGCAAAACTGTGCTTTCACGCGCCAGGTTTGACTATCTCTCTTCCCCTCCGTTCGCTATAACTTGTCTTTGTTGTTAGGCGTTACTTGGAATTTATATTGTAGTAAATGAGTAGCTCTTTCCGTCTAAATATCGAAGCCGTTTTACTAAGTTTATAGCCTCAAAACGAGATTTTGTCAGAAATTTTTGATGGCCGTTGACAAATAAACTAAATACTTGATCAATGCGTTACGGTGATGACTATGTAGTAAAGAAACAAAATGTGGTTCTGGTTATGATGAGTTCGACGTGCAAATAGGCAGTGATAACAAGTCTAAACCCGAAAAAGACACGTTTATATCAAAATAAAGTCTAGGGTAGACGTTGTTGACTCCATGGCTCAAGTATTCTGTGAAAACTTCATCAAGGGGATGGTCTTTCGCACATTTTGTTATATTTTGGACTTGGCAGGAACTAATAGTTGGGTATTGTATAAAGATGTAACGACTTAACGATCAAAATGAAATTTCTCATTTTTGCCTTCTGAAGATCATTTTAGATTGCAAAGACTACGTAATTTCCACCTAATTCAGCGTGCGTTTTAGGGTTTTTATTCAAGGCTTTTCTCTGCACAATGTGTCTTTTCTTTCTTTCTCGATGCTGCTCTACAACTTAGTATTGAGCAATTAAGAAAGTTTCTAATAGTTTTAAAATAAAAATTATAATTCCTGAAATTTCCGCTAGAGGGCGTTGAAAAGGGTCGGATAGGAAAGGCCATGGTCACTTTACTATACCTAGACCCCACTTTCATCATTATAATCAGAAGGGGTTCAAAAGTTATAGGGAGTAGACAGTTATTTTGGGACACCCTGTATAGCCTTTTTCAGTTATTTTTAGCTTTATTGAATTAGTTTTAAACAATTGTTTAACTAGTAATAAAGTTTTTTCAGTAGTAAAACTATTATGTGTCTAAATAGTACCATTTTATCTGACCTATTTGAACCAAAACGCTAATTCATTGTCAGGGGACATTTTTGTCCCCTTGGCGGTTCTAGGTAGGTAGCGAAGTCCGGCGGTTCTAGTGTTAACCCTCCTCATAATGAACTCCACCCAAATCTAAAAGAATGAAAATTCCAATGTAAATATAGCACAGTATTAGGAGGTATACAGGGTGTTTTTAAATAGTGTAAAACAGGTTATTTTCTTAAATATTTCACTTAGACACATACTTCCAAGTACAAATTTTCATTTTGTGAGGTGAAAAATTAGATGATGCTAATTTAAACTCCTTAAGAAAATGCAGATAATAATTTATCTGGCCCTCATTCTACCCCGCTTGATTTTCAAATAGAAAAAATTCCATCTTAAAACTCACTGAGATGCATGTTTAAATTTTATGGGGTCTTCACAAATTAATTTTTGAAGCTATTATAACACCATATAAAAACAGGTTCAACTTAAATTTGTGGATGAACCCTTTGCTCTCAAAAAGAATGTTATAAGTCACCAATTTTAAATAGTTAAAATTGATGCTCTTAATCACCAATTTTAAATATCTAAGTGGTTTTTAAAGTCATTGAATTACTTGTGTTTTAAGGGGACATCCATAAATTACGTGAGGTGTTTTTTTTTCCAAAATCTGGACCCCCCCTCTCCCCTTGGTGAGATTTAATGAGATTTTGCTGGACCCCCCTCCCCCAAGTGAGATTTACCTACAACTTTTTAAAAAATAATTTGCAGTATCTTATCTGTGTGTATTCCTTTCTCATACTTAAAAAAAAGAAAATTGTATAATTTCTAACTTCAAAAGTTGACGTGAGATTTTAATCGACCCCCCCTCCCCCCTTGGTGAGATTTTTCCAAACCCCTCCCCCCTTTTTGACTTCATGTAATTTATGGATGTCCCCTAATAAAAAAATAAAGTTGTGGAAATTTTAATACAATAAAAACTACTTGGGCTGTATAAAAATATATTCTGCATTTTCTTTGAGACCCCCCATGGAGTTTACACTAGCTTGGATATTCCAAGTGGCATTAGAAACAACAACAACACACTAGTCTCATCTAATTTTTCTCCTCTTAAAAAGAAAATTTGCAATTGGAAGTATATGAGGAGAAAATGTTTTAAGTTTAATTTTTATGGTTGGTTACTCTAGGTTGGGACCTTTCCAAGTACATTTTAATTTATCATTGGTAGTCATTTTTTTGTTGCTTCATGTTCTATTTCTATTTCAGATCAAAAGAAAAGATATCGGATGAACATAAAAAGAACCTGCTTGAGAAAGAAACACATTGTTCTTGATATTTGTAAAAATTTTGAAGCTCTAAAATAAATATTTTAAAATGTTAATATCTATTCTTTTTTTGTTTCCAAAGAAAATAAATTTATTATAAATGTTTTAAATTATATACAATTAACTGCATAAAAATGCTAAAATAGTAAAAAAATAAGAACATATACAGGTAAAATTGCTCTTATGAAATAAATTATGTACATCTTAATTTAGAAAAGTAATGTGATAGGCTATAAGAAACCGAATAGCATATTTTTTCTAGCAACACTAGCTAGATTTTGTATACTAGAATAGCAAGCTATTCCTAGCAGCACAAGCTAGTTTTTGCATGCTAGAATTGCAAGCTTTTCATAGCAGCACATGCTAGTTTTTTAATGCTAGGTAGCATAAAAAAATGTTCCAATACATGACATGGCATGCTAGGTGATTATGCTGGAACTAGCAAACATTACATAGCAATGCATGCTATGTAATCGATTATTTTCGAGCAACACATGCTGGAGTATTGTTTGTTTCCTAGCAACACATGCTAGAATAGTGGCCATTTTATAGCAACGCATGCTAAAATTGCGGTCATTATCCAGCAACATATGCTAGAATACCGAATATTACCTAGCAACACAAGCTAGAAAAAACGATCGTTTCCTAGCAACACATGCTAGTTTTTTTATGCTAGGTAGCATAAAAAATGTTCCAATACATGACATGGCATGCTAGGTAATTATGGTGGAACTAGCAAACATTTATGCTAGTTTATGCAATTTTCCCTAGCTTAAACATAGCATGCTATGCTTGTCTAGCAAAGAAATTCCAGCATAAATTTTGACCTGGGTCACGCACAGGTAACAGTCTAGTTGAAATGGGCTTATCCAACCCGTTCGCAAGTATGTACAAGCGAACCAGGTCAGTAGCCCTCAACCCAGCAGTTACCTGTTGGATGATCCAAAGGAACAGTACTCGCACGAGATGCATCATGGTAAATAAGGGGGTGTGCTGAATACGGGCCGGCAGGAGTTCGGGGTCAACCCGAGCACGAATTATAACCTGGTCGGCGTTATACAGTTCAATCCTCCGGCGTGAGGTTTCCTGTAATGAAATGGCAGCAGTAACCTAAAAAGTAAAACATTAATTAATCTTTTAAAAACACTAAAAATACTTCGAAAATTTTAAGAAAATATATCATACATCATCCGTATTGTTTTCCTCTTCTTCTACTTAATCCAACGCATTGGAGGGACCTTCCCGATTCTGAAAAAGTGCAATAAATTAGTACAATGTAAAGAAAACAACAACCCAAGTAAGCAATATCAAAAGGAACTATTCCCCCCTTATCAAATAAATACACACCTCGAATTCAGATCCAATTTGCTCATAGAGCGAAGGACGTTTTCGGGGGAGAACTGTGGAGGGACCAGGAAGATTCTGGAAACAAATTTAAATTAATTCACTCATAGATTAAATAATTCAAACTACTGGAAAAAATAATCACAAGTGTGCGTGTTAAAATATATTACCGGGTCATTTACCATATGTCTTGGCGACATGTTTTTCTCAGGGGACTCTATCTCTCCCATCCACTAAAAACAAAAGCAAAATCAAAAACAATGCCCAGAGAAAAAACAAGCAAATAAACAAGCAAATCATTAAGGTATTTTTACCTGGTAATCAGCGTCTTCACCCATCGAACTATCATCATCGCCATTCATTGTGATAATCGGTCTTTCATGAACAGACTAAGGTAAATAAAAATACATTTAACAAATATAACTAAATGCATTATTAAACTATTGTAAGGAGAAAAATAATCACACATGTGTGCAAGTTAAAAAACATTACCTCATTAACATCATTTTCCAAATGTCTTTGCGACAGATCTCTCATTAACTAAAAAAGCCACAGCAATGTTAAAAACAGGACACAGATAAAAAAACAAGTAAATAAAAACTAATCATAAAAACTATTTACCTGTTCGTCGTCTTCATTCATCATCATCATCGAACCATCATCATCATCATTGTCTTCCAACATCACCTAATGTTAATTAAAAATACGTTTATCAATATGTTCTTACAATAAGTATAACATTTTGAACAACAAAAAATTGCGCAATTCAATAGAAAAATATTCACCCCTCCTACTTTAAATGAAAATTACCAAATAACTTCAGAGCACACGTTGAAACAAATATTTAACACTAAAAATGAACTAAATATTATTCAATAATTATTTTAAAATGTTATGAAAAAATAATAAATGGTCAGTAAATGAATTTCATCACGTAAACCATTTTTAAAACATCAAATTTATAAAAATAATTTAAAGTTATTCAACTAAAATAATAATAATTCACAACTAAAACAAAATGTTTCAACACGCAAATTAAAATAAAACCCAAAAGTTAAAATAAATTATTTACAGTAGCATTTTTTCAATACGCGAATTGTAAAATATTTTAACAACTAAAATGTTTTTTTTTTCAACGCGTAAGTTAGCTAATTTAACACAGCATTTTAAAAAAAATCAAAACACTTAAGTTAATAAAATAAATGCGTCTAAACATGCTAACTATTTGACAAACCATTAATATTAATAATTTACAGCAATACTATAGTTTTAAAAGTACTCTAAAAATAAATTCAAATAACAAAATACTTGTACTTACACGATCGTTAGTAGAATCCATTTTTCTAGCAAAAAAAAAAGCACGAGCAGGTAATCCAAAATGTAGCAGCGGAATCCAAAGGTCGCGTTTTAAGAGCACAAGAATGCAAAAACTGAATGCAACAAGGTGGGTCTTGCGGCTTTATACAACCTACCTCTTCCTGATTGGTCAAGAACCAACCTAAGAGATAAAGATTGACCCCTGATTGGTTAAAGTCAACATGGGTTTCCCTCCCCCTTGATTAACAGCATCCAACAAGTAGTGACGGGGTGATAAGGGGCCTATGACTCATTAGCATTGCAATGTGTTAACAAATCCGGGTAGTTCTAATCACATTCGTTCAAGCATGTTGGTACATTGATGATTCACTTCTTATCGTCCATACACGGTGGTCTCGAACCCCTTTGACTCACTCTATCTTGTTCATTCAGGTCTGAAGCAGGATATTACATACTGATTGCATTCGTACTTTTATTGAATTTACACATTTTATCACCAGATCCTTAATTGCAGCTCGGTAAGATCCTGTTACTAAGGAACTCCGTTTATTTGAATAGCAAAATGAAACGTCAATTAGGTTCTGAAGAAGGATATCCTGAACTGAATGTTATCAAGTATTCAAAGGATTCCTTATCGTATGCATATGGGAAAATGTTCTCGGATCGTAAAGCTTGGGAATATTTTCGTCTTTTGGAAAAGGAATTAACTTATTTGAAAAAAGAAGAGGCAATGATAGAAATATATGGTAAGAAGTATTTTGTTCCTCGTCAAGTAGTAGCCTACGGGGACCACGGAATAACGTACAAGTTTAGTGGAACAACCATGTTCGCGAAGCCTTGGATACCATTATTGAAAGAAATTAAACAAATGGTAGAGCTTAAATGCAAAGCTCATTTTAATTACGTGTTGGTAAATCGATACAAAGACGGCACAAACTGTATAGGTGCTCATAGGGACGACGAGAAGGACCTGGACAGGAATGCACCTATTGCATGCGTTTCTTTTGGGCATAAAAGAAAATTTACGTTTTCGAGAAAAAAGTTTGAGTCTAAAAATTTGTTTCTTGAAAATGGAAGCCTTTTAATTATGCGCCCTTCAACAAATTCGTTTTGGTACCATTCCATTCCAAGGCAAAAGAATGTAAACTGTCCAAGAATAAGTTTAACTTTTAGAAAAGTTGTTAAATAAAATGGATAAAAAAGAATTGAGGCGGTAAGTTAATCTTGCCGGGTGGTTGGTGGGCTCAATTCTAAAAACAAATAATTTCATTAATAATAATTTAATAATATAAATTATAATTTCTTTAATAATATAAATTATAATTTCTTTAATAATATAAAATATAATTTATTTAATAACATAAATATTACAAAATAATTTTATTTAAATTTAATTATTTTACAGTTATCTTACTGGGATTTGAAACTGCGACCTAGCAAAAGAGAGACGAAGCTCAGTAATAAGTCTGATACCTATCCTACTGAGCTACGTCCCTCTGACTACTTGAGTAAAACTTTAATTTCATAAAGCAAACCAATAAATTCAAAAGTTTTTCTTGAGAACTTATTTTACGCCTTAACGAATTGGGTACTGATGGCCTAACGGGGAGTGCATAGCGTCGGAGATCCGTTAGGTCAAGTACCTTTTTGCGGGTTCGAATCCCCCATTTTACAAAAAATATTATTTTATTCACTTTAAAAAATAATTAAATTTAACTTTGCCTTAAATTCGCCAGATAGATGGCAGCACGGATACTCAAAACCTTTAAATATTTAATTAAAATTTTTTTACAAATAATTCTTACTTTCTCCGCTAGATGGCTGTAAAAACCAGAAATTTCGGGTCAAACACGTGAAAAAATACTGTTGCCATACCCGAAAAACTAAACTTTTCCAGAAAACCGAAACTAAAACTAGATACAGAAAAGAACAACTCAACTCCGCTAAACCAAAACTAAAAACAGCAGCAGGAGGTAAACAACTCAAATCGGCTAGCAGGATGTAAACAACTCAACTTCCGACACGCCCCTTCCACCAACGTCATTGACCCCGCCCCCTGACGTCACGAGGCCCCGCCTCTTTTGATGACGTCACTTCCGGGGCCCCGATCCCCGTGCATACTACTAATAAACAACATTTATGATTCGATCGGATGTGAAAAATAAAATTTAAGTGAGCTTTAGAAATCAATAGGTATTTCGGAGTTAGTAAATTAAGAGATCTATTTTATAGCCACCACTTTAAAAATAGTTTTATATTTTATATAATGTTTTCATTAATCTAAAGGTTTGTAACTCTATTCTCTTTACTTAATTATTGCTTCATGCTTTTGTAAGGGAGCGTGAAAAGTTTAATATGAATGCCAGGGTAGTGAATTACTAATTCACAGATCTCTAGGATAAAGGAATTTGCGGGGGTAAATATCAATCGAAATCCCGATGGTAAAAATGACAACATTATGTAAGTGCTCATTCCGTTTTTTTCTGTGTTTAACACCAAAATAACTAAAACAATTTAAAAAACGGTATGCAAAATCATCAGTGAATCTAAAACCGCCTTTACACTGAAAAAAATGGAGTTTTTGAGTAGTATAGCACCTCGCTCTTAGCTAAATAATGCAACTATCTCAACTTATATATTCCAACTCACTCACAAGTATTGAAAATTTATCACAAGTCATAAGTTTACTTATGGTTCAACTTCTACGTAATAAGTCCATCAATTCAGAAACTTTAACTAGTTATGGTACACCTTTTCTGAATTTCGGACATATATTTTTAGGTAGGATTTTTATTTTGAAGAACTAAATATAAAAAAGTCTTGAAAATTAAGTTCCAAGTACAAAAGGGGGGTTTGGGGGTCCTCCCCCAGAAAGTTTTTGGAAATTTGACCCTAAGAAACAGGGTTTTAACTTGTTTTGGTGCATTAAGTCTGAATATAGTCTGTCAGTACAGTACTATTTTATTTGCCTCCTTTGAATACTCATCGCCCCCCACTTATTTATCGCCCCCTTGATAACACAAATCGACCACCAGGGGGCGATCACCCCCAGGTTGGAAACCACTGTTCTAGATAAACATTCAAGCTCCCCACATAATTTATAGTCGAATTATTTCCACCCGTGGCTGGTTATCTGGTTAAAAGAGAGTTTATCTTAACCCTCCCCTCCCTCTAAGCTTACCCTTCGCCCAAAGTGTGTCAGAGTGTAGCAGGTTGTCACTTTGACATCATCGATCAGCGTTAGTCCTGATGAAAGGGAGGACCACTGTCCGCTTCTGTTTACCTTCAATGTCAAACAACTTAAAACTAGACTCAACTCGGTCAAGGGAATGAAATGTGATCAACAGGGGGGATTCATCGATTTTTGAGTCAACAGATCGTTGACGGAGACTCGATTTTATTTTTGTTTGTAATTGCCATAATTTCAAGGATTACTAGTGATTTTTATGTTTGTCGGTAAATATTGGGTTGTCCCATAAGTTCTGTTACTTTTTACAAAGTTTCGTGTTTGAAAATTTTTTATGAAAAACTGGCAATAGGTGGAGATTTCAAACAAAGAGGATTTTGATATATGTATATTTATGAACATAATGTGTGATTTTGGTAGTTCTCGTGATATTATTTCTTTTCAAAATGGCGGTTTGAAAAAAAGACCGCAAACGACGATTTTCGCGTAATTTTTTTCTTTTGTTTAAAAAACTAGGAAGAACACAAAATTCATGACTAAAAAAAGTTGTACTGTATGGTTGAAATGTTTAGTTTAAGATGTCATAGTTTCAAGATAATTTGATAAGTTTAACTTAGGAAATTTCGGCCTCAAACATAACATCTTTGCAAGAAACTTACCTCAGTAATATTGGTCATTTCGAAGAAATTTTCACTAAAAAAAGCATGAAAATCAATAAAAAAGCTTGCGGAATACCCAAGTATTCAAAATATGCAATATATATTAAATTATGTCTGAAATTAAGTTCAGAAAGTAGTGCGCAATATTCAAGCGCGCAACGTTTTTGCTTATCAGAATTACACTCGCTGAACTAATGCTAAGCGAACAGAGCAATTATTTGCTTCATACGAAAACACTACAATAAAAACAACTCGTTCGAATTTAGAAAAAAACCAATTCAACGACATTATGAAAAGAGGCTTTCAATGTTTAAACCTTTGAAACAAGCATTATGGTTCAAAAAACATCTGCCTGTAACTTGCTTCATACCAGCTGCTTAGAAAAACAATAGGTGTGCTTTAAGAAACACGTGAAATTACCAATATATGAAGTTTTAAAGTCAAAATTTCCTACCTTAAACTTATCGAATCATCTTGAAATTATGACATCTTAATCTTAACATTACAAATATGCAGTAAAACTTTTTTTAGTCATGAATTATGCGTTCTTCCTAGTTTTTTAAACAAAAGAAAAAAATTACGCGAAAATCGTCGTTTGCGGTCTTTTTGTCAAACCGCCATTTTGAAAAGAAATAATATCACGAGAACTACCAAAATCACACATTATGTTCATAAATATACATATATCAAAATCTTCTTTGTTTGAAATCTCCACCTATTACCAGTTTTTCATAAAAAATTTTCAAAGACAAAACTTCGTAAAAAGTAACAGAACTTATGGGACAACCCAATATAATCGATTATAGAGTGGATTTATTAGCTTGGTATCAAATTTTATAACAGACGGATGTTTTCATCTGTCGGGTATAATATTCTCATTAACCCTTTCAGTACCAAATTTTCCATAGGATTCAATGGTAACTTAGGATTAAAAGGGTTAATATAGTAAGTTTAGTATATAAGTTAGACACATAGCACATTTGAGTACTTAAATAATTTATTTTCCTTAACTTTTACACAAAATTATCTTTCACCAAATGAAGGGGTAATTTTAAATATGGAATAGTTATTTAGTTAGGGTTTTTAATTTTATTTTATATTCCTTGAGAAAGCTCATTTTTTAAAACCTTATCTTGCAAATTTTGATAACAAAATAATATCGAGTACAGTTTTCTTGATTTCACTATATCGCTGAATTATTTATAAATAAATAATAAAACATTTATTGCATGTTTTTTTGGCTAATTTTATAGCTGATACCATAAAAAAAATTTGGTTTGATCATGATCATGATTTATTAACAACTTTGCGGTTGCAGCTTGGATATTAAAAGTGACATTAGAAACAACAACCTAAAAATAGTGTTATATGTGTGAATTCATCATGGCAGGAGTGTTCAAAGGAATTAAGTGTTCTTATTCATTCCACCCAAATGTTCCTTCGGCATGTTTGAAATACTTAGATAAGAATGTATTCGGAGAAGTTTTTATCGACTACACCAGAAAAAATCTACTACTTTCTTTGAGTGAAGTATGCTCACCAGTAAAATAGTAATCTAATCTGCTTTAATTTAAGCCAACCAACTTTTATTTGAGTTATGGTCTGCTAGGCTATTCTTGATATCTAGATAAAGAAAATCTGGATCACTAAAAAATTAAATATTTTATCTTTCGTTTTTTGAATTATGTCCCAGTCTGAGGGGACTTGGATAAATAATCGAGATCGAATCGGTAATAGCGAGAACTAACTTCACAAAAATGGGCTTCGTGTGCTTTTTCGTGAATAATGGTTAGTGAAAATAGCCATTTTGTTCCTTAGAATCTGTAGTTTACGAATCACGATGGTGGACACTTCGGGTGTGCGACTGGGGATGGTGAGAGGCGCAGAAGTGGAAAATCGACGAGTTTCGATTTTGTGTTGTTTGGAGTCAAAATGGTTCCTTTTATTTTTTTTATTTGCTCAAATACTCCATAATACAAGAGAGGCGAGGGAGGACTAACGGGACATACAGTTTGGAAAGGATCAGTTCACTCCAGTCGAAGGGGTGGAACACAGAGTATTGAGCTTACAGAGATACCAAACGGCGGTTTTCCTCTTTAGGTCATTAATTTAATTCAGCTCGCAGATTAGAATTCAGTTCACTAGCAGCCAATCAGAAAAAGCTTAATGCGTAAGTGAATCCTGATTGGATATGGAACTTCTATCAGGCGTTGCATTTTGATTTTATCGGCGCTGCTCTGTTTTCCCTTTTTCCCATAGATCGTAGAACAATTCCCTAAAGTAGGTAATTAATTTCCCTACTTCATTTTACAGATTTATTTATTTCTAAAAGCTATTATTTAAAAGCTATTAAATTTTATTATTATTTATTTATTTTATTATTATTTTATAAAGATTTATTATTTTTAAGCTATAGATTCCTTTCCCCAGAGCGCTATAGCGAATGGGGAAAAAAGAGATTTCCCCTCCACTGCCGACTTGAAGGCAGCTTCAGTGGGTGAGTGACAGGTGGGAGGTGGAGCTATAAGAGGTAAGACGGCGGGTCCTGTGTCCGGAGATTTGTCTATGGGAAAAGCCCTGTTAAAAAATTTGCCATTAGCGTCTATGGAGATGAACACTCTGTTAAGCTCTATACTCTGTGGGGTGGAAGGATAAAGTGGAACGAAAAAATTTATAAGCCTATTTTCTCTGAGGCGCATGCTTATAGTCGTCAATTAACGTAATGAAAGGTGCCATTCTTTTCCTTTTTCTCAGGCGAGAAAGAATTGCGATAGAAGAAATCTGGCAACGCTCACTAGGGGTAGGGAGAGGGGCAGGAAAAAATTACGAAAATCAGCAATATCTCCTGAAAAATAATTTCTTTTCTGCACCAACTACGGTTGAATCAGGGACGTGCCAACGTTTTTGAGAGTGGGGGGGCGAAGTATTTTTTGTAGGGCCATAACCAGAAGTGCGATAATTTATTTAAGTATGAAAAAATGGGGGTTTTTTTAGTTAATGCTTTCACCTAGGGAAGAAAGGGGGGTCTGGGGATCCTTCCCCAGAAAATTTTGTGAAATTTGGCTTCAAAATAGAAGTTTTTTACTCATTTTTATACATTTGTTACCCTTTGAAAGCCACCTAAAGAGGATCCCTTCTTATATTCCTTAGAATTTTCAAGGGAAAAACAGTATTATAACCATGATCTTTTTCATGGGCGTAGCCAGGGTTCCATTTGGGGTAGGCAAGCAGGGTCAACTTTTTTATGTTTATGGAGAACAATTTTAAAGCCCCGTTTGAGAGGGCCGTAGCCACGTAGTATTGTTTCGAGGGGTTTTCTGGGGGTTCTCCCCCAGAAAATTTGTGAAAATTCGACCCTAATAACAGGGTTTTAAACTGTTTTTTAGTACACGTAAACCCAAATTTAGACCAAAATTTTTAGGTAGAATTTTGATTTTAATGAACTTACTATAAAAAAGTGTGAATACTAAAGATTTAAATTTAAATACTAAAGGGGGGCTGACTTTCCACCTGCAGAAAATGTTTTGAAATTTGACCCTTAGAACAAGGTTTCAAACATGTAAACCCAAATTTGGACATACATTTTTTAGGTAGAATTTCGATTTTAATGAACTTATTACAAAAAATGTGAATGATAAAGGTTTAAATACTAAAGGGGTGCCTGACTGCCCGCCCCCAGAAAATGTTTGGAGATTTGACCCTAAGAATAGTTTTAAACTCTTTTTTGGTACACATAAACCCAAATTTGGACATAAATTTTTAGGTAAATTTTGATTTTAATGAACTTATTATAAAAAAGTGTGAATAATAAATGTTTTAATAGTGTTTTATCAAATGTAACCGGGCAGAAATAACTTGAAGACCAAAATTTCTGCAGTTTTCTGTGTCAACATAAAACATATTTGAATTGTCAGCAGTAAAAAAGAAATTTTGGATCGAAAATTCAAAAGAAAAAAGCTATGAAACCAAAAGGTTTTTAAGAAATTTGTTTGAATAATTTTACACTCAAAGTAATACGTATTTAAATAATATTAATGTCAGGAAAAATGCCCAGAAGGGTTAATATTTGAAAATTTTAAGCTAGAAGTGCAAATTGAAGATTAAAAACAGTTTTAAAAATAATGCCCCTCGCCATTTTTAAAATTATTCATTATTTACACAACTACAACAACATCCCTTGCCCCCTTAAACTGAGGGGGCGAGAATCTCCCAACCCACTTGACCCGTTTATGGAGAAGCACATAAGATGGATGATAATCATGGGCGGATCGGATTTAGCTAGAAGACCCAATAGGGGGAAAGCTGTCCGGCTGTCCCTGAAGTGCTAGGATACTTGATTTACAATTACGAAAATGAAAATTTCTCAAAGAGGTGGGGGCCTCCTATATCTCCCACCATAAATCCGCTTACAATGATAATAATGCCCTACGCACAAGTTTTAATTATTCATTACTTAATATAATACTTCTCGCCCCCTCACCTCAAAAACCGAGGGGGCAAGAATCTCACCACCCATTTGATGGCCCGTTACTGGATAGGTTGGAGAATATTAAGCAGATATCATCAGAAGGATGATAATAATGCGCTTTGAATAGTTTAAATAATTCATTACTTACAACAATAATCCTTGCCCCCTCACCTCATTAACTAAATAGCCTTTCGCAAAAGGTTAAATTATTCATTACAATAATATTCCTCGCCCCCTCACCTCCTTAAGGTGAAGGGCAAGGTGATGACCCGTTTTTGGGCCATCAAGTTGGGAGAAGATTCTTGAATAATATCAAGAATATAAGACAATCTGGGTTGAATTGAATAAGAAAATGTTTAAAAGTTTTTCGTATTAGATGTCTGAAAAAAGTCCATGAAAAACTGGGGGGGCGAAATATAGTGTTCGCCCCCTCACTTTTATAACTGAGGGGGCGAAAAAACCCCCTGCCCCCCCTATTGGCACGTCCCTGGGTTGAATGTTTTGTAAATTGACACCAAAGATGGGTAAAATGCATTAAACCGATTTTCGAACGGTTCTTCTACTTAAAATAGGGCCTGGAAGGTGTAGAAAAAAAATAAGGAGAAATTCTCAACTTTTAGGTCTTTTAAAAACTTATTTTTCCTCATGAAGAAGCACTAATTTCAGGCTAACTTTTCTCTTTATACACTTAAGAACACGAATTACCATTGTAGATATCTGGGACCTGTGATTAAGGAGGGGGAGAGGGGCAGAAAAATATATTCCAGTTTTTATACTCTTCGTGGGAGTAAAATTCAAAATTTTCTAATTTTAGTAGAGTCATAAGTGGTGCAAATAAAGGAGACAGATGTCTGACATGTCGAACAGCCCGTTAGAAAAGAGTTCCTAATATTGGAAGGTGAAATGGAAGGGTTAAGCGGAACATAAGGAATTATTTGGGATGTTTTGAAAAAAATTGTGTCTATTTTAGTGAAATAATGTTGAAATCTATTTGATCAGGTTCTATGTAATCTGTAGAACTGGAAATGCGAAAATAAGTAACTTTCATTCTCGACCGGGGATAATGGGGCAGAAAAAAAGTTAAAATTATACTTTACTGAGAAAAAGGGTAATTATCCTGTTTAAATGGTTTTCAGGACTGAAATTTTTGATTGGGGTCACTCAAGGGGTCTATCCTGAGAAGCATAACTCATCTTTGGGGGTAGAATGGATGAAATAGAATACAAATTCGATTTTTGACAAATGGCTTGAAATTTCTTGAAAGAGAGTAATAATAAACAAATCATTTTCTCTCTCCAACTCTCGAATGGGTTACCCGACAATGAAATTCGGGAACCAAGACAAGGGTCCGTGGTCGGCGCAGAAAAATTTTATAAATTAAATTTTAGTTTGTTTAATTGTGTCTAAATAAGATAAAATATCCCTAAAATAAGATAATTCATAGCAGACATGAAGGAGACCCATGTTAAAAACTGTTTCTCGGAGGGTTAGGAGGATAAAATAGAATATTAAGGGGAATTACATTTTACTATTTTCCTAAAAAGGGAGAATTCTCGCAAAAAATGCATGAAAAGGATTCCATTTTCCAATTTTACTCCATGGAATATGATACGTATAGGATAAATCTGTAGTAGTAGGCAGGGGAAGGTTATAGTTGGGTAAAAAAACTTTATAATATTCTACTAATTTTTTGAGAAATAATTAAATGTCTTAAATTTGTAATAATTACAGGTTTTTTGCCCAACTAACTTTCCCCTGCCTAATACAACAGATACAGCATGCGCCTCAGAGAAAATAGGCTTACAAATTTTTACGTTCCACTTCATCCTTCCACCCCTTCGACTGGAGTGAACTGATCCTTTCCAAACTCTGTGTCCCGTTAGTCCTCCCTCGCCTTTCTCGTATTATGGAGTATTTGAGAAAATTAAAAAAATAAAAGGAACCATTTTGACTCCAAACAACACAAAATCGAAACTCGTCGATTTTCCACTTCTGCGCCTCTCACCATCCCCAGTCGCACACCCGAAGTGTCCAACATCGCGATTAGTAAACTACATATTCTAAGGACAAAATGGCTATTTTCAATAATCATATTCACGAAAAAGCACACGAAATGAAGTTAGAAAAACTACTATAAGTTATGTTATTTGTTTTAATATTGTCTATATTTTAACGCTCTTTTTGTGTGATTTGCGTGTTTTGTGTACCATTAAACAAGACAAGACAAGAAACTTTATTGTAATGGGCACTGCCCGTTGACAAAATGACAAATAAAAAGTAGCAGTAGGAGACTGTATGAAATAAATAAATAAAAACTTTTTTACAAATAAAAAATTCAACACAGATAAATTAACATTAATATTTTTAACCATTAAACAGAATCGAGCCCACTTTTTCTGAATCGTCACTGTTCCTGATTGAATTTTCAAAGCGAGTTTGGTTATTGTTAAGTGCAGAAGGGCTGCGCCCCTTCACCAACTACCATAAATTTAGAAACCTTTAATTTAATACCAATTCTTAATACTAATAACACTGTTAAACAATGAAAAATTTTCCTTGATGAAAATAGTCATTTCTTATAGATTTTTCGTCGCTGAATACGAAAATCACCATTAAAATTCTCAATTGACTCAGGATTTTCGGAGAACAGTCCCTCCCCCTTTTTACCTTTTTCGACGACTTTATAACTTTAAACTCGATTTTCAGGGTCAAAAAGCATTGCTTTAGTCTTCAAATTTCCCCACAGGGGACAAGAAAGGTTGAAATTAATAAAATATAATAAATTTATAACAAATGGATAGGTTTAAGGGGTAATTACCCCCCTAAAAATGCAAAAAAGAGCTAAAAATTACAGAGGTTTTTATACGCTATTTTTTCCCTTATTTTTTACGCAATTCACGTTTGAAGGGTCCTAACCCTTCCCCAAGGACCCAAATTTGAGGGCAATATACAGCAATGATTTTTACTAAAAGCGGTTGAGGTGAGAGCGCCCCAAAGCTCCCACGGAAGGGTTCAATGCGGCACTTAGAGTTAAACAGTGCTGTACAAAAAAATTTGAAGCCACTAACTGAATGGAATCCTCACTCCCTAAAACCGGTCAGTTTTTAAAGAACTGAAGAGTTTCTACTTAGGATAGACCCAAAATATAAGAAAAACGCCATTTGTAATCTTTTCAAAATCATCAATATTAATTCCTAAGCTCGCGAGCGCCTTCGCGATTCTGGAAGTCTTCCAAACTCTTCCGCGGGGGCTTCTGGGAGGCTAACACCTAAGCCGCTTTTAGTAAAAAACATTGCTGCATATTGTCATGAAATTTGTGTCCTTGGGGAAGGGTTAGGATCCTTCAAACGGGAATTGCGTAAAAAATAAGAGGAAAAAATAGCGTATAGAAACTCCTATAATTTTTAGCTATTTTTTGTATTTTTAACCTTCCTACCCCTTTGGGGTCTATTTCGACCCCAGACGTACTTTGACGCTTGATATCTCCCATGCATTTTTGTTTTGACAATTTCCGATGCTACTATTCCTTCATTACGCAAAGTTTTACAATGGGTAAAAATTTTGGAGTTATTATTCCATTTTTAAGTGTCTTGGGAGAAATAGTCACATATTCCCCCTCTGGGGTCTTCTGAGACCCCAGGCATGAATGGCGTTAAAACAGTATCAAATAAAGTTTAGTATTTTATTTTTTGTTGTATTATAGATAAAAAAAGGTTTATATGTTTTTTAGAACGTTTGGAGAAATATTAGAAAGACATTTTCGTAGAAATTGTCATTTTTTTTACAAAAAGAAGATTGCGGCTTAATACATTGAATAGGATATACGAAAAAACCGTTCAATGCAAAAACCGTTCAATAAAAAACAATCAAATTTATTGCATGTGTAAAGCTACGAATTTTTTTGTTTTTTGAACGGTTTTCGTCTGAACGGTTTTTGTTTTGAACGGTTTTTTCGCGACACCATTGAATCACTCGCTATTTCTTAAATTTTTTATTCACATTCTAAGAAAAATATGCTATTTATAGAAATCTTTTGAGTATCTAACAGTTGCAGCAAAAAAAACTCAGACAACAGTCGCCATGGCTTCCTGTTGAACACATTCTTTACAAAAACAATATAAATTCATGGTTGATTGTAAATAGGTTTTTATATTCAGTCTTCTTTGAAAAATAAGAATGCTTTCAAATATTTATGAGTATTTACGGAAGTCCAGAATGTGATTTCGAAGAATTATCAAGAAAAAAAAACAATTTTGCGTTAAAACTTACATAAGCAAACGAGATACTGTTTTCACTAAGAAATCTGAACCGATCTTTTTTTTTCGTATTATTTCAATTTTAAAAAGGAGAATCCACACTTTACATGTTTCATATTACTAAATAAATTAATCTGGGGTGACAGGTAGCTGATAATGCAGAATAGAGAATATATGCAACTTCATAAATCGTTTAAAATAAACTACTAAATTCTACCCGTGCAAGACCGGGTATATCAACTAGTATGCTTTAAACAGTGTGATTATAAATATTTTAAGTAAAACAATTTCATTGTAGTTCATTTCTGTAATTTAATTCTTGTTTGAAGGTCCAGGTGTTATAAAAAACGTGTATCAAAAGAAACCCAATTACGCCGTAATAAAACAAAAAAAATTAGAAAAATACCAAAAAAAAATGGATACATTTTTCTGAAGCATCTTTCTAGAAATAAAAAATGATAATTCTTCTCCATTTAAGGAATTTTTAACCTTTATTAGAGTCATAGGCATGTTTTACGCATGGGGTCTTATTAGACCCCACGAGGGGAATATGTGACTATTTTTTCAAGAGGGTAGGAAGGTTAAGGGGGTAATTACCCCTTAAACCTATTCATTTGTTATAAATTTATCAAATTTTATTAATTTGAACCTTTCTTGTCCCCTGGGGTGCAATCTGATGACTAAAGCAATGCTTTTTGACCTTGAAAATCGAGTTTAAAGTTATAAAGTCGTCGAAAAACGTAAAAAGGAGGAGGGGCTGTTCCCCGAAAATCCTGAGTCAATTGAAAATTTTAATGGTGATTTTCGTATTCAGTGACCCAAAATTTATAAGAAATGACTATTTTAATCAAGGAAAAAATTTTGAAGGTCAAATTTGTTGACCAGTGTAATTTAATACAAATTCTTAAAACTAATAACTTAATACTAATTCTTAATACTTATAATTCAATACTAATTCTTAATACTGATAACTTTAATAGCAGTTAATTTAATTTTAATTTTATAGCAAAAAAAGAGTTGTTTAATTACTTTTACTCACCACTTTTTAACTTAAAGTGGCCAAATACCAGGTTCTGCGCCATGTTTAGTCACTCTAACCTCCGGAATAGTACTTCAAAACAACTCTTTTTGCTATAAATCCTGACCCCGTGGCAGTCCCACCCAGTAAATTTCAGATGTCATAATTTATAACGTTGCTAAATATATGTATAATTTTCAAAGACATTGAAGGACACCAACATTGCTTTTTAAAAACTTTTTTATTTAAAAAATCATGAAAGTAAATTGTTTTCGTGGACATAGTCAAACTTTATATCAAATTAAAGCTTAAAAAAATCTATTTTAAACGAGGGGTACTAGATTTTTCTAGAAAAAAATAACTGGAGTTATAGTACATTACTGAACAAAAAACTACATTTTCTTCCTTTTTTCAAAAATGTTTAATAAAAAAATACTGATAAAATTGAGTAATAAAGACATTTTCTCATTCATATAATAAAAGATAATAATTCCAGACATTTTTACCACTACTGGTGACAGTCAGTTAGAAGCCAAGGGGTACAAGCGGCACTTGTACCTCTTGGCTTCTCAGGGAAGTAGTTGGCATTGGAGGTGGCACTTATACCTTTCGCTATACAGGGTGTAAAGGAAAGTCCCTTTACCCTGTAATAAATAGCTAACGGAGTAAGCTAAAGCTATGCAGTTAAGGTAACGGTATAGTAAAGTGACTATGCGCAATCGAATGAGAGCGACCGCAGCGCCCTCTAGAGGAAATTTTAGGAGTTAAAAATTTTATTTTATAAACTATTAATAGTCAATTACAAAGTTGTAGAGCATCATCGATTTAGTAGGAAAAGACACCTTAAACAAAAAAATATCCAGAATAGAACCCCTAAAAACGCACGCTCAATTAGGTTGAATTTACGTTGATTTTACGTCTTAAAACGCTTCTTACGAGGCGAAAATCAAAAATTTTCAATTTAATGAGTTAAGAATACTTTTATTCATTTATTTAAGTCATTAAATTGAAAATTTCTCATTTTCGCCTCGTGAGAAGCGTTTTAAGACGTAAAATCAACGTAAATTCAACCTAATTGAGCGTGCGTTTTAGGGGTTCTATTCTAGATATTTTTTTGCTTAAGGTGTCTTTTCCTACTAAATCGATGATGTTCTACAACTTTGTAATTGACTATTTTAGCATATCTCTAATAGTTTATAAAATAAAACTTTTAACTCCTAAAATTTCCGCTAGAGGGCGCTGCGGTCGCTTGCATTCGATTGCGCATAGTCACTTTACTATACCGTTACCTTAACTGCATAGCTTTAGCTTGCTCCGTTAGCAATTTATTACAGGGTAAAGGGACTTTCCTTTACACCCTGTATAAACGCACCATACAGTGATTCCGTTATATCCTTTTACCACAAAAATATTTGACTCCACAGCAACTACTTAGTGCACTTTCCTCCAATAATAAAAAAACTGCACTTGTACCCCTTGGCTTCTAGGCTCCTCATTTGCGGTACGAGGGGGTAAATATCTATCGAAATTCCTACGGTAAAACTGACAATGTTATGTAAGTGCTCTTTCTGTTTTCTTTTCTATGTTTTACACCAAAATAACTAAAATAATTTTAAAAATATTGCGCAAAATCATCAGTGAATCCAAAAACGCTTTTAGACTGAAAAAAAAATGGAGTTAGTTAGGCGGTTTTGGAGTAGTAGCAACTCGCTCTTTACTAAATAATGTAACTATCTCAACTAATATATTCCAACTCACTCACAAGTATTGAAAATTTATCACAAGTCATAAGTTTACTTATGGTTCAACTTCTACGTAATAAGTCCATCAATTTAGATATTTCCAGATTAACAGTCAAGCTCCCCACATAATTTATAGCCGAATTATTTCCACCCGCTGCACAGTGTAACGAGTCTATAGGGGAAGAGGACAAAATTCCTCTACGACGTAATATTTAAAAATAAACCATTTTAATTGTGTTATGCCATCAATATAGCCTTAACAATCAATTCCGAGGAAAAATCTGATTGGAATAATAATTAAAAAAAATAGACTATATTTATATCTTAACTCCATGTTATTTCAATGGGGGGTCATTCTTTCGTAATTTCTGTTAAGGAAAAACTACTAAAAATTGAAAAAATAATAATTTTAACCATTAAATATTAATTTTAACCCTTTAATACTCCTTTTGGGGTTAGACTTTAGTCATATTACGCGTTGCATAAATATTCTGTGCTGAAATCAATGCTGAATGTTATCTTAATAGGGATCATTCTTTTGTTATTTCTACTACTGCTAATTGAAAACTCATAAAATATACATCTGGATCCTGGTCTTTCCACTTGGAATTACTAAAAACAAAGAAGAAAAACAGCTGTTAAATACAGGTGTTTTGTTAACAGCATATTTTCTCTTCTGATTTCCAAAAGCCACTATTACGTATAAGCTTCATTCAACGACTTTCAGGTCTTTCATAGTTCTCCGTTTCTATTTCTCGAAATTAATTAGAAAAAAAAATCAATCGCAAAAATAACACTTAAAATATAAATGCAAAAAACCAGGACACCATTTAAACTTAATTTCACTGAGTAATTAAAGCGCAACATGATTCGATATCAAATAAAAAAGTTTTATACCTTCAAAAACTAAAATCAATGTGTTTTGTATGGAGCGGTCGAAATGGTGCTTCATTTTTCACCAGTTTTGTTAACAGATTGCGCGCTTCAAAAAAAGATTATCGCTCAATCGGCAAGTTTCGGCAAACCAATACAGGGTGATTCTGAAATGGTCCGCCAAACTTTGAGGGGTGATAGTACTCATCAAGACGAACAAGAATTAATGCGGAGAGGGGGGTCGCAGTTATACCGTTAAAGAGCTAGGTCCTAATGTAGTGCGAGAGCGTTACAAAAGGACGTTTTACCAAGGCCCGTTTAACGAAAAAAAAAACATAATGAAATGAAAAAATTTATTGCATGAGGTACAGCAGTATCCGTACTACTTACATCATAAATTTGATAGAAATTGGACCACTTGCTAAACCGTGGGGTGAGTTTTAAAACGCGCAGTATTAATCTTCTAGCCAAAGAATGGAGTTTCATTAATGGTATTTAGAAAAATGATAATCGGGGAAGGAATTTTCAATGATCATACATTGATCATTGAAACTGTATGATCATTGAAAATTCCTTCCCCGATCATCATTTTTCTAAATAGCATTACACTAATGTAAAGGAACTCCATTTTTCGGCTAAAAGATTAATATTGCATGTTTTAAAACTCACTCTACGGTTTAGTAAGTGGTCCAATTTCTATCAAATTTATGATGTAAGTAGTACGGATACTGCTGTACCTCATGCAATAAATTTTTTCATTTCATTATGTTTTTTTTTCGTTAAGCGGGCCTTGGCAAAAAGTCCTTTTGTAACGCTCCCGCGCTACAAAACCGCGCATTATTATCTGTGCGCGTACATTAGGACCTAGCTCTTTAACGGTGTAACTGCGACCCCCCTTTCCGCATCAATTCTTGTTCGTCTTGATGAGTACTATCACCCCTCAAAGTTTGGAGGACCATTTCAGAATCACCCTGTATATGATAAATATGAAGTTTGAAACATAACAATAAGTGTATCAAAAAATAGCGGAGGTACCTTTCGATACTTTTATTAAAAGTCTAATTAAACATGAGCAAGTTACAAAATTTATTTACATTAAAGAATGCGGTTAAAAAAGTAATAAAAATGTAATCAACCATATTTCTTTCAAACAATTCTATTAACCCGGGAGCAGGCGCACTGGGTATCTCATACCCAGGCGCGCATTCTAAGTTGCATAGCGCTCCCCCCTTTTTTCCGAAATGTGTGTGCCCTCGTGTAGCTGAGTTCAAGGTCACATTCTTCAAGTTGCAAGTTCAGATAAAAATTTAGGAATGCGCTGTTTCCGGGAATCGAGGCTTTTGGGTATGATATACCCGCGCGCGTGCCCGTAGACGTGTCAGTTTTGGCTTTGGATTCCGTTCATTCGGCAGGTATGAAGCGGTACCTGAGTTAAGAGGATGAAATGAAACGGCTTCGTTCTTTGATTGAGACAGTTTCTAAGGATGTTGATTATTATTTTAGTGAATATTAAGAAGATATTGGAGTTTATGATGGTCAATATGATGAGGAAACAATGGAATTGGATGAAGAATAAGATAAAATTGATGAGGAAAATTCAGAAAGCCTCAATTCTGCGGAAAATGGAGAATATTACCTAGGTAAAAGTGGAATAAAATGAATGAAAGAAAAGTTTAGAACCAATGCCAGAGTGGTGGTGAAAAATATTGTGACAACAATCTCTAAAAATACAAATGATTCTCGAGCACCTACAAAGATACATTCCAAAAATGTCTTTGATACATCATCAATAACTACCCAATAAGAAGCAAAACAGTCAAAAAGAATAAAACGGGATATGATAATATGTGAGGTTTGCGGTAGCAAAAAAGGACCTGAAAATACAACGCTGTTCTGAACTGTGCCGTAAATATATTTGTATGGAACACTAGGGTGTCTCAAAAAAAACTTTTTTCCAAAAAACCTCGCTCCCCAGGGCTTTTCCCATTCCTTTTGGTCCCAAATGATTGTGTGTGAAGTATCAGCTCCGTAAGTTAACCCTAGGGTTTGCCTAGGGTTTGCCTGTAGAGCCCCAAAGTTTTAAAAGAGTGGAAAAAATTACCAATTTTCAGAATTTTTAAAAATTATATTTTAAAATTGATACTGCTATAAAAGCGGTTAAAATGTGTCTTTTAGGACTTATTTTGGTGGAATATATTTATTTATGTGTATTAACTGTACCCTATAGCCCCTATAATTTAAGATCAAAACGCACTACTTAGGGACGTTGCACTCGCCAAAGCTTATGATGCATTACCGGTGGACGAAATGAATTAAATCCGAATTTCTTCGAAGGAACTCCCTCAAATGATGCCTTTTGGAGCTAAAATGATATTATAAATTATAAAAACCAGTGAAATAACAGTTTTGGGCCCTTCCACTGAGCTTTTAATGTAAAAAGTGTTTTTCTTCAAAATTTCTCGTTTCCAGCTAATAAAACCAAAAAATTATACTAAAAAAGGGGGTTGTTGTACTTTTTAGATACCAAACTTTGAAATCTTTACACGGGTTTCATTTTTAATAAGTAGAAATTAATTTTAAAGCGCACAGATCGGAAATGACATGGATATTTCCTATACCAGACGTGAAAATATATTTTCTTTTTTTAAGTTTGGAAAATTACTTCCATTTAACGTATTAGGGGAGAATTTTAATTGAAAACTTCTTTCTTTAACATTTCAACCAAGATTCACAAGTATTAAACTATTTTCCTAACTTTGAATAAAAAAATAGATTTTCACGTCTGGTATAGGAAATATCCATGTCATTTCAGATCTGTGCAGTTTAAAATTTAATTCTACTTAAAAAAATGAAACCCCTATAAAGGTTCCGATGTTTGGTATCTAAAAAAGTTCAACAAACCCCTTTTTTAGTATAAGTTTTTGTTTCATCAGCTGGAAACGAGAAATTTTGAAGAAAAGCACTTTTTACATTAAAAGCTCAGGGGAAGGGCTCAAAACTGTTATTTCACTGGTTTTTATAATTTATAATATCATTTTAGCTCCAAATGCCATCATTTGACGGAGTTCATTCGAAGAAATTCGGATTTAAATAATTTCGTTCACCGGTAGCGCATTATAAGCTTTGGCGTGTGCAACGTCCCGAAGTAGTACGTTTTAATCTTAAATTATAGGGGCAATAGGGTATAGTTAATACACATAAATAAGTATATTCCATCTAAATAAGTCCTAAATGGCGCATTTAAACCAGTTTTATTTGCATTATCAGTCTTAAAAATTATTTTTAAAAATTCTGAAAATTGGAAATTTTTTCCACTTTTTTCAAACTTTGGGGCTCTACAGGCAAACCCTAGAGTTAACTTATAATGGAACACCATAACTCCAATTTGTAAGGATTGCACAATAAATAGAGAAAATTATTTTCATTTAAAGTACATCGATGCTTATTTATTGTTTTATGTCTGATTTTGAGTAATATTGTTAGTAAAACCAAGCAGGTTGAGTGTTGAAATGCGAGAATCATTTCCTGGGTATAATATACCCACCCGCGACTACCCGCGTTCGTTTGATAGGTGTGACTTCTCCCGGGTTAAAGAAGAATGAAGTGTGAAATATTCACCTTCATTTCAAAAATCAAACGATTTTAATTGCCCGAAATATAAACTCCGTTGTTGATGATCTGAAACTGTTTTTTTCAGCGCAGCTTTATTCTCCCGTTTTAATTATCGTTTGCGAACAAAAAAATGAATATTTTTCTTTTTCATTATTGATTTCATATGGTCTGAACACTTCTTAATCCAGCTAGCACACTAAAAATTAAAATTTTTAATGTCAAAATTTTGACTTTTGTCCATTGCTCGTTACACTGTGCGCTGGTTAAAAGAGAGTTTATCTTAACCCTCCCCCACCTTTCGCCCCCAAAGTGTGTCAGAGTGTCGTGCAGCTTGTCACTTTGACATCATCGATCAGCGTCAGGCCTTTTTAGGAAGGTTAGTTACCTTCCTTTGTATCAAACAACCTAAAATATTCTCATTAACCCTTTCACTACCAAAATTTCCATAAGATTTAATGGTAACTGAGGATTAAAAGGGTTAATATAGTAAGTATAGTATATAAGTTAGACACATATCACATATTTGAGTACTTAAATAATTTATTTTCCTTGACTTTCACAAAATTAACGTTCACCAAATGAAGGAGTGATTTTAATTATGGAGTATTTAATTTATTAGCGTTTTTAATTTAATTTTATATTCCTTGAGAGAGGTAATTTTTTAAAACCTTATTTTGCAAATTTTGATAACAAAATAATCTTGAGTACAGTTTTCTTGATTTCACTATATCCTCTGAATTATTTTTAAATATATTATAACACAATTATTGCATGTTTTTTTGCTCATTTACAGCTGATGCCATAAAAAAATTTTATGTGATCTTGATCATGATTTATTAAAAACTTTGCGGTTGCAGCTTGGATATTACAAGTGACATTAGAAACAACAACTTAAAAATAGTGATATACTTTTTGTTAATTCACTATGGCAGTAGTATTCAAGGGAATTATTACAAGAACTAAGTGTTCTTCTTCATCCCACTCAAGGGTTCCGTTGACATGTTTGAAAAACTTAGAGATAAGAATGTATACGGAGAAGTTTTTTATCGACCACACCAGAAAAAATCTATTACTTTCCTTAAGTGAAGTATGCTCACCAGTAAAATAGTAATCTTATTTGTTTGAATGCAAGCAAACCGATTGCCTTTAATTAAAGAAATATAAATCTAGTTCTTGAAATCTAGTTCAATAGTATTTAGATATCTAAACAAATAAAGCCTCTTTTATTGTATTTTGTCCCAGGCTGAGAGGTGTAGTGCTCTGAAGGGACTTGGATAAAAAATCGGGATCGAATCGGTTTGTTATGTTATTTGTATTCATATTGGATGGTGAATATTTGGTGTATTGGCCAGTGGCGTGTGTAGTTGGCCAGTGGAATCGAGCTCACTTTTTCTGAACCGTCACTGTTCCTGATTACACCCAAAACGAGTTTGGTTATTGTTAGTGCAGGTGGGGTTTGGGGGGGGGGGGCTGCGCCCCATCCCCAGTACCATAAAGTTCCAAATCTACCTACAGTTAGTTCTTTTGATGCAGGAATTCAAAATTTTACTTTTTATTTGAGTAATTATTTTTTTGGTTTTCCTGCGAAAGAGCATTAAAATAGCTAACCTTAATACAAATAGCATATATAATCACTAACTTACCGATTTTATCTCGATTTTCAATTTCGGATTTTTATCAATGTCCACTCTGAGCACGTAACCGCCTCAGAACCAATTGAGTGTCAACAACCGCAGACATTTCCTAAACACTTTTAGCAAAATAAATCCTTTTTCCAACAAAAACTACCTAAACAAAAATAACTTTCTTTTTTTTTTTTACAATTTATTTATTGACAATGTATACATGAACAAAATGAGAAAAAGGAAACCCATAACCTGGAGGAAAAGATCCTATACAGGTATATTACATACATGAAACAAAGTGCAATGAAAATTAAATACAATAAAATTATACTTGAAGTGAATATACAATAAAAATAAACACTAGTAAGTATACAATAAAAAACTACTTGTGATATACAAAAAAAAAGAAGTTATAAATTAACAATACATAGAAATGGAAGAGATGTACTAAGTGGCAAAACGGTTTGGTGTCGGGGAGTTTATAATTAGATTCAGTCAGTTTTAAAAGAACTGCTCAATATTTATTATTGTTAATAGGTAAAATTTTAAACGTTTTTTAAATATATTACTTGTTATACTGTTTTGAATACTTGGGGGTAAGTTGTTGTAAAACTTTGGGCCAAGATATGAGAATATTTTACGCATTATTTCTTTAGTGGGATATGGAATTTTGTAGATTTCATTATTTCTTCTTGCGCTAATCAATAGTTTTCTTTCACGAAAATACGGATTTTTATAGATAAATAAATATGTTTTATAATAATAAAAGTAACGTAGCGGAAGAATGTTTAGACTTTGGTACATGAAAAAATTTGTATGGTCGGTTGAGTTTAATATTATTTTTATAAATTTATTTTGGAGTGAGTTTAAAGCTGCGAAATTACTGGCATAATCACCACCCCATGCAGTTAAACCATAAGAAAAAATAGGGTGAACCCAAGCATAATACAACACCAGTAAAAATTTGCCATCAGTTGAATAACGGAGATGTTTGAATCTAAATAGCAGAAATCTTAGTTTTTTGACGACATAGGTTATATGAGTTTTCCATTTTAGGTTTAGTCGATAAAAATGCCAAGGTATTTGATTGATTTAACATTTTCGAGGCTTACACATCGACAGTTGGAGTTAGTAAGACAAGTATCCAAGTGATAGATCAAAGATAAATTTAAGTCAGTGATTCTATGTAAATTGAAAGTTAAATATTTGGTTTTATCGATATTTAATTTGAGACTATTATTTAAGAACCAGGATCTGATAGTGATTAGATCATCATTAATTAGTTGGTTATAATTATGGTTTTTATTAAAACTATATAGTAAAGTTGTGTCGTCGGCGAAAGTCAAAATTTGTCCATTAAGTTTCAAGTTACAAAGGTCGTTAATGAAAATTAGAAATAATAGTGGTCCAAGAACTGATCCTTGAAAAACTCCACAGTTAATAGGCAGTATATTACTAAAGCTATTATTGATCCTGACAGTTTGTTTACGGTTAGACAAATAAGATTTAAAAAAACTATAATAAGTTCCACGAATGCCGATTGTATACAGTTTATGTAACAAGATTTTATGATTAACACTGTCAAATGCCTTACGTATATCCAAGAACATAGCGATTGTTATTTTACTATTATCAACACTACGATAAATAAAGTCAGTAAATTTCAACAAAACCAATTCAGTACTTTTATTTGGTAAAAAACCATATTGGTTTTGTGAGAAAAAATCAATATGGTTAAGGTAATTTAGAAGTCGATCTTTGATAATGCCTTCAAATATTTTAGATAAAAGGGGTAAGATTGATATTGGTCTGTAATTTCCAAGATCCTCTGGATCACCTTTTTTGAAAATAGGAGTAACAATAGAAACCTTCAAGGATTCGGGGAAGGTGCCTGAACTTAAAAGATCATTAAAGAGGGAAGCAATATAACGAGAATGGTGCATGTGGATACAGTTTTTAAAATATTTACATTGATGCTGTCAAAACCAGGACTAAACTTTGGGTTGAGTTTTTTTACGTAACGTTGTATATCCTCAGGGGTGATGTCAAGACATGAAAAGGAGTTGGATTGAGAAGGGATACAGGATTTATAATTTGCAAAACTAGAATCATCACAACTTAAATGGGAGACGAAATAGTTATTAAATTCATTCGCCAAATTTAAGTCGTCTTTAGTTGATGGTAGTGTACGGTTTTTATTTTGTACACCTAGAATTTCATTAACAAAACGCCATTGATCTTTGGAATTTTTGAGGTTATTGAATTTATTAATAAGAAACGTACTTTTAGCTTCCTTAATTTTGCTTTTTAGGACTCTTGCTTAGGATTTTTAGGACTTTTAGGACTTTTTAGGACTCTTGTGTTATAAGCTAATTTGTAAAAGTTATCACCTGGATATCGAACATGTTTCTTATATAATTTTTCCTTGATTTTTACCATACAAAGGATTTCATCGTTTAGCCAATCTTTTTTTGCAACCTTTCTACATATAGATTTAATATTAGTAAAAGAAAAATTGTTTTTTATCGCGATAATTTTATTGTGAAAATCACTGAATTGATAACAGGGATCTGATCTGACATATTTAGTATTAAATTTATAAGTTATGATATAATTAGCAAACGAAACGATATCAGTAGACCGAAAAATTTTAGTTTCTGGCTGGGGTACGACATAAGTAGCATTAAGATAGATCTTACAAAAAATAGGGAGATGGTCAGTTAGACTATTTATGAAACGTGCAGTAAAGACATCGCTACACTTAGATTTTATATCACGGTGCCAAATGTGGTCAATACAAGTGTCGGAAATTAGTCTGGAAACACTCGAAAACACACACCCAAAACCAAATTCATGCAACAGATTTATATATTCGGCAGTGCTATTTGTTTCAGATAAAATATCAATATTAAAATCGCCTATAAGTAGAATATTGTTGTAGTTTATTTTCTGAAGTATACTTTCCAGTTTATAATTAAATTCAAATACATGAAAAGAATGCGAGCGATAAACTGAGAAGATAGCTAAATCGAGGGTAGAACTATAAATTAAAATACACTCAGAGGTAGTCATAGAAATGTTAATGTTAAGAAAATCATAAGGAATTTTAACATAAACGAGAATGCCACCAGAACGATTATAGTCACGACATAAATGAAACACATTATAATTAGGTAATCTATAAAAATCAACTTCAGAATCACAAATCCAGGTTTCGGTCAAAATGAGTATGTCGACTTTGGAATCAATTTTAGATAAAAAGATTTTTAAAACTGTCGAAATGGGATCTAATACTTTGGATATTTACATGCATAATGTTAAGGGAAACAGGAGATACATTCGTGTGCATGGGTGGAGAAAACAAAAAATTATCAAGATCATCGAAATTGGACAGGGTGATATTTTGTTTGATACAGTTAGCTACGTCAGATATATGATCGTCCAGCTGGTCAAATTTTCTTCAGAATTTTCTGTTTTCTTCCCCCATTCACACGTTGCTTCCAATCCCTTCGAAAAATAACGCTTTATTATCCAAATCACTTGCCCGACGTTCCTGAAAACGCGATCTTCCAGATACAATTCCAACAAGCACAGAGCGTAATCTAATTTAAATCCTATTATCACGTTACATTGTATCTCCTATATTTCCCTTTTTCCCTTCTCTCTGCTATAACGGAGAGGTCTGATTTATTTTTTCTTTCCGTCGTCTATTTCGTAGAGATAGAAGAATAATAGAGACAGCATGGACTACAACCTTGTGTTCCCATCATCAATCTTAGGCAAAAGGAATTCTTAATTTAGGGATCTAAAAAACGTTCCGTTCTATTATCGATTCCTAAGGGGCAGTGTCGAAAAAGTAGAATCTAACGTATCTATTTCAATCACAAATCTCAGATAATGAGTAATTATTACTAATTTAATTAATAATCAGCAAAATATTAATTAAGTATAAAATACTAATTAATTTGTGAACAAAATTGCTTATTACCTGTAGTTATTAGAAAATTAAGTAGGATTCCTAAGTATCGATTTCTGCTGGAATCGATTCCTTCAAGGGTTCGATATCGATTACTTGGTATTGATTCCAAGGCATTCGATTCCGGAATCGATTCCTTCAGGAATATAAGGATTCCTAAGTTTCGATTTCTGCTGGAATCGATTCAATCAAGGGTTCGATATCGATTCCTTGGTATCGATTCTGGAACCGATTCCTTCAGGAATATTTAGAACCCTATCTACAATATCAAAGCTCCCATAGGCGCGTTGATTTCAAAGGCGAAAATTCGCTGTAACTCACAAAAATGTTCAAAAGAGAAAAAAACACATGTTTATACAATGTTGGAAATAGACTAATGATTTTGAGCGTAAAAGTTCGTATCCCCGAAATATATTCTTAGATCGGAAATGTAAAAAACTTCGTGCAAAGAACGATCGGCTTTCATAATCTTAATTGGATTTGATTCTGCATAATTTCAGTTAAAAAACTTGTCTCATAAAATAAACGGATATACGAAAAAACCGTTCAATAAAAAACAATCAAATTTATTGCATGTGTAAAGCTACGAATTTTTTTGTTTTTTGAACGGTTTTCGTCTGAACGGTTTTTGTTTTGAACGGTTTTTGTTTTGAACGGTTTTTTCGCGACACCAAATAAACATTTATGATTCAAGTATGATTCGTTTATGAAGTTTGAATAAAGCTGCTCATGCCCATATTTTATCATATATCGGTTGTTAAACGAGCCAGTTGTAGTCGGATCCTACTGCTGTTTTGAAGTGTTTAAAAACGCACGGGTTTATGGTTTTGATCTAGCTTGATGTTTCTGTCAACCAAGTGGGGATAAAAACAAAATTTATGATTCGATTGTGGATGTGTCTTATTTCTTCTTTCAATTAAAATATTATGAAAAATAAAATTTAAGTCACCTTAGAAATCAATATATATATTTTGGATTTGGAGTTGAGTAAATTAAGAGATCTATCTTATAGCCACCACTTTTAAAATGGTTTTATATTTTATATTTTGTTTCCATTTTTTTAAGTGCAATGAGTATTTAAACGTGTTTAAGATTTATCAATTACTTCACATTCTTGAAAGGAAGTGTGAATAGTTTAATATGGGGAAGATTGTACTGATTCCATGGGAAAAAGGAATTGCGGGGGTAAATAACTATCGAAATTCCCATGGTAAAAATGAGAACATTATGTAAATGACTGTCGTGTTTTCTATTTAGTCTTTTACACCAAAATAACTAAAAGAATTTAAAAAAACGGTGTGCAAAATCATCAGTGAATCCTAAAACGCCTTTAGACTGAAAAAAAAAATGGAGTTTCGTAGTTTTGGAGATGTCCGTCAAGTTGGCCCGGACACTTTAGCCCGGACACTCGAAAATGGTACCAATCGTTTGTGCATCGTTTGTGCACGTTTGTGCACGCAAAATTTTCGTTTGTGCACGTGCGTGAGTACGTTTTTTTGGAGTAACGGAAATGTCCGGGCTAACTTGACGTTCCCCGGACACCACCACCAAATTGAACAAAAGTGGTCACGCAAAATTTTTGTTTGTGCACAAAAATTTATATGAAATTTTTGACAAAAGATTTGCGCGAGAAACGTCAAGTTGGCCCGGACACTTTAGCCCGGACACACAAAATTGGTACCATTCGAAAGAGCATCGTTTGTGCACGTTTGTGCACGCAAAAGTTTCGTTTGTGCACGTTCGTGAGTACGAGTTTTTTGAGTAACGGAAATTTTCGGTCTGACCCTCTCGCTGGATTTCTAACCAGCAGAATCATACAAAACTGGTGTCGTTCGAAAGACCTTGGAATGTGTTCAAACGTTCACCAAAAATTTTCGTTTGTGCACAAAAATTAATATGGAATTTTTCATAAATTTTTTTCGAAAAATCGAAAAATCCGAATTTTTATCTTCCCGTTCACACGCAAATGGTCTCATTCGAAAGGCCTTTTTTTGTGCATGATTGTGCACGCAAAATTTTCGTTTGTGCACGTTCGGAAATACGAGTTTTTTGAGTTATAGACATTTTTTCGTCTGTCTTGACGTCAAGTTGGCCCGGACACATCAGCCCGGACACACAAAAGTGGTACCATTCGAAAGAGCATCGTTTGTGCACGCTTGTGCACGCAAAATATTCGTTTGTGCACGTTCGGGAATACGACTTTTTTGAGTTTGAGACATTTTTTACTTGACCCCCTTGCTGGGTTTATAACCAGCAGAATCATACAAAACTGGTGTCGTTCGAAAGAGCTTGGAATGTGTTCAAACGTTCACCAAAAATTTTCGTTTGTGCACAAAAATTAGTATGGAATTTTTCATAATTTTTTTTCGAAAAATCGAAAAATCCAAATTTTTATCTTCCCGTTCACACGCAAATGGTCTCATTCGAAAGGCCTTTTTTTGTGCATGATTGTGCACGCAAAATTTTCGTTTGTGCACGTTCGGAAATACGAGTTTTTTGAGTTATAGACATTTTTTCGCCTGTCTTGACGTCAAGTTGGCCCGGACACATCAGCCCGGACACACAAAAGTGGTACCATTCGAAAGAGCATCGTTTGTGCACGTTTGTGCACGCAAAATTTTCGTTTGTGCACGTTCGGGAATACGAGTTTTTTGAGTTTGAGACATTTTTTACTTGACCCCCTTGCTGGGTTTATAACCAGCAGAATCATACAAAACTGGTGTCGTTCGAAAGAGCTTGGAATGTGTTCAAACGTTCACCAAAAATTTTCGTTTGTGCACAAAAATTAATATGGAATTTTTCATAATTTTTTTTCGAAAAATCGAAAAATCCAAATTTTTATCTTCCCGTTCACACGCAAATGGTCTCATTCGAAAGGCCTTTTTTTGTGCATGATTGTGCACGCAAAATTTTTGTTTGTGCACGTTCGGAAATACGAGTTTTTTGAGTTATAGACATTTTTTCGACTGTCTTGACGTCAAGTTGGCCCGGACACTTTAGCCCGGACACACAAAAGTGGTACCATTCGAAAGAGCATCGTTTGTGCACGTTTGTGCACGCAAAAGTTTCGTTTGTGCACGTTCGTGAGTACGAGTTTTTTGAGTAACGGAAATTTTCCGTCTGACCCTCTCGCTGGATTTCTAACCAGCAGAATCATACAAAACTGGTGTCGTTCGAAAGACCTTGGAATGTGTTCAAACGTTCACCAAAAATTTTCATTTGTGCACAAAAATTAATATGGAATTTTTCATAAATTTTTTTCGAAAAATCGAAAAATCCGAATTTTTATCTTCCCGTTCACACGCAAATGGTCTCATTCGAAAGGCCTTTTTTTGTGCACGTTTGTGCACGCAAAATTTTCGTTTGTGCTCGAACGAAAGTACGATTTTTTTAATGACGAAAATTTTCCTTTTTAACCCCCTATTTGGACTCCTAACGTTCCCATTCAAACAAAATTGACGTTATTCGAAGTAGTTCAATAACGGAAATTTCCTAAATAACTTGAAGTTAAGGTTGCCAAGGGAGAAATTCAGAAGTTGATGTTTTTATAACCACCCTAATGATCACTGAGTTTACTCACCAGTTTTAGTATTTTGGAAAAGTTTATAAAAGCATTTGGTTTTACAGCTGTGATCAAACCAAACCAATCTTATAACCTCTTCCTAAGAAATAAAACTGGTGACTAATTTCAGAAACATCTTTTTTCAAATAGGGTTTTTGTGTTATTTCACTGGTAAAATAGCACAGTTTATTACGTTTAATTAGTTTTCTTGTCCCTCATCCTTCAGTGTATCAAACCCCTAGGATTCTCACACTATTTTTATCCCTTGTCCTTCCTTTATTATTACTATTTTTATCCTGTGGACGGTTTTCTCATTTTTATTATCCATACTTAAGCGATTAAGTAACATTTTATAAATTTTCATAAGAAAAAATTGACATGTTTATTACGCAACCGAAGCTTTTCCGTAAATTTTTATTGCACTATGGGTAATATTTTGATGTAAAAAATACAAAAGAGTGTTACCATGCTCTTCAAAGCTAAACAGTTACGTTTCTGTGAGAAAAATTAGTTTTAATTACGATTCTATACGGATATCTAGCATAAAATCCTTGTAATTGCATTCAAATCTAATTAGCTTTCAAAATTGATAATCATAATTATCTCCATTGATTTATTAAAGCTGTGTTTCTCATGGACGATTCCGGACTGAACCACATATATCTTGCATCCAACTTATGTTAGAAGAGTGTTTTTAGATGCAAGCACTTTTCCTTATTTTCAAAATTCTTCAATAATATTCCTAAAATTTTTAAGTAAAAAAAGTACTTGAACAAAAATATATACGCAAATCCACAGAAGCACACCAAATATTCTCTTTGCATAACCCCTATTGATAATTACTGAATATTAATCAATCGGGGAGTTAGAAATATATACTAGTGTAAGAATTTGCTATAAAGATTTAGAATTTATTTCTCCATAAACCAGGTGAAAAAATAAAAATTACATATTTTTGAATTTGAAACATAATTCTTAACCTGTTTAGATACTTTAAGACAAGAAAAGTTCAAAAAATTAAAGAAAATAGGAAATAACTTGAATTTTTGCATGTTATAAAAATCCCCTCAAATACTATACCTACCCCTAACACCGATGTTCCCATTTGGGAACATACACGTTGTATTGTGGTAATTACTCTCCAAAATTAAAATATGAAGCTATTCTGTCAAGCCAAATGGGAAGATGTGTACTTAAGGGAACGTACCCATTAGGGTGGTTTTTTTTAAACGAAAGTTCGAATTTTTTTCGGGTCACCCCCTCAAAAGGTGCCATTTGATATAAAACTAATATTCTGAGAGTTACAGCTCAAAAAAATAATATTTAGACCCCGCCCCCGAGCGTCAAAGTTTCAAAAAAACTCTAAATTTTGCCCGTTTTTAGCTATAAAATCCAAACTAATGGTTGTAAAAATACAAAGTGGGTCTCATTTTGTAGATAATTTATTTAGCTTCAACCTTTATTATTGAAACTTATTTGTGAAGCTTACAGATAATAAGATACGAGAGGTTTCATTAACTCCCCACGCAATATCTATTTTTTAAGAAGTGCCAGGAAATTTCTTTAAATTTATCAGCTACTGTAAAATGGTTCAATAACATATAAATAATAGTTTTAGACAACATAAGTACAAAATTTAATATATTAAAGAGCAAAACATTTTTTTCGTACATACCTGTTATTTTTTTTCACAATCGTAAAACAATTCAAATAAAATATATAAATATTTTTCCAACTACTTATCAAATGAATAATGTGTAAAAGTTCATAAACAAGCAAAAAAACAAATTAATATTATTTTTACTTTTTTTCTAAAATAAAGAAATTTTATTTTCATCTCTTTGACAGTATTTTTCATAAGATCTCCCTATTTTAGAAGTAGTTTTGAGAGCAGTATTCGACACGACCCTTATCCGAAGATTTTAAATTTAAATTGAACTGATGCAAATAAAATAGTACAAAGTTCGAGTTAATGATAAAGAAGTCAATTCAAAACTAATTATCATTAAAAATATTGGAAGTTTCATTTCTATGCAGTAGGAAAAATTCAATATATCTTCAAAGAAAGGAATCCTGCAAGTGCTTGGTATTTATAAGGGTTGATATATCAAACCCATCCCTAGGTACCATTGTATCATGCTAGATGTAATGCAGAAGTTCAATATTGCGTGAAAATTCTCCTTTTTAAATACAATTTTATATAGCCCTTAAAAAAGGTAGCTGTAATCAGAAGTATTCTGTGGTATTCTACTACACACCTTCATTACAGTTTGGTTTTCTGAGCTAGATGCAACATTAGTTGCATATCAGAACTTAAATTTGTAAAAACTGTAGTTAGTTACGAAAAAAATGCAGAAATATCAAAAATAGCATTATTATTTTTTTAATAGTTTGTGGTACTTAAACCCCGAGACTTTTGAATTCTCAGAAAGCTTTAAAAATAAATTAAAGGTAACATGCTTTTGTGTTATGAGGAGGAACTATAAAACTAGCTGAAGACTATGTGAAAGTAGAATAATAATAGAGAGATTATTAATTTAAATGTCTAATTATCTTTTCAGCAACGAAATCGACAGTTTCATCCCTTCATTTCCATTTACAATGAACTTTTTCAAAAAATATTTAATATTTCTATTCTATTTTAAAGGTCTGATAAAGCTATTTGAAATACTGACCGGAATTTTCATACAACAGAGGGCTTTTGTATTACATCTAGCATGTAGCATGATTGTTTTGGACACCTAGCCTAATTTTTTGGGGGAAGGGGGTTGGTGGGTCCCCTACCAACCCCCTTGATATATCAGTAGACTACCACAGATACTTCTGATTACAGCTACCTTTTTTAAGGGCTAGATAAAATTGTATTTAAAAAGGAGAATTTTTCACGGAATATTGGACTTTTGCATTACATCTAGCATGATACAATGGTACCTAGGGATGTTTGATGTATCAAGCCTTATAAATACCAAGCACTTGCAAGATTCCTTTCTTAGAAGATATTCTGAATTTTTCCTACTGCATTGAAATGAAACTTCCAATATTTTTAATGATAATTAGTTTTGAATTGACTTCTTTATCATTAGCTCGAACTTTGTACTATTTTATTTACATCAGTTCAATTTAAATTTAAAAACTTCGGATAAGGGTCGTGTCGAATACTGCTCTCAAAACTACTTCTAAAATAGGGAGATCTTATGAAAAATACTGTCAAAGAGATGAAAATAAAATTTCTATATTTTAGAAAAAAAGTAAAAATAATATTAATTTGGTTTTTTTGCTTGTTTATCAACTTTTACACACTATTCATTTAATAAGTAGTTGGAAAAATATTTTATATATTTTATTTGAATTGTTTTACGATTGTGAAAAAAAATAACAGGTATGTACGAAAAAAATGTTTTGCTCTTTAATATATTAAATTTTGTACTTATGTTGTCTTAAACTATTATTTATATGTCACTAGCTGATATGCCCGGCCCTGCACGGGTGGAGAGTATAAATTTATTATTTTTAAGTTTTCCCAATTACATTTCTAATTTTGTATAATCAGCATTTACCAATTATTCAGGTATCCCAGGAGTCTTTTTCATATTCCGTTGTTCCCGGTAACTTTTCCTATCCCGGTGTTCCTAGTAATTTTTCTTATCCCGGTGTCCCCGGGTGGATTAAAATTACTTTAGTTCTCAAGCAATATAATTTTTGAATGATTTCCACATTTACAACATGGAAAAAATATTATAAAATTATTTAAAATTGCTTAGATCCCTTGATTAATCATATCTTCAGGAATTAACGTGTTCGGTGAAATTATTCAATAATTATAAAGCTTATTCCATTTTGCAATTTAAGAAAAAAAATCAATATATTCTAGTTGAAAGGGAGTTTTAATAGTTTTTTGTTTGTTAACCAACTTTCTTAAAAGCTAAAATATTATCACCTTTTGATTTTACATCCTCGTTTCCATGGAGACTATTTTAACAACATGATAATCCATAAATCTTTTTAAAATATAAAAATTAGATAAACTCTCAAATAAAATATGTTAAACTATACTTAAAACTTTTAAATTTAATTGAAATATATTTTTAAATTATTAATATAATTTTTAAATATACTTGTGCCTAGTGTTTCAAATAAAAACTTGTTGTTTAGTATTAAATTTTCTTTGTATAACTATGAGGTAAGCAGATCTCTTCTTGAGCAGAAATAAAGCTATTTCATCAAAATGACCATAAAAAGGGTCAAAAGAGGGTCAAGGGGTCAATTAAAGTTTTCGAAACATAGCCTATGTTTTTTCTGGAGTTTTTTTACGTATGTATACCAAGTTTGGTGCAGATCAAAAGAAAACTGTGGATTTGTATAAAATACAAACATACATACATACATACCCATATACCCACACTTGATTTTATTATATTAGATTGAACCATTTTACGGTAGCTGATAAATTAAAAGAAATTTCCTGGCACTTCTTAAAAAATAGATATTGCGTGGGGAGTTAATGAAACCCCTCGTATCTTATTATCTGTAAGCTTCACAAATAAGTTTCAATAATAAAAGTTGAAGCTAAATAAATTATCTACAAAATGAGACCCACTTTGTATTTTTACAACCATTAGTTTGGATTTTATAGCTAAAAACGGGCAAAATTTAGAGTTTTTTTGAAACTTTGACGCTCGGGGGCGGGGTCTAAATATTATTTTTTTGAGCTGTAACTCTTAGAATATTAGTTTTATATCAAATGGCACCTTTTGAGGGGGTGCCCCGAAAAAAATTCGAACTTTCGTTTAAAAAAAACCACCCTAGTACCCATACTACGTGACCCATTTTTTACCATTTTTGATCCCCCTCCCCCCCTTGGTGACCATCCGTAGTATATGCCAAGACTCCCCCCTCCCCTCTAGTTTTCACGTAGTAATTCATTAATACGGTTTGCCATCATTTTTTGCAAACACAAAGCTTTAAAAAATTAATTTTGGTTAATTTGTCTAATTTTAATAATTAATTTGGCTTAATTTTGTCGTATTTACTAGAAGAAATTGACTACGTGACGAAACCCTAAGCCCCCCCCTCCCTCCTGTGACCGAGCGTGGTATTTTGAAGACCCCCCTCCCTCCCCTGAATCGGTCACGTTGAATGGGTATGTTCCCTAGGCTACCTAAACACAGCAAAATAATTTAAAAATAAATTTATTTAAAATTTTCACAAGTTGAAACTTGTGCAACTTTTGGAAGAGCCAAAAATCTCTAATTTTGATGTAAATTCTACAAAAAGGATTAAATTGCACGTGAAAAATTTTTGCATGTAAAATAACTTCTTATTTTTGAGTTGCTTTCTACCAAGTATCAAATTCCTGCATAAAAAATTAAGTGGTGAAAAAATTCCTTAAAATGATGTTCCCATTTGGGAACATCGGCAGGTAAAAGGTTAATCGCTAATTATTAAGTCATATTATTAATTAAAATTTTGTTTAATGGGTTATAAAATGTTAAAATATAACACTGGGCGAGCATCATATTCGATTTTGATCGGTTAATTATAATGATTAATCTGCTAATTAACCCCTTGAAAAAAGTTCGACCCTACGGTGAAAAAACACAAGTCCGCGTTTCCTTAATAAAGTCATTAATATTAATTAAAAATTATTTTTGAAATTATTTATGAGTAAAGTAGTCTTGTGGCAACGTTTTTCCAGAATTACGGGTTTCCATGGTGATTTTGACGTCATCCAGGATTCTCCAAAGCAGAATGGAGCCTACTTGTCCTAAACGCAATTGACTCTAGTTTATTTCTTAGATTTGAGATCTCGATTTGTTTACTTTTTATTTCCCAGTATAATGCTTTACATATTCGGAAAGCTTATAAAAAACGGTACTAGGAATTTGAAATTTTTAGGGGAAAATGTAAAAATTGCGCTCTTCATTTAGGTTTAAAGAGATATCGAAAAGGCTCAAATTTTTTCCCAAATGTGTAGGTAAATTTTTGATTAACCTTCCTACCCCTTTGGGGTCTTTTTCGACCCCAGACGCACTTTGACGCTTGATATCTCCCATGCATTTTTGTTTTGACAATTTCCGATGCTACTATTCCTTAATTACGCAAAGTTTTACAATGGGTAAAAATTTTGGAGTTATTATTCCATTTTTAAGTGTCTTGGGAGAAATAGTCACATATTCCCCCTCTGGGGTCTTTTGAGACCCCAGCCATGAATGGCGGTAAAACAGTATCAAATAAAGTTTAGTATTTTATTTTTTGTTGTATTATAGATAAAAAAAGGTTTGCATGTTTGTTTAGAACGTTTGGAGAAATATTAGAAAGATATTTTCGTAGAAATTGTCATTTTTTTTACAAAAAGAAGATTGCGGCTAAATACATTGAATCACTCGCTATTTCTTAAATTTTTTATTCACATTCTAAGAAAAATATGCTATTTATAGAAATCTTTTGAGTATCTAACAGTTGCAGCAAAAAAAACTCAGACAACTGTCGCCATTACTTCCTGTTGAACACATTCTTTACAAAAACAATATAAATTCATGGTTGATTGTAAATAGGTTTTTATATTCAGTCTTCTTTGAAAAATAAGAATGCTTTCAAATATTTATGAGTTTTTACGGAAGTCCAGAATGTGATTTCGAAGAATTATCAAGAAAAAAACCAATTTTATGTTAAAACTTACATAAGCAAGCGAGATACTGATTTCACTAAGAAATCTGAACCGATCATTTTTTTTTGTATTATTTCAATTTTAAAAAGAAGAATCCAAACTTTACATGTTTCATAATACTAAATAAATTAATCTGGGGTGACAGGTAGCTGATAATGCAGAATAGAGAATCTATGCAGCTTCATAAATCGTTTAAAATAAACTACTAAATTCTACCCGTGCAAGACCGGGTATATCAACTAGTATGCTTTAAACAGTGTGATTATAAATATTTTAAGTAAAACAACTTCAATGTAGTTCATTTCTGTAATTTAATTCTTGTTTGAATGTCCAGATGTTATAAAAAACGTGTATCAAAAGAAACCCAATTCAGCCGTAATAAGACGAAAAAAATGAGAAAAATACCAAAAAAATTGGATAAATTATTCTGAAGCATCTTTCTAGAAATAAAAAATGACAATTCTTCTCCATTTAAGGAATTTTTAACCTTTATTAGAGTCATAGGCATGTTTTACGCATGGGGTCCTCAGAGACCCCACGAGGGGAATATGTGACTATTTTTTCAAGAGGGTAGGAAGGTTAATTTATATGTTATAGCTGACTCATAGAGGAGTAAAAGTACGTGTCGAACTAAGATATTGGTACCATAGAATTTGAATTAGAATTTTTTCCGACTTTATACCTTATTAAATTCGTATACGGCCCCCTAATTTCCACTCCCCCTCGAAACTTTAATAGGTTGCAGATATCCACTCCATGTACAACATATCCAAATTTCGAGTTTCTAAGGTAATATTAAGTTGTTCATTAAGACTTGACAAGTCGATTTCCGGTCACTAGGAGATTTAAAAAAAATTCAGGTTTGAAAAATTACCAAACGTTTTTTTAAAATTTCAGTATGTTGTGCAACTTTTAAAGAGCTTTCAGAATTAGTATCGCACTAGTCGTTCCTTTTTAGTTTTCCCGCCATTTCGGTACTCGGAAACTGTTTTAAATTTGTATACGACCCCCTAACAGTACCACACACTCGAAAAGTTAATAGAATCTTCGGGGTCGCACATTAAGAAACATATTACACCATTTGACACCATGGAGCAGGAGAGACAAGAAAACTAATTAAACGTATTAAACTGTTCTTTTGAACCTGTTAAATAACACTCGGGACGGAATGGTTGGGAACTAAATGGTCATATCGAAGAAACTGTATAATAAGGGGGTTATTAGGGGTTTTATGACATCTGGAGGAGGGCACATAATAATAATAGATTAATGAACGTGAGAAAGTAAAGGGGTTTGATACCCTGAAGGAGGAGGAACAAAACAACTAATTAAACGTTGTAAACTGTTCTTTTGAACCTTTTAAATAAACTGGGGACGAAATGGTCGGGAACAAAGACGTCGGGGACGAAATGGACATATCGAAGAAACTGTATAAAACTGTATCGAAATTTCAGATTGTTAGAGCTTATCGGAATGTAGTGAAAGTTCAAAGGTTTTCGACACGATAAAAATTTATTTAATTGGTATTTCAGCGATTTTCTAATGCACTACCGAATTGCACTTTGGAAAGGCCCCCTAACACGTCAGTTCTAGAAGGCAATACTGAAGGAAGGACAAGGGATAAAAATAGTGTGAGAATCCTAGGGGTTTGATACACTGAAGGATGAGGGACAAGAAAACTAATTAAACGTAATAAACTGTGCTATTTTACCAGTGAAATAACACAAAAACCCTATTTGAAAAAAGATGTTTCTGAAATTAGTCACCAGTTTTATTTCTTAGGAAGAGGTTATAAGATTGGTTTGATCACAGCTGTAAAACCAAATGGTTTTATAAACTTTTCCAAAATACTAAAACTGGTGAGTAAACTCAGTGATCATTAGGGTGGTTATAAAAACATCAACTTCTGATTTTCTTCCTTGGC
The DNA here is from genome assembly GCA_024610705.1 of Tetragnatha versicolor. Lineage (NCBI taxonomy): Eukaryota > Metazoa > Arthropoda > Arachnida > Araneae > Tetragnathidae > Tetragnatha > Tetragnatha versicolor. The sequence continues at coordinate 5,755,598 of JANDEH010000024.1, read as the reverse complement.
AACCTTAACTTCAAGTTATTTAGGAAATTTCCGTTATTGAACTACTTCGAATAACGTCAATTTTGTTTGAATGGGAACGTTAGGAGTCCAAATAGGGGGTTAAAAAGGAAAATTTTCGTCATTAAAAAAATCGTACTTTCGTTCGAGCACAAACGAAAATTTTGCGTGCACAAACGTGCACAAACGATGCTCTTTCGAATGGTACCACTTTTGTGTGTCCGGGCTGATGTGTCCGGGCCAACTTGACGTCAAGACAGACGAAAAAATGTCTATAACTCTAAAAACTCGTATTTCCGAACGTGCACAAACGAAAATTTTGCGTGCACAATCATGCACAAAAAAAGGCCTTTCGAATGAGACCATTTGCGTGTGAACGGGAAGATAAAAATTTGGATTTTTCGATTTTTCGAAAAAAAATTATGAAAAATTCCATATTAATTTTTGTGCACAAACGAAAATTTTTGGTGAACGTTTGAACACATTCCAAGCTCTTTCGAACGACACCAGTTTTGTATGATTCTGCTGGTTATAAACCCAGCAAGGGGGTCAAGTAAAAAATGTCTCAAACTCAAAAAAGTCGTATTCCCGAACGTGCACAAACGAAAATTTTGCGTGCACAAACGTGCACAAACGATGCTCTTTCGAATGGTACCACTTTTGTGTGTCCGGGCTAAAGTGTCCGGGCCAACTTGACGTCAAGACAGTCGAAAAAATGTCTATAACTCAAAAAACTCGTATTTCCGAACGTGCACAAACGAAAATTTTGCGTGCACAATCATGCACAAAAGAAGGCCTTTCGAATGAGACCATTTGCGTGTTAATGGGAAGATAAAAATTTGGATTTTTCGATTTTTCGAAAAAAATTTATGAAAAATTCCATATTAATTTTTGTGCACAAACGAAAATTTTTGGTGAGCGTTTGAAAAAATTCCAAGCTCTTTCGAACGACACCAGTTTTGTATGATTCTGCTGGTTAGAAATCCAGTAAGGGGGTCAAGTAAAAAATGTCTCAAACTCAAAAAAGTCGCATTCCCGAACGTGCACAAACGAAAATTTTGCGTGCACAAACGATGCTCTTTCGAATGGTACCACTTTTGTGTGTCCGGGCTGATATGTCCGGGCCAATTTGACGTCAAGACAGACGAAAAAATGTCTATAACTCAAAAAACTCGTATTTCCGAACGTGCACAAACGAAAATTTTGCGTGCACAATCATGCACAAAAGAAGGCCTTTCGAATAAGACCATTTGCGTGTTAATGGGAAGATAAAAATTTGGATTTTTCGATTTTTCGAAAAAAAATTATGAAAAATTCCATATTAATTTTTGTGCACAAACGAAAATTTTTGGTGAGCGTTTGAAAAAATTCCAAGCTCTTTCGAACGACACCAGTTTTGTATGATTCTGCTGGTTAGAAATCCAGCAAGGGGTCAAGTAAAAAATGTCTCAAACTCAAAAAAGTCGCATTCCCGAACGTGCACAAACGAAAATTTTGCGTGCACAAACGTGCACAAACGATGCTCTTTCGAATGGTACCACTTTTGTGTGTCCGGGCTGATATGTCCGGGCCAACTTGACGTCAAGACAGACGAAAAAATGTCTATAACTCAAAAAACTCGTATTTCCGAACGTGCACAAACGAAAATTTTGCGTGCACAATCATGCACAAAAGAAGGCCTTTCGAATGAGACCATTTGCGTGTTAATGGGAAGATAAAAATTTGGATTTTTCGATTTTTCGAAAAAAATTTATGAAAAATTCCATATTAATTTTTGTGCACAAACGAAAATTTTTGGTGAGCGTTTGAAAAAATTCCAAGCTCTTTCGAACGACACCAGTTTTGTATGATTCTGCTGGTTAGAAATCCAGCAAGGGGGTCAAGTAAAAAATGTCTCAAACTCAAAAAAGTCGCATTCCCGAACGTGCACAAACGAAAATTTTGCGTGCACAAACGATGCTCTTTCGAATGGTACCACTTTTGTGTGTCCGGGCTGATATGTCCGGGCCAATTTGACGTCAAGACAGACGAAAAAATGTCTATAACTCAAAAAACTCGTATTTCCGAACGTGCACAAACGAAAATTTTGCGTGCACAATCATGCACAAAAGAAGGCCTTTCGAATAAGACCATTTGCGTGTTAATGGGAAGATAAAAATTTGGATTTTTCGATTTTTCGAAAAAAAATTATGAAAAATTCCATATTAATTTTTGTGCACAAACGAAAATTTTTGGTGAGCGTTTGAAAAAATTCCAAGCTCTTTCGAACGACACCAGTTTTGTATGATTCTGCTGGTTAGAAATCCAGCAAGGGGGTCAAGTAAAAAATGTCTCAAACTCAAAAAAGTGGCATTCCCGAACGTGCACAAACGAAAATTTTGCGTGCACAAACGTGCACAAACGATGCTCTTTCGAATGGTACCACTTTTGTGTGTCCGGGCTGATAATATGTCCGGGCCAACTTGACGTCAAGACAGACGAAAAAATGTCTATAACTCAAAAAACTCGTATTTCCGAACGTGCACAAACGAAAATTTTGCGTGCACAATCATGCACAAAAGAAGGCCTTTCGAATGAGACCATTTGCGTGTTAATGGGAAGATAAAAATTTGGATTTTTCGATTTTTCGAAAAAAATTTATGAAAAATTCCATATTAATTTTTGTGCACAAACGAAAATTTTTGGTGAACGTTTGAACACATTCCAAGCTCTTTCGAACGACACCAGTTTTGTATGATTCTGCTGGTTAGAAATCCAGCGAGAGGGTCAGACGGAAAATTTCCGTTACTCAAAAAACTCGTACTCACGAACGTGCACAAACGAAACTTTATGCTCTTTCGAATGGTACCACTTTTGTGTGTCCGGGCTAAAGTGTCCGGGCCAACTTGACGTTTCCCGCGCAAATCTTTTGTCAAAAATTTCATATAAATTTTTGTGCACAAACAAAAATTTTGCGTGCACAAACGTGCACAAACGATTCTCTTTCGAATGACACCACTTTTGTTCAATTTGGGGGTGGTGTCCGGGAAACGTCAAGTTAGCCCGGACATTTCCGTTACTCCAAAAAAACGTACTCACGAACGTGCACAAACGAAAATTTTGCGTGCACAAACGTGCACAAACGATGCACAAACGATTGGTACCATTTTCGAGTGTCCGGGCTAAAGTGTCCGGGCCAACTTGACGGACATGTTTTGGAGTAGCAGCAACCCGCTAAATAATGTAACTATCTCAACTCACATATTCCAACTCATTCATAAGTATTGAAGTTTACTTATCACAAGTCAAAAGTTTACTACGTAATAAGTCCATCAATTTAGATATTTCTAGATTAACAGTCAAGCTAGCTAGCTCCCTACATAATTTATGGTTGAAATATTCCCCCCCCCCGTGACATTCTAGGCACCACAAGGCAAGTTTGGTGGACACCAAAAACTAAAACTAAAACTTTTTTGTAATTCTTAACCTACATTCTTAAAATTTTCAGTGTTTGTTTATAAGCATGATCAAACACCCCTCACAAATTTTTAAATAAAAAACTTGGTTAGTTTTTTTTTTAAATTTAAATTTTAAACAAAAATTAACTAAATTTCAAAATGTTCCATGCGGCTTCAGTTTAACCCGATAATTTCAAAACTTCCCTAAAATATCCTTCTTTAGTGTAAAATTAGATTCTTGTAAAATTCATTTGGTTAGTACTTGTGTGAAAAAAAATATCCGTCAAAATAAATGAAATTTTTACAATTCTTACGATATTTTCAACAAAAAAGTGCGTAAATGGCCATACTTTTTAAAATGTATTTTATGTCATTCCCAATTATACAAGAACTTATAAACCATTAACTATTTATATCAAATCAAGTAAAATTTTGAAACAAATTTTAAAACTAAGCCGCATGGAACATTTTGAAATTTAGTTAATTTTTTCTTTAAATTTAAATTTAAAAAAAAATAACCAATTATTTTATTTGAAAATTTGTGATTGGTGTTTGATCATGCCTATAAACAAACTCTGAAAATTTTAAGAATGTAGGTTAAGAATTACAAAAAAATTTTAGTTTTAGTTTTTGGTGTGAACCATAGCCTTAAAAGAGTTTATCTAAACCCTCCTCTCCCTCTAAGCTTACCCTTCGCCCCCAGTGTGTCAGAGTGTCGAGCAGGTTGTCACTTTGACATCATCGATCAGCGTTAGACCTGATGAAAGGGAGGACCAGTGTCCGCTTCTGTTTACCTTCCATGTCAAACAACCTAAAACTAGACTCAACTCTTTCGGTCAAGGGAATGAAATGTGATCAACAGGGGGGATTGACTTTAATACAAAATTAACTTTCATCAAATAACGTAGGAACAATAGTGTCGAAGCCGGGTTGATACCTGCAGTAAAGCACACATACCAACTCAACTCAACTCAACTTTCATCAAATGAAGGAGTAATTTTAATTATGGAGTAGTTAATTTGTTAGGGTGTTTAATTTAATTTTATATTCCTTGAGAAAGGTCATTTTTAAAAACCTTATTTTCCAAATTTTGATGACAAAATAATCCTAAGTACATTTTCTTGATTTCACCTATATCTCTGAATCATTTATAAATACATTATAAAACATTTATTGCATGTTTTTGGGCTAATTAGGGTTCTTATTCATCCCACTCAAGGGTTCCTTTGATATGTTTGAAAAACTTAGAGTTAAGAATGCACAAGAAGTTTTTATGGAGTACACCCAGGAAAAATCTACTACCTTATTCCTTTTGTGAAGTATACTCACCAGTAAAATAGTAATCTAATCTGCTTTAATATAAGCCAACCGATTCATATTTAATTGGAAAAATATCAGTTCCTGGTGATAATTTAAATCTAGATAAACATCTAGATATCTAAACAAATAAATCCTGTGTTTTTAATTTTCGTTTTTGTAAAATTCCCCCATCTGCGAGAGGTGTTGTACTCTGAGGGGACTTGGATAAAAAATCGAGATTGAATCGGTAAGTCATGCGATTTGTTTTAATATTGGCTATTTTAATGGTATTTTTGTTTGATTTACGTGTTTTGTGTAACATTAAAGAGAACCGACCCACTTTTTCTGAATCGTCATTGTTACTGATTACTCCCAAAACGAGTTTGGTTATTTTTAAAAATAAGGGGGGGGGCTGTGCCCCCCCGACTACCATTAAGTTCAAAACCTACCTACAGTTCTTCTGATGTAGGAATTCAAAATTTTACTTTCTATTTGAGTGCTTATTTTTTTAGTTTTCCTGCGAAAGAGCATTGAAATAGCTAACATTTATACAAATAGCATATAAAATCACTAACTTACTGTTTTTAACTTATTTTCAATCTCGAATTCTTATCCATGTCCGCTCAGAGCACGTAACCGTCAGAGAAAACCAATCGAGTGTCAACAGCCGCTGACTTTTCCAACAAAAACTACCTAAACAAAAATAACTTTCTTTTTCTTCAGACTTTTCTGTTTTCTTCCCCCCATTCACACGCTTGCCTCCAATCCCTTCGAAAAGTAACGATTTATTATTCAAATGACTTGCCCGACGTTCCAGAAAACGTGATCTTCAAGATACAACTCCAACAAGCACAAAACATAATCTAATTTAAATCCTTTTATCACATTACATTGCATCTCCAACATTCCCCTTTTTTTCTTTTGCTCTGTAACAATAGAGAGGTCTGATTGATAGATGAATAATAGAGACAGCATGGACGACAGGCTTGTGTTACCATCATCAATGCAAGGCAAAATAAATTCTACATTTAGGGATCTGAAAAAAACGTTGTATTCGATCCCAATTCTGAATCGATTAGTAATTATTACCTATTTAATTAATAATCTCAGCAAAATATAAATTTAGTATATAAAATACTAGTTAATTAGTTAACAAAATTGCTTATTATCTCTAGTTGTTAGAAAATTAAGTACGATTCCTAAGTTTCGATTTCTGCTGGAATCAATTCCTTAAAGGGTTCGATTCCTTGGTATCGATTCCAAGGCATTTGATTCCGGAATCGATTCATTCATGAATATTTAGAACCCTTATCTACAACATCGAAGCTCCCATAGACGCGTTGATTTTGAAGGCGAAAAACCGCTGTAACTCACAAAAAATAACAAAAGAGAAAAAAAACACATGTTATGTTATGTTGGAAGTAAAGACTAATGATTTTGAGCGTAAAAGTTCATATCCCCAAAATATATTTATTGATGGGAATTGTGAAAAATCTTCGCGCCGAGAACGATCGACTTTCACAATCTTTATTGGATCAGATTCGGCATAATTTCACTTTCTTTTATCATAAAATGAACATTTATGATTCAAATATTATTCCTTTATGAAGTGTTAATAAAGATGCTCCTGCCTATATTTTATCCTGTATCCGTTGTGAAACGAGCCAGTTGTACACGTATCCTATTCCTACTGCTGTTTTGGAGTGTTTAAAAACGCACGGGTTTATGGACTTGATTTATAATTCTATTGGATGGTGTTTTTGTGCCATTGAAATCGTTATTTTGGTCAAAAATTGTCTGTTAAGAAACTAAGACTCGAAAGCAGCTTTTACGAACCATCTCGCACAGCTTTCGTTGGTAGGTGTGGTGTAAACTGTTTGCGTTTTTGTTTTCTCCTTCGTGAATTGCCAAATCTGGTTACCCCCCAGGCCACAGAGAAAAAGCCTAACAGAGGGCCCAAAACGCAATTTTCAAGAGGTCTTCAATTATGTCTTCAATTATTAATACGTATTCAATGAGGAAGTAGCATGATTTTTTTATATTTTTTTAATCGATTCTTCTTGAAAAATAAGCAACTACCCAAAATTGGAGGCCGATCGAGAAATTTTTTGATGGCCAAAAAAATTAACAAAAATCCACTTTTTAAAAGCGCGCGAAAACCTCAAGAGTTAGGGATCATCGTACGTTGACGTCATCATACGATAAACATTGTTGGAAAGCAATGGAGTTGATGGTATGATTGTTGACATCTTTAAACAATAAGCGTTTTCAGTCACGTGTTTTTTCTCGACTTTTAAATTAAAATATTTAATTACCTGTACATTTTTTTTGAAAAATTGACCAGATATTTCATTTTACCATACAAAAAACCGTACGGAACACTTGTTTGGTTTTGAAAATCTGACACATGCAACTTCCTTATTATCAAATGTGTTCAATTATTGACAGAATTGTAAGCGATACAATTTTGAGACCAGCTGTGATTGGATGTGACGTGTTCAAGTTCATTTTATCTGTCACTCTCAAAAGGGTATTGGAGGACTCGAAGATTGGGATTCTATTTTTCCGCCTCTCGTGGCGAAACAAGGAAAGCATGATTGATGCAATTCCAGCGCCAAAAGGGCCTCTATCAAAATACATAAAACCCTATGCTTTTTCAAATTCTATTATCGCCTATGGCCATGGAATCTCTGTTCTAGTACTCTGTGCCCCTAGCTACCATAGTTACCCTGAACTCGAATGCCAGTTAATCTTGCCAACAACTGCTTCCATGAATTCGAGAATCCGACACACTCTCTAATTCTTCCACCTCCTATGGGTCTATTTATTATTCAGTCCGATATTTCCCGTAAATGGATACTGTGTGTTCAAAGGTTTCGTTTCTTCGCTACGTGAATAAAGCATGGCGAGCTGTTATTGAAATGCTTTAGGAAAATTGATGGTAAATAGTTTATTCGGGGATCCTCCTTTTTTTGGAAGGATTATTTAGCGGATGTATGGAGATGTTTGGTGATGGAAAAACTCTTAAGGGAAAATTGGAAAATTTTTATCAATCGTCGGGTTATTGGATTGTGTCGGGAACCGAGACTCATTTATCATGAGCTTTACAATTGTTAAATACAAGCTGGATATTGAGTATAGATATACTAGTGGCAAATAGTGAGCCACGAGGAGGTTTCGGTCCGAAGGATATACGACTAAAATTTACTCTCCAAATGACAATCACTAAGTCAGTTTTTATTCTTAAGTTAGTTAATCTAGCTGTTAGAGGGGTGATAGAGCTCGTCACCAGATAAACATTTCCCCTTTTTTTTTGGCTAAGTTTTATAGGGCTGCGAGAAGGCTTATGGCGGATAACACAACTGCCTAGTCAACGTAGGGAAAAAAAACATTTCCCTTTTTTGACGACGCGACGTAAAATTGACAAGCTACCCGCAATGTAAGTTTAGAAAAAACATTTCAAGTATTGCCCGGAGAAAAACTTTTGACGTCGTACAATATAGTGGTGTTGTTATGGAAACGGGATATTCAACTCTATTTTGAGGATGATGGTTATTCATTAACGCTATAAAAGCATTTTGTGCCTAATCTGTGAGGATATTATCTAGATTTAATTAAAAGTTTTGTTTTTCTGTCAAAGCTCTTCTCGTGGAGGTAGGGCTGCATAGTTCTTTCACATAAATTATTTTCTCAACAGTTTTTTTCACTTATGTTTTATGTAAAGGGGCCATTCAAATATTATGTAAGGATGTTTTTGGTCATTTTTGACTTCCTATCCCCCCGTCAGCAAATATAAGCAAACCTCTAACCCCCACATAGTAACGTAATAAACCCTAATAGCAAGGTGACCAAAATGTGAATCGTTTGTGACCTTCACTTTGAGGTCACGGGCATGACCGTGAAGTCACCAGGACGCGTTATTGACAGCTTAATGTCCGCAATTTGTGACCAAAATCTGTGACCACTCGTGACGTTCTTGTGAAGTCACAGTACAACCAGATTGTGACTACGGGACGCGAATGTGACGTCGCAGAGTAGACTCGTTTGTGACCTTCACTTTTAGGTCACGGGCATGACCGTGAAGTCACCAAGACGCGTTATTGACAGCTTAATGTCCGCAATTTGTGACCAAAATCTGTGACCACTCGTGACGTCCTTGTGAAGTCACAGTACAACCAGATTGTGACTACGTGACGCGAATGCGACGTCGTAGAGTAGTCACGATGTGTACGTCACTTGATGACCTGATTGTGACGTCGCAGTGTCACTTGATGCCTTGATTGTGACGTCGCAGTCACTTGGACACAACGTCGCAGTGACTGGTATTCGACACGTTGCCGTGCAGTGGTCACCTCATAACTTGAATTTGACTTCTTTGTGTAGTCTCAGTGTGACGAGTCACACCGTGACCGCGATGCCACGTCACCACAACGGGGCAAATCAGTTTACACGGACACACTGACCTAGCGGTGAAGTTACATTATTTATTTATTTTCCTAAAGCATATATTGAGCTACTAGAAAAGGTTTGCTTCTAGGTCCTGCGTAAGGTCCCCTTTGGAAATTTAACTTATTACAGATATTTATATATTTTAGACAGAGATTTTAATGCTGGTGGTAACACTTTTTTTCCAAAATTAGAAAAAATTAAATAAAATTAACAATTGCTTCAAGTTTGAAATTGCTAAGTATTTTCAGGCTATTTTAAGTGCATTTTTTACTTGAAATCATAAATACCTCAATATAATCCTACTAAAACATGTCGTTACTAATCGGTCACACGGTGAAATCACAGATACCTCACGAGGTGACTTAGGGGTGACGGTCACCTTGAGAAGTCACAATGACGTTGCAGAGTGTTCACATAAGTTCTATTAGATGGCGGTCACAATGTGACCTCTTTGTGAAGACGCATTTCAGTCACTCTGTGACCTGTGACTTGAGTGACCCTCAGTGACGTTATAGTGACGTCACTGTGACTTTGGTGTTATTAGGGAAAGCTGCCCGAGACTTTTTTGTTCATTTTTCTTGTTCAAAATAAAAATGTTTAAGGAAAATTTAATTTTGGTTGAATTTTGAAATTATCTATGCAAGAAATAAGATATTTTAGTAAATGAAGTGTTTATAACATCTCACGTAAGCATCACTCATACCTATAGGGATCTTAAAAACCGTTCGATTCGAAACCGTTCGAAGGTTCGATTCCAACCAGGAATCGATTCCTGAGGGCCAGGAAAAAGTAGAATCAAATTTATTTCAATCACAAATCAAGGATAATTAGTAATTATTATTAATTAATAACCAGCAAAGTATTAATTATTTATCAAAATAAGAATTAATTAGGGAACAAAATTGTAGATTATCTGTATTAAATAGAAAATTAAGTACGATTTCTAAGATTTGATTCCGGCCGGAATCGATTCCTTCAGGGTTCGATTCCTTGGTATCGAATCCAAAGAATTCGATTTCGGAATCGATTCTTCCAGAAATATTAGAACCCTACTCATACTGTTGAAACCAAAGGAAGAAAAACGTTCAGGTTTTCCTAAAACAAATCTCTTTATTACAACATAAAATCTCCCTTATATACAATCTTAGAGTTTCACAACGCTGCCAATAGATATACAAGAAACTGAGGTATAATTACTGAAATATACAGAGGCCGTGATTCAGTTGTCAACCCCGTGAGGTTGTTATGAGTTCGATTCCCAACACATACTACTGACTCATACCTGACTCATACCCTCCTCTTGTCAAGATAAATAAGCAAAAATCAAACCTTCCTCCTTAGGTTCTTACCTAATATTGAACTGCCCAAAAATATATTCAAGCGCAAATTACGCATCGAATTTACTGTGAACTTTTATTTTTAGGAGATAAGTTGACTTTTTCTTTAATAAATATGTTTGATTCTCTTGGGATACGGTATTTTAGCAGTTAGGTTGCTAAGTGCATTCCATTTTATCGTAAAATTTCTTAAAAACGAGAAATATATAAATGGATTATTCTTTGTCAATCAGAAACATATCCTAATTTAAGAAATCTTGAAACAACGATAGTATCCAGTATCTGAAGCTTAATGGTTTTAAAAGAAGATAAAGTACCAAATTAGCAATTAAAGAAATGGAAACCCTTTTAATATGTCAATAAAAATGTATCAAGTGTAAGCCACTGTCGATGTCGCCTTTAGTCAAACGGGAATTTAATCTATTTCTCGATTCATAATTCAGCCAAAAGAGAGAAATGAAGAAAAATTCAAAAGTGTCTTTTAACTCTTAGAAAAAGATTTGGAAATTTATTTTATTTCTACAAGGGAATTTAATTCTTCTGGGGATTAAATAAGAGAAAGGGCTTCTATGCTTAAGTGATGGAGATAAAAATTGCTATGAAGATGCTTGAAGCTTTCCTTTTTTAAGTCTAGAAAAATTCCAGATTTATTAGAAATATGGTATTCATCCACGCAATATCGAATGTAATTATTTAAAAACAGTTAATCCAATAAATAATGGAAGTAGTATATATATTTATAATCTAAATAATAAGAATATCATAAAAATTATACTCGTTTTTTTATAAATTCAATATTTCTATTTCATTCTGAGTCTTGTGTATATATTCTGTCCATATTAACTATTTTTGAAAATAATTTTTATCCGAACCTGTAATTTATGAGGGAAATATCTTATTTCAATAACTAAAAAAAAACATGTGTAAAACTAAAACATTGAGAGATTACCGTAACGTAAAAACATTCATTAGTGGCCGTTCAATCCCACAACTTGTTTCTCATTCAAATTATTACTGGAATTATCTGATTGGCGGAATATTTGGCGTGATAAAATTTAAGATAAGCTTAAACCATGGTTATGCAGAGGGAAAAGTGTGCGGGGGATTTATTAATTTAATAATTAAAATTATATTATCTTTGCATTTTCTCTAATCATATGGTTTAAATTCCCATTAGTATGTTCTTAAAGCATAAGATATGCCTTCTTGTGCCAGTTGAAAAAAGACAGGAATTGTTGAGGTTGAATTTGAGTAATTATTGTTATTTGAACGTAAATTAATCATTACTACCAGGGTAAAACCCTATCGCGCTCAAAAGTAAGTTTTTAATCAGATCCAATTCCGATCATGAGTTTTAAACATGAAAACAGGCCTGATTTTTAAGATATTACTCAAATTTAATCACCAAACCAGGTTTTGGCGATTAATTTTGATCATTAAATTCAAACCCTGATGTGCTTTGATGTGTTTTCCCTATCAGTGCCATTATTAATCACAACCTTCAAAAACAGAACATTGAAAAATTATTGTGTTAGGTGTGTATTTAAAGCTCTTTAAATTTTTCAATTCGCCTGTGCGTGTGAGAACGTGTTTTATAAGTTCCCAAAAATATTATCAAAAAATTTCCTTTCCCGAATTGATCATGTCTGAATACCAGAGCGTTGTTAAACATTAATAAATGCTCCCTGGATGTAATTTAATTTCGCCCGCGATGGCATCGGTATATTTAAAACCATTTCAGTTCCAGACCGCCCAAGTTGATATTGAATGCTATAGGCGATTCGGGGCGGTCAGGACTTTAAGAGATAACTGCCAGAATGGACCATCAATTATGTCTTTAAAACCATGTTCCTTCTTGTGAGGTTTTCAAATTTTCGAAGATTTTTTTCGAAGATGGTCTAAAAAACGCACTTAGGGAGTTAAAAAAAGAGTTTTGGCGTTATGGAGAGAGGGAATGAATGAAAAATGAAACTACCATTACTTTTTCTTATACGTGTTTTTATTTTCATAAATAGGATAATTCAGGATTTTATATTATAACTAGCTGATATGCCCGGCCTTGCACGGGTGAAGAATATAAATTTATTATTTATGGTGTTTGCTATCAAAACCAGCTCATTCCATATTTTTTTGAAATCCCTTTTTTGCATGTTTTGAAAATTTAGAGGGTCCTTCATAACCTGGCGAAGGGATATATCTCAAATCCAGCTCATTCCAACCCAAAAATTAGATTAAAGGGTGAAAACTATGATCTCGACTGTGAAATTTCAGATCATTTGAAAAAGTTAAGTGAATGTCATTTATTCAAACTCGTAAAGACACAAATCAATTGGTTTACTGAAAAAAACCAATTTCACACAACTTTATTGAACAAAAAACTGAAAAAAAGCGTGATAAATCGTGTTTTTGCATCAAAACAGCTCATTCCAACCTAATTAGTGTTATTACGCCCAAGGTAATGCAACTGGAATGAAAATAGAAAAACTAATCGAATTCTAGGTGGTTGTACCTACAATTAAAATTTAAAAAACAAATTTAGCTTTAGAACTGTGGACGTGAGAAGTTTTTTGTCTCTCCTGTAAAATTTCCAAAAATGGAATAAGCTGGTTTTGATAGCAAACGCCTCATTTTTAAGTTTTCCCAAACACATTACTAATTTTAGATAATCAGCATTTACCAATCATCCCGGTATCCCAGGCGTCTTTTTCATATTCCGGTGTTCCCGGTAACTTTTCCTATCCTGGTGTTCCTAGTAATTTTTCTTATCCCGGTGTTCCCGGATGGACTAAAATTCCTTCCAGTACTACTCAAGCGCAATACTATAACTTTTGAATGATTTCCACATTTACAACATGGAAAAAATATTCTAAAAATTATTTAAAATTTCTCAGATTCCTTAATTAATCATTTCTTTAAGAATAAACGTTTTCGGTGAAATTATTCAATAATTAAAGCTTATTCCGTTTTGAAATTTAAGAAAAAAAATCAATATTTTCTAGTTGAAAGGGAGTTTTAATGGTTTTTGGTTTGTTTACCAACTTTCTTAAAAGTTAAAATATTATCACTTTTTGATTTTACATCCTCGTTTCCATGGACACTATTTTAACAAAAATTATATTCCATAAAGCTTTTAAAATATAAAAATTAGATAAACTGTCAAATAAAAGTATGTTTAACTATACATAACTTTTAAATTTCATTGAAATAGATTTTTAAAATATTAATATAATTTTTAAATAGATTTGTACCTAGTGTTTCTATTAAAAAATTGTTGTTTAGCATTAAATTTTCTTTGTAACAATGGAGTAAGCAGATCTCTTCTTGAGGGGTAATGAAGCTATTTCAGGAAAATGACCATAAAAAGGGTCAAAAGAGGGTCAAGGGGTCATTAAAAGTTTTCGAAACATAGCCTATGTTTTTTTCTGAGTTTTTTTACGTAGGTATACCAAGTTTGGTGCAGATCGGAAGTAAACTGTGGATTTGTATAAAAGACAAACATATATATATATATATATATATATATATATATATATATATATATATATATATATATATATATAAATATATATAATAAAAAATAAATAAATATATATATATAATAAAATAAAATATATATATATATTTATTTATTTTATTTATATATATATTAAATATATAAATAAAATAAATAATATATAAAAAATAATATAAATAATAAATATTTTATAATAAATATATATTTTATAAAATTAAAATAAATATTTTATCTAAATAATATATATTTTATTTATATATTATTATTTTATTTATTTTTATATATATATATATAATAAAAATAAATAAATATATAAATATATATATATATATATATATATATATATATATATATATATATATATATATATATATATATATATATATATATATATATATATACACTAGCTGATATGCCCGGCCTTGCACGGGTGAAGAGTATAAATTTATTATTTGAGGAATTTGCTATCAAAACCAGCTCATTCCATATTTTTCTGAAATCCACTTTTTTGCATATTTTGAAAGTTTAGAGGGTCCTTCATAACCTGGCGAAGGGATATAGCTCAAACCCAGCTCATTCCAACCCAATAAACTGGAAAAAACTACTTCACAACTTAATTGAACAAAAAAAAACTGAAAAAAAGTATGAAAAATCGTGTTTTTGCATCAAAGTCATTCTAACCTAATTAGCGTAATTACGCCCAAGGTAATGCAACTGAAAGGAAAATGAAAAACTAATCAAATTCTAGGTGGTTATACCTACAATTAAAAATTTAAAAAGAAATTTAGCTTCAGAACTGTGGACGTGAGAAGTTTTTTGTCTCTCCTGTAAAATTTCCAAAAATGGAATAAGCTGGTTTTGATAGCAAACGCCTCATTTTTAAGTTTTTCCAAATACATTACTAATTTTAGATAATCAGCATTTACCAATCATCCCGGTATCCTAGGCGTCTTTTTCATACTCCAGTCTTCCCGGTAACTTTTCCTATCCCGGTGTTCTTAGTAATTTTTCTTATCCCAGTGTTCCCAGATGGATTAAAATTCCTTCAGTTCTCAAGCAATATAATTTTTGAATGATTTCCACATTTACATGGGAAAAATTAATCTAAAAAGTATTTAAAATTGCTTTGATCCCTTGATTAATCATATCTTCAGGAATTAACGTTTTCGGTAAAATTATTCAATAACTAAAGCTTATTCCATTTTGCAAATTAAGAAAAAAAATCAATCTTTTCTAGTTGAAAGGGAGTTTTAATATTTTTTTATTTGTTAACCAACTTTCTTAAAAGCTAAAATATTATCACCTTTTAATTTTACATCTTCGTTTCCATGGAGACTGTTTTAACAACAATGGTATTCCATAAAGCTTTTAAAATATAAAAATTAGATAAAATCTCAAATAAAAATATGGTTAACTATATTAAACTTTTAAATTTCGTGGAAATATATTTTTAAATTAGTAATATAATTTTTAAATAGACTTGTACCTAGTGTTTCTATTAAAAACTTATTTTTTAGCATTAAGTTTTCTTTGTAACAATGGGGTGAACAGATCTCTTTTGGAGGAGAAATAAAGCTATTTCAGCAAAATGACCATAAAAAGAACAAAAAAGGGGTCAAGGGGTCATTAAAAGTTTTCGAAACATAGCCTATGTTTTTTTCCGAGTTTTTTTACGTATGTATACCAAGTTTGGTGCAGATCGGAAGTAAACTGTGGATTTGTATAAAAGACAAACATACCCACACTTTGTTTTATTATATTAGATACATACATATATACCCACACTTAGTTTTATTATACTAGGGAGCTACCGCCCCCTGCTCGCTATCGCTCACCAACCCCCGTAAACTGCTGACGCAGGACCTTTTGGAATTGCTTCGCAATTCCCACAAATTCCAACTCGCTGAACTTAATACACTTTATAAAAGAATTAAACAATTTACAGAAAAAACGTCAACCAACTTTCCAAAAATACGTCACAAAATCCCCTCCATTAATAAATCTCTTTTAACAGTTTGAATAAGATATTAACTCGAACTTATAAAAAATTTAAACGAAATGTTTTTAAAAATATGTTTTTAAAATTATTTTTAATCTATGATTGGACCAAATAAATTTTCTCTCGTTAGTATAATATGCCTAGTGTTTATCATTCATATTTTTGTTTAAAACCAGACTTGTTAAACAATACCGTTTAAGCAATTGAAAATAATAAGAGACAAAACATCACTCTATGTTTACAATTAATTTCGATAAAATCCAGACTAAAAATTATAAATATTGGACAAAAAGTGTGAAATTTTAGTATAAAATGGCGTACATGTAAGTTTTTAGAATATGTTTTTATCAGTCTTTGAGTGATATTTCATCAAGAAAGTACTTCTTTAAATGGTGAAAAAACATTTTTCATCTTAAAATATAGCGTCAATCGGTCGTTGTGATTGGATGCATAATAATTTGATTGACAGTACTTGCTTTGTAACTGCGACCTTATCCGTTATCTAAAAATATGGAAATATTTTAAAATTGAGAATTTTTTTGAAAAATCGAAGGGCTTACTCGGAAATCCGGAAAGAATCCGGACATTTTGATACAATATATGTGTCATTCGGTTCAGTAATTAAAAAGCCTTTCTCTGGAAACCGTTCACCGAAAACTTTTTTTTAGAATAGAGAGATTAGATAGTTGGTTTTTATCCGCTGTTTATAGTAAAAGAAAATCGATTTAGAGCATTTCTTATTAGTTAAACTGCCTTTAAATTCTTTTCACTGACATTATTGGAACTCCGAGTTAAAATAAATACCGTTTAAGCTAAGCTTTTGGGATGTAGAAGATAAATGGTTATATGAGGGGAAGGTTTAGTCGATATATGCAATTGGGTTTGTTTAAAAATCAATTTGAATGGTTTTTACCAGTACAGCTCAATTCATTTTTTGGATATAAATTTCTTTGAAATTGTATTTAAAATGTTCTTTGCTGAATACGTGATTCATTTTGATGATCTTCCATTTATATCCATGGCACGCAATGCATTTAAATGTGAAGGAGGTTTAGAGAGGTTTTAAGAACATGTTAAAGATATATTATCTTTTTTAAAGTATTACCCATAATCTGTCATTCATAGATGTTTTCAATTTGATGGATTTCAATTTGAGTTTTGTCAAGAATAACTTAAATTGTAAAGAATAATTTGTTTTTATTTTGTTGCTCGTTTTTAAAAATGTTTTTTATTATTTTTTCAAACATAAATATAGGATTATAAAAATAAATCTTCCCTCATTCAAGAGCCTACAAGAGCCGCCTCGAGCATAAAAGGAAGTTAAAAAGTAAATGAGTCATCCAGATATGGCACAAAGCGTTTTATTTCAGCATATATTAACTACCATCACTCCCAAATTTAAGTGGAACAACCCATTTCCATAGCAAGAACCATAATATCCTACGATGTCAAAAGTTTTTCTCGTGACTATAGCTACTAAGTAGGGATAAATTGAGAGTTCTGGACCAGGTGGATCGGTGGATCAAGTGATGTAAGCGTAAAGTGATAACGAAGCGTTGGGTGATAACGAATATCTGCCTAGTTTAGTTATGTGAAATGCTTGTTTTCATTTTTAATTAATTTTATAAATGTTTTTGGGGATATTTAATTTTTATAATGTCTTTTTTTTACTGATTTTTAGTGTTTTACTGATACAGTGTAAATTTTAAGGCTATAAGGAGTGTTGGATCATAACGTATCTCTTTAGTTATGTGAAACGTTTTTTTTTTCATTTTCTTCTAAATATTTCTGAAGTTATTTAATTTTTAATATTTTTTTTTGCTAATGTTTTAGTGTTTTTATAAGATGCACTGTAAATTGAATTCCGACTTTAAAAGGTAATAATATGAAAAACAATTTTCGTTTTACTTTTTCAATAATTAAGAATTTATCGTGTGACATGTTTACACAATTATTTAATATTTTTTAACAGTTTTATTAGTTAAGATTTAATTTAGAGTTTACAAAATAGCCAAACCTATATGATTACTAACTATAACGGTTATTACAACAGAAATTATTACAATGAAGATGTGAAACAATATTTAGATAAAGAAGGTTAGGGTTTTTCAAACACAATTCTTAGAAATTGAATTCGAAGTTACTGAAAATATGAAAAATTACGCTTGAAAGTATGATTTCGAACCTCCTGTAACCTCCATACATATTTAACATGCTTACTCCTCTTCTTTTATTCACTTTTTTAATATTTTTTGGAAGTATATAACATTTTAGTGCTTTTTACTAAGTTGGTATTTTTTATAAGATACACTATAAATGAATAAATTAAATTTTATTTCAAGATGTAATAATTTGAAAATAATTGTCGTTTTACTATAAAATATTGAGGAATTTAATACTTAACATGGTTACATACTTAAATTTTTTTTAACAGTATACGCATTAGCATAACCCTGTATTTAGCATTCATACGAAAAAACAACGATTTGTCCAAAACAATGCTAATCGGTATTCCCCCTTCGTTTTAGAAACGTGTTACGAGTCCAATGATATGATATTAAGAAATTCACTAACTTGAAATAAAATGTTTTATTATAAAATGCAATCCTTCAGCAGTGAGCTGTGAGTTCAATGATTTGATAAGAAATTTTCTACATTCCTTTAGTAGGTGATAAGATTACAGCCGATATGACCTAATCCATATATAATGTTAACTCTAACTTTAATGAAAGAAACTGCTGTCAAGAAGTCAAGTATTGTGAGCTAATATGTATATAACGTTAATTTTATATTAACTGTAACTTTAATGGAAGTAGCTTTTTATCATTAATACGATTGCTATCACTAGGACAAACATTGTTAGCTAATCTGTATATAACTTTAGTATTAAACTAACTGTAACTTTAAGGGGGAAAATAACTTTTGCATCTGGCAACCATACAATTTTATAAAAAACATATAAACTAACATATGAAAGAAATATTTTTCCATAAATTTTGGATATACTGACTTCTCTTACCTAACACCTCCTTACACTTATAATCCATATCGAAAGTATTCGAATAAAAAATTAAAGGTGAAACATAACTCAAAAGGAAGTACACATTATAAAAACCAAGAAATTCTTTATAAAATCTAAAAACTCTACTAAAAATGAAGACTACTACAGAAAAAAAAATTAAGATCTTTGTTAAACTAGTGGTAAAAACTTTGTTAGAAATGAAAATGAAAAAACACAAAAGCATTACAATAAAAGGAATCTTATACATTCTAAACTAAAATTTTGCTAAAAATTCAGATAAACACACTACAAAACTAAAATCTTTTGTAAAAATAAAAACTTATTCATTCTAAAACGAAAAATTTACATGAAATAAAAAAAATTATACACTTCAAAACTAAAATATTTCTTCAAAATAAAAACTAGAAAACAAAAAACTTTACAAGAAATGAAAACTTATACAATAAAAAACTAAAATATTTGTTAAATATAAAAACTTGACTGAAAATTTTGTTAAAAATTAAGACAAATGAATAAAAATAACTTAATACTTTGTTAAAAATAAAAACAAACACAGAAAAAGTTCACAAGAAATGAAAACTTATACACTGAAAAACTAAAATCTTTGTTAAAAATAAAAACTTAATTGAAAATTTTGTTAAAAATTAAGACAAATGCAGAAAAATAACTTAATACTTTGTTAAAAATAAAAACGAACATAGAAAAACTTTACAAGAAATGAAAACTTATACACTGAAAAACTAAAATCTTTGTTAAAAATAAAAACTTAACTGAAAATTTTGTTAAAAATTAAGACAAATGCAGAAAAATAACTTAATACTTTATTAAAAATAAAAACGAACATAGAAAAACTTTACAAGAAATGAAAACTTATACACTGAAAAAATAAAATATTTGTTAATAATAAAAATTTTACTGAAAATTTTGTTAAAAATTAAGACAAATGCAGAAAAATAACTTAGTATTTTGTTAAAAATAAAAACAAACACAGAAAAACTTTACAAGAAATGAAAAATTATACACTGAAAAACTAAAATCTTTGTTAATAATAAAAACGAATACTGAAAAAGTTTACAAGAAATGAAAACTTATACACTGAAAAACCAAAATCTTTTTAAAAAGAAATACTTCATACCAAAAATAAATTAAAACTTTGAAAAAATTTTACAAGAAATAAATAGTTACACTAAAAACTTTACTAAAAAGAAATAATTACTAAAAACTTTAACAAAAAGAAATACTTAGAAACTATAAAACTAAAAGCTTTGTTAAAAAATAAACACAAATACAGAAAAATAACTTTATACTTCACTAAATATAAAAACTTAGAAGCTATAAAACTAAAAACTTTGTTAAAAATTAAAAAAAATAACAGAAAAATTTAAAAAATTAATAAAAACTTCAAAAAAATATTACAAGCAATAAAAATTACAGCAAATAAAAATTTCAGATAGAATTCCCAGATTTTGACTCTAATTCTGGGGAGGGCCGCGGGTACCCAAGAGGGTACCCTAGGTATGTAAAGAGCATACCCGCGGCACTCCCCAGAATTAGAGTCAAAATCTGGGAATTCTATCTGAAATTTTTATTTGCTGTAATTTTTATTGCTTGTAATATTTTTTTGAAGTTTTTATTAATTTTTTAAATTTTTCTGTTATTTTTTTTAATTTTTAACAAAGTTTTTAGTTTTATAGCTTCTAAGTTTTTATATTTAGTGAAGTATAAAGTTATTTTTCTGTATTTGTGTTTATTTTTTAACAAAGCTTTTAGTTTTATAGTTTCTAAGTATTTCTTTTTGTTAAAGTTTTTAGTTATTATTTCTTTTTAGTAAAGTTTTTAGTGTAACTATTTATTTCTTGTAAAATTTTTTCAAAGTTTTAATTTATTTTTGGTATGAAGTATTTCTTTTTAAAAAGATTTTGGTTTTTCAGTGTATAAGTTTTCATTTCTTGTAAACTTTTTCAGTATTCGTTTTTATTATTAACAAAGATTTTAGTTTTTCAGTGTATAATTTTTCATTTCTTGTAAAGTTTTTCTGTGTTTGTTTTTATTTTTAACAAAATACTAAGTTATTTTTCTGCATTTGTCTTAATTTTTAACAAAATTTTCAGTAAAATTTTTATTATTAACAAATATTTTATTTTTTCAGTGTATAAGTTTTCATTTCTTGTAAAGTTTTTCTATGTTCGTTTTTATTTTTAACAAAGTATTAAGTTATTTTTCTGCAATTGTCTTAATTTTTAACAAAATTTTCAATTAAGTTTTTATTATTAACAAAGATTTTACTGTTTCAGTGTATAAGTTTTCATTTCTTGTGAACTTTTTCTTTGTTTGTTTTTATTTTTAACAAAGTATTAAGTTATTTTTATTCATTTGTCTTAATTTTTAACAAAATTTTCAGTCAAGTTTTTATATTTAACAAATATTTTAGTTTTTTATTGTATAAGTTTTCATTTCTTGTAAAGTTTTTTGTTTTCTAGTTTTTATTTTGAAGAAATATTTTAGTTTTGAAGTGTATAATTTTTTTTATTTCATGTAAATTTTTCGTTTTAGAATGAATAAGTTTTTATTTTTACAAAAGATTTTAGTTTTGTAGTGTGTTTATCTGAATTTTTAGCAAAGTTTTAGTTTAGAATGTATAAGATTCCTTTTATTGTAATGCTTTTGTGTTTTTTCATTTTCATTTCTAACAAAGTTTTTACCTCTAGTTTAACAAAGATCTTAATTTTTTTTTCTGTAGTAGTCTTCATTTTTAGTAGAGTTTTTAGATTTTATAAAGAATTTCTTGGTTTTTATAGTGTGTACTTCCTTTTGAGTTATGTTTCACCTTTAATTTTTTATTCGAATACTTTCGATATGGATTATAAGTGCAAGGAGGTGTTAGGTAAGAGAAGTCAGTATATCCAAAATTTATGGAAAAATATTTCTTTCATATGTTAGTTTATATGTTTTTTATAAAATTGTATGGTTGCCAGATGCAAAAGTTATTTTCCCCCTTAAAGTTACAGTTAGTTTAATACTAAAGTTATATACAGATTAGCTAACAATGTTTGTCCTAGTGATAGCAATCGTATTAATGATAAAAAGCTACTTCCATTAAAGTTACAGTTAATATAAAATTAACGTTATATACATATTAGCTCACAATACTTGACTTCTTGACAGCAGTTTCTTTCATTAAAGTTAGAGTTAACATTATATATGGATTAGGTCATATCGGCTGTAATCTTATCACCTACTAAAGGAATGTAGAAAATTTCTTATCAAATCATTGAACTCACAGCTCACTGCTGAAGGATTGCATTTTATAATAAAACATTTTATTTCAAGTTAGTGAATTTCTTAATATCATATCATTGGACTCGTAACACGTTTCTAAAACGAAGGGGGAATACCGATTAGCATTGTTTTGGACAAATCGTTGTTTTTTCGTATGAATGCTAAATACAGGGTTATGCTAATGCGTATACTGTTAAAAAAAATTTAAGTATGTAACCATGTTAAGTATTAAATTCCTCAATATTTTATAGTAAAACGACAATTATTTTCAAATTATTACATCTTGAAATAAAATTTAATTTATTCATTTATAGTGTATCTTATAAAAAATACCAACTTAGTAAAAAGCACTAAAATGTTATATACTTCCAAAAAATATTAAAAAAGTGAATAAAAGAAGAGGAGTAAGCATGTTAAATATGTATGGAGGTTACAGGAGGTTCGAAATCATACTTTCAAGCGTAATTTTTCATATTTTCAGTAACTTCGAATTCAATTTCTAAGAATTGTGTTTGAAAAACCCTAACCTTCTTTATCTAAATATTGTTTCACATCTTCATTGTAATAATTTCTGTTGTAATAACCGTTATAGTTAGTAATCATATAGGTTTGGCTATTTTGTAAACTCTAAATTAAATCTTAACTAATAAAACTGTTAAAAAATATTAAATAATTGTGTAAACATGTCACACGATAAATTCTTAATTATTGAAAAAGTAAAACGAAAATTGTTTTTCATATTATTACCTTTTAAAGTCGGAATTCAATTTACAGTGCATCTTATAAAAACACTAAAACATTAGCAAAAAAAAATATTTATATATATATATATATATTTTTATGTTGTAATATATGTGGACTTGGAATGCATTTTATAAAATCAACAGCATATGTAATTCAAATACCTCTTATTTTCACGCAGTTTATCATGATAGTGAACAAGCTGTTGATAATTTTAATTCAAATTTTACTGAAGAAGCATGTCAGGTACAAAAATATTGAAAATCAGCATTCTCACATAATTTTTTCCAAGTTAGATGAAGAAAATATAATTATAAATGAGCCCACTCTGCCTACTTTTGTTGGAGAGTAGAACATGCATGCATGATAAAGGGTGTATTTCCTCAAATGCATGGATTCTTTTCAAAAAGACTTTAAATGCTAAAACAGCTGAAGAAAGAAAAGTTCAACAGATAATCTAAATAAGTAAGAAAATTCCAGTAAGGAAACTATATGTGCCGAAAATAATTTCGGCGGTCTAATGTGGGAGAATACCATATTTATGTATCATGGCGATTCTCTCTATAATGAGTAGCTATTTTTTCGAGAATTCCTTGATTACTGGAGGGACGCGGGTATGGTCCTTGCATACCCATGGTACCCTGTTGCGCACCCGCGCCCTCCCCCGAAATCAAGGAATTCTCGAAAAAATAGCTACTCATTATAGAGAGAATCGCCATGATACATAAATATGGTATTCTCCCACATTAGACCGCCGAAATTATTTTCGGCACATGTAGTTTCCTTACTGGAATTTTCTTCCTTATTTAGATTATCTGTTGAACTTTTCTTTCTTCAGCTGTTTTAGCATTTAAAGTCTTTTTGAAAAGAATCCATGCATTTGAGGAAATACACCCTTTATCATGCATGCATGTTCTACTCTCCAACAAAAGTAGGCAGAGTGGGCTCATTTATAATTATATTTTCTTCATCTAACTTGGAAAAAATTATGTGAGAATGCTGATTTTCAATATTTTTGTACCTGACATGCTTCTTCAGTAAAATTTGAATTAAAATTATCAACAGCTTGTTCACTATCATGATAAACTGCGTGAAAATAAGAGGTATTTGAATTACATATGCTGTTGATTTTATAAAATGCATTCCAAGTCCACATATATTACAACAGAAAAAATATATTCTTTTTTTCCGTCATTAGTATTTCAATGCATTAAACTCATTATAAACAAAAAAAAATTTGAAGTATGTTTAAGTATTAAAGTAATAGAAATCAATACTAAATTTTAAAATAATGTTTAACACCAAGTTTGAAATTTCTCCCCGAAAAAAAAATTCATAAGTAAAAATAAAAATATGTAACATTTAAATTTTTTGATCAAAGCTTCAACACATTAAATAAAATATATAAATATATATTTAAATTTATTTTTAAAATTAATGAATTTGATACTTAATTGAAAAAATGGTTTATTATTAGAGAGAACTGTGACTAAATGTAACTAATAACCACAGGGGAAAAAACTGCGTCATGCGATAAATCTTTCATGTCCCAAGTCATCTGATAGCGATAAGTTTAAATCATTGTGTTCTATCCTGCTTCAACAAAACCCCTTATCTCCCCCCTTGACTCACTCGTAATCTTTCAGGATATCTGTTCATAGTTAAATGTATTTAACATTTAGGTTTATCAAAATTTTTCTATATGAATATTAATATTAATGAAGTTGAGTAAAAAAAAAATTCCATTGTTGTTGTTGTCTTGTCCAGCAAGCAGTGCTATTTCATCAAATTGATCCAAAAGTGTTCAAGACAGCTCTGGACACATAATAACTTCAGCGGAATAGAGGAGAAAACAGGAGAATATTTCCATCTAAGTTTTTTTTCTTTTTAAATATAACACACATAGTGTAAAAAATTATCCTGCACAGCTATAAAGATTTCCACTCTCCAATTTTTTAAACCTTTATATATATATATATATATATATAATTACTCTTTTTCCCAAAGAATTCTATTTTTTTGTGGTTTTTTGCAATTTTCTAAGAATTATAAAAATATAGTTTTAGACTTTAATTGCTTTAAGGTGTTAAAGTCTGTAAAAAAATTAATGGGTTTAAAGCTAATTTATTTTGTATATCATGAATGTTTCATAAAAAAGAATTATCAGAAAATAACAAGTCGATGATAAATATTTCATTTTTTTTATTTAAATCACATAATCATGTTTTACATGCATAGTTTACAAATCACGCATCATAATATGACGCAATCAATGAACATTTACAAAATTCTATACATATATAATTTAGCAAAATAATAAATACAAAATATACAATTTCAAAATAATATTTATATACATTAAAATTTATATACATTTATTAACAGAAACATATTTATAACAATTACAATACGTTAAGGTTATTTCGTAACTATCATGTATTTGAAGACAAGTTAAGTATCTCTGTAATTTTATAGTGGCCGTAAGCATAGCTAGACTGACCATCTGCCCGAATGTAGCGTTTGTTGTCAAAGGGGCATAGAGTTGACTTATTATACTTTACTGTAGTTAGTTTGTGATTATTGCTAGATATTTTAACAGCACTTTCAATGCCCCTTTGACTTTCAAACAAGCAAGTTTTATAATTATTATGTGTTAATTTTCGCTTAATGATAATTTTCCCCACTCCTTTTGCTGTTTTCTTTTCCATGGTTGAAGAGCTTATGGAATACATTTTTGGTTTTAAACCAACGAATTCACTAGCTACTTCACCTGCCAGTTCGTCTTTCATCTTCCCAAGAACTTTTTTATTATCAATACTATATAGTATATGGTCTTCAGGATAATCAGATGTGTCAAATTTATCTAAATCATCCTTCAGAACCATATAAATGTCCTTATCAGAAGTTATTTCATAGCAGAGAGAGTCGGTATCAGTAAAAAGTAGTTTAGCGTTCGAGTTTTTAGAGTTAAATTTAGTTTTTATATAATTATAATGAAAGTTATACATTAATATTTTTGAGATATCTAGAATAGAGAATCCTACATATATAGGGCGATTAAGGAGAAGTGAGGTCTTTATACGTTCTACTGATACCAAATCTTCAGCTATGATGTTAAAAGAGCGAAATGCAGGTGAAGCAACTAGTTTCTTCGCTCGCTTTTCTTCTGTTACTAAATCAATATTACATCTATTCCTTAAATTTTCCATCGTTTTTCCGAACACTGCATTATTAAGAAGCTTAAATAGGTCCTTTTCAAAAGGTGATTTTGCTAATTTACGTTGTTTTGTGTTAAAATCTATATAGCTCTTCAACCATGGACTTTGAGAGAACTTTAGCACTCTGTGCACCTTTTCAATTACCATGCCTTTCGCAACATATTCCTTCAAATTTCGGTAATGAAGGACATAGTGCTTTTTATCGTTAAGGTTAGGGATTAATTTAGTTTTAGGGTGTGTTTTTAACTCTAGAGATTGGGCTAAATTTTGACAGTATTCCGAAAGCATGTCAGGGGTTACTGTAAATTTTTCTGGGGCCAGAGGATAGTCATTGTGAAGATCATGTAAATGAGAGGGGTATGATAAATCTACTTCTAAAATGTAGCCATCGTCTGAATCATCAGGTGTGGAAAGGACATCAGTTGAGGTATCCACCCATTTAAACCCATGTGTCGGTAAACTCTGGGACATTGCCCAGCCATATAAATTATTTGCATCCAAATACATGATGTATGTGGATGGGAGGTTGGGATTGAAATCTTCTAAATAATTATTATTTGCCTTTCCATACCTGTTAGATATCATGGCGATGCCACCTCTAATACCTTTTTCTATGAAAAGGTGCATGTCTATATCAGTGAGAAGCTCCAACCTGACATTTGACATGCGTAAACAAGCCTGCCATGATAAACCTGGTGCGGTAAATGCATGACAGGGATCAATTTTATAGAATTCGTGTCGTGAAAATTAAGGAGAAAAAGAAAAAGAAGGAAGCTTTAAGTGGCCAAAAAAAAAAGGGGGGGTTGGATTTTAAGAAACTAGGGATATATCAAACACAGTTGGCCAAATTATGAGTACATTGCATTGCATAGTTAAAACGACCCCAGGTTCGTTCACCTTCAGAGGGGATGTGACATGATACCAAAAAGTTAAAAGGAAAATATCTTAATTGTTAATATCTTGAGACACGCAATATTTCAAGAAGAAGGAAATACTTATAAATAGGCTGCAGTTTACCTTGTATTGGCTGGTTCTGACGCTTGGACTGCTGGAGCGACTTAAGCCTGCTTAGGCCTAATGTGGGCACATGGGACTCTACCGACCGCTTCTTCGCCACTTAACGAGTCCGTAACAGTTTATATTCTCCGAAATACTGGCACTGACCTGTCGAGGGCTTTCCAAAAGTCCGTCGAAAATTAGTTCGGCTGGTGTAGGCTCCTTACCGGGGCGGATGGGAACGGATAATGTCCCACTGCAATCTCCCTCTCGTGCGGCCAGGGGGACCGCGCAATCCGGCAGGTCCGAGAGCGGGTTCGCTCCATCATCAGGGTCCACGGCATCAGTCCTCCGGGACATCACCCAGCAGATTTCCAGTGGCTCAGAAAAAGGTCCAAATAGTAGAGCATACGATGATTCTATTCGATGCTGATCCAAATTGCAAGTCCGAGAGAGCTGCTGTCAATAAGTAAAAATGAAGGGGCCCAGACAAAATCGAATTTAGATGAATTATGATTTATTCCACTTGAACGGTTTCTCGGCGAATTACAGCACAATCACACCAGTCAGGGGCCTTTTAGAAATTCCAGAATTAGTTCACAAACGGGGACAGGATCGGACGGACTCCGCACGGAGACACGTCCGACCTGGGATTTCTTAAGCAGCAGCCAAAAATGAAAAGAACGAAGTGCGAAGTGAAATCTGAAGCGAGCGCCAAAACTTAAATCAGCAAACGCAAGTGGGAACAAATGGCGAAGTATCGCCCAAACGCGCGCGAATGAAGAACAAAAACAGGTTTAGCATGGAGCATATACCGAGCGCGAGAAAGACAAGCGCCAAGGCTGAAGCCAACGCTTGGCGAGAAAAGAGAGCGCAAAAAGCAACCCCAAACAGTACCGAACAAGAGAGAATGACACATAGGTTTTGTGCAAACACGTTTAGAAGTGAGGCGGGAAAGTTAACATTAAGGAAAAGATGATGAAATCAAGGGAGTAGTTGGGAGAGATATGCAGTGAAGCCAAAGCTTCACTACAATTCGAGAGATATTTTCCTAAAGTTTTCGAAAACGTCTGCCAAGAGAAGGACGTCACTGCATACATATAAGTCATGGTATTCACCCAGATTAGAAATCTGGAATGAATTCCAGACATTTACAGCATGTTTGTAGTCGTCATCGGAAATTTCTTCCTCCGTCAGTGAGCTATAAAATTTGTCCTTCTCGGGCAGTTTTGTTTCGGAAAATCTTTGAAAAGAATCCATGTATTCGTAAGGGTAACACCCTTTTCGAAGCATGAGATTGCTCTTATCTCCGAAGTAAGAATGGGTATGAATGGCTTTATCGGGGCTGAGGTTTGAAATTAATTTGTCAAGGGAAGCATTTAAAAATTGGAGGGAATCTAAAAATCTGAGGGGGCCAACAGAGAATGATATAAACTGCTCATTATTGTTTGGAATGCACTGTATTTTCCTATCCTTGAATTTTCCTAGAGCTTGAATGATAATATGACTATCGTAGCCCCTCAAATTGTGAATGATAACAGGAATGTGGGAGGCAATTTTGAAGTCCAAATTACATTTACTGTGGGCAGCGCCTCTATAAAAACCTGTTAAGTGGTCATGGTCCCTGACTTTCTTATTTTTAAGCGGTTTTTCACAAATGTGACAGAGTGTAGCTGCTTTAAAACTCTCCTCGTCTAGTTTGGAAAATTTCATCGGGGTGTTGGTTTTTAATATTTTCCTTATCTCATCTGCTTCGTTAAGAAGACTTGATAAGAAATTTTCAGCAGCTCTCTCACCGCGATAAATAACCGGTTTTTTAGTTAATTTACCGTCAGGACCAACAATTGCGTAGGAATACCCACAGGGAACATGATTTGATATGGGGACTGTGTATGAACGTGAGGGATTAGGAATACAAGTGGCATGCTTTTCCAAAATACACTCAAAATCAGCATAAATGGTGTAGGGGACAGGGAGTTTCATTTTGAAATTGTCGAATTTAAGCCATTTTTCATGTTCTGAGGGCATTTGAATTTTCTGGGGACCATGGGCTCTACAGTTTTCAGCATGGGAATTGTGGGTGCGTTGACTGCTAAAGCGGTGGAGGCAGTAGTTACAGTAAAAGGCTTTTTCTTTGTGTTTAGTTAAACTGTTCAATAAGGCACTCTTGTTTTTAATTAGGCAATAATGTCGATCTTCATCATTAGATATTAATAGTAAATCAATATGAACTTTAGAATTAAAATTAGTAATTTGTAATGGAAATACTCCATCGTCATCATTATAACCAAATACATTGATTGAAATGTTATTTTTTCTTTCAAATTTCTCCACCTGAGAAAGAGGAGTGGGAAAATCTATACCCGATACGTATAATTCGTCTTCAAATTCAAGATAGTTACTCACCCTATGTTGATTATGTGCAGCAGGATGTAATGCTGCTAATACACTCCAAAGAAAACATTTTTGATCTTTGTTTTGTATATTGATAATAGCATGTTTCACTTGCAGATTTCTTGGGAGGGGTATGTAGGAGGAGGCAGCTAGCGGTGTATAAACACCAAACTTCAGTTCCAAATGTAGAATCTCATCAATCACCCAGCCGGATCCTCTTCCTTCATATTCATTAAACGATGCAACAACCTATAAAACATTACAATGATAAGTTAGCTTTTAAACATAATTTATGAAGCTTCTGAAATCTAACGTTTAGAACTATTAGTAGAATCAATTTAAAAAATTACTATTGCATATAAAAATTTTATGAGTAATTTATTTGAAGATTCATATAGTATCATTAATTTAAAACGTTAAAAACAATAAGTTTGAAATTATTAAAAAAAATTATTAAAAGATTTATGAAACAATACATCATATAAATATTTTCAACTTACTTTGTCAAAAGCTGCTTCAAGATTAGGTGAGGAGTCCAGGAGTACTGTTTCAGATTTGCTGCTGAAATGAGCAACGCAAGTTTCGTCCGTGTCTGCTGAGATTCTCCGGGTGAGTTGCACTGCCAGGACCAGATAGTATTTGATGCCTTTTTCAGCTGTAGTAGCTTCTTCGATGCGATCTTTAAGTTCGGTCTCTTTGGAGCGTAAAAAGCCAAGAACATCCCTTTTGTTGCTATCGTCAGGTAGGAACTGGCAATCACTAAACAGCGCCGCGGCTGGGGCTTGTTTGGACGACGCGTAGAGGGGTTAGGGCGACTCTTTTTAGCTGGTGGGGTAGAGTCTGAAGCTTTTCTCTTATTGGACATCAAATGAGATTTCTCATGTTTCTGTAGGACATCTAAACGATGGAACAACTTGCGGCATTTCGAACATTCCAAATTTTTCTCACCGTGCGCAGTCTTCTTATGTCGGGAGAGGTTATCGCGGCGGGTAAATTCCTTAAGACACGTATCACAAGTGAGACTCATAATGAAAATATATGTTGATAAAAAGAGAAAGCTAACAAGAATGATTTTCTGCAGCGAATGATGTTATCAGCTAAAGTTCTAGCTTATATAGTTGTATGGTTGCCAGATGCAAAAGTTATTTTTCTTCCGTTAAAGTTACAGTTAGTTTGATACCAAAGTTATATACAGATTGGCTCACAATGTTTGTTCTGGTGATAGCAATCGTATTAATGATAAAAAAAAAAGTTACTCCCGTTAAAGTTATAGTTATTTTAATAATAACGCGTTGTATACAGATTAGCTCACAATACTCGACTTCTTGATATCAGTTTCTTTCATTAAAGTTACAGTTAACATTATATATGGATTAGACCATCTCGGCTGTTATCTTATCACCTAAAGGAATGTAGAAAATTTCTTATCAAATCATTGAACTCACATTTCGTTTCTAAATAGAAGATCAAAATGTCGCATTGTAATTCTTCATTCAACTGCTGAAGGACTGCGTTTTAAAATAAAATTTTTTAATCATACTAATTTTTTCAAGTGAATTTCTTAGTAATTATAATTTAGCGTAATAAAATTTACCATATTAACAAGAATTATTTCGGCACTTTTTACACACTCGAATTAAATAAACTATATTTTAAATAAATCTCCTTATTGGAAAGTTGTAGGAAAAATGTTTATCTAGTTAATAAGTATATAAAAAAAGTTTTGTTTTAGAAAATTAGAGTACAAAAATTAAGGACATTGTTTTTACTATATCAAACTAAAATGTCTTTCAAAACAAGTCATGTTAAAACATGTTAAATAATTTATTAAAAAATTTTTTAATTAATTAATACACTAATCATACTGTAAAAATACTAAATAATATTAAAACTATTACAATTTTTTAAAGTTGATATTAAATTTATTTGAGCGTAATGTATGTACCTTAAAATTACTAATAAAGCGGAAAAAATCCCTTAAAATATTTTTAAATGAAACAATAAACAGTCCTTTAAAAACCTAACAAACCCATAATGCAATAATATTATTTTAAATCTTTAATTAAAAATCTCAATCAAAATAAGTTAAACATGTTAAATAATTCTTAATTCTTAATTAAATAGTCTAACCATCACCCTAGCCAGAAGCGGGCTATGATAAAAACACTTATCGACCGTGCCAACCGGATTTGCGAACCACATCTTATCCAAAATGAGCTTCGACATCTGGAAAAAGCCTTACGGGCCAATGGTTATACCTATCATGAAATAAGACGAGCTATGAATCCTCGGAGATATGGTTCCAATGTGGAATCCAATCAAACACCTACTTGTGGTAGGATTTTCTTACAGTATATCAATAAGGTAACTGATCGCATTGGAAAGATATGTAAACGTCATAGGTTAAAAACCATTTACAGACCAACACGGCAAATCCGTAATTCACTCAGGTCAGCCAAGGATGGTAGAAACCCCCTTTCCGCTGCCGGGGTATACAGAATACCTTGCACGTGCGGCGCGGTGTACATCGGGACCACAGGTCGTAGCATCTCGACAAGACTAAAAGAACATGAACGTAGCTGCAGACTCATGCAACCTGAGAAATCGGCCATAGCCGAACATGTTTTATCTGCACCGGGCCACACCATAAACTTCGACGAAACAGAGGTCTTGTCTACTACAACACATTATTATACGCGCCTCCAGAGGGAGGCTATTGAAATATTTAAGCACCCTCACAACATCAATAGAAAGGAGGAGGGTCTCAGGATGAATAGAACGTGGTTTCCTGTATTGGCTGCCTTTGGTCACAGGCCTGAGAGTTCGGATCGGGAGTCGACCTCTGCACCTTTGCCAGCTGTGGTTGGTGGTTCGTTTCCGAAGTCGTCTATCGATGTTAGGATGGACTCGCCCGCTGCAGTTATCGCTTTTGAGTCTGGTGTGGCATCGCATCCAGTTGTTGATGTTCCAACTGTATATAACCTTCGAACACGCAGACGGCAGTAATCTTGATTTTGATTTTGACTTTCTAGAGATTTTTTTTTAGCCTTTTATTCCCATTGATAATGTCTGCCGAAGTTGCAGACGAAACGTTTGGACCTTTAACATCTACCTTTCGACCACGGCCTAATTGCCCGGAAGAAAACTTTTATCCTTAAATAATTAATTCCCTTCGTCATAGAAAACGAAAAAAATTTAAAACTATTCCAACATTTTAAAAATATAAATTAAATTTATTCAAACGTTAATTAAAAATAATACTTAAGTTTAAAAAATATCCTAAATCCGTGAAAAGTATATAAAATAAGCATATATTTTAGGTAAACAACATGCAGATTCGTTATCACCCAACGCTTCACTATCGCTACCAAGCTTACGTCATTCCCTCCACCCTCCACCTGTTCCAGAAGCCCCATTTTCTCCCTACTCTACTATACCGTTTATGAGAACTGTATGAAATTTTATCTGGACGAGAACAATATGGAAAAGGAAAAGTTAACTCTAGCAGTTAGGATAACAGTGAAAATTTTGAAAAATAAGTGGCAAAACACACTTTTATCTCGAAATGAGAACTCTGAAATAAAACACAAATAGCAGTGGATCCCAGTTTTATCCTTCCCAAATTTTCCATAGGTCTCAATGGTAATCCCTGAAGGCTCAGTAGGAGACCCACCCCTGGGAAGAGGCAATTATGTAACTGACCAGTAGCACGATATCATTGTATCTACACTGGTATAAAAAACTGAAACAAATCAATAATGTCAAAGAAGGGCAAGAAAGTTGAACATTTGAACATTTTATTGGGTTTCGAAAATTTTTAGATGTGGCTTACTTTAACCACACATGCGCTCCATCGCTAGTCACCATATTTCATCATAATAGTCACATTTAAAACATAATAAGAACAAGAACAATTCCTAAAAGTTTCATTAAAATCTGAGAGGGGCAGGTTGAGTGGCTTGTTGATTTCACATGGAATGACCTCTATGCTAAGTGTCATCGTCTGCGATTCAGGTAAAATAATAATAAATGAATAATTTGAGCATCCAAATATATCTTTGTTTCAAAAACTACTATTGAAAAATATTAAATTATCTGTGAACTTCAAACTTCCAGCTGGTAAAAAATTATTAAAAATTTAGTTGAATGTCAAAGTCGAACTCAATCATCAATAACCTTCCGGAAAGTTGGCTTCCTACCAATAAATATTTCATCGCTTTGTAATATAAAGCATTTCCCCTTACCATTGATTTTGTTCCTTCACCCATCCAAAAGAAAATTCGTAAAACTTCGAAGACCCAGATCAATAAAACTAGAAATAAAACTATTTCATAAATAAAAAATGAAATATTGTCTGTCTCGGACAAGTTCAGTCATAAATCTTGCATTATGGAGCACCATACCATGTCCTCTTTCGCCATCAAACATTTCCCCCCTTTTTTACTCTAATTCATCCGTTTGATTAAACAGTAACATACATAAAGTGCAGGGTGTTTCAACAAGCATAGTTTTGTCCAAAAAAATCCTTTTTATGCCAATAGAGAGATGCATTGATTATTCTGAAAAATACTAAAGAGAATACCTGTTGCCCTCCTCTCGAACAATTTATTAGATCCGTATACTTGGAGAAACAGGTATGCGCAATTTGTTTTTGTTTGAGTTTTATTTTTTTATCGAAATATGTTTTATCATAAATTTATGATTATGATCTGAGTAAAACTGAATAGCTCAAAAGTAATCATGATTTTTAAGCAAAACCAATAAAACTAAAAAACCTCATGAAATTTTTGCCCCAAACTTACGAGAGAAAATAATCTTGAATTGTTTAGCAAGCATTAAGGGTTACAAAACGCTTTAGTTGGTTTTACATTGAAATTTAATGTTAACTAAAAAACGGTAGGGTAGTTTATTTAGTTCCTTTACGTGATTATGAGCGGATATTTTATTTTTACTGACAAAAGGGGAAACTGAGAATCACAAAAAACATGCGCACTGTTTTATTATTTAAGTGACAAATTTTACGTTGTAGTAGTTAATATTTTGTACGTATTGACAATTTTTCTCATTGCTTCAAGTCTTTTTTTTTTTAGCATAAGAATATTGCATTTTTATTTTTCTTCTCCGTATCGATTAACGTATACCTTACACCTCGTTTAAGTTCTAGTTTATTAACTTTTACCGAAGCTTTGCAGCTAGTTTTTTTACGTCTCCCGCTTCTGTGTGTGTATTTTCGCTATAAATACACCTACAAACTGAATAAAATTAATACTTCGCACAGAAAAAGGCGAGCTCCTCCTACCTTCAATTTTTTCTTTGAAGTTTCTTAGGGTAAAGAAAAAAGACTATGAAGAATAAAAAAAATCCTCTTACTGTATTTTCCCCGCCGTCTTACGCGAAATATAAAATTAATTTACAGCCTTTACCGCGTGTATTGCAATTAATTAAAGGATTTAAAAGGGGCTTTTCGGGCGTTTTTTCCGCGTGATTTATGATATGGCCAGGTGCCATCACAAAAGTTGTGCTTTTAGTTTTGCTGCTGCAGGGTTTCTCAAAAGATTCTCTTATTATTAATATGCGAAAAAAAACCGCTTTCTGAATTGTGACGGATTATCTGCTCTGGTACAGGAATGTGCGTTCATTAAAAACTTCAATGGCGGAAGAATATCTAAAGCCTTTATAACGTGGCCCAATAGCGTCTGGGACTTTAATGAACACTATAGTTATTCCAGTCGCCGTTATCACATGAATTTAAGCCGTTTATTAATTTGCCTGCTTTCAATAGAGTATTTATGGTCTGTGTAAGGCTTCTTATTATTGCTGTTCAGATTTTTTTTGGTTGATATCGTTTGATCATCCTTTACTAAATTTTTTACTGAAATATTTTAATATGTGTTTAATATAATAATCCCTTTAATTCAGATTACTTTACGTCAATTTCTTAGCAAAATCTCTAAGGCTTTAAATTGCTCTGTAGAGCTTTAAATTTAAAAAGAAAAAAAAAGGAAAGTTTTATAGTTTCCCCAACAATTTTAAAGGCATATTTAAAGAGATGCCAATTTCTTTGCTTTTGTTTAATGGGAGTTTATTGCGTTATAATTGAGTCTACTCTATTTTCTGTGGTTTATTGTTCTAATTGACGATTGAATAAATTACAATTTTTCTCAATTCTAATGGAGACAGATAAAAGTAGTTAAATTATCTTATTGGTAGGCAATTTCCAATATATAAGTATCATTTTCCAAGAAAAATATTCGACCCCCTTGGATGACTTTAAAAATTCTTTGTACGCCTAACTCCCGCTTATTGCAGTCAAAGCTTATTGTATGTTCTGGAGCATATGCGCTTACTTTTCCCGCGAATTCCTTTAAAAGCATTCCCTGATCTTATATTAAAGAGAATATTACAATGTTTCACAGAAAAGGTGCAACTAGTTAAGTAAAAAAATTATTAAATAAGTTTTTATATTAAAAAAATGAGTATTTTAAAAGATTTCGTGCTAAATTAGATTTTTTAGTTATAACAACTTACTCTACATATGATTGAGTACTTGAAATTCTTCATCTTGTATAATATCCCACTAGATTGAATCACATTTCTCTGTTGCAGTGGTGAGCCAGCGCTTCAGCCCTCAAGTGTTGGCGGACGACTCTGCCTACTTAGGGAACACAGCAGTGCTAAGGTGCCAAGTGCCCGTCTTCGTCAGGGAATTCGTCACCGTCGACTCATGGATCCGCAACGACGACCTACTGCTCAAAGCTAACGACAACCGGGGTGAGTAGCTCTCGCATACAGAGTAGTACCATTATCATTTCAATTGAGTATTTTCTTACATAGCGCAAAATATTGTTTTGGAAGTTATAGGGATAATCTCTTACGTGAATATCCATAATACTCGTATCTCAGTTTGAAACAGGTAACTAGTCCAAAAACCAAGTTTTTGAGGAAATCTGTGAAAAATCTAGATGTAATGTATCAGGACTTACTCATCTAAACTCTTCCTAGCAACCCAATAGGATTTCTGTTTACTCAGTTTATCCTTGCCCGAAGTGAAAGGGTCCAAAAAATAGCAGTCTAGTATATGGGCCTCGCGTTACGTTGACCACGTAACCGAAAATTTATAATTAAATTTTAAAATACATCCCTGTATAAAAAGACATTTTTCTACATGCAAAGTGAAGGACATTGTTGGAAGTGTATTAGTGTTTTTCTTGTAAAATTACTTACTCCCGTAAGCCCCGTGCTATACATTGTGGTGCACGGGGAGCTTTTTGTTTGTTTAAATAACTAGGGAGCTACCGCCCCCTGCTCGCTATCGCTCGCCAACCCCCGTTAACTGCTGACGCAGGGCCTTTCGGATCGCTTCGCAATCCCCACAAAACCCTGCTCACTAAAATTATTTATTTATAAAACATTCGTTATAACAATTAGTAGAAAAAACGTCAACCAACTTTCCAGAAGCACACTCTCTTAAAAGTTAGAATATTTATTGGTTAAATTATCAATAATTTAATCAACACGCTTTCCTTGAAAATATCCATCAAGTATGCTCGTGCTATTGTTATTCAATATTTACAAAAACGTTCAGCAATGAATCTGTTAAATTTAATATAGTACCTAGTAACTCGTCAAAATATCTAGTGTTTTATCATTCAAGTTTTAGTTTTAAAACAGACTTTTTAAACAATACGATTTAAGCTATTAAAAATAATAAGAGACAAAATCTATATTGCACTCAATGTTTACAAACAATTAATTTTGGTGTGTGAAATTCTATACTTGAATAGTAGATCTGTGAGTTTCTGGAAAACTCTTATCAGTCTTTTAAAAATATTTTATTTAGAAAGTACATATTTTGAAGCGCATTTTTAAAGCGTGAAAGGAATTATTTTCATCATTAATGAATAGCGTCGATTGGTCATTGTGATTGGAGGTATAATAAATTGTACGACAGTTTCTTGCTGTTAACTGCAACCTTATCCGTAATCCAGTAAAATGGAAATATCTTAGAATTGAGAATTTTTTTAAAAATTCTAAAGACACTTTGCACATCCTCAAAAGAATCCGAACAGTTTGATACCAAAAACATGTTACACGGATCAGTAATTAAAAAGCCTTTCTCTGGAAACCATTTACAAAAACTTTTTTTTAGAATAGAGAGAAACTCCATCCCATCGTAACATTTGATGATTATATCCTAAGACAAAGGATATACAAAAAACGAAGAGTTTCCTGGGTTTTTTCTTAGTAGAAATTCTTAATAGAGAATAATCTCGAAAACTTGGTTCACACAAGCATTGAAGAAACCCAGCGATTTCTATTGCATGTAATCTTTTAAAAGCTAATATCCATTTACCATAATAAATTCAAACATTTTCCAGGTGAAAATGAAACAGTATAAACATGTCTTTCAATCGGAAATAAAAATAAATAAACTGACTATCAACAACGAGATTGCGTGAAGGCCCGAAAGAACCCAGAACGAATATAGCGCATTCTTATTCTTTGGAGCAGTAAAACTCCCCCTCTTACGCTAGTGCGGGCCTAAAATATCTTTTGTGTTTTTAGATCCTATCCATTTGAAAGCATGGCTTTTCAATAAGAATGAATGCGTTGAGTCTGGAAACTGCATTCCTTTAACTTTAGGGAGCGCTTTAGTACATTTGTTTTCCAAATGAAGAATCTGTAGTAAAAGTTTAAAATGGAGAGGGGATAACTGGAAATACCGGGGTTTTCAACAAATCCGCTCGGCAAGATTACTGGCGTGGAGTAGTCTGACCACCATTTGTGGTTATTTTTTTTACAAATAAATAGGCGAATCCTCGTAAATACGG
The DNA here is from genome assembly GCA_024610705.1 of Tetragnatha versicolor. Classification (NCBI taxonomy): domain Eukaryota; kingdom Metazoa; phylum Arthropoda; class Arachnida; order Araneae; family Tetragnathidae; genus Tetragnatha; species Tetragnatha versicolor. The sequence continues at coordinate 5,717,085 of JANDEH010000024.1, read as the reverse complement.
TACGCATAGCATGCTACAGGGTGTTTCAGATAAGTGTTTCATAACTTCTAGGAGGGGTAGATCACACCTAGACGACCCAAAATCACCCAGGAACGGGTGGTCGGAAATGCACCCCTATCGTGCTAGGGGGTTTTAAAATCCGACATGGTAGGTTGCCTAATCCACAGTGGAAATCGGCACGTGACCTTTTATGATTGGATTAAAACCAGCAAAATAGTTCAAGTTGACGCATTTGTTACATAAAAACCAATTTAAGATCTGAATTTCCAGGTCCTTAATGGACTATATCCGTCTGACGTCACATTTTACCCATCATGTAACCTACTGAGCTTGCAATTGGTTACCAGGAGATAGCTTGTAGTGGGATATGATTTGATAGTGAGTTTGTTTTTCCCCATCACGTGATTAAATGGGCGTGGCATGACTATCGTCCATTGGTTATTTGGAATAAATACCTGAATTGACGGTTTTAATTCCATCTTAAAAGGTTACGTGAAAATTTCCATGCCCGCTTATAAAAATTCCTAGCGTGACCCCCCCATTCCTGTGTGATTATGAGTCACCTAGGTGTGCTCTGTCCCTCCTAGAAGTTATGAAACACTTATTTGAAACACCTTGTATTTGGGTGTACAGAGTTGGGTGGACTTCTTAAAATATTACTTTATGTTTCCCGACAACAAATTAGTGGAATGTGTAAATTCATCACGTACCTATCAAATTACGTACATTCCATCAACACAAGTTCGAAGACATTCGGGCCCCAACGATATTCATCAGTATCGACATTCGACAACCCCCAGGACAAATTAGATCTTTTAATAGTTGCTCCTTCCTTAATCCTCTCAATCCCTTTCCGCCTGAGATAAACATTGAATCCTAAGGAAAATTTGGGACGGCTAGGACTGAAAGAGTTAATAATCCTATAGGTCTAGTTAATGAGATGCGAGAGACAATCGGCGAAAGAAGCCAATCAGGTGTTCGGTCCCAGGGGAGTGTCACGTAGGAAATGAATGGATTAGCCAATGAGGAAAGGATTTCTTCCGGGTGATTCCAGATCTTGTTTGGAGAAGGATTCCATGCCACTTGAGATTGAATTGCATAGGGAAATGGAGTTGTGTTACAGTGGCTGAAAGAAACCAAATTGTGTAGGAGCTCTTATGGCACATATGGATACCTGGAATGGGATAGTTTTTCAATAGGGACGAGGTGGGGCAATCAAGACCCTCCATCTAGAGGGCCTTAGAATTAGGACGTGTGACGTCAAACGTGGTCAAACGTGTAAAGTTATAAGTATTTGCAGAGCACAGAAACGTACTCTTCCCTTTAATCTTACACGGTGTATATCTATGGGTGATAATGCTGTTCTGAAAACTCCATTATTTTTTGTTTAACATAAATGTTAATAAAGTGAATTCATAAAGTGAAATATTAATTGTGGGGTAATGCTTGTGAAGAAGCAGAAAATGACGACGGTAAAATGTAATTTGTAAGGTTTTGGATTCATAAAAGTTTTGTGATATAGATTTTCCAAATAGGTGATATCTTATTCATGACTGCTGTACCATACACATGTTACTTTAACAAATAATTTCAAAATATTTTTGTGTTAAATACGAGATTAAAAGCAATCAAATTTATGTTTCTGGACAACTAAGCTCAGGTAAAACGTAGTTCTTAGCGTAATGTGTCCGAATGCCGAGTGAAATTAGAAACTTAACTTTATAAATATAGAGGAGAAGAGGGTATTATGGAATAGTCGGGTAATATGGAACACCGCTGTTATATAGGATAAGAAAGAAAAGAAAATCATATACCTGGTATAAATCATATTGCTTTATTGAACGATGGAATTTTAATAATACTTTCGTGGAGAGAATTTTGGACAAATCCCCAACGGGAATTCAAAGGAGCACCAATCCAACCATGCCAGCGCCATTTTTTACTGTTTTCATAAGTAGAATTTATTATTTGATCCAAAGAAAAGTTTTAGAAAACAAAAAAAAGAGTTCAAACGATTAAAAACCCAGCAAAATCTAAAGCAAGACGATATTTTAAACATTGGAATTTAATATTCCCGAACACTCTACTATTGTATTGAACTTCTATGAAAACAAAGAAAAACGCCAAGCACTAGTTTTTGTAAAATGAATTCAAGCCAGTTTCATTGCAGCTGTTAGTTATCAACAGTTTTCTTAAGTATCAAGTTGTATTTTGGGTTGCACAACCTAAGGAAAAGGACATTTTTCAACGAAGGAAATATTCACAAATGTGGATGATGGCAACTTTTCTTACTATAAAGCAACAGTTTGGGTTACTTTTAGAATGGGATTGGAGTTAACTTACTTTAGACTGGACAACATTCATATGAGACACTTTTTAAATTGCTTTTGAGCTATTCAGCTAAACCTTTTTTTATCCGTTCGCTTCCATTCAATTCGTGTGGTGCCAAACTTTTATTTTATTCACATAAGCTCTCATTTTCAAAGACCGTTTGTAGTACAATCTAGCTGGCTACTGAGCTGTTTAGCTAACTTTTTTACTCTTCCTTCTCCTGTGGCTGCATTGGAAACTTAGTTCAACATGCCTGCTTTTGAGCTCTTTAGCTAAACTTTTTTAATCCCTCCGCCTTCCTTGTAACTGTGGTGCCAGGCTTTTTAATTTTTTACAAAACGGGTCCGAAATCTCCCCTTTTCAAAGCCCGTTTGTAATATCTAGCTGGCCACTGAGCCGTTTAGCTATTTTTTTACCCCTACCTCCTCCTGTGGCTGCATTGGAAACTTAGTTCCACAGGCCTGCTTTTGAGCTCTTAAGCTAAAATTTTTTTGATACCTCCGCCTTCCTTGTAACCGTAGTGCCAGACTTTTTTAAATTTTTACAAAAAGGGTCCAAAATCTCCCCTTTTCAAAGCCCGTTTGTAATATCTAGCTGGCCACTGAGCCGATTAGCTAATTTATTTACCCCTACCTCCTCCTGTGGCTGCATTGGAAACATAGTTCCACAGGCCTTCTTTTGAGCTCTTTAGCTAAACTTTTTTTTATACCTTCGCCTCCTTTGTAACCCGTCGTGCCAAGCTTTTTGATCCCTTTCTAAAACGGCTTCAAAAGCCCCCATTTTGAAAGCACGTTTGTAGGATCTAGCTGGCTACTGTGCCGTTTAGCTAAATCTCTTCTTAACCCCTCCCTCCCTCCTACTGTGGCTGTATTGAAAGCTTAATTCAACAAGCCTTTGAGCATTTTAGCTAAACCTTTTTTCCCCTGCCTTCTCTGTAACCCGTCGTGCCAAGCTTTTTGATCCCTTTCTAAAACGGCTTCAAAAGCCCCCATTTTGAAAGCACGTTTGTAGGATCTAACTGGCTACTGTGCCGTTTAGCTAAATCTCTTCTAAATCCCTCCCTCCCTCCTATTGTGGCTGTATAAAAAGCTTAATTCCACAAGCCTTTGAGCATTTAAGCTAAACCTTTTTTCCCCTGCCTCCTTTGTAACCCGTCGTGCCAAGCTTTTTGATTCCTTTCTAAAACGGCTTCAAAAGCCCCCATTTTGAAAGCACGTTTGTAGAATCTAGCTGGCTATGTGGCGTTTAGCTAAATCTCTTCTTTACCCCTCCCTCCCTCCTACTGTGGCTGTATTGAAAACTTAATTCCAAAAGCTTTTGAGCATTTTAGCTAAACCTTTTTTCCCCTGCCTCCTTTGTAATCCGTTGTGCCAAGCTTTTTGATCCCTTTCTAAAACGGCTTCAAAAGTTTTGAAAGCTCGTTTGTAGGATCTAGCTGGCTACTAAGCCGTTTAGCTAAATCTCTTAACCCCTCCCTCCCTCCTACTGTGGCTGTATTGAAAGCTTAATTCCACAAGCCTTTGAGCATTTTAGCTAAATCTTTTTCCCCGCCTCCTTTTAACCCGTCGTGCCTAGCTTTTTGATCCTTTTCTAAAACGGCTTCAAAAGCCCCCATTTTGAAAGCACGTTTGTAGGATCTACCTGGATATGTGCCGTTTAGTTATATCTCTTAACCCCTCCCTCCCTACTACTGTGGCTGTATTGAAAGCTTAATTCCACAAGCCTTTGAGCATTTTAGCTAAACCTTTTTTTCCCCGCCTCCTTTTAACCCGTCGTGCCAAGCTTTTTGCTTCATTTCTAAAACGGCTTCAAAAGCCCCCATTTTGAAAGCCCGTTTGTAGGATCTAGCTGGCTACTAAGCCGTTTAGCTAAATCTCTTAACCCCTCCCTCCCTCCTACTGTGGCTGTATTGGAATCTTAATTCCGAAACCCATCATTTTAGCTCTTTAGCATTTTGCACTGTTGCAGTATTTGGTACTAAAAGTACCACAGGCTTGGTGCCAAATTACTGTATGACAAACTATTACGAGTCCTTTCAATTAAAAAATGATATTGAAGTTACAAGAGAGCATACTGCCAAAGTTCTATTGCTTTTTTTTTTTTTTGATATTTTACTTGTTTTTAACTTGAAGGAAATATTGGAGGATTTTAAATGCCTTTTGGAGAACATAATTTTTTTAACTTTCAAACACGTTAGGGTCAAGTGAAATTGAATGCACAAACACATGATCTTTCAAAACATATTAAGTGAACAAAGGCTATTGGAAGGAAGATACCCGACTGAAATTTTAATTGTTTGAGCTTATTAACTGCTGTTTTGAGAAGCCTGATGTTAAAAAAAAGTATTAGGTACTGGAAAGATTACTTTTGTACAAATAGGAGAACTTTGGAAACTCTTCTCTTTCCCTTTCCACCCAACCCTTTAGAAAAGTTTCTCAACTGCTTGATCTTTTCTCTCTTTCTCACGATGCCAGTGAATGTCACACATGCCCCATAACAACCAAACTGTGACCAGTGTGTAAAGGTAATTGTGTGAGAACTGTGCAAAACCACAAGAAAGTCTTCCTGCAATCTGCCACGGTGACTTTCTCAGCGACTTCAACCGTGTGGCCAAATTGTGACTTTGACTTGGCGTACATTGTCTAGGAGATGTAACCAAATTGGTGATTGAAGTCCTCGTTTACTTCTTCATGATGTGTATTTATGTGTACTTCATTGCGTGTTCCTAAGGAGTTAGTGATTGGTTACCCAAAACCGAATCGAGAGTTTCGAGACGTCACATCCAATAAACAAACCCACTTATCACGTCACAGTGACATTATTACATCACGGTCACAGTGAGACTCGCCACTCATATCCCATTGCGACTTTCCATTAAAAACATTACGTGACCACACAAGTCACCTAATGATCGATTCTTGAGTGACCGGAAACGTTGTCACAACAATGTCACAAAGTGACATCTCACTTCGTGACGACTGCACGATGTCGCATTCGCGTCGCTTTATCCAAAGCTGGTCACAATGTGACCGCTCAGTGAAGTCACGCAGAGTCACAGATTATCTTGATATCCAACCTTCACTGCGACCCGTTTGTGGCAATTGAGGTGCAATTCGGTGATGTATCTGGTTGATAGGGTATGTAAATATATTTTTTTTAATTTTCATTTATAAGAAATGTTTCAGATTTAAAAAATTTTGATGTTAAGATGGAGTGAATAAATATTTGGGTTATGAAAAAAATATATTAATTAATTTAATGGAGGAATAGGATGATTTATTAGTAAATTTAAATGATATATTGAAGAAAATTTAGATGAAAAATTTTTAATAGCTAAGCTTTGCTGAAATAAAATTTAGATATGAAAATTATTAATATTAAGTGTGGTTTATGAAATGTAAACAAAGGAGGGTGTGTTTTTGCACAAATGAAATATTAATTTTGCAATCAGGAGTTTACATAAATATAATATTTACAATAATTTTTATTTTCCGAATTAAAAAAAAACTGAATTGAGGATGAAGCACAAGATAAACAAATAAAACACATAAATAAACGAGTAAATAAAAAATTATGTACAAATAAATAATTAAATCAATATAAGTAAATAAAAAATACATACAAATAAATACTTAAATTACAACAAGTAAAAAATATTAAAATATTTACAAACGTATACTTAAATCAATAAGTAAAAATAAAAAAAATATATACAAATTAATAATAAAACAAAAAATACAATAAAAATAAAAAGATTTGGAAAAAATAAAATAAATAAATTTAGAAACCAATAAAAAACATTATTAAATAATTATTTACAATCTTTTTTGTTTTTATCATTTGTGCAAAAATACACTCTCCTTTCTTTGCATAAAGGCTGAGATACTTATTTTGAAGGGAAGGAAAAAAGAAATTTATTGCTATTTTATTATTAATTTATTATATTATTGTTAATTTTTTTTTAAGTTTTTTTATGAAAAATGACTACCCTATCAACCAATCGACCGAATTGCAACTTTTAGACGTCGCAGTGAAGGTTGAATGCTCTGACTTTTTAATCACCATATCTGTGACCCTGTGTGACATTACTGAGTGGCCACATTGTGACATCGTACAGTCGTCATGAAGTGATTTTTGACGTCGTTTCGGATCACTCAAGAATCGTCATGTGATCATAAGGTGACTTTATGCGTTTGGTCACTTAATGATTTGAATGAGAAGTCTCAATGTGGTGACGGGTCTCACTGTGACCGTGATGTAACGTTCCAATGACGAGACAAATAGATTTGTTTATTGGATGTGATGTCACAACGTGTTCTTGACGACTCCGGCTATCCTAATTAATTCCCTTGACGAAATTCCCGATTAAGTGTTGAATAACCCCCCACTAACACCCTAAGAACACACAGTGAAGTACACATATTATTATGTTTGTGCGAAACGCCTGCTACTGTAAGGGCCTCAATCATCTACCTGTTGCATCGCTTAGGCAATGCACGCCGAATCAAAGTCAAACTTTGGTCACTCTTTCCTTTGGTTCTTTTTTTCTCCTTTAGAAGACTTCCCTGTGATTTTGCATAGTTTTCACTCAAGTACCTTTACGCACAGGTCACAGTTAAGCTTCATGTGAGTCGCTGAATTGTCACGGAGTGACATGAGGTAAGTGTGACAGTCAGTGACGTCGCTGAGTCAATGTTGGAGCTTTCGTGCTTTGGCTTTTGATAAAACTTTTTTGTCTACTAGTTCTTTTTTTGTATGAAACCTTTTCCTAAGCAAAAACTATGGCTAACTTTTTCCAGCTATTTTGAAGATTAAATAAAGAGGAAACAGACTTGTTAAGTTAAATTTTTGGTTTTAGCACTATTGAAAACACCATAAAATACTATTTATAAGCTTAAATTTCCTTTTCTTTTCTAACCTGCAGTACTTTTTAAATGACCGATTCAATTCCAAGCTGGCAAAGAAAATCGTCTGAATATTGTCCAATCTAACCATTATTAACTCCACGTATTACTGTTCATATTGTTTTCTCATTTTCCTGAAAAATTATTTGCCAAAACTCATTTCATTTTCCTTTCAAACCTGCTTTTTTTACCAGTTGCATTTTACCTAGTTGCCTTATACACTTTCTCCCACAACCCCCAAATAATACAATGATACTGTAATTGATCTTTTTGCTCGATTTAAATGTTTTATTATTCCAAGATCCCGAAATACTCTGTATATATAGGTGGAAGTAACCAGAATCACGTTTGCTTTAGTTTTGCTGAACTTATAATTCATTCAAAGGTTTTTAGTATTAAAAAACTGTAGCTTTTGATATGAAAAATAAGATAAATTTTTTTGCCAGAAAATGAAAAAAAAAGATAATTAGTGAGAAAAATTAAATGTTTAATTTTTAGTTTTGATTTTTTTTTCAACTTTTATCAATTTCAGTATTTTTTTTTCAGTTTTATTATTTTAATTTTTTTTTGATTTTGTAACCATTTAAATTTTTTTAATCACTAGGGAGCTACCGCCCCCTGCTCGCTATCGCTCGCCAACCCCCGTAAACTGCTAACGCAGGACCTTTTGGAATTGCTTCGCAATTCCCACAAATTCTAACTCGCCGAACTTAATACACTTTACAAAACAATTTACAAAAAAAACGTCAACCAACTTTCCGAATATACTTCCCAAATCCCCTCCATGAATAAAGCTCCCTTAAAAGTTTCAATATATATTAACTCAAACTTATCAAAAATTTAAACGAAATGTTTTTAAAAATATTCATCTTAATTATTTTTAATCTATGATTATATAAAAATAACTATTTCTAATTGTTTATCAATATTCGAACCAAACAAAAACCCGGTATTTTAATATAACTCGTTAGTATAATATGCCTAGTGTTTATCATTCATATTTTTTAAACCCAGACTTGTTAACCCAGACAATACCGTTTAAGCAATCGAAAATAAAAAGAGACAAAACATCACTCTATGTTTACAATTAATTTCGATAAAATCAGACTAAAAATTATAAATATTGGACAAAAACTGTGAAATTTTAGTATGAAATGGCGTTCATGTAAGTTTTTAGAATTTGTTTTTATCAGTCTTTGAGTGATATTTCATCAAGAAAGTACTTTTTTTAAAAGGTGATAAACATGTTTCATCTTAAAATATAGCGTCAATCGGTCGTTGTGATTGGATGCATAATAATTTGAATGACAGTACTTGCTTTGTAACTGCGACCTTATCCGTTATCTTAAAAAATGGAAATATTTTAAAATTGAGAATTTTTTTGAAAAATCGAAGGGCTTACTCGGAAATCCGGAAGGAATCCGGACATTTTGATACCATATATGTGTCATTCGGTTCAGTAATTAAAAAGCCTTTCTCTGGAAACCGTTCACTAAAAACTTTTTTTTAGAATAGAGAGATTAAGAATTTTTAATTTTTTTTTTTTTTAGTTTTTTCTCTGGCACTGGCATGGATGAAATGGCTTACCTCTTAAATCCGCATAGGGTCTTTCTTACGTTGCGTTTCATTCTCTTCCAACATCCTCTTTTTTTCTGTTCATTAGTCGGAGATTCGCCTGCACCGGGATTATCTTGAGCGGTAGATTGACCATCTTCTGTTGCTTTGCTATGCTGGGAATGCATACGTTCCAGTAATTCGTCTTCGGACTTCTTCAGGCATACATCCAAATCCAACATTGGTGGTACGGGGCTAACTTCACCGGTGGATGCTATTTCTTCATCTGTTGGATTGCGGTTCTGGGAAGAATTTGCCTTTTCGGGTTCTGTAAGGTACTCATAGGAATCCAACATTGGCGATACGGTACAGGCTTTACCGGTGGATGTCATTTCTTCATCTGTTGGATTGTGGTTCTGGGGAGAATTCGTCTGTTCAGGTTCTGTATGGTACTCATTGGAATCACTCATTGGTGGTACGGGGCTGGCTTCATTAGTAGTTGCATTTTCTTCAGTTGCTGGATTTATGTCCAGGGGACACTTCTGCTTGAGTGTTTCCTCTTCGAATTCCTTCTGGCTTACATTGGAATCTAACAAAGGCTGTTCGATGCTGTCTTGTCCGGTAGAAGGCTCTTGGTGTGATGGATTGGACTCCTGGGAAAATTTCTGGATCAGAGTTCCCTCTTCGGGTTCATTCTGGGATATGGCGATTTGCAACTGTGGTGCTGTGTAGCCTTTACCGGAGCATGGATCTTGGTCTGGTGGATTGCTTTCCTGAGAACATTTTTTCTGCATAGTTTCTTGTTGGGGTTCTTTTTGGGGGATGGTGGAATGTGACAATGGGGTAGTAGTGTTGTCTTGGTTTAGATTTTCTGGTAAAATTTGTTCTTTAACAGTGGGGGGAATGGGAAGGGTTGAGCGTTCGTCATCTTGGGAAAAGTAATCAGGTTGTGGTAAATCAGGTAGGTCTTTAATGGACTGTGGTGTGTTTCTTTCTGCTGGGTTAGTTTTCTTCAGATGATATTCCTGGGGGATTGTTTTCTCATCGGGGCTGTCGTGTTTTTTAGGGGGTGACGGACTTCGGTTTTGGGATGGTGGGTGGGTGACTACGAAAGGGGCAGGGTGGCATTTAACAGGATCGGGTTCTTTTTTGTCCTTTGATTTATGGTCGCTCTTTTTTGTGCTTGGACTCAAGTTCTTTGAAGGAGACTCTTTCATAACGGTGCCTTTTGGGAAAGTAGGTTCAGGGTCTTGACCGTTGTTGGGACCTGTTGACTGGGGTCTAGCACTTTCTCCCGAAATGAGTCGCCGAATGAGGGAGATCACTGACTTCTTATCCAAATCACCAAGCATGTCCCCATTTATGGTAATTGTGCCCTTGATGTGATCGATCTGAACTGGTTTGGTTTCTTTTCGGGTTTTGGTTTTCTCATCAGGGCCGTTGCGTTTCTTGGTTTGAGACGGATAGTCTGAGACGGGGACTTTCTTCTTGGATTCGGAAGGCACAGTGGAGGATTCGGCTGGCGCAGGTTCCGTTATGTCCTTGGATTTTGGGTTGCTGTTGTTTGAGCTGGGACTCGAGTTCTTCGAAGGAGGTTTTTTCATCAGTGGTACCTCAGATCTTTTTGGTAAGTCATTTTTCGGGGGCTGGGTTTCATCGTTTTGACCATCTCCAGAACTCAGTTGCCGAATGAGGGATCTGACCGAGATCTTATCCAAATCATTCAGCATGTCCCCACTTATGGTTAAAGTGCCCTTTATGTGTTCAATCTGCATATTATGTTCTTTTGGGACGCTGTCAGAATTTTCCGGCGCGTTTGTGTTCACATCAGGGCCGTTATGTTTCTTGGTTTTACACGTGGAGTCTGGGCCGGGGACTATCTTCTCGGGTTTGGAAGGCATTGCAAAGATTTCTGCTGGCGAAACTTTAGTTTTCCTTTTTGAATGCAGATCATTCTTTTTAGCGCAAGGAGTCGAGATCTTCGGAGAAGGCAGTGGCCGTGGAGGTTTCATTACAGTGGCCGTGGAGCGTTCTTCAATGTGAGGTGGTGAATGGCATGTTGACTTGCTGTCAGCTCTTCTACCATTTCCAGAACTCAGCTGCCGAACGAGGGATTTGAGGGAGATTGTTACTGGTTCCAAATCATGAAGCATGTCCCCTCTTGTGGTTATAGTGCCCTGAATCTGAACTAGTTGGGTGTCTTTCTGTACGTTGGTTTTCTCATCAGGGCCATTGCGATTCTTAGTGCTTGGACCGGGGACGTTCTTCACGGCTTCGGAAGGCATTTTCGGGCATTCGGCTGGCACAGCTACTTTTGTATCCTTCGACTTGACATCTCTCCTGCTTGAGCTGTGACTCGAGTTCTTGGTAGGAGGTTTTGCCATCACTGGGGCCTCAGATCTATTTGCAAATTTGGGTTTTGGATGACCTGCTGGCTTTGTTTCTTCGCTCTTAACCTCTACCGAACTGAGCTGGCGAATGAAGTCAACCACTGAATTATCATTTAAACCACGAAGCATGTCCCCATCTATACTAATGGTGCCCTTTATGTGTTCTATCTGCATGTTGTCTTTTTGTACTTTGCCAGATTTTTTCTGGGCGATTGTTTCAGCATCAGGGCCGTTGTGTTTCTTTGCGGGCGACGAGGCGTCCGGACTAGAGACTTGCTGCATGGCTTCGGGTTTCGAAGGAGTGGCATTGACAGTGGCGTCTCTCTTATTGTTTACTTCAGAAGGGATGTTAAGGGACAGCCTGACCAAATATTTATCATTTTGAGGATGCTTTCTTTGTGAGATTTCTATCGGACTAGTTTGGGCCAGGGTATCTTTAGTCAGAACAGCGACGGTTTGCGTGCCAGAATTATTGAGTTCCGCGTTAGCTGTTTGTGAAGATGCGTCTATGGAAACTTTGGTTGTTTGTGTACTAGAATCATGGAGTTCTCTATCTGCTGTTTGGGAAGTTCCATCAGTGGCATCTTTGACTGCTTGAATGCATTGGTCTGTTGTGGGCTTGATGAACTCTTCGGTCTGCACTGCAATACTTGCCATCGCTGTTTGAGAAAGATCCTCTTCAACCACTGCCGGGGAAACACTATGAAGTTGGAACACTGGGAGCTCTCCTGATTTGGACAACGTTAATTCTGGGAGCGCGCTGTCATCATGGAGAAGTTCCTTACTTCCATGGGACTTTCTTTTACCCTTCGTACAGCTGTTTCCTGCAAAAAGTCATAATGTTGTAAATTTTTAATATGGAATCACACGCTCTCAAAATGGCAAAAAAGATTGAAATTATGGTAGTCAATTTTGCATTTCAAATGTCATCTACACTATTCGCATTACTGAAAATAAAATTTTTTCCTATTTTAATAGAAATTTATTTTAATAGAAATACATCACCTCGGTTTCGGTTTTTAATTATCTTCCATTCATTTCATAGGAACTGAATGAAATTCCAGTGGAAGTCATATTGATAAAAGCGTACGAGAATTATACGAAGTAGAGCTATTGAACTTAAAAAGTTATGTTTACATTGAAAAGAAATTGAAAATTTCAAGCTGCAACATCTACTTTTTAAGCTCAAAATTTCATGTAGAGGGTGTTTCAAAAGTCAGTTTCACGGCTTTGGTACCAACGTGTCCTAGGGTCACGGAAGTAAAGTTTACCCCGAGGTAAGTGACCCTGGAGAGTCCATTGAAATTACTTACAGCGCCCCTAAAGGGGAAATAAATGTTAAAAAAATTAATTCAAAAACTAAAAGAGAGGGCAAAACACCTCAGTGATAGTATTGTTGCCAACGTTATGAAGAACTCACTGAAAAGAGTTTCATGAAAATATCGTTAATATTCGCGGAGATTAGCATGTGAAAATAGCACTTTTTCAGGCCCCAAAAAAGAAAAACTTCGCAAACATGTAAGTTTTTTTTTTATTTTTTGATTAAATTTTGCCTTTATTCAATTAAAAAAACCCAAAACTACACAATAACTAAATGGGAACTAAAAAAAATGCATTGTTTTCTAACTTAATTCAATAGATATCTCTACATTTTACTGAAAAATTAAAAAAAACCGCTTTTTCATTTTTTGTGGGTTGGTCCACTCTGTCTCTCAGCTCCTCAATTTATCCGTGCAAATAGGTAAAACAGTTTTCTTTAACTATTGTAGTTTACTCACCAGTAGGAATATTAAAAACTAATTTAAATATAATTTTAATCACCAAATGTTTCTTATTTCATTTTCAACCGGGACAATCAAGATAATACCGTAAATTTCTTAACGGTTATTCCTAATTAATGAATAGCATTTTCCTCCATTAACCTATAGGTAGTGAGCTCGAATGTTCCTGAAGGGTCAATCCATATCAAGTGATCCAAAGCTGGTCGCTCGACCATTTTATAATCGAATGATTGTTTATGTGTTGATTCTTATATCATTAGAAAGTCCAAAACCACAAATTTTAATTTGTTATCTTTATTTGAATTTTTAAAGCAGCCATCGATGTTCTACGGAACAGCGATTGTAAGGGTTTACGTTAACTAGCATTATTCCTAAATGGTTTAACTTAAATTCATGGAACAAAAGCCATTTTACTCAGAAAGATACAGGCTTTATGATGGTTGAATCAAATATAAGGGGTATTGAGTCCCAAATAGAAAAAATCCCCCTTAAAGTCGAGCTTTAAGATGGTCATTTTTGACTTTTCAAACGCATATTTTTGTTCAAGGAACTATTATTTTTTCTATTTTTTTCTTGAGGAATGTGTAGTATACTTCCTAAACTTTACTTTAAAAAAAAGTTGACCTTGGTATACGTTTATTTTTAGAGTAATTAACTCTCAAAATCGGATCATTTAAAAAAATTCACCACTTTGACCCCCAATATCTCTGGTGGAACAAAGTTTAAAAAATCTGACATTTTTACTGGTTAACCCGGGAGCAGTCGCACCTAACAAACGAACGCGGGTAGTCGCGGGTGGGTATGTTATACCCAGGAATGCATTCTCGCATTTCAACACTCAATCTGCTTGGATTTACTAATAATATTACTCAAAATCAGACATAAAACAATAAATGAGAATCAATGTACTTTAAATGAAAATAATTTTCTCTCATTTATTGTGCAATCCTTACAAATTGGAGTTATGCGTTCCCTACAAATATATTTATAGCACAGTTTAGAACAGTGTTGTATTTTCAGGTCCTTTTTTGCTACCGCAAACCTCACATATTTTCGAATCCCGTTTTTATTCTTTTTGACTATGTTTTCTTCTTATGGGGTAGTTTTTGATGATGTATCAAAGACATTTTTTGAATGTATCTTTGTAGGTGCTCGAGAATCATTTGTATTTTTAGAGATTGTAGTCATAATATTTTTCACTGCCACTCTGGCATTGGTTCTAAACTTTTATTTCATACGTTTTATTCCACTTTTACCTAACTAATATTCTTCATTTTCCACAGAATTGAGGCTTTCTGAATTTTCCTCATCAATTTTATCTTATTCTTCATCCACTTCCATTGTTTCCTGATCACATTGTCCATCATAAACTCCAATATCTTCTTAATATTCACTAAAAGAATAATCAACATCCTTAGAAACTGTCTCAATCAAAGAACGAAGCCGTTTCTTTTCATCCTCCTAACTCAGGTACCGCTTCATACCTGCCGAATGAACGGAATCCACAGCCAAAACTGATACGTCTACGGGCACGCGCGCGGGTATATCATACCCAAAAGCCTCGATTCCCGGAAACCGCGCATTCCTAAATTTTTATCTAACCTTGCAACTTGAAGAATGTGACCTTGAACTCAGCTACACGAGGGCACACACATTTCGGAAAAAAGGGGGGAGCGCTATGCAACTTCGAATGCGCGCCTGGGTATGAGATACCCAGTGCGACTGCTCCCGGGTTAAACCTTTCTAGGGTATAATCCTGTTGTACAAATGCCTTCTTTGGTATTTGCTTACAAGTTGAGTTACAGGTCTTCGAAGTTACCATAAAAACGTTCAATTTGAAAAGTGCAATTTTAGTTCAAAGGCTCACCACTTTATAAATTACAGTTAGGTTTATCTGATTTCTCATTGCTTATACTCCGGATTTAATTTTTGACGAAAATTTGTAGGAGTTAGGGATTTGCTTGATTTTATACTTTTTTGAAACATTATGATTTAAAAGTCCCAAATTTCTGATTTTTAAGCTCAAAAATGTGTTTTAAATAATTTAAAATTCAATTTTATTTTTGTCAAAGCGTCAAAAAATCACGTTGTCAGAAAACGGGCTTCTATTGAAGGGGACATCACAGCGCCTGAAAACCATTGTGTTTACTGTTTTCACGTGATCGGAAAACGGGCTTCTATTGGAAGTGACCTCAGAGCGCATAGCGCATGATTTGTGATTCTCGTGTTTTCGCGCCCAAATAAAAAACGAAATTTAAAAAATTTATATCTCAGAAACTAGGCTACGAAAATACTTGATGTAAACGTCATTCTTCATGGTTTTCTATCTACTATTTTAATAAAATTTAATCTCAAAACTTGTGTTGTTCAAAAATTCCAAATGTGTCAAAAATTGTTGTGACAGTTCCCACTATGAATTCATAACACCCCGTTTCCAAATTAAACCCGCCGATTGGCAAACCACAGTAATGACGTCAACCCCTTAACCAATAGAATTTGTAGTGGGGCAGAGACAAGTCCCTCGAGACCCCCGAAAGTCAGGGAGCAAACGAAAACAGCCATTTCATTTACGGATATCGTGTATGTTAGATGTATTTAGAGTAGTCCCTTGTAGTTGTTGTGATGTGATTTTAACCCATTACTGCCTGACGTCCCTTTTTTAGGGACGTTTTTTAAAAATCCTCCTATTTCTACAAAAATTGTTCCTTTGAATCAAAATTTGCACTGATGTATCTCTGATCTTCATAGAACATATAGAACACAAGAAGAAAGCAGAATTTTAAAAAATTTTCACTTTTTTTTAAAGTTGTAAGTTAGAATTTTTCAGAAAAGTGCTTTTTTAAAAATTTTAAAAGAAAAAGCTTAAAAATCCTAGTTGTTATTTTTAAAAAATTTCAATGCCGATATATATTACTGTTTATACATTAAATCAGTTGGGGTGTTTTTTTATTTTTCCAAAATATTTTATCTTGACCTTATTTTGGACCCTCGAAAAGCGTCCCTAAAAAGGGACGTCAGGCACGAATGCCCCCGTGGTTTTCCCCATAGTGAAATGCTAGTGTTTTCTTTATTTTTCATAAAAACGCGTTCAATTCTTATGAAATGAATTAAATAACTGATATTTATAAAATTACTTTAATTTTAGCTGATAAATTTATTATTTTTGTTTATTTTATTTTGGAATATACTGGTATTTCTGCTAAATTAATGGAATAAAAGGTCTTAAATTATAAGGAATTAATTAATTTGTATTAATTAAAATGAATAAATTAATTATTTTACTATATTTATTACTTATGCAAATATATTCCGGTTATATTTTAATTAAAAGTTTAATAATTATTAGTTATAATGACTTTTTTTCATTAAAATTGTCAAAAAAGTCGCTTTTGTGATAAATTTTCGGCTTTTTTTTTCTAATTAGATGTCTCTAATCATTGTGTTCTATGCTGCAGATCAATCTATATCATCTGGCTTGCTAATGCACATCCCACTAATGCTTGATTTTTGGGGAGAAATTCATGTTCCGCACAATTAAATTAAATAAAATGAAAAAAGTATGGGCATTCGAAAGACTTAAACTTCACAAATTGAGATATTCTGATGGATTTGAGGTGTGTAAAAGTAATTAATACTTAGTATTAGGTAACATATATACAAAAAATACCTTTTTCAATTAAAAACCTTAATTAATTTGCAATTAACATAGATTTGGGAGGAAAAAACGTGTTTTAGAGCATAAAAAATGCTCAAATTACGTTAATTAGGGTTAATTTTACAGTTAATTGGATAAATAATTAATATTTTTTGTTCATATTCATGTTACCGTATGATTCCGATCACTTTTGCTGCACTTAAAAAGGTAGAAGATGTTTTTGAGGCTTTAAAAAAGTTTTCCACCATGCGTTTACTATATGGAAAAACAACGGGGGCATTCGTGCCTGACGTCCCTTTTTAGGGACGTTTTTTAATTTTGGTGTAGAAATTAAAATTTTAACCTGGAATTTTTTTCACTATTTTTCCAGTTGTTTTGAGGCTGTTTACTATGTTTTTACCAAATATTTAAGAAAAATAAAAAGTTGGGCATTAATGGGTTAAAAACCTTAAAAAGACAACAAATGCCTTCTGATATCAACAGAGTCTTGAAGCGACAGTAAAAACTGTCCCCTCAACACTATTCAATTTACTGAAAATAACCTTTTTTCCTATTTTACTAAATAGAAAAACATCACCTCAATTTCGGTTTTTAATTATCTTCCATGCATTTCATAGGAACTGAATGAAATTCCAGTGGAAGTCATATTAATAAAAGCGTACGAGAATTATACGAAGTAGAGCTATTGAACTTCAAAAGTTATGTTTACATTGAAATGAAATTGAAAATTTCAAGATGCAAGATCTACTTTTTAAGCTCAAAATTTCATGTACAGGGTGTTCCAAAAGTCAGTTTCACAGCTTTTATTTGGAACCAACGTGTCCTAGGGTCACGGAAGTAAAGTCTACCCCTAGGTAAGTGACCCTGGAGAGTCCATTGAAATTACTTACAGCGCCCCTAACGGGGAAAAAATGTTAAAAAAAATTAAAAACTAAAAGAGAGAGCAAAAACCTCAGTGATAGTATTGTTGCCAACGTTATGAAGAACTCACTGAAAAGTTATTTCACATTTCGTTAATATTCGCGGAGATTAGCATGTGAAAATAGCACTTTTTTTCAGGCCTCAAAAAAGTTCCCAAACATTTTGATCAAGTTTTCTTTGATTTTTTTATTAAATTTTGCCTTTATTAAACTAAAAAAAAACCCAAAACTACACAATAACACTGAAAATTCTACAAATTTACGAATTTTTCTTTTTTGAGACCTAAAAAAGATGTCCCGCAAATATTTACGATATTTTCATGAAATTTTCTTCAGGGAGTTCTTCATAACTTTGACAACCCTTAATGAGGTTTTTGCTCTATCTCCTTTAGTGTTTAAATTATTTTTGAAACTATTTAATTCGCCGCTAGGGACGCTGTAAGTCATTTAAATGGATACTCCAAGGTCACGTACCTAGGGGAAGACCTTACTTCCGTGACCCTAGGACACATTGGCTCCAATTAAAAGCCGCGTTTGGACTTTTGAAACACCCTGTATATAATGTACATTAGGGTGGGTCAAAAACATTTTTTTCACATTTTCCCAGGGGCACAGCGACAAAAGGGTGCCAAATGATCTCAAACTAACATGTGTAAAATATTATTCGATTATAATAACTCTTTTTGCCTCCGGATTAGCCTCAAAGTTTCGATTAATATAGTAATTTCATGTAAATATGGATGAACGAAAATCAAGCTTTTACCTCGATTTCACAAATCCGTCATGAATATAAATGTGCACAATGGTATAAAAATCATCATTGAAGACTATAAAATAATTGTAAATGAAACCAGAGTTGAAATATTGGGTTGTCCAATAAGTTCTGTTACTTTTTACGAAATTTCGTGTTTGAAATTTTTTTATGAAAAACTGGTAATAGGTAGAGATTTCAAACAAAATGGATTTTGATCTTTGTATATTTATAAACATAACGTGTGACTTTGGCAGTTCTCGTGATATTATTTCTTTTCAAAATGGCGGTTTGAAAAAAAGACCGCAAACGACGATTTTTGCGTAATTTTTTTCTTTTGTTTAAAAAACTAGGAAGAACGCATAATTCATGGCTAAAAAAAGTTTTACTGTATATTTGAAATGTTTCGATTAAGGTGTCATAATTTCAAGATGATTCGATAAGTTTAAGATAGGAAATTTTGGCTTTAAAACTTCATATATTGCTAATTTCACGTGTTTTTAAAGCACGCCTATTGTTTTTCTAAGCAGCTGGTATGAAGCAAATAAAAGGCAGATGTTTTTTGAACCATAATGCTTTTTTACACTGTTAAAACATTGAAAGCATCGTTTCATATTATAGTTGAATAGATTCATTTCTAAATTCCAACGAGTTGTTTTTATTGTAGTGTTTTCGTATGAAACAAATAATTGCTTTGTTCGCATAGCGTATAAGTTCAGCTAGTGTAATTCGGATAAGCTAAAATGTTGCGCGCTTGAATAGTGCGCACTACTTTCTTAACTTAATTACAGAGATAATTTAATATACTGCATATTTTGAATACTGGGGTCTATCTGTAAGCTTTTTTATTGTATTTGAGGATTTTTTGTGAGAATTTCTTTGAAATGACTAACATTACTGAGGAAAGTTTTTTGCAATTGATGTTATGTTTGAGACCGAAATTTCCTAAGTTAAACTTATCGAATTATCTTGAAACTATGACATCTTAATATAAACATTTCAAACATACAGTAAAAATTTTTTTAGCCATGAATTATGCGTTCTTCCTAGTTTTTTAAACAAAAGAAAAAAATTACGCGAAAATCGTCGTTTGCGGTCTTTTTTTCAAACCGCCATTTTGAAAAGAAATAATATTACGAGAACTACCAAAATCACACATAATGTTCATAAATATACATAGATCAAAATCCTCTTTGTTTGAAATCTCCACCTATTACCAGTTTTTCATAAAAAATTTTCAAACACGAAACTTCGTAAAAAGTAACAGAACTTATGGGACAACCCAATACTTGAGTTGTAATGCAACATATTTTGAAATATCTCAATGGTTAGAACTGGCAATCAAAAATTTCTTGCTGGAATCATTAAAATGTGCGAAACCTTTATTGTCGGTTGAGTAGGATGGTAAAAACATTAAATTTTTAATAAAAATGGATATGTCAGAAGGTGGGTACCTTTTTTGGGTTATAGGTTTCAACCCCATTTGGATATAATAGTTTAAAAAATGGGATTTCCTTGAAATTTCTTGGCATTAGGAATAGTCCATCCCAAGTGTCCCCATATGATTCCCTAATGTCGAAAAATAAATTAAAACCACATTTTAAGAGTCAAATTTTGAAATGTTTTCTTAAGGAGAGCGGTAGATCCCAGTTTTCAGCTTAAAGCTCAGTATTATCCCCTAAATTTTTAAATAACCTCTTCAGACCCGAGGTATAAAAAAATTCTTTCAACTCAAATTTTTTTCTTAAAATAGTATTAAAATGCTTCACAAAGTTCATAAAAATCTTCAATTCAAGAAAATGTTTTTTAGGGGGCTTACAATTTAAGGTCCACCCTGGTGGACCTCAGTTCTAAACGTAGTAAAACATGACACAATTCCTATGGTATAAAATTGTTACTTTCTATAATTATAATTTAAATAAATGAAGTATTTATAATTTTTTTGTCATAGTAGGTTATTTGAAGGTTGTAACTTAATTTCCTTTTTAAAATAAATAATTTTTTAGAAAATTTAATTTTTTAAAAATTCAAAAATTCATTTTTAGGGGCATAGAAAACTTTTTGTGCATGTTTTTAACATTTTTATGCAATAATCAAAGTAAATGTACATTTATACTGTAGAAAATAGTGTTCATTTTGAGTTTTACAGAATTTATTTTAAAAAATTTTGAAAAATTTAAAAAATTTTGAAAAAAAATTTTTTTAATTTGTTTTTTCTATATGAAATTCAAAATTTTAAATGACAAATATAATAATTATCATTTAAATTATAAAATAAGTTTTTTAAATTCTCAAAATAGTTTATTTACCCGTTTTTTATTAATTTTTACTCCTACACAATTACCATCGTTAAGAACCGAGTTCCACCCTGGTGGACCTCTCTATATCTTGCTCTCCAAAACTCAAAATTTGTTGGATTTCCTTACAAACTGTTTTATTCTACTTGAAAGGATACTAATTAATAAAACTAGTCAAATTAAGTCTCATAAATAAATTAATTTAGGTTTAAATTAATTAATATTCCCAAGTTTTAGATAGGACGCCATTTTTTCCAAAATCCTCTTTTTAAATATGTGCTGTGAGCAAAATTTTGTTTTAAAGCGCCATCTCTCGATTGAAATAGGAAGTAAAAACATCAAATAATACATATTTCAGCTTTTAGCTGAGAATATTCAATAAAAAGTTTGTTTTTGAGGGGGTAAGCGAAGGTCCACCACGGTGGAACTGGGGCGTGAAGAGGTTAAGTTACATTACTTTTGAAAACTCACTTGTAATTATCCTTAACAATTAAATTTGTGATATTTTAACTTTTATGAACGCATATAAGGGAATGCTAAGAAGCTATTTTGAGTCAATCCTCAAAGAAGTATAATTTCATGGGCCTGGGTTTCAGTCTATTGCTATAGCAAAAAATTAGGTAAATCAGAACTGAGAGAATCATAACTGATATTGCCTATGAACGAACTATCCATTCGACAATTGTTTCAACATATTTTTGCGATCGTATTTGGATCCCAAGACCAGCCAGTGAAATAACTGTCCGCTGAATTTCGAAAGCGCGGCATATTTATGAAAAATACAACTGTTTCTATTTTGAAAAATTAAAAATACCGTTTTATACTGACCAAACTTGAGGGAGAATGTATATGAACTACCAATATTTAAAATTTGTACCACTGACAATCCACCGTTTGTTGGCAAAAAAGAGATTTATATTCTACGGCTCTTGTTAATATGATAGCATATTATATTGCCACTTTGACAGTTGTTTTTGTATTAATAATGCATGAAGGTGACTAATGTGATTAAAACTGCTTTTAAATACCCTTATTTGTGATCTTTAAAGAGTTATCGACAAAAAAATTTAATTTATAAAATTTTTAAAAAATATGAAAAATTACATATTTTTGTTCTATTTGAGGCCAATCCGGAGGCAAAAAGAGTTATTATAATGGAATAATATTTTACACATGTTAGTTTGAGACCATTTGGCACCCTTTTCTTGCTGTGCCCGATAGAATTTGTAAAATTTTTTTTTCTCCATAGGAAAATGACCCACCCTAATGTACATAAAAGGTCTTGATATTCAATTAAAAGATGCCACATAAGGAGAAATTATTTCATTATTCATTTACTAAATTGACCCATGAATAACTGAAATGAAAACTAAATAGTATTCTAAAATTACTGGCAGGGGTATATTTCTCACAAAAAATGAAATATATTTTTTCTTACTATTTACGAGTTCCAATATTACCACAAAGAAAGTCACTAAAGACAATAATCTCAATGCAAAAAAATAACAACAACAATTTATATTAAGTTAATTTTAATTCTTTGAAAGAGAAGCAAATTGGAAACAAAATGGAAAAATGAAAGAAAAAAAAACAACAATAAAAAATAGCTGAAAATTTTCCTGAAAAATATAGTGGAGAAGCCAGTATATAATAACCAACCAACCAAAATATAGTGGACAATTTTCCGACTCACATCCCTAATGCACACTAACCAACGTGAGTTAAAAACATTGGAACGAATCAGTTCATGTTTTTTTATACTTTTGGTTATAATTTATCCTTGCAAAAAGGTATCACAGTTTTTTTAAACATTGTAGTTTTCTCACCAGTGGAAATATTAAAAACTAATTTAAATATCCTTTTAATCGCCAAATAATTCTCGTTCATTTTCATTCGTGATTATCAAGATAATACCGTAATATACTTTACGGTTATTCCTAATGAATAAGTAGCATTTACCTCATTCAACCTTCAGGTAGTGAGCTCGGCTGTTCCTAAACCCTTCCAGTGTTTCTGAGCGTAGTGCATAATAACCACCGTGAGTTAAAAAAATAGGAACGAATCAATTCATGCATTTTTTATACTTTTGTTTATAATCTTTTTAAATCTGGGGAATATCAAGATAAAACCGTGTATGACGTTACGGTTTTTTCCTAATGAATTAGTAGTATATTCCTGCGTCAACCTTTAGATCAGTGGTTCCAAACAGGTGGTCCGCGGACCACTGGTGGTCCGTGAGAAAGTTGTTAACTCATCCAAAAATTGTGTGGAAAATTTGAAAAAGTAGTTTCTGTGGGTAATAACTGCATTGATAAAAGGTTAAACCTTTTAAGATAAAGTTTGGTATAGAAATGGTCCGTACGGGGTTCAAGTTTAAGTGAAGTGGTCCGCAGACATATTTGAGTTGGGAACCACTGCTTTAGATAGTTGGCCTGGATCCGGACAAAATGGCCTCCCAATGCTTCTAAATGTAAGGCACATTCCCCAGCCAAGGCCAAATTTGAGAATTTACTTATAAAATGTTGTAATTAAAAATACCCTAGATTACTAAAAAACGAATTTAAACCCAGTTTTTATGAGTAAATTTTGAAAATTCTCTTTCCGGGAGAGGACCTCAAGACTCCTTTTTTAACAAAAAAATGCTTGTCACTCTCAAAATTTAGAAATTCGTACGGTTAGGTTAAAGTTACGTTGAGGACTTTCAGGAGTGTATGGAAAAATAAGATTACACAGGTCTGCAATGAAAAAGCTGTTTGAATTATTTTGGTGATTGCCTATGTATTTTTTGGTGTGCTGATAACGAAAAATATACTCCATGATTTTTCACAAATTGCTAAATTATTTTTGAATTTGCCCATTTTTATAGTTTTCGCATATTCCTAACTCCTTTATTATTAAAAATTAGGAGCTGTGAATAATGCACACAGTAAACTATCTCATCAAGACATAATAGAGACGGAAAGAAAGTACCATGGAATATTTAATCGTGCAGCAATGAAATATTTCTGTTGTATAGTTCGAAGAAGCGTTGTATAATTCGAAGAAAGTAAAGTCTACCCCTAGGTAAGGGACCCTGGAGAGTCCATTTCAATTACTTACAGCTCCCCATTTCAATTACTTAGAGCGGCAAAATAAAAAAAAATAAAAATTATAATTTAAAATAAAAATTTTATTTAAATTATAAGTTCGGCACCGCCTGGTAGGCCACCAGGCCTGGGCAGATTTGATTGATGATTACAATTATAAATGGCAAGTGGCGCATAAACGCATTAAATTAAATATTATTTTAACAAAATACGCTTACCCATAGCCTTGGTTCTTTTACTTGTTTGATGAACTATGAATTGTTTTAATGAACTGCGTAAAAAAGTAATCGGTATTAAATTATATAGGTTTTTTCGAAGTTCAAATTGAAGGATGTGATTATAAGTGCAAAAGTGTATGTACGCTTTATTTTCAGCTTTTATACGCTTTTATTTTCAGAGAATGTGAGTGCTTTTAACTGTTTTGTTATAACAATTAAGCTAAACAAACAAAAAACTTTAATTGTTGTAGTTTTCATTTCCTTATTATTATCACTTTTTTTAAACAATGAACCCGTTAATGTCATCAAATAAAAACTACTTAAAATTTATAGACTTAATGACAATTAAAATTCTAAATGTGTATATTAGACCCATTTGTAAAATAATACATGAAAACACTTCAGATACTTAAATTACCACCTGTGTGTACGTTAACCCTTTATCTACAGACGGTACTTACAAGACCCACCAACTTTAAAATTACATAAAATAACCATTGTTACGAATATTTGGACGATAATTTGCAGGAACATTCTTTAGTCTTCCTCTTCTTGGATAAAAGGCAACAAGGGTTCTGTGATGAGTATTTAAGCGGGAAATTTGAATAGATTTAAGACTGAAGTTCTCTGCTTTCAGCTGCCATTCTTATCAAATTCCTGTGATTGTCATTTATGTTCACTCAAAACTAGTTAAAGTTAAAAGGGAAGTGTATTATTATTTAAGACTTAAAACTTCCATAAAAAGCCATATGTTTTTTTGTATCGTGGGAAAGTGTTATTTCCACATGCTAATATCTCGGCGAATATTCAAGATATTTTCATGATTTTTTTCCAGTGAGTTCTTCATGACGTTGGCAATTATACTCTCATTGAGGTTTTTGCTCTGCCTCCTAGTTTTTAATTATTCTTTTATTTTTTTAATTTCGCCTCTAAGGGGCGCTGGAAGTCCTCTCAATGGATTCTCCAGGCTCATTTTCCTAGGGGTAGACCTTACTTCCGTGACCCTAGGAGGCGTTGGTTCCAAATAAAAGCCGTGGAACGCAATTTTGAAACACCCTGTATTTTAATGTAAAAATTTTATTTTATGTAAATAATCGTACATTCTGTTTGAAAGAGATTTTTAAATAATTTTAGCAAAAGTGGGAAGAATTGAAATAGGTCTATAATTTGAAAAGGTGGATTTATCCCCAGACTTGAAAATAGGGCATATGGTAGCTTTTTTCAGTGATTGGGGAAATTCAGCTTTGATGATTGAGGTATTTACAAAACTATTAGTGATAAACGGAATATTATGATTTACCAATATTTTTATTAGTTTTACATTTATCCCATCATAATCATAGTTGTATAATTTAGTGAAGGCATTAATTAAATTTAACATTTCAGAGTTACTGTATTCAAAGTAAACAAAAGAGTTAAAGCCATACTATTTAAAATAATTATATTGCATAAATGTTATAGAGTCCGAGAACTTTGTTAAGGCATTTTCTATGTAAAGGCTATAATAGATCTGACGTTATAAGTCATACCGCCGGGAGAAAACATTTGACGTCGTACAATATTGTTCCGATTTTTTTTGGAAACTGGTTATTTCACTCAATTTTGGAGGCGATGGTAATTCATAAACACTTTAAAACCATTTCGTGCAAATGACTATTATTCAACTATTTACAAATGAATGTGAAAATAGTAGCAAATGAATGTGAGTGACTATAAATGTTCTTTTCAAAGTTTGTGTTTTATGTCAAAGCTCGTGGCGGTCGGACTATAGGTTTGGTACGGAGCTAGCTGTAATGCTATGGCAAAGTTATAAAAAGCATGCGTTTAAAACACTTCAAGTCATATCATATTTCAAAACCTGCTAAAAATTTCGAAAGCACAGATTTTTTTTAATTTAGTATAAAATATGTTTATTTTTCAAAGTTAAGTTTTTCTTCACGCTTCAATCTAGCAGCAATATTTTGTAAGCACTAAATGTTCAGTTTTTTTTCTCGTTATGCTTATTTTACAGTTAATAAGAAGGTTTAAAAATGAACTTGTTAAAATAAAATTATTTGATTTAAGAATAAAAAAAATTAACTATGGATGCCTGACAGGTTTCTTCAAAGGAATACTCCAATGTGTGTTCCAATACTCCAATGTCCCGTGTGTTTTTAAAGGCAAACACAAACACAACTTTTCCACTCTACTTAACAAAAATGCAAATTTTTTAGAATGCAAATTTTTATTAAAATCTTTGAAAATAATGCGAAGTTGATCTTGCGCAAATATTAATTTTTAACGAACTAGGGGGCTCTGTCCCCTGCTCGCTATCTCTCACCAACCCCCGGAACTGCTTCGCATTTCATAAAGAGCGCTACGCGATCTTAGCGAGCAAAGCTCGCTGGTTTCATCTCAACTATCCAGTACAACCTGGAACTTGTCTGCTTATAGTCTGTTCATTTAGAATAGGCACGTGAAACAGGATCAAAAACGCTCAATAATGCTTAATAACGTTCATCAGACAACTTCAGTGACCGATTGTTTTTACTTTAACAACTTCTGCTTAGGCTGCCTTTTCATTGCAGAAGACATTTTTTCGACGATAATTAGAATATAACTGCTTCCAATACAATACGTCTCAGTAGGGTGTCTCAAAAAAACTTTTTTTCGAAAAACCTCGCTCCCCAGGGCTTTTCCCATTCCTTTTGGTCCCAAAAGATAGTGTGTAAAGTTTCAGCCCCCTAAGTTAACTCTAGGGTTTGCCTGTAGAACCCCAAAGTTTGAAAAAAGTGGAAAAAATAACCAATTTTCAGAATTTTTAAAAATTATATTTTAAGATTGATACTGCAATAAAACTGGTTCAAATGTGTCATTTAGGACTTATTTAGATGGAATATATTTATTTATGTGTATTAACTGCACCCTATAGCCCTTATAATTTAAGATTAAAACGACGTACTACTTAAGGACGTTGCACTCACCAAAGCTTATAATGCACCACAGGTGGACGAAATGAATTAAATTTGAATTTCTTCGAAGGAACTCCTTCAAATGATGCTATTTGGTGCTAAATTGATATTATAAATTATAAAAACCCTTGAAATAACAATAATGAGGTCTTCCACTGAGCTTTTAATGTAAAAAGTGATTTTCTTCAAAATTTCTCTTTTCCAGCTGATCAAACCCAAAATTTATATTAAAATGATGGTTGTTGTACGTTTTTAGATACCAAACATTGAAATCTTTATAGGGGTTTCATTTTTAAGAAGTAGAATTAAATTTTAAACCGCACAGATCGGAAATGACATGGAACATTCCTATACCAGATGTAAAAATTGATTTTCTTTTTTCAAAGTTTGGAAAATAGTTTAATACTTGTGAATCTTGGTTGAAATGTTAAAGAAAGCAGTTTTTAATTAAAATTTTCCCCTAATACATTAAAAGGAAGTAATTTTCCTAACTTAAAAAAAGAAAATCGATTTTAACGTCTGGTATAGGAAATATCCATGTCATTTCTTATATGTGCGGTTTAAAATTTAATTCTACTTATTAAAAATGAAACCCCCATAAAGTTTTAAATGTTTGATACCTAAAAAAATACAAAAACCATCATTTTTAATATAAATTTTGGGTTTGATCAGCTGAAAAAGAGAAATTTTGAAGAAAATCACTTTTTACATTAAAAGCTCAGTGGAAGACCTCATTATTGTTATTTATATTTAGGGTTTTTATAATTTATAATATCAATTTAGCATCAAATGGCATCATTTGAGGGAGTTCTTTCGAAGAAATTCAAATTTAATTCATTTCGTCCACCGGTAGTGCATTATAAGCTTTGGCGAGTGCAACGTCCTTAAGTAGTACGCTTTAATCTTAAACTATAGGGGCTATAGGGTGCAGTTAATACACATAAATAAATATATTCCATCTAAATAAGTCCTAAATGACACATAAGAACCAGTTTTATCGCATTATCAATCTGAAAATATAATTTTTAAAAATTCTGAAAATAGGTCATTTTTTCCACTTTTTTCAAACTTTGGGGCTCTACAGGCAAACCCTAGAGTTAACTTTGGGGGCTGAAACTTTACACACTATCTTTTGGGACCAAAAGGAATGGGAAAAGCCCTGGGGAGCGAGGTTTTTCTTGAGACACCCTAACGTCTCAGGCGCTAATTCTAAATGCACAGAGTATAGTTAATGATAATTTAATATCGAAACTATTTATATCTCTAATTTTTTAATAATTTAATTCGGATCATTACCACGAAAATATCAAAATAAAAGTCTTACTAAGATATTCCTTTTTAAATTATCAATAATTTAATGGATAGGGGGCTACCGCCCCCTGCTCGTTTACACTTACCAACCCCCATAACTGCTATGCAGCTCTTTAGAGATCGCTTCGCGATCTGTAATATCTGCAAAAGATCTTTAGCAGAGTAAAACAAACTTCCCGAAAATCCTCTACCTTTCATCGGCACAAATAACACTAAAAAAAAGCTAAATTATTTATTTTATTATTATTAGTTCAAAAAATATCGAAGTATCTTTAAAAGATTTTTAACCAAGTCTATACTATATCGCTAGCAAATTTAGGGCAAAAATGTGCACCTCAAAACTTTTAAATTTAAATATCCGTGCTCTCGACAATCTAGTGAACAGGCAAATATAAAATTTAAAAACATTAAACACGTCTGATAAAGACCTACTAAAACTATGAAAAAAAATGAAACTTTGATGCTTAATAATTCCAAAACTAATTATAATTTTTAAAAGAATTAAACGCCAATCTCTTTCTAAAAAAAGAGAATATAAGTGTTTAAAAAATCATATTGATACCGTGATTAGTTTTCCTTTAGATGAAAAAAAAAACGAAAAAGTGTGAAACATTTAGAAAATTAAAAAATTAATTACTCTAAACCAAATTCGAAATTTGAAAAAAGGGCGACGTAGTGCACATCTTCATACTCCAGAGTATTAGGCTGCAAAAAATCATAGTTCTGCTGCTAATAGATTTTGCTGAACTGGATTACGCGGCGAAAAAAGAAAAACTTCAACTTTGACCTTAAAAATACCCCAGTTCTAATTATCACATCAGTTAGCTTTTTGTTCTAGAAAATGTGCCCCAAATATTCCTTTACAAACGTTTCAAATTTCATAAATTTCAATCGAGTAGTTTTTGCGATATGAGAGTTCAAAGAGTTGAAAAATTAAATTTTCTGAAACAGCGGCGGCAGCGACAGCGGCGGCAGAGGAGACAGTATTTTTTTTAATATAGAGAGATAATCTATATCTCTCGATTCTAAAAAAAAGTTTTTAGTGAACGGTTTCCAGAGAAAGGCTTTTTAATTACTGAACCGAATGACACATATATGGTATCAAAATGTCCGGATTCTTTCCGGATTTCCGAGTAGGCCCTTCGATTTTTCAAAAAAAATTCTCAATTTTAAAATATTTCCATTTTTTTAGACAACGGATAAGGTCGCAGTTACAAAGCAAGTACTGTCATTCAAATTATTATGCATCCAATCACAACGCCCGATTGAAGCTATATTTTACGATGAAACATGTTTTTACACCTTTTAAGAAAAGTACTTTCCTTGATGAAATATCACTCAAAGACTGATAAAAACCTATTCTAAAAACTTACATGAATGCTATTTTATACTAAAATTTCACACTTTTTGTCCAATATTTATAATTTATATTCTGATTTTATCGAAATTAATTGTAAACATATAGTGATGTTTTGTCTCTCATTATTTTCAATTGCTTAAACCTTATTGTTTAACAAGTCTGGGAAAACAATAAGAATTAGTTATTTTTATAATCATAGATTAAAAATAATTAAGTTGAATATTTAAAAAAAAATTCGTTTAAATTTTTGATAAGTTCGAGTTAATATATATTCAAACTTTTAAAGGCGATTTATTCATGGAGCGGATTTGTGAAGTATTTTTGGAAAGTTGGTTGACGTTTTTTCTGTAAATTTTTAAATTGTTTTATAAAGTGTACTAAGTACAGCAAGTTGGAATTTGGGAATTGCGAAGCAGCAGTTTACGGGGGTTGGCAAGCGATAGCAAGCAGGAGGCGGTAGCTCCCTAGTATATATAAAATCCAAATACCACTGACTCATTCATTCATTCATAACACTCATCCCGAAATCTCCAAAACTGCCGGACCGATAGGCTTGAAATTTGACAGAGACCTTCCTTTCAGCCATTAGACGAGTACGAAGAAACGATTTTAAAATCGAAAGACTCCTTCCCTGCTTTTCGGCGCTTTTTCGACTCCGTTTTACCCATTGAAATAGTATTGCGCACTGTTGAAATGCATAAATTGCAGTGTTTACTTCTCTATCTTAAGGCGACGTCTTGCCTCACTTGAATGAATATAACTGATTAACATTTATACATATTTTATTATTTACAACAAAATTTAAGAAGAAAAACAATGTGAATATCTGTATTTAAATATTATAACAGTTATCAGAAAACCGAAGTAAATTAAAATAATTAATTTACTTTCTTTAAGATTTTTATATTTCTCATAAATAAATTTATTTAAATAGCAAGAATTTAAAAGTTTCCAAGGAAACAGAGCTAAAATTTCATTGTTTCATAGGGCATGGTTTGCTAGACTATAATTACTTGATTTTTATTATAACTAGCATTCTGTTTTTACTCTTTCAGATAATCTTTTAAAGAAGTTGGTTTTATTAATAAGAAGACAAGCTTACTTAAAAACCTTTTATTGAGGAATTTTTGAAATTTATTTTATTTTGAAATTTATTTTTTGCGGAATTTTAAAAGGATAGCGGAAATACTTCATGAAAATTCAGTTTAAGATTTTAAACAATAGATTAAAAAAAGAGATGATTTCAATTGGATTGTTTTTATCACATGGAAAGGATAAATGCTTGATGGAATGAGATATCACAGTTGGAACTGAGATGGGGAAAAGGAACCGGGAATACCGGGATGAAAATTATTGGAAACATCTGGATATGAAAATTATCGGGAACCGGGGTATGTAAAGGTACCGGGAAAACCGGGACATGAAAAGGTACCGGGAACACCGAGATACGAAAAGGTACCGGGAAAACCAGGATACAAAAAGGTACCGAGAAAACCGGGATATGAAAACTATCGGGAACACCAGGATATGGAAAAAGTACTGGCGACACCGGGGTTATTGGTGATTCGAAAAATCGGACATATAACTTGGGAGAACTTTAAAAAATGAATTAATTCACTCCACCCGTGCAAGGCCGGGCAAATCAGCTAGTTTAATTTATAAAAACGAAATTTTGGTGTGTGCTTTCCTAACTTCATAATAAAAAAACTCTCGCAATGTTTGATTAAGAGCTAGGAATTTTCATATATGTTTTATAGGCTTCTTTGCTTATAAGGAAATAATGTTGCTTATAATTCTTAAAAGTCCCGATCAATCTGATTTCAATAGTTAAAAAACATAAGTAGAGTTTTATCTGTATGACATCTGTATGACACCTTAATAATAATTACTGGTTTACATTTAGGATCATTCCACGCCAAATCATCCAGGGTGGTACACCCACCTATCGCAGATTTTTCTGAAATTTTGTATGTTCAATGTATGCATAAAGATAAGATGAAAAACAAAATTTATCCAATTCTATCAATTACTTTTGGAGTTTCGGCCGTTTATAGATAAGCCCATCTTGATTTTGAGCGGGCGATTCGGGCTCGTGTTATTTTGCGTTTAACGCAACCAAATTTTTATTTATTTAGGTAAAAGCTTCAAATTTCATTTATTTCTAGCCAATAGTCTACAAAATATAATGGTGGGGTAAAACTTAAAATTGAATAACTTTATAGTGGTTAAAAAGTCGTCTAAACACGAATAAAGTGTTTTTCATAGTGTCTTACAAAAACGCATGAAGCACAAATCTCTATGAATACTTTCTTATAAACTATGCATTAATAGAAAGAAGAGGAAATTTGCTTTCAAACAGTGAAAAAAAATTAATGGGGTTTGGGGTTCTTTTTGGATAGTTGAAAATTAGAAAGTGGTTCTGATAAAAAAACCACCTTAACTTTAGTGCTAATAAAGAAAAAACTGCTGGTCCAAATATCACTTAACTTGATAATAGTTTGAAGAAGGATTGGGATTTCACGTTTTTTGAAAAAAAAAATTAGCTTGAAAACACAACTAAGAGTCATCACATCACACAAGAGTCTTAACATCAGTCATTTGTAAGATTTTCGAAACCATACTTAAAAAGCATATAATGTTATACTTAGAGGAGGGTAACTTACTTTCAGACAATCAGTTTGGATTCAGGAAGGGTAAATCCTGTCAAACTAATCTTTTAAAGTTCTATGACGAAGTAACAAAGGAGTTGGATCAAAAACATAGTGTAGACATATTTTACATAGATTTTCAAAAGGCATTTGATAAGGTTCCACACGAGGCATTGCTACTCAAATTGGAAAAATTGGGTATTAGAGGTAAAACACTACTGTGGATTAGGAATTGGTTGATAGGTAGGAAACAGAAGGTGCAAGTCAAGGGTAATTATTCTCAGTGGGCAGAGGTCATGAGTGGGGTGCCACAGGGGTCAGTAATGGGGCCAATTCTCTTTATAATATTCATTAACGATATTAGTCAGGACATTAGGAACAAGAACAGCATCTTTGCTGATGACTTAAAAATTTGGGGGAGGGTAGATACTCAGGAGCAGATAAAAAATTTACAAAGGGATCTAGATATGATATCACAATGGGCTGAAAAATGGGGTATGTCCTTTAACATAAGTAAATGTCAGGTACTTCATATAGGTCGGGGGAATGGTAGGGCAGAATTTTATCTGCAAGGGAACAAAGTTAAAGAAGGTAATATGATCAAGGATTTAGGGGTGATAGTAAATGAAGACTTTAAATGGGTTCATCTGCTAGTAAAAAGGCTAATAGGATATTGGGATACATTAAAAAAACTGTTTCTTCAAGGTCCGAGGATATTATTTTACCACTATACAGAGGCTTGGTGAGACCTCATCTAGAGTATGCTGTTCAGTTTTGGTCTCCATACTTAAAAAAAGATATTGATTCAATAGAAAGGGTTCAGCATAGGGCTACTAAAATGGTCAAGGGTATATCCAGTTTAAGTTATGAGGGAAGATTAAAGAAGCTAAATATGTTCACTCTAGAGAAAAGAAGGATTAGAGGGGATTTGATTCAACTTTTTAAAATGGTAAAGCAAGGGGACACAGAGGGACTAGATTTCAATACTGATAATAGAACAAGGGGTCACAAATTCAAATTGAATAAAGGAAGATTTAAGACGGATTGTAGAAAGCATTATTTTTTTAATAGGGTAGTGGATAGATGGAATGCGTTGCCTGAAACAATTGTAAATTCAAGTGGGGTAAACGAGTTCAAGAGGAAATTGACAGATACTGGGATTCCGGTAGTGTGGGTTAAAAAGACTGGACCATCCTTGCTGGGCTTACGCCTGTAGTTGGTCGACTTAATTTGTATTTGTATTTGTATTTGTATAAGAGGTAAGGGGACTTCGTCATGCGTAAGTCTGTTACAGATAAGCATACTTGCCGATAGCTTTTCGTCTTCCTCAATAGATGGCACCACGATATGATATTAAATTTCCTACAGACTAGTACTGGATCTTATTAGATAAACAAATTAGATTGACTTCTACAGAAATGACCATAAAACAAAAACTACTCGACCAAACATTATCAAACTTGACATAAAAAGTATTGATTAGGTATTTTTGTTATTCCTATAAAATAGAACGTCTATATATCCAGTAGTTTTTTTTATTGGCACTTAAGTTAAGGTGGTTTTTAATCAGAACCACTTTCTAATTTTCAACGATCCAAAATACCCTTTAAACCCCAAACCCCACTAATTAAACCCCACTTTAAACCCCACTATTTTTTTTCACTGTTTGAAAGCAAATTTCCTCTTCTTTCTATTAATGTATAGTTTATAAGAAAGTATTCATAGAGATTTGTGCTTCATGCGTTTTTGTAAGGCACTATGAAAAACACTTTTTTCGTGTTTAGACGACTCTTTAACCACTATAAAGTGATTCAATTTAAAATTTTACTCCGCCATTTTATTTTGTAGACTATTGGCTGTAAATAAATGAAATTTAAAGCTTTTACCTACATAAATAAAAATTCGGTAGTGTTAAACGCAAAATAACACGAGCCCGAATTGCCCGCTTGAAATCGAGATGGGCTTAACTTTAAACGGCCGAAACTCCGAAAGTACTTGATAGAATTGGATAAAATTTTGTAATTCATCTTATCTTTATGCATACATTGAACATACAAAATTTCATGAAAGTCTGAGAACCTAGGGTATCAAAATGGGTTTTCGCTGGATGATTTGGCATGGAATGACCCTTTAGTGCTTTGTAAATGATAAGGAATTATCAACACCTGGGTTTAAAATTTAGTAATCTAAAAACCAATGTCGATATTTCAAAAAATGTTGATATAGCTAAATTGATTAGGGTTTCTTCTAAATAAATTAGCAGTAATTCCCCACGTCAACCTTTTGGTAGTGAGCCTAGATCTTCCTATGGCCTTCTAGTGTTTCTGAACGTAGTGTACACTATCCACCGTGAGTCAAGAAATATAGGAAACGATAAATTCATCTTTTTTGGTTATAAGTTATCGTGGGAAATTTTTTTCAAAAATATCACTATTGGGAAGTTTAGTCACCAGTAGAAATATTTAAAAAAATTTTATATAAATTTTAGTCTCGTTATCATCGTTTGTGTTCGTTGATATTCTCAAAAGTTTTAATAAAGCCGTGATTATTTTACGGTTGTACTGCTAATGACATGTCCGTCAAGTTGGCCCGGACACTTTAGCCCGGACACTCGAAAATGGTACCAATCGTTTGTGCATCGTTTGTGCACGTTTGTGCACGCAAAATTTTCGTTTGTGCACGTGCGTGAGTACGTTTTTTTGGAGTAACGGAAATGTCCGGGCTAACTTGACGTTCCCCGGACACCACCACCAAATTGAACAAAAGTGGTGTCATTCGAAAGAGAATCGTTTGTGCACGTTTGTGCACGCAAAATTTTTGTTTGTGCACAAAAATTTATATGAAATTTTTGACAAAAGATTTGCGCGGGAAACGTCAAGTTGGCCCGGACACTTTAGCCCGGACACACAAAAGTGGTACCATTCGAAAGAGCATCGTTTGTGCACGTTTGTGCACGCAAAAGTTTCGTTTGTGCACGTTCGTGAGTACGAGTTTTTTGAGTAACGGAAATTTTCCGTCTGACCCTCTCGCTGGATTTCTAACCAGCAGAATCATACAAAACTGGTGTCGTTCGAAAGAGCTTGGAATGTGTTCAAACGTTCACCAAAAATTTTCGTTTGTGCACAAAAATTAATATGGAATTTTTCATAATTTTTTTTCGAAAAATCGAAAAATCCGAATTTTTATCTTCCCGTTCACACGCAAATGGTCTCATTCGAAAGGCCTTTTTTTGTGCATGATATTGCACGCAAAATTTTCGTTTGTGCACGTTCGGAAATACGAGTTTTTTGAGTTATAGACATTTTTTCGTCTGTCTTGACGTCAAGTTGGCCCGGACACATCAGCCCGGACACACAAAAGTGGTACCATTCGAAAGAGCATCGTTTGTGCACGTTTGTGCACGCAAAATTTTCGTTTGTGCACGTTCGGGAATACGACTTTTTTGAGTTTGAGACATTTTTTACTTGACCCCCTTGCTGGGTTTATAACCAGCAGAATCATACAAAACTGGTGTCGTTCGAAAGAGCTTGGAATGTGTTCAAACGTTCACCAAAAATTTTCGTTTGTGCACAAAAATTAATATGGAATTTTTCATAATTTTTTTTCGAAAAATCGAAAAATCCGAATTTTTATCTTCCCGTTCACACGCAAATGGTCTCATTCGAAAGGCCTTTTTTTGTGCATGATATTGCACGCAAAATTTTCGTTTGTGCACGTTCGGAAATACGAGTTTTTTGAGTTATAGACATTTTTTCGTCTGTCTTGACGTAAAGTTGGCCCGGACACATCAGCCCGGACACACAAAAGTGGTACCATTCGAAAGAGCATCGTTTGTGCACGTTTGTGCACGCAAAATTTTCGTTTGTGCACGTTCGGAAATACGAGTTTTTTGAGTTATAGACATTTTTTCGTCTGTCTTGACGTCAAGTTGGCCCGGACACATCAGCCCGGACACACAAAAGTGGTACCATTCGAAAGAGCATCGTTTGTGCACGCAAAATTTTCGTTTGTGCACGTTCGGGAATACGACTTTTTTGAGTTTGAGACATTTTTTACTTGACCCCCTTGCTGGGTTTATAACCAGCAGAATCATACAAAACTGGTGTCGTTCGAAAGAGCTTGGAATGTGTTCAAACGTTCACCAAAAATTTTCGTTTGTGCACAAAAATTAATATGGAATTTTTCATAATTTTTTTTCGAAAAATCGAAAAATCCGAATTTTTATCTTCCCGTTCACACGCAAATGGTCTCATTCGAAAGGCCTTTTTTTGTGCATGATTGTGCACGCAAAATTTTCGTTTGTGCACGTTCGGAAATACGAGTTTTTTGAGTTATAGACATTTTTTCGTCTGTCTTGACGTCAAGTTGGCCCGGACACATCAGCCCGGACACACAAAAGTGGTACCATTCGAAAGAGCATCGTTTGTGCACGCAAAATTTTCGTTTGTGCACGTTCGGGAATACGACTTTTTTGAGTTTGAGACATTTTTTACTTGACCCCCTTGCTGGGTTTATAACCAGCAGAATCATACAAAACTGGTGTCGTTCGAAAGAGCTTGGAATGTGTTCAAACGTTCACCAAAAATTTTCGTTTGTGCACAAAAATTAATATGGAATTTTTCATAATTTTTTTTCGAAAAATCGAAAAATCCGAATTTTTATCTTCCCGTTCACACGCAAATGGTCTCATTCGAAAGGCCTTTTTTTGTGCATGATTGTGCACGCAAAATTTTCGTTTGTGCACGTTCGGAAATACGAGTTTTTTGAGTTATAGACATTTTTTCGTCTGTCTTGACGTCAAGTTGGCCCGGACACATCAGCCCGGACACACAAAAGTGGTACCATTCGAAAGAGCATCGTTTGTGCACGTTTGTGCTTGCAAAATTTTCGTTTGTGCACGTTCGGGAATACGACTTTTTTGAGTTTGAGACATTTTTTACTTGACCCCCTTGCTGGGTTTATAACCAGCAGAATCATACAAAACTGGTGTCGTTCGAAAGAGCTTGGAATGTGTTCAAACGTTCACCAAAAATTTTCGTTTGTGCACAAAAATTAATATGGAATTTTTCATAATTTTTTTTCGAAAAATCGAAAAATCCGAATTTTTATCTTCCCGTTCACACGCAAATGGTCTCATTCGAAAGGCCTTTTTTTGTGCATGATTGTGCACGCAAAATTTTCGTTTGTGCACGTTCGGAAATACGAGTTTTTTGAGTTATAGACATTTTTTCGTCTGTCTTGACGTCAAGTTGGCCCGGACACATCAGCCCAGACACACAAAAGTGGTACCCTTCGAAAGAGCATCGTTTGTGCACGTTTGTGCACGCAAAATTTTCGTTTGTGCACGTTCGGGAATACGACTTTTTTGAGTTTGAGACATTTTTTACTTGACCCCCTTGCTGGATTTCTAACCAGCAGAATCATACAAATTTGGTGTCGTTCGAAAGAGCTTGGAATGTGTTCAAACGTTCACCAAAAATTTTCGTTTGTGCACAAAAATTAATATGGAATTTTTCATAATTTTTTTTCGAAAAATCGAAAAATCCGAATTTTTATCTTCCCGTTCACACGCAAATGGTCTCATTCGAAAGGCCTTTTTTTGTGCATGATTGTGCACGCAAAATTTTCGTTTGTGCACGTTCGGAAATACGAGTTTTTTGAGTTATAGACATTTTTTCGTCTGTCTTGACGTCAAGTTGGCCCGGACACATCAGCCCGGACACACAAAAGTGGTACCATTCGAAAGAGCATCGTTTGTGCACGTTTGTGCACGCAAAATTTTCGTTTGTGCACGTTCGGGAATACGACTTTTTTGAGTTTGAGACATTTTTTACTTGACCCCCTTGCTGGGTTTATAACCAGCAGAATCATACAAAACTGGTGTCGTTCGAAAGAGCTTGGAATGTGTTCAAACGTTCACCAAAAATTTTCGTTTGTGCACAAAAATTAATATGGAATTTTTCATAATTTTTTTTCGAAAAATCGAAAAATCCGAATTTTTATCTTCCCGTTCACACGCAAATGGTCTCATTCGAAAGGCCTTTTTTTGTGCATGATTGTGCACGCAAAATTTTCGTTTGTGCACGTTCGGAAATACGAGTTTTTTGAGTTATAGACATTTTTTCGTCTGTCTTGACGTCAAGTTGGCCCGGACACATCAGCCCGGACACACAAAAGTGGTACCATTCGAAAGAGCATCGTTTGTGCACGTTTGTGCACGCAAAATTTTCGTTTGTGCACGTTCGGGAATACGACTTTTTTGAGTTTGAGACATTTTTTACTTGACCCCCTTGCTGGATTTCTAACCAGCAGAATCATACAAAACTGGTGTCGTTCGAAAGAGCTTGGAATGTGTTCAAACGTTCACCAAAAATTTTCGTTTGTGCACAAAAATTAATATGGAATTTTTCATAATTTTTTTTCGAAAAATCGAAAAATCCGAATTTTTATCTTCCCGTTCACACGCAAATGGTCTCATTCGAAAGGCCTTTTTTTGTGCATGATTGTGCACGCAAAATTTTCGTTTGTGCACGTTCGGAAATACGAGTTTTTTGAGTTATAGACATTTTTTCGTCTGTCTTGACGTCAAGTTGGCCCGGACACATCAGCCCGGACACACAAAAGTGGTACCATTCGAAAGAGCATCGTTTGTGCACGTTTGTGCACGCAAAATTTTCGTTTGTGCACGTTCGGGAATACGACTTTTTTGAGTTTGAGACATTTTTTACTTGACCCCCTTGCTGGATTTCTAACCAGCAGAATCATACAAAACTGGTGTCGTTCGAAAGAGCTTGGAATGTGTTCAAACGTTCACCAAAAATTTTCGTTTGTGCACAAAAATTAATATGGAATTTTTCATAATTTTTTTTCGAAAAATCGAAAAATCCGAATTTTTATCTTCCCGTTCACACGCAAATGGTCTCATTCGAAAGGCCTTTTTTTGTGCATGATTGTGCACGCAAAATTTTCGTTTGTGCACGTTCGGAAATACGAGTTTTTTGAGTTATAGACATTTTTTCGTCTGTCTTGACGTCAAGTTGGCCCGGACACATCAGCCCGGACACACAAAAGTGGTACCATTCGAAAGAGCATCGTTTGTGCACGTTTGTGCACGCAAAATTTTCGTTTGTGCACGTTCGGGAATACGACTTTTTTGAGTTTGAGACATTTTTTACTTGACCCCCTTGCTGGATTTCTAACCAGCAGAATCATACAAAACTGGTGTCGTTCGAAAGAGCTTGGAATGTGTTCAAACGTTCACCAAAAATTTTCGTTTGTGCACAAAAATTAATATGGAATTTTTCATAATTTTTTTTCGAAAAATCGAAAAATCCGAATTTTTATCTTCCCGTTCACACGCAAATGGTCTCATTCGAAAGGCCTTTTTTTGTGCATGATTGTGCACGCAAAATTTTCGTTTGTGCACGTTCGGAAATACGAGTTTTTTGAGTTATAGACATTTTTTCGTCTGTCTTGACGTCAAGTTGGCCCGGACACATCAGCCCGGACACACAAAAGTGGTACCATTCGAAAGAGCATCGTTTGTGCACGTTTGTGCACGCAAAATTTTCGTTTGTGCACGTTCGGGAATACGACTTTTTTGAGTTTGAGACATTTTTTACTTGACCCCCTTGCTGGATTTCTAACCAGCAGAATCATACAAAACTGGTGTCGTTCGAAAGAGCTTGGAATGTGTTCAAACGTTCACCAAAAATTTTCGTTTGTGCACAAAAATTAATATGGAATTTTTCATAATTTTTTTTCGAAAAATCGAAAAATCCGAATTTTTATCTTCCCGTTCACACGCAAATGGTCTCATTCGAAAGGCCTTTTTTTGTGCATGATTGTGCACGCAAAATTTTCGTTTGTGCACGTTCGGAAATACGAGTTTTTTGAGTTATAGACATTTTTTCGTCTGTCTTGACGTCAAGTTGGCCCGGACACATCAGCCCGGACACACAAAAGTGGTACCATTCGAAAGAGCATCGTTTGTGCACGTTTGTGCACGCAAAATTTTCGTTTGTGCACGTTCGGGAATACGACTTTTTTGAGTTTGAGACATTTTTTACTTGACCCCCTTGCTGGGTTTATAACCAGCAGAATCATACAAAACTGGTGTCGTTCGAAAGAGCTTGGAATGTGTTCAAACGTTCACCAAAAATTTTCGTTTGTGCACAAAAATTAATATGGAATTTTTCATAATTTTTTTTCGAAAAATCGAAAAATCCGAATTTTTATCTTCCCGTTCACACGCAAATGGTCTCATTCGAAAGGCCTTTTTTTGTGCATGATTGTGCACGCAAAATTTTCGTTTGTGCACGTTCGGAAATACGAGTTTTTTGAGTTATAGACATTTTTTCGTCTGTCTTGACGTCAAGTTGGCCCGGACACATCAGCCCGGACACACAAAAGTGGTACCATTCGAAAGAGCATCGTTTGTGCACGCAAAATTTTCGTTTGTGCACGTTCGGGAATACGACTTTTTTGAGTTTGAGACATTTTTTACTTGACCCCCTTGCTGGGTTTATAACCAGCAGAATCATACAAAACTGGTGTCGTTCGAAAGAGCTTGGAATGTGTTCAAACGTTCACCAAAAATTTTCGTTTGTGCACAAAAATTAATATGGAATTTTTCATAATTTTTTTTCGAAAAATCGAAAAATCCGAATTTTTATCTTCCCGTTCACACGCAAATGGTCTCATTCGAAAGGCCTTTTTTTGTGCATGATTGTGCACGCAAAATTTTCGTTTGTGCACGTTCGGAAATACGAGTTTTTTGAGTTATAGACATTTTTTCGTCTGTCTTGACGTCAAGTTGGCCCGGACACATCAGCCCGGACACACAAAAGTGGTACCATTCGAAAGAGCATCGTTTGTGCACGTTTGTGCTTGCAAAATTTTCGTTTGTGCACGTTCGGGAATACGACTTTTTTGAGTTTGAGACATTTTTTACTTGACCCCCTTGCTGGGTTTATAACCAGCAGAATCATACAAAACTGGTGTCGTTCGAAAGAGCTTGGAATGTGTTCAAACGTTCACCAAAAATTTTCGTTTGTGCACAAAAATTAATATGGAATTTTTCATAATTTTTTTTCGAAAAATCGAAAAATCCGAATTTTTATCTTCCCGTTCACACGCAAATGGTCTCATTCGAAAGGCCTTTTTTTGTGCATGATTGTGCACGCAAAATTTTCGTTTGTGCACGTTCGGAAATACGAGTTTTTTGAGTTATAGACATTTTTTCGTCTGTCTTGACGTCAAGTTGGCCCGGACACATCAGCCCAGACACACAAAAGTGGTACCCTTCGAAAGAGCATCGTTTGTGCACGTTTGTGCACGCAAAATTTTCGTTTGTGCACGTTCGGGAATACGACTTTTTTGAGTTTGAGACATTTTTTACTTGACCCCCTTGCTGGATTTCTAACCAGCAGAATCATACAAATTTGGTGTCGTTCGAAAGAGCTTGGAATGTGTTCAAACGTTCACCAAAAATTTTCGTTTGTGCACAAAAATTAATATGGAATTTTTCATAATTTTTTTTCGAAAAATCGAAAAATCCGAATTTTTATCTTCCCGTTCACACGCAAATGGTCTCATTCGAAAGGCCTTTTTTTGTGCATGATTGTGCACGCAAAATTTTCGTTTGTGCACGTTCGGAAATACGAGTTTTTTGAGTTATAGACATTTTTTCGTCTGTCTTGACGTCAAGTTGGCCCGGACACATCAGCCCGGACACACAAAAGTGGTACCATTCGAAAGAGCATCGTTTGTGCACGTTTGTGCACGCAAAATTTTCGTTTGTGCACGTTCGGGAATACGACTTTTTTGAGTTTGAGACATTTTTTACTTGACCCCCTTGCTGGGTTTATAACCAGCAGAATCATACAAAACTGGTGTCGTTCGAAAGAGCTTGGAATGTGTTCAAACGTTCACCAAAAATTTTCGTTTGTGCACAAAAATTAATATGGAATTTTTCATAATTTTTTTTCGAAAAATCGAAAAATCCGAATTTTTATCTTCCCGTTCACACGCAAATGGTCTCATTCGAAAGGCCTTTTTTTGTGCATGATTGTGCACGCAAAATTTTCGTTTGTGCACGTTCGGAAATACGAGTTTTTTGAGTTATAGACATTTTTTCGTCTGTCTTGACGTCAAGTTGGCCCGGACACATCAGCCCGGACACACAAAAGTGGTACCATTCGAAAGAGCATCGTTTGTGCACGTTTGTGCACGCAAAATTTTCGTTTGTGCACGTTCGGGAATACGACTTTTTTGAGTTTGAGACATTTTTTACTTGACCCCCTTGCTGGATTTCTAACCAGCAGAATCATACAAAACTGGTGTCGTTCGAAAGAGCTTGGAATGTGTTCAAACGTTCACCAAAAATTTTCGTTTGTGCACAAAAATTAATATGGAATTTTTCATAATTTTTTT
Source organism: Tetragnatha versicolor (assembly GCA_024610705.1). Lineage (NCBI taxonomy): Eukaryota > Metazoa > Arthropoda > Arachnida > Araneae > Tetragnathidae > Tetragnatha > Tetragnatha versicolor. Next base: position 5,674,494 of record JANDEH010000024.1, on the reverse strand, counting down.
TCGAAAAATCGAAAAATCCGAATTTTTATCTTCCCGTTCACACGCAAATGGTCTCATTCGAAAGGCCTTTTTTTGTGCATGATTGTGCACGCAAAATTTTCGTTTGTGCACGTTCGGAAATACGAGTTTTTTGAGTTATAGACATTTTTTCGTCTGTCTTGACGTCAAGTTGGCCCGGACACATCAGCCCGGACACACAAAAGTGGTACCATTCGAAAGAGCATCGTTTGTGCACGTTTGTGCACGCAAAATTTTCGTTTGTGCACGTTCGGGAATACGACTTTTTTGAGTTTGAGACATTTTTTACTTGACCCCCTTGCTGGATTTCTAACCAGCAGAATCATACAAAACTGGTGTCGTTCGAAAGAGCTTGGAATGTGTTCAAACGTTCACCAAAAATTTTCGTTTGTGCACAAAAATTAATATGGAATTTTTCATAATTTTTTTTCGAAAAATCGAAAAATCCGAATTTTTATCTTCCCGTTCACACGCAAATGGTCTCATTCGAAAGGCCTTTTTTTGTGCATGATTGTGCACGCAAAATTTTCGTTTGTGCACGTTCGGAAATACGAGTTTTTTGAGTTATAGACATTTTTTCGTCTGTCTTGACGTCAAGTTGGCCCGGACACATCAGCCCGGACACACAAAAGTGGTACCATTCGAAAGAGCATCGTTTGTGCACGTTTGTGCACGCAAAATTTTCGTTTGTGCACGTTCGGGAATACGACTTTTTTGAGTTTGAGACATTTTTTACTTGACCCCCTTGCTGGATTTCTAACCAGCAGAATCATACAAAACTGGTGTCGTTCGAAAGAGCTTGGAATGTGTTCAAACGTTCACCAAAAATTTTCGTTTGTGCACAAAAATTAATATGGAATTTTTCATAATTTTTTTTCGAAAAATCGAAAAATCCGAATTTTTATCTTCCCGTTCACACGCAAATGGTCTCATTCGAAAGGCCTTTTTTTGTGCATGATTGTGCACGCAAAATTTTCGTTTGTGCACGTTCGGAAATACGAGTTTTTTGAGTTATAGACATTTTTTCGTCTGTCTTGACGTCAAGTTGGCCCGGACACATCAGCCCGGACACACAAAAGTGGTACCATTCGAAAGAGCATCGTTTGTGCACGTTTGTGCACGCAAAATTTTCGTTTGTGCACGTTCGGGAATACGACTTTTTTGAGTTTGAGACATTTTTTACTTGACCCCCTTGCTGGATTTCTAACCAGCAGAATCATACAAAACTGGTGTCGTTCGAAAGAGCTTGGAATGTGTTCAAACGTTCACCAAAAATTTTCGTTTGTGCACAAAAATTAATATGGAATTTTTCATAATTTTTTTTCGAAAAATCGAAAAATCCGAATTTTTATCTTCCCGTTCACACGCAAATGGTCTCATTCGAAAGGCCTTTTTTTGTGCATGATTGTGCACGCAAAATTTTCGTTTGTGCACGTTCGGAAATACGAGTTTTTTGAGTTATAGACATTTTTTCGTCTGTCTTGACGTCAAGTTGGCCCGGACACATCAGCCCGGACACACAAAAGTGGTACCATTCGAAAGAGCATCGTTTGTGCACGTTTGTGCACGCAAAATTTTCGTTTGTGCACGTTCGGGAATACGACTTTTTTGAGTTTGAGACATTTTTTACTTGACCCCCTTGCTGGGTTTATAACCAGCAGAATCATACAAAACTGGTGTCGTTCGAAAGAGCTTGGAATGTGTTCAAACGTTCACCAAAAATTTTCGTTTGTGCACAAAAATTAATATGGAATTTTTCATAATTTTTTTTCGAAAAATCGAAAAATCCGAATTTTTATCTTCCCGTTCACACGCAAATGGTCTCATTCGAAAGGCCTTTTTTTGTGCATGATTGTGCACGCAAAATTTTCGTTTGTGCACGTTCGGAAATACGAGTTTTTTGAGTTATAGACATTTTTTCGTCTGTCTTGACGTCAAGTTGGCCCGGACACATCAGCCCGGACACACAAAAGTGGTACCATTCGAAAGAGCATCGTTTGTGCACGTTTGTGCACGCAAAATTTTCGTTTGTGCACGTTCGGGAATACGACTTTTTTGAGTTTGAGACATTTTTTACTTGACCCCCTTGCTGGATTTCTAACCAGCAGAATCATACAAAACTGGTGTCGTTCGAAAGAGCTTGGAATGTGTTCAAACGTTCACCAAAAATTTTCGTTTGTGCACAAAAATTAATATGGAATTTTTCATAATTTTTTTTCGAAAAATCGAAAAATCCGAATTTTTATCTTCCCGTTCACACGCAAATGGTCTCATTCGAAAGGCCTTTTTTTGTGCATGATTGTGCACGCAAAATTTTCGTTTGTGCACGTTCGGAAATACGAGTTTTTTGAGTTATAGACATTTTTTCGTCTGTCTTGACGTCAAGTTGGCCCGGACACATCAGCCCGGACACACAAAAGTGGTACCATTCGAAAGAGCATCGTTTGTGCACGTTTGTGCACGCAAAATTTTCGTTTGTGCACGTTCGGGAATACGACTTTTTTGAGTTTGAGACATTTTTTACTTGACCCCCTTGCTGGGTTTATAACCAGCAGAATCATACAAAACTGGTGTCGTTCGAAAGAGCTTGGAATGTGTTCAAACGTTCACCAAAAATTTTCGTTTGTGCACAAAAATTAATATGGAATTTTTCATAATTTTTTTTCGAAAAATCGAAAAATCCGAATTTTTATCTTCCCGTTCACACGCAAATGGTCTCATTCGAAAGGCCTTTTTTTGTGCATGATTGTGCACGCAAATTTTTCGTTTGTGCACGTTCGGAAATACGAATTTTTTGAGTGTGAGACATTTTTTCGTCTGTCTTGGCGTCAAGTTGGCCCGGACACATCAGCCCGGACACACAAAAGTGGTACCATTCGAAAGAGCATTGCTTGTGCACTTTTGTGCACGCAAAATTTTCGTTTGTGCTCGAATGAAAGTACGATTTTTTTAATGACGAAAATTTTCCTTTTTAACCCCCTATTTGGACTCCTAACGTTCCCATTCAAACAAAATTGACGTTATTCGAATTAGTTCAATAACGGAAATTTACTAAATAACTTGAAGTTAAGGTTGCCAAGGAAGAAATTCAGAAGTTGATGTTTTTATAACCACCCTAATGATCACTGAGTTTACTCACCAGTTTTAGTATTTTGGAAAAGTTTATAAAATCATTTGGTTTTACAGCTGTGATCAAACCAAACCAATCTTATAACCTCTTCCTAAGAAATAAAACTGGTGACTAATTTCAGAAACATCTTTTTTCAAATAGGGTTTTTGTGTTATTTCACTGGTAAAATAGCACAGTTTATTACGTTTAATTAGTTTTCTTGTCCCTCATCCTTCAGTGTATCAAACCCCTAGGATTCTCACACTATTTTTATCCCTTGTCCTTCCTTCAGTATTGCCTCCTAGAACTGACGTGTTAGGGGGCCTTTCCAAAATGCAATTCGGTAGTGCATTAGAAAATCGCTGAAATACCAATTAAATAAATTTTTATCGGGTCGAAAACCTTTGAACTTTCACTACATTCCGATAAGCTCTAACAATCTGAAATTTCGATACAGTTTTATACAGTTTCTTCGATATGTCCATTTCGTCCCCGACGTTTTTGTTCCCGACCATTTCGTCCCCAGTTTATTTAACAGGTTCAAAAGAACAGTTTACAACGTTTAATTAGTTTTTTTGTTCCTCCTCCTTCAGGGTATCAAACCCCTTTACTTTCTCACGTTCATTAATCTATTATTATTATGTGCCCTCCTCCAGATGTCATAAAACCCCTAATAACCCCCTTATTATACAGTTTCTTCGATATGACTATTAGTTCCCGACCATTCCGTCCCGAGTGTTATTTAACAGGTTCAAAAGAACAGTTTAATACGTTTAATTAGTTTTCTTGTCTCTCCTGCTCCATGGTGTCAAATGGTGTAATATGTTTCTTAATGTGCGACCCCGAAGATTCTATTAACTTTTCGAGTGTGTGGTACTGTTAGGGGGTCGCATACAAATTTAAAACAGTTTCCGAGTACCGAAATGGCGGGAAAACTAAAAAGGAACGACTAGTGCGATACTAATTCTGAAAGCTCTTTAAAAGTTGCACAGCATACTGAAATTTTAAAAAAACGTTTGGTAATTTTTCAAACCTGATTTTTTTTTAAATCTCCTAGTGACCGGAAATCGACTTGTCAAGTCTTAATGAACAACTTAATATTACCTTAGAAACTCGAAATTTGGATATGTTGTACATGGAGTGGATGTCTGCAACCTATTAAAGTTTCGAGGGGGAGTGGAAATTAGGGGGCCGTATACGAATTTAATAAGGTATAAAGTCGGAAAAAATTCTAATTCAAATTCTATGGTACCAATATCTTAGTTCGACACGTACTTTTACTCTTCTATGAGTCAGCTATAACATATAAATTAATCAAAAATTTACCTACACATTTGGGAAAAAATTTGAGCCTTTTCGATATCTCTTTAAACCTAAATGAAGAGCGCAATTTTTACATTTTCCCCTAAAAATTTCAAATTCCTAGTACCGTTTTTTATAAGCTTTCCGAATATGTAAAGCATTATACTGGGAAATAAAAAGTAAACAAATCGAGATCTCAAATCTGGGAAATAAACTAGAGTCAATTGCGTTTAGGACAAGTAGGCTCCATTCTGCTTTGGAGAATCCTGGATGACGTCAAAATCACCATGGAAACCCGTAATTCTGGAAAAACGTTGCCACAAGACTACTTTACTCATAAATAATTTCAAAAATAATTTTTAATTAATAATAATGACTTTATTAAGGAAACGCGGACTTGTGTTTTTTCACCGTAGGGTCGAACTTTTTTCAAGGGGTTAATTAGCATATTAATCATTATAATTAACCGATCAAAATCGAATATGATGCTCGCCCAGTGTTATATTTTAACATTTTATAACCCATTAAACAAAATTTTAATTAATAATATGACTTAATAATTAGCGATTAACCTTTTACCTGCCGATGTTCCCAAATGGGAACATCATTTTAAGGAATTTTTTCACCACTTAATTTTTTATGCAGGAATTTGATACTTGGTAGAAAGCAACTCAAAGATATGAAGTTATTTTACATGCAAAAATTTTTCACGTGCAATTTAATCCTTTTTGTAGAATTTACATCAAAATTAGAGATTTTTGGCTCTTCCAAAAGTTGCACAAGTTTCAACTTGTGAAAATTTTAAATAAATTTATTTTTAAATTATTTTGCTGTGTTTAGGTAGCTTAGGGAACATACCCATACAACGTGACCGATTCAGGGGAGGGAGGGGGGTCTTCATATACCACGCTCGGTCACAGGAGGGAGGGGGGGGGCTTAGGGTTTCGTCACGTAGTCAATTTCTTCTAGTAAATACGACAAAATTAAGCCAAATTAATTATTAAAATTAGACAAATTAACCAAAATTAATTTTTTAAAGCTTTTTGTTTGCAAAAAATGATGGCAAACCGTATTTATGAATTACTACGTGAAAACTAGAGGGGAGGGGGGAGTCTTGGCATATACTACGAATGGTCACCAAGGGGGGGAGGGGGATCAAAAATGGTAAAAAATGGGTCACGTAGTATGGGTACGTTCCCTTAAGTACACATCTTCCCATTTGGCTTGACAGAATAGCTTCATATTTTAATTTTGGAGAGTAATTACCACAATACAACGTGTATGTTCCCAAATGGGAACATCGGTGTTAGGGGTAGGTATAGTATTTGAGGTGATTTTTATAACATGCAAAAATTCAAGTTATTTCCTATTTTCTTTAATTTTTTGAACTTTTCTTGTCTTAAAGTATCTAAACAGGTTAAGAATTATGTTTCAAATTCAAAAATATGTAATTTTTATTTTTTCACCTGGTTTATGGAGAAATAAATTCTAAATCTTTATAGCAAATTCTTACACTAGTATATATTTCTAACTCCCCGATTGATTAATATTCAGTAATTATCAATAGGGGTTATGCAAAGAGAATATTTGGTGTGCTTCTGTGGATTTGCGTATATATTTTTGTTCAAGTACTTTTTTTACTTAAAAATTTTAGGAATATTATTGAAGAATTTTGAAAATAAGGAAAAGTGCTTGCATCTAAAAACACTCTTCTAACATAAGTTGGATGCAAGATATATGTGGTTCAGTCCGGAATCGTCCATGAGAAACACAGCTTTAATAAATCAATGGAGATAATTATGATTATCAATTTTGAAAGCTAATTAGATTTGAATGCAATTATAAGGATTTTATGCTAGATATCCGTATAGAATCGTAATTAAAACTAATTTTTCTCACAGAAACGTAACTGTTTAGCTTTGAAGATCATGGTAACACTCTTTTGTATTTTTTACATCAAAATATTACCCATAGTGCAATAAAAATTTACGGAAAAGCTTCGGTTGCGTAATAAACATGTCAATTTTTTCTTATGAAAATTTATAAAATGTTACTTAATCGCTTAAGTGTGGATAATAAAAATGAGAAAACCGTCCACAATCATAAAAATGTTCATAATTATTGAGTAGAAACCTATTTTAATCATTTTATTTGAATTAATTGTAAAATATGTCCCTTTTGGAAATCCCCCTAAAAACTTCACCCCAAACGCCGATGTTCCCAAATGGGAACATCCTTAAAATCATACTCAGGATTTTTTTTCCTCCAAAGAATGACTAGAATGGTTTTAGTATTGATGAAACAAGCCATTTAAGCCAAAAATCAGAACCTTTAATTCGAAATTTGAATTGCGGCGTTCAAAAGGTTAATGGACTTTTTTGGTAACATATTTCATTTTAAATTTTCCACACAATGAAATAATCTTTGAAATACCTACTGTAGATTAGATTAAAAGCAGCCTTAGGGTGTCCCTTTTATGACAGAAAATTTTTTCTTGCGAATTTGAAAACGGTTACCCATTACTTTTTTTATAAATGCCTTGACCTATTCAGATATAAAATTTAATCCCTCTACTATAATATTAACCCGTGCCCAATCTCAATTGAAGATGGCCAAACAAGCTAAATTACCGGCCCTAATAACACCACTTTTTTTTTCTTTTTCCTACTTTTTACAGGCTTTTTTATACATATTTATATTTTTGGTCATTGAAATGTAATATTAATCGGTCTGAATTGTCGTCTATGTAAAAGTTTAATTTCACGAATGTTAAAAACATCACCGCAAAAATTTGTCGATTACTTGGTAACTTAGATCCAGTAAACTGGGTAACTAGAATCGCTAACTAAGTAAATTGGTTTACCTTCACTTAGCTAACTTTTTTTAAAAGTGGCAGATGACACGACATTTTGGATCGACTAATATTACATTTCTATGGCCATACTTATAATAAAAAAAGGAAAAAAAAAGGAAAAAAGAAAAAAAAAGTGGTGACTATTAGCGGGTGCGTGCCGGTAATTTAGCTTGTTTGACCATTTTCAGTTGAGATTCGGCATGGGTTAATATTATCGTACGGGGATGAAATTTTATACCTGAATAGGTCAAGGCATTTATAAAAAAAGTAGAGGGTATCTCTTTTGAATTTCGCAAAGAAAAAAATTGTCGTAAAAGAGACACATTGATCTGACTAACTGCGTAGAATTCTAATCAACTAAATTTAATTTTGTTTTAATTCTTTAGGCTTTGAAAAAATTAAACTATTACACGGAATAAAAATTAGTTTATTTTACTTTTGAAGATATTGAAGCTTCATAACACGAATTTCTTCGAAAATATTGCTAAATCAATAATACTCACCAGTAAAAGATATTGAAAATTAAATTTAGATTATTGTAGTCCATATTGGATTGTAATAATTGACAAGAACTTCCTTTGTTAGTAGATAAACGAAGATTCTGTGTCCTTAACATTTTAATAAGAATGAATATAAATATCTTACAAATATATAAATTAAATAGTGGTGACCAAATGGTGATTTCACTTATTCCGCACAATGTATTATTATTCTTTTTTGATGGATCGCTTTCAGGTTTTTTGAATTTCAGATTGAGTATGGATAGTCCTTGGAAAAAATGGTCCATTCAGGTTCATTTCCCAACATTGAAAAAAAAAGTACTCTATACCTATAAGTATTCGATACCTAAAATTAAGGATTTGGCCCATCACTAGTTTTAAACCACAATGGAACCCACTAATTGTTTTCGAATGTGAATGAATTACAGAAGTGTTAATAACATTTTTACTTGAATGACTATTGAAATTCTAATAATTAATGGATCTTATAAATATAAAAAATTATTATACTAAATAGCGGTGGTTACTTAAGCACCCTGGAGGAACTAATCAATAAATCTGGGGGCCCAACCATCCTGGGGACGAAATTGTCGGGGACGAAGTGGTATGGGGACGAAAGTGTCCGGGAACGAAATTGTATGGGAACCAAATTGTACGGGGACGAAATGTCGGGAACGAAAGTGATGTAAACCGCGCTAAGTACCAGTTAAGTCGCGATTTTTACCAAATTTGAAAATTGATATCAAGATCCTTTAAATCTTTGATACCTTTAAATCTTTAAATATACTCTGTCATATACCTCAAATTTGATTTTGGTGAAAATCGGTTTGTAATTAAGGCAGTAATTGGACTTTGAAAAAAAGTTTGGATTTCGATGAAAAAACACAAGTCTAAAGAAAGCTTATAAATCCAAATATATTAATATTAATTTTATGTGAAAATTTTTTATAGTAACTAATTGTAATGGCAAAGTTTTTCCAGAATTACGGGCTGCCATGGTGATTATGACGTATTTCAGGATTTTTTGAAGCAAAATAGTCTACTTGTCCATAATGCCAATCATTCCTTTTTTTCGGCGGATTTCGAGTTCGAAGTTTGTTTACATTTTTGTTGAATTACAAGTATTATACATCATTTTAAAGTTAATTAAAAATTATCTAAGAAAATAAAAACTTTTAAGGGGTGTTCTCCATATTGCAGGGTGAATTTAGGATCAAAAATTGAAAGCTAAGTGTATCCTTTTTTCCCTATGTCATCGCAGATTAATTAATTTCTAGTATGTTATTCAGGACATCGAGCTGATAACAACTATGTGTATCACTACGGGATCGGGTACATATTTCGTGATTTATAATAAGTTTCCGTGATAGTTGAATAAAAGTCTTTGTGGTTGTACATGGTGTACATGGTTTAAAACGGTGAATGGCATTAAGGTAGGTCTCATGCAGTAGGCGATCTACAGTAGTCCGAAGTTTCTCCGTAATATTCAAATGACACTATATTAATATTAATAAATCGATCAATAGTTGACGGAATCTTGTAGTATACTTAAAGCTGTGCATTATATTCAATTTTCGTTCAAATCGATCTATAATTATGGTAGTAATTAAAAAAGTCAGCCAAGCTCGAAAAAAAAACAAATTAAACCTTAGTTTAAATTTTTAAAAAACTCATTAAAATTTTTAAAATATCCTAAAAATCCCATTCAATTTTGAAAGAATTATATTTATCTTTGGAAAAAAAATGAAAATTAAAAAAATCCTCCTTAATTTTTTATATCTAGTTTGAAATTTTAACTTCTTAAATTTTGTAAAAACCTAATTAATAATGAAAAAAACCTTAACTATTGAAACCTGGTTAAAATTTTGAACAAACCCACTCAACTGTAGTTTTGTTCTTGTATGTTATTTTATTAAATGATTTTTACAATATTAAAACTGCCAATACCTTGATTTTTCTTGAAAAAACCCAAAAATGGGTCCAAATTGAGGTTTTTTTTACATGAATTTTTTTTAACCCATTGGGTCCCAAGCCCACCCTGCCTAGAGTAGGAGGAGGGACAAAAACGGCAAATTAAACTTAATAAACTGCGTTATCGAAATTGAACACTGGGGGCGAATATGTCGGGAAATGAAGTCCTACACACTCCATCAGTTGGGGGGACAATACTGAAGGAGGGGCATGGGATAAAAGTATATTGAGAAATCCTAGAGGTGTATGACACTTAGGGGTCGTATAAAGTTCACGATATTGAAAAAAAAATGACTAAATGGTAAAAAAAATTAAATGTCTTTGGAATCAAAATGTCTCGAAAATGTCTTTCGAACCCAGCAAGGTAGAGCTTAGAGTTTACGCAATTCGAATTTTCGGGACTGAATCGCTCTAGAAAAGTGTTACTGCACTATCCAAAGCGTCCTGAAAAAGGAGACAATGGTCAGGGAGGGTTTTGGCGGGAAAAAGTAAGAATTTTAATTTTTACCTACCCCCTAATGTGATATATATTTCAATTCCTTAATTTTAGGAGGTGTATATACCGAAATTTCAGAAGCTTGGAGAAAGCGGTTCGGTTGTAAATTTAAAAAAATCGGAATTGGAATATCGGTTTTTTAAGGAAAAACTCCCGAAATTATTATCCCTTTCCTAATAAATTTTCATATTCGTAATCTGTGAAATATTCCCGATTTATTTATGTAAGGCACTTATGGTAGGGTCGAATTTTTCCGAAACTCTACTAACACGAATTGCCCCAAAAAATGGAGTGATGGCCATTAAACGTAAGAAAGCCTTTCTCTTGTTCTAAAAATCCTGAAATACGTCATAATCACCATGGCAACCCGTAATTCAAGAAAAACTTTGCCATAACAATTAGTTACTATAAAAAATGTTATAAATAAAATTAATATTAATATATTTGAATTTATAAGCTTTCTTTAGACTGTTTTTTCATCGAAATCAAAACTTTTTTCAAAGTTCAATTACTGCCTTAATTACAAACCGATTTTCACCAAAATCGAATTTGAGGTACAGTAGAACCCCGATTATCCGCGAGCGGATGATCCGCGGTGCGGGTCATCCGCGAGTGCCACGAAAAAAATTTTTAACGATAAGAGCAAATTTTAGATGAGATTAGAGACATTTTAGATGTAGAGAGCAAAGGTTTCTGCTGTACTGTCTAACTGAACTGTCTAACTGCTGTACTGTCTACTGTGTTTCTGCTGTTAAAAGTCTAACACATCATGTTTTTTGTACAATAAAACATAGTTTTTATGCTGAAATATTTTTTACGTGTTTTCACCTCATTTTTAGTCTTTTTTCGGGTTATCCGCGATTTTCGTTATCCGCGGTACCCTTGCCACCCAATTCCGCGGATAATCGGGGCTCTACTGTATATGAAAGGGTATATTTGAAGATTTTTAGGTCGAAATCTCGATATCAATTTTCAAATTTAAACACATAATCTCTCTGTAAAATATCATGAAAAATACTGCAATACTCATACCAATTGCGCCTGTAAACCCATAGATAACGTATCCTCAATAAAATACCTCGGACTTCACATAGACTCAAATTTGAAATGGAAATCCCATACAAAATATATATCAGACAAACTAAGGTATGTACTGTGTAACTTTTATTATCTTAAACAAAAGTTAAATAATAAAGTACTAATCAGTTTATATTATTCTTGGGTTCATTCACAACTTAATTACGGTTTAGTTGTGTGGGGAGGGGATTATATGATCAACTTAAAAAGAATAGAGAGGCTGCAAAAAAGATTCCTGAGGTTTTTAAATAATGAAGCGCACTTACACACAAATAATATAAACTACTTCAATTCCTTAAATATTCTTCCAATTCGCCATCTTTTTTATTTTAAAATTTGCCTCCATCTTTATCTAAACCCCAACATTTGTCAAAAACGCAATGTCGTAAACCTACGAAGACCTAACATAATATACGAAGTTCCTAAACCTAAAAAGTCCATATTCTGTAAAAATTTTTGTTACATAGCTCCTAAGTGATTTAATAAGTTACCATTACATATTCAAAATAGCCCTTCAAAACATTTATTCAAAAAACAATTAAAGGAATACCTGTTTAATATTGAGGATATTGATGATTTCTTTTGTTCTGTTTAATGTATGATTTAAAATTATTTTAAGCACTTTAACTCATCATTATGGCAAAAATATAATTTATTGGCGCCCTGTTTGCCACTATATCCACCTCATTTATGTATTTCCTATATTCTTATTTTCTTCTCATAGTTTATTTTAAATTTTTGTTATACATAATTAAAGTCACCTACATGGACCAAGAGATCCCAGGTGACTATGTTAACTTGTAACTTTTCTTTTCCTTTATCTGTAGTTCATTAAATGTTTTTGTTCAATAAAAAATAAAAAAATTTGGTAAAAATCGCAACTTAACTGGTAATTACGCATGGGTCAATAATTATCGTCCAAAATGCTCAAAATCCCAGATTGTTAGAGCTTATCGGAATGTAGTGAAAGTTCAAAGGTTGTCGACCCGATAAAAAATTATTTAATTGGTATTTCAGCGATTTTCTAATATACTACCGAATCGCATTTTGGAAAGGCCCCCTAACACGTTAGTTCTAGAAGGCAATACTGAAGGAAGGGCAAGGGATAAAAATAGTGTGAGAATCCTAGGAGTTAGATACCCTGAAGGAGGAGGGACAAGAAAACTAATTAAGCGTAATAAACTGTGCACCTGTGGAACCTGTGGTGGAAAAACCTGTGGAATAACACAAAAACCCTATTTGAAAAAAATGTTTCTGATATTAGTCACCAGTTTTATTTCTTAGGAAAAGGTTATAAGTTTGGTTTGGTTTAATAAAATCTCTAATAACAAAATGGTTTTATAAACTTTTCCAAAATACTAAAACTGGTGAGTAAACTCAGTGATCATTAGGGGGGTTATAAAAACATCAACTTCTGAATTTCTTCCTTGGCAACCTTAACTTCAAGTTATCAAGGAAATTTCCGTTCTTGAACTGCTTCGAATAACGTCAATTTTGTTTGAATGGGACCATTAGGAGTCCAAATAGGGGGTTGAAAAGGAAAATTTTCGTCCTTAAAAAAATCGTACTTTCGTTCGAGCACAAACGAAAATTTTGCGTGCACAAACGATGCTCTTTCGAATGGTACCACTTTTGTGTGTCTTGGCTGATGTGTCCGGGCCAACTTGACGCCAAGACAGACGAAAAAATGTCTATAACTCAAAAAACTCGTATTTCCGAACGTGCACAAACGAAAATTTTGCGTGCACAATCATGCACAAAAAAAGGCCTTTCGAATGAGACCATTTGCGTGTGAACGGGAAGATAAAAATTCGGATTTTTCGATTTTTCGAAAAAAAATTATGAAAAATTCCATATTAATTTTTGTGCACAAACGAAAATTTTTGGTGAACGTTTGAACACATTCCAAGCTCTTTCGAACGACACCAGTTTTGTATGATTCTGCTGGTTATAAACCCAGCAAGGGGGTCAAGTAAAAAATGTCTCAAACTCAAAAAAGTCGTATTCCCGAACGTGCACAAACGAAAATTTTGCGTGCACAAACGTGCACAAACGATGCTCTTTCGAATGGTACCACTTTTGTGTGTCCGGGCTGATGTGTCCGGGCCAACTTGACGTCAAGACAGACGAAAAAATGTCTATAACTCAAAAAACTCGTATTTCCGAACGTGCACAAACGAAAATTTTGCGTGCACAATCATGCACAAAAAAAGGCCTTTCGAATGAGACCATTTGCGTGTGAACGGGAAGATAAAAATTCGGATTTTTCGATTTTTCGAAAAAAAATTATGAAAAATTCCATATTAATTTTTGTGCACAAACGAAAATTTTTGGTGAACGTTTGAACACATTCCAAGCTCTTTCGAACGACACCAGTTTTGTATGATTCTGCTGGTTAGAAATCCAGCAAGGGGGTCAAGTAAAAAATGTCTCAAACTCAAAAAAGTCGTATTCCCGAACGTGCACAAACGAAAATTTTGCGTGCACAAACGTGCACAAACGATGCTCTTTCGAATGGTACCACTTTTGTGTGTCCGGGCTGATGTGTCCGGGCCAACTTGACGTCAAGACAGACGAAAAAATGTCTATAACTCAAAAAACTCGTATTTCCGAACGTGCACAAACGAAAATTTTGCGTGCACAATCATGCACAAAAAAAGGCCTTTCGAATGAGACCATTTGCGTGTGAACGGGAAGATAAAAATTCGGATTTTTCGATTTTTCGAAAAAAAATTATGAAAAATTCCATATTAATTTTTGTGCACAAACGAAAATTTTTGGTGAACGTTTGAACACATTCCAAGCTCTTTCGAACGACACCAGTTTTGTATGATTCTGCTGGTTATAAACCCAGCAAGGGGGTCAAGTAAAAAATGTCTCAAACTCAAAAAAGTCGTATTCCCGAACGTGCACAAACGAAAATTTTGCGTGCACAAACGTGCACAAACGATGCTCTTTCGAATGGTACCACTTTTGTGTGTCCGGGCTGATGTGTCCGGGCCAACTTGACGTCAAGACAGACGAAAAAATGTCTATAACTCAAAAAACTCGTATTTCCGAACGTGCACAAACGAAAATTTTGCGTGCACAATCATGCACAAAAAAAGGCCTTTCGAATGAGACCATTTGCGTGTGAACGGGAAGATAAAAATTCGGATTTTTCGATTTTTCGAAAAAAAATTATGAAAAATTCCATATTAATTTTTGTGCACAAACGAAAATTTTTGGTGAACGTTTGAACACATTCCAAGCTCTTTCGAACGACACCAGTTTTGTATGATTCTGCTGGTTAGAAATCCAGCAAGGGGGTCAAGTAAAAAATGTCTCAAACTCAAAAAAGTCGTATTCCCGAACGTGCACAAACGAAAATTTTGCGTGCACAAACGTGCACAAACGATGCTCTTTCGAATGGTACCACTTTTGTGTGTCCGGGCTGATGTGTCCGGGCCAACTTGACGTCAAGACAGACGAAAAAATGTCTATAACTCAAAAAACTCGTATTTCCGAACGTGCACAAACGAAAATTTTGCGTGCACAATCATGCACAAAAAAAGGCCTTTCGAATGAGACCATTTGCGTGTGAACGGGAAGATAAAAATTCGGATTTTTCGATTTTTCGAAAAAAAATTATGAAAAATTCCATATTAATTTTTGTGCACAAACGAAAATTTTTGGTGAACGTTTGAACACATTCCAAGCTCTTTCGAACGACACCAGTTTTGTATGATTCTGCTGGTTATAAACCCAGCAAGGGGGTCAAGTAAAAAATGTCTCAAACTCAAAAAACTCGTATTTCCGAACGTGCACAAACGAAAATTTTGCGTGCACAATCATGCACAAAAAAAGGCCTTTCGAATGAGACCATTTGCGTGTGAACGGGAAGATAAAAATTCGGATTTTTCGATTTTTCGAAAAAAAATTATGAAAAATTCCATATTAATTTTTGTGCACAAACGAAAATTTTTGGTGAACGTTTGAACACATTCCAAGCTCTTTCGAACGACACCAGTTTTGTATGATTCTGCTGGTTATAAACCCAGCAAGGGGGTCAAGTAAAAAATGTCTCAAACTCAAAAAAGTCGTATTCCCGAACGTGCACAAACGAAAATTTTGCGTGCACAAACGTGCACAAACGATGCTCTTTCGAATGGTACCACTTTTGTGTGTCCGGGCTGATGTGTCCGGGCCAACTTGACGTCAAGACAGACGAAAAAATGTCTATAACTCAAAAAACTCGTATTTCCGAACGTGCACAAACGAAAATTTTGCGTGCACAATCATGCACAAAAAAAGGCCTTTCGAATGAGACCATTTGCGTGTGAACGGGAAGATAAAAATTCGGATTTTTCGATTTTTCGAAAAAAAATTATGAAAAATTCCATATTAATTTTTGTGCACAAACGAAAATTTTTGGTGAACGTTTGAACACATTCCAAGCTCTTTCGAACGACACCAGTTTTGTATGATTCTGCTGGTTATAAACCCAGCAAGGGGGTCAAGTAAAAAATGTCTCAAACTCAAAAAAGTCGTATTCCCGAACGTGCACAAACGAAAATTTTGCGTGCACAAACGTGCACAAACGATGCTCTTTCGAATGGTACCACTTTTGTGTGTCCGGGCTGATGTGTCCGGGCCAACTTGACGTCAAGACAGACGAAAAAATGTCTATAACTCAAAAAACTCGTATTTCCGAACGTGCACAAACGAAAATTTTGCGTGCAATATCATGCACAAAAAAAGGCCTTTCGAATGAGACCATTTGCGTGTGAACGGGAAGATAAAAATTCGGATTTTTCGATTTTTCGAAAAAAAATTATGAAAAATTCCATATTAATTTTTGTGCACAAACGAAAATTTTTGGTGAACGTTTGAACACATTCCAAGCTCTTTCGAACGACACCAGTTTTGTATGATTCTGCTGGTTAGAAATCCAGCGAGAGGGTCAGACGGAAAATTTCCGTTACTCAAAAAACTCGTACTCACGAACGTGCACAAACGAAACTTTTGCGTGCACAAACGTGCACAAACGATGCTCTTTCGAATGGTACCACTTTTGTGTGTCCGGGCTAAAGTGTCCGGGCCAACTTGACGTTTCCCGCGCAAATCTTTTGTCAAAAATTTCATATAAATTTTTGTGCACAAACAAAAATTTTGCGTGCACAAACGTGCACAAACGATTCTCTTTCGAATGACACCACTTTTGTTCAATTTGGTGGTGGTGTCCGGGGAACGTCAAGTTAGCCCGGACATTTCCGTTACTCCAAAAAAACGTA
The DNA here is from genome assembly GCA_024610705.1 of Tetragnatha versicolor. Taxonomy (NCBI): domain Eukaryota; kingdom Metazoa; phylum Arthropoda; class Arachnida; order Araneae; family Tetragnathidae; genus Tetragnatha; species Tetragnatha versicolor. The sequence goes on along the minus strand of JANDEH010000024.1, from coordinate 5,657,894 downwards.
CTCACGCACGTGCACAAACGAAAATTTTGCGTGCACAAACGTGCACAAACGATGCACAAACGATTGGTACCATTTTCGAGTGTCCGGGCTAAAGTGTCCGGGCCAACTTGACGGACATGCTAATGACAGCATGATGGCTAGTCTAGGGGCCCCCGCACGTTTTTTTTTCTGATTAATAACCGGCTGAATTTTTTTACACCGACAAGATAAATATTTAAGTAGTTAAATGGCCGCATTGTCCTACAAATCAAGGGGTACGTTTTCCCAGTCCTACACTCCGAACATGTCCATTCCACGGCTAAATTTTTTTCATTAATAACGACCTGATTTTTTTTACACAGGCTAGGTAAATATTTGTGTAATTAAATGGCAGCATTGTCCTACAAATCAAGGGGTACGTTTTCCCAGTCCTACACTCCGAACAAGTCCATTCCACAGCTATAATTTTTTCATTAATAACGACCTGATTTTTTTACACAGGCTAGGTAAATATTTGTGTAATTAAATGGCAGCATTGTCCTACAAATCAAGGGGTATGTTTTCCCAATCCTACACTCCGAACATGTCCATTCCACGGCTATAATTTTTTCATTAATAACGACCTGATTTTTTTACACAGGCTAGGTAAATATTTTTGTAATTAAATGGCAGCATTGTAGTACAAATCAAGGGGTACGTTTTCCCAGTCCTACACTCCGAACATGTCCATTCCACGGCTATAATTTTTTCATTAATAACGACCTGATTTTTTTACAAAGGCTAGGTAAATATTTAAGAGGCAGATTTTATAAGGAGCGGGCAGAAATGCGGGGGTCATTATTGTGACCATTTTTGATTTTGATGAAATTTTTATGATGGATACTTCTAATGATTTTAGAATACCCCTATTTTTTCTTTTTCCCGAAAAAAATTTTTTTCGGCCTACAAAAATTCTCAAAGTTGGTCGCGACCCGGTATTTTTTTCGAATCGGCATATCTTAGTACAACATTTTCTCAGTGCATTGAGGGTCAACCAAAGTAATTCTTGCGGTAACAACATGTCCTTAGATAGCTTAATCAAATTTTTTTGTGAATTTCATGGTTCACCTTCCCTGCAAACTGGAAGGGTTCGCCAAACTTTGTCGAAAAAAATGAAAAAATGCCAAATTCGAGCCTTTATTGACCCCAGCATTGAGGGTCAATCACAGTTTTGACGGTTAAAGTGTGTAGTACTGCTCAGTATTAACTTAATCAGCCCATTGGTTGTATGGTTAACCCTCATGGCAGCAGAAAAATGGCTACTTTCGTAGCTATCAAAACAAAAAGAGGTCATTTTGGTGACCCCGTATTTCAGAGCATTGAGGGTCAATCAATAATTCGAAATATACGTTTCTTAGTACAATACCTCTACTTTAAGAATCAGTTGACAAACCTATGGCGTCTCGATCTGTGATCACGTGAGATTGATTTTTGTAACTTAAAAAATGGAAAAAAGGTCATTTTGGGGACCCTGTATTTCAGAGCATTGAGGGTCAATGACGAACTGGAAATATGCATTTCGTAGTATGAGACCTACCCTTTTAAGAGACAATTGACAGAATTATGGAATCTTGACCTGCGATCACGTGAGATTTATTTTTGTGACTACAAAAACGGAAAAAAGGTAATTTTTGGGATCCTGTATTTCAGAGCAATGAGGGTCAATGACGAACTGGAAATATGCATTTCGTAGTATGAGACCTACCCTTTTAAGAGACAATTGACAGAACTTTGGTATTTTGCCCAGCGGGCACGCCTAAGACTTACTTTTCTACATAGCGAACACATAAAATATGTGATGCTTACAATTAGCTTTGTAGGTTGTTTTCAAAAATTATTTTCAAATTACATTTGGTCTTCGAAAGGAAATACCACCACGAAGATTTGAATGACGAGGTGCATATTTTTCTTATCTCTACTGCAGTGTTTCCCAACGTGGGGCGTACGCCCCATCGGGGGGCAATAAGTTTTTCTAGGGGGGTCAATTTGAAAACTTTTAACCAAATTGTCACCTTGTGGGGCATGGACAACCAGGTTTTATACACTTTCAAAGATTTTTGAAAAAAAAAAATGAAGTGGGGGCATAGACAATTTAGAAAGGCTTAGCTGGGCCACAGACGGAAAAAGGTTGAGAAACATTGCTCTACTGTAATTTTTTCTTTTATCATCTGCAAATCTAAGGTTCATTTATATTTTTATTTTATTTCAGTATTTCGGTATTGAAGCTGTTGGGGAAATCAAAAAGATAATTTCAAAGATTAAAGAAGATGAAATAACTTGGGAGAAATGACCTTTTCTGTGTTTATATTTGTTAAAACTTATTCTTTGAAATATTTTACTGCTTTATATGTTTAAGGCTAATGTTTTTCAAATTGTCTTAAATCACTGCTCAAATAAAAATTTAATCTAATTATATGGTTTATTTTTTGGTGGTATTTCCTTTGGAAGACCAAATGTAATTTGAAAATAATTTTTGAAAACAACGTACAAAGCTAATTGTAAGCATCACATATTTTATGTGTTCGCTATGTAGAAAAGTAAGTCTTAGGCGTGCCCGCTGGGCAAAATACCAAAGTTCTGTCAATTGTCTCTTAAAAGGGTAGGTCTCATACTACGAAATGCATTTTTCCAGTTCGTCATTGACCCTCATTGCTCTGAAATACAGGATCCCAAAAATTACCTTTTTTCCGTTTTTGTAGTCACAAAAATAAATCTCACGTGATCGCAGGTCAAGACTCCATAATTCTGTCAATTGTTTCTTAAAGGGTAGGTCTCATACTACGAAATGCATATTTCCAGTTCGTCATTGACCCTCAATGCTCTGAAATACAGGGTCCCCAAAATGACCTTTTTTCCATTTTTTAAGTTACAAAAATCAATCTCACGTGATCACAGATCGAGACGCCATAGGTTTGTCAACTGATTCTTAAAGTAGAGGTATTGTACTAAGAAACGTATATTTCGAATTATTGATTGACCCTCAATGCTCTGAAATACGGGGTCACCAAAATGACCTCTTTTTGTTTTGATAGCTACGAAAGTAGCCATTTTTCTGCTGCCATGAGGGTTAACCATACAACCAATGGGCTGATTAAGTTAATACTGAGCAGTACTACACACTTTAACCCTCAAAACTGTGATTGACCCTCAATGCTGGGGTCAATAAAGGCTCGAATTTGGCATTTTTTCATTTTTTTCGACAATGTTTGGCGAACCCTTCCAGTTTGCAGGGAAGGTGAACCATGAAATTCACAAAAGAATTTGATTATGCTATCTAAGGACATGTTGTTACCGCAAGAATTACTTTGGTTGACCCTCAATGCACTGAGAAAATGTTGTACTAAGATATGCCGATTCGAAAAAAATACCGGGTCGCGACCAACTTTGAGAATTTTTGTAGGCCGAAAAAATTTTTTTTCGGGAAAAAGAAAAAATAGGGGTATTCTTAAATCATTAGAAGTATCCATCATAAAAATTTCATCAAAATCAAAAATGGTCACTATAGTGACCTGCCCGCTCCTTATAAAATCTGCCTCTTAAGTAGGTAAATGGCAGCATTGTCCTACAAATCAAGGGGTACGTTTTCCCAGTCCTACACTCCGAACATGTCCATTCCACGGCTATAATTTTTTCATTAATAACGACCTGATTTTTTTGCACCGACAAGGTAAATATTTGTGTAATTAAATGGCAGCATTGTCCTACAAATAAAGGGGGACGTTTTCCCAGTCCTACACTCCGAACGTGTTTATTAGAGTGTCCCTTATATGACAGGAAAACATTTTCTTGCGAATTTGAAAACGGTTACCCTCTACTTTCTTTATAAATGCTTTGACCTATTCAGATATAAAATTTCCTCCCTCTACGATAATATTAACCCGTGCCGAATCTCAATTGAAGATGGTAAAACAGCTAAATTACCTTGACGCGCCCGTGAATACTCACCACTTTTATATCTTTTTTCTACTTTTTTCCGGCTTTTTTATATATATTTATATTTTTGGCCATTGAATTGTAATATTAATCGGTCTGAATTGTCGTCTACCGCTAAAGTTTAACTTCACGAATGTTAAAAACAGCACCGTAAAAATTTTTCCACTACTTCGTAACTTAGATCCAGTAATCTGGTGACTAGAATCACCAACTAAGTATATTGGTATATCTTCACTTTCCTAACTTCTTTTTAGAACGGTAGAAGACATTTTAGACCGATTAATATTACATTTCTTTGGCCAAACATAAAATAAAATATAAAAAAGTCTGAAAAAGTAGGAAAAAAAAAAGTGGTGAGTATTAGCGGGTGCGTGCAGGTAATTTAGCTTAAAAAAGAAGAGTGTAACTGTTTTCAAATTCTGAAGAAAAACTTTTTCTGTCTTGTAAGGGACACCCTAATGTCCATTCCGCGGCTATAATTTTTTCATTAATAACAACCTTATTTTTCACCCAGGCTAGGTAAATATTTGTGTGATTAAATGACAGCATTGTCCTACAAATCAAGGGGTAAGTTCTCCCAGTCCAACAAATAATTTTTTATTAATAACTGTAAGACAAAGATACATGTTAGTTTAATGAAAATGTCTAAGTGGGTGTAAAAAAATCAGGTTGTTATTAAGGAAAAATTATAGCCGTAGAATGGACATGTTCGGAGTGTAGGACTGGGAAAACGTACCCCTTGATTTGTAGGACAATGCTGCCATTTAATTACATAAATATTTACCTAGCCTTTGTAAAAAAATCAGGTCGTTATTAATGAAAAAATTATAGCCGTGGAATGGACATGTTCGGAGTGTAGGACTGGGAAAACGTACCCCTTGATTTGTAGGACAATGCTGCCATTTAATTACACAAATATTTACCTTGTCAGTGCAAAAAAATCAGGTCGTTATTAATGAAAAAATTATAGCCGTGGAATGGACATGTTCGGAGTGTAGGACTGGGAAAACGTACCCCTTGATTTGTAGGACAATGCTGTCATTTACCTACTTAAATATTTACCTAGCCTTTGTAAAAAAAATCAGGTCGTTATTAATGAAAAAATTATAGCCGTGGAATGGGCATGTTTGGAGTGTAGGACTGGGAAAACGTACCCCTTGATTTGTAGGACAATGCTGCCATTTAATTACACAAATATTTACCTAGCCTGTGTAAAAAAATCAGGTCGTTATTAATGAAAAAATTATAGCCGTGGAATGGACTTGTTCGGAGTGTAGGACTGGGAAAACGTACCCCTTGATTTGTAGGACAATGCTGCCATTTAATTACACAAATATTTACCTAGCCTGTGTAAAAAAATCAGGTCGTTATTAATGAAAAAATTATAGCCGTGGAATGGACATGTTCGGAGTGTCGGACTGGGAAAACGTACCCCTTGATTTGTAGGACAATGCGGCCATTTAACTACTTAAATATTTATCTTGTCGGTGTAAAAAAATCAGGTTGTTATTAATAAATATTTTGCAATCACCAAATCGACATGTTGCCCGCATGCGCAGTTTGTTAGCTACCTCTCTGGAGATTTTTCCGCTGAGAAAAGTTGGGCGTCTCGAGGAAACAAAGCGACTGACGAAGATTCAGCCGGTTATTAATCAGAAAAAAAAAACGTGCGGGGGCCCCTGCAGGCGTTGAGGACTGCATTCTAGGGAGTATGATGACAAGCAATGGGAGTTGAAAAAAAAAAACGTTTGTGAGCATGGCAATTTGGCAACAAATATTTGGCGAAGGAATCGCTACTTGGCGAAGCTCTTATCCCAGTTTAAAATTGCCGTATATTTTTGGTTTGGGTCGTAGGTTTTCAAAGGATTAAATGAAAAATCACAGGAGCTTATTAGTAAAACGATCCCTAATATTAAAATATTTAAAATTATAAACATCAGGCCATCAAAATTTATTTACTAACATCATAACTACACAAAACTCTCAAAATAAAAAAAATTCTAACAAATTAACATTTAATTGAATGATAACTTAATTCTTTGATTAAACTAAATAATGTTAATAAAAAAATTCTAACAAATCAACATAAAATTGAATAATAACTCAATTCTTTGATTAAATTAAATAATGTTATCAGATTTAATAATTAAAAATATTCACGTTATAAGCACAAAACTTTTATCAAAAACAAAAAACCAATGAAAATAATTATACTATTTAATTAAATAAAAACTAAATTCTTTAAATTAAGTAAAAATTTGGTATTGCAAAAGAAGCGGATGATAAGTTTCGAACCCACGACCTCCCGTTCATCTAGCGTTCATCCTACCCACTGCGTTATCGTTCCACACCAGCTCGGTAGAAATTACATAATTTAAATTCAATACCTCCCAAAAAGCCTAAATTTCGCCAAATCTCTGCCGCCAACTCGAGCATGCGCACAAACCAATTTTTCGGCTCTCATAGGATGCGGTCATACGATTTAGAGGCTATAGCGTTGATGTACGTCAAAGGTCTTGGGTTCAAATCTCGGCCTCCGAGCAAGGCAGACTCTGCATTTCATCCCTCCGGGGTCGATAAAATGAGTACCAAGGTTATACTTGGGGAAATCTAGAGGGTGTTGGCATCAAGCTAGCGCATAAAGCAAGGCAACGCAAACTGCGCTCAATCTACCTGTCATTGATGACGCCTGAAACATTTTCCCCAAATGTTTTCAATACCTACGCGTGCCACTTGGGAGAAGGATTCCATACCACGTGAGATTGAATTGTATAAGGAAATGGAGTTGTGTTAAAAAGGCTGAAAGAAACCAAATTGTGTAGGAGATCTTATGGCACACATATGGATACCTGGAATGGGTTAGTTCTTCAATAGGGACGAGGTTGTGCAATAGGGTGGGTCGAAAAAACACTTTTTTCGAAATTCATTGGGCCTTAGGGGGATTTTTGGCCAAATGTCTTCAATAACCCGTAAAAAAAATTTCAGATTGATGCGACTATTCTTTCACTTGCCGCCATCATTTAATTTTCAATTAAGTGACTGAAAAAAATATCTTTCCAATGAAAATTGCAGAAAATCATAATTCAGAAGTATAAAGGGTTAAATTTTTGTTTTGAATCCCATCATCCTATTCTTCAAAAATTCTAGAGGCTTTGGAAATTTCCAAAAGAGCTCCCACAAAACGAATCCATGCGCACTAAAAGAGCATGTAACCGAAACCCATATTTCGTTTTACCTAGTTTTACCTACGGAACGTTACGCCCGTTTTTGTTGTCCAATTAGTGTGCGGAACACGTAGCGGCTGTTTAGAATACAAATGCCTAACTAGGAACGGAAGGGCGGACAAGTAGGCCGGGCCTATTGACTGCTAATGAAATGTTTTAGTTTTTTTCTTGTTTTGTAGTGGACAACCAGAAAGAAGAAAAACTTGTTTTGGAGTTATTTGAAGATATGTTTTAGGATTTATGTTTCAAGATATGTTTTCTTTGATATAAGTAAACCTCGTGTAACAGCCACAGTTATTATGTTAACTTTCATAGCCATCATGATCGTTGATGTCAAATCTTAGGGATCAAAGAAAGATTACCAATTAAAGTCAGCAAAAACAAATTTCTCTTTCTTTAGCTGCTGTTTTGCACCTACTGATGGTTGTGATTATAGCTATTAGATTGGCATAAACTGCAATCGAATTACCCAAAATTATGTACAGGGTGTTTCAAAATTGCGTTGCACGGCTTTTATTTGGAACCAACGCTTTCTAGGGTCACGGAAGTAAGGTCTACCCCTAGAAAAGTGAGCCTGGAAAATGCACTGAAATGACTTACAGCGCTCCTGGCACCGAAATTAAAAAGTTAAAAAAATTAATTTAAAAACTAAAGGAGATAGAGCATATTTTGTAAGCACTAAATGTTCAGTTTTTTTTTCTCGTTATGCTTATTTTACAGTTAATAAGGAGGTTTAAAAATGAACTTGTTAAAATAAAATTATTTGATTTAAGAATAAAAAAAATTAACTATGGATGCCTGACTGGTTTCTTTTTCAAGTTTAAAGGAATACTCCAATGTGTGGTGTGTCCCATGTGTTTTTAATGGCAAACACGAACACAACTTTTCCTCCCTACTTAACACAAATGCAATTTTTTTAGAATGCAAATTTTTATTAAAATCTTTGAAAGTAATGCGAATTTGATCTTGTGCAAATATTAATTTTAAACGAATAATTTAATTTATAAAAACGAAATTATGGTGCGTGCTTTTCATATATATTTTATAGGCTTCTTTGCTTATAAGGAATAATGTTGCTTATAACTCTTAAAAGTCCCAATCAATCTGATTTCAATAGTTTAAAAAACATAAATAGAGTTTTATCTGTATGACACCTTAATAAATCATTAATGTTTACATTTTGTGCTTTGTAAATGATGAGGAATTATCAACACCTGGGTTTAAAATTTAGTAATCTAAAAACTAATGTCCATGTTTAAAAAAATATTGATAAAGCTAAATTGGTTATGGATTCTCCTAAATGAATTAGTAGTATTTCCCCACGTCAACCTTTTGGTAGTGAGCCTAGATCTTCCTATAGCCTTCTAGTGTTTCTGAACGTAGTGTACACTATCCACCGTGAGTCAAAAAATATAGGAAAGGATAAATTAATACTTTTGCTTTTACTTTTGGTTATAATTTATCGTGGGAAAACAGTTTTTTTAAATATCACCATTAGAAAGTTTAGTCACCAGTAGAAATATAAAAAATATTTTTAATATAAATTTTTAACTGTCGCGCTTACATCATTCACCTATTTATTTCCTTCGAAGTTTAAATAAAACCGTGATTATTTTACGGTTATACTACTAATGAGAGCATGATGATGGCGTTGAGGTACGTCAAAGGTCTTGGGTTCAAATCCCGGCCTCCGAGCAAGGCAGACTCAGCATTTCATCCCTCCGGGGTCGATAAAATGAGTACCAAGGTTACTTGGGGAAATCTAGAGGGTGTTAGCATCAAGCTAGCGCTCTCAGCTGACCGTGACATTCAGTCACACGTTCTGTAACAGCTTTGCCAGTGGCCTCACCCATTGAGGCCAAGTTATACTGGAAATTAAATGTCCACCGATCTAGGTACTCCCTAAACCTCCTTGATATGTTACTTCCAATGAGAAATTAGTTGCATTTTTCCACGTCAGTCCTTACTCTAATAGCCAGGTGAACAATATGTGACTCGTTTGTGACTTTCACTTTGAGGTCACGGGCATGACCGTGAAGTCACCAGGTCGTCACAGTGACAGCTTTAATGTCCGCAATTTGTGACCAAAATCTGTGACCACTCGTGACCTCCTTGTGAAGTCACAGTACAACCAGAATGTGACTACGTGAATTTCGAAAAAAGTGTTTTTTCGACCCACCCTACTGTGCAATCAAGACCCTCTATCTAGAGGGCCTTAAAATTCAAAAGGGATGACGTCAAACGTGGGTCGAAATCAGTGAATTTGTTAAGTTAAATCTTTGCGGAGCACAGAAACGTACATCCTTAAATCCCACACGGTGTACATATCTATAGCTGATAATGCTGTTCTGAAAACTACATTTTTTTTTGTTTAACAAAAATGTTAATAAAGTGAATTCATAGAGTGAAAATGTTAATTCTAAGGTGATGCTTGTGTCATCAAACATAGAAGAAAATTATGACGGTAAAACAGAATTTATGAGGTTTTGGTTTCATAAAAGTTTTATGTTATAGATTTCCCAAATAGGTGTTATCTTATTCATGAGTCCGGTACCATACACATATTATTTTTAAAAAATAATTTCAAAATATTTGTTGTGTTAAATGCGAGATTAAAAGTAAACAAATTTATGTTTCTGAAGATCTAAGCTCAGGTAAAACGTAGTTCTTAGCGTAATGTGTCCGAATGCCGAGTGAAATTAGAGACTTTTCTTCAGACATATAGAGGAGAGGAGGGTATTATAGAACACCGATTTTATAAAGATTAAAAAAGAGACATAAAAGAAACTCATATACATGGTATAACTAATATTACTTTATTGAACAATGGAATTTTAATAATATTTTTGATGGAGAGAATTTTGGATAAATCCCCAACGGGAATTCAAAGGAGCACCAATCCAACCATGCCAGTGCCATTTTTTACTGTTTTCATAAGTAGAATTTATTATTTGATCCAAAGAAAAGTTTTAGAAAACAAAAAAAAATGAGTTCAAACCATTAGAAGTCCAGCAAAATCTAAAGCAAGACGATATTTTAAACATTGGGATTTAATATTCCCGAACACACTCTTTTAATTGTATTGAACTTCTATAAAAACAAAGAAAAACACCAAGTACTAGATTTTGTAAAATGAGTTCAAGCCAGTTTCATTGCAGCAGTTAGTTATCAACAGTTTTCATAAGTATCAAGTTGTATTTTGAGTTGCTCAACCTAAGGATAAGGACATTTTTTCAACGAAGGTAATATTCATAATTTCAACGAAGGTAATGGGCATGATTGCAACTTTTCTTATTATAAGGCAACAGTTTGGCTTACTTTTAGACTTGGAGCTGGAGTTAACTTACTTTAGACTGGACAATATTCATATAAGACACGTTTTAAACAATTCCAAAAAGCCTGCTTTTGAGCTATTCAGCTAAACCTTTTTTTATTCGTTCGCTTCCATTCTAATCGTGTGGTACCAAACTTTTATTTTATTCACATAAGCTTTCATTTTCAAAGCCCGTTTGTACAATCTAGCTGGCCACTGAGCTGTTTAGCTAACTTTTTTACCCCTTCCTCCTCCTGTGGCTGCATTGGAAACTTAGTTCAATATGCTTCTTTTGAGCTCTTTAGCTAAACTTTTTTAATCCCTCCGACCTCCTTGTAACCGTGGTGCCAGGGTTTTTGATGTTTTACAAAACGGGTCCAAAATCTCCCCTTTTCATAGCCCGTTTGTAATCTAGCTGGCCACTGAGTCGTTTAGCTATTTTTTTTACCTATTCCTTCTCCTGTGGCTGCATTGGAAACTTAGTTCAACATGCTTCTTTTGAGCTCTTTAGCTAAACTTTTTTAATCCCTCCGACCTCCTTGTAACCGTTGTGCCAGGGTTTTTGATGTTTTACAAAACGGGTTCAAAATCTCCCCTTTTCAAAGCCCGTTTGTAATCTAGCTGGCCACTGAGTCGTTTAACTATTTTTTTTACCTATTCCTCCTCCTGTGGCTGCATTGGAAACTTAGTTCGACAGGCCTGCTTTTGAGCTCTTTAGCTAAACTTTTTTTATCCCTCCGCCTCCTTTGTAACTTGTCGTGCCAAGCTTTTTGATCCCCTTCTAAAACGGCTTCAAAAGCTCCCATTTTGAAAGCACGTTTTTACGATCTAGCTGGCTACTGTGCCGTTTAGCTAAATCTCTGTACCCCTCCCTCCCTCCTACTGTGGCTGTATTGGAATCTTAATTCCGAAACACAGCATTTTAGCTCTTTAGCTAAACTTTTTTTATCCCCCCCCTCCATTATAACCGTGGTGTAAAGCTTTTTGATCTACTATTTCTAAACGGCTTCAAAAACCCCATTTTGTATGCGCGTTTGTACGATCTAGCTGGCTACAGAGCCGTTTAGCAAGACTCCTTCTTTCTCTTCTGTTGCAGTATAAAGTACCACAGGCTTGGTGCCAAATTACTGTATGCCAAAATATTACGAGTCCTTTCAATTAAAAAATTGTTATTGAAGTTACTTTTAGGTCAATGTTATTGTTATGAGAGCATAATGCCGAAGTTCTGTTGCTTTATTTATTTTTTTTTTGATATTTTACTTGTTTTGAACATGAAGGAAATATTGGATGATTTTAAATGCCTTTTGGAGAAGATATTTTTTTTACTCTCAAATACGTTAGGGTCAAGTGAAATTTAATGCACAAACACTTGATCTTTCAAAAAACTGAATGCAACTTTTTTTAAATGTTTAAGTTTATTAACTGCTGTTTTGAGATGCCTGATGTTAAAAAACTATTGGGTATTGGAAAGATTACTTTAGTACAATTAGGAGAACTTTCGAAACTCTTCTCTTTCCCTTTCCACCCCAACCCTTTACAAGAGTTTCTCAACTGTTTGATCTTTTCTCTCTTTCTCACGACGTCAGTGAATGTCACACTTGCCCCATATCAACCTAACTGTGACCAGTGTGTAAAGGTTCTTGTGTGGGAACTGTGCGAAATCACAAGAAAGTCTTCCTGCAATCTGCCACGGTGACTTTCTCAGCTACTTCGACCGTGTGACCAAAGTGTGACTTTGACTTGGCGTACATTGTCTAGGAGATGTAACCAAATTGGTGATTGGGGTCCTCGTTTACTTCTTCCTTATGTGTGTTTACGTGTACTTCATTGCGTGTTCCTAAGGAGTTAGTGATTGGTTACACAAAACTGAATCGAGAATTTCGAGACGTCACATCCAATAAACAAGCCGGCTTATCACGTCACAGTGACGTAACATCACGGTCACAGTCACCACACTCAGATCCCATTGCGACTTTCCATTAAAATCATTACGTGACCACACAAGTCACCTAATGATCGATTCTTGAGTGACCGGAAACGTTGTCACAACAATGTCACAAAGTGACATCTCACTTCGTGACGACTGTACGATGTCGCATGCGCGTCGCTTTATCCAAAGCTTGTCACAATGTGACCGCTCAGTGAAGTCACGCAGAGTCACAAATTATCTTGATATTCAACCTTCACTGCGACCCGTTTGTGGCAATTGAGTTGCAATTCGGTGATGTATCTGGTTGATAGGGTATGTAAATATTTTTTTTAAATTTTCATTTATAAGAAATGTTTCAGATTTAAAAAATTTTGATGTTAAGATGATGTGAAGAATATTTGGGTTATGAAAAAAATATATTAATTAATTTAATGGAGGAATAGGATGATTTATTAGTAAATTTAAATGATATATTGAAGAAAATTTAGATGAACAATTTTTATAGCTAAGCTTTGCTGAAATAAAATTTAGATATGAAAATTATTAATATTAAGTGTGGTTTATGAAATGTAAACAAAGGAGGGTGTGTTTTTGCACAAATGAAATATTAATTTTGCAATGAGGAGTTTACATAAATATAATATTTACAATAATTTTTATTTTCCGAATTAAAAAAAACTGAATTGAGGATGAAGCACAAGATAAACAAATAAAACACAAAAAAATAAACGAGTAAATAAAAAAATATGTACAAATAAATACTTAAATCAATATAAGTAAATAAAAATATATACAAATAAATAGTTAAATTTAAAAAATTAAACAAAAATAAAATATTTACAAACCTATACTTAAATCAATAAGTAAAAATAAAAACAATATACAAATTAATAATAAAAATAAAATAAATAAATAATAAATCAATAAGTAAAAATAAAAACTATATATACAAATTAATAGTGAAAAAAAACAATAAAAAATAAACAGATTTGGAAAAACAAAATAAATAAATTTAGAAATCAATAAAAAACATCATTAAATAATTATTTACAATCTTTTTTTGTTTTTATCATTTGTGCAAAAATACACTCTCCTTCCTTTGCATAAAATCTGAGATAATAATTTTGAAGGGAAAGAAAAATAAATTTATTGCTATTTTATTATTAATTTATTATTGTTATTGTTAATTTTTTTTAGTTTTTTTTGAAAAATGACTACCCTATCAACCAATCGACCGAATTGCAACTTTTAGACGTCGCAGTGAAGGTTGAATGCTATGACTTTTTAATCACCATATCTGTGACCCTGTGTGACATTACTGAGTGGCCACATTGTGACATCGTACAGTCGTCATGAAGTGATTTTTGACGTCGTTTCGGATCACTCAAGAGTCGTCATGTGATCATAAGGTGACTTTATGCTTTTGGTCACGTAATGATTTGAATGAGAAGTCTCAATATGGTGACGGGTCTCACTGTGACCGTGATGTAACGTTACAATGACGTGGCAAATAGATTTGTTTATTGGATGTGACGTCACAACGTGTTCTTGACGACTCTGGCTCTTCTACCTAATTTCCTTGAAGAAATTCCCGATTAAGTGTTGAATATACCCCCACTAACACCCTAAGAGCACACAATGAAGTACACATATTTTTATGTTCGTGCGAAACGCCTGCTACTGTAAGGGCATCAATCATCTACCTGTTGCATCGCTTAGACAATGCACGCCGAATCAATGTCAAACTTTGGTCACTCTTTCCTTTGGTTCTTTTTTTCTCCTTTGGAAGACTTCCCTGTGATTTTGCATAGTTTTCACCCAAGTACCTTTACACACTGGTCACAGTTAAGCTTTATGTGAGTCGCTGAATTGTCACGGAGTGGCATGAGGTAAGTGTGACAGTCAGTGACGTCGCTGAGTCAATGTGGGAGCTTTCGTGCTTTGGCTTTTGATAAAACTTTTTCGTCTACTATTTCTTTTATTGTATGAAACCTTTTACTAAGCAAAAACTATGGCTAACTTTTTCGAGCTATTTTGAAAATTAAAAAAAGAGGAAACATACTTGGTAAATTAAATTTTTGATTTTAGCACTATTGAAAACACCATGAAGTACTATTTATAAGCTTAAATTTCTTTTTCTTTTCTAACCTGTAAAGTACTTTTTAAATGACCGATTCAATTCCAAGCTGGCAAAGAAAAAGCGTCTGAATATTGTCCTATCTAACCATTATTAACTCCACGTATTACTATTCATATTGTAATTTCTCATTTTCCTTAAAATTTATTTGCCAAAACTCATTTCATTTCCTTTAAAACCTGCTTTTTTTACCAGTTGCATTTTACCTAGTTGCCTTATACACTTTCTCTCACAACCCAAATAATACAATGATACTGTAATTGCTCTTTTTGCTCGATATTAAATGTTTTCTTATTTCAAGATCCCGAAATACTTTGTATTTTTAGGTGGAAGTAACCAGAATCACGTTTGCTTTAGTTTTGCTGAACTTATAATTCACATTGAAAGGTTTTTAGTATTAAAAAACTGTAGTTTTTTATATGAAATATAAGATAAATTTTTTTTGCCAGAAAATGAAAAAAAAAGATAGTTAGTGAGAAAAATTAAATGTTCTTGTTTTTTTAGTTTTGATTTTTTTCAACTTTTATCAATTTCAATATTTTTTTTCAGTTTTATATTATTTTAATATTTTTTTCAGTTTTATAATTATAATTTTTTTTTTTGATTTTGTAACTTTTTTAAATTTTTTTTAAATCATTTAATTTTTTTTTTATTTTTTATTATTTTTTTATCTGGCACTGGCATGGATGAAATGGCTTACCTCTTAAATCCGCATAGGGTCTTTCTTACGTTGCGTTTCATTCTCT
Source organism: Tetragnatha versicolor (assembly GCA_024610705.1). Classification (NCBI taxonomy): domain Eukaryota; kingdom Metazoa; phylum Arthropoda; class Arachnida; order Araneae; family Tetragnathidae; genus Tetragnatha; species Tetragnatha versicolor. The sequence continues at coordinate 5,642,593 of JANDEH010000024.1, read as the reverse complement.
TCCAACATCCTATTTTTTTCTGTTCATTAGTCGGAGATTCGCCAGCACCGGGATTATCTTGAGCGGTAGGTATGACATAGTCTGTTGCTTTGCACTGCTGGGAATAAATAGGTTCCAATGATCCGTCTTCGGACTTGTTCTGGGATACATCCAAATCCAACATTGGTGGTACGGGGCTAACTTCACCGGTGGATGCCATTACTTCATCTGTTGGATAGTGGTTTTGGGGAGAATTTGTCTGTTCAGGTTCTATATGGTACTCATCGGATTCCAACATTTGTGGTTCAGGGCTGGCTTCACTGGTAGTTGCATTTTTTTCAGTTTCTGGATTTATGTCCAAGGGACACTTCTGCTTGATAGATTCCTCTTCGAATTCATTCTGGCTTACATTGGAATCTAACAAAGGCGGTTCGATGCTGTCTTTTTCGGTAGAAGGCTCTTGGTGTGATGGATTGGACTCCTGGGAAAATTTCTGGATCAGAGTTCCCTCTTCGGGTTCATCCTGGGATATGGGGATTTGCAGCTGTGGTGCTGTGTAGCCTTTACCGGAACATGGATCTTGGTCTGGTGGATTGCTTTCCTGGGAACATTTTTTCTCCATAGTTTCTTGTTGGGGTTCTTTTTGGGGGATGTTGGAATGCAACAATGGGGGTGTGGTGTTGTCTTGGTTTAGATTTTCTGGTAAAATTTGTTCTTTAACAATGGGGGGAATTGGAGGGGTTGAACGTTCGTCATCTTGGGAAAAGTAATCAGGTTGTTGTATATCAGGTAGGTCTTTAATGGACTGTGGTGTGTTTCTTTCTGCTGGGTTAGTTTTCTTCAGATGATATTCCTGGGGGCTTTTTTTCTCATCGGGGCAGTCGTGTTTTTCAGGGGGTGACGGACTTCGGTTTTCGGATGGTGGGTGGGTGACTACGAAAGGGGTAGGGTGGCATTTAACATGATCGGGTTCTTTTTTGTCCTTTGATTTATGGTCGCTCTTTTTTGTGCTTGGACTCGAGTTCTTTGAAGGAGACTCTTTCATAACGGTGCCTTTTGGGAAAGTAGGTTCAGGGTCTTGACCGTTGTTGGGACCTGTTGACTGGGGTCTAGCACTTTCTCCCGAAATGAGTCGCCGAATGAGGGAGATCACTGACTTCTTATCCAAATCACCAAGCATGTCCCCACTTATGGTAATTGTGCCCTTGATGTGATCGATCTGAACTGGTTTGGTTTCTTTTCGGGTTTTGGTTTTCTCATCAGGGCCGTTGCGTTTCTTGGTTTGAGACGGATAGTCTGAGACGGGGACTTTCTTCTTGGATTCGGAAGGCACAGTGGAGGATTCGGCTGGCGCAGGTTCCGTTATGTCCTTGGATTTTGGGTTGCTGTTGTTTGAGCTGGGACTCGAGTTCTTCGAAGGAGGTTTTTTCATCAGTGGTACCTCAGATCTTTTTGGTAAGTCATTTTTCGGGGGCTGGGTTTCATCGTTTTGACCATCTCCAGAACTCAGTTGCCGAATGAGGGATCTGACCGAGATCTTATCCAAATCATTCAGCATGTCCCCACTTATGGTTAAAGTGCCCTTTATGTGTTCAATCTGCATATTATGTTCTTTTGGGACGCTGTCAGAATTTTCTGGTGCGTTTGTGTTCACATCAGGGCCGTTGTGTTTCTTAGTTTTACGTATGGAGTCTGGGACGGGGACTATCTTCTCGGGTTTGGAAGGCATTGCGAAGATTTCGGGTGGCGAAACTTGAGTTTTCTTCATGATGGAATGCAGATCATCCTTTTTTGCGCATGGAGTCGAGTTCTTCGGAGAAGGATCTTTCATTACAGTGGCCGTGGAGCGTTCTTCAAAGTCAGGTGGTGAATGGCCTGTTGACTTGCTGTCAGCTCTTCTACCATTTCCAGAACTCAGCTGCCGAACGAGAGATTTGAGGGAGATTGTCATTGGTTCTAAATCATGAAGCATGTTCCCACTTGTGGTTATAGTGCCCTGAATCTGAACTGTTTGGATGTCTTTCTGTACGTTGGGTTTCTCATCAGGGCCATATCGATCCTTAGTACTTGGACCGGGGACGTTCTTCATGGCTTCGGAAGGCATTTTTGGGCATTCGGCTGGCACAGCTACTTTTTTATCCTTCGACTTGACATCTCTCCTGCTTGGGCTGTGGCTCGAGTTCTTTGTCGGAGGTTTTGCCATCACTTGGGTTTCAGATCCTTGTGCAAATTGGGGTTTCGGATGACCTGCTGGCTTGGTTTCTTCGCTCTTAACATCTCCCGAACTGAGCTGGCGAATGAAGTCAACCACTGAATTCTCATTTAAACCACGAAGCATGTCCCCACCTATGCTAATGGTGCCCTTTATGTGTTCTATCTGCATGTTGTCTTTTTGTACTTTGCCAGATTTTTTCTGGGCGATTGTTTCAGCATCAGGGCCGTTGTGTTTCTTTGCGTGCGACGAGACGTTCGGACCAGGGACTTGCTGCATGGCATCGGGTTTGGAAGGAGTGGCATTGACAGTGGCGTCTCTCTTTTTGTTTACTTCAGAAGGGATGTTAAGGGACAGCCTGACCAAATATTTATCATTTTGAGGATGCTTTCTTTGTGAGATTTCTATCGGACTAGTTTGGGTCAGGGTATCTTTAGTCAGAACAGCGACGGTTTGCGTGCCAGAATTATTGAGTTCCGCGTTAAGTGTTTGTGAAGATGCGTCTATGGAAACTTTGGCTGTTTGTGTGCTAGAATCATGGAGTTCTGTGTTTGCTGTTTGGGAAAATCCATTAGTGGCATCTTTGACTGCTTGAATGCATTGGTCTGTTGTGGGCTTGATGAACTCTTCGGTCTGCACTGCAATACTTGCCATCACTGTTTGAGAAAGATCATCTTCAACCACTGCCGGGGAAACACTATGAAGTTGGAACACTGGGAGCTCTCCTGATTTGGACAACGTTAATTCTGGGAGTGCGCTGTCATCATGGAGAAGTTCCTTACTTCCATGGGACTTTCTTTTACCCTTCGTACAGCTGTTTCCTGCAAAAAGTCATAATGTTGTAAATTTTTAATATGGAATCACACACACTCGCACACAAAACGGCACAAAACATTGAGATTATCGTAGTCAATTTTACATTTCAAAGGTCATCTACTGTTTGCATTACTGAAAATAACCTTTTCCTATTTTACTAAGGAATGAAATTCTGGTGGAAGTCATATTGATAAAAGCGTACGAGAATTTTACAATTTAGAGCTATTGAACTTTAGAAGTTATGTTTACATTGAAATGAAATTGAAAATTTCAAGATGCAACATCTACTTTTTAAGCTCAAAATTTCATGTACAAGGTATTTCAAAAGTCAGTTTCGCGGCTTTTATTTGGAACCAACGTGTCCTAGGGTCACGAAAGTAAAGTCTACCCCTAGGTAAGTGACCCTGGAGAGTCCATTGAAATTACTTACAGCGCCCTTAAAGGGGAAATACATGTTAAAAAATAAAAAACTAAAAGAGAGAGCAAAAACCTCAGTGATAGTATTGTTGCCAACGTTATGAAGAACTCACTGAAAATAGTTTCATGAAAATATCGTTAATATTTGCGGAGATATTAGCATGTGAAAATAGCACTTTTTCAAGCCTCAAAAAATTGCATTGCAGTTTTTTTAGATTGCAGTTTTTAAATTATTATTAAGACAATTTGTTATGGAACAGGAAAATTTATTTCCTGTAAAATTTATAAAGGGAGTTCTTCATAACTTTGACAACCCTTACTGAGGTATTTGCTCTACCTCCTTTAGTTTTTAAATTATTTTTGAAACTTTTTTAATTCGCCGCTAAGGGCGCAGTAAGTCATTTAAATGGATACTCCAAGGTCACTTACCTAGGGGAAGACCTTACTTCCGTGACCCTAGGACACATTGGCTCCAATTAAAAGCCGCGTTTGGACTTTTGAAACACCCTGTATATAATGTACATAAAAGGTCTTGATATTCAAATAAAAGATGCCACATAAGGAGAAATTATTTCATTACTCATTTACTAAATTGACCTATGAATAACTGAAATGAAAACTAAGTAGTATTCTAAAATTACTGGCAGGGGTATATTTCTCACAAAAAATGAAATTGGATTTTTTATTACTATTTACGAGTTCCAATATTACCACAAAGAAAGTCGCTAAAGACAATAATCTCAATGCAAAAAAATAACAACAACAATTTATATTAAGTTAATTTTACTTCTTTAAAAGAGAAGCAAATTGGAAACAAAATGGAAAAATGAAAGAAAAAAAAAACAACAATAAAAAATAGCTGAACATTTTCTTTGAAAAATATAGTGGAGAAACCAGTATTTAATAACCAACCAACCAACCAACCAACCAACCAACCAAAGTATAGTGGACAATTTTCCGACTCACATCCCTAATGCACTCTAACCACCGTGAGTTAAAAACATTGGAACGAATCAGTTCATGTTTTTTTATACTTTTGATTATAATTAATCCTTGCAAAAAGGTATCACAGTCCTTTTTAAACATTGTAGTTTTCTCACCAGTAGAAATATTAAAAACTAATTTAAATATCATTTTAATCGCCAAATAATCCTCGTTAATTTTCATTCGTGTTGATCAAGATAATACCGTAATATACTTTACGGTTATTCCTAATGAATAAGTAGCATTTTCCTCTTTTAACCTTTAGGTAGTGAGCTCGGCTGTTCCTAAACCCTTCCAGTGTTTCTGAGCGTAGTGCATAATAACCACTGTGAGTTAAAAAAAAATAGGAACGAATCAATTCATGCGTTTTTTATACTTTTGTTTATAATTTATTCGTGCAAAAAGGTATAACAGTTTTTTAAAAATTGTAGTTTGCTCACCGTTATAAAAATATTAAAAACTAAATCTAATATCAATTTATTCGCCAAATGATCCTATCTTTTCTCTTAAATCTGGGGAATATCAAGATGAAACCGTGAATGACGTTACGGTTTTTTCCTAATGAATTAGTAGTATATTCCTACGTCAACCCTTAGATCAGTGGTTCCCAACAGGTGGTCCGTGAGAAAGTTGTTAACTCATCCAAAAATTGTGTGGAAAATTTGAAAAAATAGTTTCTGTGGGGAATAAATGCATTGATAAAAGGTTAAACCTTTTAAGATAAAGTTGGGTATAGAGATGGTCCGTAGGGGATTCAAATTTAAGTGAAGTTGTCCGCAGACATATTTGAGTTGGGAACCACTGCTTTAGATAGTTGTCCTAGATCCGGACAAAATGGCCTCCCAATGCTTCTAAATGTAAGGCACATTCCCCAGCCAAGGCCAAATTTGAGAAATTACTTATAAAATGTTGTAATTAAAAATACCCTAGATTACTAAAAAACGAATTTAAACCCAGTTTCTATGAGTAAATTTTGAAAATTCTCTTTCAGGGAGAGGACCTCCAGACTCTTTTTTTAACAAAAAAATGCTTGTCACTCAAAATTTAGAAATTCGTACGGTTAGGTTAAAGATACGCTGAGGACTTTTAGGAGTGTATGGAAAAATAAGATTACACAGGTCTGCTATGAAAAAGCTGTTTGAATAATTTTGGCGTTTTCCTATGTATTTTGGTGTGCTGAAAACGAAAAAAATATTGAAAAAAAATCGTATACTTCATGATTTTTCACAAATTGCTAAATTATTTTCGAATTTGCCAATTTTTCATAGTTTTCGTATATTCCAAACTCCTTTATTATTAAAAATTAGGAGCTGTGAATAATGCACACAGTAAACTATCTCATCAAGACATTATAGAGATGGAAAGAAAGTACTAGGGAAGTTTTAATCGTGCAGTAATGAAAGATTTCCTTTGTATAATTCGAAGAAAGTAAAGTCTACCCCTAGGTAAGGGACCATGGAGAGTCCATTTCAATTACTTACAACTCCCCTAGCGGAAAAATAAAAATAATAAAAATTATAATTTAAAATAATAATTTTATTTAAATTATAATTTAGGCACCGCGGGCAGATTTTATTGATTACAATTATAAATGGCAAGTGGCGCATAAACGATTTATAAGTGTTAAATTATATTTTAACAATATACGCTTACCCATAGCCTTGGTTCTTTTACTTGTTTGATGAACTATGAATTGTTTTAATGAACTGCGTAAAATAGTAACGGTATTAAATTATATAGGTTTTTTTCGAAGTTCAAATTGAAGATGTGATTAAAAGTGCAAAAGTGTATGTACGCTTCATTTTCAGCTTTTATACGCTTTTATTTTCAGAGAATGTGTGAGTTTTTATGGTATGTAAAACTGTTTTGTTATAACAATTAAGCTTAACAAACAAAAAAAAACTTTAATTGTTGTAGCTTTTATTTCCTTATTATTATCACTTTAAAACAATGAACCCGTTAATGTCATCAATTAAACACTACTTACAATTTATAGACTTAATGACAATGAAAATTCTAAATGTGTATATTAGACCCATTTGTAAATTAATACATGAAAACACTTCAAATACTTAATTTTATGACCACCTGTATGTGTGTACGTTAACCCTTTATCTACAGACGGTACTTACAAGACTCACCAACTTTAAAATTGCATAAAATAACCATTATTACGAATATACTGACGATACTTTGCAGGAACATTCTTTTAGTCTTCCTCTTCTAGGATAAAGGGCAACAAGGGTTCTGTGATGAGTAATTAATCGGGAAATGCGAATAGATTCAAAACTGAAGTTGTGCTTTCAGCTGCCATTTTGATCGAATTATTGTGGTTGTCATTTCTTTTCACTCAAAAGTAGTTAAAGTCAAAAGGAAAATGTATTATTCTTTATAAGACTTAAAACTTTGTGAAAAAGCCATATAGTTATTTTTAGTATCTTGTGAATATGTTAGCCCTCTCAGTGTAGTGACAATACTCAAAATTATCGATTTAATTAACTGTCTCTAGCAGATTTAACTTCCAAAGATTATTATTTTGTTGATCTATATCCCTTAATTTTCACTTAAGTGACTGAAAAAAAATATTTTACCAATAAAAATTGCAGAAAATCAATGATGCCGAATGATAAAGGGTTAAATTGTTGTTTTGAATAACATCATCCTATTCTTCGAAAATTCTTGAGGCTTTGGAAATTTCCTAAAGAGCTCCCACAATGAAATGAATCCATGCGCACCGAAAGAGTATGTTACCGAAACCCATATTTCGCTTTACCTACGGAACGTTACGCCCGTTTTTGTTCCAATTAGTGTGCGGAACACGTAGCGGCTCTTTAGAATACAAATGCCTAACTAGGAACGGAAGGGCGGACAAGTAGGCTGGGCTTATTGACTGCTAATGAAATGTTTTAGTTTTTTTCTTGTTTTGTAGTGGACACACAGAAAGGGGAAAAACTTGTTTTGGAGTTATTTGAAGATATGTTTTCTGTCTTATGTTTCAAGAGATTCCTGATTTCAAGAGACAATTTTGAGCAACACTCAAACTTTTATTTCAAAAATTTATTAAAAATCTAGTCTGGTTTGAGGTATGGGATTTTGATCAGAATTGGTTTCGATTTAAAATCATGATAACTCTTAACCGATATAGTTTTACTCGGATAATTCACAATCAAACATTTTGATCAATTAATAGTATCAAATAGTGCCAAAATCACCTATCTAACTTTTCGAGGATATCTCTGTTTTATGCTTTTACTTTAGTAGATTTAAGAAAAATCGAGATATTTCTTAATTGTCGAAATGGTAAACTTTAACAAGAGAAAAATAACTTTTATTTTTTGTTTCAAAGAAAATTTCTCAGGAAATAATCATCAGCTATAAAAACATTCGGTAAGGGTAATTTATAACCCACGGGTAATTGTGTTAAAATTTAGACGGTTCCCAAACTGTGCTCCGCGGAGCCCTTAGGGCTCCGCCAAGCATTTCCAGGGGCTCCGCGAAGAAATTTGAAATAAATTCATTTTTTGATAATTTCTAATTTGCGTTTCTCTGAAATGTTGTATAAATAACTTTCTGCAATGTGTTTCTAGCTAAGAACTTACTTTTGCTCCTTCCTAACCAAATTTTTTAGAGCTCTAAATAACCCTTAAATTTAAGTCGATTTGATGGGGAGCTCTTTTGATTATAGTTTTTTTTCTTGTTTTTGTCTATTTTTTCAAGTATTTCTTGGTTTACCAAAACAAGTTAAAACCATGTTATTTAGGGTCAAATTTTCGAAATTTTTCTGAGGGAGAACCCCCAGACCCCCCTATTGTACTTAACACTTTATTACTGTCAATTTTTTATAATACATTCGTTAAAATTAAAATCCTACCTAAAAATGAATGTCCGAAATTTGGACTATGATGTACCGAAAACAAGTATAAAATAACTGTTGTTTTTAAGGATAATATTTCACTAAATTCACCCAGACTCCCCTATCATAATTGGAACTCAATTAATCACAATTTTTCTTACATTCTCTTAGATGCAAATTATACCTAAAAATGTTTTAAAAAGCTGTTAAATATGCATGGGAGGGGTTGAGGAATAATTTTGGAATCATATTGATATAAATTTCTGTTTACGCTTCTGCATTTATGCTTTTATTTCTCGTAGCAATGGTTTTTATGTAATTTGCTTTTTGTACTTAGAAAAATTTATCTTCGGAAAAGGGCTCCGCGAAGAATTTGTCGCTTGAAAAGGGCTCCGCGACATAAAATGTTTGGGAACCCCTGATTTAGAGTATTCTATGACGGAAAGAGGCCGTGGGAAAACGGAGGTAAAAATTAAATTCCAGTGCCTATTAACATGTTTTGAATGATTTATAAAACATATATTAAGTTCTTGTCCTGAAGTGGTCGTCTTCAAAATGTGACAATATTTTTTTACTGACACATTTTTATTGCAATTTTAAGATGGACTCTTAGGGATAAAAACATAACACAGTTATTATTAGTAAGTTGAACCAATGACTACTATACAGACAGTTACATGATATAGTTGTATGACATCTACTAGTATACTAACCCATCATACAGCGTTCCCCATTAACATGCGACATGTCGGGAAGATTAGTGCACAGTATAAGCGTGACCAGGTCATACCGCAGAGTCCAATTAAATTCGTGTACTATCGTGAAAGCTGCTATTAGGATTTGACGACCCCCTATGTGTAATGAATACCCTCCTGATTAGACACGGTGCGTGGTGCATTTGATTACGGCACGTCTGGTCATAGGTAGGTGGTTAGGTAGAATAATCGAATGATATTAAATTTATTCCTTCGGGGGTCACCTATCACCATTTCTTCTTGATTAACTATCTGATCTGAATAAGATCAAATCCGACTTCGTTCGCTTTATAAATGTATAATCACCTTCTTCTTCTTCCTGCTTAACCCTCTAATCTTAATCAGATATGATGATTAAATCTGAGTTCATTATCTACTGAGAACATATGAGAGTTCACTCGAACCAGTTTTTGCGCGGGGGATAGGAACCGCATTAAAGAAAACACATAAAAAATTACACAAAACTTTGCGAGTAGCTATAAAAAATAGTTTTCGTTACACAGTTAAAAATATTTTTTATGCGTTGGATAGGGACCGCATAAAAAAGTATCACATAGAACGACAGAAAAATCCCTCCGTAAAGCTGGATTGAAAATCCCTTTATATTTGGACATACCTTTAATTTAATTTAAAAACAGTTTATTTTCGGGAAGTAGACTTTTTTCAGTTACCATGTAGTCGGTGACGACTGCTATTTCACTAGATACTTGAGTATGTTTCTATAGCATGATTTACAAGAGTTTTTTTATATTTAAAATTTACATTATGTTACACAAAAAAACTCACAACTAAAAAGTCGCACAAAAGCAGTTTTACCTGTATGTTTTAGAATAAATGGATATTGAATATTAAAATATTGTGTCATGGAAATTTTTGCATCCAAAAAGGCCTTGAATCTATATTTCTTGAAATAAAAGGTAAGTTGTTTGTAAAAAGATTTGGTTGGATAAAATATGCATGCTCGATTAAGTTTATAAAGCATGATTGAGAAAGAAATTTGTTAAAAAATTATAATCAGGGTAAATGTAAACAGTCCATATTGATCAATTGTGTACAACTTTAACCACTATTTACCCCTCCCCACTAAAAAAAAAAAAAACAATAAAGAACAAAAAACAATAACCTTTGTAAAAGAAACCCAAATAGTATGGGTGGTTTATCTTTTACAACCTCGTACTATTGAGTGCCTTCTCTTTTCAATTAGCCATACAATAAAAAAATACAAAGCAAAATTGAGATTCTATTGTACAAGGAATTGCGATATTACCTTAACAGGTTCATTTTATTAATAATAATAATAATAATAATAATAATAATAATAATAATAATAATAATAATAATAATAATAATAATCTTTATTTTCAATTAAAGAGACAACAATAAGAAAAATATTAAAAAATTATATTTGTTACCAAGGGGAATCAATCCCGTCCAGGTAATCAGAAAGTAAATACATTAATTAAGACAATTCATTTTATTGAAATCCTCATTTCTCCTTAGTGATTACATTTTGTAATGAAATTGAAACGGACTTATATAATTCCTTCTGTGCATTAATTCCAAGCTAAATTTAATGAAACGTTTTTTTAATTACCCTTTCAACGATATTCTTAGAAAATACACTAGATTCATTCAATTTAAATCAGTTAAATAAATTTTAATTGATTTCCACTCTTTTTTCACCTCAGCTGTATTGAAAGGGTAAATTAATTGAACAAAGAAATCCCGATCTAAATTGTTGCTGGTAAAACCGCTTCAATACACTTGTGATTTTACTATTGAGTGTAATCGAAACATACTCTTTTTAGTTTTGGATGGTTCCTAAGCAAAAGATTGGATTTTTTGAGGGTTTGTTTGTACCAGCCTTAATTATAAAACTGTTTACTTAGTGAGTTAGCAGAAAAAGTGTGGATATCCGTAATCGTCAAAGGAGTTCTGAGTTAAACTGGGGTATGCAATTAAAAACACTGAAACTTGTAAAAAATTAATTGAATTAGTTTCTTGCGTAGTTTAATCAGTTAGACAGATAAAGCAATGCTTTAGAAGCATGAACCAGCAAGTATTATCACAGATGTAAATATGTTTTTAATTTGAAACTTACTATAATAAAATGTAGTCAACAAATTTCGATTTGAAAATGTTTAATTTGTGCAACATAAAACCAATTAAATTTTCGCATTTAATGCACTAATATGGGCGTGATTTCTGCATCATTTTTGTCATTTATTTAGCTTTTTGGATTGGCAATTATTAAAGAAAACGTTAATGGCTTTCATTTGTTTGTTCGTTTCAGTGCTCTTTCAATAATTGTGTATTTAAAAAATAAACTTACGTAGACTAAAAAATATACGCTGTTTTATTTATTGAGTGTTTTAATATTTTAGTCCATGAGAAATCACAATACTTATTTATTTAGTTTTTGTTATTGATATGTATTTTTAAATTATAGGTATGTCTTGAGTTAAATGTCTTGACTCTATAAAACGTTTTATCTTATCCTGGAACCGTATAATCAAATCTTGTAACAAAAATATAAAAAAGAAGTACAAAATTTAATATGTTATGTATAATGCTATTTTAACCTCTATTATATACTGATATATAGTAGTAGTAATAGTAATAGTAGTACTTATATAAAGGGTATCATTTTACAGATATTTCATTTCATTTATTACATCAATCGTATTAGACAATATATTTGATATTTTATCCAACCCTTTATCAGATCATAAAAGTCGTTATTTTTCCACATATCTTTAAATCTCGAAACCTTAGGGTTATAAATGGACTCTTCAAAGATGCACTTAGATTCAAATAAAATGATAATAGAGACTTAAAGGAACTGAAAAAGAGAATTGTTAGTCCATATATCATATCATCCTAAGTAACCATATTTTCTTATCTCGAATTTCTACAGCCTAATTTTATAGCTTGGTAAAAATACTGTTATAACAGTCTTTCTCCTTATGTATGTGTAGGAAATATGCCCCGTTTTTCCTTTTATATTGATACTATCTTATGTTACCTACAAGTAACTCAGTTGCGCTTCTTGTAAAGGGATTTTATTTTATGTCATTTATATGTTATTACATCTAGTTTAATCTACGATATAAAATTCTTTGACAGGCAAACACTAGTTGGGAGTGAGTTAATAAGCTTGTAAGGAGGTGAGAAAGTGCGAGGCGTTCTTACTTAGAGAAAAAGCGAGAAGAAAAATAAAACTAACATTTTATTAAAATAACAATAATAACATCCTTAGTAGAAATAACACCTCATTTACAAAACTAATTAGGAGTTAGTAGGGAGCCTGGTGCCACGAGTAGGAAAAATATCTTCAGTTTACTTAAATCATAATGACTACAAAAAGTAAACAGTAAAGACGTAAAAAATAGGTCAAAGCTAAAGTGAGGTGTAGAAAAGTATCAGCAATCTCTTAACCCTCTAGTTCCCACTTCCAAAAATAACTATGCATTTTTTTCATGCAGTTTGAAAGAAAAAAGTTTTTATTTTTAGTTTTTGAAACCGGGGTCTTAACCTAAACTTTACAAATTATGCTATACCTAAAGGTGCAATTATTGCTGCATTAACTTAAAATCATACTAATTGCTGCTTCATGCTAAAAGTTGAAGCTAAATTTTGAATAGTATATTTGCTAACATGGGGTTAACTACCAAATCAAATGGCGAAAGAGTGTTGCCAAACCTCAAGGAGAAACAGAAAAGAAAATAGCTGATCGTATTCACCACATTTACAAAAAGACACCCCAAGCTCAATTCATTTTAGTGAAGCCCCTAATAATCTTCTTCCATGAAAATTCCTTACATAAAACCTACATTAAGGCACCGAATTACCAAAAAAAAGTTCAGTCTTTAACTATGCCATGAAATTACCTTCTGCATGCTATAACTTCATAATATTAGGGAAAATATCTCACTTTAATGTTGAGCAAGCCAAGCATTGAGAAAACTTGATTATTTCGCGGCAATTAAAGCGGGATCAATTATCCAATGCTATTAATACGAGACCCTCCGTTTCGCTGAATAATTTACGCCGACTTTGAGGTTTCCGAGAGAGCACTCTTACTTTAATTGGCTGATTCAGGGTCTATTTTCCGCTTTACCGATTCTTACCCCATTTGCTAAAATAAATTTGCCTTGTATGATAGAGGATCAACTGACTGCGTGCTACTTATACCGCATGTAGTGATGTTGTCAGCATAATTGAAGGCTGTTGAAAGTACACTTGAGGATATCAAAGTATACAGGGTGTTTCAAAAGTCCGTTTCGCGGCTTTTTTTTTGAACCAATGTGTCCTAGGGTCACAGAAGTAAGGTCTACCCCAAGGTAAGTGATCCTGAAGAATTCATTGAGATAACATACAGCACCCCTAGCGACGAAATAAAAAAAGTTAAAAAATTAACTTAAAAACTATAGGAGATTTATTTTTTTAAAAAAAATCTACATCATTCAAAGTGAGTAAACTCGAATAACAACAGTTGGGGTAAGGACGAGGAAAATTATAAAACTAATCAAGTAAATTAATTGTTTTTATAGAACTTGGAAAACATAATAGTGAATATGCCGTGAAAATTTTGGCCACTTTATAAACATTGTGGCATGATGCTAACGGTTCATACGCAAGTCTCCACTTTTTAATCTGAGTGATGCATTCCTGTGAATCGCTAGTTACCAAAGAAATAAGAAGGAGTTAAGATATTGAAACGTCTATTCACTTTTCATTCCAAGTGTGAATTAGAGGAATCATAAAATTCACACTCTTGGGGGATGTGTGATTCCTCCGATATAAATATCACAAGTGAAAAGTCATAATCAGCTTATTTATACGTTTGGTTCCAACAGGTTCAGTCGGTATCTACACCCTAACTAAATACGCTTAACTGTTTGAGTGGTGAATGACCTCGTAAAACACATTTAGAAAAACGAACCCATAATATAAAATAAAAGTTCAGTTGACAAAGAAAATCAATCTGAAATCAGGCATTCCTTCCCGTAACAAAAATTAACAAATACTAAATTTAACAGTTAATTGGACTTTAACAACCTTCAGAGCAATGAACAAATGAACATAATTATGTAAAATGGTCCTTGAAGATTTATATGCTAATTGGCTTGATTACACGACACCAACAGCATTTAAATAACTTTCGATATCAGTTGGGATAATTTTTTATCGCATCATAAGAGTAAACAATTTGAACCGGTAAAAAATATTTAATATGTAAGAAGGAAAACGTAAAACCAAATTTTACACAATTTTTTCCTTAACATTATTTTTTTACATTATTCTAAACATTTTTTTTATAAATGTTTATTCATAATTATATGAGTGTTCTGTTAAATTCTTTCCAGCAAGGTAATCACTGTTTTCTTTTTTAACTCCCCTCATTTTTTTGTGCTCAATTTAATTAGGATCTAGATCAGAACTTCATAAAACAATTGAAAAACGAAGTTTTTTTTAAAGCCTCTGTTTGGGCTTTATTTTTGTTTTCTGTCTGGGTTCTGCTATATTTTGTAATTGCTTCAAAGTTTTATGTTTCTAAATTCGGAAATTAAAATCAATTTTTTTAATTAAGGAGAGTAATTTTATTTAAAACAAGTTGATTAATGTGCGCTTTTAGTAATAATTATGAAAAGCCTTCGTTGTTAAAAATTTCTGAGAATTTGCAGATGGTCAGTTTTTTGTGTGTTTTGCATTGAAATCATGTAATTAATATTAATGTATAAGGCAAATAAAAATAACATTTTAAAATTGAATATTGTGTGTAGTGTCTCAAGGTTTGTGGGTCTAACTATAGGTTTTTCACATGCAAACAGTTTTGATATTATAAACATAGTAAGCTTATTTTAATTAAATTCAGTGTTAAATAAGAAATGAAACTCCATGTAACATACCTGGAACTATTTACTTCAAGAGCCTCATTTATACATTTGGTCTTATTTTATGCCCAAATTTTCCAGGTTCTACATACATGTATTAAATCATATTTTCGTTCGCAAAAGCAGAAACAAGTATAACAAATACCCAACAACACAATCTAAATTTTCTTTTAATAAATTAATATACCCTGCACATAAATAAACTACACTTTTATTATTTATAAACTAATTAAAGATAGCGTATTTTAAATATTTGCGAGTTAACTTAGGGGACTCGAGAAGGAAATATAGTAACATATTCCAATTATTATTTTTGAAATTACCTACTACATCACCCTGTCATTACAAGTGTATAATTTATTGAGGATCATTTAATATTTTTATAATTTTATATTTGCACATTTCATTACTAATGTAAGTGCATTGTCAAACATTGGAATTTCAGTCGCGTTCATATTATTAAGGATAAAGAAAAGAATGTATGTGTTAATAAAGAACTGTCGCTTTCTGTGTAACTATACTAGATGACAACTTTTTTAGTCAGTGATGTCATCGGTTGATGTAAGATCACACCACACTTTCCAGCTACCTAATTGGCGAAAAAGACAGAGCAAGCGAGAGTCATCTCTGACTCGCCAATTAGGTTGCTAGAAAGTGTGGTGTAATCTTACATCAATCGATGACATCACTGGCTAGAAAAGTTGTCCTCTAGTATAGATACTAGAAAAGTTTATAATTTCATCTATTTTAACGCATTTATTTGAATAAATGCGGTTTGCATTCCATATTTTAAAACTGATAAATTAAAAAATTATGGTTAAAATTAAAAAATAAAGTTGATATGAAAAATTGAGAAATTCCTATCTAGGCTTTTATAACAATGCCACTTTTAATCAAATAAATAACATAGAAATATTTACTATTGGGCAATACCAGCATTTTTTCAAAACAGAAAAAAATATTTTTCCAGTAAAGGAAATTTTTCTTAATTCAAATATCGACATGAAAAGTTTGAAAAAAAGTTAATTTAATATTTTAAAATAAAAATCAATAATATCTTTGCATTTGCTTAGGATTGAATAACGTTATATCTCCTTCAGTAAACACCAAAAATCGCTTTGAACTGTTTGAACAATGATTGAACTATTGTTTATAATCAATGCTTGGGATTAAATGACGTCACATTTTGTCATTTGATGTTTTAGTGCCTTTTTTAAAGTCAAACTTTGAAATTAAATTAAAAAATAAATTATCATCGTAGTTAAAAAATGTTTGCACGTGTATTCCTCTCTTGGGTACCTATATCTAATAAAGAAAAAAATGCTGAATGCCCATTGAAAACATAACTAATTAATGCCCTTAATGCATTCGATCTTATTTTCAAACCTAACGTCTCATTCGAAACTCAATAGCTTGTGCCAACAATCATAAATTCCGATACTTTCAATTCAAAGCCGAAACTGTTTTCCAAATCTCACAGAAATCCATCTGAATCCTTTCATAAACTGTCCGATAGTAAATTATCTCTCGCCATAAAATAACTCACGGTGTAAATTGCCATGCGCATAACATAACTTTTGTTTAGCAACAATGTGTGGGTTGGACAAAGGATTTTAGTCAGTGAAATAGGCCCTGAAGTGTCCATTTAGTTGGGATCTATCGTTGACATATATAGTTTTTAATCGTGATTTGTCTGGACTAAGCCATACTATGTAAAATAATTATATTGCATTAATGTTTTAGAGTCCAAGAACTTTGTTAAGCATTTTCTTTGTAAAAGCCATAATAGATCTGACGTTCTATAGTCATACCGCCTGGAGAAAACATTTGACGTCGTACAATACTGTTCCGCTTTTTTTGGAAACGGGTTATTTCACTCAATTTTGGAGGCGATGGTAATTCATAAACGCTTTAAAATCATTTCGTGCAAATATGGGTGACTCTAACTTAAATGCTCTTTTCAAAGTTTGTGTTTTCTGTCAAAGCTTTTCTCGTCTCGGTCGGACTATAGGTTTGGTACGGAGCTAGCTGTAATGCTAGCGTTAAAACATGCAAGCGTTTAAAACATTTCAAGTCATATCAAATTTCAAAACTGCTAGAAATTTCGAAAGCACACATTTTTTTAAAATTTAGTATAAAATGTGTTTATTTTTCAAAGTTCAGTTTTTTCTTCACGCTTCAATCTAACAGCAATATTTTGTAAGTACTAAATGTGCAGTTTTTATTCTCGTTATGCTAATTTTAGAGGGAATAAGAAGGTTTAAAAAGAAACTTGTTAAAACAAAATTATTTGATTTAAGAATAAAAAAAATAACTATGGATGCCTGACTGGTTTCTTTTCAAGTGAATAGGAATAATCCGTGTGTTTTTAAAGGCAAACACGAACAAAAGTTGTCCTACCTACTTAACACAAATTTAATTTTTCAACTCCATAAAAAAGAAATTTCTACCATTTAAAATGCTAATTTTTATAAAAATCTTTGAAAATAATGCGAAGTTGATCTTGCGCAAATATTAGTTTTAAGCCAAAAATTTAATTTATAAAAACGAAATTATGGTGCGTGCTTTCCTAACTTCATAATAAAAAAGCTCTCGCAATGTTTGATTAAAATATAGGAATTTTCATATATGTTTTATAGGCTTATTTGCTTATAAGGAAATAATGTTGCTTATAATTATTAAAAGTCCCGATCAATCTAATTTCAATGAGGAAGTTGCATGATTTTTTAATTTTTTTAATCGATTCCTCTTGCAAAAATAAGCAACTACCCAAAATTTGAGGCCGATCGAGAAATTTTTTGATTGTCAAAAAAATTAACAAAAATCCCCTTTTTAAAAGCGCGCGAAAACGCCAAGAGTTTGGATGTGACGTCATCTTATACTAAACATTGTTGTAAAGCAATGGAGTTGATGGTATTATTGTTGACGTCATCTTATAGTTTAAACAATAAACGTTTTCAGTCACGTGTTTTTTTCTCGACTTTTAAATTAAAATATTTAATTACCTGTACATTTTTTTTGAAAAACTGACTAGATATTTCATTTTACCATACAAAAAACCCATACGGAACACTTGTTTGTTTTTGAAAATCTGACATATGCAACTTCCTTATTGTTTAAAAAACATAAGTAGAGAAATCTTAAATTAAATCTGTAAAAATCTGTATTATTCTTAAATTAAATCTGTATGACTTAACATCTTAATAATCATTAATGATATTCATAATTACATTTTGTGCTTTCTAAATGATAAGGAATTATCAACACCTGGGTTTAAAATTTAGTAATCTAAAAACCAATGTCGATATTTCGAAAAATGTTGATATATAGCTAAATTGATTAGGATTTCTTCTAAATAAATTAGTAGTATTTCCCCACGTCAACCTTTTGGTACTGAGCCTAGATCTTCCCATAGCCGTCTAGTGTTTCTGAACGTAGTGTACACTATCGACCGTGAGTCAAGAAATATAGGAAAGGATAAATTCATCTTTTTGTTATTACTTTTGGTTATAAGTTATCGTGAGAATTTTTTTTTAAATATCACCATTAGAAAGTTTAGTCACCAGTAGAAATATTAAAAATATTTTTAATATAAATTTTTAACCGTCGTGCAAGCATCATTCATGCGATTAGTTTCCTCAAATGTTTAAATAAAACCGTGATTTATTTACGGTTATACTACTAATGAGAGCATGATGATGGCGTTGAGGTACGTCAAAGGTCGTGGGTTCAAATCCCGGCCTCCGAGCAAGGCAGACTCAGCATTTCATCCCTCCGGGGTCGATAAAATGAGTACCAAGGTTACTTGGAGAAATCAAGAAGAGTCCTTACTGTTGAACCAACGAAAGTAAAAGGGTCACGTGATTTTGACAACGCTGGAACTAGTATTTCGGACAGGTGGAAGTTGAGCGGCAGTTAATCGAAAGATACATTTGCTTGTATATTATAGAAGCAAGACCCCAACTATCACCGGTTACCCAACTATCGGCCGTGCAATGTCAGTAAAAATTACGTGACCCTTTTACTATCGGTGGCTGATCAGTAGGAAGTGGGCCTGGATCTTTCAAAGGTTTTCCAATGCTTCTAAGTTTAGGGCACACTCCACAGCAAATTTTGAGAATTTTGTTATGAAATGTTGTGAATAAAAGTACCTCAGATAAACAAAACTCCCAAACAGTGACATTTTTTTGCGACTACAGTGTCGGAGGTGACGAGGATAAGGAGCATATTATATCCCACTGTTCAAAATTCGTCTCACAGAGGAAATATTCGGAAACTTTCACTGTAAAAACTTGACAAAGTGGCCTCTTAAAGTGCATTTATTTTTCACTAAATTTATTGCTGAAAAGTATAAATCTACATAGAACATTTTAAAAGTACTACCTACTCTTTAATCCTTTGTTGAAACTATGTACTATTACTTACTTCTAGTAAGCTCCGTATAGTACTTTGTGGTATATGGAAATCTTTTTGTGTGTTTACTAAAAAACATTAGGGCCGTGGGGAGCCTAGTGGTTAAGGCATCGTCTTCGGGATCGGAGGGTCCCGGGTTCGATTCCCGACACCGCTAAAGACCCACCGAGTATATGCGGAGTACGTGCTCGTTAAATCTGTGGGTCCGAAACATCCGAAAGTCCTGTGGTCCGCCATGACGCTGTTTACCACGGGTCCAGGTGTTTGGAGACTATTTCCATCCCCTTCAGATGCATGGCAAAATTGTGGACGTGGCGATAGATAGTGGCAGCATCCATCATATATCATGAGGCAGAAGTCGGACTCCTGCCATTTATGGGCCTCACTTTCTCAGGAGCTGCACCCCCTTTGCCTTGAATCCTTATGGAGTTTGGATATTCCAAGTGGCAAATGGCCGACCACAGCAACAAGAACAACAAATTAATAATTGAATTAGCGCCAAAAAATGATATTTTATAGTGAAAACTCGCCAAAAATTTACCAACTCTTTTGACCAGTTTTTAAGAATAAGTTTTGAGAAATCTTTCTGGGGGGGAGGGCCTCCAGCTTAGAAATATCCTTGTCACTCACAAAATTTAGAAATTTGTACGGCGATGTTAAAGTTACGTGGAGGATCTTTAGGGGTGCATGGAAAAATTTTACATTACTTAAGGTTCTATTGAGTGAAAAAAGCGTGAAAAACACTAGTTTAAATTTTTTTTAAGCACAGAGTAGAGAGCTTAACAGAGATACCAAACCGCCGTGTTACTCTTTAGGTCATTAATTTTAATCAGCACGCATATTATAATTCAGTTCACTAGCAGCCAATCAGAGAACGCGAAATTTATTTGATTTGATTTTAACACTGATTATAGGCGATTTGATTTGAGTGACAGCTTCAGTGGGCGAATGACAGAATTAGCAGGAATAGCGTGGTATTCCAGGAGGCGGGTCTTGTGGCCGGAGATTTGTCTATGGGAAAAGCCCTGTTAAAAAAGTTGCCATTAGCGTGTCTATGGATTTGAACACTCTGTTAAGCTCTATACTCTGTGTTTTTAAGTTAGTGCCTGACTAATGATGAAAACGAGGAAATATGAGACTTAAAAATTCTCAGATTTTTTTTTCAAAATTAAATTTAATGATTCTTGCTATATGAATTTTACCGCCAAATGGTCCTACTTGCCCTTGATTCATGTAACGGTTTTCTCCTAATGGATTAGTAGTATATTCCTACAGCAACCCTTACGTAGTGAATTGGGATGTTCTCAAAGCCTTCCAGGATTTTCCGTCTCACATCCCTAATGCACACTAAACACCGTGAGTTAAAATAAATAAGAACGAATCAATTCATGCTTTTTTCTGTACTTTTGGTTATAGTTTATCCGTGCAAAAAGGTATAACAGTTTTTTAAAGATTGTAGCTTACTCACCAGTAGAAATATTAAAAACTAATTTAAATATTATTTTAATCCCCCAAAGGTAAAACAGGTACCATGAGTATTCAATTCTTATCTTGATAAAACCGTGATTACTATACGGTTTTTCCCAATGAAATAAGTAGCATTATCCTCCTTCAAGCTTTAGGTAGTGGGCTCGGATGTTCCTAAAGCCTCCAGTGTTTTTGAGCGTAGTGCACTCATCATTAGAAATATTAAAAACTAATTTTAATATAAATTTAATCGCTATTGGATCCTCTTCCTTCCTCATTTATCCGGGCAAATCAAGATAAAAACCGTGATTTACGTTACGGTTTTCTCCTAATGAATTAGTAGCATATTCCAACGTCAACCTTTACGTAGTGAGCTCGGATGTTTTTAAAGCCTTCCAGTGTTTCTGAACGTGTACAGTTAGTGAAAAAAACCCGACTCAGTTGCGATTTCTGGCGAACCACTTGGGTTAGGAAGACAAAAGAGGGATCGTTTTTCATTAATTAAAGTATTCTTTCACCAAAAAAAATTTTCGAGTCCTTAGGGTGTGGTCTTCATATTAAACGAAATACTAACTTTTTTTCCAATGGAGACCCCCAATTATTATTAGTATTTCTGTAAGGCCATCCCCCCAAACTCTTAAATACCCAGTTTCAACCAGATTGATTAAAAAAAATATTTTTAAAAAAATAAACTTTAAAAAAATTTTTAAATCGTGAATTTTTTTTTTGGTAATCGATTCTGGTAGTAATTTTTTGTAGGAAACCAAAATTTCAATCGATTTAATAAAATACTTTTTGATAAAACGAACGAGAAAGATAATTTGCGGCATGCATTCGGCAACGGTAAACGGCCCCTTAAGATATTAATTCGTTTTCATCAAAAACTATTGGATAAAATCGATCGAAATTTTGGTATCCTACACAAAATTACTTCCAAAATCTATTACCATGAAAATATTTCTCGATTTAAAAAAAATTAAGTTTATTAAAAAAAAACATTTTTTTAATCAATCTGGAGGAAACTGGGTATTTAAGGGTTTGGGGGATGGCCTTTCCGAAAAACTAATAATAATTGGGGGTCCCCATTGGAAAAAAAAAGCTAGTGTTTCGTTTAATATGAAGACGACCCCCTAAGGACTCGAAAATGGTTAAAGAATACTTTAATTAATGATAAACGACCCCTCTTTTGTCTTCCTAACCCAAGTGTTCGCAAGAAATCGCCACTGAGTCGTTTTCCTCCCAACTGAACACTAAGCACAGCGAGTTAAAAAAATTAAGAACTAATCAATTTATGCTTTTTTTGTACTTTTGGGGTTATAATTTATCCGTGCAAAAAGGTATAATAATTTTTTTTAAATATTGTAGTTTACTCACCATTATAAATATTAAAAACTAATTTTAATATTAATTTAATCGCCAAATGACCCTATCTTCATCCTTTTTCCCGGGTAATCAAGTTAAAACCGTAATTATTACGTTACGGGTTTCTCCTAATGAATTATTAGTGTTTTTCTACGTCATCCTTTAGATAGTGAGCCTAGATCCGGAAAAAACGACCTTTCAATGCTTCTGAATGTAAGGCACATTTTCCAGCCAGGGCAAAATTTGAGAATTTTCTTATAAAATGTTGTAATTAAAAATACCCTAGATTATTAAAGACTTTTAGGAGTGGATGGCAAAATAAGACTATTTAAGATTGCATTGTATGAAAAAAATGATGAACTGTTTTTTAAGTTAGTGTCTGAATCACAGAGAAAAGATTAATCAGAGAGTCCATTTCCATAGACGCTAATGGCAACTTTTTTAACATGGGTTTTCCCATAGACGGTGGCGTTTCTATGTGATAACGGTGGAACTAACCAGAAAATATGACGTAACGTTGTTGACTCTCTACAATCGAGCTACAGCCGCATACATTCTCTCAATTAACCCCGCCCACTTTCAAATCGCTAAAGAGGGAAAAATATTTTATATATTTTCCCGGTTATTAAAACAGTTGCGTGTATTTTTCTGTCGAGCATGCGCTGGGGATAATTTCTTAGACATCACAAGTTTCTCTGATGTCATGCTCTCCCAGGGACTCACCTAATGTTCTGGCCAGCGCAGATTTCTCGCTGGCTTATATATTCTTCATCTGCCCGTGACGTCACTATCTCGCGTTCTCGCATCTTCTTTAAAGTGACGATGGGTCGTGAGCTCCTCTGGAATCGAACTCACAACTCCAAGTCCACATTTAATACAATTTAAACATATAACTACACATTTAATGATCCTTTCTGCGACTACAATCACTGATAAAGGATATTAAACGCCAGAACAAACTATATCAATGTTTATAATAGGGAAAGTTTAGTTACTGTCAGGGAAAGTTTGCAACCATAGGGGAAAAGTTTCATTGATCAGGGGAAAAATAGAAGTGATTGAGAAATTCAAATGCAGCCTCCATACAAAGTTGTAAGTCCAATGAGAATCACTCGTTTCCTTTAGTCCCCGCCCACACCAATGATTGACAGCTGGAGGGTCGAAACGCCACTATGCGATAACTGTAGAACTATTTTAGTAAAATCGCGTTTTGGACTCTCTGAATAATCTTTACTCTGTGATAGAGATGGTCCGCGGAGGTTCAAATTTAAGTGAAGTGGTCCGCTGACATATTTGAGTTGGGAACCACTGCTCTAGAGGAAACACTTTTTGATTGAAACATCAATTTTCTAATTAGTTTTAGAATAGGTTAAAACTTATTTTAGTTGAAGATAATACCATTATTTTGTGCTGTTTAATGTGGAGATCATGAAAATAACAGTAACTCATTTTTTATTTTTTTGAAGAAAACACGGTTTGTTTGCTCCTCATTTATATTCAGGTTGAAGAACTCAAAATAGGTTTAAACTTTTAAGAAAATATTTTATTCCAAAAATGAAAGGTATGTACTCTGAAACACTACGCTTTTGTTTTTTTAATTAATTAATTTTATTTTATCTTAATTTTGGGAAATATAGTAAATATCAAAACTTTGCTTGGTTTTATATTTAAATGTTGTGACCCTAAAATCTAACCCAGGCAAGGGTGAGTTTTCCTGCCCCTATTCTAACAGATAAAAGATCCAAGCCAGATAGATATTACAAAAACCAAAAGTGTATTAAAAAATCAATTAATCATTAACTGACCATACACTAACTTAATAATTTGAAAAATTTTAACAATCCTCGAGGAAAAACAAAACACATGATACAACCTGGGTTAATAGGAGAAACCGCGTAAAAGGGTCACGTGATTTTGACAACGCTGGAACTAGTATTTCGGACAGGTGGAAGTTGAGCGGCAGTTAATCGAAAGCGGAAGAGACATTTGCTTGTATATAGAAGCAAGACCCCAACTATCACCGGTTACCCAACTATCGGCCGTGCAAAGTCAGTAAAAATTACGTGATCCTTTTACTATCGGTGGATGATTAGTAGGAAGTGGGCCTGGATCTTTTAAAGGCTTTCCAATGCTTCTAAGTGTACGGAACACTCCACAGCAAATTTTGAGAATTTTGTTATGAAATGTTATGAATAAAAGTACCTCAGATAAACAAAACTCCCAAACAGTGACATTTTTTTGCGACTGCAGTGTCGGAGGTGACGAGGATAGGAGCATATTATATCCCACTGTTCAAAATTCGTCACACAGAGGAAATATTCGGAAACTTTCACTGTAAAAACTTGACAAAGTGGCCTCTAAAAGTGCATTTATTTTTCACTAAATTTATTGATGAAAAGTATAAATCTACATAGAACATTTTAAAAGTACTACCTACTCTTTAATCCTTTGTTGAAACTATGTACTATTACTTACTTCTAGTAAGCTCCGTATAGTACTTTGTGGTATATGGAAATCTTTTTGTGTGTTTACTAAAAAACATTAGGGCCGTGGGGAGCCTAGTGGTTAAGGCATCGTCTTCGGGATCGGAGGGTCCCGGGTTCGATTCCCGACACCGCTAAAGACCCACCGAGTATATGAGGAGTACGTGCTCGTTAAATCTGTGGGTCCGAAAGTCCTGTGGTCCGTCATGACGCTGTTTACCACGGGTCCAGGTGTTTGGAGACTATTTCCATCCCCTTCAAATGCATGACAAAATTGTGGAGGTGGCGATAGATAGTGGCAGCAGAAGTCGGACTCCTGCCATTTATGGGGCCTCACTTTCTCAGGAGCTGCACCCCCTTTGCCTTGAATCATTATGGAGTTTGGATATTCCAAGTTGCAAGTGGCCGACCACAGCAACAAGAACAACAAATTAATGATTGAATGAGCGCCAAAAAATGATATTTTATAGTGAAAACTCGCCAAAAATTTACCAACTCTTTTGACCAGTTTTTAAGAATAAGTTTTGAGAAATCTTTCTGGGGGGAGGACCTCCAGACTCGTTTAGCTTAGAAATATCCTTGTCACTCACAAAATTTAGAAATTTATACGGCGATGTTAAAGTTATGTGGAGGATCTTTAGGGGTGCATGGAAAAATTACACATTACTTACCCTCACTTACCCTTACTTACTCACATTACCCTTGATTCATGTAACGGTTTTCTCCTAATGGATTAGTAGTATATTCCTACGGCAACCCTTACGTAGTGAATTGGGATGTTCTGAAAGCCTTCCAGGGTTTTCCGACTCACATCCCTAATGCACACTAAACACCGTGAGTTAAAATAAATAAGAACGAATCAATTGATGCTTTTTTCTGTACTTTTGGTTATAGTTTATCCGTGCAAAAAGGTATAACAGTTTTTTAAACATTGTAGCTTACTCACCAGTAGAAATATTAAAAACTAATTTAAATATGATTTTAATCCCCCTAAGATAACGTAATACCGTGATTACTACACGGTTTTTCCCAATGAAATAAGTAGCATTATCCTCCTTCACCCTTTAGGTAGTAGGATCGGATGTTCCTAAAGCCTCCAGTGTTTCTGAGCGTAGTGCACTCACCATTAGAAATATTAAAAACTAATTTAAATATGATTTTAATCCCTCTAAGATAACGTAATACCGTGATTACTACACGGTTTTTCCCAATGAAATAAGTAGCATTATCCTCCTTCACCCTTTAGGTAGTAGGATCGGATGTTCCTAAAGCCTCCAGTGTTTCTGAGCGTAGTGCACTCACCATTAGAAATATTAAAAACTAATTTTAATATTAATTTAATCGCTATTGGATCCCCTTCCTTCCTCATTTATCCGGGCTTATCAAGATAAAAACCGTGATTTACGTTACGGTTTTCTCCTAATAAATTAGTAGCATATTCCAACGTCAGCCTTTACGTAGTGAGCTCGGATGTTCTTAAAGCCTTCCAGTGTTTCTGAACGTGTACAGTTAGTGAAAAAAAAAACGACTCATCAGTTGCGATTTCTGGCGAACCACTAGGGTTAGGAAGACAAAAGAGGGGTCGTTTTTCATTAATTAAAATATTCTTTTACCAAAAAAATTTTCGAGTTCTTAGGGGGTGGTCTTCATATTAAACGAAACACTAACTTTTTTTCCAATGGGGACCCCCAAATTATTATTAGTTTTTCTGAAAGGCCATCCTCCCAAACTCTTAAATACCCAGTTTCATCCATATTGATTAAAAAAAAATATTTTTTAAAAATACTAGGGGGCTACCGCCCCCTGCTCGCTATTGCTCGCCAACCCCCGTTAACTGCTGACGCAGTAACTTTAGGACCGCTTCACAATTACCCACAAAACCCAGCTCACTGCACTTACTCACTTTACAAAACATTCTTAACACAGGGGTAGTACTTCTCCGTGGTATTCTTTCAAAAATGGCGAATATTTATTCAGTGGTGGAATTTTATCATTTCCTTTATGGTAACATGGGGTAATATTCCATAATCGAGGTTTTCGCCAAACTTGGCGAGATCGGATTTCAAGCATGGCGAAAATTGCGCCAAACTCCAAACATCTACCAGCAGGACTATTCCTATATTACGACAACCTTAGTATTATAATGAATGGGGTGAAATAGTGATGGCTTTTTTATGACTTGAAAATATTGAAATACTAGTGGTAGCTTTTTTTTTACTTTAAAATATTGGAAAAGTTTAAAGTTATTAATAATAATAACAACAACAAATTAATAAATTAAATTAAAAATTAATAATCGACTTCGAGCTTGGCGCAATTTCCGCCACGCTTGAGATCCGATCTCGCCAAGTTTGGCGAAAACCTCGAATACGGAATATTAGCCGTAACATGATTTGGCGGATCGCTTTAAAATTCCAAGAAAGGTTCATATATAGATCCCGCTAAATATGAACCTTCCCTTAATGTTTCAGTGCTTCCCTTAATGTATCTGTGAAAAACACATTACCTAAGGGAAATGGGTAAAAAATGTTTACATTGCTCTGTTGTTAATTTTCTTGGGGTTGAATTCCGTTATAGTTCCCGCTAAATATTACTAATCTCTTTTGGACTCTATAAAGTATAAATATTGCTAAATTGTTTCAAATTCATAGATTAAAGTGTTTAATTAGATCTATAACTATTCAGTTTATCATTAAAAATTAGAAAAATTGGTTTACATTTGAATATTGAGCGTTCGAAAGAGATTGGCGATATTTAGCGAGAACTATAACGGAATTGAACCCCAAGAAAATTAACACAGATACATTAAGCATTGAAATATCTCAGGAATAAATTTAACTTTCTTAAAATTTGTAATGATTGACTGTTAAAATGTAGTAATTATCTTAAACATCGCGAAAATTTAGAATTTTATCTTCATGAGAAACAAACTTCGAAGTTGTGTCATTTTCATAGCAACGACACCGAATGTCAAGACTTCCAACATTTTCATCCTTATATCTAAAACATTCACCCGTGTTATTTAGTTGTTTGCGTTTTGTCATTATGAAATAAAGAGTTACATTTTACTACCTTAAAAAACATACTTGCAAAAGGATATAAAAAATAAATGCAAAATTCAAAATTTCCGAAAGCGAGTGTATATTTTATTGTAAATATAGTAATGATTAGGTTGCCACAACTACAAAGATAAATATAAAAATATTAATTTGTTATTTTAAAAATAAAAAATAAATTAATTATATATAAGTTTAAAATATAATGAAAACCGTTTGAACAACAAAAATATAAATATTGTTAAAAATCTCTCTATTCTAAAAAAAAGTTTTTAGTGAACGGTTTCCAGAGAAAGGCTTTTTAATTACTGAACCGAATGACACATATATGGTATCAAAATGTCCGGATTCCTTCCGGATTTCCGAGTAAGCCCTTGGATTTTTCAAAAAAATTCTCAATTTTAAAATATTTCCATTTTTTAAGATAACGGATAAGGTCGCAGTTACAAAGCAAGTACTGTCATTCAAATTATTATGCATCCAATCACAACGACCGATTGACGCTATATTTTAAGATGAAACATGTTTTTCACCTTTTAAAAAAAGTACTTTCTTGATGAAATATCATTCAAAGACTGATAAAAACATATTCTAAAAACTTACATGAACGCCATTTCATACTAAAATTTCACAGTTTTTGTCCAATATTTATAATTTTAAGTCTGATTTTATCGAAATTAATTGTAATAAACATAGAGTGATGTTTTGTCTCTTTTTATTTTCAATTGCTTAAACGGTATTGTCTGGGTTAACAAGTCTGGGTTTAAAAAAAATATGAATGATAAACACTAGGCATATTATACTAACGAGTTATTTTAAAATAACGGGTTTTTGTTTGGTTCGAATATTGATAAACAATTAGAAATAGTTATTTTTATATAAGATTAAAAATAATTAAGATGAATATTTTTAAAAACATTTCGTTTTAATTTTTGATAAGTTCGAGTTAATATATATTGAAACTTTTAAGGGAGCTTTATTCATGGAGGGGATTTGGGGAAGTATATTCGGAAAGTTGGTTGACGTTTTTTTTTTGTAAATTGTTTAATTGTTTTGAAAGTGTATTAAGTTCGGCGAGTTAGAATTTGTGGGAATTGCGAAGCAATTCCAAAAGGTCCTGCGTCAGCAGTTTACGGGGGTTGGCGAGCGATAGCGAGCAGGGGGCGGTAGCTCCCTAGTAACACAAAATATATTTTTTAAATTCGTGTTATAAATAGAATGATGATTCTTTAATCTATTTGAATATTAAAAAACCAGTGAAATATGTTTTCATTTGTTTTAAAATTCATAGTTTCTTGCTTTGTAACTGCGACCTTATCCGAAATCTAAAAAAATGGAAATATTTTAAAATTGAGATATTTTTTAGAAATTCTAAAGGCACTTTGCACATCCTCAAAAGAATCCGGACAGTTTGATACCAAATATGTGTTATACGGATCAGTAATTAAAAAGCCTTTCTCTGGAAACCGTTCACCAAAAACTTTTTTTTAGAATAGAGAGAAACTTTAAAAAAAAATTTTAAATCGTGAAATTTTTTTATGGTAATCGATTCTGGTAGTCATTTTATGGAGGAAACCAAAATTTCAATCGATTTCATCAAATACTTTTTGATAAAACGAACGAGAAAGATAATTTGCGGCATGCATTCGGCAACGGTATACGGACCCTTAAGATATTAATTCGTTTTCATCAAAAACTGTTGGATAAAATCGATTGAAATTTTGGTTTCCTACACAAAATTACTACCAGAATCGATTACCATAAAAATATTTCACGATTTAAAAAAAATTAAGTTTATTTAAAAAAAAAAAAATTTGTTTTAATCAATCTGGATGAAACTGGGTATTTAAGGGTTTGGGGGATGGCCTTTCAGAAAAACTAAGTATAATTGGGGGTCCCCATTGGAAAAAAAGTTAGTGTTTCGTTTAATATGAAGACGACCCCCTAAGGACTCAAAAAAATTTTTTTGGTTAAAGAATACTCTTATTAATGATAAACGACCCCTCTTTTGTCTTCCTAACCCAAGTGTTTCGCAAGAAATTGCCACTGAGTCGTTTTCCCCCCAACTGAACACTAAGCACAGTGAGTTAAAAAAAATTAAGAACTAATCAATTTATGCTTTTTTTGTACTTTTGGGGTTATAATTTATCCGTGCAAAAAGGTATAATATATTTTTTAAATATTGTAGTTTACTCACCATTAGAAATATTAAAAACTAATTTTAATATCAATTTAATCGCCAAATAATCCTATCTTCTTCTTGTTTTTCGGGGTTATCAAGTTAAAACCGTAATTATTACGTTGCGGGTTTCTCCTAATGAATTATTAGTGTTTTTCCACGTCTTCCTGTAGATAGTGAGCCTAGATCCGGAAAAAATGACCTTCCAATGCTTCGAAATGTAAGGCACATTTTCCAGTCTAGGCAAAATTTGAGAATTTTCTTATAAAATGTTGTAATTAAAAATACCCTAGATTATTGATGACTTTTAGGAGTGGATGGCAAAATAAGACTATTTAAGATTGCATGGTGTGAAAAAAATGATGAAATGTTTTTTTAGTTAGTGTTTGAATAATGAGGAAATAGAGGTGGGTCACAATAAATTCTGTGTATATAAAAAGTGGGTAGTGAAAGTCGTGATATTCAAACTTTTGGGAACTCTTGAATATGATGGAGGCCCATAAATGGCACAAATACAGTGCGTGGCAGATGTTTTTGCACCACTAAAATGTTTGAATATAATGTCAAATATCAATTTTATTTTAATATGCTAGTAATGTATTAATATAAGCAGTTTTAATACTAATATTTTTAAAAAAATTGCATTAAGCTGTACTTGGAAATTTAGTTATCGCAATGCTTTTTTTAAATTTAAAGTTTTAATGTTAAATATTGTTAATTTGTATTGGACGTTTTACTACTAATATCTAATATTCACGTAAATAAATATGTTCTCTGATATAAGATCAAGGATATTAAAGTGTTCGATAATTTTCGTTTATACAAATAAATATAAAACACACTCACCTAAATAGGTATTCTGATATAGTAAAATCAAGAATAAAATGAGAAAAAAGCATTATTATTCAGGTAGAAGAAAACATTTTTATAGAAAATAGAATGCAAGAATGTAAAAGTTGATAAATTTAAATCAGTTATAGAGACAAAGAAAAAAAACTATCGAATTAGGCAAAAAAGAACAACAACATATCTTTATCCACGAAGCAATTTCATGAACAAGCTGTTTCCTTCCACTCTAACTATTTCTCTTTGAAAAAAAAACCAAACTAAACACTGAAACGTCAAATGGCAGAATAAATCTTATTACCCAATCCCTGGTCCCCTCTTTCTAATTTAAGTAATGGACCCACAAAAACAGTAAAAATTGCCCCGTTTTTTGTTACAACTTTGACTCGTACCTTCCTTCATCGATTGGGGCTAAATTGCGTTAAGCATTGTTGGAATGTGCCAACAACGTAAAAGCCGAGAGAAGAACCCACTGAACGCCCTAATGATGATAAATTCAAGAGAAGAGCATCTTAGGTAAACAATACAGGAAGAGGAATCCACGAGCGTCAGCCGATTTTTTTTTGGGAGAAGGATATACTGTGCAAATCTGGCAACTGATCAGATAAAATGTAAAGTAATAGGTCTCGGTTTCGAGAGGAGTAGTGTATTGTTAATGGTAATTCATTGTAAAATGCTATCGTTAGTAATGATTAAGGGTTGGAAATAAGGGACTTGGAATATTAATCATGATGCTATCTCGATGGAAGCTAAAGGTGACTGGAAACAAGGGAATACAGTAATGTGGAAAACACGTTTTAAGTTTAAACCAGGGTTTGAAATTGATACTATGAAAGTTGGAAGTGCCAGATTTTCGTAAACATTCAAGTGTTCCGTATGATTTTTTTTATGGTAAAGTGAAATATAAAAATGTGCAAGTAATTAAATATTTTAATTTAAAAGTCGAGAAAAAAACATGTGACTGAAAACGCTTAAGTGAAAACACCGTACGATGACGTCAACAATCATAACATCAACTTCGCCGCTTTCCAACAATGGTCACCGTACGATGACGTCACATCCCAAACTCTTAGTGTTTTCGCGCGCTTTGAAAAAGGGGATTTTTGTTAATTTTTTTCTTATCAAAACATTTCTCGTTGGCCTCAAATTTTGGGCAGTTGCTTATTTTTGCATGAAGAACGGATTACAAAAATAAAAAAAAATCATACAACTTCCTCATTACGAAGACGGAGAAAAACTCAAAATCATATAGAAATTTTTATTTGGCACTTTTTAAAAAATTAAACAGCGTTTTTCATCACACGCGGATCATCGTTGGGCGATCAGAAAAGAAAAACTCGCGTCTTAATCATTACTGGTGATCGTTACTTTAATGATTATGTGTGAGCATTATTTCTTGATTTTTGTTTTTCGTTCTAGGGAATAAGAATCACGAAAGACAGCCTATAGTCTGTTCATTTTGAACTGGCGCTTGAAAATATTTCCTTCCCCCCCACCGATCGGTAACCATAGCAACTATCTTCGTCAAAGTGACGAAGAAGGCTTACTATTGGCTGCTCGAAGATAGTAACTATGGTTACGCTTCTAGCGTGGGGGAAAGCACTATTTTTGAAGCGCCAATTCTAAATGAATAGAGCATAATGGAGGGATACTTTGATTATTTTTGAAAAATACCGACGAGAACGTCTTTTCTCGAAAAGTTAGAATGGTGGTTTTTACGTGGTGTGAACGATGTGTTTTAGTGCTGTTTGAGTTTTATTTTTTTGATCGAAATATTTTCATTGCGAATTAATGATTATCATCAGAGTAACACTGTAGATCGAAACCATTTAAAACTCACAATCTGATCATGAGTTTTGTGCCTTAAATCAGGCCTAATTTTTTACGATTTTACATAACTTTTTAAAATTATATTCGGTTTTGTCGATTAAGGCTAAGCGCGCACTGGAGACTTCTGTCACGGCGACTTATAACACTAGTCACTCGAGAGCAATGCATTTCTATGGAGAGATTCTTGGCAATCGGCCAAGAGTCACGCGCGCTCTAGCTTCTTGCAATAGCCAGGGTAATATATTTGTCTCTGTTGCCGTGACAAAAGTCTCTAGTGCACGCTTAGCCTAACGGGCATATTCACCGGTAACTTGACCAGCGGTTAAACGACAGTCAAACTTTTGATTGGCCACTCAAGAATGAAAACTAGTTTTCTACCAATCAGAGGGGTTTGACTCCAGTTTAACCGCCGGTCAAATAACTGGTGAATACGGCCGTAAGTGCGATAATTTAATTCAAACCCTGGTTAAAACGTCTTTGGGGATATCAAAATTTGTACAACTTTCCTCCCGTAATCATTATGCCTCATTGCACTAGTTTAGAATTGCATCATA
Source organism: Tetragnatha versicolor (assembly GCA_024610705.1). Classification (NCBI taxonomy): domain Eukaryota; kingdom Metazoa; phylum Arthropoda; class Arachnida; order Araneae; family Tetragnathidae; genus Tetragnatha; species Tetragnatha versicolor. The sequence goes on along the minus strand of JANDEH010000024.1, from coordinate 5,609,490 downwards.
AAGGAAGTTAATATTTTAAAACACTGTTGGCAATAGAAATGTGTGCTTAATATGTACTAAAAAAATTCCTGAGTTTTTGAGTGGGAAGTAGTTTGGTCCCTAAAGAACAATGAGTCAAAAACGAAATCTGTCTCCACTTATACAGGGGGATTCAGAAATAATCATCAATAATTGGGGGGGAGGTAGAGGGCCATTAGACAAGCATATTTCGAATAGGGATGGTAGGGTGCAGCCTTACCGTTAAAGAGCTAGGACCTAATGTTGTACGAGCACGTTTCAAAATGCAGTTTTTAGAAGGCCCGTGTGACGAAACAAAACATAAAAAAATGAAAAAAATCTATTGCATGAGGTAAGGAAGTATTCGTACTACTTACTCCATAAATTCGATGGAATTTGAACCACTTTATAAACTGTGGAATGAGTTTCAAAAGTGCAATATTAATATTTTAGTCAAAGAATGGAGTTCCCTTAATGGCATTTAGAAAAATGATGATCGGGGAAGGAATTTTCAATGATCGTAACATTGATCATTGAAACTGTTTGATCATTGAAAATTTCTTCCCCGATCATCATTTTTCTAAATACCTTTAAGGGAACTCCATTGTTTGACTAAGGGATTAATATTGCACGTTTTAAAACTCACCCCACGGTTTAGCAAGTGGTCCAATTTCTATCACATTGAGGTTTTAAGTAGTACGGATACTCCTGTACCTCACGCAATAATGTTATTTGTTTTATTTTGTTTCGTCACACGGGTCTTCTAAAAACGGCCTTTTGAAACGTGCTCGCACAACATTAGGTCCTAGCTCTTTAACGGTAAGACTGCGCCCCACCATCCCTATTCAAAAAATGCTTGTCTAGGGCCCCTCTACCTACCCTCCAATTATTGATGATTATTTCTGAATCACCCTGTATACATGAATTTAATTTACGCTTTTTCAAAATTTATGAAGACTCAAAATATTATGAGCAACTTCTAATTTACAAATTAACTTGGGGACGTCCATAAATAACGTGAAGTAAAAGGGTGGAGCAAGGAAAATATCACCAAGGGAGGGAGAGTCAATTAAAATCTCACGTCAACTTTTAGTTTAGAGAATATGCCTTTTTTCCCCATTATCTTCTTAAGCAAAAGTGTATGGAAAATGCGCAACTAGTCCGTTATGCATGAAATCATTAAGCATTCAGTAGTGATACAAGCATAACACCATATTTTTGAGTTGAACATTGAATTAGAACCATGGCATTGTGTCATAGTTTTTGCAATGCTATATCGACAAGGTGAAACATATCAAGGAATTTTATTTACTAAAATGTTAAAGAGAAAATCGCACGTGATAATTTGAGAGGGAAGAGGGGTTCAGCAAAATAAAATTTTGAAAAAAAAACCGTCTCACGTAATTTATAGACGATCCTCTTCCATAACTTTATAATTACCTTTCAAAAATAAAATTAGCATAAATAAATACAGGTGACAATTTTTCAAAAACTCCCTTTATTAATACTCCTCTCGTGGCCTCTGAATTCACCTCACAACTTATAACAAAAGCTGATTTGTGAGGATGTCTCTTTCCTCTCAGCTCAGCCAGTCTGAAATCAGCCGTCCTTGATATAAGCTCGACAGCGATACCCTAATAAACCAATCAATGGGCCTGGAAATAAAACTGCTCAAGGAAAACGGGATTTCCAGGAATAATTCGGCCCGGTTTTAATGGAAATAAACCTCATTCTGTGCAGAGAGTCCAGCAACAAAGGGGATATCAAACTTCGGCTGCCGAGAAAATCATTCATATTTTATTAGATCGGAGTCCTATGGAAGGAGTTTGTGGGATTAGAATACAAATGGGTGTTTGTAGGGTTCTAAATATTTCTGAAATAATCGATTTCGAAATCGAATGCCTTGGAATCGATACCAAGGAATCGAATCCTTGCAGGAATCGATTCCAGCAGGAATCGAATCATAGGAATCGTTTTAATTTTACAATTAATACAGATAATTACAAACAATTTTGTTCTCTAATTAGCAATTAGTATTCTGATAATTCGTAATAAGTTCGATAATAATAAGTTCGATTCTACTTTTTCGTTACTGGGTCTAAGGAATCGATTCTAGGTAGGAATCGAACCTCTGGAATCGAATCCAAGAATCGAAAGAATCGAACTTCAGGAATCGATTCCGGAATCGAATCAAACGTTTTTTAGATCCCTAAGTGTGTGGTGGATGGTGGAATTGTGTGTTTGTTAGTTATTTAGGAAATATTGGAGGATGCAGATGGGACTCGGCTAATTTAGATCATTTTAAAATTTTTAACCAAGTGTACCATTTTAAAAGAATTTCATTTATGTCCATACCAATAAACTACTTTATGATGAATGTTAAGTGATGGATCAAATCTTCTTCTATGTAATGTCATTGCGAGTATGGAAAACTTCAATCTTACGAAAACGTACCTGTACAAAATTATGTGCTTTATCTTTCAGCATTGGTGGTCAATTTGGTAAAATGTCTCCTCATTACAAAATAAACACACAGACACAAAATACTCGGAAAATACACAAGATATTCGGGTGGTCAAAATCGCCCTAAAAATGTAATTTTAAGAGCAATGTAATTTAACCAATCAGGACATCATCCAAAAAAAGGAGGCAGACTTGTTTGGTGTTGGTAACGCGCGCTGCAACTGGAGCTAGAAAACTGTTTTATGAAACGTCGAGATACACAAAACACTCTCCCAGTCGATTGGGCAACCTTGATTTTAAAAATGACAAAGGAAAGTCTTTTTCTCGAGTGCATTGCACCAATTGTTAAGTTCAAAGATGGTGGAATCTCGTTTGGGGGTGTTTTTTTGTGGAACTCTTCTCCTTTCATAATGATAAACTAAACATAGATACCAGGATGAACATTTTGGACAGTTAGTTTCTTCCCACCATCTGGAAATTTTATGAAATGGACGAAAGTTACTTCCTGAAGGGTAATGCTTACTGCCATATTTGAGCATCTGTCAAGCAGGGGGATCAAGATATAGATGTGAAACTGTTTCTCTTGCCTGTTCACTGTTCAGAGTCCCAAAAAAACGATAATTTTTTTGACAGTTAAAGACCTGGGGACCACAGTCAAAATCAACAATTGAGTTAGCAGTATTCTTGAAGCAGAAATGTAAATAATAAGAATACAGCAAGTAGAAGTCAATCACTTGCAATTAAATCATGGATTTTTTTATTTCAAGCATCGCACCTAGGTATCCAGTCCATTACTGTTGGGTAGTATATTTCACAGTATTAGTAATTCACAGTTCGTCTTACAATTAAAGCGATTCATACTAGAAAATTCAAGATTTCTATTTAACATGATCCTGATGAGGCAAGAAAACAAATATTATTCCTGTACTATCCTTTCAAGCTCGGCTGTTCAAGAATTACTAAATCGCTAATGAAACTAATTTTCACCCTCTCTTTAACGAAAAACCCATGACAGTTACGAAATGAAGCAAAAAGAAGAACGTATTTGTTTTAGAATTTGTTTCAAACCATTAAGACCCTACAATTAGCATTTTTTCGGCCCTTCTTTAAACCCCCTAAAAAAAATAAGCAGTTTTACAAGTTGAAATACAGCAAAAAATAAACAGATACGAAAGAAATTTTCTCTCGGCAATTACCCAAAATCGTTTTTGAAAAAAGAACGGTCTCATTTGTATCTAATGATGCTAAGCCTAAATATCAAGATATTCTTTGAAGGAAAAAATGTATTAATTATACAGTGACAGTTTTAGTTTTCCACCACTGTGTAAAAAATTCGAGAATTAAATAAAAGTTTACGCTTTTCATCTGACAAGCTTTTTTTTCATCAAATACTTTATTTTAATAAAATACTCGGGGAGTTTAATTGAAAAAGAATAGTTTCTTCTGTTGAAGAATGACAATTAAAAAGTTCTTTTAGATAAAGCTATGTGATTATTTTCCTAATTAAGATTTATTTGTGAATTGATATCCCTCTAAGATTATTATTGAATTTGGCGGCGTATTAGAGGTTATTAAAATTGTACTTTTTTAGATGCTTTTCATTAACAATTAGCATTTAAAATGTAAAGGAAATTTGTTTTGAGTTTTTCCGAATCTAATCGAAGGTAATGATCACTTTTATTGAATAAGATAAATATTATGAAGGTTCAAAGCTCCATTAAAACTAGTCTTGATAAAGCTTAGATTAGAGTTGCAAACACTGTTGCTCAATATCAATATCACTTCAATTTAATTAAATTAGATCGTGCTTAGATAACAAAATTATTTTTCTTTGAGAGCATACAAAATAAGTTCAATATTTTGATCTAAAGTACAGATTTTATGTCCCATTTTAATAAAGTGATTCATAGATTCAAAATCCCAATCACATATATGTAATATATGTCCATATGATTGTGTGCATGGGAATTTTGAATGTATTACTACCAAAACTTCCTCAGTCTTGGGATTCGTACAAAACCATTAAAAAATGTTTTTACTGTGGCTTGATGGACCAAACAACAAAAGAATGAACTTTTCCAATCGGGAATACTTGCATCTATAGTAAAAAAACGCAGTCCCGCAGCTTAGTGCTGAAACCAGACAAGTGACATCGCTTAACCCTCCGTCGGTCGCAATATTAAACTGACGCGTTCGGTCGCAATGTGCCAAAGCGCACAATCGAGCAATTTTCTACCTTTTAATTTACATGATAGAGCCTAAAAAACAATAAGATATATTCATAGTATTATTCAGACATAAAAAATCTGATATTTAATTTTAATAATTCAGAAAAAAATTAAAAATAGCATAAAATCAAACTTACATTATCAAGATAAGTAATTCGATATCTTAGTCAAAAATTATACTTAATAATGGGAAACCTGAGGCCATATTAATTCTAAATTATTGTTTTTGAACTCAAGTTCAGATAATAACCATTCACTAACACAAATATCACAGGTAATACTTGCAGGCTAGGCATATTGACCGCTGACAGTCCCTGTAGCTATTGTAAAATAATTCCAAAAAATATTATTTTTAGCTATAAACTGTGAACTTACAAGTAGTAGCCGTAGATTTGCATATTGCATAACTTTGTCTTTTGCGAGGTAAGTGTCTTAGGGACGATTTTGTAAGTGCATGTTCAACCGCAATAAACCAAAAATAATTAGAAAAATTACATACTTATATAGGAAAATTTAATAATATTGATGCGTAAGCAATAGTAAAATAAATATATAAGCATTAGGGATTACAATACGTAATATTAAGTACCTCAAAGATGTGAAACACTACTCGGCGCAATGTGTCAAATTGTGAAATTATGGTAAAAACCAAACTAAACAAAGCAAGCGAATTTAATGAATTAGTTGGCGCCATACATCCGGTAAAGATAGGAGACTCTCAGGAATTTCAGACTTCTACCCCCAATAATAACAAAAACACGAACGAAAATGTAAGAGGTGTGCGAAAAAGTACAGTTGCAACATGAAAACTTTGAACCTAAATTACTCGAAACTAGGATTTTGTAACATAACCCCTTCATCTTCCAAGCCCTTCAATTCCTACACTAAAAGTTGCGTTTACCCCTACAGAATCCCATGACACCATCAGTTTCATTGGTTTCTGAGTTTTCTGAGGAACCAATCCTGAGTTTTCTACCTAGTTGATATCACTTATAGTATTTATTAATAACACTAGGGAGCTACCGCCCCCTGCTCGCTATCGCTCACCAACCCCCGTTAACTGCTGACGCAGGGCCTTTCGGATCACTTCGCAATCCCCACAAAACCATGCTCACTAAAATTGTTTATTTATAAAACTTTCGTTAAAAAAATTAGTTGAAGAAATGTCAACCAACTTTCCAATAGCACACTCTCTTAAAAGTTAGAATATTTATTGGTTGTAAATTATCAATAATTTAATCAACACGTTTTCCTTGAAAATAGCCATCAAGTCTGCTCGTAACACTATTGTTATTCAATATTTACAAAAAAGTTCAACAATGAATCTGTTAATTTGATATAGTACCTAGTAACTCGTCAAAATGTCTTGTGTTTTATCATTCAAGTTTTTGTTTTAAAACAGACTTTTTGAACAATACAATTTAAGCTATTGAAAATAATAAGAGACAAAACCTACATTACACTCAATGTTTACAAACAATTGCTTTTGGTGTGTGAAATTCTATACTTTCAGTTATCCTATTCACGAAATTCCTAAATAAACAAACAATCAACGGAAGTGACGTCACCAGGTAACTCAATCTTCCGGTTTGTCTGATATTTACATTGAACAACATTACACTACGACACGTTTGGTTTTTTATAATTTTTCTTTTCTTATTTTAAAGCGTAATTTAAAGGAGAAACTCAAAATATGAGTTCTCCATACTTCCGATCATTATCTGAAAATTGTAAAAAGAGATATCTTGATAAGTTATCTGTGAATGGGACGATTGATTTACCCGATCCACTGGACGAAAATCTCAGCTAATACAATCAACGCCATTGCAACAGATCGTAGATACATTAGGATTAATTGGGTCCGATATTATTTAAATTCATTATTTAGTTTGTTTTAAAACTTATGAATACAATCACCCACTTATTTAAAAAAATACGCATAAAAATATTTAAAAAGATAATTAAAGTGACAGACGATTTTAAGAATACTATTTCTGAATCTCAAATAAAAATAAACAAGCTGACTGGAATGTAGTAGGATCATTAAAGGTAAATGCACTAAAATTTTGAATAAATCCATAATTAAATTAAATTAATTAGTTCTTAGATTTTAGCCCGTTGTTTTCCATATTTTTATGTACTACTTTATATTTTTAAGACAATAAAAATTCAGTTTCTAAATAAATAAACTACTTTGATACAATGGATATTCAAGTTTGACATAGCAGAACAGCGATATCAATTTTATCACAACAAGAATGTTCTGAAAAGTTTTCATGATTGAATATTTGCTCAATATTTTGTTTTCTTTGTATCAGCAGCTGTTTTGATTACATTTAAACAAGTTAGTAATTAAAATCAATAAGAGGAGAGATTGAAGCACATCGTTGTAGACCTCAAGGTTCATATTTTTGATCGGTTATTATTGAGTTAAAATTATTTTTCTAATTCAAAACACTTGATAACCTATAAACCTGTTCGTAATTGTGTCCATAATTGTTGTTTCGTAATTGTAAAGGAATCACCCCCATTCCTTTATTGAGACAGATTTCCGGTCAAGCGTCAATTTTAATTCGTCAGGATCTATTAACTGCAAGATATTTTATAAAACATTCCGCGTTGAGATTTACTTCCCCATTATACAATAGGATAACTGAAAGGATTAAGACTCGAGAGGAACGTCCGAAAGATATGAAAAATATGTACGAAACCTGCCAATTCTTAAATTCCTCACAAGTTGATCTTCAAGATATCATTCAATTTACTCCTCCGGCCCTTACCCCAATCAAAAATGTTTTCTTTCACATATCAGACCTACCATTCCAAAAAACGAATATCCCAGAAAAAATAGTTTTCCTCTTTGAAGAATTTATTGCACCTTATAGACGGGACTACTTTGTAATAGCAACTGATGCTTCCAAGACGGAGTCATATTCTTCAGCAGCAGGAATAGACTTCAAAAGAAATGAGAGGTTTTTAAAAGATCTACCTAAAGTAAATTCAATTTTCACCGCCGAGGCAACCGCTCTGTTTCTAGCGATCAAGAATTTCGTCAAAGAGAAGGACCAGGATCGGTATATATTTCTTACAGACAGCAAATCCATTTTAATGGCTATGGTGAATGTCACCTACAGATCTCCAGCAGCAATATTACAGATTCAAAGGGCCCTTCATGAGGCAAGTTCTCGGGTTTGTAGTATATCGTTCGTATGGACCCCAAGCCACGTTGGGATAAAAGAGAATGAAGAGGCTGACACCTTGGCTGGTTCGATCAAGGATCAATTTCAACACCATTACCAAAAATGGATTGCAACGAACGACTTAATTAAACAAGTCGGAGGTTTCTTTTCAAATAAATCTAAAAATGAATGGGAAGGCTCCAAATATTACACAGATTTCAAGGTCCTCGACAAACCAATAAATTTTAAATATTTAAAGAATAGGGAGATGGACGTTTTAATTGCTCGTTTTTTCACTGGAATGCTCCCAACAAACGGTTTGCTTTTTAGGTTTAATTTAATAGATTCTCCTCTTTGCTCTGAGTGCCATGTGTACGACTCTGTGGAGCATCATTTTACTATTTCTGGCAAATTCTCCTATTTAAGGAAAAAACTGAAAGAGAAAACAGATTTTAAAGGAAAAGATATAATATTTCCTATTTTAATGAATCGGGCTAATAAATCAAAAAGATACCTCCAAGCTGTGGGTAACTTTCTTGTAGAGGCTTTCAGGAGCTAACTGAGTTTTGATCTTTTCTCTCCGGGGGCGGGGTGCCCTCCCCTTATGCAATACGTCTGTATTATTCTTTTTTGTTATTCTTCCTTTTGAACTTTAGAAGAAGTAGACGAAACGGCCGAATTTGGGTCGTATATGTCTCAAACATGTACATTCAATAAATTCAATAAATTCTATACTTAAATAGTATACCTGTGAGTTTCCGGAAAACTCCTATCAGTCTTTTAAAAATATTTTACTTAGAAAGTACATATTTTGAAGTGCATTTTTAAAGCGTGAAATGAATTATTTTTATCATTAATGAATATAGCGTCGGTTGGTCATTGTGATTGGAGGTATAATAAATTTACGACAGTTTCTTGCTGTTAACTGCAACCTTATCCGTAATCCAGAAAAATGGAATTATTTTAGAATTGAGAAATTATTTAGAAATTCTAAAGGCTTATTGCACATCCTCAAAAGAATCCGAACAGTTTGATACCAACAACATGTTATACGGATCAGTAATTAAAAAGCCTTTCTCTGGAAACCATTTACAACTTTTTTTTAGAATAGAGAGATAATATGTATTTTTACTGGTGAGTAATTATCGTGCAGTTATATGATTCCGGATTCCCCCTGATTTTCTCAAAAATTGTTTTTGGATTTATTTATTCCCTTTTCAAACTGTAGATTAAAGTGAATTTTTTTACTTCAAATCTGCGACAGGCATAGTCTGTTCATTTAGAATAGGCGCCTGAGACGAAATGTATTAGGAGCAGTTATTATTGTAATGATCATCGAAAAAATATTCTTGTGCAATGATAACGTATCCTTAACAGAAGTAGTTTAAATACTATAACAGAATATGTCGATGAAGGTCGCAAGTTCTTAAAAGTAGGTCTCTCTCTGCAAATATATTAGACCGCAATGCTGTTTGGACGGCAATGCTGTCTGGACTAATCATACACACATAAAGGAGCATGCTTGAGAAAATGAATAAATAATTATAAAATTAAAAAACGAAGGGTTTTACTGGTGAGTAAACAACACAATTCCATTGATCTTTATTTTCTCTCTCTATATAAGGCATAGTCTGTTCATTTAGAATAGGCGCCTGAGAGTTCTGAGACGAAATGTATTAGAAGCAGTTAATATTTTAATTATCATAAAAAAATATTCTTGTGCACTATGAACACACTATAGATAGAAACCGTTTACATTGCGATGGTGGCATAAGTCCTTAGTATATCTTTACAAATATATTAGACAGCAAAGCTGTCTGTACTAAACTTTGTAAAAAACCATTTTCCAGGTGTGGTTAAAAATGAACAAATACATTTAAAATAAGTGAACGAAGTGTTTTACTGGTGAGTAACTGCACAAATCAATTGATCTGATTCATTTTTTCTCTCTTCTGTATAGTGCGTTCGTACAGTGTGCTGTTGAGCGGTGAGCTGCTGATCCACGAGGCTCAGGAGAAGGACGCCGAGTGGAGCTTCCGATGTCAGACCAGGCACAGGCTCACCGGAGAGATGGCCGTCAGTCCACAAGCAGCAAAGATCACAGTAACAGGTACAGTAATACTACATTCACACAATACTACATTCAATATAGCATTGACACAATGCTATATTTAATCTCGATTAGCACTTAAACTAGATTAACTTTTCATGTGTGAATGTAGTATAAGGATCTATATTCGTATTCATCTATTGTCAGAAAAAATTATCTCTTTTAAAATTGCCTCCTAAAAGGATTTTTTTTAAAAATGATTGATGCTTTTCTTACAATAATTAAGTCGAACATTAATGCAATTATTGCGTTAATATTAATGATTAGTTGTACATTTCACATAAATTTGTTTCTAAAGCATCTTGAACCATCTGACTGGAAAATTTCTGGATCGAAATTGCTTCAAGAAATGTGCATTTTTTATTGCCCAGTGGGGAATGAACATAGCATTTGGATTTGCAATTTTCAAACTTAAAAAAAATTCAGGGATTTTTTTCGGTCAATTTTTAGAAATAAGGTATGTTTCCATACAGGCTTTTTTCTAGCAATATGATCGAAGTATTTCCAGATCTCAGAAACTAATAGTTTTGAAGGAAAAATGGGACGCGCTTCTCAATAAAGGAAGACAAACATAAGCACTCAGATATCACGAGATGCTCAGTCAGAGGGTTAAATGATCAATTTATAAGTTATCAACTAAAGAATTTTTGAATTAAGACACTCTTTAAGGGGGGAAAGTGTCTGCCGGTTCATGCAGGCTCAGCGCACCTTCTTTTATTGAAAATGGCTAAATCATTAAATCAAACAGATAATTCTACTCCACACTAGGGTTAAACCTTATCATTACCAACTTTAGGAGAGAAAAAAATTATTCATAGTAACTCGAAATATTCAGGTCAAGACACCAACTGCTTGAAAAGGGTATGTTTTAAAAACTTGGCATCCCAATTAGGTTTTTTAACCCTATTATTCTAAATTAAAATGCAGACTTCCTGAACCGAAACGTGGCAGCAAAATGCGGAAAATAGCCTCGGTGTGACTTAATTGTGCATCCGGTTGCCAGTTGGCGATGTAACTTATCCGCCTATTCATTTTATTAACTCTGGATTAAGACATTTTGATTAGTTATTTCCCTTCTGTTTTAAAGGCAATAGTTTAGTGGGAGGAGGAGGGGGCCATTATGGATTTGAATGTATTAAGGCTTTTTTAGTTTATATGGATAGTTCTGCTTGTTTAACAGGCATTTCTTTTTCGCTTTGACATAAAATTTATTTATGGTTGTCCTACGCATCTGCATATTCAAAGAAAACTCAATATTATACAATCATTCGGCACAGTACTATAAATTTGGGCGTTATAATTTAATGAGTATAAAGTATTTTTTTAAAAATTAAACAAATCATGTAACGAAAATATTACACAAAATAACAACGTAATGTTGTAGAAAATTTCAGCACAAATTATTTGAATTTTTAAACAATCGCAAAAAATTGAGGTTAGGGTTTAATATTAAATAATCACAAATTTATCTTCTTCATTAAATTCATCCGAGAATTTACTCTGTATATAGCCAGGGTTCTAAGCTGCCATATATTTCTTTTATTTATGACCCCTGTTCTATATTTTCTGCTAGAATACTTAATTTGCAATTCCTCTGTTTTTTTAACCGAGTAAAATCTGACATTTTTGAAATTTTCTGACATGATAAGACATGTTAAGTCATGTAAGACATGTATTTTTGCGGCAAATGTCTTATATTTTCGATATTAACCCTGGTTTTGCAAACTAAACAGAATTTTAACAATTAATTGACTTTTATTTTTTAAGGCTTCATTTTTAGTTCACTTGTTTTTAAGTATACTTTAATTAATTCGGTTTATAGTAAATAATACATGTTTTAGATTTAGAATAACGAAATTGACAACCTTAAAAGATGATTTTGGTAACATTAAACGATATATTGATTGCATAAAACGATACATTTTGCAATACAAATACAAATACAAATTAAGTCGACCAACTACAGGCGTAAGCCCAGCAAGGTTGGTCCAGTCTTTTTAACCCACACTACCGGAATCCCAGTATCTGTCAATTTTCCTCTTGAACTCGTTTACCCCACTTGAATTTACAATTGTTTCAGGCAACGCATTCCATCTATCCACTACCCTGTTAAAAAAAATAATGCTTTCTACAATCCATCTTAAATTTTCCTTTATTCAATAAATCACATAAGAGGGATCAGGTCAGTTTTGATAACATTATCCGATTGATCACATTAACCGGGATTACAACAAGCGGAGTCGACTGTATTTTTAAAGTTTGAATTTCCGTTGCTGAACACTCAAAATCACCTAGATTCACAGAAAATCAATGATGAGGGAAAGGTTAACAAACCAAGCAGATACTTTCTTTCGAAGTTTTATAAATAGTTGCAGATAATTTCGGAGAGGAAAATTTTGAGTTTCTAAGAACGAACAGACTAGTTGCTCGTCCCTCTCTCCTAATGAGAAATATAGTTAATCGGTTTTCCGGAGGGGAAATTAAAGAGAGATTTCAAAGGTTTCTTACCGAAGTTTTCTAGATATAATCGTCCTTTGGTTACCTCTAATCGATCGAAAAATAATTTGAGCAAGGGCATCTTTTAGAACTTAAATATTTTGTAGGTTTCTGGTTTTGCAAATTTAGCAATTTTTCTCACATTTGGTACTTAGAAAGTATGTAGTGCCTTTGTTTTAATGGAATAAAATGAACCCTGAATAAATATGGAAGGAAAATAATGAAAAATCTGATAAAAAAGAAAGAACGGGATTTTTTGTGACCCTAAATTTTTTAATTCCCCTCACCATAGTCAAAAACCAGGGTTTGATTTTAATCATCACGCTTGATCTTCACATCACACTTGTGTTTTAATCACCAAAACCTGGTTAAATGATTAAATTTCGAGTAATATCTGAAAAATTTGGCTTGTTTTGAGGTACAAAACTCATCATTCGATTTTTGTTGGAATTGGTTTCAATAAAAATCATGATTACCTTCTGAGCGATACGGTTTTATTCATATAATAATGATAAAATTATGATGAGAACTGTATTTATGAGAACTGTACTAACCTGGCTATCTGTTCTTTGTTGTTTTACTTTTTCATCAAAAATATTGCTCGTAAAATCATCACAACTGATAACAATCATTAATCTCAACAGCGATGATTATGGAAATGGAAAATGGAAAATATATTTATTAAGGTAAAACACTTAGTATTTTTGATAAAATTGTATCTATAATGCAAACTTATTATACGCTGGGTAAATTAAGCAGTCACAAAAGTAACTTTAAATACCTAAATTTCATAAAGTGCTACATTAATATCTCTAGGATTTTTTAAGGATTACAAGGATTTTATTTCAACAAAATATAATTAAAAGTTATACGAAAGAAAAAATGACAATGGAATAATACGCACATAACATTTAAGAGACCACAAAAAAAGAAGACGATCACACACATACATAACGAAAATAGTAGAGCTAGAAATAATTTTTTTTCGTAAATGATTAAAACGTGATTTTCTTTTCTCATCGCCAAACGATGATCCATTTTTGATGAAAATAGTTGCCTGATTTTAAAACTATTTTTCGATTTGGAATATTTCCTTCGTTTCCATAATTACCAATTTAATATCCTGTTAAAAAAACAATACTAACATGTGTCACCTTCAAATTATACAAAACTAATTTATCTCCTTTCAAAAGTAATCATAAATTATAAAAATATATCTATTGGGCTATTTATAGCTCTCGTGGGACACCGAACACTAAGTTCTGTGTATCGCAGGACGTTTTCCCGTATGATCTAAACCCCATTGATCGTTTCGTAGAATAAAACTGGAAGGCCGCCAGTAGGCGAACGTTCTTTTCAAATATACATCACTGATGACAAATTGTTGCCCGCGTGAAATTTTGAGTCTTCTTATAGAAGATGCGAAGTGTTGACGAACTAATGGAAATATTATCGACATTTTATGATCTAAAGGCGATAAGAAAGTATATTTTGCTGTTTATAGGGAAGGAAAGAAATAACTATAGATTTGGACTTTCCTTTTCCATCTAGTCTTGTGACAATAATATTATATCAATGTATAGAAGACTAACTTTCTATTTTTGGTCAATTGACTATTTATTAGGGTGTATCGAAAAAAACTTTTTTTTCGATTTTGATGACGTAATAGGTGCCACATTGGCCCTGAAGTTCCCCATGTTAATCCAATGGTGCGCGCTGCCAAAAAGGCCGAAAATCGGTTTTTCGCCCCTCATTTCTACCCTAATCACACGACGAATGTCTCGTCTCGAGTTATGGACTCTATATGATGTATGCTACCCGAAAAAACTTGAATAACGACCTAAATATCTATATTACGTTAACAGTGGGCTCTAATTTGAACGAGGAAATACACGATTTTCGACGAAATTTGAGCATACAAAAAAACGTAATATAGATATTTAGGCTATTATTCAAGTTTTGTCGAATAGCCTAGATCATATAGAGTCCATAACTCGAGAGGAGACATTCGTCGTGTGATTAGGGTAGAAATGAGGGGCGAAAAACCGATTTTCGGCCTTTTTGGCGGCGCGCACCATTGGATTAACATGGGGAACTTCAGGGCCAATGTGGCACCTTAAGAAATTATCCAAAAATTCTGAAAAAATTCACAGGTACTCCTGGGCCCTTAGACAACTTTTCCGCACTATTACGACATCAAAATCGAAAAATTTTTTTTTCGATACACCCTACTACACTAGCGGAAATAAAAATCCCAACACCAAGAAGGAAAGAAGATATCAAAGTCAAATTTATTTCTATGATTGTACATAGTATCAATATGAATTGCTTAAAAAATCAGCCTTCCTGGATATTAGGGAGCCGAGAAAAACAGGGAGGAGTGTTGTCTCCATAGGTGTCCATTACCGCCGTCACACGTCATGGTATTGAGTGACAGGGGCTCTAAATGACTTTTGAGGGAATGGAGGACCATGTTGCCTACTCAGGTAGTCCAAATTCATATGGTGCATCAGCGGACGTTGCATACCGGGCTAGGTGATTTTTCCACTTTCTCCGGACATGTTTTGTGAGCGTTGGTTCTTACGAACGGATAGGCCAAGGTAAAAATGCAACATAGAGGGTTAAGAAGAAAGCTTGGACATTGCATGAAACATGTGTTTGTGTATTTTTCTCTTGAAATTTGTCCCCAGGACAGGTCTGAAGGTAAGGACGGACAACCGGCTGCAAAACCTCAATGAAGCAGCTCTGGTTGGCCAAAGTACCGGTAGATCATACTGAGGACAAGTGGCAGTAGGATGGATGTCGTTTGCAGTACTGCGGATTGTCCGTTTTGTCCGCATAGCTTCTTACATCTTTGTCTATAAACAAGGGGCTGAAAATGGGCCTTTCTGTTTCCAATAGTGCACGAAATAAGGCAATGAAAATCCCAATTTCATGACATTGGGTTTATGAGAGAATCCTGCTTCGGTTTGGAGCACCACGACGGTTGGGTATGAGTTTGAAGAGGCAATGGAGAGAGCGTGTTCAGCTGATGATTTTCTAATCGTTCCACGAAGTGGTGATGCAGGGTAACGGAGTGGGGATGCATTGGATTCCATTTCTGCAACTCCTGGGTATGATTCACCAGTAGTTTTTCCAACCAGAGCTGCGTCATTGAGGTTTTGCAGCCGGTAGACCGCCCTTACCTTCAGACCTGTCCTGGGGAAAAAATTCAAGAGAAACATGCACAACCACATGTTGTATGCAATGTCCAAGCTTTCTTCTTAACCCCCTAGGTTGCATTTTTACCCCATCTTTTCTGTTCTCTAGAACCAACACCCACAAAACAAGTCCGGTCAATGAGGAGAAATCACCTAGCCCGGTATGCAACGTCCGCTGGTGCACCATACGAATATGGACTACCTGAGGAGGCAACATGGTCCTCCAATACCTCAAAAGTCATTTAGAGCCCCTGTCACTCAATACCATGACGTGTGACAGCGGTAATGGACACCTATAGAGACAACACTCCTCCCTAGTTTTCTCGGCCTCCTAACATCCAGAAAGGCTGATTTTTTAATCAATTCACATTGATACTATGTGCAATCATCGACATAAATTTTACTTTGATATCTCCTTTCCTTCTTGGTGTTGGGATTTTTATTTCCGCTAGTGTATTTATGTATGTTAACTGAAAAATTCATGAAAGGTACTTAGCTGTAATCTTACGTCAAAATAATATACATTAAAGTCAACACCGCTTTTTGTGATCACGGTTAATTTTATCAATCATATAATGTTATCGAAATTGACTAGTCCCGATTGTTTTATGTGATCCTTATATCGTTTAATGTTATCAAATTTCTTGGAAATCCTTTAAAACCCTCTTTTTTTCCCGTTTGGAGCTCAATTTCAATTCATAAACATGCAAAGTGAGTCATAAGTTTAGTATTGAGTTTGATCCGCTCTTATATCTTTCTTTAAAAAAATTTTAAGTTGCAAAATACCTACTTGTGTGTGAAAATTGCTTAAATACTTCAATATGAACTGCTGAGTTGTGATTTTTATACAAACATTCGTGTTACAATGTTTGGCCCTTTTTTTAGTACATAACTAATTTTATAATCAACCTGATATTGTTATTATTTCGAACTTGGAAAAATAGGATCACATTAAGTGGATTCGACTGTACTTTTATTCATTTTTTGAGTACTATTTGACACAACAAGTACAACTCATTTCTGTACATTTCAAAATATTGGAAATACAGCTCGTAAGTCCAATAGTAAAAAAACAATGGTAATACGGTTATTCCTTTGTGAGTACTATTTGACATAACAAGTACAATTTATTTCTGCACATTTCAAAACATTGGAAATACAGCTCGTAAGTCCAATAGTAAAAATAACAATGGCAATATTGTTATTCATTTGTGAGTACTATTTGACATAACAAGTACAATTTATTTCTATACATTTCAAAACATTGGAAATACAGCTCGTAAGTCCAATAGTAAAAAACAATGGTAATATTGTTATTCATTCTTGAGTAGGGGAGAACGGGGATGAATGGGACAGGGGATGAACGGGACAGCTCAATTTTTTATACCTTAACTTCACTTTAAATTTTTGTTATTTCAGCCATAAGATAGTAGTAACTAGCTTATTCAAAAAATTGTGTTCATTGAAATCAGCTTCCATTTTTGTATAAATAGGGCTACTAAATGTGTTTTCGCATACCAAAAGTAACTTTTATTGCTTTACTTCTATAATTATTTATTAAAAAATAATTTAACTAAAGCCATAAATTTTACAGTGTGTTGAAAAAGAACATATGTTATTATAGTTTCCAATTTAAATGGAGAAAATCCATGGATTTTTTCCTAGTCTAATTTTAGTTTTTCAAAAATAAGTGGGTTTGGGGATGAATGGGACAAGAGTTGCGGGGATGAATAGGACAGTTCCATCTTCACTTCATTTCATGTTTCGAAAACTTTCCATCAATACCTTGCTATATTCAACTCATTTAAGTAATTTCCGATAAAGTAACTAAAGTAGGGAGCAAAAATTTATGTTTAAACTTGTGTTTCATGTTCCAAACTAATGTGTGAATATCCAAAGTCTTAATGAGTGAATACTTGCAATTTTCATCTCAAATATGTTATGGTTAACCCATCATTCAAACAAGTTAGGTTCATATGCTCAATATTTATGAAAAGTTCCTTCAGAATGGTAGGCAAATGTAAAAGCTGGAAAGGAAAGGTTTTGGAGGTTTGGTCCAGGCGCATCAAACTTACTCTATTTCCATAGCTAAAAGTAAAAATCGATAAAAAGCAAGTAGCATTAATAGAAATAACACCAGCCTCAACCTCTGAGCTGAAAGAACAAAAGAAATTGCTTCAGTTTTTTTTTGTTAATTTTATTCGTCATTAAGTCGAATAATGTAGGCTGTTTTTTTGCCCTTTAAATGCCTTTTTAATTTTTTTTCTTTAAAAAATAGAAGTTTGCTCTTCCTTTAAAAAGGTAAACCTTGGGAAATATTTGAAATAAATTTGTTATTTTGTAAATTTCTGAACTTTGCTTAACTGTCCCATTCATCCCCACTCGGTGTCCCATCCATCCCCACCACGGGGATGAATGGGACAAAATACATGCATTCATAAAAACTTTTCTTGGAGTTTAAATAATGGGTAATTGATTGAATATACACATTTTTAATGTAACTAAGAATTCAATTATTGGTTTTAAACTTGTTACAGGATTAAAAAATGTATATTTTTTCTATTTTTGCAAAAATGTGAAATTTGTCCCATTCATCCCCTCTCTCCCCTACTATTTGACATAACAAGTACAACTTATTTCTGTACATTTCAAAACATTGGAAATACAGCTCATAAATCCAATAGTAAAAAAAAAAACAATGATAATCTGGTAATGATGATAACAATAGGAACATTTGAATGAATAGAGATCCAAGCGATTAGCATACCAGTTAACGAGTACCCATGAACTAACATTAGCTATTAATGGCAATTTCAGAATTATAGTTATTTTAGTACCAAACATTGTCAAAAGCTAATTTACAGTATGTATTTCTGCAAGTGATACCAGAGCCGCGCAATTCCCTTTTCTCTCAGATCAGTGGAATGTTGCATTCAATTCCCTGCTACAAATTGAACAATGCGATACGATAACTCCATTTCAAGGATCTCTGGAGCTTCAGAATCAATTTGAATCAAGAGCAATCAGCAGACACTGTACCTCGTTAATTGAAACCAATCAAGCGTATAGTCTGGTCTCTTGACCTCGCGGGTATCCCCCACTGTTTGGATTTGGTCTGGTTCCTTTTAAGACTATGTATTTAGTAATGATATTGACATATGTTGATCACATGTTATATGGGATGGTATGCATAATTGTCTTCAATTCCAGTGTTTTATTCGGTGCTTATTCAGATTCGGTCCTGTAGCAACACAATTTATGTGATTTTTATTCCATAAGTCTGATAATATTAAATACTAATACTTCATACAGTTGCCACCCTTACCCAGAAGAATATCTTACTTGATATGAAAATTCCTCATAATAGAACAGACGCACACTATACTTCTTGTATTAAAATTAAATTGTATTTAAAAAAGAAAAATAATTCTGTGATAATTTATAAAATCCAAAATAAGTTTTTTTAAAAACTGCTTTGTTATATTTAGGGTGTTTGGGTATTTCAGGAAAAATTTCATGTATATTTGTTTTAAATTTTGATTGTTTGTGAAAATTATCCATCAAATTCAATGTAAAAATTACTGCTCAAAACTTTACCAAAATATTTTCTCAATACAACTTGTGTCAACTAAATCCACCACTATTAAATTTTATAGTAATTAAAATATGGCAATAAAACACCCACTGAAATGGTCTCAAAATTTAACTTTAACCCTCTCGCCACCTAGGGCCTCATATGAGGCTCCTACTTATGAGCTCAATTTTGGTATGATGTAAACACGCAAACTTATTTTCTTTTCATCAGTGATTTCACTGATTCATGTAGATCACATATGAGACTTCTACATGGTTTTTGAGCTCGTCCCTAAATGGCAGGAAGATGATTTGTACCGCAATGTGTACATTTTAAGCTGTGATTCTTCTGAAGAGAAAATACTAGCTAGATACTAGCTTCTGTAGCACATTTTTATAGGTTGGTAGATATTTTCTTATTTCGTAACCTACTAATATTATGACCATGTATTTTAATAAGCTCTAAAATAAGTATTTTCTGTTAAAATGAAAAAAGATATGGCCTCATATGGCTCATATAAGGCTCATAAAAATAACAAGGAAGGAGTGAGCACAAGAAAAAAAATTCCAGACAAATTATAGAGGCATTTTGGATGTATTGAGAAGAAGAAAAAAAGTTTTTTTCACTTTTTTGATATTCTGGTGCCGAGAGGGTAAAATTCGATGTCATTCATATAGACCTATCGCCCAGAAACTGCTGGTTGCTCCAAAATCAAATTATTTTCCCTTTTTCATTTCTAAACCCATTAATCACTGATAACTATCTCTCCTGTTAAGCCACACCAAATTTAAAGATCCACTAGCCAGACATACATCCTAACTATTTCCCCCATCGCAATCCATCACCGATCTTAATCTCGCAATCCTTCACTCGACATTCAGTCTCTGGTGGAAAACATTTTCCTTTTAGATCATATCACACCGAAGACGAGTTCAATGTCATCATTCAACAATCCAAAAGCGTATATATAACGCCCATCGTTGAGCTCTGTGTCTGTAATAAAGTATTAAAAGGCAATGTTCCGCCCCACCGTTCAGTGAATACCGAATGGGCCTCTTCAGTTATTAAACGTTGTCTCTCTGAATCCAATTGAATCTCTGATTACCATGCCTAAAAGAGTGGGCGTCAGCATTCAAAGTCAGAATGGTCTAAGTCAGGGTTACTTTCGTATAGTAATAGAGTGTTTTCAGGTGACGTCACGACCAGCTACTTTATTCCTTGCTGTAGATCAGTGGTTCCCAAAGTGGGTTCCGCGGAACCCTGGGGTTCCACGAAAACATTTAGGGCATTTAGGGGTTCCATGGGACAAACTTTATTTCATTAAAAAAATTAGAATGGTGTAAAAAATAAGAATGGACAGCGCCGCCCCCCCTTGGACCCAAAAATGTTCTAAAAATGAGTTAAAACCTTACTTTTACCAGTCGAATTTCAAAATTTTTTCTGAGGGAGGACGGACCCCCAGACCCCCCCCCCCCGTTATCACAAGGGTATCTTGCGCGATACTTTTTGGAAAATCCCCATCATTTTGACACTTTTTGTCAAAAGATAACGATGGAAAATTCCCCTCTTGGCCCCAAAAAGCGTCTTAAAATGAGTTAAAACTCTACTTTTACAAGTCAAATTTCCAAATTTTTTCTGGGGGAGGGCCCCCATACCCCCCAGCGGTACCAGAAGGGGATCTTGCATTATACTTTTAGAAAATCCCCGAGAATTTGACATTTTTGCCAAAAGGTAAAGGTGATTGTATGGAAAAGTGCCCCCCTGGACCCGTGCTGGATCCGCGCCTGGTTTCATTTAATATCATATATTAGCTTTTTAAAAATCGTTGATTAAAAAATATTTAGGGTTCGGCGAGCATTGGTAACAAATTGGGGGGTTCCACGACCAAAATAGTTTGGGAACAATTCGAGTTTTCGAGTTTGGGAACAAAAACAATTTCGAGTTTTTTTTCTTCGTTTACATAATTCTTCTTTAATAAAGTTCTTAAAATGATTTTTTCCTCGATAGTATCACTTTTGAAATGTATAAAGACTTATATTTGTTTTCAACGTAATTTTCATCCTTTCCTTCATCTCCTTCACACGAGTTTCGGTTCAGGTGACTTAAACCATTACATCTCCAAACATCCGCCTCCGTTCGGACCGTTTGACGGACTTACCCTTCTGATTTGGTGCCGGGCTGCCTTTAAACTTTCGATTTGGCGGGGATTGTGCTTCCCTTTATTAATGCAAGCGGCTCATCCACGCAAGAATGCCCTCCGATTTAATCCTCCGATTTCCAGTTTTGATGTGTGTAGGGATTTGCTCTTGTATTACCGTGAGAGTGATTCATAACACGGATCAAGGGGTGCCATTGTCAGCGCTATTTATGTTAGTCTCGGAATCGGTGTTTCTAACTCATTAACCTTTCGTATGTCGTAGTTTGTTTTAATTATTTTTTTCAAATCGATCGTAATTATATCGTTAGTGAAGCGTTACATGGCTTTTTTTGGCATGCAAGATGTTAAAAGTGTGACCCAAAGAATTATTTTTCTTTTACTTTTCCCCCCATCTTTTTGGTTGAAATCCACTTAAAAAGCCTTAAGTTCTTGCAACTCCAAATATACCACAAAATTCAAGGCAATTTCGGTCTATGTACGAAGGAAAGAGTTCAGGTTGTTTGACCCCCCTGAATATTTCGGGCAACGGTTCAAATACTTCAAGGGACGGAGTATTTCCCAATATCAGCACAGCTTCGGCTGTTTAAATTTATGAAAATTGTATTCATCACTAAATTGTTAAACACATTCTCAACTAATTTCATATAAGCTCTTGGAATATTAATAGTCAAAATTATTTTCCGTTGGTTCCAAAGATTCCATTAGGATGTTCTAACAAAAGTTACAATGCCTCGTGAAATAAAAATTTAAATTTTCCTAAAGAAATAGCTTTATTTCTGAGCATCTTATACATTTTTATTATTATGAGGACAAAGAATTTTAGGAGTTCAATGAAGGGTTCCCATTTTATAGGCTTAGTTTTCCATGGACTTCTACGTGTTTGAAACCACTGTGCCAGACGGAAAATATTTAAGCTTTTATATCTCTTCAATTCATGCTAAGCATTTTATATAAATTCCTATTAATTAAATTTTCAATAAGGAAAACTTTTCAAAGAAATTACTAACAACACTAACAATGCTCAAATATTTTTGGTATTATTTTAAAATAAAACATCAGTACCTTGAATCATATTTCTAAACTCTTGATAACATGTTTATCAAGGTTTTAAAAAGCTTTATGCTATCGAGTTTGTTTTTAAATCTGCTTTACAGGTAAAAATGTAAAGAAATCCTCACAACAAATATACGAACTTTCTTCAGAAAAACAGCAATAATCCTTTTGCATTTCATCAAAAATATGTTCACAACTCGAAAACCAATAACTACATTCATGACCGAGTAAGAAGCTGAAAGATAGTGAGAAAACATTATTTTTTTATATTTTCGTCAATTCTTTTCATACTAGGGGCTTAGAATTCTGACTAAATTTGTTTTTCTACATAGTATTTTCTCTGGTATTTTGAAAACAGATCAAAATGATAAACAGTTGTTTTGAACCCAAAATTTAATGAATTCTCAGTAGTATTCTCGTTTTACAATAAACATGTGCATACATATACTATATTGGATTGAACAATGGGTAATCCTAGTATTTTTTTATTCGATATAGGTACCCAAGAGAGGAATATAAGCGCAAATATTTTAAAATTACGATGATTACTTATTTTTAATTTTTATTTCAACGTTTTACTTTATAAAAATGGCGCACAAAAGTCTAAATCTGATGTCATATAATCCTAACATTGCTTTAAACAATGGTTCTATGGAGAATTGCAGCATCTCTTAAAATTCTGAATATTAAATATTAATTTATTAAAAATTCTCTCCTTGATTCCAAAAATATGCTTGTCTTTTCCCACAATTTTTTTTCAGTTAACTATGAGAAATTTAATTACAAAAAGCGCCTAACAGTGGGATGTCACATGTGCCTATTGGAAATGTGGGAAACTACGTTTTCATCGAAACACTATAGGCTGTGAAAAAACTCGAGCTCAGTATTTCAAAGCGGAATGATATCAAACAAGGCACATTGGACTTGTTAAATCTAAAGCCCTGGATCCTCTACCTTAAGTAGCGACATCACGCTCAATCGGCCGCCATTGTGGGGAGAACTCACTACTAGTCTGGATAGGGCTTTAGTTAAATCGTGTTGGAGATCGTTGTGAAGTATAAAAATCAAACAATATCAAAATAAACATAGGTATTATTACAACAATGTTTACTTAAGATTACTGAAATTTGTTGATTTTTTTTTATCTAATGATGAATAATTATGGATTTTATATAAGGCAAGAATTAGAATAGTACTTATTTAATCCTAGATATAATTATAATATCTTATTAATCAATACAAATAATTAAATTTTGAAATATTTCACTGAATTTCATCAACATTTACAAAACTCAAAAGGTCGGTTTGGTAATTTTAGTGCTTAAAAGAGCTTGGTGAATTTAAACGGCATAGGTAGCAAAAAAGCACCAAAAGCCCTTTTTGAATATACCTCTTTATTCCGGGGGTCACGGATCAAGAATCGTTAGAATAACAGTTTGCATCTGAAAATCCATAAAACGAACTGGAAAAACTTGAAGTCGATCCAAACAGTTTCTTCTGGGCCAGGACTCCATAAAAACTGAATTTATGAACGGTTCATTTTTACGGCCTTTTCAACAGTTCCCGAATACCTCAAGGCTCGCCTCAATTAAAATAAACGCCCGTCCCCTACAAAAAAAAAGTTATTTATCGCTTGTGTAAAGCTGCTAAATGGACGCCTTTGCTTTATGGAGCGGAGTTACACTGAAGCGGTCTGTGGAAAGGAAGGAGGGGGGACTCTGAGGTTTTATTTGGGGTAAACATCGCAATTCATATCGGAATAGCTGCGGCCCTTCATTGTTTTAGAAAGGGAGAAACGGTTATGGCTCAATAAGGTGTCGATATGAGCGTATGGGGAAAGAACTTATGGATTTCTATGGGAAAATAGTCATGGGTGAAGGGATATTGAAGTCATTACTTATACAATATGAGTGTATCATATGTGCATATATGAGTGTATCATATGTGCATATATGAGTGTATCATATGAGTCATATGAGTGTAATATCTATTAGAAACATATTTTTGCTGATGTTTTTTTGACATTTTAAACTTTTTTACTTCTTACCCTCTTTACATAAAATAATGGCCTACTTTAAAATTCTCTATAGACGAAACTATTGGTGGAACAAATATGACATTTGGAAGGGATGCGAATTTTTTGAAACAAAAAAATATAGCAAATTAATTAATCTACTTAAATTTTTGTCTTGGATTTCGGACCGTTAACAGAAGTCTAGGTAAATGTTTATCAAAACTATCAAATCTCACACTAAAGAAAAGAGAAATTATAACTATCCCTTCGCTCAACAAATTTGCGTACTTTCTTAGGGATAGTTATAATTTCATTTTTCTGAAGAATCTGATTTGATAGTTTGAATAAACATTAATGTATAGCCCTTTCAATCCTAAGCCACCCGATATTCCTATTGAATCCAATGGGAAATTCGGGGCGGCTAGGTCTGAAAGGGATAGTGATCCTAAAACTATTGGCTTTTTATCCGTTCTCTCGACATTTACACCATTACAAAACTTTCCAATAATCAAACCGAAATACTTTTTTTTTCTTTTACATGGTT
Source organism: Tetragnatha versicolor (assembly GCA_024610705.1). Classification (NCBI taxonomy): domain Eukaryota; kingdom Metazoa; phylum Arthropoda; class Arachnida; order Araneae; family Tetragnathidae; genus Tetragnatha; species Tetragnatha versicolor. Next base: position 5,584,474 of record JANDEH010000024.1, on the reverse strand, counting down.
AATCGCCTCTCAAAAACTCTTTAAAAACACTGATATCGATCTTTTGAACCTTCCTTTTTTTCAAAACCGACAATGGGCATTTCCGTCAAACCAAATAATCTGGAATGGAAAACATTTTCGAATCGCGTGATCGACTCTCACTCCCCAAAAAGACTCTTCCAAGTCAACAAAGGGGACTTTTGTCTTCTACTTCTGGCGGGAAACGAGAAGTAAAAGGCCTTTGTTATGCATAGCGATACAATCTCATTTGGTGGAAAGAATCGATTTTTTCTGCCATTTGACTGCTGTAAATAGTATAATGGGAAAGTTTTCTCGATTGTGTGAAAAGATGATTTTTAGGTAGAAAAATGAAATTGCGTTGCTTTTTGGATGCAAAATAAATGTTTGGTTTTTGAATAGATATTTTTTAGCATCGTAGAACATGTTTTGACAAAAATGAAAGTAATGGGTAAACGTAGTACAAATATATCATTTATTATATCTATGTAAATTTATGTAAAAGCAATTGCTAATGTTCTGTATTTCAGAGCTTTTCCAACATTATCAATATTGGCGACCTAATTTTCAATTGTAATTTTTTATCGCGCCCCCCTTTTATACAATTACAATAAATGCAAAGTAATTATATATTTTGACGCTAAAGCTACGATACCTGAAGAATGAACCGCTGTCCAAGGGGAATGGGTCTGTGGGTCCTCCCCCGAAAATGGTTTCAATTTTAGTGTGATCAAAGCTTGTAAGCTATTTCTTAAAGGATTTTCGGGGATACATAGCACCAGTACTATTGTCCAGATCTTAATAGTGTAAATGTTTGATAAACGTACACCATTGGAGTATTAAAGATATTTTTTCAGGATTCTCTGTATGGATTTAATAATTTATATCGCAAGTCCCGTACCTAGAAAAATTAATTTTTTTAGTAAGAAATAAAGTCCAAATACTGCTGATCTAATAATAGATCACTGGGCGTTCGGGCGTTCTTTTTTTGTGTGTTGCTTACAATACGATCATTAAGTTTTCCCAATAAAATCTGATAAAATGAGTCTGAGAATACCCCGTAATGTTCAAGATGAAGTCAGCTATTGATTTTCTTAAGAAATGTAATATTATATTATTGCTAATTAAATTTTATAATATATTCTGGTGAATAAATGGAAGGTAGGCCATTATGATTCCTTACTAATAAAGCACAGTATTGCAACTATAGGTATAAAATTATTTGTGTTTATTCACATAAACTTATTTTAAACAACACAAGTCAATGCAAGTAGTTTTGAAATATTTCATAGGGAAAATTATAAGACAATTAAAGGTTATCAAGAAGCTATGAAAATCTCAAATTGAGAATTACAATATTTTTTTTTTGAAATTCGCACTTATCCAGCCTTTGTAACCTTGAAATTGACGTTATGACAGAGTAAGTAGTTTATTGGAATAGGGTCGGCGAAAAGCTCAAACAAGCAGCAATTTTGAATGTTGCCATGTAAGATCAAGTTACATTTTATTTCATGAATATAAGTAATTTATGGTAAAACCAATCTACAAAATTTTCAAAAAATTAACCCAATTCATTTTATTTTACTAATTAGTTACAATTTTATGTCATGTTATATGTTTTCTATAATATACTTATATAAATTTAAAGGTCTTGGTTCAATTTCCCCTTTTCCCCCTATAATTACTTTCATCATAGGCTATTTGTGTATTTAATTTTGGGTAAATTATTTAATTTTATTTCTATTTAATTATTTTTTACACATATTTATGAATAAATAAGCTTTTCTAAAGAGAAATACTAATATTTCTATTTATTTCAGAAATTTTGGGATTTTTTTGAAGTTCAAATAGTACTTAGATCTGTGACAAAAAATATACTCCGAACGCCCAGTGATCTATTTTTAGATCAGCCTTTTTTATAGAAACTAATGACAGTTTTGACAAAATCTGTTTATAATATTCATATTGAAGGCAAAATACACCAGATTCATGATTTTTATTCAATTCGCCCCCCAAAAAAATAATTTGGGCGTTAATGGGTTAAAAGATGCTTTTGAAACTGGTTTATTATAAATAATTTTAAAAAAGAATAAATATTAGACTTGGAAGAGTAATTGTGGAATTGTATTAGACGGTATTTTTGAAAATGTTTAATACATAACTGTTTAAATATGAAATTGTGATTAGAATACAAAATTTCAGTGCAAATATTATGTTAATGTGCATAATTTGGTAATGTGCGGATTACCTTGGTTAAGTATGGCATATTTCGTAATTTACCTTATTTAGTCTGCACATTACCAAATTTGGCACATTAACTTTAACATTTATAAAATTTATATTACAGGCAAAATTAAAATTTCCCAAATGATCTCTGGGAACAAATTTTTAAATTTAAAACTAAGAAGTAAATATACTTATCTCAGAAAATAAAATAAGTCCATTCTTGAAATTTAAGGGTGTTATTGATAGTAATATTAGAAGCAGCTTCTCCTGATTAAAAAAAAAAGTAGTTTCTAGGCTAAGTAAAGTGTGCGTATATGTCACGGTTAAAATAGCCAGAATATTTTCCTGCTACTTTCCGCCTTTTCTATTCTAGAACTTTTACACGCAAAAAGAGCAGATTACGGTAATCTGTTCTTTTCGATACATAAATTACTAGGCAATTTCTGATAAACTGCCTAATTATATTGATTGTGGTTATAATTTTTCTTTCTGTAGAGAAGTACACGTCGACGCTGCCGGAGGTTTCCTTTCACCGATCCGAAGTGAGGGCTGAAGAAGGAGAACCGGCGCAACTGCCCTGCGTCGCCAGGGGAAACCCGCCACCCTCCTACAAGTGAGACAATTTCCTTCGCTTTGCCTTTTACTTTCAGAATTACGGAAAGCATCCTACACACACAAATCAGCGGTTCATAAATTTTCGATCGCCACAGCCCCCTTTTATGTAACAGCCAGGTATCGCCGCGGACCCCCAAGATTTTGAACAGGCGTAATCTGACTTTCGTTTCGGGGCGGGGGTTTGACTCAACGTCGTTCCTCAGGTACCCCTAACGAGTATATTTACGTTGAGTTTTAGATTACTTAAAAGTAGTGGTTAAATTATGATCCGCATTTTGTTAACATTTCACAATTACTCCGGGTAGTAATGGGGATTTTTCAAATGATCATTAAGTTTATACAGAAATTAAGATTACTAAAGTAAACCACTTCAAACGTTAATGATTCTTTCGAAATGTCTTGATTTTCCTTAACCGGACTTCCGCTTATCCGACTCATACCTGGTTCCATTCAAGATGGAGTCTACAATGTTCATTAGCCTAGTTTTCTTATCATCTCCTTGTTGCCCTTAAGGCTCTATTTTAACATAGCAGTTGAACAACAAAAAGGCTTCACTAACCATTACTTTTACTTTCATCACTCAAGGAAACCCCTCATCTTTCCCTGCAGCTCCTCTTTTTATTCCATCATCTAACTGGATTGATATATAATGAATGAGCCAATAATGAATGCCGTAATTAAGAATGGCGCCTCTCCCTTAGGGAATCAAAGCGAAGGTTTTTTTGAAGCGATGTCAGTGAAACGTCGTTTCTCGGGTCCTCTAATAATTAATGAGAGTAATTAGTGTGTTTTCGGATGAAGACGCTTCTGGGCGATAAGGCAATGATCTTAAGTGTGGAGATTGTTGCTTTGAAGTTGATGACTGTACGAGTCAGTTACGTGCGCTGAGCGGACATTGATAAAACAAATTTGGATCGAATAGGTAAATTAGTGATTTTATAAGCTATTTGTATTAATATTAGGTATTTCAATGCTCTTTTGCACGAAAACTCAATAAAATAAGCCCATAGAAAATAAGCAATAGAAAATAATAAAATAAGCTTTAGAAAATTAACTTCTGAATTCCAGCATCAGAAGAACTGAAAAATTTTTAAGGATGTTAGGGGGGCCCCTCGCCTCCCCCAACCCCCTTCCCAATTATAACCAAACTCGTTTGGGGTGTACAAAAATAGCATTAAAATAGCCAATATTAATACAAATAGCATAACTTACCGATTCAATCTGGATTCTTTATTCAATGTCCGCTCAGCTCACGATTTTTAGATGTCCGCTCACCCCTCGATTCGTGTTTCGGAGGAATAAAGAAATGCCCCTGTGTCTAACTAAGAATATTATTTTTAAAAATACCCAAATCACAGTTTCTTATTATTGAAGTTTATGTCTTAGGATCATCTAGGAGTGAGAATATGCGGTCAGGGCTCTAATCATCCCTAAAATATTTATTTTTTCGTCAATAGCATCATAAAAACAATTATTTTATGACTATTAAACCTAAGCTTTCTTATTAAATGTATTCGAACAAATTAAGTTGTTAAATATTTTGCCGTTCATTTCATAAACATGATATGATGAAACAATGTTCCTTATATCCCCTATACACTATTGATAATAATCACCACTTGTTTATTTGTGTAAAAATAAATATGTGCTTAAAAAGTTTGTAACCTTTATCCTCCTACTTTGACTGGGATAATTAAAATTGACACTGCCTTGGAAACAAACTGTGTCAGTGAGAATTTTAATAACATGCAAATTACGAAGCAATGTGAGTGTTTTTTGTTTCGACAACGAATACCCATCTATACTCAGATGCAACTTGAGTTGAGCCTGTAGAAATATGCTGAGATCAACCAAAGAAAGTAATTCCCCGCGAGGTGTCTGAATTTTGAATGAAATTTAGAGCTTCAATTTTGAATAATGATTAGTTTTTTAAATCCACGTATATTAAACATCTTTTAATCCCGATATACATAAAATGTTCAGCATTATTATTATTTAAATCATTATATTTTCATTAATATAAAACAAATTACCCAAAAGTCAAAAAGGAAAATATGGAAAGAAATATGAGATAAAATATCCCCAAGCAGGATGTGCGCAAAGCAGCAACTTCCAAACAAGAGAGAAAAGTACAAAGATATAAACGAGATTAAATTTCAAATTCAAATCCAGGATTTTAAACTTTAAAATTTTAATGGTCAACCCGACTGAGGACTTCATCAGGGGTCACCCCCAGCCGAGTTGACCGGGGCCTTTTCTGTAGCAGTAGAACCGAAGTTCAAAAACTGCCGTGACCCGAAGACCCCAAAAAAACGAAACAACATTAAAAAGGACTAGAACAGTGTTTCCCAACCTTTTTCGGTCCACTCCCCACCAAAGCCTTTCTAAATTTTCCATGCCCCCCTGGTCTCAGTGGCATATATAGAAATATATTTTGAGAGGGAGCCAAAATTATTTCTTAGCCCCTCCCTCCTATGTATATTTAATAAGTCTAATGAAGCTTTTCAGAACATTTTTAGGTAGGATTTGCATGCTAAAAAACTAAATCAAGTTGTGAGTAATTAAGTTCTAAGTACCAAGGGGGGTCTGGGGGTCCTCCCCCAGCAAATTTTCGGAAATTTGACTCTAGGAAGCAGGTTTTTAACTAGTTTGGTACCCCTAGTTGGAAAATTTTGGATATAAATTGTTAGGTAAGATTTGCATTTTAATGAACCTAATGTAAAAATGTTTCAAATATAAGCGTTCTAAAAACAAAGAGATCTTGGGTCATCCCCCAGAAAAGGTTTAAAAATTAGACTCTAAAAACAGGGCTTTAACTTGGTTTTGATACATACTAGTCCAGATTTCAGACATACATTCTCAGATAGGATAATAGGATCAGATTTTGATAAACTTCTTTTTAAAAAGTTTTTTTTAATTTTCCCCCTTGATTGGCCTCACCTGGGGGGCAATTCGGTTGAAAATTTTCAAATTGCCCCCCTAGAAAATGATATTGCCCCTCGGTGGGGCGTGCGCCCCACGTTGGGAAACACTGGACTAGAAGTATCTAGTATTAAACAGAGCTAATGAAGATACACAGAGTTGTACCTTTTTGGACTTGAGTTTGAGGCTGGAGGATGGAGGAGTTGCTGTTGGGGTTTTTGACAAAAGAGACAGTTTCCAATTTAGCGTAATAAAGTTGTGTAATTTTGAAACGAATTTAAGTAAAAAAGTTTTAAAGAATGTAATCTTTGCACAGGCAAAAAGGATCAGGAGAATCTGCAATAATAAGAAATCTTACTTGGAAGCCACAAGAGCCTTAGTTCTAAATCTATATGATAATAATTACCCAACTAGCTACTGCAACATAGAATTTACGATAAAGAAGCAACAGCTCGATTACGGGGAAATTAATTTGTGAATTTCGTTTTTCTGGTTTGGCAACAGAGATCAAAGGGGTATGAATTCTATTTGATTATAGATATTGAAGTTTGTGTTCTTTGGTGAGTTGAATGTTTTTTGTGGTGGTCTAATCGTTTCTAGTCCTTTTGTTTATTTTTTTTGGGGTCTTCGGGTCACGGCAGTTTTTGAACTTCGGTTCTACTGCTACAGAAAAGGCCCCGGTCAACTCGGCTGGGGGTGACCCCTGATGAAGTCCTCAGTCGGGTTGACCATTAAAAGTTTAAAGTTTAAAAATCCTGGTTTTGAATCGAAATTTAATCTCGTTTATATCTTTATTATTTTTTAAAGTGGCGTAACGCGTACAACTCGCTCTCAAAGTCGCCAGCCAATAGGAGCTCAACTGAAGTTGCATTCGAGTATAGCTTTTCATTGATACTTTCTCCAAAACTGTAGAGCTTTCAAGAAAGTATTGTCAAATTATCATTTACATAGAAATACAATATTCTATTAGGATGAAGTTATTTCATTCGATAACTTTGTTAGAATTAGAGTTTTCAGCTTTAAATTAAATCATTTACCCATAACGTTAGGTTATGAAAAAATTATCATCCTCATTAAGTAAATTTGCTCAGTGGCTTTAAAATGCCTCACACAGTGTTCGTATAGCTTCCCATTAAACAACTAATTGCTGTTTGTCTACAACTATCGTCAAAAAACTCTTCTCGACATTATTATTAAAAAGTCCCACTGGTTGAGTATAAACCATTGAAATGCCTTTAGTTGAGACTTGAAGCTGGCAAAATCAAGCAATCGAGATATAAAATACCTAATTCTAAAAAAATAAAAATCCTCTGTAACATTTTCTTCGCAAAATAATCCACTTCAATTTCTACTTCTGACTAAAGTGGGGACGAATATCCAAGAGCGAAATTTACATTCAGAAATAGGATCACATTCTCCAACGCATATCCCTTATGCCTACGGAATGGGTATATCTACTCCCACGCTTCACTCTTGGAATCTTTTTCGGTATTCTTGTTGTCGTGTTTCCATTTGACATGGGATTTGTGTCTCTAAGACGGATCAGCTTTGTCTTACCAGAATTGTATTTCTCCCCCTGTAAAGTGCATAAAAGAAGGTGCACATACAAATGAAAGAATAGTCACATATAAAAACCTCTAAACGTTAAAAGTGTGATCAAGGTTCGTAAAATAATATTAAGAAGGTTATTATTAGTAGAAATATATCTGGGTTTTCTTAACACTCCATTATAATAGACAATATCTCCCATGTTTTCTAACCCTTATAATGTTAAAAGTTTTCCTCTTATTACAATCTACTCCGCTTAATGTGATCACGGTTAATGTTGTAAATCGGATAATGATATCGAAATTGACTGGTCACGATCACTCGTATTTAAATTAAAGCAAAATGTATCGTTTTATGTGATCATTATATCGTTTAATTTCATGAAAATTTCGTGGAAATCCCTTAAAAACCTCCTTTTTCCCGTTTGAAGGTCAATTTCAATACATAAACATACAAAGTAAGTCATAAATTTAGTATTGAGTTTGATCCGGTTTTATACTTTTCTTTAAAAATGTTTAAGTTGCAAAATACATACTTGATAATCGTTAATTTTGTGATTTTAATGCAAACATTCGTGTTACAGTGTTTTCCACTTTTTTAAGTATAGAACCGCTTATCAAAATCAATCGGATATTGTTATCATTTTGAACTTGAACAAATGTGATCACTTTAAGCGCGGAGTCGACTGTAATACTAAAAGTTCCTATATTTCTTTTGAACTTATTTTAACATGACGGATGAAAGATTCTGAGACGTTTTAACCAATCTAGCTAAAATTAATGGGAATGGTGTGGAAATATATTATAGTTTGATCCCAGAAAATATGAAAAATGTGGTATTTTAGTGTAACAGAAAACTAATTGCAGGCCCCATAGAAATCGATGTTTATTACCTTTGCACTTTTTATTTAAGTTTAAATTTAAATTAATTTGCTTTTCTTAGCATTATTTATTTATGCCTTAAAGTTAAACTAAACGAAAAAATTTTTTTTTATTTAAAAGCGTTTTTTTAAGCACACTATTTTTGAATACCCTTAATTTTTTTTCGACGATTGTTCCGTATTCTAAATAGGGACCCGAATTTAAAATAAAATTTTGATGGTTATACAGCAAAAAATGCACTACTAATTATATTTTTTCGATTTTCTCATAACTTTTTTAAGACTTATTTCAATCGCTTTTCCACCTTCAAATAACAAGTCTGAAAAACTCGGTTAAAAATTTGAACATAACGTCCATTATTTTACTTATCCCCTAAACTCTAACAAACGAAAAATAAATAACAACACACCCAAAATAACCATTCCCGAAATTTATCATAAAGTAACAGGGCTAAACCACCACCCAAACCCATTATTAAAGAAAGAAAAACGTCACAAATTATTAATACCACTCATCTCCAGCTTTTTCCAAAAGAAAGTACATTAATCATAGGGTCTTCCTGACGTCCCTTTGGCAACAGACAGGATCTTTAAGCAGTTTGTCAACCAGAGATAATTCTCTGTCATCCGAATGCTGACTTTTTGCATGATTAATTAGCATGTTTGAGCGGGGCGAATCGCGGCTTTTGCGCTAATGTGAGTATCTGTAAACGAGACAGCTACCAATTAGGAAATGTGACTTGCGATGTTTTGGAGATGAGTAGGTAGTTTCGTGCGTGGGTTATATTGTCGCGTTTTCCCTGTTTAGGTACGAATGTTTGATGGTTGTTCAGTTTTGAAAGAATTAGAGGGATGTAAAGTTGAAAAGGTATGTGGATTTTGTTGCTTATTTTTGGTTAAAATTACAATTTTGTTATGTACACTGTACAGTCTGAAAAGAAAATTATTATAGAGGATTTGAGATCCCACTTCTTAAAATCCTTAAAAATCATGATGCTTTTGAGAGATACGGTTTTTAATCAGACAATACTGATTAATTTACGGGTGGAAATATTTCGATCAAAAAAATAATAAAACTAAAACAGGGCCAAAACAAATCGTTCACTGACAAAACCTATCTTAGGCATGTCTCCTTTGATTAACTAATAGTTAGCCAAAGTAAAAGTACAAGTACATGTTTTTAGTACAAAATAACTATATCTTGTACTAAAAACATTACTCAGAAAAATTTTTCACAGATAATCATTAAAATTACGATCTCCAGTAATGATTAAAAAGTGTTTATTTTTTTCTGATCGCCAAAAGATAATTCATTATTAATTAATAGCATTGATTGATTTTTAAACATGGCAAATAATGATATGGGCCAGATTTCGAGATATCTCCTCCTCCATAATAATAAGTTTCAAACCTTGGTCAATTCCCCTGGAGTAAGTGAGTCATAGAAAAGAATAAGATAATTGAAAATCAGATAACTATTTTTTTCTGATCGCCAAAAGATAATTCATTATTAATTAATAGCATTGATTGATTTTAAACGTGGCAAATAAAGATATGGGCCAGATTTCGAGTTATCTCCTCCTCCATAATAATAAGTTTCAAACCTTGGTCAATTCCCCCGGAGTAAGTGAGTCATAGAAAAGAATAATAAGATAATTGAAAATCAGATAAGTGATCCCCCAACCTTGTTGTTCTCCTAGCATTTTAACGGTGATCACTGTATTTATTACAAATTATAATTATGAATTATTTTATTTCACGATTGATAAAAGGAAGTGAAAAAAGAAGAAAATATTAGAAAAGAAAGTAATTTTAAAAAGTAGAGTAGTACTAGGAGAAGTGGCAGTGGATAATAGAAAGTAGAGTTTTTACACTACTTGGATTATTATCCACTTCTACTACAAAGACACTACAACGTAGAGTCTTTACACTACTATAATATATTCTTCTTCAAAAAACGCTTAAAACCGTATAAAAGAGTTTCCCCTAGTATAAAGCCTTTTGCAACAATGTATTGCATCAACAGGAAATATTGGAACCATTCTTCTTGCATTCATAGTGAAACCGTGGTCTGACAGCAGACATTCGTCTCTTTATCTGAATAGAAAGTGCTACTAGTCATTATTTGTGTTCCGACCCAAGAAGACATCTATTATGGATAAGCAAATGGAGGGTTTTGAAAATTCAGTTGAATATATACTTTTTTGAAACTTTGAATGGAAAAATACTCTGTTTAAGAATATGTAATGTTTTTAGAGACAGCGAACTATGTCTTTCAGGATTGGTATGAAACTTTTTTTAAATAGTATTTGGTTTGCATCAAGAATTTTTCTATACTTTTATTTATAATATTTTCTAGTATTTTTTTGCTTGATTTTTTAGTTAAACCTTTTTTTTATCTGCCTTCGTTCTCACATTTCAGTGATAAATTTAAATACAGAAATATATTTCGAGTGAAAATACTTAATTTATTCTTTTAAGATTCGTAAAAAACGAATAGCGATGTCACAAATATTTCTCACAAAGAATCGCCAGTTTGAAAAAGGGAATACGTCCAAAATATGACAAATATATATTTGTGCTCAAAAAAATATCCAAGCTTTGCTCTACACATAAGGGAAAAGCGGTGGAAATAACTACCCCCTGTAGGCACCCCCTTGAATAACTACCCCCTTGAATTTGCGAAATCGATGTCCATTCATTGTATTTTTTGATTAAATATGAAACTGAAGTTAATTTTTCTTTCTTTTATTATCTTTTGTGTTATAAAGTAAGTCAAAATAATATTTCATTTTTAAAGGATTTTTACTTTTTTCTCCAATGAATATTTAACTCCATTGATATTCACTTATTCGTGAATTCGTGTTCGAAAATAAGTTTGTGGATTAATTAATCCACAAACTTATCTTCGAATCATTCTTTCAATGCTACTATAATTTATCACCATATAATATAATCCACAAACACCCAAAGACAAAAAAATGACGTGTCATAAAAATCCAAATGATTTCCACCCCAAAACAAAACACTACTTCAACACATTGAATTTATAAAATAAACTGCCCTTCGCACATAACCCCGCGTCTGCGATTAAACGAAACGTTTCGCGTCAATCCAACCATATAAAAAAAACACCTCCCCACCATGCCAGAAAAAAAGAGCAAGAAATTCCCCTTCCCCCGAGAAAAATGTCCACTCCTAGAGCAGCAGTAGTAATCCAAAATAGCAGCCGTCATCTGAAACCGGGCAATTCCCGCCGTCGTCGTCCAAAATGAAACCGTTTTCACTCACTTCTTCTGTGGATATGTGTAAACGCATACGGTCCGCATGCGAATCGCATATATATTTCTGAAGAGATGGAGAAACTGCATATAACCCTTGACACCGGCCATTTCAGCAGTTGGCGTAAATCTTTTTTGCTCATTTTATTTCTGTTTGGAGTTTCAGAGGGAATGCATATAATAAATAAAATGAGTGCGTGTGAATTTTACTGGAGGGAGATATTTCCCCCCTTATATTTGGAATTTCGAAAAACATATAGTTTGTCATACCCAGGTTTAGAAACATTCGTTTTTATGTGACTGACAATTTGATTAATCCGGTATTATTAATAATGCCCGTGTATTTCGGGCAGAGTGAAAAATATTTATTGAGAAATGTCATGGAAATTATCACATTGCCTTCACAACAAACCCTTACATTAGTATTTTATATTAATAATTATTGGTTCTTAAAATAACAAAAAAAACGTTATCATTTAGGCCAACGTTTTACAACCCTTTTGTAAATGAACTCACTTATTTAAACCAATTTATACGGGTATCTTTTCTTGGTAAAAACATAGGGACATAAACAAAATGAATAGAAGTTATTTAACGGTGTGGTGATAAAAAATAAATAGATTATTATTATAAAATTAGAAAAACGACGTTTCATTTGCACATTGTTTATTTAAAGATGTTAAAATCAGACATGTTTCGAGGGTGTATTGAACCCTCTTCGTCAGTGAAATGACGATGTAAGAAAAAATTTACCCATGGCATCAGTAATATATATAGGCAACAAGAAACACAGTTACAGTTAATACAGAAACATATTTAAATTGAAAAGAAAACTATGAAAATACAGATACAGAAAAATTTTATGGTGATTCACGACATCCAAATTTCAGAGAAAAAAGGTGCACTTGACAGGTCATTTACAAGATCATTAGAGAACTGATTAATGTAGAAACTTTCAAAAAAATCAAGGTCAAGTGTTGAATTACAGTTTTTAATAAGGGTAGCGGAAGAAAAGTTAAACGTATGGTTATTTTCCCAAACATGCCGGGCAATGGATGACTTGTCAAATTCTTGTTTTTTAACATAATTGATGTGTTCTTTAATTCTAAATTTTAGGGCGCGTCTAGTCTGACCAACATAGGATAACCCACATTCACAAAATATTCTGTAAATACCCCAATTATTGAGCGTAGGAATCGGATCCTTCAAGTTAGAAAATTTAATTTTATTTGTAGGGGAAAAAACAGTCGAAAAGCCAAATTTTATAAGGATATTAGATAGTTTGAAATTAATTTTAGAAAAATATGGAAGAACAATTAATTTGTTTGGGATTTCTTTAGTACATTCACCAGGGTTCTTTTTTAAAAAAGTTTTAATTTTAAAAAAGAACCCTGTTGAATGTACTAAAGAAATCCCAAACAAATTAATTGTTCTTCCATATTTTTCTAAAATTAATTTCAAACTATCTAATATCCTTATAAAATTTGGCTTTTCGACTGTTTTTTCCCCTACAAATAAAATTAAATTTTCTAACTTGAAGGATCCGATTCCTACGCTCAATAATTGGGGTATTTACAGAATATTTTGTGAATGTGGGTTATCCTATGTTGGTCAGACTAGACGCGCCCTAAAATTTAGAATTAAAGAACACATCAATTATGTTAAAAAACAAGAATTTGACAAGTCATCCATTGCCCGGCATGTTTGGGAAAATAACCATACGTTTAACTTTTCTTCCGCTACCCTTATTAAAAACTGTAATTCAACACTTGACCTTGATTTTTTTGAAAGTTTCTACATTAATCAGTTCTCTAATGATCTTGTAAATGACCTGTCAAGTGCACCTTTTTTCTCTGAAATTTGGATGTCGTGAATCACCATAAAATTTTTCTGTATCTGTATTTTCATAGTTTTCTTTTCAATTTAAATATGTTTCTGTATTAACTGTAACTGTGTTTCTTGTTTCCTATATATATTACTGATGCCATGGGTAAATTTTTTCTTACATCGTCATTTCACTGACGAAGAGGGTTCAATACACCCTCGAAACATGTCTGATTTTAACATCTTTAAATAAACAATGTGCAAATGAAACGTCGTTTTTCTAATTTTATCCTATTTTGCACAGTTTGCCAACTATATTAGATTATTATTAATTAGGATTTAAAAAACCAGTTATTTCACAACCAGTGTTTGAAATTGATAATTATAGAAATCATAAAAATAATTAAAACTGGGTCAATATTTTATTTTTACTTTCAATACGTGTTCATGAAATTTATAAATATATATTCAGAAGCAGAAATATTCAAAATTACGATAGTATCGGCCAACATTATTTGGAAAATGACATAAAATGACATCTAAAACAGTCAGCCATCAAGAATATAAGTCTGACAATTTATTTAATCAATTTTTTGACCTTAAAGACATATATTTAGACACCAAAATTAGGAGTATGAGTGTGATAGGAATCGAAATATGACGAAATAGAATCTATATATTGGTCAATTTAGAAAAGGCGTGTAAAAATCATTCGGAGAACGGAAATGTCTACCCGAGGTATTTTTACCCACCTATACGTTCTTTAGTCCATTCCATCGCTTATACAAATATGATCGACAATTTTTACTCTATCCCATACGCAGGGACTGTACTAAATAAAGCGATATATCGATTATTCTGGAATCCATTGTAGGAAAGATCGATTTCAAATACTATATCAAACAAAGCTCGTTGTTAATCAAAATTTAATCATCAACAAAGATTTTCGATAAACATCTGATTGCCTTATTCAAATTCTTATAACTTGTTTCTTTTTTAAGATTGAGCGACTTTCATAAACAAAGTTTGTGACATTCCAGCTACTGCTAACGTATTACTGCACGGCTTTCACCAGAGGCAATACCGCAAGAGCAATCCCAAAGCGCCATCTCCGGGCTTGCTGTTTCTATCCCCCGGCCTTATTCCTTTTCCCGGGGAAAGGATTAAATTCGGGAGAGAATCATTTATCTTTCATGAGTGTCTGGCTTCCGGGAAGACCCCCCCCCTGAATGTTGTTTTCTCTGCCTGGCCAGTTTTTGTTGTGCTGTTTGTCTGCTGCTATTTTCCCCTGGATTGAGATAGAGCGGTCTTGAAAATAAAGGCCGGATAAAGAGATCCATTGTTGCTGCATTGCCTATATGCTCAATTTATGCTGTCCGAGGTGCAGGAGTTTCTATTTGTTTCTAATTTATTCTGGAGATAAGAGGCGGATTATATACGTAATAGTTTGAATTTAATGATCACGATTCAACGTCATAAACTAGTTTAATGATTAAATTTTGTGTGAAATCGTAAAAAATGGGTCTGGTTTTCGGGTATAAAACACATTATTGGATTTTGATTGGCATTGATTGTGATTAAAAGTCATGATACTGGTTTAATTATACAATAAGGATTAACTTACGGGGATAAATATTTCGATTAAAAATAAAACTCAAACAGCGCCAAAACATTAGTTCAATCGGCAAAACCGTCAATCTAATTTTTAGAAGTTAGGCGTTATTTTCAGAATGATCGGAGGTGTCTGCTCTATTGACAATTTGACGGCCTTTCACATGGAAAAATATTTTATTTTTATATTTTTGGTACTAAAAAATAATGATCAACGGTAATCATTAAAAATACGATTACCACCAGTGATAATTAAAAGTGGGATTTTTATTTTCTGACCAATGATCTATTTTGACGAAAAACGGTGCCTGATAATAAATAAAAATATTTTTATTCTTTGATCAAAATATTTATCCTCATGAAATAATTAAATTTATCTCTGTAAAAATATCACTCAATAGTAAAACCTGAATTTCAATTTAATATAGAAAAACTCATGATAAATATTAGATTATTAACAACCACACCAATCAGGCCAAATACACCCGATCCTGTTTTCGTGCGGATGATAGGGACCGCATAAAATAAATTGCAATCCGCACAAAGAATCCGCAGAAAACTTCGCGAGTAGCTACCAAAAACTAGTTTTCGCAACACAATTAAAAATAAATTTTTATGCGGTGGATAGGACCGCATGCCAAGTCCCACATAGGAACGTAATGAAAATCCCCTCTGTATAGATGGATTAAAAAATTCTTTATATTCGAACCTTAACGCAACCCTCACCCTATAGCTAAATTGAAAAACCGTTTCTATGCGGACCGTAGACTTTTTCATTTACCATGTGGTCGGTGACAACTGTTGTTTCACTTAGACTAGCACTAGACCCTTCTATATGTCTCGATATCCCGATATACAAGATTTTTGTTCTATGTTCCAATTTTCATATACCGCACAAAAAATCACAGAAAAAATCGTACAAAAAAAGTCGCACTAATAAAAAATCGCACAAAAAAAACCTAATTCCATGAAAACCTGATGCATTGTTGTAAATTTTTCTCATATGGTATGAAAGAAAAAATAGTGTTTCTCATTATTAAAAAGGAAACCTAAAAATGGCATTCCGCCCTTTTGCCTTAGGACACATCCCACCCTGGTAAAGAAATGTCCGTTTGATAGTTCGAGAGCAAGTATCAGTTGAGAAAACGCATTTTCAGGAAATAAAAGCAGCGTCAAAAAGCAAAACTGAAATCCACCGAGAAAGCCCCAAATGTTCTATGCTGGATTCTCGCCAACATGTTGAGTCCAAATAATGGAGAAATCTTATAAAGGAGGGAGAATGGACATTGCTATACTCCAAAAAAGAATGGTATGGTCTCTGTTATTTCTGGTTTCGGCCTTTTTTCCTCTGTTGTTCTTTGTGAAAGGGTTGAAATGGGTTTTTTTCTGTGGATCTGAGTGCGATTTCTAAGGGAGTGTCTTCGCTATGTTTCTTAATTTTGTGTAGCTATAGTTGGAGAGTCATTTGTGTGGACATGGTGTTTGAATTTAGACGAATGTTTAAAGAGAGTACTATTCTCTGCTTGGCCATAAGGAATATTCAGAGAGAAGCTTATTGGGCGTATATGTCTTCTTTTACAAGGGAATCGATATAATAGAGTCAATGTTTATGCGGAATGGGACTATTAGGCGCGGCTGTTTCGGCGCTGGCCCGTTTCAGAACGAAAAAAAATGTTTTTCTTCTAATTTTTAGAAGGATTATGAAAGAGTTCTATTTACTTTCATTTTATTTCTGGCGCCCAAACGGCCAGCAGCGAAACGGCCGCGCCGAATAGTAGTAGACCGATGTTTACGAGTATAAAAGTACTGATAATTTAAAATAATACATACTATGCATTGAAACATGTTAAAAATTTAAATCTATTTATTCAATACTGTCATTTAAAATTACTTAGATTAATTATTGATTGCGTGACATATCCAACTCATTATCTGAATTGGTTTGGATTAACCTTTTAAACGCCGCAATTCAAATTTCGAATTAAAGGTTCTGATTTTTGGCTTAAATGGCTTGTTTTATCATTACTAAAACCATTTTAGTCGTTTTTTGGCAGAAAAAAATTCCTAAGTATGATTTTGAGGATGTTCCCATTTGGGAACATCGGCGTTTGGGGTGAAGTTTTTAGGGGGATTTCCAAAAGGCACATATTTTACAATTAATTCAAATAAAATGATTGAAATAGGTTTCTACTCAATAATTATGAACATTTTTGTGATAGTGGACGATTTTTTCATTTTTATTATCCATACTTGGACAATTGAGTAACATTTTATAGATTTTCCTAAGAAAAAATTTACATGTTTATTACGTACGCGAAGCTTTTCCGTACATTTTTCTTGCACTATGGGTAATATTTTAGTATAAAAAATACATAAAAGTGTTCCCATTTGCTTCAAAGCTAAACAGTTACGCTTCTGTGAGAAAAATTAGTTTTAATTACGGTTCTATACGAATATCTAGCATAAAATCCACTAATTGCATTCAAATCTAATTATCTTTAAGAAATGATAATCATAATTATCTCCATTGATTTATTAAAGCTGTGTTTGTCATTGAAGATTCTGAACTGAACCAGATATCTCTTACATCCAATTTACGTTAGAAAAGTGTTTTAAGATGTACGCACTTTTCCTTATTTTCAAAATTCTTTTTTAAAAATTTTTATGGAAAAAAGTACTTGAACAAAAAATATAAACGCAAATCCTCAGAAGCACTCCAAATATGCTCTTTCCATAACTCCTAATGATAATTACTGGAAATTAATCGATCGGGGAGTTCGAAAAATATACAAGTGTAAGAATCTGCCGGAAAGATTTGGCATTTATTTCTCCATAAATCAGTTGAAAAAATAAAAATTACAGATTTTGGAATTTAAAACATCATTCTTAACCTGTTTAGATCCTTTGATACAAAAAAGGTTAAAAAAATTAAAGAAAATTGGAAATAACTTGAATTTTTGCATGTTATAAAAATCCCCTCAAATACTATACCCCAAACGCCGATGTTCCCATTTGGGAACATATACGTTGTATTGGTAATTACTCTCCAAAATTGGAATATAAAGATATTCTGTCAAGCCAAATGGGAAGATGTGTACTTAAGCTACCTAAACACAGCAAAATTAATTAAAACTAAATTTATTTAAAATTTTCACAAATTGAAACTTGTGCAAATTTTTGAAGAGCCGAAAATCCCTAATTTTGATGTAAATTCTACAAAAAGGATTTAATTGCACATAAAAAACTTTTGCATGTAAAATAACTTCATATCTTTGAGTTGCTCTCTACCAAGTATCAAATTTCTGCATAAAAAATTAAGTAGTAAAAAAATTCCTTTAAAAGATGTTCCCATTTGGGAACATCGGCAGGTAAAAGGTTAAATAACCTACATCATTTTTTTTGAGCGATACGGCTAATTTTTCGAGGATATAGGCGTTCTCTTCAGAATTCAGAATGATCGAGGTATGTCTTCATTGGCAAGTAGATGATCTTCAAGTGAAAAAAACTACTTTTATTTTTTATTAAAAAATATTACTCAGAAAAGAATTAGTAAAAATTATGAACTCAGTGATGATGCGAAGTTTTTTCTTTCTTTTCTGACATCAAACTATGATCAATTTTTGTTTAAAAGCGCTCTGCATGATATGTTTTAAGTGGCAAATCTAATTTTTTAACTCTGATCATATTCCCTCTGTAAAGGATTATTTATTTAATTGAAGAATTGCGTTGTTATCTAACCGAATAGAAATTAAAAATTATATTATTAATTTTATTTAAAATAGTGGTGATAAATTTATTGAGTCTGTGATTATCTTGAAATGAAAAAATTATTTTAATATAAAATTTAAAGAAAGTTACATTTAAGGTTCATTATAGGTTATTTTATTTGTTTAATTTTATGAAAAGGATGTAAGTAGTTAAATAAGCATAATTAATCGAATTTTCGAGTTAAGTCTCCATAACCTAAAAATTCAAGCTATAAACAATAATTCCCAAATAAATCTCCTTTTCCAGCTCCAGAATATCATTTTAAAGGAAATTTGCAACTTGAAATATCGCAGTTAACATCCTGGGTCCAAGGACTGTTACCATTGGATAAACATAGGATGACTACACGAGAGGCTTTGGCTTTAATAACTCGAATTAGTGAGAAAAGTGAGCTATTAATTCGTGAGGTGTGGCTTTTAACCCTTTCTGATCTTGCCGCCCAAAACTTCTATCGGCCGTATTCGCAGCTAACTTAACCTAGGATTAACTTAGAATTAATCCTCTGATTGTTAGTTAAAAGAAAACTTGTTTTAAGCCAATCAGAGATCTCTAAAAAGCTTTATTCCAGGTTAACCTTAATGGTAATCTCGGGCGGTTTAGAATTGAAAGAGTTAAAAGTGTTGTGCGCGCAGCACAGGTAGTTTTTCTGTAAAGTAATAAAGGGCATCTCGAGTGAACTTCCTACCACTTTGAAAGTGGTGGTGAATTAATGGGGTAATTATGCTGTAAAATCTTAGTTGTGAGTGTCCTCTCTGTGTCGGATTGGGTAGAGCAAAGTTTGTAGTTTTGGCTATCATGTTCACCAGTCTAATATTAAAAAATTTTAAATATTGTACAGGGATACTATCTCTATAGTTATTCATTAAGATATTATTCGTTAATACTCAAATCAAATCTACTAGCACAGAGTTTGATAAGTACATTGAATAGAAAGCAGTGAAATATTAAATGTCGGCTATAGTTTGAGGCAAAACAATACTATTGGGTTCAGAGTTTAATTGGTTTCAATTAAAAATCATGATAAATTCAAACAGCTCTTAACCCTCTCGGCACCAGAACATCAAAAAAGTGAAAAAAACCTATTTTTTCTTCTTCTCAATACATCCAAACTGCCCCTATAATTTGTTTGGAAATTTTTTTTTCTTGTGTGCACTCCTTCCTAATTATTTTTATGAGCCTCATATGAGGCCAATGGGCCATATTTGTTTCATTTTAACAGAAAATACTTGGTTTAGAACTTATTAAAATACATGGTCATAATTATTAGAAGATTACGAAATAAGAAAATATCTACCAACCTATAAAAAATGTTCTACAGAAGCTAGTATCTAGCTAGTATTTTCTCTTCACAAGCATCACAGCTTAAAATGTATACATTGAGGTGTAAATCATCTTGCTGCCATTTAGGAACGAATTCAGAAACCATGTAGAAGTCTCATATGTGATCTACCTACATGAATCAGTGAAGTCACTGATGAAAAGAAATTAAATTTGCGTGTTTACATCATACCAAAATTGAGCTCATAAGTAGGAGCCTCATATGAGGCCCAGGGTGGCCAGAGGGTTAAACATATTATTCACACCTCGCCAAAACAGCTAATCTTATTTTTCTAGAATAAGGGTTTTCTCAAAGTTAATTTATAAAATAAACATTACGTTGATAACAAAATGCTTCAGGGCAAGTTTAAGTAATAATAGTGATTATTAATGCTGTCCATGTGGTATTTACGATTATTATCACTACATTAACAAATACAGAAAATAAATAACGTTAGCAAAACATTTTTGAAATTAAAAATTTCGTTTATCTTCACTTGCACTGCTTTAGAAATATTATAATAGCCATGGAAAACATCGTAAAAACCGTTCAACATTTTAACAATTAACGAATTGTTACCGTTTTTACTTTCCCACAAACTATTGTTGTTTTTCATGTTCAAATGTTATCAAGAATGCAATATGGCCATTATGACTGAGATATTATCTCCAAACTTCTCCCTTACAGCAAAAACTTTTATTTAAATACAAAGCTTAAAATAGTGTTCTTTGCACATTTAATGTAGGTAAGCGTGTTTAACTCTTCTCTAAGAATTTAATTAAAGTTTTCACGTCCTAATTAATTTTTTTCCTCAGCATTTTTATGTTCAGCCATTTAGAATTCAAACAAAGTGGTTCACTCAAAAATGAATTTTATTCAAGTTGTCTTTTGTTTTAAGTACTAATAAGAACTTTTGTGCGTTGGTCTGAAATTATGTATGCATCAAAATTGTTTAATAATTAATCACATGCACGTTTGGCATTTAACTTTTAACTTACATTTTATTTGTTTTCAGTAAATTTATATACTTAAACCAGAAAATCCCTTCCTAAGTCTTAGTGGTCTAGTTAACCAGAGAGTTAAGAAGAACTTGTTTTACTTCGGAATTTATTGTTTTTAAAATACTTTGGAATAATATTTATTTGTTAAGAAACGAGTATTAACTGTTTACATATCATCTTAATAATTTTAATTACTATGAATTTTTTAAAATACTATATCTCTAATCACCTTAAAATGAAAACATAGAAAACACACCTATAGTCAGTTATTGTATTTTTAAATGATAGAGTTAGCAAAAGAAACCAAGAATGAACTCTATTTGATGTAAAAAAACAAGATTAAATATCTCTATGTGATCTATATTTTCAGTTTCTATTTATAGTATTTCCCGCGAAATAAAATGCTATTCCAATAAGGGTACATGAGATTTTTTGCCATTTTTGCTTGACGTATTTGAAGCTGGGAAAAAATCAACACAGCACTAGGAACCGAAACTTGAACCGTAAAAACTCACCAACGATTTTGTTTTTTTCGACGCGAAACAAAATCTCGACGACGCGTAAAGTCTATTTCACGTCGATAAAAAATCCTTCTGTAAGGGCATAAAACAGTTTTTGTGCAGATATAAAAGTCAACCGACTTATTTTTCACGCGTTGTGACAATTCTGAATATGCTGTCTGACGTTTCGATTAGAACGTATCAACAAGTGAAAAAAAGAACGCCTCGTTTCTGGCTCTGATTTTGTCTTTTCTATGCGACTGAGCATGTACTGGTTGAGAAGTGCTAGAATTTTGACTTGTTTTTGATATTTCTTTTTATTATTGCGTTTAAAAATCAAAAGATGGATTTTGAAGGAAAAAATATGTTTTGGTTCTCATAGTTGAGGTTTGCTTTCTTTGTGGAAAATAACGGACTTGTATTTTTAGTTGAAATTTTTGAAATAATTTTTTAGTAGAAACTGTTCTTTACTTTTGCAATAATAAAGATAAAATAAATATGGCATTTTTTATACCACCATATTATTTGTTTTCTAAATAATCCTGAAGTCACACAATTTCAAACTAATTTTATAAAAACACTCATCACATAAAGATAAACATTAAAAATAATGAATATATTATTTCACTTTTTTAATTGATAGTGTTGTTTTTAATTTCCCCATTCCAACTCATTTTTTTTATTAATAAAATTCTTCAACTCCTCATACTCCACATGGTATAACATGAGGCTTACAGATGTAAGTAGCTAAGTACAAATTACAATTTAAAAGAACAGAGCAAATTTAAAAGCCAAACTATAAACAAAATTCCGCAGAGCGTTTACATTTTCAGAACACTTTACAAACAATGACAAAGCAGGTGGCCAAGAATACCCCAAATACATCAACTCTTTCTTCAACTTTTCTATTTGTTCAGAATATAAACTACAATAAAATTTAATATGTTCCACTGTTTCAATATCCTGACCACAGGAACAAAGATTACTACTTACTAAATTAAACCTGAATAAATAGCTATTGAAATTGCCATGACCTGTGAAAATTTGAGATAACTTAAAATCGGTGGAAAAACTTTTACACTTTAACCTTTGAAAAATAGATGGAAAAAATTTTTAGTCAAAATTGCTTCCAACTCATTTAATATACAAAAATTTGTATTTACTGCTGAGTAACATCATAAAAAACAGATGAACAAATCATCCTTTAAACCTTAAAACAAACCATAATAGCCCCATCCTCATCGAACATCATAGCTATTGCTGGAAAATGAGCTAGGAAAATCGTCATAAAATATTCCACAATACAACGCTGCTGAGTTTTGAAAGGGGCTGAAATTCATCTTGCATACAAACTCCTTTGTGAAACTGGATTAGTTCCAACTCGTTTGCCTCAATGGGGTCATCAATATACAAACATTTTTATTCACCATTCGAGAGTCCATTGCCAGAGTTTCTCAAACGTTTCCTTGCTTCGATTCCCTAAAGGAATTTCATCTTTATCATTATATTATAATGTGTTATTATATGTTATTATAATGTGAATTATAATGTGAAATTATAAAGGGTGACAAATGTAATAAACATAATCGGCATACTTTAATGGCAATGCATATCTGTTTTTGCATAGCAAACAAGCCCATTTCTAACTTGTATTTTTCTCATATTTCGTGCTCCCACGTCACAGGCCTGGGATTCAATTTTTTTTTACATATCACCATTAGAAAGTTTAGTCACCAGTAGAAATATTAAAAATAATTTCAATATAAATTTTTAATCCTCTTATTCTTTGTTATATTTATTGGTACCATGACCAACTTCAAGCAAAAATTTGTATTCATGTCCCTTTAATCTCATGTTGTTATTTCAGGCGGAGATAAAGCGCCTTCGGCGCTGTGCGCTCCTAATAAAGATGTATGTATGTAATCAGTATCACAAAATTATCTTCAGAGGTTTAAATAACACCGTGATTTTTGTTACGGTTATACTCCTAATGAGAGCCTGGTCTACGGGCAAGGCGGAATCATCCCTCCGGGGTTCATATAATAAGTACCAACTTTACTTGTGGAAATTAAGAGGGTGTTAGCATCAAGCTAGTGCACTCATCTGACAATGATATTCAGTCACACTTTCTGTAACAGCTCTACCAATGGCCTCATCCAGTGAGGCTAAGTTAACTGGAGTTTGAAGGTCCACCGACCTAGGTACTCCCCCAAGTATAGTCCCCTCTTGCCTTTTATAATGATTACTATAGGCATACCATTTTCATTTCTAAAAAAAAATATGAACTGAATTTCACAACTAAGGCGCTTGCAGCTACAAGGAGCTAACTCAAACTGAGCAACAAACTTTTTTAACTGAGTTAGCTCCTTTTGCTGCAAGTCCCTCAATGAGTCACACACAACTATCTCAATGTTATGTTCTCTCAAGCGAGTTGGTTCTGAAGGGTGTGTTCTTGTTGTCAGGTGGATGAAAGACGAGGGTGGAGTGCAGCGGCCGGTGCGGGAGGACGGAGGTAGGGTGTGGGTGTCGCGAGGAACCCTCACCTTCCGAAGAGTGCTTCGCTCAGACGCCGCCAGGTACCAATGCGTCGCCAGGAACAGCATCGGGGAGAGGAGATTCGACACCACACTCACAGTCACAGGTATTTCGCTTTTGAATACAACTAGGAAAGTTAGCTTCATTATGTTGGTCATAAATTGAGTTGTCTACGAAATACATGTTCAAAATCGCCGGTTTACAGGTGAAAGCCAGAAGTAACGTTTGGAGCAGTGGTTCCCAAAGTGGGTTCCACGAAAAAATTTAGGGGTTCCATGTGACAAACTTTACTTTATTAAAAAAATAAGAATGGTGTTAAAAAACGAAGAAACCCTACTTTTACCAGTCGAATTTCACAATTTTTTCTGGGGGAGGAACCCCAGACCCTCCCACCCTACCATCAAGGGATCTTGCGTGATACTTCTTGGAATATATCCAGCATTTGGACATTTTTTGTCAAAATTAAGATAACGTAATGGTCCAGAAAAGTCCCCCCTTGAACCAAAACAGCTTCTCAAAATGAGTTAAAACTCTACTTCTACAAGTCAATTTTCAAAAATTTTCTGGGGGAGGACCCCCATAACCCCCAGCGGTACCACAAGGGGATCTTGCGTGATACTTTTAGAAAATCACCAAGAATTTGACATTTTCCAAAGGTGGTTGTCTGGAAAAGTATCCCCCCTTGAACCTGTGCTCGTGCTGGATCCGCGCCTGGTTTCATTTAATATCAGATTTTAAGTTTTGAAGTCTTTGATTTATTAATCAGGGTTCTACGATCATTGGCAACACATTTGGGGGTTCCACGACCAAAATAGTTTGGGAACCACTGGTTTGGAGAATCTTATAGTCTGTATTTTCTCGCTAAGCGGCTAGTGCACAACCAGCACTATCTATTAAATGCCCTAATAGATATATCTGTTGAATGGCTAGTTTCCAATGTGTTTGGCATACAGGAGGGATCACATTTTACTTCCTATGGTGACCAGTGAACGTGTTAACCCTTATAGAGCCGGATGCAACTACGTTCTATTAACGTGTTAAAGAACCAGATTTCGCCTAATAAGGATCGCCACAGAACGCCTGCTCAGGAGGTGGCGTTTTACGACGATCCGGCTGACGTTTTCCTCCTGATTGGCTGAAGCGTTCCACTACGTAGCAAAGCTCGGGATCAGCGGGAACGGCAGGGTACAATCAAATGCACGTGGTTCAATGACGTAGTTCTTGAAAACCAATCAGCGGCATGCTGGAAAAATGACTCAGGAAAACGATAGTTGAGTTGTTTGGAAGTATGATTCGATTGGTCTCAAAATCGCCGCAAAAAGTAGTTTCATCCGGCCCATATAGTGTTGTCCTGCTCTAAATTTTCCATAAGATTCGATAACAATATTCAATAACTTTATTGGGCCACAAAGAGCTAACTCTATATCTAAAGACCTTTGTTAAGAATCAATTAATGAAGAATGTTTGTTTATAGGTATCAAGGATGTTAGAATGTTTATAGAATGTTTATAGGTATCAAGGACGAGCCTTAGGCTCATGTGATACCACATATTTATTTTCTCTCTTTGTTGTTTCGTTGTGTGTTTATTACTTTTATATATTTTAATGCTCTTTGTATGTTTTGTTTTTCTGTCTTTGTCGTTTTTCTGTCCTTGTCTTTGTCTTTGTCCAATAAAATTTGATTAAGAATCCTATACACAACACCTATAACCTATTTATTAAGAGTCCTATACAGATCCGCGGGCGTGGACAAGTAACTCCAGTGTGTGTTGTGTTTACGGCTTATTGAACTAAGCATTTATTTTGGCAGATAATTGGATTGATTGTAACCCAGCAAGACTTATTACAAACCATTGATACTTGCCTCTAAGAAAGCTATTTTAGATTAATCTGCTATATGTCCGTCAACTCTTTCTGAATCCTGCTATTTGAATATGATAACCACATCAAATTAGTGTAAATAAATCTATATTATTACTAAAACTATGTCACCTAAAAGAGTCTTCTTCCGTTTCAGCGCCTCTGCAGGTGAGCTTGTTGCCGGGACGTCAGGTGCTGAGCGCTGGGCAGGAAGCGACGCTGACCTGCAACGTGACAGGGGGTGTGGTGCGTGGGGTGACGTGGCGCAGGGACCTGCAGCCGCTGCAGTTCGTGGGAAGCAGGGTGCAGCTGCTGTCACGCCACGTGCTGCACATCGCTCCGCTCAGGAGGGAGGACAGAGGCGTCTATCAGTGCTTCGCCACCAGCGACAGAGACGCCGCACAGGACAGCGCAGAGCTTAGGATAGCAGGTGAGTTAGCTTTCGCCCGTCTTGCAATTATACTGTGGTGATTACACTCACTAGTTAAGTTGTTAGTAACACTAGTATCTGTGAGTAAAATAGAATACCTCACGACCATTGACTTCAAGCTAACCCATGAACTGCCGTAATCGCCATAAACCTGACCTATGGTTAAGCTAGAATCAAGCTATTTCGCTCCCTCTGATTCTCATAATACTTGTTTTCCTTTTTCAACAACTAATTACGGATGTATTCAGTACTAACTTAACCTTCAATCAAGCTTTTGAAGCTCAACTCTGATTTCCTTTCTCAACTACCAATTAGATGTTTTGATTCCAGGTTAACCTTAGGTTAGGTTAGGTTAGTGGTGAATACAGCCGTAAGATATTTTGATTCCAGGTTAACCTTAGGTTAGGTTAGTGGTGAATACAGGCGTTAGAGAATTTGATTCCAGGTAAACCGTAGGTTAGTTTAGTGGTGAATACAGCAGTTAAAGGTTTTGATTCCAGGTTAACCTTAGGCTAAGTTAATGGCGAACACGGCTGTTAATGTTCGCATTTATACAAAATACTGCTTTGTAACATCCTTTAGACTGGTTGTGGTTTCTCAGAATGATGTCACTACTGAATATTTGGCTGCGACTTTAAAATTAGCCGAGCCATGTCATTATTCCTTTTAACCAATCAGAACACCGACACCCTATACAGAAAAGGGGGATAGGCAAAAGTCTTACAAAGTGACTTTGAGAAAAATGTGTTCATGGATGGAATATAAACAGTTTCTTCTCCATATGCTTTTTGTCTTTGCAAATATTTAACCATCAATTTTCAATTACATCCCAAACCACTTACACCACAAGCAATAAAAAGTCATGAATGTGTTATCTTTATTAATGTTATCATAGATAAATCATGTAGTTGTAGTATGTATCACCTGCAATCAATTATTAAATCGCAGAGTTACTAGAATAACGTTAAAAAGCTGTTTCCCCATCCATGTCTTCCAGACGTGCCCCCCTCCCTGCTCTCCGTGTTCTCCGACCGCGAAGTGGCCCCTGGGGCCCCCGCGTCCCTCAAGTGCGTGGCAGGGGGCAGCCCCCCTCCACGCGTCACGTGGCTGCTTGACGGTGCCCCCTTGCGTCGCAACAGTGGTAGAGTGAGCTTCGGTGATTGGATGGCACCCGACCAAGTGACCGTGAGCCAGCTGAACGTGAGCGCGGCGGAAGTGCGCGACGGCGGCGAGTACGCGTGTCGCGCGGCCAACGACGCGGGACACGCGACGCATGCGGCACGCCTCAACGTCCCGGGACCCGTCTTCCTGCGACCCATGCACAACGTCACCGCTTTCGAGGGGGAGGACCTCACTCTCAGGTGCCCTTATGGTGGCTACCCCATCAAGGCCGTCCGCTGGTACAAAGGTGGGTGTTGTTCTTCATGTTTTTCTTTTTTGTATTCCCATCGATTTTCACTTTAGTATATGCAACTTTTTATGTATAAGGAACAAAAGGGAGCTATAAGTACCTGGCATTTTCATGCTAAGCCAGAGATAATTTACTCCAAACTATACTATGTAGGGTTAAACTTTACAAGCCGGGGCCCCGATTTTTGGCGCCAAGAAAATCTCGCCAAGTGCGCCAAACAGGTTTAGGGATTCGGATTTTCCGGTGAGTGTAGCCAAGACGCTCTACTTACCTATTGATATCACAAGCATCACCAATGCCTGTTAATAATATTGATTAAACGTTGTTAACATTACCGCTGTAATAATAATTTTTGATGGATATCGTTAATAAAATCAAACTTTAACAAGTAAAAATTTGAAATAAGCGTTAAGAAACAAAATAAAATTCAACAAATTGGAGGAACAACAAACACAAACGTGATGCCAGCTGCATAAAATGAAATAATGCACATACTACCAGAAGAAAACTAGAACTTAGTGATTTTAGTGGATTGTTATTGCTATAAAATGGAATGCTTGATTATCATGAATTTAAATTTTAATATTTAATGAAAGAATTTAATCGAATAAATTATTTACTGTTGCAAGTAATTAATAATTTCTCAGTTTTTTTGGTTTGAAATATTTTTAGATTTTTATTTTACTAGTGATTTTTTTAAATTTTCTAGATAAACTAAATATCTCTCTATATTAAAAAAAAGTTACTGTCACCGCCGCCGCCGCTGCCGCCGCCGCCGCTGCCGCTGTTTCAGAAAATTTAATTTTTCAACTATTTGAACTCTCATATCGCAAAAACTAATTGATAGAAATTTATGAAATTTGAAATGTTTGTAGAGGAATATTTGGGGCACATTCTCGAACAAAAAACTAACTGATGTGATAATTATTACTGGGGTATTTTTAAGGTCAAAGTTGAAGTTTTTCTTTTTTAGCCGCGTAATCCAGTTCAGCGAAATCTATTAGTAGCAGAACTATGTTTTTTTGCAGCCTAATACTCTGAAGTATGAAGATGTGCACTACGTCGCCCTTTTTTCGAATTTCGAATTAGGTTTAGAGTAATTAATTTTTTAATTTTCGAAAATTTTGACACTTTTTTGTTTTTTTCTATCTAAAATGAAAACTAATCACGGTATCAATATGATTTTTTAAACACTTATATTCTTATTTTTTAGAAAGAGATTGGCGTTTAATTCTTTAAAAAATTCTAATTAGTTTTGGAATTATTAAGCATCAAAGTTTCATTTTTTTCATAGTTTTAGTAGGTCTTTATCAGACGTGTTTAATGTTTTTAAATTTTATATTTGCCTGTTCACTAGATTGTCGCGAGCACGGATATTTAAATTTAAAAGTTTTGAGATGCACATTTTTGCTCTAAGTTTGCTAGCGATATAGTATAGACTTGGTTAATAATTATAATCTTTTAAAGATACTACGATATTTTTTGAACTACTAGAGAAATAAATAATTTAGCTTTTCTGAGTGTTATTTGTGCCGATGGAAGGAAGAGGATTTTCGGGGTTTGTTTTACTCTGCCAAAGATCGATTGCAGATATTACAGATCGCGAAGCGATCTGTAAAGAGCTGCATAGCAGTTACGGGGGTTGGTGAGCGTAAGCGAGCTGGGGGCGGTAGCCCCCTATCCATTAAATTATTGATAATTTAAAAAGGAATATTTCAGTAATAGTTTTATTTTGATATTTTCCAGGTAATGATCCGAATTAAATTATTGAAAAGTTTGAGAGATAAAAAGTTTCGATATTAAATGATCATTAACTATACTCTGTTCATTTAGAATTAGCACCTGAGACGTAATGTATTAGAAGAAATTATTCTAATTATCGTCGAAAAAATTTTCATCTGCAATGACAAGGCAGGCTAAGCAGAAGTAGTTAAAATACTGTAAAAAATTGATCACTGGAGTTGTCTGATGAGCGTTATTAAGCATTATTGAGCGTTTTTGATCCTGTTTCAGGCGCCTATTCTAAATGAACAGACTATAAGCAGACAAGTTCCAGGTTGTACTGGATGGTTGAGATGAAACAAGCGAGCTCTGCTCGCTAAGATCGCGAAGCGATCTTCAAAGAACTGCGAAGCAGTTCCGGGGGTTGGTGAGCGATAGCGAGCAGGGGGCAGAGCCCCCTAGTTATGAGATAAAAATCCTCCATGAAATTAACTATTTATTTGCAAAATAAACAAACATCAAAGTTAATCCTAGGACTAAAAAACTGAATGAAATTACAAGAAATCTGTACAAAAGGGACAAAATTTGGAACAGCTTTCGTCTACGGGTACGGCGACATTTGAAAGTCGCCAAGTTCACTTGGCGCCTTTAAAGGGCGCCAAGTGAACCTAGCGATCTCAGTACATGAAAATGAAAGTAGAAAACAAATACGAAGAAAAATCTAAATTTATGCAAAAACAACCATTTAAAAATACAAATCACAGAAATAAAATACAGAAATCGGACATTATATCAGCCGTCAGGCGCCAAGTGAACTCAGTGACCAGTACAAGAAAATAAAGTAGAAAGCAAGTACGAAAGAATTAAAATTCATGCAAAAATTACTCTTTGAAAATGCAAATAAAATCGCAAATTAGTAGTAAGTAATATTTCTTCACTATAAAAGACACGACGGACCAGTTCTCAACACGATCGTTTTGTTTCGTTTCTTCTAAATTAATGGGCCGTACTGAATTATGTTGATGTACTTAGGCTGACGAACCATACGATGCAAGAGTAGACGTTCAAAACACATTTTAATGACAGATTCGGGACTATTTACATTGAGAAACTTACCAACTTACAATATTTCTTTCTTTGAATTTTTAAACATAATAAAAAAACTTTTGTCTTGTCTCACGCGTCTACATTGTTGCCACTCTTTTAACAACAAAAGTGTACAAAAAAAAGTTGCTCTACAAAAACCACAAAATTTTATACTTTTAATTGGAAAAACTCGATAAATGTCCATTTAAAAGCTCTATCGGCTAAAAAAACACCAAAATAAAATCAAATAGTTTATTTTCAAGCGTTTATTTTCCTTTAATTCATTATTTTTTCCTTTAAATTAAAAATATTTATGAAATAACTCATAGGACACGGTTCACTAGACTTAAAAATTTACTAGGATTTCTATTACGTTGAAACTAAAACTTTAGGGTTGCAATTGACTAGGGTTGCCGGATTTAAACGTTAATCACTATTGGCGACTTTTAAATGTCGCCGTACCCGTAGACGAAAGCTGTACCCAAAATTTTGATTCTTAACAAAGGATTTTTGAGTTTCAAGAATAGTGGTATCAGCCTTGAAGAGATACATAACGGGAGAAGTCAAGAAAGTAAGTTTTCATGTTCCATATATAGACTGAAAACATGACGAATTCAACGATTTTCCTCGTAGGGTTACCATAAACTTCCTTGGCGATATTGGGGTTGCCATATTGGGAATTTTATCGCCAAGTTGGCGAAAAGGGCCCCGGCTTGTAAAGTTCAACCTCTATGTAGATTACAAACGTTTCATGTCAGTGACGTCACTATACTCTATTCATTTAGAATTGGCGCTTGAGAAATAGTGTTTTCCCCCACGCTACAAGCGTAACCATAGTTACACTCTTCCAGCAGCCAATAGTAAGCCTTCTTCGTGACTTTGACGTTGATAGTTGCTATGGTTACCGATCGGTGGTGGGGGAAGGAAATATTTTCAAGCGCCAGTTCAAAATCAACAGAGTATAGTTGACTTAAGAAGACTCCACTGTTTCTAGCTACCTGATTGGCGAAAAAGTCAGAGCGAGTGATTGTCATCAGGTACCTAGAAAAAGGGCGTATTTTTACGTCAACCCGTGACTTCACTGTATATTCACTCCTTCTAAAAGCAGCACATTTAGAGTTTTACCATACAAAACCTCTGTGAATTCTACTTTTCCAACTGAATTATTAAAACAAAGAACAAAAAATACTTATGGGTGTATTTAAATCGGGGTTAAACCTTCAAACTTCAGTATACCTATACTAGACTAGTGCACCGTTAGTTGACCCTACTAGGTCACAAACAAACAAAGTAATTCCCATCGCGATGTCTGAATTTCGAGTGGCACGAATAACCTCAATTTTAAAATACGATTATTTCGTTAAACCCATGTATTGTATATAGTGTCCTTTCATCAAGATTTGCGTACCAAAACTCGTTCCTAGCAACCCAACAGGCTTTTTGCTAAATCTCTTTTTCCTTCCGCGTAGTGACGTACTGGGTTCAGGAAACGTTGCTGTGAAGTATAGTGGTGTCCTTTAAAAAAAACCCACTTTTTCACTTTTCCTTCATTAAAAGCTTAAAAAATATGATAATTAAATCCAACAAAATGGTATAAATATAGCCTCAATGTGTGAGGTTATGAGCAGGGATGTTTCAAATCAGTCAGCTGAGGCTAAACCCTTATTTTCGACAAGCAAACTTAATCGTTTTATCTATCCTGATATGAATGATCCTGCATTACCCAACCTGATGGGAATATATCAAGGATCTAGGCAAATAAGTGATTAAGAATTAAATATTTACAAATATTATGTAGATAAAAGGTGATAATCAAATTCAATCATTTTTAAATACGTCTAACCCCCTTCTTTTTTAATCATCTCTACATATTTTTTCCTACATTTTATCCATGCACTGTTTGTGTAAACCCCTTAACCAAATAATAAACCAATCAAATTGCAAAAAGGTGTGACGAAATATTATTATTTGGAGAATGTATAATCCAATGAGTCAATTTAATTCAGATTCAGCTTCTTGAATCAGCAGGGCAAAAAAAATTATACATCACACAAAAATGCATTGGCCTTCTAATTGATGATGGAAAAATGATAACACGCAATTTTTATTTGGTTTCATGCATGGTTATCTGCTTTTTCTTACATTACACCTTTGCTAATTCGTAAATTAATCTTAGGCAAAAAAACCCCTTGATTCCAAAACTCTTTTTCCTCTCCATCCCGAATAAGAAAAGTCGACACCCAAAATTAAATATTTCATTTTCGCTCTCCGGTATTGAAACTCGCGAAACAAAAATTTCCCCCTTTTGCATTAATCAAACCAGTGGAAACGAATTTCTAGGGAAGCATGAAACACTGGAATTTATGAAAAGAAGAATAACTCACGTACAAAGTATTTAGGGGGAAACTGAAGATATTTGTCAGTGATCCGCTTTGAGTGTTGGAAGAAAAACGAAATGGAACTTCCATTAGATACTGAAAAAGAGACAATTATTCATCTTTTTTAAAGTTTTGGAAGTGGCGTTAGGGTTTAAATTTTTATGGAACCTGCCTTGTGTTAAAATCACTTTAACCACCTTTTTGTACTCGCTTCCAGTTCGAAATTACCGAATGTTTTGTTTTTAAGCGGATTCCCCTCTTTAATGGAGTACCAAACTTTTAACATGATTTTTCTCTGCGTTATAGACGGTATCTTTGAAATCATCGTTCTTCTACGTTTTTCATGTATTGCGTGAAAATTCGATAAGTATTCTACAAAACCTTCGCTAAGCGTGTATTTGGGGTTTGCGGCCATTGTGCATTGGGGGGGTTTTGCGAGAATAACTTTCTTAAAATTGATTCTAGAAATATAAATAATAACTTTTGTTTTGTACTTCCGAATGCAATCCTATTTTTTCACGCCCTTGCATTACAATATGTATTAGCTATGTAACCGCCGAATATCTTGAGAAATGTGTGTTTTAAAATAAATACGTAAAAACATGCAGTGATAAAATATTTCACTAAATGACCAATCAATGAATGGAACTGCGCACTATTTCGCATATCTGTTTGGTAGAAACGGATTTTGTGGAAGCAATGGTTAGATTGACGATCTAACCCAGTGTTTTCCAACCTTTTTCGGTCCTCGCCCCACCAAAGCATTTCTAAATTTTCTATGCCCCATTTAGTTTTTTTTTCAATATTAATAAATTGTATATGAATAAAGTCTTGTAGTTATATGCCCCACCAGGGGGGCAATTTAGTTAAAAATTTTCAAATTACCCCCCTAGAAAATCATATCACCCCTCAGTGGGGCGTGGGCCCCACGTTGAGAAACACTGGTCTAACCGTTGCTTCCCCACTTACAATGACATTGAGTATAAGAATATTTTTAACCATCTACTATCAATGGTAACGAATGAGCTAGAATATAAGTTTGGCTTCAATTTTCAGTATGAATCACTAATTTTCCGCATACTTTTAAGTTATTGCAGCAGCAGGTGCTATAATTTATGAAGTTTAGGTTCTGTCCTCAGTTTAATTTTTTTTCCCATTTTTGAGTTAAAAGTGGTTGTTGTTGTTGTCGTGTGCCACTTGGAATATCCAAGCTAAACAAAGATTGAAGGCAAAGGGGGTGCGGCTTCTGAATAAGTGAGGCCCATTAATGGCATTAGTCCCACTTCTGCCTCATGAGATGATAGATGCTGCCACTATCTATCGCCACCTCCACTATTTCGCCAAGTATCTGAAGGGAAGGGAAACAGTCTCCAGACACTTGGGCCCGTAGTAAACTGCGCAATGACGGATCACAGGACTTTCGGACCCACAAATTTAACGAGCACATATTTCTGCTTATACTCGGTGGGTATTTAGCGATGTCGGGAATCGAACCCGGGACCCTCCAATCCCGAAGCCGATGCCTTAACCACTAGGCTCCCCACGGCCTGAATTGAAAGTTTTTGATAATAATAAAAATTTTGGGCCATTTTTATTATATTTGGCCCTAAACTACATGAATACGGCAAAAAAATGTTTTATAGTTGTTTCTGGTAATGGGCATTAGGCTCCGGACACATATCACCGGAGGGGATAGAAATAAGAGGACTCGAGAAGAGATGTATAGTTAACTACTCCTGTAGCAGAGCGATCGATGTACCCCTCACTGACAAGCTTGGTAGCTGTCGGTTGCTGTCATCTCACAAAAAGTAGTCTACTACATCGCGCCCTTCTTTCTCTCCTTCGCTTGATAATGATCTTAATGGGTCGCGCGATGATTTTAGCTGACTGTGTCCGGAGCCTTAGGTGCAAAACACACTGGGCGGCTTATAGTCGCTACTGCAATCAATCTCCATAAAAAAGCATGGGGAAAGCCTATTGACAGGAATGAAGATTCCTGTCAAGATAGGGGGAGTCTCGGGCTAAACTCCATGCTTTTTCCCCCTCTTTGATTGATCGCTGTAGCGTCTTATGGTCGCTAGCTGTGACTTGGCTCTTAGAGGGTTAAGGGCAGGAAATGTGAGATTACTTAGATAAAAGGAACAAAATATAAAAAAAGTAAACTATCTAAAGGGAATTATCCCTTATAAGTGGAACAAATGAATCGTCAGTTTGAAGAAGGGAATAAGTCGAAAAATCAAGTTTTGAGAAAATCGAAAAAAAGAAATGGAATTTTCATTGTTCGGATAGTGATTTCACAACTTCAAGGGGCGATATCTCCCTATAGGGGTTAGTTATTTTCCCCTATTTTCACCCATGTGTAGGGCAAAGCTTGGAGATTGTTTTGAGCACAAAAAGTCAATTTGTCATTTTTTTGGACTTATTCCCTTCTTCAAACTGACGATTCAAATGTCAACCCTGTCTAAGGGGGAAAACTGGTAAGTGAAGTTATGAACTGTCGGTTTTTAGCAACAAATCGTTCTTTGAATGTTGCATTCATTAATAAATATCTGGCAATTTCAGTGTCTTAATGTAAAAAATTTGAAAGTTTTTTGTGTATTAAGTATTTTTACTCATTTAGTGGTGACTACCTACAAAACCTATTTCTCTTTTTCAGCTGGTGTGCAGCTGCCTCTGGACATTCGGCAGCGCGTTGGTGGGGGAGGGCAGCTGAGCGTGCACAGCGTGCAGCGAGCCCCCGACCAAGGGGAATACAGCTGCTCCGTCTGGGGGCAGGAAGGACAAATGGTGCAGGGAACAACCCACGTCTCCGTCGTCGGTGAGTAGCGCTGATTCTTATGGCGGATTTATATAGCAGCAAGTCAAAAGAGGTCACAGCGACAAAAGAAGTCAACGATAGACCTGCCGATAGAGAGCGCCACAAGAAAAATGGTTGCTACCTCTATCACTAGCAACCGCTGTCATGGTCGCGAACACCGCCTTGTTTTTCACTTCCCGTTGATTGCTTTCGTTTTTGTCTCATTCTATAGTATGTGTAATTAGAATCGGCGTCTCGCTACTAGTCATTTCCCATTGCATTTCTATTGCGTTGTCATGGTGACGAACCGCCTATTCTAATTACACGGAGTATAGAGTGTTTTCAGGTGACGTCACGACCATTCATTTTGTTCCTTACTGTAGGTCAAACAGTACGTTGCTCGGTGCGGTGGTGTCTGTTGCTATCATGTGATTGCAAATGCTCCAATAGAAGCATTCCATGGCCAGTTATTTTCTTTTAACTTCTGTAGGTCACACAATCTGTTGCTAAGGCCGTTGCTAGGTCCGAGTCAAGTGATTGCAAATGCTCCAATAGAAGCATTCCATGACCTGTTATTTTCTTTTAACTGTTAACTTCGGTAGGTCAAACAATCTGTTGCTAAGGCCGTTGCTAGGTCCGAGTCAAGTGATTGCAAATGCTCCAATAGAAGCATTCCATGACCTGTTATTTTCTTTTAACTGTTAACTTCAGTAGGTCAAACAATCTGTTGCTAAGGCTGTTGCTAGGTCCGAGTCAAGTGATTGCAAATGCTCCAATAGAAGCATTCCATGACCTGTTATTTTCTTTTAACTGTTAACTTCTGTAGGTCAAACAATCTGTTGCTAAGGCCGTTGCTAGGTCCGAGTCAAGTGATTGCAAATGCTCCAATAGAAGCATTCCATGACCTGTTATTTTCTTTTAACTGTTAACTTCGGTAGGTCAAACAATCTGTTGCTAAGGCCGTTGCTAGGTCCGAGTCAAGTGATTGCAAATGCTCCAATAGAAGCATTCCATGACCTGTTATTTTCTTTCAACTGTTAACTGATGTAGGTCAAACAATCTGTTGCTAAGACCGTTGCTAGGTCCGAGTCAAGTGATTGCAAATGCTCCAATAGAAGCATTCCATGACCAGTTATTTTCTTTTAACTGTTAACTGATGTAGGTCAAACAATCTGTTGCCAAGGCCGTTGCTAGGTCCGAGTCATGTGATTGAAAATGCTCTCTAGGTGACTCCACAATAAACAAAAATATTGAAAATTCCGTTTGAACCCATTAAATCAAGTCTGGGATATTTCACAAGTAGCTTAAATAAATAATTGAGCCTCATAAGAAAACATATCATTTTGGAAAGTTCTGTGGGATTATTTCGTTTTAACTAGATAACAGCACACATGGAAAGCCAAATGGCAGCCATCTAGGCCAGATTTACCAGTAAGATTTTATTACTAATCTTAACACTTTGGTTATGCAAGAAATGGCCTTGATTTCCATGGTTACGCCAAATTGATATAAGAAGAAATTTTTAGATATCTATTGTAGGTATCCAGACACCTCGAAACTTAATCATTCCGCTACCGCTATAATCGAGCGGCCTACGCTAACGTGCGGCTACCGCTGTTCAGCAATTGTTTTCAAGGCCTTCTATTGAAGAATTTTTCGCCGCTAATGTTGTAAACCTGAATTGTCTCATTGACGCGCTGTTGTATATCCGTCATTGCACCCATATTCTGTGAAAATTTATATCACGTTGTAAACCATACCATGTGACTTCGGATTTTAACGTGCAATATATCAAAGTTCATACTCTCGCCAATGCAGTGAACCTGACACAGCGCATGGATACGCCTCTGGACCGGCTAAAAAAATTTATAGAAAATCATGCTACGTTATTGGTCAGATTCTTACGTCACCGCTAATACGTGTGCAAGATGTAACCTTCGCAAAGACCTAAAAATAAAGAATAAGAGGGCCCCATTCATATGAATTTAGGGGGTTAAGGAGACGCGGTACCTTTCTGGAAAAAATCTTTAAATTCATTGTTATTTTATAATGTTTGTTGGTAAAATATGTAATTGCCTTAAGTTAAACATAATATGAATTTAAAATTTCTAAGAATTCGAATTTTATGAGTTTTTTAAAAGAAAATTTAAGAGGTGTTTTTAAAATGCTACTCCTCCTACAATTACTGACTTACACTCAAAAAATTTGGTGGTCAAATACATTGAACTGTGTAAAATAAAAATTTGTATCGGTTTAGGGTTTGTAGTATTTTAAGTACTGAAAATATTTTCTTTCTTGAATCCCTTCTTAAAAAAGCCCTAAAATGCTAAAATGCACAACTCAGTAATTTTTTAAAAACATCTACCATGGATATCCAAAAACCCATACAAATTTTCGTTAGATTAAAAAATACGAACCAGGAACTCCATCCATGCCTCGTCATCAGGGGGCTTGGACACGGATAGAGGGGTGTTTCTGAATGCCGACCATCAAAATGGTAACGACATCAAGCCCCAACACCCAGGAAAGAATTTATTTTTTATTTTGTGATACTGCAGCCCATCGAAGGGCCAAGCAGGGGGTTACAAAACAAGAAAAAAACAATTCAAAGAAAATCTATACAAGTACACAAGAAAACAAGGCCAATAAACACACCAAAAGAGCAAAGATACAAATTATAAATAATCTTTAAGTTTGGAAACAAAAGAACCCACAGACTCGGAAAGGACAATCACATTTGGTAGCTTATTCCACTCTTCAATTGTACGTGGAAAAAATGAAAATTTAAATATGTCGGTCCTACAAAAATATGGCTGAAACTGAAAATCATTTGTTTGTCTTAAACGCCTAATGTTAATTTTAGTCTGGAAATAATCATGGGAAATATGATATTTGCCATGAATTAGTTGAAAAAAAAGAACTTAAGACGAATAATTTTACGAATTATTGTAAGAGGTTTCCATCCAATCTCACGAAGCATTGCGGACGGAGAAGCTGACCAGCGCCAATCGTTATTAATAAATCTTATGGCCTTTGACTGAATGCTTTGAAGGTTATTTATCCAGAGAGCAGTATGTGGGTCCCAAACTTGTACAGCATACTCGAGGAGTGGCTTTATATAAGTATTATAAGCCAATAATCTAATATAATAACCCCAATTTGGTAGCAAAACAAACAAGTTTATAATGCTATTATTAAGGCCAAAATTACAGTTAACACAGCAGATCAAAAATTGAAAAAGAAAAATTTTCGTTATACACACTTCCAACAATAGTCAGAAAAAAATTCAAGAGATTTGGTCTAATAGATAAAAAGCCTTAGCATTTTAAACAATGAAAAGGTGGTTCTGAGTAAAAGGACTTGGAAGTTTCCATAACCCATAAGAACCAATACTTTCATACATAAAATTAACTACAAGTTGAAAATTTTTCAATGAAATGTTTGGAAAGTTTGTAGGATGATAGGCAAATGCAAATAGATTAGTTTGGATTAAAAAAATATTTTTCGGAATTTTGTCGAAACAGAGGTACCGCGTCCCCAGTGGAACCAATAGCAAAGAGTTTTTTTAGTTATCACATATGCGCCCGAGCTTGACAAGGCTGGCGCATGTTGGGAGTCACGTTTTAAGTGTTGATTTTTCCTGAATACTACAGTGCTTGATATTTATACTTTTAATTTTAAGCTATTTAGTGGTGAGCAGTGATTTTTCTTTCCAGTCTCTCCGGCCATCGACCCTCACTTCTTCCGCGAGAGCACGACGGTGGACGAGGGTGCTCGTGCCAAGCTCGTGTGCATCGTGAGTCGGGGAGACCCTCCCCTGCACTTCGCCTGGCTCAAGAACGGGCTTCCGTTCGCGGCCAGTGGTGGCGCTGCAGTGCAGACCACCGAGGACTCCTCCATCGTGGCGTTCCGCAGGGTGGCCTCTGGGGACCGTGGACGTTACACGTGCGTCGCCAGCAACAGGGCTGCTTCGGCCAACATGACCACGCAGGTCATCGTCAATGGTAAGTAAACAATCATGAAATTATCCAGGAACAAGTCCTGAAGATGTTCACCGCAGTTGTGGACGAAACGTCGACTTTTTTTAACCTTTCAATTGACGTATGTTCTCTTTCCAGTGCCTCCTCAGTGGTCTGGGGAGCCTCGGAACTCTTCTGTGGTGTTGGGGAACGCGGTCTCCATGAACTGCTCGGCTGTGGGTTTCCCCGCTCCCAGTGTCCTCTGGAAAAAGCTCGTCTACACAGGTGACTAACCGTTATCATTATACTTTATACTATAATATGTTACGGGCAATGCGATGAATTCGAGCATTATTATTCCCGCTTATTTTGGGCAAAATAATGAATACTTATTGATAAATGGTATTGAATTTATCACATTCCCCGCTATGGGCATTATTAATAATGCCCTGTTTATGAAATCAACTGACTAAAGCAAACGGGAATCCTATGTGATCAGCGTGCAAATATCAATTTTGGAAATGGATATGATCAAATTACGGCCCCACTTTAGGGGTTTAAACCGAAGAGTGCAATAATAAGTGCATTTGTTGAATTGACAAACTCCATGAAGTTTCATTTTACTCATGTTGCGTTCTTGATTAAAAATTTGACTTATCCTTTGCTTCAAAGGTAGTTTAGTAAGACAATAAAATAGTCAGATGATTTAATTCTTGATATTGAAATGAATACCCTATCGTGTAAACCTCTTTTTCTTTCTTGTGTCAGAGAACGCGGCCGGGGACTTTGCGCACGTGCACTCGAGCCCTCGCTCCAGCCGCTTCGACAACGGCACGCTGCTCCTCTGTGAGGCGGAGGAGTCGGACGCGGGGCAGTACCTGTGCCAGGCCAGCAACGGCATCGGAGCAGGACTCTCCAAGATCGTCACGCTGCAGGTCCTAGGTAAGGATTCACTCTTTGGTCGTTTGTATAACTGTGGTGGACCACTACAGAATCGCATCCAATGACATGGTCCCCATAATTTGGTAAGCTGCGTAAAGGCTGCTTCACACTATTTTGATTTCAGTTTTCCTCCTGAGTGATTCACTCCTGTGAACCTCTAATTTGCATAGAAGATCCAAGAAGTTAAGAGAGAAACGTAAAAATACACTTTTCACTTTCGAGGATTCCTTCATTAAGATCATAAGAGAAACAGTATGAATGAACCTTTAGCTTCTTTTGCCCTGATTATTAGGGAAAAGAAGTGGATGAGACCATGAATGGCATGGTTGAGAATACTTATGTAGTTACTCTTATTATATTCTATTCATTTTGAATAGGCGCCTGAGTACATTTACTTTACCCACAAATGATAACCATGGCAACTATCAACGTCAAATTTGCGAAGAAGGCTTACTATTGGCGGCGCAAAGAGCGTAACCACGGTTACGCTTTACCGAGGGGGAAAGCACTATATCTCAGGTGCCTATTCAAAATGAACAGAGTATAACAAAAACTACGTTAGCGGTCAGTGAAATCACCTTGATTATAGGATTGTACTTTGCTCTAGATAAGTGAAGTCATATTCTAGAGTCTAGACTCTAGACCATAGCCATAGAGTACCAGAAAAGAGAGTCCAAAAACATTGGCAACAATGGGAATCGGAGAAAAAATGTGTATTCCTTGTGATAGGGGCCCTGGTGGCTCTAGAATCGCCAACCACTCATGCCTCTTCCCCAACCACTCTCCACTCACACCTCCCATTTACGTAAATAAGAGATTCAATTCTCCTCAACCAAAATGATTGATTCCTGATTGAATGAACACTAGGGCGTATCACGAAAAACTTTTTTTCGAAATTCAAAAAGGCATACTGAAAAAAAGTTGCCTTAGGGGTCACATATTCACCATAAAAAATTTCAGCCCGATCAAAAAATGTTTAGGTCCCCCGGAATTGGGCCAAAGTTTTGGAAATTGCCTCATTTTTCAATAAATTGACCGAAACCTCCAAGATAAAATTTTTCTATAATGTTCATAATTTTTCTAGGATAATCTACTATCATACCTTATAGTTGGAAGTTGGTTTCATATTTTTACTACTCTTCGTTTAAGAGTAATAATTTTTTTAAACATTACACGATATTCGTAAAGTTGTTTTTCCTGCATTACTAAATTTTCCATAAATCATGTTCTATCTAACCTAGAAAGTTGTAGTTTGTGTCATTTTTATTAGAATTTTATTTTCTAACATATTTTATGCCCTGTACAAATTATTTTGGTTTTGTTTTACCTAAAACTCCCTGTATTATTATAAAAATAGTACTATTTTGTCATTTATACCTAATATTTTTAAAACTCCTGTTTTGTTAAAAGAAATTTATCCATAAAAATGTACAAGATCCTCATATAACAGTACATAATATTTTAACTCTCATATATTTACTAATAATTCTTATTATCCTAATTAAATGGAAAATATTTGATTAATCCTTTTTTAAGACTGAATTTTTGGTTAAGAGTAAAAATTCCAACTACAAATAAAACTAATAAAAAAGTCAATATTACAAATTACAAGTAAAGTAACATTTATTTTGCATGATTACTAAGTATTGCTACTTTATGTATTAAGGGATACATACACTCTTCACTTATACATACCATATATTTTTATTCCTTTGTTTCTGAAGAAGCACCTCTGAGAAATCCCGTTTTGTTTCAAATTTGGGAAGGAATTTCCAGTCGAATAACATGGATTTCATTAATACATAACGATTTTTGAGCCTACATACACGATGGGAAGTTTAGATATGACTTGCTTCAAAATTATTTCAACTATGGGTGTGCAAAGGAATGTTAAACTCCTTTTTATCAATCAATCCAGTTTCAACGATTACCTAGATTTTTTCTTTTCATAAGTTATTTAGAAGTGATGGTTCAGTTACACAGTCACATAAACTGCCAATTTATGATGTCTACGATATCATACGCCACGAAATTTACTGGAGGGGGTTTGAACACCCCTTTTTCTAGGGAAGCAACATAAGGTACTTAGACAATGATCTAAATTCTAAAAGATGTGGTTAAATCTACCTTACAAAGGTATGCCTTTAGATTGCACCCAGATAAACTTCTTTTAGAAATGTTATTTGACCCTCGAAAAAACACAAGATCTATGGCAAATAAAAAATACAAGAAGCTCGAGAAAGATTCCCTAGGAAAAAGGGATTTCAAACCCTCTTTAAGTAAATTTCGAGGCGGATGATATCGTTGACATCCTTAACTGGGAATCTATGACTGTAACTGAACCACCACTTCTAAATCAATCAAATCAAAGTCTGCCCGGGCCTAGTGGCCCATCAGGCGGTGCCCATCTCCGTTTCTGTAGCCTTTGGGCCTGGGGTGCTAATTACTAGCGTGTGTCCAGGCCGAGTGGCTAGCCCGACGCTGGACCCCCAGTTGATTCCCCAAGCGAGCTTGGTCCTCATTTATCGACCCCTGAAGGATGAAGGGCTGAGTTGACCCATGACCACTTCTAAATATCGTAAGTAAAAAGAAGAAATCGAACAAATCGTTGAAACTGGATTGAGTGATAGAAAGTAGTTTAAAATTCCTTCGCACACCCAAGCAGTTGAAAATATTGTGAAGGCAGTCACTGAAGCTTCCCTATGTATTTGTGGGTTCAAAAATCGCGATGTATTAATGAAATCCAGATTATTGGACAGGAAATTCCTTCCCAAATTCAAAACTAAACGGAATTTCTTAGATGCTTTTTTAGAAACAAAGGAATAAAAATGTTTGTATGTACCACAGGATGTCCCAAAAAAGACACAAAAAACACATTTTAAAAATCAATAACTAATAACTCAAACACTAAAAAAATAAAAAAAATACGCGGTTTATTACATCCCTGGGTGACTTAGGTGTAGGGAGTAGGGTGCAACAAACTGCGTGTTTTTATCTTTTTTAGTTTTTGAGTTATTAGTTATTGATTTTTAAAATGTCAGTCTTTTTTTTGGGACACCCTGTATGGTGTAAAAGTGTATGTATTCACAATTATACTAACTGTATGAATACTAAGTAATCATGTAAAATAAATGTTACTTTACTTTTAATTTGTAATATTGATTTTTTATTAGTTTTATTTGTAATTGGAATTTTTACTCTTAACCAAAAAATCAGTCTTAAAAAAGGATTAATCAAATATTTTCCATTTAATTAGGATAATTAGAATTATTAGTAAATATATGATAGTTAAAATATTATGTACTGTTATATGAGGATCTTGTACATTTTTATGGATAAATTTCTTTTAACAAAACAGGAGTTTTAAAAATATTAGGTATAAACGGCAAAATAGTACTATTTTTAGAATAATACAGGGAGTTTTAGGTAAAACAAAACCAAAATAATTTGTACAGGGCATAAAATATGTTAGAAAATAAAATTCTAATAAAAATGACACAAACTACAACTTTCTAGGTTAGATAGAACATGATTTATGGAAAATTTAGTAATGCAGGAAAAACAACTTTACGAATATCGTGTAATGTTTAAAAAAATTATTACTCTTAAACGAAGAGTAGTAAAAATATGAAACCAACTTCCAACTATAAGGTATGATAGTAGATTATCCTAGAAAAATTATGAACATTATAGAAAAATTTTATCTTGGAGGTTTCGGTCAATTTATTGAAAAATGAGGCAATTTCCAAAACTTTGGCCCAATTCCGGGGGACCTAAACATTTTTTGATCAGGCTGAAATTTTTCATGGTGAATATGTGACCCCTAAGGCAACTTCTTTTCAGTATGCCTTTTTGAATTTCGAAAAAAAGTTTTT
This sequence comes from Tetragnatha versicolor, assembly GCA_024610705.1. Lineage (NCBI taxonomy): Eukaryota > Metazoa > Arthropoda > Arachnida > Araneae > Tetragnathidae > Tetragnatha > Tetragnatha versicolor. The sequence continues at coordinate 5,539,988 of JANDEH010000024.1, read as the reverse complement.
CGTGATACGCCCTAATGAACACCTCCCAGCTAATCATAGCTGTAACCACCAAGTTGTACTGCCTACAACTCGGTCAACCACATATACACAACTGCTCTTTACCATGAGATGTCATTTGAAAATCGTTTTGGACCCTCTGTTCTAAAACTCAGTGTAGTGAACCACGAACCACCCGACTACGCTTTGTCAAATAGGACCGTTTTTCAATTGTATCTTTCCAGTTCCACCCAGGTTCAAGGAGCGTTACCAGAGCATTTCTACCAAAGTGGGTCAGAACGCAACTCTGAAGTGCGACGCATCTGGTCACGGTCCCATTACAGTCACGTGGCAGAAGAACAACGTGCCTCTGCACGATAAATCGAATGAGAGGTTGGTGCACTCCTCTTATAATTGTGAATTACTTGCTCAGTGAATTGTCTTTTTAACTGTCCATTGGAATGCGCAACTAACGTCAGTTTCCTTGCCTTTTTTGCGTAGAAGGCAAACTTAGACCAATAGTGTTGACGTCATTATATTGCAGGATCTGGATCCGCCACAACTCTGAGCCGCACCAGACCCTGAGCGAGTTGGTGATCGCGAGAGCCGAGAGGAGTGACTCTGGGAAGTTCTCTTGCCACGCGGACAGCGATATCGGTAGAGACGAGGCTCTCATCCAGCTCCTCGTGCAAGGTGAGTGAGTGAGTCATTCTCTTTGAGTGAGGTGGACGTCGACTCTTTTGAAACGAAATGAATTGGTTTGATAATGTAGTATTGAGTTAGGTGTAAGTAGACGGGGGTGAAAAATTAAAGGAGTAGTGTAATAATGTTTAATATGGTCCTCCTAGGATCAAAACTACTATTTCAGAAAAATTCCACACCATAGTCGTCTAACTTCCATAGTGTATTTGCGTTGTTAAAGGGTTGATTGCAGGGCATTGTGTTAACCATTTCAGTTGTAGCTATACATTTTCCGTAGGCATCAATGAAAACCCCCTGAAACTATTGCAACTACTTTAATCGTCAGTTTGAAAAAGGGAATGCGTAAAAAATGACATAGTATATTGACTTTTGTATACAAAAAAATTCTCCAAGCTTTGTTGTAAAATATGAGTTGGAAGAGGGAGAAAATAACTTAGTAAATCGAAACTTAAACTACCTTATAATTTACGCTTGATGTAGGGTGCAGATATAATTTGGGTCTCTAGAAACAAAAGGATAGTTAAGGGCTGCAAATAATATATAGAATTTATATATTTTTTAAATTATCATCCGTGTGTTCCGTAGGTCCCCCGGACACGCCTTCCAACGTGAGCGTGCTGAACGTGTCCAGTAGGGCCGTCAGTCTATCCTGGGAAGTGACCCACAACGGAAACAGCCACGTCACGGGGAGCATCGTACAGTACCAGTCACTCTCAGGTCAGCAACCAAAATCTTCTTTCAATGACACACAATTAATAAAGTTTATCAATGGATATGTTTTGTGTGATGTTCTTAGTTTAAAAGTTAATATTATATCTATTTGAAATAAATGATTTTTTATATTCAAGCTAACTTAACTAATTTTTGAACCATACATCATGTATCTACCTCTGTGTGTGGTTGTAGAGTGTGTTGTGTGTGTTTCCGCAGGGAGCCGCTGGAACGGGCAGACGTCTCAGCTGATCGTGTCTGGGGCCGAGAGCAGCGCCACCTTGCGGGCGTTGACCCCGGTCACCTTATACTTCGTGAGGGTCATCTCCGAGAACGCGCTGGGTCAGAGTGCTCCCTCCCCCGTCCTCAACCTTACCACCGACGAAGAAGGTACCTCACCTTTAACACTCTCGTTTGAATGTCGTCAAAAATCTATTGTAGTTAATTAAGTAGACAAGTTGAAATTATGTTTAACACAGGGTTTCCAGACTTGGTTTTGATCAACATCTAACAATAGTTTTTGCGTTATTTTAAAAGCGATCCGTTTTTAACGTTTTTAAAAAAGATATAGCTGGCTTTATGGGTCCTATTTGACTTTCAAGGTTATTGAACCAACTTCAAAGTATGCAGTTAATGAGGTATTCTCACGTTTTGAGATTAAATTATATTTAAATAGCAGATAAAAAACCATGAAGAATGACGTTTACATCAATTATTTTCGTAGCCTAGTTTCTGATATATAAATTTTTGAAATTTTATTTTTTGTTTGGGCGCGAAAACACTTTCGAATCACAAATCATGTGATGTGAGGTCACATCCAATAGAAGCCCGTTTTCTGATAACGTGAATTTTCTGGCGTTTTGGCAGAAATAAAATTGAATTCTAAATTATCTAAACACATTTTTGAGCTTAAAATCAGAAATTTGGGAGTTTTAAACCATAATGTATCAAAAAAGTATAAAATCAAGCAAATCCCTCACTCATGCAAATACCTCATTGCTATGAAGCGGGATTTGGCTTCTCCGCAGTCAGAGTACTTTAAAGGAAAAACTAGTTTTACAGGAACTTCTTGAAAGGCTGTAAAACAAACTTACATTGTGAAAAACCAAACCTGTGTGGTTAGAAAGCGGGATTGGCTTCTCCGCAATCAGAGTGCTCTGAAGGAAAAACTGGTTTGACAGGAATAGTTATAATGTTGTGAAACAAACTTTCATTACAAAAGCTAAATTAACTCTTTAACTGAATCTGATCTGTTGCTTTTTATTTTACAGCACCATCGGGACCACCGCGAGAAGTCCAAGTCCATTCCACTGGGGCTCAATCCATCAAAGTAACGTGGAAGGTACGTAGCTGCTCAAAATTAATCCCTTCTTATTTAGTAATAAAAATATTATGCAAATATGGTCTGCTAAAAAATTTAGTACTATCTTGCATAAAATTCAGTAATTTGTTTGTATTTTAAAATTTTGAGAAATGAAATTCAGGAAATGTATTGTTTGAATTATCTGTGAGTGTGATCTGCCAAGTCATGGAAGAAATACTAAAGCTTCTACCAAGTTAAAGCTTAGAGGGTTCATTCTATCAGGCGTACTATAAGGCATTTACAACTCTTATAAACAATATTTATAAACAAACACTGTTCAGTTATTTCAAATCCATGAAATCTTTAAAGGTCTGTTGAAAAATAAAACTAAAAATAAATAGTTTGGTAGAATATAGTTTTGTTTTCTGCTTTTAATATTTAATTTACCACACTTTATTAGGCTGGTTTATACAAATATTTCATGAATTTTTCTCATAGTTTTAAAATTTATAAAATATCCTTCTTTGTTTTGAAAATGCTTGAAATGTATGCTTGCTCTAATTATTATCTTGTTCACAAAATATTTTCAAAAGAATAATATGTTTTAACTCCAAACCTTATTACAATGTATTAAGGCACTTATATTAGTTTATTAAGTCTGAAATATACAAACTTGGTGAACAGCTACACGGATTTTCACGTTCCAAAATTGTCTTCACAATTTTGCTAGCTCTTTTTTATAATCCTTACTGCAAGGTGTCTTCCTCTCAGCCTCCCCCAGAAGAAAGTCACCACGGCCACATCAAAGGCTACTACGTCGGCTACCGCACCTCGGGCACCCCCGAGTCCTACACATTCAAGCAGGTGAACTCTTCCAACAAGGATCAGCAGTCCACCTACATCACTGGTCTGCAGCCCTACACCCAATACGACATTGTTGTCAGGTCTTTCAACTCTGCCGGCTCAGGCCCAAAGTCTTCAAAAATCACTGGGAAGACACTGGAGACAGGTAACACGCATTCTTATTGAAGTTATGTTTCAATTCATCTTCTTATATATCTTTACAAATTTATCTTTTAGATACTGTTCTCCCTATGTTTAATTTTGTTTTTTGGTGGTGTGTATTTTATCTTTTAATTTGTGAATTCTACCTTGTTAAAACTACTTTTTGGGTTATAGTTTTAATGAAAAGTTTTCATTAATTGAAAAAAGATGGCTTATTTGTTTTAAATCTTCAACTTGGTTTTAAAAGAAAGTTTGGGTTAGGGGTGGATTTAATATTGTTTTATTGGTTTTTTTTATTTTTCCACGGTACTCCTTTTCTTAACTACCACTGCCTAACCTCTTAATGAACACTATTCCCAAGGCTATTAGAGTGACTAAGGTTGGCTAATAAGTAAAAAACTACCTGTGACGTCACTACGTGTCCAGACCGGTCGCTCTCCGGTACACTTCACTAAATTTCATTTTTACTAACCTTGGGATTGTACCCAGAGTGCGACCGGTCTGGACAGGTAGTGACGTCACATGTTGTTGTTCTTTACTTTTTATGAACCATCAATCTACTAACCTTGCACTTCTCCCGTTTGCATATTTTATTTACCTTTAAGATTTTATGTATTTTTATACATTTGTATGCATTTATTGATCTACTGAGAGCTCATGGTATCTGTAAACGTCCTTCGTATAACGTAGATGAGAATATCATACTATTGAAATATTTTATATACTGATATACTGTTCCTATATTTGCAGTTTGTGTTATATTCTTAAAAGTACTTTTCATATTGCATTCTTATCTATTTAAATAAATTTATAGTTTTTCTCTTTTATTTATGTTTAATTTCTTTTCCCATGTATTCCTTTTAATTTTTTCCACCCAAATCCCATGAACCATCAGATAATATTTTGTTTTGAATAAACACAATGCAGTTTTTTTACGTATTGAAGTCATTGTCGAATATAGTATAATCCAATAATTAAGTAATACCTAGAACTGTGGTTATTTGAATTTGAATCAGTTCATTGGGACGTACGTATGAGTATTAGTGATTTTTATGGTGTTTCAAGAATATCGAAAGGGACAATTCCAGTCAAAGAATGTTGATACTAAATTTTTTTGCTGTCATTCCTTAGCCCCGCCCACTTCTCCCAAAGTGGTGATCGAAAGAACAACGTCATCCACTATCGATATAAGCTGGAAAAAAGATGTGAAAGACAAAGCTGCCATGCCAGGTATACTTTTCTAATCTGTATAAAAAAAATTAGTTTCCTGAAAGATAACTAATACGACGGATCATAAAATGTCTTCGGGATTGTAAGCCGTCGTTGTCTAGTGCTAAAAACAGCCATCGTTTCATCAGAAACTGTGTCTGACATCATTAGTGCCTTATTATATGTTAGTATGAGAGTCTTAATGGTTCAGTGTTTAGGACGATCTTGAGATTAGTCATTAAGACTACCTTGAAATCAGTGTAACGGCCGTATTTACCGGTAACTTAACCAACGGTTAACCGAGAATCAAAACTCTTATTCGTGGAAAAACTGTTTGTCTTCTTCAACTGTCAATCAGAAGCTTGACTGTCGGTTATCCGGTGGTCGAGTTCCCAGTGAATACGGCCGTACGACTATCTCGAGATCAGTCTTAAGATCAGTTATCAAGGTCATCTTGAGATCAGTCTTTAAAACAGTCATTGTAACTTATCGAGATCTGATGATGTCGGACAAAATATTGCCGACAAAATATTTGAACAAAATATTCGCTGTTTTTACCACCGCCTACAAGCCCGAAGACACTTTATCATCATTCATTCGATAATAAAAGCCTTAAAAATATGTTCAATTAATATATATATATATATACAACAGCCATTGCTTTATTTACTTTGACTGCAGCCATATAAAACTGAGTGACCGGTATATTGCAGAGTACACGGTGCACTACAAGAGTGACGACGGGGAGTGGAAGACGGAAAAGTTGGGCAACCATGTAGAGCGGCACACTCTGAGGGGGCTCAAGTGTGGCACACGCTACCAACTGCACATGACCGCTTCCAACAGCTTAGGCACAGGGGAGCCTAGCCTACCTGTAATCGCCAGAACGCAAGGCGCAGGTAATACACCTGTAATGCTACATGATCTTATATGAATTGCTTCTTTCTATGGATAGCTTATGAATTCCGTTCGCAGCGCCCATGTCCCCTCCTGAGTCTTCGTTCGTGCAGCCTGGCGTGGACTCAGTGACGCTGCGCCTGTCTGCGTGGCGCGATGGCGGCTGCCCCATCCGGCGCTTCTCTCTTTTCCTGCGCCCCAAGGAGCAGCCCCGCTGGCCCTCTAAGCCCCAGGATACGCCCCCCACAGATATCTTCGTTCTGCGCCACCTTGTTCCCGGCCGCGAATACGTCGTCATGGTAACGGCTCACAGCGAAGCGGGCCTCACGGAGGCAGAGTACCACGCCACCACCCTCATCGCTCCCATAGGTGAATGAGGGAATGAGGTTCATTCAGGGTTCAATGAGTGTTTGAGAATGAGCTAGTATGGATTTTAAAACCGAGTATACCATGAAAGGGGGTAACTTTGACCGAACAACACAGTAGTGTGGTAATTACGTTCACCAGTTTAGTGTTGTAATTAATGGGGGCCGGGAATGCGTGTTATTGGAATTTAGTTCCGTCAAAACATGGTAAAATTGACCCTATAAAAAGGTTGTTATGATAAAGGTTTCGATAAGGTTGTAAAAAGAGATCCATTCTAAAGAATAACTTGTTAGTTACCTGAGTAATTTTAAATCAAGGGCGCTGTACAGTACATGCCATAACCGACCGGACTGAAAATTTGTTAAAAAGGGTCAATAGAATTATCCTGCATGTTTTTAGTTCGGTCTAAAGGGGGTTATGGTGGCTACAGCGCCGTCCATTGATCAAAATTGATATTATTTTTCTATGCCAAAAATATTTTCCGAATTTCAAGAATTATCAGGTAAAATATCTGTCATTCTGACCACTGATTCTCTTTCAACAGTCGTTTAAAATCAAAAATTATTATTACAATGTGCTAAAAGAAATTGACTGTTGGACCTCAGCTTACTAGATTCATGGTGGCTAGCGATTTCTTCAAGGATGTGATACATTTGAAAACTCTTCCCGCTCGAGATCGCTCGACTTCTTACCTATAACATGCCATATGTATTTTATATGGATTCAGTCCTTTGATTTCTGAATATTGGACAGCCTGTATAGCATCTGGTCCAGTCAGCCGTGGTTGAACAATAAGAGAAGAGTGGTAATTACTTATATTGATTTAAAAAAGGTTTCCTGTTAGGTTCTTCCAATACGTAAGTGACAATCATTACTTGTTATGTATGAACTAAGCTTTGTTGTGAAACAATCATTCTATAGTGGCTACGTCAAAGTTACCCCAATCGACGATGGTCATGATGGGTACGTAGTGGAAAATTGTGTTTTAGATTGTTGGTTTAATTATGATTCATAGAAGTTAAATTACTTGAGGGTGAATATGTGTATGAAAAAGAATGCATGTAATGTCAATATTGATTAGTATTTAATTTGATTAGTCATTGTGGATTATAAAGTATTATATAATTCTAGATGTATTTTTACAATTTCTCTTCGAAATTGTTTTCAATCGAAACTTCATCAGAGCTCTAGATCCCTGAGTATGAATACTTGTTCTGTAAGATACAGCTACTTTTTTATCTAATTAACCAATTTTTGGCATCAAATAATTTTTTATCACACTAATATTGATTTCACTAAGCAAACAAAAACGTTTTCCCTTGAGTTTAACGCGGCTGTAGTTGTCAGAGAAAATCAAAGAAATTGTGCTGTTGTTATTTTGTTATTTTTGATAGCAAAAGTCATCTTGCAGATTAGTCTGTAAAACACACAGTAGTTTTTTTAGTTGCAATTCAGAAAACTGCGCCTTATAACCGCCCTGTACTTTAGGACGCATATCTAGTTTAGCAGTGAAATTTTATCATTACTGAGTAAAAACATTTGGTATCATATTTGTGATTATAATCAGTTAATTTAAAAGGCACCAGATTTTCACACCACCCAGCCATAAGATCAGTTTTTTACACTTTCACAAATCCCTTGAGTGAGTTGTTGGACTCTAGAGCTTTTCTTTCAAATAATTTTCCTTTGACGGACGTTTCGAAAGGTACCATCGGCCCTCAGTAGACACATCTCTAGTATATCGTTTGGTTAACTGTTCTTATTGGTTGTCCGTCTTCATTAGCGCCTCCGTCGTTCGGGAAGCGGGAGACGGGGCTGCCCTTCTACAAGAACGTCGCGCTCGTCGTTCCCGTCGTCGTCTCGTCGCTCGTCCTCCTCGTCATCGTGTTCGCCGTCGTCATCTGCTTCAGGAAGCACTCGCTCGACAGGAGAGCCAGAGACGGTGAGTAGTTTCTTAACCGTTACATAACCCTACACCAGCACTGTAAAAAAATACGGCACTTTATACAAGAAGTGGAAATTGCCTCCCTCCATGGAAAGATGATACCTCACGATATTAGAAGGAATCCCCACCTAGACTCGGAGGATGGTTCCTCCGTAGTGATACATCCGTCAACGGAGAGGGACCTTCCTCCCAGTCTAGGTGTGGGGTCCCTCCTTAGCACAGTGTAACGTCTCTCCATGTATGGAGGCAGTTTCTACCCACCATTTCTTGTGTAAATTGCCGTATTTTTTAAAGTGAGGGAATCCTTCTTCTTCTTACCAATCCCCATTTCTAGCAGAGCTAGATAAAGTCCATGAATCTATTCACCCTAAGCAAGTCAAGGACCGGTACAAAGGGTCCGTTAAATAGTTATTGGTCAAAAAGGCCCAGGCAATTCAGAATGTGTTCCGGGGAAGCCTGTGCACTGGAAAAATTGGTGCAGGGTTGAAAAATTTTAATGAGGGAATCCTAACTTGGAATGCGTTAAGAAGCATATTAGAGGCATACCACCGATGGTTTCTGTATCACCTAAGAACTTGATGGTTTCTGTGTCATCCAACTCCTGATGTTGAATGGTTTTCCATAACCTCTTTTATTGCAAACCCCCATTTCATCCACTCTACCATGACAAGAATGACCTTGACCTACGCGCGTGACTGATACGGGCACCGTTAGTTATTTTTAGCGTGATACAGAAACCATCAAGCGTTTAGGTTCCATCAAGTACTTTGGTGATATAGAAACCATCGGTGGTATAAGCTCATTTAAGCGTGTTCCTTTTCGTTTCATTTCAGATTTCGACACACGGAAGCCAATCGGCGAGAATCTGATAATGAGCGACATGACGAAGCAGATAGCCAACAAATCCAGCAAAATATCTCACTACACATGTCCCTCCACAGGTATTCCTTCCCTAACATAAACCACCTTAGAGTTACAAACCAAATAATTCTCCATTTCTCTATTTACTTTACAAGGACTTGCATTCATGTGCGCATTTAGGTGTATAACGCCCATATTCACCATAACCCAACCAGTGTATCTACGGCTACCAGGAGCGAAAAAAAGGTTTTCAAAATGAGTTAAAACCTTACTTTTACAAGTCAAATTTCAAATTTGCTTTTCTAAGGGAGGACCCCCATACCCTACAGTAAAAGGGGATCTTGTGTTATACTTTTTAAAAAATCCCCAATATTTTGTGTCAAAAGGTAAGGTGATGGTCTGGAAAAGTACTCCCCCTTTTGGGCATCTGCGCCTGACGGCGACGTGCTTTTATGTTTTGAAAAATGAAATAAATATCCATAAAAACTTAATTTTTTCATTCCACTGTTCACACATGCATGCACAATATATATATTTTACGCCTATTAGTGGGCAATCAGATACTTAATAAAAATCATGAGTACGACTTCCATAAACTTGTTTTTTAAAGTAAACTGGATTTAACGTCCTGTTGTGCTCTCGAAAACTGTTGTATAGATTGTATTGGTATACTAGTTCTGGAGAGATTTTCTTAATACTCCTCGCAATGTATCTTTCTGGGCCCACTTGTTGAAAAAAATACTTTGAATTCTAGTAGTGATAGCTTTTGGAGAAAATATTGATTATTTTAGGGACACAGTTGGAACTCTTTTTATTTACCCTTTAACTTTTGAAAAACTGCCCTTTCTTGCCCTGATTCACGTCTCCAGTTATTGATGCATACGGTGATGGATGAAGAGGAAAGTAAAAGTCGATGTCCTTATTGATCCTTCTTTGTTAGGGCAAAGAGACTGATGGATCATTTTCCACGTGGATAGATCCGGCGTTTGTCAAAAAGTCGAAATATCATTTTCGATTCGTAATATTCTTTTTCTTCTATGGGGTCGGATGTTTCTTTTTTTGTTGGAGACCCCTTTTAGTGTTGTTTGTTGATCGGAATTTCCTTTTCTTGTAGAATTTTGTTGCTTTGGAGCTTAGCTCTACAATGATATAGGATAGGGAATCCTTGGAGAGAAAGTAGTTGGGATGGGTTTTTTTTAGTTATCAAATTACCGTTTCTTTGTTTGAATCTTCTCTGCAAGAATTATTAAGTTATATTCATACTCATGCATACACATTAGGGTGTCTCAAAAAAGTCTTTTTTCGAAAAACCTTGCTCCCCAGGGCTTTTCCCATTCATTTTGGTCCCAAAAGATAGTGTGTGAAGTTTCAGCCCCCTAAGTTAACTCTAGGGTTTGCCTGTAGAGCCCCAAAGTTTGAAAAAAGTGGAAAAAATGACCAATTTTCAGAATTTTTAAAAATTATGTTTAAGATTGTAAATGCAAATAATACTGGTTCAAATGCGTCCTTTAGGACTTATTTAGATGGAATATATTTATTTATGGGTATTAACTGTACCATAGCCCCTATAATTTAAGATTAAAACGTACTACTTCGAGACGTTGCACACGCAAAAGCTTATAATGCACTACAGGTGGACGAAATGAATTAAATCCGAATTTCTTCGAAGGAACTCCCTCAAATGATGTCATTTGAGGCTAAAATATTATAAATTATAAAAACCAGTGAAATAACAGTTTTGAGCCCTTCCACTGAGCTTTTAATGTAAAAAGTGTTTTTCTTCAAAATTTCTCGTTTCCAGCCGATAAAACCCAAAATTTAAGCTGAAAAAGGGGGCTGTTGTACTTTTTTGATACCAAACTTTGAAATCTTTATAGGGGTTTCATTTTTAATGAGTAGAATTAAATTTTAAAGCGCACAGATGGGAAATAACATGGATATTTCCTATACCAGACGTGAAAATCTATTTTCTTTTTTTATGTTTTGAAAAACACTTCCTTTTAACGTATTAGGGGAAAATTTTTATTAACCACTTCTTTCTTTAACATTTCAACCAAGATTCCCAAGTATTAAACTGTTTTCCTAACTTTGAAAAAGGAAAATCGATTTTCACGTCTGGTATAGGAAATATCCATTTCATTTCCGATCTGTGCTGTTTAAAATTTAATTCTACTTGAAAAAATGAAACCCCTATGAAGGGTCTAATGTTTGGTATCGAAAAAAGTTCAACAAACCCTTTTTTAGTATAAGTTTTGTGTTTCATCAGCTGGAAACGAGAAATTTTGAAGAAAAGCACTTTTTACATTAAAAGCTCAGTGGAAGGGCTCAAAACTGTTATTTCACTGGTTTTTATAATTTATAATATCATTTTAGCCCCAAATGGCATCATTTGAGGGAGTTCCTTCGAAGAAATTCAGATTTAATTCATTTCGTCCACCGGTAGTGAATTATAAGCTTTAGCGTGTGCAACGTCTCGAAGCAGTACGTTTTAATCTTAAATTATAGGGGCTATAGGGTACAGTTAATACCCCTAAATAAATATATTCCATCTAAATAAGTCCTAAAGGACGCATTTGAACCAGTATTATTTGCATTTACAATCTTAAACATAATTTTTAAAAATTCTGAAAATTGGTCATTTTTTCCACTTTTTTCAAACTTTGGGGCTCTACAGGCAAACCTTAGAGTTAACTTAGGGGGCTGAAACTTCACACACTATCTTTTGGGACCAAAAGGAATGGGAAAAGCCCTGGGGAGCAAGGTTTTTCGGAAAAAGGTTTTTTATGAGACACCCTAATACACATTTGCAATTACTCATACTATACAGGGTGATTCAGAAATAATCATCAATGATTGGGGGGGAGGTATAGGGGCCCTAGACAAGCATATTTCGAATAGGGATGGTGGGGCGCAGCCTTACCGTTAAAGAGCTAGGACTTAATGTAGTGCGAGCGCGTTTCAAAAGGCCGTTTTTAGAAGGCCCGTGTGAAGAAAAAAAACTAAATAAAATGAAAAACATTATTGCCTGAGGTACAGGAGTATCCGTACTACTTAAACCCTCAATGTGATAGAAATTGGACCACTTGCTAAACCGTGGGGTGAGTTTTAAAACGTGCAATATTAATCTCTTAGTCAAACAATGGAGTTCCTTTAATGGTGTTTAGAAAAAATGATGATCGGGGAAATAATTTTCAATGATCAATTAGTTCCAATGATCAATGTTATGATCATTGTAAATTCCTTCCGCGATCACCATTTCTCTAAATACCATAAAGGGAGCTCCATTCTTTGACTAAAAGATTAATATTGCACTTTTGAAACTCATTCCACGGTTTAGAAAGTGATTCAAATTCTATCGAATTCATAGTGTAAGTAGTAGAGATACTTCCTTACCTCATGCAATAGAATTTTTCATTTTATTATGTTTTGTTTCGTCACACGGGCTTTCTAAAAACGGCCTTTTGAAACGCGCTCGCACTACATTAGGTCCTAGCTCTTTAACGGTAAGGCTGCGCCCCACCATCCCTATTCGAAATATGCTTGTCTAGGGCTCCTCTACCTCCCCCCAATTATTTATAATTATTTCTGAATCACCCTGTATATGAAATTATGTTTTAACATAAGAAATTGGTTTTAGTATATCACCATTAAGAACGTATAACCTTTCAAGTTCGATCCGAAAGGTTAAACTAAAAAAAACTCTATAGTTGATACTTTACCATAGAGTGAAAACTCTATGGAAAATATACTAAAGAATAGAAATAGAAAAGAGACTAAATAGTGCAAATTAGACTAAAGGGTCAGGACGAACGCTTTCAACCGAACAGAATGATAAATTATTTTAAATTAAAATTATATAATTTAAAAATGCATTTCCGTTTTTTTAGGTAAAGGGGACTATGCAGAGCCCTATACTTGCAATGATACAGTTACTTCGAGGCAGGTGAGTCTTCATTTCCTTCAAAAATCCTGTCTAAAGGTTATTCGTAGCTTTTCATTGTTTGATTGCCTGTTTCTTATCTCCTCAGCAGGGCTCTGACGGCCTCTTCGCCACCATCAAACGCTGTCCTCCACGCCCCATATACACGTCGGGCCCTTTCAAACAAGGTGGGTTGAAATTTTTACCGGACAAACACACATAACTTCTTCAGTTTACAGGAGCACAGAATATCAGAAGTATATGACCATAGGGACTTGGGATAGGGACACTATTCTTAAACTCACGCCCTTTATATTCATTTTGCCTTTCAGTGTATAATCAGGGTTCTTACGTATTATCCCGTCAACATAATCCAAATACATTATCAAAGCCAAGTTGTACTTTTCTATTGATGTGCCGCTGAATTAGACGGTCGCTGATCATTCGACGGGATAGTATATAAGTACATTATATATAGGGGAGAGTGTTGTACCTCTGGACAAAAATCACGTTTGGATTTTTCTAAGACAGGTAAAATCACATTTTGACCATTTAAAGTGCCCAACCTATAGTCCTAACCTTTGTGAGTACAGAGATATTTTTTACTAGCCAAAATCTTGAAAATTGGATTTTTAATCATTTATAATAACATGGAAAAATTTGTGTCCAAAGGTACAACAACCTGTTGTACCTATGGACAGACCCAGTTGTACCTGTGGACACCCTTAAAAAGGGAAATTTTAGTTGAAAAAAGCTAAGAACTAATATTTTTATTGATGCATTACCTTTTAATAACCTATTTCAAGCCTTTTTAAAATTGAAAATAGATTTTTTAAAGTAATGTAGTTTTAGATCGTAAATGATCATTAAAACGAAGTTGAATGATAAAAGTCTTGATTTTTTAGCAAAAACACAAAAATCACATAGTATTTTCAGATCAGAATTTAAGATAATAGTTTCATCAATCATGCTGATTGATCTGACAACTTCACTGATCCCCCCCCAAAAAAAAAACAATTCGATCAACACTTAGTTGTGCAAGCATTTGGTGGTAATAACAATAATAATTTGGTGGTAAATCTTCTTCAGTGGAAATTTCAAGTTTTTTTAATCATCATACTTAAATGCGATAGGGTTCTTAGTAGGGATGTCAAAAAATAACCGGTTTTTTTAAAAACCGGTTATTTTTGTTTCGGTTTTCGGTTTTAACCGGTTATTTTCTTTCTCCGGTTTAACCGGTTCGGTTTTTTTCAAATTCAACAACCGGACAAAAAATAACCGGAAGGAATTCTGGCCAAAATAGAAATTTCAATTCAGTTAAAAATTTCCTTATTATTAATTTAGATAAAATGTTGCTGTTTAGTACTATTTCCATTACCGGGAGTAATGAGATAAGTTAACCGATTAATTTGCGATGGTTAAAAAATAACCGAAAAACTAGGTTTTTCATTCATTTCATTTCTTAATCGATTTAATGGATACTATCAGTTTTAGGTCTCACATCCAGAGAAAAAAATCAGTTTTTAATTAGATTTTTCTTTCGATTTAAACAATTAGGCCATTATAATATTTAAACTGAAAAAATAATGAATATTTTGTGCATTCTGAGATGTCAATCTATGACTAACAATTTTGAAACAAAACAAGTGTGGTGAACTTAGTCACCAGTATAATAGTCAAATAATTCAATTGGGGTTTTAATACCGCCTGAAGCGACATAGAGGAACTTATGAGTCGTATGCACTTCGGATCAATATCGCCGCGTGGCTCATATATGCCACAAAAGTTTAAAAATAACCGACAACACCAGTTTTTTTCACAACCGGGAAGAAAAACGGTTTTATAAAACCGGGGAAAAAACTGTTTGTTTTAAGGACATGTTTCAGGGGGTTTTTTTTCGATTTAACCCAAAAAGACCATTATTTTAACGAAAAAAGAATGTTTTGTGCTTTCTGAGATGCTAATATTATATCATTAACAATTTATATATGAAATAAGTTTAAAAATAACCAATAACAACGGTTTTTCTTCAGATGCTTAAATTTTTTAAATGTTTTTTGATAAAATATTTGGGGCTAACAACCGGAGAAACCCAAAAAACCACTGTTTGAACTGAATTAAAATATGGATATTTAATGCTTTCTGAAATGCTATATAAAAATAACCGATAACACCGGTTTTTTAATTAAATTTTTCAGAGGGGGTTTCTCTAACACCGGTTTTTTTCACAACCGGAGAAGAAACCGGTTTTTTAATTAGATTTTTCAAGGGGGTTTCTCTCGTTTTAACCCATAAAGGCCACTACTTGAACTGAGCAAAAAAAATGAATATTTTGTGCTTCTGAAATGCTATATAAAAATAACCGATAACACAGGTTTTTTTTTTCACAACCAGAGAAAAAACCGGTTTTTTAATTAGATTTTTCAGGGGGGTTTCTCTCGTTTTAACCCATAAAGGCCACTACTTGAACTGAACAAAAAAATGAATATTTTGTGCTTTCTAAAATGCTATATAAAAATAACCGATAACACCGGTTTTTTTTTACAACCAGAGAAAAACCGGTTTTTTAATTAGATTTTTCAAGGGGGTTTCTCTCGTTTTAACCCATAAAGGCCACTACCTGTACTGAACAAAAAAAATGAATATTTTGCGCTTTCTGAAATGCTATATAAAAATAACCGATAACACAGGTTTTTTAATTAAATTTTTCAGAGAGTGTTTCTCTAACACCGGTTTTTTTCACAACCGGAGAAAAAACCGTTTTTTTAATTAGATTTTTCAAGGGGGTTTCTCTCTTTTTAACCCATAAAGTACACTACTTGAACTGAGCAAAAAAAATTTATATTTTGTGCTTCTGAAATGCTATATAAAAATAACCGATAACACCGGTTTTTTTTCACAACCAGAGAAAAAACCGGTTTTTTAATTAGATTTTTCAGGGGGGTTTCTCTCGTTTTAACCCATAAAGGCCACTCCTTGAACTGAACCAAAAAATATGAATATTTTGTGCTTTCTAAAATGCTATATAAAAATCACCGATAACACCGGTTTTTTTCACAACCAGAGAAAAAACCGGTTTTTCAATTAGATTTTTCAGGGGGGTTTCTCTTGTTTTAACCCATAAAGGCCACTACTTGTACTGAACAAAAAAAATGAATATTTTGTGCTTTCTGAAATGCTATATAAAAATAACCGATAACACCGGTTTTTTTTCACAACCAGAGAAAAAACCGGTTTTTTAATTAGATTTTTCTGGGGAGGTTCTCTAACAACGTTTTTTTTTCACAACCGGAGAAAGAACTGGTTTTTTAATTAGATTTTTCAGGGGGGTTTCTCTCGTTTTAACCCATAAAGGCCACTACTTGAACTGAACAAAAAAATATGAATATTTTGTGCTTTCTAAAATGCCATATAAAAATAACCGATAACACCGGTTTTTTTCACAACCAGAGAAAAAACCGGTTTTTTAATTAGATTTTTCAGGGGGGTTTCTCTCGTTTTAACCCATAAAGGCCACTACTTGAACTGAATAAAAAAATGAATATTTTGTGCTTTCTGAAATGCTATATAAAAATAACCGATAACACCGGTTTTTTTTTACAACCAGAGAAAAAACCGGTTTTTTAATTAGATTTTTCAAGGGGGTTTCTCTCGTTTTAACCCATAAAGGCCACTACTTGTACTGAACAAAAAAAATGAATATTTTGTGCTTTCTGAAATGCTATATAAAAATAACCGATAACACCGGGTTTTTTTTCACAACCGGAGAAAAAAACCGTTTTTTAATTAGATTTTTCAGGGAGTTTCTCTTGTTTTAACCCATAAAGGCCACTACTTGAACTGAACAAAAAATATGCATATTTTGTGCTTTCTAAAATGATATATAAAAATAACCGATAACACCTATTTTTCTTTAATTTACCACTGGAAATTCTAAATTTAATGCACTCTGGGTAGATAATCGTTTTCATCTTATAAAGGGGTTTTTTTCGTTTCATTACGTTCTTCAACTGTGAGGGCAAACATAAAGGTATATTTTCTTCACCTGATGCGTGAATATATGGTTGTTGGCTAAGTGATAGTGTCTAACGATTGTTAAACGGGATGTTCATGTGACGCGCTGGTGTGTTGTATTTAGAGCGTTCTTTACTCTTGGTTCATCAAAGTTTATGTCAAGTGTTTGGACTTGTAAAATTTCATGACTTGAGAGCGAACGCGCTTCACCGGTGATTCCTTCTACTCTCCATGCCGCGCAAACGGACGACGACGCGGCATAGTGAAGAGCGATACGACCGTACTCGTTTCGTTTTATTTTAAGGCCCTTAATTAGTATCTAATAAGTATTGGATATACATGTGTTTTACATCTTTGGATAGGTAGTCAAAAAGGCTTCAGGAAAAAGTCTATTACTAAGCTGTGTCATTATTGGTTTTTTGATTTATTCGAGGAAAACTGTAAAATATCCTTATCGAATAAACTTCTTTGTACTTGTTGTATATCTTTGAAATTTTAATATGTTGTGCGCCTTTGATAGACAATTAAAACGGCGTATTACATTAAGGTTTCACTTCATAAGAAAGACCTCAAATTGCGTCCGAAGGTTGTCCGTAATATCCTTAAAAAACCTTATAATATAAATAAATAAATCAATAGTCAATGATACATTGTAGTATTTTACTAGAATTACAACATATTAAAATTTCGTTAAAATCGGTCAATAATTTATATACTTTTTAAGAGTTTGAAAAAAAAGTACTGTTTACTCGAAAAAAATACAAGTCCACAAATTGCTAATAAATCGATAATTATTATTTTTAAAAAAATTTTGAATTTTTTTATGAGTAAAGAACACTTGTGGCAAGGTTTTTCCAGAATTACGGGCTTCGATGTTGATTCTGATGTCATCCAGGATTTTTTGAAGTAGAATAGAGTCTACTGGTCCTAAACGGGAACGACCGGTAATAATTCCCAATTTTGAGATCGCGATTTGTTTACTTTTTCTTTTAGACTCATGTGCTTTATATCGTTGGAAAGCTTATCGAATGCCTTTTTATAAATTGGAAATTTTTAGAGGACCGTCTCCATATTGCGTTCATAATTTAGGGTCAAAGATTTTTCGTTTTACTTCAAATTTTCTCCTAAAATAATGCCAGTCATTTGTGATTTTAATATGTTTTAGGATACTTTTAGAAAAAGAATTTTATGTATTGCATTAAGGATTCGGATAATTATTTCTCGATTTATAAATTATTCAAGTTTTTACATGTTTCAATACTATAAGGCCCCCTAATTGTCCCAAGACCCTGAAATTTTAATATGTTATATATAATGACAATAGTTACAGCATATTAAAATTTCGAATCGATAGGTCTACAGGAAGTCTTCATATAAGGCCACACATGGTGTTTTTAAAAATTAAAAAAAAAATCCAGTTCAAAAACCTGACAACCGATTTGATAAAATTTTAGTATGTTGTAGTACGCAATGATACACTTCGAACAGAGTATAACACTAATCCATGCATTGAAATTTTCCTCCCCCTTTTCACTTTGAACGGTTTTATTTGTATACGACCCCCCTAACTGTACTAAGAATTCAATACAATTCTTATTTGACTGTAAAATATCTTTTGAAGTTTTTGTATTTGGACTGTTGATTTTCCTTAGTTATTAGTTTTCTAAAAACTTTTGTCAACGAGGAAATTTTGATTTAAAAATCCCAAGTTAAAAGACAAGGTTAAGTCACCCATGCTAGTTTACAGCGAACCGCATTTTATTTATTTCAGTTTGGTGTTTTTGAAATCGTTCAAAAAACATTTATTTTTAAAAATACTTTTGTCCATTATTCTAAGCTGGCACCATGGTAAAAGTGTTGTCGAGACATCCTCAATCGTTCTGTAGAAATTTAACTTTAATGAAATTTAAAAGAACGAGCGAGAAAAATTCCAAAAATCAAATCATTACGTGAAAACTGAAACAAAAGCAGTAACTTGAAATCATAACGTTACTGCTTTTGTTTTAACGCTTCCATTTTCTTAATAATATTTAAAACTGAAGCTGATCTAACAGTCTAATATAGCACTAGACCTCTTAGGTCGAGATAAGATATTTTTGGCTTATTTACAATGAAAATTTTATTAAGAACTTGTGGCGAGCTTAGTCACCAGTATAATAGTTTAATAATTCAAATAGGGTATAAATAATGACAAGCATTTTTCGGGTAATATACTCTTAGGACGTTACAGTTAGGACACATTTCTAGAACCAAGACCCCAAGTAGAATTTTGAGTCGCATGACCTTCAGATCGGTATTGCCCCGTGGCTCGGACATGCCACATTGGTGAACCGGTATACAAACACGCACCTTCACTACCATATGCAAGATAAGGGTCTTCTAAACTTTTTCATTAGTATTTTACATAGGTCATCGGCCCTCTTTAAAAAATCCGAATATATTAAGAAAAAATATTTCTAAATGAAAATCTAACTAAAATTTTACAGCTGGTTCCACTCCAGCGGCAAATCCAGGATTTGATTATGAGGGGGGGGACGGCTATGAAATTTCAATATCAAAATCGTCTTCTAATATCATAAAGGGGGAAGTCTGGGGGTCCTCCCCATAAAAACTTTTGGAAATTTAAGTCTAAAAAGCAGGTTTTCAACTCGTTTTGGTACACCTAATCCTACACCTATCCTACTCAGTTTGTACCACGAATTCGAGACGGACCACCATGTATTTTGTGATTAAATATGAATCGTCAGTTTGAAGAAGGGAATAATAAGTCCAAAAATCAAGTTTTGAGAAAATCGATAAAAAGGAATGTAATTTTCATTGTTTGGATAGCGATTTCACAACTTCAAGGGGCAATATCTCCCTATATGAGTTAGTTATTTTCTCCCTCTTTTCACCCATGTGTAGGGCAAAGCTTATAGATTGTTTTGTGCACAAAAAGTCAATTTGTCATTTTTTGGACTTATTCCCTTCTTCAAACTGGCGATTCATATAAACCACGTGATCTAAAAAGTCTTTCAAACCAAAGCAAAGTTAAGGAATTATATTATTCGAGCTGTATCTAGTCAAAATATCCAAAACTAAGCATCAAAAAATAAAACCATCCTGCCGACCGACCTGCCATCTAGTGATAAAAAGTAGATAATGTAAAACGTAGATAAATATGCGTTTGAAAAGTGAAAAATGACCATTTTAAAGCTCGACTTTAAGGGGGATTTTTTCTATTTGGGACTCAATAACCATTATATTTGATTCAACCATCATAAAACCTGTATTTTTCTGAGTAAAATGGCTTTTATTCCATGATAGTCCAGTAACTTTGTCGCCTGAAAGCATGGGGTCGTATGCGTCAAATCCGGTAGTTCTGATTTTTTGCAGACTTGTTTATGATGTTGGCCTAATGAATAATCCAAGTTTTCGACCTCGAGGGCCGAACGCAACTTTGTCAAAAATCGAAAAAACCGCGGAAAAATCGAGTTTTTTTCAAATTTTGGCGATTTTAACCCTAAAGGACTAGTTTTTGAAAAAACTTTTTAATTACAAAGTTAAAGAAAACAAAATTTCCTTCAAAATGCACTATTTAACTTTGATTTTATGATGAAAGGTATTGATGCTAGAGCGCGCTGAAAAACATCGATTTTTTGCCTTTCCGCAAAAAAAAAAAGGAAAACGCCCAATTCTACCCTCTACAAAATGAAAACTATTTATGTTATCAACAAAAATTTTAAACCACGTGAAAGAGCATTTAATTTTCTATAAATAACATGCTTTTCATTGTCATTTTTTAAGAAAGGAGGAGGGAGGGAAGCAAAGATCGATATCAAAATTCTCGCACCTCGCAGACCGAACGGACTTACGCGGTTGTTAATCTGCAATTTGCGCTTTATTTCCGGTATATTAACAATAAAATGGTTTGTTTTGGATTCATTGATGACAAAGCATGCTTAAAAAAAATAAATTTTTAATTTTATTTATGAAATATTGGGTGTTTTAGGCGTAATTTCGATCAATATTTTAAATTCATATATTAAATTATGAGAGTGTTTTGAGGAACGATTTTATATGTTTTTTGCATCGCTAAATCAGAATTTTAAGTTTATTTTCAATTTTAAAGTTATCTTCACATCAAAAATTGCCAAAAATCTTAAATTTTTGCTCTTTTGTTAGGTTTTTCATCGATTTTTTAATCAAATATTCATTTTATGAAAAATACCATGCAACCAAATTAAAGAACGTAAAATTTCCTATCAGATTCACTGGTTTATTTTTATTTTGCGATGAGTGGTGTACGTTTTATAGCATTTTGAAGTTAAGCAATTTTTCGTTTTTGTGTGAAGTCAGGAAACAGCTGTAATTTAGTGCGCTCTAAAATCAATACCTTTCATCATAAAATCAAAGTTAAATAGTGCATTTTGTAGGAAATTAAATTTACTTTCATGTGGTATAAACTATTTGTCAGTAACTTGTATTTATGTTGAGCTGTAGTGGGGTAAATCTAGCGTTCACCACTTTTTTGTTCAAAAACAAAAAAAAACGCTACACTTCAAAACGCTATAAAATGTACACTGCTCATCGCAAAATAAAAATAAACCAGTGCATCTGATAGGAAATTTTACGTTCTTTAATTTGGTTGCATGGTATTTTTCATAAAATGAATATTTGATTAAAAAATCGATGAAAAACCTAACAAAAGAGCAAAAATTTAAGATTTTTGGCAATTTTTGATGTGAAGATAACTTTAAAAATGAAAATAAACTTAAAATTCGGATTTAGCGATGCAAAAAACATATAAAATCGTTCCTTAAAACACTCTCATAATTTAATATATGAATTTAAAATATTAATCGAAATTACGCCTAAAACACCCAATATTTCATAAATAAAATTAAAAATTTATTTTTTTAAGCATGCTTTGTCATCAATGAATCCAAAACAAACCATTTTATTGTTAATATACCGGAAATAAAGCGCAAATTGCAGATTAACAACCGCGTAAGTCCGTTCGGTCTGCGAGGTGCGAGAATTTTGATATCGATCTTTGCTTCCCTCCCTCCCCCCTTCTTAAAAAATGACAATGAAAAGCATGTTATTTATAGAAAATTAAATGCTCTTTCACGTGGTTTAAAATTTTTGTTGATAACATGAATAGTTTTCATTTTGTAGAGGGTAGAATTGGGCGTTTTCCTTTTTTTTTGCGGAAAGGCAAAAAATCGATGTTTTTGAGCGCGCTCTAGCATCAATACCTTTCATCATAAAATCAAAGTTAAATAGTGCATTTTGAAGGAAATTTTGTTTTCTTTAACTTTGTTATTAAAAAGTATTTTCAAAAACTAGTCCTTTAGGGTTAAAATCGCCAAAATTTGAAAAAAACTCGATTTTTCCGCGGTTTTTTCGATTTTTGACAAAGTTGCGTTTGGCGCTCGAGGTCGAAAACTTGGATTATTCATTAGGCCAACATCATAAACAAGTCTGCAAAAAATCAGATCTACCGGATTTGACGCATACGGTGATGTATAAAGTTACTGGACTATGAATTTAACTTAAACCATTTAATCGCTGTTCCGTAGAACATCGATGGCTGCTATAAAAATTCAAATAAAGATAAAAAATAAAAATTTGTGGTTTTGGACTCTCTAATGATATAAGAATCAACACACAAAAAATCATTCGATTATAAAATGGTCGAGCGACCAAATTTACTTTTTCTGGATCACTTGATATGGATTGACCCTATACCGTTATTAATAGCCGTGAGAATTTCAAACTAACATTTCTATCGGCATATCCTCTTATTTATAAATTCGCTTGTTCATCCAACCTCTTGGAGAACTTGATAACAAGGATTCAACGATAAAAGCTGTGATGACCCAGAAAAATTTTTTAAATCTATACATTACTTTTATTTATTAAAAAAGTGGTGGTTTTATTTTAATTACTAGGGACTAGGGATGTCAAAAAATAACCGGTTTTTTAAAAACCGGTTATTTTTGTTTCGGTTTTCGGTTTTAACCGGTTATTTTCTTTCTCCGGTTTAACCGGTTCGGTTTTTTTCAAATTCAACAACCGGACAAAAAATAACCGGAAGGAATTCTGGCCAAAATAGAAATTTCAATTCAGTTAAAAATTTCCTTATTATTAATTTAGATAAAATGTTGCTGTTTAGTACTATTTCCATTACCGGGAGTAATGAGATAAGTTAACCGATTAATTTGCGATGGTTAAAAAATAACCGAAAAACTAGGTTTTTCATTCATTTCATTTCTTAATCGATTTAATGGATACTATCAGTTTTAGGTCTCACATCCAGAGAAAAAAATCAGTTTTTAATTAGATTTTTCTTTCGATTTAAACAATTAGGCCATTATAATATTTAAACTGAAAAAATAATGAATATTTTGTGCATTCTGAGATGTCAATCTATGACTAACAATTTTGAAACAAAACAAGTGTGGTGAACTTAGTCACCAGTATAATAGTCAAATAATTCAATTGGGGTTTTAATACCGCCTGAAGCTACATTGAGGAACTTATGAGTCGTATGCACTTCGGATCAATATCGCCGCGTGGCTCATATATGCCACAAAAGTTTAAAAATAACCGACAACACCGGTTTTTTTCACAACCGGGAAGAAAAACGGTTTTACAAAACCGGGGAAAAAACTGTTTGTTTTAAGGACATGTTTCAGGGTTTTTTTTTTTCGATTTAACCCAAAAATACCATTATTTTAACGAAAAAAGAATGTTTTGTGCTTTCTGAGATGCTAATATTATATCATTAACAATTTATATATGAAATAAGTTTAAAAATAACCAATAACAACGGTTTTTCTTCAGATGCTTAAATTTTTTAAATGTTTTTTGATAAAATATTTGGGGCTAACAACCGGAGAAACCCAAAAAACCACTGTTTGAACTGAATTAAAATATGGATATTTAATGCTTTCTGAAATGCTATATAAAAATAACCGATAACACCGGTTTTTTAATTAAATTTTTCAGAGGGGGTTTCTCTAACACCGGTTTTTTTCACAACCGGAGAAAAAACCGGTTTTTTAATTAGATTTTTCAAGGGGGTTTCTCTCGTTTTAACCCATAAAGGCCACTACTTGAACTGAGCAAAAAAAATGAATATTTTGTGCTTCTGAAATGCTATATAAAAATAACCGATAACACAGGTTTTTTTTTTCACAACCAGAGAAAAAACCGGTTTTTAATTAGATTTTTCAGGGGGGTTTCTCTCGTTTTAACCCATAAAGGCCACTACTTGAACTGAACAAAAAAATGAATATTTTGTGCTTTCTAAAATGCTATATAAAAATAACCGATAACACCGGTTTTTTTCACAACCAGAGAAAAAACCGGTTTTTTAATTAGATTTTTCAAGGGGGTTTCTCTCGTTTTAACCCATAAAGGCCACTACTTGTACTGAACAAAAAAAATGAATATTTTGTGCTTTCTGAAATGCTATATAAAAATAACCGATAACACCGGGTTTTTTTTCACAACCGGAGAAAAAACCCGTTTTTTAATTAGATTTTTCAGGGAGTTTCTCTTGTTTTAACCCATAAAGGCCACTACTTGAACTGAACAAAAAATATGCATATTTTGTGCTTTCTAAAATGATATATAAAAATAACCGATAACACCTATTTTTCTTTAATTTACCACTGGAAATTCTAAATTTAATGCACTCTGGGTAGATAATCGTTTTCATCTTATAAAGGGGTTTTTTTCGTTTCATTACGTTCTTCAACTGTGAGGGCAAACATAAAGGTATATTTTCTTCACCTGATGCGTGAATATATGGTTGTTGGCTAAGTGATAGTGTCTAACGATTGTTAAACGGGATGTTCATGTGACGCGCTGGTGTGTTGTATTTAGAGCGTTCTTTACTCTTGGTTCATCAAAGTTTATGTCAAGTGTTTGGACTTGTAAAATTTCATGACTTGAGAGCGAACGCGCTTCACCGGTGATTCCTTCTACTCTCCATGCCGCGCAAACGGACGACGACGCGGCATAGTGAAGAGCGATACGACCGTACTCGTTTCGTTTTATTTTAAGGCTCTTAATTAGTATCTAATAAGTATTGGATATACATGTGTTTTACATCTTTGGATAGGTAGTCAAAAAGGCTTCAGGAAAAAGTCTATTACTAAGCTGTGTCATTATTGGTTTTTTGATTTATTCGAGGAAAACTGTAAAATATCCTTATCGAATAAACTTCTTTGTACTTGTTGTATATCTTTGAAATTTTAATATGTTGTGCGCCTTTGATAGACAATTAAAACGGCGTATTACATTAAGGTTTCACTTCATAAGAAAGACCTCAAATTGCGTCCGAAGGTTGTCCGTAATATCCTTAAAAAACCTTATAATATAAATAAATAAATCAATAGTCAATGATACATTGTAGTATTTTACTAGAATTACAACATATTAAAATTTCGTTAAAATCGCGCAATAATTTATATACTTTTTAAGAGTTTGAAAAAAAAGTACTGTTTACTCGAAAAAAATACAAGTCCACAAATTGCTAATAAATCGATAATTATTATTTTTAAAAAAATTTTGAATTTTTTTATGAGTAAAGAACACTTGTGGCAAGGTTTTTCCAGAATTACGGGCTTCGATGTTGATTCTGATGTCATCCAGGATTTTTTGAAGTAGAATAGAGTCTACTGGTCCTAAACGGGAACGACCGGTAATAATTCCCAATTTTGAGATCGCGATTTGTTTACTTTTTCTTTTAGACTCATGTGCTTTATATCGTTGGAAAGCTTATCGAATGCCTTTTTATAAATTGGAAATTTTTAGAGGACCGTCTCCATATTGCGTTCATAATTTAGGGTCAAAGATTTTTCGTTTTACTTCGAATTTTCTCCTAAAATAATGCCAGTCATTTGTGATTTTAATATGTTTTAGGATACTTTTAGAAAAAGAATTTTATGTATTGCATTAAGGATTCGGATAATTATTTCTCGATTTATAAATTGTTCAAGTTTTTATATGTTTCAATACTATAAGGCCCCCTAATTGTCCCAAGACCCTGAAATTTTAATATGTTATATATAATGACAATAGTTACAGCATATTAAAATTTCGAATCGATAGGTCTACAGGAAGTCTTCATATAAGGCCACACATGGTGTTTTTAAAAATTAAAAAAAAATCCAGTTCAAAAACCTGACAACCGATTTGATAAAATTTTAGTATGTTGTAGTACGCAATGATACACTTCGAACAGAGTATAACACTAATCCATGCATTGAAATTTTCCTCCCCCTTTTCACTTTGAACGGTTTTATTTGTATACGACCCCCCTAACTGTACTAAGAATTCAATACAATTCTTATTTGACTGTAAAATATCTTTTGAAGTTTTTGTATTTGGACTGTTGATTTTCCTTAGTTATTAGTTTTCTAAAAACTTTTGTCAACGAGGAAATTTTGATTTAAAAATCCCAAGTTAAAAGACAAGGTTAAGTCACCCATGCTAGTTTACAGCGAACCGCATTTTATTTATTTCAGTTTGGTGTTTTTGAAATCGTTCAAAAAACATTTATTTTTAAAAATACTTTTGTCCATTATTCTAAGCTGGCACCATGGTAAAAGTGTTGTCGAGACATCCTCAATCGTTCTGTAGAAATTTAACTTTAATGAAATTTAAAAGAACGAGCGAGAAAAATTCCAAAAATCAAATCATTACGTGAAAACTGAAACAAAAGCAGTAACTTGAAATCATAACGTTACTGCTTTTGTTTTAACGCTTCCATTTTCTTAATAATATTTAAAACTGAAGCTGATCTAACAGTCTAATATAGCACTAGACCTCTTAGGTCGAGATAAGATATTTTTGGCTTATTTACAATGAAAATTTTATTAAGAACTTGTGGCGAGCTTAGTCACCAGTATAATAGTTTAATAATTCAAATAGGGTATAAATAATGACAAGCATTTTTCGGGTAATATACTCTTAGGACGTTACAGTTAGGACACATTTCTAGAACCAAGACCCCAAGTAGAATTTTGAGTCGCATGACCTTCAGATCGGTATTGCCCCGTGGCTCGGACATGCCACATTGGTGAACCGGTATACAAACACGCACCTTCACTACCATATGCAAGATAAGGGTCTTCTAAACTTTTTCATTAGTATTTTACATAGGTCATCGGCCCTCTTTAAAAAATCCGAATATATTAAGAAAAAATATTTCTAAATGAAAATCTAACTAAAATTTTACAGCTGGTTCCACTCCAGCGGCAAATCCAGGATTTGATTATGAGGGGGGGGACGGCTATGAAATTTCAATATCAAAATCGTCTTCTAATATCATAAAGGGGGAAGTCTGGGGGTCCTCCCCATAAAAACTTTTGGAAATTTAAGTCTAAAAAGCAGGTTTTCAACTCGTTTTGGTACACCTAATCCTACACCTATCCTACTCAGTTTGTACCACGAATTCGAGACGGACCACCATGTATTTTGTGATTAAATATGAATCGTCAGTTTGAAGAAGGGAATAATAAGTCCAAAAATCAAGTTTTGAGAAAATCGATAAAAAGGAATGTAATTTTCATTGTTTGGATAGCGATTTCACAACTTCAAGGGGCAATATCTCCCTATATGAGTTAGTTATTTTCTCCCTCTTTTCACCCATGTGTAGGGCAAAGCTTATAGATTGTTTTGTGCACAAAAAGTCAATTTGTCATTTTTTGGACTTATTCCCTTCTTCAAACTGGCGATTCATATAAACCACGTGATCTAAAAAGTCTTTCAAACCAAAGCAAAGTTAAGGAATTATATTATTCGAGCTGTATCTAGTCAAAATATCCAAAACTAAGCATCAAAAAATAAAACCATCCTGCCGACCGACCTGCCATCTAGTGATAAAAAGTAGATAATGTAAAACGTAGATAAATATGCGTTTGAAAAGTGAAAAATGACCATTTTAAAGCTCGACTTTAAGGGGGATTTTTTCTATTTGGGACTCAATAACCATTATATTTGATTCAACCATCATAAAACCTGTATTTTTCTGAGTAAAATGGCTTTTATTCCATGATAGTCCAGTAACTTTGTCGCCTGAAAGCATGGGGTCGTATGCGTCAAATCCGGTAGTTCTGATTTTTTGCAGACTTGTTTATGATGTTGGCCTAATGAATAATCCAAGTTTTCGACCTCGAGGGCCGAACGCAACTTTGTCAAAAATCGAAAAAACCGCGGAAAAATCGAGTTTTTTTCAAATTTTGGCGATTTTAACCCTAAAGGACTAGTTTTTGAAAAAACTTTTTAATTACAAAGTTAAAGAAAACAAAATTTCCTTCAAAATGCACTATTTAACTTTGATTTTATGATGAAAGGTATTGATGCTAGAGCGCGCTGAAAAACATCGATTTTTTGCCTTTCCGCAAAAAAAAAAAGGAAAACGCCCAATTCTACCCTCTACAAAATGAAAACTATTTATGTTATCAACAAAAATTTTAAACCACGTGAAAGAGCATTTAATTTTCTATAAATAACATGCTTTTCATTGTCATTTTTTAAGAAAGGAGGAGGGAGGGAAGCAAAGATCGATATCAAAATTCTCGCACCTCGCAGACCGAACGGACTTACGCGGTTGTTAATCTGCAATTTGCGCTTTATTTCCGGTATATTAACAATAAAATGGTTTGTTTTGGATTCATTGATGACAAAGCATGCTTAAAAAAAATAAATTTTTAATTTTATTTATGAAATATTGGGTGTTTTAGGCGTAATTTCGATCAATATTTTAAATTCATATATTAAATTATGAGAGTGTTTTGAGGAACGATTTTATATGTTTTTTGCATCGCTAAATCAGAATTTTAAGTTTATTTTCAATTTTAAAGTTATCTTCACATCAAAAATTGCCAAAAATCTTAAATTTTTGCTCTTTTGTTAGGTTTTTCATCGATTTTTTAATCAAATATTCATTTTATGAAAAATACCATGCAACCAAATTAAAGAACGTAAAATTTCCTATCAGATTCACTGGTTTATTTTTATTTTGCGATGAGTGGTGTACGTTTTATAGCATTTTGAAGTTAAGCAATTTTTCGTTTTTGTGTGAAGTCAGGAAACAGCTGTAATTTAGTGCGCTCTAAAATCAATACCTTTCATCATAAAATCAAAGTTAAATAGTGCATTTTGTAGGAAATTAAATTTACTTTCATGTGGTATAAACTATTTGTCAGTAACTTGTATTTATGTTGAGCTGTAGTGGGGTAAATCTAGCGTTCACCACTTTTTTGTTCAAAAACAAAAAAAAACGCTACACTTCAAAACGCTATAAAATGTACACTGCTCATCGCAAAATAAAAATAAACCAGTGCATCTGATAGGAAATTTTACGTTCTTTAATTTGGTTGCATGGTATTTTTCATAAAATGAATATTTGATTAAAAAATCGATGAAAAACCTAACAAAAGAGCAAAAATTTAAGATTTTTGGCAATTTTTGATGTGAAGATAACTTTAAAAATGAAAATAAACTTAAAATTCGGATTTAGCGATGCAAAAAACATATAAAATCGTTCCTTAAAACACTCTCATAATTTAATATATGAATTTAAAATATTAATCGAAATTACGCCTAAAACACCCAATATTTCATAAATAAAATTAAAAATTTATTTTTTTAAGCATGCTTTGTCATCAATGAATCCAAAACAAACCATTTTATTGTTAATATACCGGAAATAAAGCGCAAATTGCAGATTAACAACCGCGTAAGTCCGTTCGGTCTGCGAGGTGCGAGAATTTTGATATCGATCTTTGCTTCCCTCCCTCCCC
Organism: Tetragnatha versicolor; assembly: GCA_024610705.1. Classification (NCBI taxonomy): domain Eukaryota; kingdom Metazoa; phylum Arthropoda; class Arachnida; order Araneae; family Tetragnathidae; genus Tetragnatha; species Tetragnatha versicolor. The sequence goes on along the minus strand of JANDEH010000024.1, from coordinate 5,510,274 downwards.
CCTTCTTAAAAAATGACAATGAAAAGCATGTTATTTATAGAAAATTAAATGCTCTTTCACGTGGTTTAAAATTTTTGTTGATAACATGAATAGTTTTCATTTTGTAGAGGGTAGAATTGGGCGTTTTCCTTTTTTTTTGCGGAAAGGCAAAAAATCGATGTTTTTGAGCGCGCTCTAGCATCAATACCTTTCATCATAAAATCAAAGTTAAATAGTGCATTTTGAAGGAAATTTTGTTTTCTTTAACTTTGTTATTAAAAAGTATTTTCAAAAACTAGTCCTTTAGGGTTAAAATCGCCAAAATTTGAAAAAAACTCGATTTTTCCGCGGTTTTTTCGATTTTTGACAAAGTTGCGTTTGGCGCTCGAGGTCGAAAACTTGGATTATTCATTAGGCCAACATCATAAACAAGTCTGCAAAAAATCAGATCTACCGGATTTGACGCATACGGTGATGTATAAAGTTACTGGACTATGAATTTAACTTAAACCATTTAATCGCTGTTCCGTAGAACATCGATGGCTGCTATAAAAATTCAAATAAAGATAAAAAATAAAAATTTGTGGTTTTGGACTCTCTAATGATATAAGAATCAACACACAAAAAATCATTCGATTATAAAATGGTCGAGCGACCAAATTTACTTTTTCTGGATCACTTGATATGGATTGACCCTATACCGTTATTAATAGCCGTGAGAATTTCAAACTAACATTTCTATCGGCATATCCTCTTATTTATAAATTCGCTTGTTCATCCAACCTCTTGGAGAACTTGATAACAAGGATTCAACGATAAAAGCTGTGATGACCCAGAAAAATTTTTTAAATCTATACATTACTTTTATTTATTAAAAAAGTGGTGGTTTTATTTTAATTACTAGGGACTAGGGATGTCAAAAAATAACCGGTTTTTTAAAAACCGGTTATTTTGGTTTCGGTTTTCGGTTTTAACCGGTTATTTTCTTTCTCCGGTTTAACCGGTTCGGTTTTTTTCAAATTCAACAACCGGACAAAAAATAACCGGAAGGAATTCTGGCCAAAATAGAAATTTCAATTCAGTTAAAAATTTCCTTATTATTAATTTAGATAAAATGTTGCTGTTTAGTACTATTTCCATTACCGGGAGTAATGAGATAAGTTAACCGATTAATTTGCGATGGTTAAAAAATAACCGAAAAACTAGGTTTTTCATTCATTTCATTTCTTAATCGATTTAATGGATACTATCAGTTTTAGGTCTCACATCCAGAGAAAAAAATCAGTTTTTAATTAGATTTTTCTTTCGATTTAAACAATTAGGCCATTATAATATTTAAACTGAAAAAATAATGAATATTTTGTGCATTCTGAGATGTCAATCTATGACTAACAATTTTGAAACAAAACAAGTGTGGTGAACTTAGTCACCAGTATAATAGTCAAATAATTCAATTGGGGTTTTAATACCGCCTGAAGCTACATAGAGGAACTTATGAGTCGTATGCACTTCGGATCAATATCGCCGCGTGGCTCATATATGCCACAAAAGTTTAAAAATAACCGACAACACCGGTTTTTTTCACAACCGGGAAGAAAAACGGTTTTACAAAACCGGGGAAAAAACTGTTTGTTTTAAGGACATGTTTCAGGGTTTTTTTTTTCGATTTAACCCAAAAATACCATTATTTTAACGAAAAAAGAATGTTTTGTGCTTTCTGAGATGCTAATATTATATCATTAACAATTTATATATGAAATAAGTTTAAAAATAACCAATAACAACGGTTTTTCTTCAGATGCTTAAATTTTTTAAATGTTTTTTGATAAAATATTTGGGGCTAACAACCGGAGAAACCCAAAAAACCACTGTTTGAACTGAATTAAAATATGGATATTTAATGCTTTCTGAAATGCTATATAAAAATAACCGATAACACCGGTTTTTTAATTAAATTTTTCAGAGGGGGTTTCTCTAACACCGGTTTTTTTCACAACCGGAGAAAAAACCGGTTTTTTAATTAGATTTTTCAAGGGGGTTTCTCTCGTTTTAACCCATAAAGGCCACTACTTGAACTGAGCAAAAAAAATGAATATTTTGTGCTTCTGAAATGCTATATAAAAATAACCGATAACACAGGTTTTTTTTTTCACAACCAGAGAAAAAACCGGTTTTTAATTAGATTTTTCAGGGGGGTTTCTCTCGTTTTAACCCATAAAGGCCACTACTTGAACTGAACAAAAAAATGAATATTTTGTGCTTTCTAAAATGCTATATAAAAATAACCGATAACACCGGTTTTTTTCACAACCAGAGAAAAAACCGGTTTTTTAATTAGATTTTTCAAGGGGGTTTCTCTCGTTTTAACCCATAAAGGCCACTACTTGTACTGAACAAAAAAAATGAATATTTTGTGCTTTCTGAAATGCTATATAAAAATAACCGATAACACCGGGTTTTTTTTCACAACCGGAGAAAAAACCCGTTTTTTAATTAGATTTTTCAGGGAGTTTCTCTTGTTTTAACCCATAAAGGCCACTACTTGAACTGAACAAAAAATATGCATATTTTGTGCTTTCTAAAATGATATATAAAAATAACCGATAACACCTATTTTTCTTTAATTTACCACTGGAAATTCTAAATTTAATGCACTCTGGGTAGATAATCGTTTTCATCTTATAAAGGGGTTTTTGTTCGTTTCATTACGTTCTTCAACTGTGAGGGCAAACATAAAGGTATATTTTCTTCACCTGATGCGTGAATATATGGTTGTTGGCTAAGTGATAGTGTCTAACGATTGTTAAACGGGATGTTCATGTGACGCGCTGGTGTGTTGTATTTAGAGCGTTCTTTACTCTTGGTTCATCAAAGTTTATGTCAAGTGTTTGGACTTGTAAAATTTCATGACTTGAGAGCGAACGCGCTTCACCGGTGATTCCTTCTACTCTCCATGCCGCGCAAACGGACGACGACGCGGCATAGTGAAGAGCGATACGACCGTACTCGTTTCGTTTTATTTTAAGGCTCTTAATTAGTATCTAATAAGTATTGGATATACATGTGTTTTACATCTTTGGATAGGTAGTCAAAAAGGCTTCAGGAAAAAGTCTATTACTAAGCTGTGTCATTATTGGTTTTTTGATTTATTCGAGGAAAACTGTAAAATATCCTTATCGAATAAACTTCTTTGTACTTGTTGTATATCTTTGAAATTTTAATATGTTGTGCGCCTTTGATAGACAATTAAAACGGCGTATTACATTAAGGTTTCACTTCATAAGAAAGACCTCAAATTGCGTCCGAAGGTTGTCCGTAATATCCTTAAAAAACCTTATAATATAAATAAATAAATCAATAGTCAATGATACATTGTAGTATTTTACTAGAATTACAACATATTAAAATTTCGTTAAAATCGCGCAATAATTTATATACTTTTTAAGAGTTTGAAAAAAAAGTACTGTTTACTCGAAAAAAATACAAGTCCACAAATTGCTAATAAATCGATAATTATTATTTTTAAAAAAATTTTGAATTTTTTTATGAGTAAAGAACACTTGTGGCAAGGTTTTTCCAGAATTACGGGCTTCGATGTTGATTCTGATGTCATCCAGGATTTTTTGAAGTAGAATAGAGTCTACTGGTCCTAAACGGGAACGACCGGTAATAATTCCCAATTTTGAGATCGCGATTTGTTTACTTTTTCTTTTAGACTCATGTGCTTTATATCGTTGGAAAGCTTATCGAATGCCTTTTTATAAATTGGAAATTTTTAGAGGACCGTCTCCATATTGCGTTCATAATTTAGGGTCAAAGATTTTTCGTTTTACTTCGAATTTTCTCCTAAAATAATGCCAGTCATTTGTGATTTTAATATGTTTTAGGATACTTTTAGAAAAAGAATTTTATGTATTGCATTAAGGATTCGGATAATTATTTCTCGATTTATAAATTGTTCAAGTTTTTATATGTTTCAATACTATAAGGCCCCCTAATTGTCCCAAGACCCTGAAATTTTAATATGTTATATATAATGACAATAGTTACAGCATATTAAAATTTCGAATCGATAGGTCTACAGGAAGTCTTCATATAAGGCCACACATGGTGTTTTTAAAAATTAAAAAAAAATCCAGTTCAAAAACCTGACAACCGATTTGATAAAATTTTAGTATGTTGTAGTACGCAATGATACACTTCGAACAGAGTATAACACTAATCCATGCATTGAAATTTTCCTCCCCCTTTTCACTTTGAACGGTTTTATTTGTATACGACCCCCCTAACTGTACTAAGAATTCAATACAATTCTTATTTGACTGTAAAATATCTTTTGAAGTTTTTGTATTTGGACTGTTGATTTTCCTTAGTTATTAGTTTTCTAAAAACTTTTGTCAACGAGGAAATTTTGATTTAAAAATCCCAAGTTAAAAGACAAGGTTAAGTCACCCATGCTAGTTTACAGCGAACCGCATTTTATTTATTTCAGTTTGGTGTTTTTGAAATCGTTCAAAAAACATTTATTTTTAAAAATACTTTTGTCCATTATTCTAAGCTGGCACCATGGTAAAAGTGTTGTCGAGACATCCTCAATCGTTCTGTAGAAATTTAACTTTAATGAAATTTAAAAGAACGAGCGAGAAAAATTCCAAAAATCAAATCATTACGTGAAAACTGAAACAAAAGCAGTAACTTGAAATCATAACGTTACTGCTTTTGTTTTAACGCTTCCATTTTCTTAATAATATTTAAAACTGAAGCTGATCTAACAGTCTAATATAGCACTAGACCTCTTAGGTCGAGATAAGATATTTTTGGCTTATTTACAATGAAAATTTTATTAAGAACTTGTGGCGAGCTTAGTCACCAGTATAATAGTTTAATAATTCAAATAGGGTATAAATAATGACAAGCATTTTTCGGGTAATATACTCTTAGGACGTTACAGTTAGGACACATTTCTAGAACCAAGACCCCAAGTAGAATTTTGAGTCGCATGACCTTCAGATCGGTATTGCCCCGTGGCTCGGACATGCCACATTGGTGAACCGGTATACAAACACGCACCTTCACTACCATATGCAAGATAAGGGTCTTCTAAACTTTTTCATTAGTATTTTACATAGGTCATCGGCCCTCTTTAAAAAATCCGAATATATTAAGAAAAAATATTTCTAAATGAAAATCTAACTAAAATTTTACAGCTGGTTCCACTCCAGCGGCAAATCCAGGATTTGATTATGAGGGGGGGGACGGCTATGAAATTTCAATATCAAAATCGTCTTCTAATATCATAAAGGGGGAAGTCTGGGGGTCCTCCCCATAAAAACTTTTGGAAATTTAAGTCTAAAAAGCAGGTTTTCAACTCGTTTTGGTACACCTAATCCTACACCTATCCTACTCAGTTTGTACCACGAATTCGAGACGGACCACCATGTATTTTGTGATTAAATATGAATCGTCAGTTTGAAGAAGGGAATAATAAGTCCAAAAATCAAGTTTTGAGAAAATCGATAAAAAGGAATGTAATTTTCATTGTTTGGATAGCGATTTCACAACTTCAAGGGGCAATATCTCCCTATATGAGTTAGTTATTTTCTCCCTCTTTTCACCCATGTGTAGGGCAAAGCTTATAGATTGTTTTGTGCACAAAAAGTCAATTTGTCATTTTTTGGACTTATTCCCTTCTTCAAACTGGCGATTCATATAAACCACGTGATCTAAAAAGTCTTTCAAACCAAAGCAAAGTTAAGGAATTATATTATTCGAGCTGTATCTAGTCAAAATATCCAAAACTAAGCATCAAAAAATAAAACCATCCTGCCGACCGACCTGCCATCTAGTGATAAAACGTAGATATAAAACCAGTTCCTGACCAAAGAAACAGAGATTTTCAGCACGGCTCGCACACGTGAGCGAGAAATAGAAAGCATACGCTCAGCACGTGTGAGAGCCATGCTAAGGAGGGAAGGGGTCGTTAATCTTATAAAATCATAAAATTAATTTCAGTTTTTATGAAATTCAACAATCGCCGAAAATAAACGGCGGAAATTCTGACTCTAAAATTTTAAATAACTTGAAACGATGAGATTGTATCGGTCCGGTTTTTTTTCAAATTCAACAATCAACATTCTTCGGAAAAAATTGAGTCAAAAATTAAATTTCAATTACTTGAAATTATAGAGGTGTATCGGTCCGTTTTTTTAATTCAACAACCGGCTGAAGCCTGGTTATAAAACTGAAATTTTAAAAACTTAAAAAATGTGAGTGTACCGGTCCGGTTCTTAAAAATTCTAAACCGGTGGAAAAAACCGGCTAAAATTCTGATTCAATATCCAAAACTTAAATTGCTATAAAAGATGAGAGTTCAGTTAAGTGTCCCTTATATATATGACATGAAATTTTTTTTTGCGAATTTGAAAACGGTTACCTCTACTATTTTTTTTGTAAATGCCTAGACCACCTATTAAGATGTAAATTATATCCCTCTACGATATAATATTAACTCGTGCAAAATGTCAATTGATGGTCAAACAAGCTAAATTACCGGCACGCGCCCGCTATTACTCACCACTTTTTTTTCTTTTTCCTACTTTTTGCAGGATTTTAAATATTTTTGGCAATGGAAATGTTATATTAATCGGTTTGAATTGTCGTCTACCGCTAAAGTTTAACTTGACGAATATTAAAAAACAGCACAGCAAAAATTTATCAATTACATGGGAACTTATAGATCTAGCAATCCAGGTAACTAGAATCGCCAACTAAGAAAATTGTGTACAATACTGGAAAAAAAAATCGACTCAGACCCTTTATCTCCGGAACGGCTTGTGATATAAAAACAAATAAGGTGTCATTTTTCATGATTTGAAGTATTCTATATACAGAAAATTTTTTAAGTTCTTAGGGGGTCGTCTTCATATTAAACGAAGCACCAACTTTCGTTTTTCCTATGGGCGACATCAAAGATTAATCCAGATTCTGAAAGAGCACCCTCTAAAACCCCCTAAAACCAGTTTTCATGTCATTTGGTCCCCAAATGAAGCCAGGAGTGGGGGTTGAAGTTCGTTGAATTTACGTTGAAATCTCGTTTTTCATAGATTTTGATCCTTACAACCATTAACCCCACGCACACAGTAGGAAATTTCAATTAGAAAAATTTGCGCCAATCTCATATCGCCAAAGACATACAACTTATAAAAATTACAGTAACCTTACGGTAACCATAATCTACTAACTGAAATCAACACATTTATTGTTTAAACCTTGATGTTGAACGTAGCCGTGTGGCCTAACGGCTAGTGTGCCTGGTCGCAAATCTCTACCGCCAAGTTCGAACCGCATAGCTTCCGTGTTCTTGTTTTGCTTTTGGAAGTTAGTGTATGCCTCGAACTTAAACTACCGATAGAGTTAGAATTAATAAGCTCTTATTTTTTACTCTATTAATTTCAGAAAAAGGAAAATTAACCTATTTTTTGTGCATGTAATATTTTGTATTTGTTTTTAAATTTTGATGATATTTTTAAATAAAAGTTTACAAATTAAAAATCCTAAAAATTACAATTTTTTCAGATGAAAAAATTTTGAAACAATACTTAACACTTACTTTTGAAACAATACTTAATTATTCGACTAAAAATTTCACCTGCATTATATTTGAAATGTTTTTGAATTACGCGAATAAAGTTTCAAAAAAGAGTATTCGATATAAAGATTCGAATTCATGACAGATTTCATGCAGATATTTGTGGATTTAAATATAAATCTAAGGTCAAGAAAAGTCGTCTCTACATAAGGACGGTCTCTTCTTACATGCATTGTTTATTAAAAGAAATTCAACGTTTTATCTTTGATATTAAATGTTATCAAGACATGAATTAATTTAACCAGGACACAAATATTATCGTGTTGCTGAATTTTGGATCACACGTCTTTCCCATATGATGCACCCCAGGCTTAACACCATCGTTTTGCCTATAACTGACTCATCCAAGGGTTGCACCAGCCACCTACCCCTACAGTAGTTTTCAGGAGTAAGGCAAGCAGCGTACTAAATCTATCCTACGCAGCCAAAGAGCTCAATTCTTGGAATAAAAGTTGACTTACATAATTAACTAATAATAAATAAAATAGTGGTGACTACAAAATAAAAGATTAACACTATAATAACAATTTAGCTACCACTTTTTAATTTAATGTTATTTTTTAATCCTATAGTCAAAGTCAATCATTTCTTGCATTCAACCTGGAATTGGTAGAACAGTAGATCCATCCGCTATTGTCACCAAATATATGGGTGATATCGTTGGTTCTTACCGGTATCGGATTTAGAAACTAATTTTGAAAACTTTGAACTATTTTAAGTGGGAAAGATGAGGTTAAATAGACATAGGAACTTGAACAGGATGAGTTTGAAAAATTTAACATTAATTAATATGCTGATTTTTATTCAGGCTCAAGAAAAATCAGCATGCCAATTAACGTTAAAATTTAAAAACACAAACAGAAAAAAATATCCAACCCCTAAAATAAAACTCCAATATCCCTTTCCAATCACCCCCCCCAAATTTTCGGCAGTAAAAAACGTTCTCAACTCCTCTCACCCCTAAAAAATATTCCCTCTCTCTCACTCACTCACTTTATGGTAATTATTAAAACTTTAAAAAGAATAAAATAAACTTTTTGAAAATTTATCAATGGCCACACGATGATGCATTTTTAATTGTTTCCTTAAAACCCCAATTGTTTAAAATATCAAGAAGCTTCAAATCGTCGATATGATTAAAGTTAATTAATTTTAATTCATCAAGTTTATTAATTTTGAAATTTAATGATTGACTAGTCAACATGTTTCATATTTATATTTTGGTATCTTATTCATCAAGCACATAGGTTCAGAAACTTCAATGTTTATCCTTAAAAATTAATAAACTCTGTATCCATCCTAATGAAACATAACTCGCGCGCGCGTAATTAATTATTAAAAAAATGACTGCAGAATCATTAAAATCAGTATTTGAAAATTTTTCTACTAAGCAAATTTTAAACTTTGTAATTGCTTTTATTTTTCAAGATAAGTTAGTTTTCGTAAGTGGAAATTGAAAATTATTAGAAACATCGATTAAATATTAATGCTAAAAATACCTCAAAAAATCAATCAAACTATCTGTATTTTTAAGTATTTTTATAGGAATTTTTGAGCCGCAAAAGCCTGATTTATTGTTTCATTAATTAGTTAAATTTCTAGCTCTTATTAACAAAACCACTTTGATAATTTAGCGTGATCATTTAATACCTTTATCTAAATTTTTATTCCCTTTTTCCAGAATTAAAAAAAATTTATTTTTAAATAACTCTCAATTAATTATTATTATTTGTAAACAAACGGCAATAAAAATTGTATAAATTTGTTTTAAAGGCTATAGATTTGAAAAAAAGTATTCAACATCTATTCATCTTTGTGTTTGCCTGTATCCCTACAGGTTAACCTTGAACAATGAGACATGCGGAATTGCGGGGCAGAACCTGCAACCTAGCGATCACGAGCTTTTTACTAAGTGGGCCAAGTGGGCTACACTTTAGGGTATTCTAATTGGGAGACGAAATTGCGCCAAAATATAGATAAATAGCCAAATCTGCTTTAACTTTTGTAGGAATTGTGCCAAAACACAGATAAGTAGCCAAATCTGTTCTAACTTTACTAGAGAATTTTAAACAATTGTCGCCAATCTTTCCTCTTTGAAGTTAAATTACCAAAGTTTTCAAACCCCCTTCCTGGCTTTGTTTGACCCCCAAAAAACACGAAACTTGGTTTTTGGGGGTTTTAGAGGGTGCTCTTTCAGAATCTGGAAAAATCTTTGATGTCGCCCATAGGAAAAACGAAAGTTGGTGCTTCGTTTAATATGAAGACGACCCCCTAAGAACTTGAAAAGTTTTCTGTATATAGAATACTTCAAATCATGAAAAATGATACCTTATTTGTCTTTATATCACAAGCCGTTCCGGAGATATAGGGTCTGAGTCGATTTTTTTTTCCAGTACTGTACCTTCACTTCGCTAACTTCTTTTAAATGCGGTAGACGACATTTCAGACCGCGTATTGGCCATTTCAATGGAAAAAAATATAAAAAAATCCTGGAAAAAGTAGGAAGAAAGTGGTGAGTATTAGCGGGCGCGTGCCGGTAGTTAAGCTTGTTTGACCATCTTCAAATGAGATTTGGTACGGGTTAATATTATTGTTAAGGGATGAAATTTCATATCTGAATAGGTCAAGGCATTTATATAAAAAGTAGAGGGTAACCGTTTTTAAATTTGCAAAAAAAAATTCTGCTATAAAAGGGACACCCTTATGAGAGTGTATCGGTTCGGTTTTCTTCAAAATTCAACAACCGGCTGAAAGTCTAGCTCAAAAGCTAAATTTTATACCTTAAAAAGATGAGGGTGTATACTGGCTGGTTTTTTTTAACTTAACAACCGGTGTAAAAAAACGGCTAAAATTCTGTCTCAAAATTTAAAACTTAAATTGCCTGAAAAGATGAGAGTGTATCGGTCCGGTTTTCTTTAAAATTCAACAACCGGCTGAAAGTCAAGCTAAAGAACTTAAATTATAGTAATACCTTAAACCTTAAAAAAAGGGTGTACTGGTCCGGTTTTTTAAAATTCAACAACCGTTGTAAAAAACCGGCTATAATTCTGACTCTAAAACTTAAATTGCTTGAAAAGATGAGAGTGCATCGGTCTGGTTTTCTTTAAAATTCAACAACCAGCTGAAAAAAAACCGGCTGAAAGTCAAGCTAAAAAACATAAATTTCAATACCTTAAAAAGGTAAGGGTGTACTGGTCCGGTTTTTAAAAAATCAACAACCGGTGTAAAAAACCGGTAAAATTCTGATTCAAAATCTAAAACTTAAATTGCTTGAGTTGATGAGAGTGTATCGGTCCGTTTTTTTTTAATTTAACAACCGGTGAAAAAAATCGGCTATTATTCTGACTCAGCTAAAAACTATAATTTTAATTACTTGAAACGATAAGATTGTATCGGCCTGTTTTTTTTTTTACATTCAACAAACGCCGGAAAAAAACGACTGAAATTCAGACTCAAAACAATTTAACTTGGAAAACTGTATTAAAATGTTCTCCCGGTTGATGAAGAATTCAAAGTTTTCCCCATTGCAGGAACCGAATAAAAACCGATGGCTTATGACCAAATCTTTGAAAATCTATGTTTTTTTTCTATGCATGATTATTAGTAATCATCCAAACAACAACAGATCGGTTTTTATTTTGACAAACCGTTATTGTAATGCATTTCAAGTGTAGGAAAAACCGGTTTTTCGGTTTTTTAAATAACCGGTTATTTTGGTCGGTTTAAACCGAGCGGTTTAACCGAGAGGAAAAATAAACCGGTTAACCGAAAACCGGTTATTTTGAAAATTTTGACATCCCTAGTTCTTAGGATTTTACACCATATTTTACATTAAATTCCAAGTAGAATCATAAATTTTAAAACGTAGTTAAGATCACAAAATATTTGATTTTTCATCTAAAATTCACTTGAAAATAATCGCTGACAAATAGATTACCATTTAGAATTAATTGAACATTTATTAAAATGTATTCAGTTAAATGAAACCTGATTCTAAAACGCCGATTAGCTACAGACACCCACAAGAACGTGTCCGTAGGTACAACACTTATGGTGTCCGAAGGTACAACATGAGGTGTTTTTGCATTCAAAGTTCTATAAAAGATAAAAGAATTGAGATCTGACGATTTCCAATATCAAAAATAAAAGTTAAAATCTTGGGGATTCCCCCCATGTATCCCATTTTATCATGTCATAATTAAAGGGGAAGAAAAGAGTTAATGTAGTGATGCACTAAAAAAAACTTTGAGCACCTAAAAACAGTAAATTTATTATATAAAATTTAAATAATATTTTAAAGAGCTGATTTCACGTTAGCAACTAGATAGCATCTGTTTACATTCAAAATCGACCACAAATTCAAATTTACATTTTTTCCCGAATTTTAAAATGAGGTGGCTGAAGGTACAACCGTCCGTAGGTACAACACTCTCCCCTATATATTATAATCAGTTATTTTTATAAAAAAGGAAAAGAAAACCAGATCACACACAAATCCGAGCCTCAAAATAATCCGAATACTTATTTAGAATAGAGAGATTAAAACGTAACTTACCTTGTAGTACCTATGAAAAAATATCTATCCAAGATTTTTTTTTTACCAGTGTATGCTTGATGGTTCAAGCAATTATTATTAGTAATCTGTGTCTTTTTAGCGTCGCCAACTACGGTGATAATTTAATTTTAAGCAATGCGACATTTATACATACTATAGTACGGGAGCTGGCGTTAAATTTCAAGAATTCATCTGCTCGTACACGATTTTAATTTTACAGGATAGTGTTAGTGGTGCTGATCACAGAATCGAGCGTCAGCTGGTCAGATATCGGTGGGTTGAGCTTGGGGATGGGGTCAAAGGTACAAAAGTACAAAAATAAATTCATCTGCCCGTGGATGAAACTTTGCGGAGATAGTAGTTTAAACCTTTCTGATTACAAAAATGACCCTCAGCTGGCTGGGTGGCGGTGGAATGACTGTCAGCTGGTCAAGTGAACTTGCAATTAAAAAATTTATCTGACAAAGCAAGAAAATTGGTAGGAAATCAATCTCTGTAACATAAATAACAACGAGTATCTAGTTCAACAGATATTAATTCATGAGTTGCTAGTGTAAGTTGAAGACTAGTAACTCGTTATTACTTCATGTAACAGAGATTGACAACCCTACCAAGTTTCATGCATTGTCAGATCAATTTTTTGTTTGCAAGTTCAAGTGACCAGCTGACGGTCATTCCACCACCACCTAGCCAGCTGACGGTCATTTTTGTAATCAGGAAGAACTAAACTATCATCTCCAGTAAGTTTCATTCACGAGCAGATGAATTTAATTTTTACTTTTTTGCCCACTTCGAAACCCTCCCCACGCTCAGCCCACACCTACCTGACCAGCTGACGCGTGATTTTGTGATCAGCACCACTAACACTATCCGTTCATATTAAAATCATGTACGAGCAGATGAATTTTTCATTTTAACGCCAGCTCCCGTACTACTAGGTTATTTCGCCAAAAATAGCCTATTGTAAATTGTAACATAGCCAGCCTTATACTTATCTTAGCCCTTTCAATACGGCAAAAAATCAGTTTAGTGCGTTTTATTACCACGGGAACAGTTATTTCTCCTCTGAGTGATTTTTTACGATGAAATAACTTTGCTTTCCGAAGGTCTAAGAGACGCATAAACGATCCCATAACGACGTTTTAACAACAACAGTGATGTTGCAAGCTAATGTTTAAACTTATTGACGGGAAAGTATATTTCCTGCCCCGCCGTATTGAAAGGGTTAACGTAAGTATCTGCATGAATTCTAACAGATATCACACCCTCTTTCTTTCCAGGAACCGAATCCCTATGTACGCAACACAGTGTCCCGCCCGAGTCCCAGTCAAGTCACCCCCCTCACAAGTGGACTGACCCAAGAAACAACAGTAAACCAATACGGTGATAGCCCCGCCCACCGTACAAGCTTAAAACAACTTTTCACCTTAACCGTCCTCATCTCCCATTGGTCAAGACTCCAGGCGCCTCCATTGGACGAAAGTGTTGTCCCAGCATCTCATTTGATCAAATCCATCATCGGATAATGTAAAGAGTGTTCATTGGACAACGATACCTTCTTTTTACTTGGGGGATTTTATAGGGGAATTAGGGTGCGTCTAGAGTTTTACAATCGGCACGACAACGCTCCTTCGGGCAGTGAGGGGAGAAAAGATCTCTATCTCCCTCATCTCTTTGTCAAGTTAGAGGAATTCCCCTAGCATCCCCTTCAGAGGAGGGAATTCTCTTGTTCGCTAATTGACCCCACCAAAAAACCGGTATCTTAAAAAAGGCCATCGTAAAACTATATACTCTATTCATTTTGAACTGGCGCCTGATGAACAGTGCTTTCCCCCTCGCTAGATGCGTAACCATGGTTACACTCTTCGCGCAGCCAATAGTAAGCCTTCTTCGTCGCTCTGAAGTTGATAGTTGCCATAGTTACTAATTCGGTGGGGAGAAGGAAATATTTTCGGGCGCCAGTTCAAAATGAACAGAGTATGGACGCACTCTTAATGTGACTTTTTCATGTTTTTTATAGACTACTAAGCATGTGATACCTATGTGTGATTTTCTTTAATATATTGACTCATGAAAGATTTATAAAAAAATGAAGAATTTGTTGTTTTCCTTTAATTTTTGGTAAGTTTTCTCATTTTTCTAATTTGATATCGAGTTGAAATTTATCTTTCCAATCGAATCATGTATGGATAACCCCAGCTAAGGAACCACACCTGTATATCATCAGGAAATCGCCAGTTACCCGGAATTGGACAACGAAAAAAAAACTCCACCCCATGAAATGATCCCCAAATGATGTCAAAGTATTTTCAAGTTCCACCTTTGTTGGAGGGAAGGATAATTGGCGACTTCCCGATGAGATAATGCTCCTTCTTAAAACCCTTAGCCTGACGTTACTTTATATATAGTCTATATAATATATGTTGGAGTGAAAAGAAAGTATGGCAATAAGTGAAGTTATTTTGCATGGTGGAGAAAATTATAAATAATGAAAATTTATGTTTTAAAAAAATAATGGGGGTTTAATTTTTGAACTCTGCTTCATTGCTACTAAGCTACCTTAGGAAGGCAAGTTTATGTTATACTTGTTATCATGAACGCACATGTGGTAAAAAAAGTAAGTTTGCCAAAAAGTTTTCATAAATACAAGTTATATCTCACTGTAACCATTGTCCTCTAATGTAAGATTTTGTAGTGTCATGAAGATCATTATTTTTCAAATTTCACAAAATAAAACTCATCGAATGAACGTCGAATGAGAAATTTTTTCGTGTTCATATTTATAGTCAGTCAAGTCTGAGTAAATCGAAGTTTTCATTTTGATATGGAACTTTTTGTTTCATTTGTAACGACTGAAATCTTTTAATTATGAAATAACAGAAGTACTCATTTCAAACAATTTCAATGTTCACCACTCAACTTAAGTTTATTTTTAATTCATATATAATATCCAATAATTGCAGATTAATGTAAATAATCAATCTTTTCGATTACTTGAAACATACACCTACTAATGTGGTGTTGTATGTGTGCTTAATAATATGAGTTCCCTAAGGAGATCAGAGGCTGAGAAAGCGAGGCAAGAAAAAATGAATAGGATGCACTTATTTTCAGTAAAGAGTTATTGCATAATTTCAAACTTGAGTAAATTTAAGGCTAGGCGTGCACTGAAGACTTTCGTCGCGGCGACCGGAACATAATTGTCTCTCGAGAGAAATGGATTTCTATGACGAGATTTTGGGCAATCGGCCAAGAGTCTCATCGCCTAATGCGCGCGCTCTATAGCTTCTTGCCATAGCCCAAACGACAATTATGTTCCAGTCACCGCGACAAAAGTCTAATTTGCAACCAGTTTGACTATGCGACTTGTGACGTACTCAGATTTGAAAAGTCTTTTTAAGAGTGTATCTTGCCTTTTATACTAATAAATTTTATTAATTTTAATCGAGTGCCAAAATATTTGCTCACTGTAAAATTTGCACTAAAAATGGTATATTTGAGCTCAAAAATGACATATATCATTCTCATTGCGGTTTTTTCACTTTATAGCCAGTATTTTGAATTGATGTCGCATGCGACTTAACGCTTTTCATTAATTTTGTAAACCAGAGTAGTATTCTTAAACGGTGATCCGTGTGTTGGCCCACTTGTTGGAAATCCTTGTGTTATACTATTTTTATGGAGATGGCAGTCACCATTTATACGGGATTATTATTATTATTATTACGGGAGACATAATAAATATACTAACTAAAATCTACCAACGAATTTTTCCTAAAATATTAAAATTAAGTAAATTTCTTCTCTTATTTAGTCGCAGTGAAAGTTCAAAGTGACTCAGTGAATGGTGGTCAGATATTTAATATAATTTAAACTTCCTACCCCGCCTTGGGTCTATTTCACCCCAAACGGACTTTGAGCTTGATATCTCCCATGTACTTTTGTTTTGACAATTTCCAATGCTAGTATTCCTTAATAACGCAAAGTTTTACAATGGGTAAAAATGTTGGAGTTCTAATTCAATTTTAAAGTGTCGTGGGAGTCACAAAATAGTCACATATTCATTAAAATTATTCACATAAATAGTCGCATATTCTCCCTCTGGGGTCTCCTGCGACCCCAGGCATGAATGATGGTAAAACAATATCAAATAAAGCTTGATATTTTCTTTTTTTGTTATATTATTGATAAAACATGTTTTTTATGTTTGTTTATGCTGTTTAGAGATGTATTAGAAAGACATTTTCTTAGAAATTGTCATTTTTTTAATAAAAGGAAGATTGTGGCAAAGTACATTGAATTACTCACTATTTTTTAAATTTTTCATTCAAATTCTAAGAAAAATATGCTATTTATAGAAATCTTTTGATTATCTAACAGTTGCAACAAAAAAAACTCAGACAACTGTCGCTATCACTTCCTGTTGAACAAATTATTTACAAAAACAATATAAATTCATGGCTTGTAAATAGGTTTTTTATTTTCAGTTTTCTTGGAAAAATAAGAATGCTTTCAAAGATTTATGAGTATTTACTTAAATTCAGAATGTGATTTCGAAGAATTAGTAAGAAAAATAACCAATTTCGCTTTGAAAACTTATATAAAACAAGCGAGAAACCTGTCACACCAAATCTGAAGCGATCATTTTTTATAATATTACTATTTCAATTTTAAAAAGGAGTAACGACATTTCACATGTTTCATAACACAAAATAAACTATTCTGGGATGACAGGTAGCTCATAATACAGAAAAGAAAAGATTTTCAGCCTGATAAATCACTAAAATTAACTGATAATTTCTACCCGTTCAAGGCCGGGTGTATCAGCTAGTATACTTTAAGCAGTGTTATTATAACATTAAAAGTTAAACAACTTCATTATAATTAATTTCTGTAATTTAATTGTTGTTTGAAGGTTCAGGTGTTATAAAAAAACGTGTATCGAAAGAAACCAAATAACGCCGTAATAGGACCAAAAAATGAGAAAAATACCAAACAAATTAGAAAAATTGCTCTGAAACATCTTTTTAAAAGTAAAAAAGTGTTAATTATTTTCGATTTAAGGCATTTTTACCCTTTATTTGAGTCATAGGCACATTTTACGCATGGGGTACTATTAGACCCCACGAGGGGAATATGTGACTATTTTTTCAAGAGGGTAGGAAGGTTAAGCTTGGTTGAAGCCAAAATGTTTTGTACATCTTGATTATATTCGATATCATTGGTTAATCTAGTCACGGCGTTATTTATATGTTAAACGCGTTAAGCCGTATGCTGCATTTTAACCAATATTCTTTTGTTTTTCAAAACTGGTGCTTTTATATTAAACAATGGTTTTGCATACAAACAGCAGGATAGCAGTTTCTTGCTAATCTCGTTTAAAAATAAGGTAAAAAAGGAAAATAAAAGGAAGTGAATACACTTTGTTAGGGAGAGGTTAAGAAATACTACGATCGTCCAGTAGTCGGTTCAAATATTACGTAAAGTATGTTGTTTGGTAATTTTGACTTCCCCTGCCCCTTTTCCAGCAAAAATAAGCAAACCGTGAACCCCCATACTCAGTGGCGGCTCGTCCATAGGAGCACAGGAGCACGTTAACACCCAATGAAAAAGTGAACAAAAATCGAATTAAAGATAAAAAAATATCAAAGGAAATATATTCCCAATTTCTTTTTTTTTTGCCCAAAGTTATGTTTCTCTCCCCATCCCTCTCTACTCAATAAGAAAAATTTACTACCGGAAACGCGAAAGAAATCGAAAAAAGACTGAACTCTTATTTTTCTTTTCCATTTAGCACGTGTGAGCGAAAAAAATATGAGAATCCGAAGAAACCCCGACTGTTTGCCGAAGAACATTTTAGCTTACGGCAACGCGCAGGAGATCTCCGCTAGCACAGATTTAGTGTGCCGAGGCTTTCACTTTTAAAGCACATCCTTCTTTTTTGACGTCTAATAGAAGTGATTTTATCGGCTAATTGGAAAGTATGAGTGAGAGCACTCTTTAAACACAATTTAAATCTTTTCATCAAAATATTTTAATGCTTTTGTTATTAATTAGGATGTTTTTTTAAATGATGTCTTTAAGTAAAATTTCCGTGTTTGAGTTAAAGCATCTGTATTTTTCTCAATTGCCACTAGAAAAAAGTTGAAATAAAGAACTTGAGACCAATACCTCATCTGACCATTGTCCAAGTTACAGAAGGAAAAGATAGGGACTTTAAAAGAGAATTTAAAGATGACATTTATGACATAAATGGATTAAATTAATGGAAATTTTCATATAATTGGTGTGAACACCCTATTAATTAACTCACGAGCCGCCACTGCCCATACTAATTACTTAAAGACACTGCCCGACCTAATCCCCCCAAAAGTGTTTTCCTTGTTTAACCCGGGAGCAGTCGCACCTATGAAACGAACGCGGGAACTCGCGGGTGGGTATGTGATACCCAGGGATGGATTCTCGCGTTTTAGCACTCAACCTGCTTGGTTTTACAAATAATATTACTTTAAATAAGACACAAACAATAAACTATCATTTGTGTATCTTAAATTAATATAATTTACTCACATTTATTCGTGCAATCCTTACATAATTGGAGTTCTGTGTTCCATGTACAAATATATTTCTGGAACCTTTCACATTAGCGTTTTATTTTCAAGTCCCTTTTGCTAAAGTAATCCCTACATCTTTTGTATCCCGTTTTTCTACAATTTTGGCATTGTTTCCTTTTTCTGAGGTAGTTTCTGATGATGTATCAAAAGCATTTTTTGATGGTTTCTTAGTAGGCGCTCGATAATCACTTGTATTTTCAGGAATTTTATTTATAATATTTTTCAACGCCACTCTGACGTTGGTTCTAAACTTCCCTTTTATCCATTTTGTTCCACTTTTACCGAGGTAATATTCTCTATTTTCCGGAGAATCGAGACTTTATGAACTTTCTTCATCAATTTCATCACATATTCTTCAGCCAGTTCAATTGTTTACTCATCACAATGAACATCATAAACTCCAATATCCTCTTAATATTCACTAAAAATCAAAATCATCGGTAGAAACTGTCTCAAGCAAAGAAAAAAGCCGCGCCATATCGACCAATCGAACGGAATCCACAGCCAAAACTGACACCTCTACCGGCACGCGCGCGGGTATCTCATACCCAAAAGCCTCATTTCCCGGAAACCGCGTATTCCTGAATTCTTATCTAACCTTGAAACTTAAAGAATGTGACCTTGAACTCAGCTACACGAGACCCCACACATTTTGAAAAAAAGGGGGGAACGCTATGAGATTAAGAATGCGCGCCTGGGTATGACATACCCAGTGCGAGTGCTCCCGGGTTAAATTTTTGGTAAAATTTATGTTTGTTTGAATTTTGAATTCATTTATGCATGAAACAAAACATTTTCGAAAATGTAGTGTTAGTAACTGTCAGACCGGCAAACGCTAACAGCAACCGAAAGCACGTGAAGCGGGATCTGATTTGGATTCATAAAGAAGGAAGAAGAAATAATATGTTGGTTGTTCTGATTACCATGGGAACGAGTAACATTTTACGTAAGCATCATTCATACCCTATCACCATTATCAGATAATGTAACCAAATTTATAACAACCCCCTTTGGTGCTTACGTCACAAAATTCGAATTTCTGCTTCAGTCTCAGCACCCTACTGCAAAAGCATCAAATTCGATTTTGGAACCGGAAAGAAGTATATTCCAAATTTGTGATGCCATTCCTCTGACGAATTACATTAATTCTGTCTTGATAATTTGTTTATTTTTACTATACATGTATATGCACACCGAATATTTGTATTTCTTTTTATACTACTGTTAATATTGGAATTGGTGTAAATAAATGTTCTTTTATAACTACAATTTCTCTGTTGATTGATTTTTTCCTAAATATTTGATTTTTGTCAGATTATAATTATTGAATCATCGATAATTGAATCGTCAGTTTTTGAAAAAAGGAATTAAGTCAAAAAATCAAGTTTTGGGTAAATTGAAAAACAAAACCATGTTTTAATAGTGGAAATTTCGTTGTATAACTGCCAAATTTGTTTTGGAAATTTAGGAACTTATCGTCGAGAAAACTGTAAGTACATTCTAAGGTATTTTACAGTAGAAAAAGTTAATGGACTTATTCCCTTTTTCAACCTTACGGAATTTCAATGGGGAAAACTCTTTCAAAAACGCATAAATTGAAATTTAAACTATGTTTTTGCTTAGTTCTATAGCACAAAAGGGAGAAATAGAAAAATTAAGACCAATATAATTCAAAATTTTATGAAACTGAGCCGTTAAGTTAGTATCAGTTAAATAAGTAAATATGAATGAAGTCAAACATTCTCAGGATAAAAAAAGTTAAAAATACTTTTAAATTGAATGCAAATTTTATTTTGGCTTAATTTACAGCAAAAATAATAAAAAAAGAATGAAGTTAAAGCGTCATCTATGAAGGGGCAAATGAACTTTATTTTTGTATTCAAAAGAATTCCCATCCCTTCAAAATGCAATCTTTTCTTCTTTAAATGCATTTAAAAAAATTTTCCCAATAGTTTCGACTGAAGATTGGGTGCCATTTGTTTTTTCGAAGTGTATATTTGGACGGCCAAAACGGCGAGTGACGCATGCGCTGTAGGTCTCGTGATTACGTAGCAGTCTCGGCGCTTAGTGATTGAACCAATGAAACGCCGAGCTGTAGCCTAGCCGTGGAAATTAGAGTAGAGTTTAGTTGAAAAAAGCCGTCCAAATATACAGTGCCTTGTTTTTTGACGTTGCCAATAAACAGAGTGGAACCCGGTTGAAATGCTATATAACTGAAGATTATATTAAAATACTTATAAGAAGGGATTCAACATTTTCCAGTTCATGATAAAAGTCACTTCTTTTTAAACAATAAAAAAGTTAAAAATAATATCCAGATTCTTCAATTGAATTGTGCAGTTTACTCACCAGTAAAACACTTCGTTTATTTATTTTATATCTATTTATTCATTTAACGCATGTGGGAGGTAATTTATTTTCAATTTTTAACACGGACAGCTTAGCCGTCTAATATAATTGTGAAGAGATATTAAAAGGACTTGTATACCACTATCGCATTGTAAACGTTCTCAATCTATAGTCCGTTAAGTTATAATAGGCGCCTGGAACAGAACCAATAACGCCTTATAATCATCACGGGACTTCAGTGACCTTTTTTTACAGTATTAAAACTACATCTGTTTACCTCGTCATTGCACAAGAATACTTTTTCAATGACAATTGAATCGCTTATTTCTGAAACATGACAAAAACCTCTTTGCTTGTTTTGAGGTAAACGAGAAAACTGAATAGAAGATCCTTACATTTTTAAGTAGATGTTTTGTAATTTTTTTCTTAAAGTAGGCCTCTTTGGATATTTTACAGACAAAAATAATTTTTTAATGTTTTGATTCTTTTCAAAAGCATTTATTGAAATATTTGCATTTGACATATTTCTGCAATAAACATTCAGGCCTATTTTCATAACTTGTAACTCTAATTTATTTAAGTATTTGGTAAAAAAAAGTTGGAGTCTTTATAGGATAATAACATTTCCTTATTAAATACTAACCCATAAAATAATTATGAAATTCTAATTTTTTTCTTTTCGTTAGTAGATGTATAAATACCTTTTTTATAAATTATTTCAACTCTAGACTCAAAAATAGTGGTCAGTCGATTTAAAATGTTAATATTGACAGTTTCGAAGTCAATTTGATAGTTGTTTAGATGTAACTTTGCGGTCAGTAAAACTATTTTGCTTTAAAAGCAAAACCAGTTAATTAGTTAAATATTATCTGGGGTATAGATTTGGATGTTTCTTTTACTAAAGTGACTCATAAATCTCATCACATGGATGTAATAAAGGGCCACTAGCATGGACATTTAAATTTATAGCTACCTAAACGTCCTTAGTCTTGAGATTCGTACAAAACTTAAAAAATGTGGTTTTTACAATGTCTTGATGGACCTAACCTCTAAAGAATGATTTTTCCAATCTCATATTGTGTTTGTAACCGATTAACCCTTTATTTCCCAATTTTTGGCGCAAGTTTAGAACAGCTGATGCGCCAAGTTTTTAGCGATAAAAATCACTATATAGTTACCCCAACTAATGTTAAGTGAATTATATGTGGCTTCTAAATATGGCGCCAAATAACCAGAACTCGCCAACCATCAGTAGTTCTAAATTTGCGCCAGTGGTACTTACAAGTACCGTCGATAAATAAAGGGTTAAATAAAAAAACAGCAGTCCCAAAGAAGCTGCAGATGTGACAGCATGAACAAAATACAGTGTGTGCAGAAACCTGTCAAGCGACGTCGTTGGACATGTCTCAGCACTAAAACTGAATTTTAACATGCTGGAAAACTATTTTAAAATCACGTTATTTTTATTATTCTTACACTAAAATGTGCGTTTACCTCGACAGAATCCCCTGACACCAATAACTCATTTTTGAAAAAAGTAGCGTTTGACACGTTTCAGAATTAATTGATTCAAATAGGGTAGGGCATTGGCCTAGAAGACTTAGAATCACCCAGGAATGGGGGGGAAATGCACCCCTAGGGGCCTAGGGTTTTTTCATAAGTGGGCATGGGAGGTTGTATAACCTACTATGGAAACGTACACGCAACCTTTTAAGATTGGATTTAAACCAGCAAAATCGTTGGATTCCGGCATTTGTTACATAAAATTCAAATTAGAAGCTGGAATTTCAGCTTTTTAATTGGTTTATGGAATACATGAATCGATGGTTTTATTTCGATCTTGAACCCTTTAAATACGGCAAAACAATCAATTTCGTGCGCGTCAATACCGGGAACTGTTATTTCTCCTCCAAGTGATTATTACGATGAAATAACGTTTTTGTATGAAAGTCTGAAGGTCCAAGAGACGCATAAACGATCCCATAACGACGCATCAACAAAAACAACGATGTTATACAAACTTTATTGATGGGACAGCAAATGTCCATCCCTAAACCCAGAGCACCTGCATACCGGAAGAAGGTATGTCCCGGCCGTAATCCTGGAGTCAATACTGCTGGGACAGCCTTTGTACCGCTGCCGCTTTTTGTTGATTGCAAACTCACACATATTGCTAGACCACCAATAGTCGTTGGATCCGTAATTTAAAGAAAAAAAAGGTGCAAAAATGCAAGAGCTGAGCGTTGGAATCGAATGAATAAACTAGCGAAAGTTTCACTTAAACTTCATAGTGGTGATTGTAGTTTTGAAACAGAAATGAAGAATTTGGCATAAGAGTCAACTATCAAACAATATTGTCGATTTTAGCTTGTTTAATCATTAGGGAAACTGAGATTAGATAATAATGGGAACACACAAGTATCATGATGCGATTGGCACCGCAACTTGGAGTTATTTTCTGTTCCTATAGAGGTTTTTCAGTTACTGGGACATTTGTTGTTCCAGCCGTAATTTCAAACACTTTCCTGCCTAGGACAGCATATGGCGCGTCCGCTGTGAAAGGGTTAAAGGTATACCAATTTCTACAGGAGATTCTACAACTTTTTTAGCTCGTTAGGGGTGATATCCTACTCTGAATCCTATGTGATTCTGAGTCGTCTAAGTGTCCTCCTAGAAGTTATGAAACACTTATCTGAAACACCCTGTATAATTAAGTTATTTGGGGAATAAGTGGGGTATCGTTCAACGACTCAGATGCTTGAGGAACAGTGCATTCGGGTGGATGATTCTGTCAAGACAGATTAACGTTGTTAGTATTTCTAGAAAGAAACAATCTTCTCATTCTAACAATGGCATTATTTGCCAAATGCAGTCGGTTTTTTATTTCAGGAAATATTTCCATTATCATTAGTAATAATGTATCTTAAGTAAGTGAAACTTTTTACCGTTTCAAATTTATATGAATTTATCTAATATAATAAAATTGAATGTGTGTATATATATATGTTTGTCTTTTATACAAATCCACAGTTTACTTCCGATCTGCACCAAACTTGGTATACCTACGTAAAAAAACTCAGAAAAAACATAGGCTATGTTTCGAAAACTTTTAATGACCCTTTGACCCTCTTTTGACCCTTTTATGGTCATTTTGCTGAAATAGCTTTATTTCTATTCAAAAAGAGATCTGCTTACTCCATTGTTACAAAGAATATTTAATGCTAACAACAAGTTTGTAATAGAAACACTAGGTACAAGTCTATTTAAAAATTATATTAATAATTTAAAAATCTATTTCAATGAAATTTAAAAATTTTAAGTACAGTTTAACATATTTTTATTTGAGAGTTTATCTAATTTTTATATTTCAAAAAACTTTATGGAATTTCATTGTGGTTAAGATAGTCTCCATGGAAACGAAGATGAAAAATCAAATGATGATCATATTGTAGCGTTTAAGAAAGTTGGTTTACAGACTAAAAACTAGAGTTAATATTCAAAACCATTTTATGTGGAAATATTTTATTTTTTCTTAAATTGCAGGAATATATTTTATTTATTAAATTTTATACCAAAGATATAATAAAATCATGAAAATACGATTAATTAAGGGCTCTAATTGAGCATTTTAAGTGATTTTTGGAAGAAAATTTTTCTAATATTTGTTTTTTTATGGGAATCATGTGGTAAATGTGCAGAAATCGTTCAGAATTTAAAATGCTTGATTCAACACCTTTTACTCATTAAAATATAGGCGCGGATCCAGCACGGCTGCAAGGGGGGGGCACTTTTCCAGACAAGATCACTTTTGGTACCATTGGGGTATGGGGATCCTTCCCCAGATAAAATTTGAAATTTGACGTGTTAAAGTAGGGTTTAAACTCATTTTTAGAAACGTTTTTAGTCTAAAGGGGGCACTTTTCAACACTATTACCTTTACTTTTTCACCCAAAATGTCAAAATATTGGGGATTTCCTAAAAATTATCACTGAAGATCCCCTGGTGGTACTAATGAGAGGTATGGGGGTCCTTCCCCAGAAATAAATTGGAAATTAGACCGGTAAAAGTAGGGTTTTACTCATTTTGACAACCTTTTTGGGTTCCCAAGGGGGGCGCTGTCCAGAGTGCTACCCACTGGATCCGCACCTGGAAGGTAGAAAATGAATTAAAAATTTTAAAGAAAAAAAATCTCTATCTCCACCCGTGCAAGGCCGGGCACATCAGCTAGTCTAATATAATAAAATTGAATGTGTGTATATATATATATATATATATGTTTGTCTTTTATACAAATCCACAGTTTTCTTCCGATCTGCACCAAACTTGGTATACCTACGTAAAAAAACTCAGAAAAAAACATAGGCTATGTTTCGAAAACTTTTAATGACCCCTTGACCCTCTTTTGACCCTTTTTATGGTCATTTTGCTGAAATAGCTTCATTTCCCCTCAAGAAGAGATCTGCTTACTCCATTGTTACAAAGAAAACTTAATGCTAAACAACAATTTTTTAATAGAAACACTAGGTACAAATCTATTTAAAAACTATATTAATATTTTAAAAATCTATTTCAATGAAATTTAAAAGTTATGTATAATTAAACATATTTTTATTTGACAGTTTATCTAATTTTTATATTTTAAAAGCTTTATGGAATATCATTGTTGTTAAAATAGTGTCCATGGAAACGAGGATGTAAAATCAAAAAGTGATAATATTTTAACTTTTAAGAAAGTTGGTTAACAAACCAAAAACCATTAAAACTCCCTTTCAACTAGAAAATATTAATTTTTTTTCTTAAATTTCAAAACAGAATAAGCTTTAATTATTGAATAATTTCACCGAAAACGTTTATTCTTAAAGAAATGATTAATTAAGGAATCTTAGAAATTTTAAATAATTTTTAGAATATTTTTTCCATGTGGTAAATATGGAAATCACATTCACAAATTATATTGCTTGAGAATTGAAGAAATTTTAATCCATCTGGGAATACTGGGATAAGAAAAAGTACTAGGAACACCGGGATAGGAAAAGTTACCGGGAAGACTGGAGTATGAAAAAGATGCCTAGGATACCGGGATGATTGGTAAATGCTGATTATCTAAAATTAGTAATGTATTTGGGAAAACTTAAAAATGAGGTGTTTGCTATCAAAACCAGCTTATTCCATTTTTGGAAATTTTACAGGAGAGACAAAAAACTTCTCACGTCCACAGTTCTAAAGCTAAATATGTTTTTTAAATTTTTAACTGTAGGTATAATTCGATTAGTTTTTCATTTTCCTTTCAGTTGCATTAACTTGGGCGTAATTACGCTAATTAGGTTAGAATGAGCTGACTTTGATGCAAAAACACGATTTTTCATACTTTTTTCAGTTTTTTTTGTTCAATTAAGTTGTGAAGTAGTTTTTTCCAGTTTATTGGGTTGGAATGAGCTGGGTTTGAGCTATATCCCTTCGCCAGGTTATGAAGGACCCTCTAAACTTTCAAAATATGCAAAAAAGTGGATTTCAGAAAAATATGGAATGAGCTGGTTTTGATAGAAAACTCCTCAAATAATAAATTTATACTCTTCACCCGTGCAAGGCCGGGCATATCAGCTAGTCTAATATAATAAAGTAAAGTGTGGGTATATGGGTATGTTTGTCTTCTATACAAATCCACAGTTTTCTTCCGATCGGGACCAAACTTGGTATACCTACGTAAAACAAACCCAGAAAAAACATAGGCTATGTTTCAAAGTTCTAGAACGACCCCTTGACCCTCTTTTAACCGAATTTATAGCCGAAAACGCTTATTTCTCCATTTCTCTACCAGAGCAGATCTGCTCGACTCACTATTGTTAAGGAGATGAAAACCTTCAAAATTAAATATTTTAACAGGAAAAACTCGATAATTGTCCATTTAAAAACTATATCAGATGTAAAAACACCAAATTAAATTCAAATAATTAATTTTGAAACGTTAGTTTCCCCTATTTTAAGATATGTTCCTTTAAAATTTAAATATTTATGGAAAAGTGTAAATTTTTTTTCATGGAAAAGGCTACAGTGGACACATTAAACTTTTTTTTTTATTTTTTGAAATAGATGCATGAAATTTGGTGTGCTTAAATACGTTGCCAAATATAGCTTAGAAAACCAGTTTGGTCAAAAAAAATTTAATAGTTTTTTAAAAAATTAAATTTTTAAAAAAATTTAAGTACTTTTTTAAAACGCTCCATGCGTTCCAATTTTTTCACTTTCTTGGATTTTTTTCTTTATTTGTTATCCTCAAATACTCATTAACAAATATTGGATAGCAATGACATGATATAAATGATAATTTAGACGCAATGGGCAAAAATGTTCCAAAAACAGAAATTTTTGAAAAAAAACCTTAAATTTTCACTTAAAAATGTAAAATTTTCCTTTTAGACAGTAAATATCATATTTATGTCATCCAATTTCTTTAAATACATATTACAGTAGAAAATATAGAGAATCTTGTAGTTATTCGATGAAAATTGAGACGCCTGGAGCATTTCGAAAATCTGTATTGTAGCAATTTTTTGATTTTGAGAAAAACAGCTTTTTTCATTATAAAAGGGCATAAATCATTTTTATGAACTTATTTGTCTATAAAAATACACTTTAACATAAAAGTGCTTTATTACTTAACAATTTAAGTCTAATCTTCTTTTAATTTATATAATTTATTTATATTCTATGTATATAACGTAAATGGAAAAAACTGCGTGTTAAGTAAAAACATAGTGCAAATGTCAGGGTTTAAAATATTTTGTTTTAAATTGGGTACATATGCAAAATAAAATCAATATATTACTTGCTAATTGTTATGAGAAAGTTTAAAAAATGAATCTGAAAGTAAATAGCAATATAAAACTGAAGAAATGTTGATATTTCGTTAAAATTTTCTACCGAGAAAGCAAGAAAAATACACTAATGATGAATAAAAATACCAGAAATGCATTTAATATATCTATATTTAATGAGAAATATATATTAAACACTATTTAAATGTTTTAACAAAGTGGGCACAGGGGAATCCCCATTTGTGTAATTATTTCTCGTGATGATGCAAACGTTCGTTGAAATTCACCAAATTGGATTTAATTGCATTATTCTTTATTTAGAGGTTTATAATTTTTAAATTGCCATATTGGTCTGATAGGAACCATATTCCTGCACAAAAAATGTATAAGAAATGAATAATATTTCATAAATAATCCTAAGTTCAAGCAAACATGCAATTTATCTTGACGGTTCACTCGATGGATAGAAAGCCAGTTTTGAAGACCTCACAGTCTATGTACTACTATTATATCGATATAATAGTTCCAAAAATGTATGGGATACTGCAGATTAGTCCAATGAACTGTCAATACTGTCATTAATATTTCAAAAACAAAATTGCAAATTTACAGTCCTTCGCTGTGACACTTCCAACAGTCGTGAAATACAGAGAAGTAAAATCAACTTTCTTTGGAATTACTGTTTGAAATTTGACAAAATTTTGATAAATATAACTAATGGTAGATTATTGTAATAGTATTTTACTAAAATAATAAAAAATTTCTTCTTTTCGAGACAAAATCACATTCACTGAACTTCCAAGACTTCAATTTCACCATCGCAATGCAGTTTTAGTTCGCAATCACACTCCAAACACGAACTAAGACATGAAAAAAATCAAAACACAGATGGAATAGAGTGGAAGTGAAAGTTCAGATCATTTCCCAACGAAAAACCTCTAAAAAAATAAAATCAGAGGCTTATTTGGTAGCATAAACACTGGAACGCCAGTCGTATTCTGAACATAGATTCTGAAGCTCGCAAACGTAAACAAACGGGTGCGGCCTCCATAAAAACGTCTATATTGAACGAACCAATAAAGATATCAAAATAATTCTTTCACCAGACGATTCCTAAGGACTTGCTTGGTATAAATATGCAAAAATAAAAAAATTCAAATTTTTGACGATTTTTCGGATTTCATGTGTCCACTGTAGCCTTAAAAATAAAACATTGTTTCAAATGAAGCGGTTCACTAGACTTTTCAATTTACTAGATCTTTTATTATTGTTTCAAATTTGTTATTTTAGTTCACTAGACTCATTAATTTACTAGGAAACATTGCCGAGAACACCGTGAAAAGAAAAATTACCTGGAACATCGGGATAGGAAAAAATACCGGGATTACCGGGACATAAAAATAACCTCCAACATCGGGATAGGAAAATTATCGGGAATATTGGGATAGGAAAATTACCCGGAAAACCGGGAAAAAGGAAAATTACCGGGAACACTGGGGAAGTGGAAAAATATCGGGATCATCGGGATAGAGAAAAATTACCGGAAACACCGGGATAGAGAAAAATTACCGGGAACACCGGGAAAGGGTAAAAATACCTGGAACACCGGGATAGAAAAGATTTCCGGGAACCCCAGGATAGGAAAAATGACCCGGAACATCGGGATAGGATTAATTACCGGGAAAACCGGGATTTGAAAACTACTGGGAACACCGGGATAGGAAAGAGGTGCCTGGGATACCAGGTTGATATGTAATATATTGCTTCTTTACAAATTTATAAATGTATTTTAAGAAAACTTAAAAAAATAAACTTATACACTCCACCCGTGCAAGGCCGGGCATACCAGCTAGTCTAATATAATAAAACAAAGTGTGTGTATGTATGTATGTTTGTTTAGTTTACACAGTTTACTTCCGATCTGCACCAAACTTGGTATACCTACGTAAAAAAACTCAGAAAAAAACATAGGCTATGTTTCGAAAACTTTTAATGACCCCTTGACCCTCTTTCGACCCTTTTTATGGTCATTTTGCTGAAATAGCTTTATTTCTCCTCCAAAAGAGATCTGTTCACCCCATTGTTACAAAGAAACATAATGCAAAATAACAAGTTTTTAAAAGAAAAACTAGACATGAGTCTAAGTAAAATTCATTACTATAATCTAAAAGTACAATTAAATGAAATTTAAAATTTTAAAACTGGTAGGAATAGTACAAAATATTTTTATTTGAGAGTTTAATTTTTAAATAAAAAGTTTAATGGAATAGCATTGTTGTTAAAATAGTCTCCATGGAAACGAGGATGAAAAATCAAATGAAGATCATAATGTTGCTTTTAATAAAGTTGGTTAACAGACAAAAAACTAGAGTAATATTCAAAACCTTTCAAGTGGAAATGTTGTATTTTTTCTTAAATTGCAGGAAAGTTTTATTAAATTTTATACCAAAGATATAACAAAATCATGAAAATACGATTAATTAAGGGCTCTAATTGAGAACTTTAAGTGATTTCCGGAAGAATACTTTTCCAATATTTTGTTGTTTTTTATGGGAATCATGTGGTAAATGCAGAAATCGTTCAGAATTTAAAAGGCTTGATTCGACACCTTTCACTCATTAAAATATAGGCGCGGATCCAGCACGGCTCCAAGAGGGGGGGGCACTTTTCCACACAAAATCCCCGTTGGTACCATTGGGTATAGGGGTCCTCCCTCAGAAATTTTTTTTTAATTTGACGTGTAAAGTAGGGTTTAAACATATTTTTAGAAGCGCTTTGAGTCTAAGGGGGGCACTTTTCAACACTATTACCTTTACTTTTTCACCCAAAATGTCAAAATATTGGGGATTTCCTAAAAATTATATCTGAAGATCCCCTGGTGATACTAATGGGAGGTATGGGGGTCCTCCCCCAGCAAAAAAAATTGGAAAGTAGACCGGTAAAAGTAGGGTTTTACTCATTTTGACAACCTTTTTGGGTTCCGAAGGGGGGACTGACCAGAGTGCTACCCTTTGGACCCGCGCCTGGAAGGTAGGAAATGAATTTAAAATTTTAAGGAAAAAAATCTCCATCTCCACCCGTGCAAGGCCGGGCATACCAGCTAGTTTCAAGATAAAAGAGTGTGGTTCTCTGTTTCACGAGAAAACCATGTATTTTGTGTTGACATCGTTGATAACCCATCCCATTTGTCTCGCAGCCACCTCAATGCATCTTTAAGGAGGGAAGAGATCGAGCAATTTTATCAATTTCATCAACGTATAGATGTATATTGATTTAGAGAAAATATGCCTTCTGAAAAACTGATAATTATACTAAAGAAAAATTATATTTAAATATAAATTTGCTACTTACCTTTCTCATCTCTTGAAAGAAAAACATGTGGCCATGAAACGGGGTTTTCAAAAATCTGGATCAGGGTCTTGTTATAAATCACTTATCTGATTCAACCTTTTAAATCCTAGGTCGCTCGAGATTGTTATTGAAACCTATGGCAAATTTTGGATGGCTAGGGCTGATAGGAATAAAAAATAACTGGAAAAAAATACGCCACAATGGTGGGAGTATATAAAAATGTTGCAATAGTCAGATGGTAGGTCCAGGGGTGCCATGTATTCTTTAGATTCTCCAAGAATTAGGAAAATTGCTTTGATTACACTAAAATTTTTAAAATTCTCCGATGGAGATCCCTTAGACCAATGGTCGGCAAGTAATTTTACTTGGGGTCCAAATAATTTTGAAAATTTTTCATCGGGGTCCGGAGAAAAAATAGGCTACTATTACTAGTTTAAATTGTTATCTTCGGTTGCACATAAATGTTTACAAAGATGTAATTTGAGTATACTACCTGCTAAATAAAATTGTTAAATTTATTTAGATGATTTTATGATTAGAAGATTTAGATTTATTTAAATGATTAGAAGTTTTAACATTAAAATGGGGTTCTGGGGGCTTCCCCCAGGAAATTTTTTCAAATTAGACCCTTAAAAAGCCTGTCAAAGCTAATATTTGTTCCGTAAAAGTACAAATAAATTATTTTCAAAATGGTATGGCGGTCCAGGAAATAACTTCACGCGGTCCGGATGCGGACCGCCAGTTGCCGACCCCTGCCTTAGATCCTCCTTCCTCTTGTGCAATGATTCCTAACACCACGGGCATTGTTAGCTTTAAATGTGGTTCGTGAATTACTATTGGAAAGAGGTTGCCCGAATCTGTTAGAACACAATTCAGCTTCAAATTTTTAAGACTTAACTTTCGTATCAAGTGTCAAAATAATTTCAGCAGAATAATTTTACTTTCCCTTGGAGATTCCAAAAAAAGGACCATTGCCATCGCTATAAACAAATGTTACAATAATTGATCAAATAAAGAATTTCGAAAAAATCAGCATGCATGGTGTTGATTTAATTTATAAAGAGAGCTAGATTCAAAAAAACATTTATTTACATCAAGATTAACAATTGTTCGAGAAATATACAAATATTTGGTGTATGTATACACAGATATATAATAAAATAAACAAATTCGTCGTGACTGAATTAATGTAATTCGTCACAGAAAATTCCTCATTAAATTTCGATAGCCTCCCTCCCAATTTCAATGGGAAATTCCCACATTTTATTTTATTTTTATTCGATAGATATTCATGAATTTAATTTTTTAAACTACGATGATCATTAATTTTTAAATTTAGTTTCAATGTTTTTTTAAAAGCGTGAAAACAGTTTGTGGCGTTGAATTTTCAAACAATGGTTTTGGGATTATTTTCTGAAGTTTTTTTTAACTTTCATATTCAATTTTTTAATTCAGAACAATTTTTAATGGAAAAATGATTTTTCTGTTTAAAAAATGCGGGAATTTCCCATATTTTTTTCAGCCTTCTAAAACTCAAGATCATCCAGTTTTACAGACTTATTAATTAGGAATGTAGTACTAAAATTTTGGGAATATTTAACAATAGGTTATACCCAAAAACGTCTTCAGCCAAGAGAAAAACAATAACATGTATGTATAGCACCATTTTTTTCTTCTGATCTAAAGGTAGGGTAAGTTATATGCAAAGTAATAGACGATTTATTAACAAACAACCAGATTATAAGTAATAATATAATAAAACATAGGGTTCCTCTAATCTTAAGGTGAGTTAACGTATTTGGATAAGATCCTGAATCGAGATGGGCGCTAAATCTTATGCATGGTACTCCAACAATTCCACCCGAATTCTGAGTATTCCAGCGAGGAGCTCATAAAAATGCACCTCAACTCAATAAATGTACCGATAATTTTTGAAAAAATACTGACATAAAAATGCTTGTTGTCATTTTCAGTGCACACAAAAGAATAGACTTTTAAGAATTATATCATCTACAAAATATCGATTAAAGCATATTTTTATATAATGCAAGAACATATTAAAAAACAAGTTCTTCAAGATGGAAGTGGTTCAAGTGGTTCAAGATGGAAGAAACTGCGTGTGCCTGCTTTTAAAAATAAACTCAATAACTACCTAGAATTTTAAGAATGGGATCAATGTATTTTTCCTAAAGAGAAGTTATTTTAATCTCCAATATTCGGCCACACTTTGACCTTGCCAGGCATATGAATTTAGATTTAGTATATAAATATCGATACCATAACGACAACTACGTAGAAAAATGATCTCATTCTAAATTTCATGCTTTTTGGCGATATTTAAGAGTTCTCAAAAAATCAATTAACTTGCTAGTCTAAATATTAAATAGTTTCAAAAAATAATTTCTTCAAATTGTACTTAAAGCATTTTAAAAGTATCAATTTTTATGTTATTTAATGGCTATCATAATTTTTACAAATATGCTGCACTTTTAGGGGTACTGTCTGCCGGGACGTATAGTCCTGGGTTAAATTCCAACTAATTATGCTAAAGAATTCGGAAAATATAAAAAGAATTTTTTTCAATTCATATTTAAAAGTTTGGTACTTACTTCATTCCTGAATAATTTAATTGAAAAATATTTTCATGAAGAATTATTTCTATGTAAATATTCATAAATTAACCCTTTCCTTCATTCCGTAATATAGTAAACTTGATACTACTTACGTACTTCCATAAATGTCACATGCAGTAAAATTAGGCCAGAATCAGAAAAAACACAAGGATACTTTTCCGTTAACCGGGCCAAATGTTGCCAATTGTGAGCCAAACGCGAGCCAAGTCGCCAAGTGAAGCGAATGACTAACGGAAAAATTTGCCGGAATTCTACATTATTTGGCGATTTTTTAATTGCGCCCTGCTAACGGAAAAGTACCAACACAGGTATTCTTCCTTTCTAAACAACAGTTCGGTGCCAATAATAAAGAAAGTCCAACATTCATATCAAAGTAAATAATTCGAGAAAGAACACATAATTCCATTTACAAATTCTGAAACATCACTTGAAAGCTCTGTGATGACAATTTCATTTCCCAATGAAAACTGCCCGCATGATCAGATGCCGTCATATACGCTTCAACAAATGAAATGTCCGATATTTGTGATGTTGTTCTTGAATACTCTTTTGCCCAGTGAGATGATGCAAATAGACTTCAAGAAGACCTATTTATGTCAAGGACGGTTGAGAAGTGGTTTTGTATCAGTAGGTTTGGTTGGCGGGTTCATCACCGTATTGATTTGCTGTTGTTTCGAGGGGGGCTGCTCCATTTTTCAGGGGTGGGGTCAGGCTGGGTTTCGTTGGAGGCGGTGTGTTGCGAACAGAGAGATTCAGACCCTGGAATGAAAATACAATGATGTTCTTTGAAATAATGATCGATATATTGTATGAACGGAAAGTTATCATTGGTCACCTAGAATCATATGGTAAGAAAGACCCTCTATATAAAAGTTCTCAAAACTAGGATGTGTTACGATAAATTTACTTTGAAAATCTTTGCGTTATGAACCAAAAATCGTTCAATTACCAACGAAGTTTAACCCCCTCTAAAGTAAGTTGTAATGTTCCATAAACTTAACATTGAAAACTATCTGATTTCTCCTTATGTTTGAATTCACACGTACGAGCTGTGAGGTCATATACAGGGTGTCAGGGTGTCGCAAGATAATTTTACACCATCTTTAACTTTGAACCCCCCAGATATAGTCATAAAATTGGTGCCTATGTATAGGTTATGCGCTATCCTATTCGACAACTTTCAACATCCTCTAGCTGCAATGATAGGAGTCATAATTTTTATTTCAAGATATTTTACAGATTCGCTAAATTAGTCCATTACAAAGTTGTAGAGTAGGTTCAAAACATCGCCAATCAAACACAAAAAATCACACTATAAATTAAAATATATTTTTACTATTTTATTATAAACAACGTACTTAGAGTAACATTTGGATTAAAAACTTCACACACACCTTGTTTATACGGTGCTGACATGTATATGGGCCTCGTTGGACACCGTTTTATGGTGGCGAAGAAGCCATCAGATCCCAACTGAAAATAAAATGCCGTTATTAGTTTTTAGCAAAAAATTATTCAAAACAATTTGTAAAATAACAATACGTGTAAAAAAATTAAGATTTGCTAAAACCACAGTAACCAGGGTAAAAGTGGCATTCTATTGAGACAAACGTAACATTTTAGATTACTTTTGCAACTTTTCACTAACTGATTTAATCTCTTAAAAATTCAATTTGGAAAAAAGGAAAGATATCGGATATTTTATTTAGTAATTCAAGTAATTTTAACATATCCATGCAGTAAAACTCTTAACAAATAAAATTACTGTGATAAAAAAACGTTGTACCTGACATGGAAACTTACGTTTCATTTTCTATAAGTTTTTGTACATAGTAAAAGTCAATTTTTTTGGTAAACGTAGTCTAAAACGTAACGTTCGTCATGATGTAATGACCTAATAACATGACTTTGATGCACCTACAGCAAGGAGTATAACCTTGTATAATATAATAATACAAGGAGTATTATTTCGTCCTTATTTATAGTTCTAGGATTGATATCTACAAATGCGCCGTTGCTAGCAAAATTACACACAATAAGTACCTATTCTCTTCCTCTATATATATCCCATCTATTTCCTTGAAAGCGGATGTAACCAATGGATACCGTACGCTAATAAATGACCAATCCAATCTGGCACCTTTTCCGAACAAAAGAGAGAGTAAAAATCATCCTGGTCATCCCTCGTGATTTTTCTTCCTCCCCCAGAGAATCTAAAATGAAGTGACCCTATCCGACAACTCGGTTCATCTTCTTCTTGGATAGACTTTGCTTTTGAGATAAACCTTGATCTAAGGCGAGTACACACGACGTCTGACTTCAGAAGTCAACTCTCGTGTTTCTATAGTTTGTAAATGTTGGTTTTAATAAACGGTTAAATGAACAATTCTATTTTTTATTTATATTGGGATGTGTTTAAAATTGCAAGATTTATTACTTCCTTCTTCGTATTTTATTGCTCAATTTCAATAGGAACTTATGGAGACGAGGAAAAAAAACTTAAAATCAGATCGATTTTTTTATATTTCCGCCTTTTTAAAATGTGGCAGGGTTTTTCTTCTAACAGGGATATTCGTTTGGCGCTGAGCAATGAAAAAAAACGCGCCGTAAACATTCTTAGTGATTATAATTTTAATTATTTTATGCGATCATTAATTTTTGAAAACGCCTATCCCACAGAGAAAAAATCCCAAAAGATGGTCCAAAACGATATTTTCACATTCTGGATGGGTTTGAGGGCGCCACGAAGAACTGCAATATAAATGATTGACAGAGAGATAGTCAGTACTTTTTGGTGAACAAACCTGTGATTGGCTATGACGTGTTCATTCAATCTGCTGTTTTCGGAGGAGAAGGAAAAAGTTTTTATCGATCAATCAGGCTTTTTCTCCGCCTCTTGTGACGTAGATGCGATCCCAGGGCTCCCAAACCCATCCTACTTTTAGATTTTCATTAGCGCCTATGGCCATGGACTATGTTCTAGTACTCTGTGGCCTATCCTCGAAAAAATTAGATTGGAGATTTCGACGAGATGTGGACGATAAATGATTCAGCCCTGTTTTAGTTTTTGACGAAATATTTTTTCTGAATTATCATAAATGATTATTTCAAATTTATGGAAATTAATGATTGTTATCTGAATGAAACCGTATCGTTCTAAGATAATAATAATTTTTAATCAAAAACAATAAAACTCTTAATCCCATCATGATTTTTTTTGCCTTAAACCAGGTCTGGTTTTTTATGATTTCACTCAAAATTTAAAATTATAAAACTAGGTGTTGGTAATCAAGTGTGATCGTTTAATTCAAAAACTGCTTTTAAGCGTTATTATATGGGTGGCTTATTACATAAAAATGCCCGAAAACTGCAAAATGTGATACTTTCATGAAACTTTCAGGGATGTTAGATAATCATATTTTATTGAATTTAAGTTACTTTTTAGAACAAATTGCACGTTTTGTCATCAGAATCGTGTTTTTTGACCCTTAAAACATAATATTTGACCCCAAAAATGTCTTTCTGTTATTAAAAGAACCGAATATAGGCCCTTGGTCGCTATCTTGTTAGACGTCATAGCGGTCAAACCACGCCCTAAAATTTTGGGCTCCCATCGATTTTTTAGTTCTCATATCATTATCTAACATTCCTGAAAGTTTCATGAAAGTATCACATTTTGAAGTGTTTTTGTAATAAGCCACCCAACTATTATAACGTTTTAATGCACTTTTAATAATTCAAAATGAAACACATTTCGTAAAGGTAATAGCGTTGAAAAGTGCCCCCCTTAGACTCAAAATGCTTCTAAAATGAGTTAAAACCCTACTTTTACACGTCAAATTTAAATTTTTTTCTGGGGTAGGAACCCCATACCCCCAATGGTACCACAAGGGGATCTTGTCTGGAAAAGTGCCCCCCTTGGAGCCGTGCTGGATCCGCGCCTGATAGCGCCTGAACACATAGTTGACTCCTCCACAAAACCGCCAACCTAGTTTTTCGAGGATAGGTGTTTTCATCAATAATTTTCAGAATAATATACGTATCTTTCCGAAAAAACAAGGGGTGTAGAAGGAAAGTATAAAAGTCATGCAAATGGTAGACTCACCTGCCTCGAAGAAACTGCATCGTTACAGCTATAGGGTTCAGCGTAATCGGCTTTTCCTAAAAACACGAAATTTTTTCAATGAGGTCTGGAACATCCTGTATACTGTACCCAGATTACAACATTTCCTGTCACTGACGCTACAGGTTGACGTAAGAATTTCTAGCTACCTAATTAATAGGGCTCGACCGATGGCATTTTTTTGGCCGATGGGCCGATGCCGATTGTTTGAAAATTTCCATCGGCAGGCCGATGGCCGATGGTAATTATTTGGCCGATTGCCGATGCCGATGGCCGATGCTTAAGGCCGATGGTAAAAAATGCAAACCCTTTGGCATTATTTTTTAGAAAAGCATTAAAACCTATCGCTGATCCAGAAATTAAATATTTTTTTGTATAAATTTTTGGGCAATTTTTTTTCCTTGAAAACGTTTTTATTTACAAGAAGCAATCCTATTCTGATAGGGGGGTCAAAGGTTCTCAAAACGTGTTAAAACACTACTTTTGAGGTATAAACCCCAACAAAATTTTGACACCTGTTTTACATTGTTCTTTTCTTGAAAATTCTGCCAATTACAAAGTATTCGTTTGCTATGGAGTATCTCCAGAAGTGTTTCAAAATA
Organism: Tetragnatha versicolor; assembly: GCA_024610705.1. Classification (NCBI taxonomy): domain Eukaryota; kingdom Metazoa; phylum Arthropoda; class Arachnida; order Araneae; family Tetragnathidae; genus Tetragnatha; species Tetragnatha versicolor. Next base: position 5,471,605 of record JANDEH010000024.1, on the reverse strand, counting down.
AGATAAAACACTAGCTAAAAAATAGGAAATTTATAAACAATTCTAGCTCAAAACATCTAGCTCCCCTCACAATTCTGACGCCTATTTGTTAACCTCGAAATTCATTGGTTTACAAGGAGCAGCTTTATTAGAATATTAAAAAAACAAATAAATTACCATCTAAAGAGAAGATATATAAAATTACAGTGTTACCCCAAATTAAAATTAAGGGACTAAATTAAGGGGGGGACAAACCCCCAAATCCTCCCCTCTGGCTACGCCCCTGAAGAACTGGTATTATTTAAAAAGCTTGATAAAAAATGTCCGGTTCACTCATTGTATGGAATAAAATTGTGGAAATCAAAAGGATCGCTTCTGGCATAACGCGAGTTCTTTTACAACGTGATCTCCAGGTAAAAAAGGGGGGGGGGTCTGGATTGTACCCCCATAAAATTTTTGAAAATTTACCTTCTGAAGTAGTTTCAGCTTATTTTGAGACCCTTTGGGTTAGATCTTAAAAGAACAATTCCCTGCAAACCACAAAATTTCCTAAGGCTCATCATAGTTTCAAGGGGGCGGAGGTCCCCCCAAAAACATTTTTGAAGATTCACCTTTTACCAAGAGTTTTTTTTTCTTTTTAAAATTCTTCAGGGGACACTGAAAGGGTAAAGCTTGTTGTAAGCGACAGCATTTTCAGGGGAAAACACTATATTCTGCCGAAATTTTTACAGAGGGTTTATGGGTTCTCCCCCACAAGTTTTTTTTTTGAAATTTGCCTTTTTATGTAGTGTTTATGCTCATTTTTAGTCCGTTTGGGTCACATCCGGGGAAACAGACCCTTTTGAATTTGAACTGAAAATGTTGAATTTCCAAAGGAAAAAAGCTTTAAAAAACGTCAGAGTTTTAAAGGGGGCTGGGAAAATGTATTAAAAATTCCCCTTAAAACAAGTGTTTTGACTCCGTTTAAAACACTTTGGGGAACACCCAAATGGAACCGCTTATGGTAAGCGGCAGAATTATTAAGGAGAAAACACTGTGTATCAGAAGTTAAACTTTTAGACGGGGTGGTTCGGGGGATCACCTCCAAAATTATTCTTGAAATTTTACCCTCAAAAATAGTGTTCTAACTTATTTTGAGACTTGTTGAGATATACCCGATGCTCTTTCTCGATCTACAAAATTTTCAAGGGACTTGATACTGATGTTTTTCTGTTTTCTGCGAAAAACATCGGCCAAACATCGGCTTTTAGATGTTTTTTTAGGCCGATGGGCCGATTATTTCTCACGTTAACATCGGCCGCCGATGTCTAGGCCGATGGCTATTTTTTCAAACAATCGGCGCCGATGCATCGGCCAAACCGATGCATCGGTCGAGCCCTACTAATTAACCTATTACCTACTCAATTTATTATTCTAGCTACCTATTACCACAATTTCTAGCTACCTAATTAACGAGTCATAGATGACTCTCGCTCGCTCTAACTTTTCCCCAATTAGGTAGCTAAAAAGCCTTCTTACATCAACCCGTGACATCATTGATTGGAAACGTTGTAATCTAGTATAACACACCGTACCTTTCGTGGGACATGCGTAGTGTGATATTTTTGCAGGTTTGTTGGCAATCTGTTTCGTCATGTCGCTCATTATCAGATTCTCGCCAATTGGCTTCCGGGTGTCGTAATCTGAAACGAAACACGAAGGAACCTGGTTAATAACGCGCAAACGCCGTCTTCTCTATAAATGACCGTTGTTCGATGGTTGCGGTGCGGCAATCCGGCAAGAACCGTTAAGTATCTAAGGTGACGCATTACCTGCTACTTCACGTTTGTATTGGTTTCGGTCGCATAAAATGTGATGCCATTTTCATCTAGTAGGGATCAGTACTTTCTTTCACAGAGTTTAGAGCTAACAGAGGGTCCAAGTGGCAGTTTTCCTCTTTAAGTCATTAATTTAGTTTAAGCTCGCAGATTATAATTTAATTCACTAGCAGCCAATCAGAAGAAGGCAAAATGCGGAAGTGATTCCGGATAGGATATGGAACTTCTATCAGGCGTTGCATTTTAATTTCATAGGAGCTGCTCTTGGTCCCTAAAGTAGTTAAATTATCCCCGGCGGGAATGAAATTTTCCCTCTCTTTTTAAATTTTGATTGTTTATTTATCGTTTTAATGAAATATTTTCCCCTCCACTTCCGATTTTAGTAGCAGCTTCAGTGATAGAGAGTGACAGAGACGTATTGCAGGTGGAGTGTAATGGAGCTATAGGAGGCGGTCTGAAGGGTCTATGGCAGTGGTTCCCAACCTGGGGGCGATCGCCCCCAGGTGGGCGATTTGTGTTATCAAGGGGGCGATAAATAAGGGAGGGGCGATTGGGGGGGCGATGGGTATTTAAAGAGGGAAAATAAAATAGTTCTGTATGGCAGACTGTATTAAGACTTAATGTACCAAAACAAGTTAAATCCCTGTTTCTTAGGGTCAAATTTCCAAAAATTTTCTGGGGTAGGACCCCCAAACCCCCTATTTGTACTTGGAACTTAATATTTAAAAACTTTTTTATAATATCTAGATCATCAAAATCCTATCTAAAATATATGTCCAAAATTCGGAAGAGGTGTACCATAACTAGTTAAAAACCTGTTTTTTGGAGTCTTATTTCCAAAAATTTTCTGGGGGAGGGCCCTTGGCCCTAAAATTGTTTTTTTATTTAAACTTTACTTCAAATTAAAATTATACATACAATGAGAATGAAAAGGGGGCGATAGGTGTTAGTCAACCTCTAGAAAGGGGGCGATGGGCTACAAAAGGTTGGGAACCACTGGTCTATGGGAAAATCAAAGCTTTAACATTCCGTCGCGTCGGTCGCAACTGTACTTTTTCGCACACCTCATACATTTTCGTTCGCCTTTTCGTTATTTTGGGGGTTAGAAATCTGAAATTCCTGATAGTCTCCTATCTTTGCCGGATGTATGGCGCCAACCAACTCATTAAATTCGCACGCTTTGTTTAGTTTGGTTTTCACCATAATTTCACTATTTGACACATTGCGCCCGAACGTGTTTCAGTTCCTTATAGGGTACGTAATATTAATTTTTTGAATCCCTGATGCTTGTTTATTTCTTTTATGAGTGTTTACACGTCAATATTATTAAATTTTCTTAAATATGTATGTAATTTTCCTAATTATTTTTGATTTATTGCGGTTGAACACACCTACAAAATCGTACCTTATACACTTACCTCGCCAAAAACAATGTTGTGCAATATGCAAATCTACGTTTACTACCTGCAAATTCACAGTTTATGGCTAAAATAATGTATTTTGGAGTTATTTTACAATAGCTTCAGGGACTGTGGGCGGTCAATTCACCCAGTCTAGGATCTGCAAGTATTACCTGTAAAATTTTTGTTTGTGAATGGTTATTAATTGGACATGACTTCAAAAACAATAATTTAGTATTAATTATCCCTCAGGTTTCACATCATTAAGTATATTTTTTGACTCAGATATTGAATTATTTATCCCTATGATGTAAGTTAATTTTAAGCTATTTTTAATTTTTGTTCTTAATTATTAAAAACAAATATCAATTTTTTTATGTCTGAATATTACTATGAATATATTTTATTGCTTTAAAGACTATCATTGAAATTAAAAGGTAGAAAATTGCGCTTCTTTCGATTGTGCGTTTTGGTACATAACGACCGAACACGTCAGTTTAATATTGCGACCGACGGAGGGTTGAAAGGTGCCACTAGCGTATAGGGAGATAGACCCTCTGTTTGCTCTATACTTTGTAGGTCGTATAAAATGTGATGTCATTTTTACCTGGCTTGTATTTTATCTAATCCAGATCGCTGAACCGCAACCATATGAAAATGTTTAAATGAGGAGCACATAATCAAACCGTGTTTTCTCCCAAAAAAATAAAAAAATGAGTTACTGCTATTTTCATGATCCCCACATTAAACTACACAAAATATAATGCTATTATCTTCAACTAAAACAAGTTTTAACCTATTTTAAAAGTACTTAGAAAATTGATGTTTCAATCAAAAAGTGTTTTCTCTAGAGCCTGTTTTCAGTCGAACAGTGATTCCTCCAGTCACATCCAATGATAGCTGTTCTTACACGTCACGTGACCCACTGATTTGTCAGCGTAAAGTTGGTGATGTAAAAATATTGGTGGGGACTTTTTGATACGAAATCACCTAATGTTTATTTTAAAAATCACATGGTATATCAGAAATAAAAAGAATAGTTTTTGAGAAGAGTGGTGATTAAATTTTTTTCATTAAAAAGTGTTTTGTCCACGTTGGAAACATTCAAACCATGTTTCCTACTTCGGTTCGATCAAAACGTGATTTCTCCAAATTTCAAATGCATTTTTTAATAATTAATTTACAGTTTTTAGGTAAATTATTACTACAAATCTTCTCAGTTACTCGTTTAGAACTAAGCAAACGATAATTAGGTTTTTAAATTAGTTATTATTAGTTTTTTGTGTTTTCTGAAAATTTGTATTTGAAGAAGAAAGCATGGTTTGATTGTTTGCTCCTCAAATGGTCCTTCTAAGCACCGTGGGGGCACGATGTTTTTTATAATTTGAAAAAATACTGCTGGAAAAAATACAACTATGAAATAAAAAATTTCAATATTTATTCATATATAAATACAATTTTTGACTGGTGATTATTGTTTTCAAGGTTATTTTTTAGAGAAGTCCATAGACCTTGGAATAATACAGACCAGTGGTTTCCAACGTGGGGCGCACGCCCCAACACATGACTTTCTTGGAGGCAGTTTGAAAATTGTTAACCAAATTGCCTTCAAGAGGGGGGGCATGAACCACCAGGTTTTGATTTCCAAGAAAGATTTTCGAAAACAGAAAAGACATAGGGGCATGGCATGGGCTTTGGTGGGGCATGGACCGAAAAAGTTGGAAATCACTAAATATAAACCGATGATGCGTGCGCTTCCTCATAGGTGTAAGCCGTTTTCTTTGGAACAGTCTTTTCAGCTCGAAAAGCACGTGTTTCTTCTTTTCACGGGAGCAATGTTGTTATCATTGCGTATGTTGGGCATGGACATTCAATATAGTATGGGCCTAAGGATTTTGCACCAAAACATTGACTTTATAAAGTAATGGTTATTAAAACAAAGAAGCTGAATAATAATGAGTAGAAATTGACCCTTCTGTAAAATCGGTTTAAAACAAGCAAAATCGTTCATTTCGGCATTTATTAGACGACAAGATGAGAGTTACGGGATCTGGAGGTTACCTAACTTACAAATCCTTCAACTGCATCTAGCAATATGTTTGTGGCATGATGCGAGCGACGACGGGACTTAACAGAAGGTCCACTGATTCAAAAGTAAATTCCGAAATCAATTACAAATTGTCAGTGATTTTATTTCTTTGACTAATTTGAGAGTTAGTGAAAGTGCTCAAATTACGCCATATTTAACCACTTTGTTATACAAAGTGGTACTTTAAAACTCTTCTTGCTATAATTTCTGATCTCAAGCCTGTCCCATTCTATAATTTTCAAATAGAACTGGAGTTATGTTAGATTAAAGATAAAAAATTTCGATTTTCTTCCTTTTTTCAAAAAATTTAAGGGCTGTCCGTAAAGTAAGTTTCCCTATGAGCTGCAGACGCTAGGAACGCTGTTACGCAAGATTTGACCATACTGGCGTGCACATTGGCTCCTTTTCTACAAATCCCCGACCCGGCCATCTATCTGTGATTATTATTATAGGTTTGACAGCTGAGATGGTTTGTTTGAGATGTAGCTTACGCTCGCTTCTCCCACCACGTTCTGGGATTAGTTTTTGTGAGAGAAAAATATGGCGGCAGTGGACATTCATTCCAATATGTGTGAAGTCTACGAGAAAAAGTGTTTGAGCGAAACAAAATGGGCGGAAATGGTACAGAAAATGGGCGAAAAGACCCCCAAGACGACGATAGCCTATGGGGGAAAGACAACGCGGTTGGTGGAGAAAGCGAGTGGAAGCTCCATCTCTAAGGCTAAGCGCGCACTAGAGACTTTTGTCACGGCGACAGAGACAAAATTATCACCCTGGCTATTGCAAGAAGCTAGAGTGCGCGCACAGGTAACGAGACTGTTGGCCGATTGCAAAGAGTCATCTCCATAGAAATGCATTGCTCTCGAGTGACCTAGTGTTTATAGTCGCCGCGACAGAAGTCTCTACTGCGCGCCTAGCCTAAGAGCTGCCAAATCTATAACACTAGTCGACAGTGGTTTCCTAACAACAACCAAATAACTATTTTTGTTACTAATTCATATAGTTATTCAAATATCTGCAAGTAAAAAAGTTCCATCACGTCCCATTTTTGTGTAACACAAATTTTCGATTTTCTGCTTTTTTCTTAATTTTTGCGTTTTAAGCGTCATGTTTGTCCAATAGCAACCCTACAATCCCGTCCAATTAATTTTTATCTAGTATCCCAGTTTGTAGACATTCTTTTAAAAGTGTGGCTATGTTTTTTATTGCAGTTTATTTTGAAAATTGACGAGTTTTCAGTGTAGATTTGGACATTTATGCACAAAACGTTTTGTTAAATTTTGGTACGGTTTAAATTACAATTCAACGGTAATATTTAACAGAAAAAGTAGGAAAAGGTTTTTTCTCACTGATTTGGGATGGTGACTAAAATGAAATCTGGGCTCCTCACGTGCGTTGCAGAAGTTAGAATGTGGATATTTTTAAGTGCATAAGAGTCAACAGTAGTTCTATGCAAAATACTACCCAGATAGTATGGGGACATTCAAATTATCTTGGTTATTTAATATTAATGACAATTACAGATTAAATATTTCAAAAATTATTTAAAAGGACTTTTTTCGCAATTAAGTGAAGGCGAACTCAAAGTCAATATGAACCTCTGGTTGAAAAAGAAGGATATTTATGAAGGAAAATTTAATAAAAAAGAATTATCATCTAGGAAATGGTTTTTAGGAGAGTGGTAAGATGATTTTTAGAAAATAGGACTGATAAAAATGTTTTAATCCCAATAGATGGTTCTTTTTAGTCTTACCAAGACATAGAATGTTGAGCATCACTCAAAATTCATATCTTACATCCACGTTTGAACTTATTTCCGGAAAATCTCGTTGTAGTCAATCATTAACCAGAGTAAAGATTACCTTAGGACATTAATGCGATACATAGGTCACTGAGAAATAGCAATTTTGGGCTACAGCTCTTGGTTCATTTAAAAAAGGAGATTTAACGCCACTTAAGAGACTAAACGTGATAAAACACATCATATTTAAAGAATGTTTAATGATTTTTAGTTTTATATTGTCTGAAACATGTATATAATATTAATTATGATGGTATTTCATGCTAAAATAATGAAATTAACTTTCAAAAAGGAGTGTTTTCAACTCTTTTTTCCGTTTCTTACAGTACTGGTGCAATATTTGTAACAAAAAAACTATACGTGCTGCAGCTTTTTCACAACTATTTCTGAATTCTACGCCCTGAAATTAGTCGGAAATAATTAATCTCATTTTTGTTAGGGGGAAAAAGTTTTTGTCCACTAGTGTAATCATCGCAGGCAGCTGGTCATTGCTACGATTTGTAGAAAAGAAGCCAAGGTTCACGCCAGTATGGTCAAATCACGCGTAACAGCGTTCCTAGCGTCTGCAGCTCATAGGGAAACTTACGTTATGGACAACCCATGTAAAAGAATTATAAAGAAAATTTAATAATAAAAATATTTTCTCACGTATCATAGGAGAGAACAATTCCTGAAAGTATCATGTAAATATTAGAGGGTCAGGTTGAGTACCTAGTTGATTTGACATAGAATGACCATAATATTGAATAACCCTGTGTATTAAGTTGAACATTATTTTCAGTCGATCAACGAAGGCGAACAGTCACATAAACCGATGTAAACTGGCTTAGCGCTCCGGTGCACGTAAAAATCATGCGTCCCGTAATGTTTATCTCCACCCATAGTTTATTTTCTTCTAACGCCCGTATTCACTGGTAACTTGACCGGCGATTATTGGCAATCAAGCTTCTGATTGGCAGTTGACGATTTGAAAAACTAGTTTTTTACCAATGAGATATTCAACTCATGGTTAACCGTCGGTCAAGTAACCGGTGAATACTGCCGTAAGTGGGAAACCCTTGAAGAAGTGAGTACCCACCGTCTCTGGTTCTCCTGTCGAGCGAGTGCTTCCTGAAGCAGATGACGACAGCGAAGACGATGACAAGAAGGACGAGCGACGAGACGACGACGGGAACGACGAGCGCGACGTTCTTGTAGAAGGGAAGCCCCGTCTCCCGCTTCCCGAACGACGGTGGCGCTAATGAAGACGAACAACCAATAAGAACAGTTAACCAAACGATATACTGGAGATGTGTCTACTGAGGGCTGATGGTACCTTCCAAACGTCCGATTGCGCACTCTTAAGTAAAGATCTTTATGGTTGAGGGAAAAGCTCTAGAACATAAAAGCTCACTCTAGGGATTTGAGTGAGCTCCATTTGTAAAGGAGTATAAAATAATAATGTAGGTTGTTTTTAAGAGGAGGTATTGGTAATATAATACAATTGTAAAGTAAATTTTTGTTATTAGATCAGGAAAGCCTATATTATGTGTGAAATATTTATAGTCAGTAATGTATTATAACATTCATGTAAAAAGCAAGAAAAACCAATTAAATTAAAAGACTTCATTGCGTTTTAATGTTTGTCCGAGGTATTCGGGAAAACAAATAGTCTCCAAAAGACAACTAAATCTATGTTAGACTTTAAACAAGTTCTTCCCTATGATAATGGGGGAATAATAAACTAAGTACCTAATGAAAAAAGACAGCATGTTATAAAAACAACCCTAAAACTTCACTTCGGTTACAACGACTGAAAATTTATTCGTGACCCTTAGTAGGGAGTATATATCTCTGATTGGGCAAATGAAGTATGCAAGAGGGGAATAAATACAGAAATGGGATCTTAACATTATTAAGATTGGTTAAAACGATTGAGTACTAGGTACTCAATTGTAACAACCACACAATCCCAAACACTCATTGAACCCTGAATGAACCTCATCCCCTCATTCACCTATTGGAGCTATGAGGGTGGTGGCGTGGTACTCTGCCTCCGTGAGGCCCGCTTCGCTGTGAGCCGTTACCATGACGACGTATTCGCGGTCTGGGATGAGGTGTCGCAGCACGAAGATGTCTCTTGGGGGCGTGTCCATGGGCTGCAGGGGCCACCGGGGCTGCTCTTTGGGGCGCAGGAGCAGGGAGAAACGACGGATGGGGCAGCCGCCGTCGCGCCACGCAGACAAGCGCAGCGTCACCGATTCCACCCCAGGCTGCACGAACGACGACTCTGGAGGGGACATGGGCGCTGCGAAAAGAGACATCACTTGATAGTCAAATGAACTAAGCACTGCTTTATGTAGTTGTCTTCGACTGAGACAATTACAGTATATCGAAGTAATTCATATCAGATCATGTAGTATGTATTACCTGCGCCTTGCGTTCTGGCGAATACGGGTAAGCTAGGCTCCCCCGTGCCCAGGCTGTTTGAAGCGGTCATATGCAGCTGATAGCGCGTGCCGCACTTTAAGCCCGTCAGAGTGTGTCGCTCCACCTGGCTACCCAACTTCTCCGTCTTCCATTCCCCGTCGTCATTTTTGTAGTGCACAGTGTACTCTGCAAGAAGTATACGTCTCGAAATCACTCTCAGCTTTTTAAGGGTACAGACAACCTATACGTAATAGCATCGACGTATTCATTAATTTATACTCTGTTCATTTAGAATAGGGCACTTAAAAATAGTGCTTTCTCCTCCGCGAGAAGCATTAACCATAGTTACGTTTTTCGCGCAACCTTCTTCGTCGCTGTGAAGTTAATAGTTGCCATGGTTACTAATTCGGTGGTGGGGGAAGAAAATATTATCAGTGGCCTATTCAAAATGGATATATTAAAGTATAAGTAAGTAGCTAATTAACCAACTATATCTCAGCAAACTAAAGGGTTCCATACTAATTAATATCAAGAAAAAAAGTATACCTGGCATGGCAGCTTTGTCTTTTACATCTTTCTTCCAACTTATATCGATAGTGGATGACGTGGATCTTTCGATCACAACTTTAGGAGAAGTGGGCGGGGCTATGGAATGACAGCAAAAAAATTTAGTATCAACTTTCTTCGACTGGAATGGACCCTTTCGATACATTTGAAACACCATAAAAATCACTATCACGACACACACAGTAAACGAATTCGATAACAAATCTTATTATTCACATTTCCTTGCTACCATGCAAAACAATTTAGTATTCTTTATAAGTTGTTTACTAAATTAAGAACTACATAGTTTCACCGTTTACTTTTACTGCATACCGAGCAGTATTGATTATAAAAAGTAAATGAGAGAATTCGGAATTCGGTGATTTATGGGATCAAAGGGTAGGAAATAACTCATTCTAAAACCCAATAAAAAGGAATGCATGGGGAATAAAAAATAGACACAACAAGAAAAAACACTAACACACTGATAAATGAATGGGAGTATATTAAAGAGGGAGTAAAACGTAATTTATATAATTAAGCGCACAGATACAGAGTAAATGTTCAATAAATATAACAAGAAATTGTAAAGTCGATTTGGTGAGCCGTACGGAAATCTTCAATTTCGTAACTGGATGGACGTTTATAGATACCATGAGCTCTCAGTACATACAATACATACACTCAATACATACAATCTAAGGTAATCACATACATTTCTATATGCAATAAAACATTTACAAAAGTGTCCTAAATGTAATGAGTCACATACGTGAGAAGTGTTTATTAAGAGGATATGCAATATAGGTTTAATTAAGGAGTAGTTCTAAATATTAGTCCAAATCAGTGTATAGTTTCAATAAACGTGTAACAACCCTTACAATTAAAAGTAACTCCAACAAGCTTGATTTTTATATAAATGCAAAATTTTAAAGAGTAAATCTCCATAAACTCAATAAAAGGAATTTTCTTTGAAAATAATAGAAAGAAAATAATTTTGCATAGGTTGAATACATCACAGAGTATAGAGCTAAACAGAGGGTAAATCTCCATAGACGCTAATGGCAATCATAAAAGGGTGTTGCAAAGTTTACCTCCTAGTTGCAACGCCTCCTAGACATCCTATAATAGCTTGACCTTACTCCTGCCACGTCACTATCACTCTATTTCACTCAAATCGGTAGTGGAGGGAAAAGAGAAGGGCCGATGAAATTAAAAGCCCGCCCGATAGAAGTTCCATATCCAATCTGGAATAATTTCGCCTATTTCGCCCTCTCTGATTATCGGTTGCGTCTCGGAAGAGGAAAACTGCTGTTTGGACCCTCTGTTAGCTCTTTACTCTGTGGAATGCATCAACTTTGAATGGTTATTAATATTCCAACAAAATAAACTAAACAACAGTAAGCGAGAAGGATCAAGTAAAAGGCGGAGAAACCACAATTCTGGGAAATCGATCGTTTAATGACTTTAAGGCTAAGCACGCACTAGAGACTTTTGTCACAGTGACATAGACAAAATTATCACCCTGGCTACACTGAGCTATAAAAAAAACTGGAGTGACAACCTCCGATACTATAACAAGCGATTGATCATGCCAGCGCGGAAGGTTAATAAGATGGAAGCAAAGTTGGAAGAGCATTTCCCCCTTTAATCCGCCCATGCCTGTTTTTAAAAATACTATGAGCAAAATTTAGAATGGTCGTTTCATTCTGTGCATACAACTTTGCTAACAGATGGAGAAATTTAAAAGAAGATGGAAATCATTTCTGCGGTGTGATGCGGTTTAGGCACGCTAACTAGTCACTCCAGTTTGTTTTATAGCTCAGTGCCTGGCTATTGCAAGATGCTAGAGAGCGCGCACAGGCGACGAGACTCTTGGCCGGTTGCCAAGAGTCATCTCCATAGAAATGCATTACTTTCAAGTGACCTAGTGTTTATAGTCACCGCGACAGAAGTATCTAGTGCGGGCTTAGCCAAAACGTTTCTATAACGATTCACTAGTCTGATTAATTGGTACTGGTGACTCCACAAATGGCATTGTTTAACTAGTAATTTTAGAGAATAAAGTAGTTGAAGTACCTGTCTCCAGTGTTTTCCCTGTGATTTTTGAAGACTTTGGGCCTGAACCGGCGGAGTTGAAGGCCCTTATGACGATGTCGTATTGGGTATAGGGCTGCAGACCAGTGATGTAGGTGGACTGCTGATCTTTGTTGGAAGAGTTCACCTGCTTGAAGGTGTACGACTCAGGGGTGCCCGAGGTGCGGTAGCCGACGTAGTAGCCTTTGATGTGGCCATGGTGACTTTCTTCTGGGGGAGGCTGAGGGGAAGACACCTTGTTAACCCTCTAATCCACCCTCAAAATTACCAAAATGTATGGATATGGGGACTGAATATAACCTTTAACACCTGAAGGGGCAATTATTGCTGTAATAACTCAAAACATACTGAGTGAGACAAATTTAAAGAAATTCAGAACCAGGATATATAAAATTTATGGTGAGCGACTAAGAAGAAAAATGAATGCCGCCCTAGATTTAGCACTTTGTTAAACAGAAATTGGGTATAACTATTTTCATTAAGAGAGTTTTTTTGAGTTCGTCTCCCTAATAAATATAATATGAAAAAGTTTATTAATATTGGTTATTATATTAATTGATGGCCTTGGTTGGTAGTATTCAAAAACGCAGAACACACACGTTATATTTTAGATGAATAAACAACAAACATTCCACTATTCTTTCTATGCAACTTAAAGCTGACTTGAGAAGTAAATATCCGAAGTGTTTTTGAAATACCAACCAAATAATAATTAATAAGCTATATTTACATAATTAATTTTAACCAAAGGGGTAGGAAAAACATTTTGACCAGTAACTTACTTTCCATGTCACTTTGATGGATTGAGCACCTGTGGAGTGGACTTGGACTTCTCGCGGAGTACCCGATGGGGCTGTAAAATAAAAAGCAACAGTTCAGATCCAGTAAAAAGAGTATAGTTAATTTAGCTTTTTGTAATGAAAGTTTTTTTTCACAACATCATTAACTAATCCTGGCAAACCAGTTTTTCCTTTAGAGCACTCTGATTGCGGAAAAGCCAGCTTCACAGAACTGCTACAATCCCGCTTCCCTGGTTTAGTTTTTCCCAATGCAAGTTTGTTTTACAGCCTTTCAAGAAATTCCTGTAAAACTAGTTTTTCCTTTAAAATACCCTGATTCCAGATAAACCAGTACAATCCCGCTTCATGGCAATTAACTGCATACTTTAAGGTTGGTTTAATAACCTTAAAAGTCAAATTGAACCCAGAAAGCCCAAATCATTTCTAAAATAACCTAAAAAACTATCGATTGAACACTATTAATTTAAAAAAAAACTTCATTGGTAGATAGATGTCAAACGGAACCGAGTCTTGGCACCTATTTCAAAAATAGTTTTAACTATGCTACGTAATTAACTAAAGAAGACTTTTTTCAAACGAAAGTGTTATAGAGGTGAGGTATACGCACCTTCTTCATCGGTGGTGACGTTAAGGACGGGTGAGGGGGTGCTCTGCCCCAGAGCGTTCTCCGAGATGACCCTCACGAAGTATAGAGTAACCGGGGTGAGAGCCCGCAAGGTGGCGCTGCTCTCCGCCCCAGACACGATCAGTTGTGACGTCTGCCCGTTCCAGCTGCTCTCTACGGAAACACACACCACACACTCTTCAATCACATCAGGTAATAAAGGAAAAACAAGGATTGAAAAGGGGTTTGTATAGAATAGAGTTAACCCATTAATGCCCAACTTTTTATTTTTCTTAAATATTTGGTAAAAACATAGTAAATAGCCCCAAAACAACTGGAAAAATAGTGAAAAAAATTCCAGGTTAAAATTTTAATTTCTACACCAAAATTAAAAAACGTCCCTAAAAAGGGACGTCAGGCACGAATGCCCCCGTGTTTTTTCCCTATAGTAAACACATGGTAGAAAACTGTTTTAAAGCCTCAAAAACATCTTCTACCTTTTTTAGTGCAGCAAAAGTGATCGGAACCATATTGTAACATGAATATGAAGAAAAAATATTAATTATTTATCCAATTAACTGTAAAATTAACCTTAATTAAAGTAATTTGAGCATTTTTTATGCTCTAAAACATGTTTTAACCTACCAAATCTATGTTAATTGCAAATTAATTAAGATTTTTAATTGAAAAAGGCATTCTTTGTTTATATGTTATCTAATATTATGTAATAATTACTTTTACACACCTCAAATCCATCAGAATATCTCAATTTGTGAAGTTTAAGTCTTTCAAATGCCCATATTTTTTTCATTTTATTTAATTTTATTGTGCGGAACACAAATTTCTCCCCAAAAATCAAGCATTAGTGGGATGTGTATTAGCAAGCCAGATTATATAGATTGATCTGCAGTATAGAACACAATGATTAGTGACATGTAATTAGAAAAAAAGCCGAAATTTTATCACAAAAGCGACTTTTATGGCAATTTTAATGACAAAAAGTCATTATAACTAATAATTATTAAATTTTAATTAAAATATAACCCAAATATATTTGCATTAGTAATAAATAAATTAAAATAATTAATTCATTCCTTTTAATTAATACAAATTAATTAATTTCTTATAATTTAAGACATTTTATTCCATTAATTTAGCAGAAATAACAGTATTTTCCAAAAAAAAATAAACAAAAATAATAAATTTATTAGCTAAAATTAAAGTAATTTTATAAATATCAGTTATTTAATTCATTTCATAAGAATCGAACGCGTTTTTATGAAAAAAATAAGGAAACACTAGCATTTCACTATGGGGAAAACCACGGGGGCATTCGTGCCTGACGTCCCTTTTTAGGGACGCTTTTCGAGGGTCCAAAATAAGGTCAAAATAAAATATTTTGGAAAAATAAAAAAACACCCCAACTGATTTAATGTATAAACAATAATATATATCGGTATTGAACATTTTTTAAAATAACAACTAGGATTTTTAAGCTTTTTCTTTTAAAATTTTTTAAAAAGCACTTTTCTGAAAAATTCTATCTTCCAACTTTAAAAAAAGTGAAAATTTTTTAAAATTCTGCTTTCTTCTTGTGTTCTTTATGATCTATGAAGATCAAAGATACATCAGTGCAAATTTTGATTCAAAGGAACAATTTTTGTAGAAATAGGAGGATTTTTAAAAAACGTCCCTAAAAAGGGACGTCAGGCAGTAATGGGTTAATATGAACTAAAAAAATATGTGTTTAATAAATTGAATAACCTTTTAACTACAGGATTGTTATAAAATGGCGTGCCTACTATAAGATTTTTAACCGACCAAACTAATGGTAACCAAAATCTGAAATTTTAAAGGGGCCATATTGAAAGGACGGTAATTTTTTTTTCAAAACAATTTTTTTCAGTAAATCAATTTAATTAAATTTTTTCATTGTATTTCGGACCGTCATGAGAAGTCTAGAATGGAAATATTTTTTAAATCATATCAGACATTTAAGAAGAAATAAATTATAATTATTCTTTTTACTAGACAAAACTGCGTCCTTTTTAAGGAATAGTTGAACTTTTTTCTTACATATCTAAATTAAAAGTTTTAATAAACATTTACCTTTTATAATAGTAACGGTCGAAATAAACGGTTAAATTAAATTAATTAATTTAGTATTTTTTTAATTTCCATTCCTTAAATATATTCCTTTTATAATTTTTAACTAGTAGTTTCGTCTGTTGAGAATTTTAAAGAGGTGCGATATTTTATAACCACCCTGTATGGATATCACATAAAACCATTATGGGATTTATTAATTTCACGAATTTTACGATGATACACAATTTATGAATTGTGTATCATTGAAATGAAATTTTGGTTGCTGACCTGAGTGCGACTGGTACTGTACGATGCTCCCCGTGACGTGGCTGTTTCCGTTGTGGGCCACTTCCCAGGATAGACTGACGGCCCGGCTGGACACGTTCAGCACGCTTACGTTGGATGGAGCGTCGGGGGAACCTGCGGAACCGGGAAGAGTAAATGTCAACTGCATGTTATGCCGAAGCATTATTCAAAATACCAAAATATAGGTGGCCCAGTTTTTTGCTCTATTGGTATCAAAAAGTAATTTTCTGTAGATTTATGGGAGTGTGTTTGCTTTATTTTTGTATGTTGTATATGTGCTATTGTGGATGATGCTAAGGCTTCTGTTGAAAGGTATGCTTATTGTACGTCTATGCATGTTGTATGTCCAATAAATTTTATTCTAATCCCTATCATTTCAAAAGAGTCGTCGCTTCTCGACTTCCACCTCAATCACTCACTTACTCACTCACTCACTCACTCACTCACCTTGCACGAGGAGCTGGATGAGCGCCTCGTCTCTGCCGATGTCACTGTCCGCGTGGCACGAGAACTTCCCAGAGTCACCCCTCTCGGCCCTCGCGATCACCAGCTCGCTCAGGGTCTGCTGTGGCTCCGAGCTGTGGCGGATCCAGTACCTGCAATATAATGACGTCATGACTAGTGTGCTAAGTTTGCCTTCTAGGCAAAAAAGAAGGCAAGTGACGTTCAGTTGCACATTTCAAAGTAAAAAGAAATGCAGTGCACCAACCTCTCATTCGATTTATCGTGCAGGGGCACGTTGTTCTTCTGCCACGTGACTGTAATGGGGCCGTGCCCAGATGCCTCGCACTTCAGAGTTGCGTTCTGACCCACTTTGGTAGTGATGCTTTGGTAACGCTCCTTGAACCTGGGTGGAACTGTAAAGATACAATTAAAAATGGTCCTCGTTCACAACACAGAATACCAGACTAGAGGGTCCAACTGCTACTTTCAAATTCCTCTCTCTTTCAACTGCCACAACTGCTACTTTCAAATTTACTCTCACAGTGGGGAGAAGCAGTGTGAATATCTGTTATTGACAGATGGTTAAGCAGCACAATTTGGAAGTCACAGCTGTGATTATATACGACGTGTTCATTAAATTTGTCACTGCAGGAGGGGTGTAAGGGAATTGTGATTATTTTTCACTGCCCCTTGTGACGTGACAAGGGAGTTTCATGAGTACTGAATGCGATCCCAGGGTCAGTGTCTGGCCACACTCTCTCAAAGTCGTTAAGATTAACGTAAACTGAGGGGGGAGAGATAAGGGGAAATGCGGTTGGAAGTGGAAGAGATGACACACCTTTCCTCCGCTACAGGAGTAATTTTGTGCATCGCTCCCTTACCTTTTCTTCTTCCTATCCTCCGTTCGATGAATATATTACAATTACGAGACACTCGTGTGGCCAGGCACTTACCTTATCACAATGCATACACAATGTTTTTTTAATATCATTGGACCCTATGGTTTGGCACTCTATGGTTTAAAATACCACTTCACTAATCTTAATCATTTACTCAGGATGATTTTACTCACCACTAAAATAGTTTCCGTTAATAAGAATAAATATACAATCAAGTTGAATAACGTATGCATTTTAGAACTTGGGAGGTGATTCGTAACGGATGCGCGTTAGCACATCTGCGGTGACTTGAGATCAGTAGGGTATCGCCTGCGATACGCAAACTTAAAGGAACACCGGCACGTGCAGAAGGGGCTGCTCCGGGGCCGGTAGAGAGTGGCGTGTGATGGCTTCAAGCGCACAGTCTCACACGGGGACAGTTCTGGAGGTTCGATAGACCTTCGGAGCTGTTGCACCGGAAGGAAGTCAGATCACACTGTTCTGGTATTGAGGATCGTCACGACAGCGATTTGCCTCAAGTTCCTAAAGCTTAACTGCTTGAAGTAGCATTAACCACTACTTTCAGTCTGTCTGTAGGATGACTCAAGTCTTCCTGCATGATACCGGGATCCAGCCGGTAACAGGTGACAACTCTTACCGCAAACCTGTCGGTTATCAGGTTGGCGTTTTGCCAACCCGCTGCTAACAGTGTTGACGATTTTAGGCAACACTCATGAGATTCTGGTGCCCGTTTAATAACGGCTCAAAAATGCATGTGAGAAATTTAAAGTTCGGTTGTGGGTTAAACAATAATCAAGGCAAAACAAAGCTTTGCGGGATGTATTTGTAATTATCTTTCCCCTTATTTTATACCCTGTATCTTAATGTTTTTTTTTCTTTTTTTAATGCTTTTAGACTTTTTAAGCCTCTAGTTGTTATTTTTAATCCGTTATCTTAATGAGTTTCTTTAAATAATTGTTTTTAATATATACGACATGAATAATTAGTTTTTTCGTATTATTTTTTTAGTTTTCATTTTCATTTTATTATTATTTTTTTAATACATCTCTGAACTTTTTTTTTCTTTTCTCCTCTCCTTTTTAATCCTTTCACGACTCTTTCTTGGGGTGAAGTGCTGCTCTCACCTAGTTCGGGCACCCCACTCTCCTGGGCCCTCCCTATGACCCCATAAACCGCAAGGTTCGGGGGTTGGCTCGGGTTGCCCAATTCTTTTAGAAAGTTGTGGGGATGTAAGAATGGGGATGTGAGCATAGACGTCATGGGACGTTGTTGGTAGATGTCGAGAAATAATGGGACAGTTTGAACGCTGAGCGAGACCTTAAAACTGTATGACGTTTCGTGGTGCGTGCTTTTAACCGCACTGCGGTTAGAACGTAATTGGGGCACGTAACCACATCATCCGCATGCGCTGAAAAACGTCACGAATTTTGATTTTCGAGTTTTCTATAGTTTTTCAAACGAACGACAAAAGAGTAAATCCTTACCTAGCACCTGCAGCGTGACGATCTTGGAGAGTCCTGCTCCGATGCCGTTGCTGGCCTGGCACAGGTACTGCCCTGCGTCCGACTCATCCGCCTCAGAGAGGAGCAGAGTGCCGTTGTCGAAGCGGCTGGAGCGAGGGCTCGAGTGCACGTGCGCAAAGTCCCCGGCCGCGTTCTCTGATACGAGGGAGAGAGTTACATGAAATGGTTGAAAATTCATATCAATATCAGTAATTTGATCCTCTCACTATATCTCACTGTTCTACTTAACTACTTTTGAGGCAAAGGAAAAGTCAAATTTTTAATCAAGAACACAACATGAGTAAAATTGAACTTCATGGAGTTCGCAAATTTGAGCATTTGAGCTGGTTAGAAAAAATAAGCTGAAAGTTTTTTTGAGTAATCGAAGGTTTATTCCTATGGAATGCATTTTTGGACAGCTTTTATAAGTCAGATCGTTGATTTTTTGACTTGGGTGATTGTCACATTAAATAAAACACAAAGAAATCCAAATTCAAGCTTCTCTCAAATTTTGTATAGTTTCACTTCACTTTCTTCCTGATCAACTCATCTGCACAGATTATTTTATAGTGTCACTTGCACCCTTTGTATTAACCCCCAGGAATGAATTCTTATTTCGAACATATCCGTATCCAAAATGAATAATTACATGTTGGTCACATGTGACTCCAGATTTCTTTCATATATGTGTCTATATCTTTATATATGTATAACAATCAATGAAGTGTCACCTGTGTAGACGAGCTTTTTCCAGAGGACGCTGGGAGCAGGGAAACCAACCGCCGAGCAGTTCATGGAGACCGCGTTCCCCAGCACCACAGAAGAGTTCTGAGGCTCCCCAGACCACTGAGGAGGCACTGGAAAGCGAACATACGTCAATTAATTTTGAAATCAATCGACGTCCATTATATTGAAAGCTTTTGAGTTGTAAACCGGGTAAGTGATGGAAGTTGACCGTGTACTTCACAGCCACGTTTAATGATCCCTGTACGTCATTACGCGGAAGGAGAAAGTGAGTAAATACAAAGCCTGTTGGGTTGCTAGAAGGAGTTTCGGTACGCAAATCTCGATAAAAAAGACACTATATATACATGAGCTCAACGAAATCATCGTATTTTAAAATTGACGTTCTTCGTTTTACTCGAAATTCAGACACCGCGATGGGAACTACATTGTTTGTTAGTGACGAAGTAGGGTCAGCTAACGTTGCTGTCTACTATACTGCCGTCCTAAGCGAAAGTGTACACTAACGCAATTTCTCACAGATTTACTTTGAGAAAAATCTCGCCAAAAGAGCATTTGGCGGATTTTCAATTCTATGCGGCAACCTGCTTACGATATCAGACCGCCAAGATTAGCATTGAAACTAGCTCGTTTCACAGCAGCCAATGAAAAATTAAAGCACTTTTTTCGTTATAAAAGAAAAACTAATCATGGTAGAAGTACAGTATTTTAAACACATATAGAATTATTTTTTACAAAAATATTGTCGTTTTGTTTTTTAAAAAAATCGAATTAGTTTTAGAATTATTTAGATTTAAAGTTTTAATTTTTCCCTTTTTAAGTTTAACAATGGATAGCAGCAACCCTTTAACAACGCCAAAACCACCAACAAAACGAGCAGAATGAACGACTAATGCGGGAATTTCCCAACCATTCTAATAGAAGTAGCGAGATACATTCTCGCCAATTTAAAAACGCGCCAAGGGAGAAAGGAAATGAAGTTTTAAGAAAACTCGTTAACGTACATTTCGCTTAGGACGGCAGTATAGTCATATTTGGTTTGATCGTAAGATAACAGTTTTTAAGTTTATATCCTTGAATCTCTAATCACCGAAATTTTTGAAAAGGTTAAAATTTATATCATCTTTTTAAGTAGCCTTTGTCTGTTTTCAACTCATTGTTCGCCCACTGATTGAAGAAACCCGTATGCTACCACAGTCGTGTCCAAAAATGAAGGATAGATTTATTGTTGGGATAATGACCCACATCTCAGTTCGTCATCAATAAATTTTTATTCCATAGGATCTTCTAAGAGTGGAAGTATGATATCAGGGATCAAAATACCCTAACAATAGTTTAAGGGGTACAAATACCCTCTATTTATAATGAAGTTCTATACACATTTAGAACGGTAGAAGAAAATATCACGTGAGAATCATTTAAGAAAACTTTCCCTGCTACTTATAAATAATATTCTTTTCCTGAATTCCCTGCTTGATTTCAGGGGCAAGGAGTCTCTATAAGTATGATTTTTTTAAGTCATGTCCATTTTGTTGCAAATTATAATTACAATTTTTTTTACAATTTATTAGAACAACAGCACACACAGAGAAAATAAACAGAAAAAAAAACAAAAAATAAGAAGAAAAACAAATGAATAAATACCAATTAATAAGTAAATAAAAAGGAAAATGTTTTTTTTAAATTGTGAAGTATCATAAGAGCAATAGCACGTACATGATATAAAACATGAATTGTCTCGTGATCTTATTGATCTATTGAGATTTCTTTAGATATCGTTAATTATTTTTAAACGATATTCAGTGATACCTCCTGAAAATTCATTTCGGACGGAATTTAGTTCTAGGATCCTTCATTGGCAGGTAGTAACCATATGTTTTGAAGCTCTCATATATGTTTGTCAACATTTTTGTCTAAGGACAATAAAAACAAGATTGCATGAACAAAAATTTCTGTCATTATTCACAAGATATTAAATTATCCTTATTTTTGGAGTAAGAATAGGAAGAGATTAACAATCAAGAAATCAGTAAACAGTGCTAAAGTTAACAGTATTATATTTGTTCCCAAATGTTAGAAGACTAGAAACACTTTTGTTTGGAAGAACAAATTCAAAGAACTGAAAAATTAGTTTAGACCCGAGAAAAAGTGTATTACTCTCAAAGAACACGAGATTGCATGTCTTTTACAAAAAAAAGGTTATTGGATTAGGATTCTTATGAATTAGGGATATTTCTTACTTTGTTGTTTGGTAATCAGATTTCGTTGTAAAAAGCAGTGTGATTATTGTTATAATTCTGGCGTTACTTCCTCTTCAAATAATGAGTTAATTCATTTTGATGTAGTAGAAAGCAAGAAAACCGTGTTTGCAGAAGTAATTACGAGTTTGTGTCGGAGGCTATTTTTCAGGGAAAAAAATTATGGAAGATCTGTAGTATTTATTATGTTGAATACTTATTGATGCATTGATCAATAAGGCCTTCCTCATTCTTGAGCTCGAAAAAAGTACAAAAATAAAAAAAATTGCTTTTTTCTCGGAAAAAAATTCGGAATAGTCTGCTCTGACGAAAATGAGATTGTGATATCCATTTCGTGTTAAAAGGGTTTATTAATATGTTCTAATTTAAGGCTAGATAATTTTTGTACTTCGAATACTTTTTTTTAAAGTTTAGATTGCATTAATGTGAATAAAGTAAAATTTCATTGGGAATTATTGAATTGATGTAGCTAACAATCTAAGTATAAAGTATGTATTATCTATTAGGGGGCATCCATATATTACGTGAGGTCAAAAAGATGGGGGAGGGGTTTGGAAAAATCTCACCAAATCTCACCAAGGGGGGAGGTAGGGTCGATTAAAATCTCACGTCAACTTTTTAAGTTAGAAATTATACGATTTTATTTTTTTAAGTATGCGGAAGAATACAAAACGATAAGATACTGAAAATTATTTTTAAAAAGTTGTAGGTAAATCTCACTTGGGGGGAGGGGAGGTCCAGAAAAATCTCACTAAATCTCACCAAGGGGGGACGGGGGTCCAGATTTTGGAAAAAAACACATCACGTAATTTATGGATGTCCCCTTAGTGGTCAGTTTTTATTTATTTTATTCTTATGTATGAAGATGGATCCTCAATATTTAAAATATCAAGTGTATTTAAGTAAATACCTGTGTTTAAAGCTAAATCTGTTTACAACTATACACAAAATGGTCCCGTTGAGGTCTCATTTCAATAAGGCAAACTGCCTGTAACCCGTATTAAGTATCGCTTGATTGATGGGATGAATGCCTGATAAAACGCTATTTTAACCCTTCCAATCCTAAGCAGAATCAGAAAACCATCGAATCATGCATGGTTTCCAGGATGGCTCCAAACACGGATCCAGTATGGCTCCAAGATGGGGGACGCTTTTCCAGACCATCACCTTTACCTTTTGACAAAAATGTCAACATGT
This sequence comes from Tetragnatha versicolor, assembly GCA_024610705.1. Lineage (NCBI taxonomy): Eukaryota > Metazoa > Arthropoda > Arachnida > Araneae > Tetragnathidae > Tetragnatha > Tetragnatha versicolor. Next base: position 5,448,625 of record JANDEH010000024.1, on the reverse strand, counting down.
GGGGGATTTTCTAAAAAGTACCCCCACGGGGGAAGCATGGGGGCCCTCCCTCAGAAAAAATATTGAAGTTTGACTTGTAAAAGTATGGTTTTATCTCAATTTGAGAAAATGTTCGGGTCCAAGGGGGGCACTGTCTACAGTGCCACCCCCTGAATCCGCGCCTGATCCTATGGGGAATTTGGGGTGAATTGTTTGTCTGTCTCAAGTTGAGCTCCCACCATAGCTAGAAAACTTGGCGGGAGCTCAACTTGAGGTAGACAAACAGAGGGAATGATAGGGTTAATACTCTTCTTTCTACACTCTGTTCATTTTGAATTGGCGCTTGAAAATATTTCCTTCTCCCACCATCTATCGGTAACCATAGCAACTATCCTCGACAAAGTGACGAAGGAGGTTAACTATTGGCTGCTCGAAGAGCGTAACTATGGTTACGCGTCTAGCGTGGGGGAAAGCACTATTTCTCAAGCACCAATTCTAAAGTATATGTTATTCTGGAGTATATGTTACGACAGCATTATTACACGCAAGTACCGCAATATATTGTTATTTCACAAGTCGGCAATGGGGGAGCATTATTGTGCATGATTATTTAGTGTCCAGAGATCGTGAATCATACAGATCTTCAGCCAATCAGAAGGTGACTCACCGTTGACGATGACCTGCGTGGTCATGTTGGCCGAAGCAGCCCTGTTGCTGGCCACGCACGTGTAGCGACCGCGGTCCCCAGAGGCCACCTTGCGGAAGGTGACGATGGAGGAGTCCTCGGTGGTCTGCACTGCAGTGCCACCACTGGCCGCGAAGGGAAGCCCGTTCTTGAGCCAGGCGAAGTGCAAGGGAGGGTCCCCGCGACTCACGATGCACACGAGCTTGGCACGAGCACCCTCGTCCACCGTCGTGCTCTCACGGAAGAAGTGAGGGTCGATGGCCGGAGAAACTGGAAAGAAAGCTCACCACTAAATAGTTGAAAATTAAAAACATAGAATTCAAGCACTCTTGGATTTATTGTGACGGAAATTAAGATGACAATACTCCCGTCAAGTGCCGGTCTTATCAGGCCCGGGCGCATTTTATAATAGCTAAAAGAACTCTGCTGACGGATGAAAACAGGTGCGGCTGCGCTAAAGGTTCCACTTAACCCTCTAAATTCATATGAATTGTGACCTCTTATTTCTTTGAGCTTATTTTGAGTTTATTTTCTTATTTAGGGCCGGATGCACGTTTTGCGACGATTTTAAGACCGGTCGAATCCTGCTTCCAAACAACTCAAATTTCGTATTTCTGCGTCGTTTGCCCAGCATGCCGCTAATTGGTTTTCAAGAACGCCAAGAACTACGTCATTGAACCACGTGTATTTGATTGTTCCCTGCCGTTCCCGCGCTTTGCTACGTAATGGAACGCTTCAACCAATCAGGAGGAAAACGTCAGCAGGATCGTCGTATAACGCCACCTCCTAAGCAGGCGTTCTGTGGCGATCATTATTAGGTGAAATCCGGTTCTTTAGCATGTTACAGAACATAGTTGCATCCGGCCCTTAGTATTTGATTTTGACTTTGTGTTTGATAGTTGTTCTGGGAATTGGTTGAGTTGTTGTGGTTATTAGTTTGGAGTTTGGGAATCCTATATATTCGTGGATAAAACAAACCTACCCTATTTCAATTATCCATGTGCCTTCAGATTTTCCCTAAACCAGCATTATTTGTACCAATATCATTAAACACTAGTCACCGACGAAGGAGGAGACGTTTACTTATGCTTTACGGTATGTTTTACATAGAAAAAGAAATGCTCATCACTAAATAGTTGAAAATTAAAAACATACATTTCAAGCACTATTAAATGTACTTTAGAAATCTCAACTGGCATGGTGCTTCCTTCAAGCGCCGGACTTGTCAAGTCCGGGCGCATATATAATAACCAAAAGAACTCTTTGCAGGCGGATGAAAGCAGGTGCGGCTTCACTAAAGGTTCCACTTAACAGTCTAAATTCATATGAATGGTGACCTCTTATTTCTTTGAGCTTTTATTTTGAGTATATTTCTTACTTAGGGCCGGCTGCAACTACGTTTTGCGACGATTTTAAGACAGGTCGAATCCTACTTCCAAACAACTCAAATTTCGTTTTCCAGCGTCATTTGCCCAGCATGCCGCTAATTGGTTTTCAAGAGCGTCAAGAACTACGTCATTGAACCACGTGTATATTTAATTGCGCTTCAACCAATCGGGAGGAAAACGTCAGCAGGATCGTCGTATAACGTCACCTCCTGAGCAGACGTTCTGTGGCGATCGTTATTAGGTGAAATCCGGTTCTTTGGCATGTTACAGAACGTAGTTGCATCCGGCCCTTAGTATTTGATTTGGACTTTGTGCTTGATAGCTGTTCAGGGAATTGGTTGAGTTGTTGGGGTTATTAGTTTGGAGTTTGGGCATCCTATATATTCGTAGATAAAACAAACCTACTCTATTTCAATTATCCATGTGCCTTCAGATTTTCCCCAAACCAGCATTATTTGTAACCATATCATTGAACACTACTCACCGACGACGGAAACGTTTAGTTATGCTTTACGGTATGTTTTACTTTGAAAAAGCAATGCTCACCACTAAATAGTTAAAAATTAAAAACATAAATTTCAAGCAACAGTCTCTTTAATACCAGGTACTTTAGGTTCATTTTTCCTCCCGTCATGCGCCGGCCTTGTCAGGCCCGGTCGCATATATAATAACGAAAAGAACTCCATGCTGTCGTATGAAATCAGGTGCGGGTTCGTTAAAGGTTCCACTTAACCCTTTAAATTCATATGAATGGTGTCATCTTATTTCGTTGAGTTTGTTTCGTATTTGAGGAGCAAACAATCAAACCATGCTTTCTCCTTCAAATACAAATTTTCAGGAAACACAAAAAGCTAATAACTTAAAAAAATAACTAATTTGAAAACCTAATTATCGTTTATTTAGTTTTATAACGAGTAACTGAAAAGATTTGTAGTCATAATTTACCTAAAAACTTAAAATTAATTATTAAAAAATGCATTTGAAATTTGGAGAAATCACGTTTTGATCGAACACGTAGGAGGAAACATGGTTTGAATGTTTCCAACATGAACAAAATACTTTTTTAATGAAAACATTTTATACTACTCTTCTAAAAAGCTATTCTCTTTATTTCTAATATTCAATGTAAATTTTTAAAATAAACATTAGGTGATTTAGTATAAAAAATTCCCCACCAATATTTTTACATCACCAACTTTACCCTGACAAATGAGTGGGTCAAGTGACGAGTAAGAACATCTATGATTGGCTGTGACTGGAGGAATCACTGTGTGACTGAAAACTGGCTCTGGAGGAAACACTTTTAGATTGATACATCAATTTTTTATGTAGTTTTAGAATAGGTTAAAACTTGTTTAAGGTTTGAAGATAATAGTATTATTTTGTGCAGTTTAATGTGGAGATCATGGAAATAGCAGTAACTCATTTTTTATTTTTTGAGAAAACACGGTTTGAATGTTTGCTCCTCATTTGATTTGGACTTTGAGTTTGATAAGTGTTCTGGGAATTAGTTTAGTTGTTCGGGTTATTGGTTTGGAGTTTGGACATCCTATATATTCGTAGATAAAACAAACCTACCCTATTTCAACTATCCATGTGCCTATTATTTGTACCAATATCATTGAAAACTACTCACCGACGACGGAGACGTGGGTGGTTCCCTGCACCATTTGTCCTTCCTGCCCCCAGACGGAGCAGCTGTACTCCCCTTGGTCGGGGGCTCGCTGCACGCTGTGAACGCTCAGCTGTCCTCCCCCACCCACGCGCTGCCGAATGTCCAGCGGTAGCTGCACACCAGCTGAAAAAGAGAAATAGGTTTTGTATCGTAAAATCTACTTTATATTGCCTTTCTAAAGAAAAGTTGTAAGGTGAACAAAACTCGATATTTCGATACTACTCTAGTTGGAACATTCCCTGTGCTCGTATTTTAGGAATGTCAGGGCACCTCTTGGAGGATATCATGACAACAATTCCACCTGTTGGGTCTAGCATTCATTACGTGATAATATAGTTTTTAATTCAGAGATATAACACTTTGAAACGCTTTTCGATGCTTCGGCCAAAGTTACCCCATTTTACGGTAGTTAGTAAAAACACTTTATACAAATAATATCATAATAACCATTGAATCTGATTTTGTCTACTGAAAACAACTTTACCTCTTTAAGGCATGCCCGAGGCCCATAATCACGCCAGCCCAGTGTGGGAAAGAAAATTGATTTTCACTTATTGGTATAGGAAGTATTCATGTCATTTCCGATCCCGTGCGGTTAAAATTTAGTTGTATTTATTGAAAATGAGATCCCTAAAAAGATTTCAAAGGTTGGTACCTAAAAAAAGCCCCCTATTAAAACCTCCTATTTTAGTATAAATTTTGGGTTTGATAAGCTGGAAATGAGAAGTTTGAAGAAAAGCAATTTTTACATTAAAAGCTCAGTGGAAGGCCTCATAATTGTTATTTCGTTGGATTTTATACTTTATAATATCAATTTAGCACCAAATTGCATCATTAGAGAGTGTTCCTTCAAAGAAATTTTGAATTTAATTCCTTTCGTCCACATTGAAGTGTATTGTAAGCTTTGGTGAAAGCAACGTTCCTAAGTAATATACCTTTTAATCTTAAATTATAGGGGCTTTTGGGTAAAGTTCTTACAAATACATACGTATTATCTATCTAAATAAGTCCTAAATAGCGTATTTTTTTTATTTAAAAACAAACATAAAACTCCTTGTGTTTCACACAGTATGCCACGAGGCTTACGAACGTAAGTAAAAGAAATTTTAATAAAAATCTAAAAATTTAAACTATGGACAAAATTTGAAAATATAATAAAAGTCTCAAACTTCCCAACAAGACTGCAATAAACTGGCGGCCACCGCACGAAAATGCTATTTAAATCTCTTCTGAATACAGATCTACAGTTTGTATGTAGATTGCAGTGCAAAAGGACATGCTCCGCTGTTTCATCCCCACTGCCACAGGCACAACTGCCAGACGGTAAAATTCCAAACCTACACAGGTAAGTCCTAAAATTTCCATGGCCAATTAAAATCTTAGTCATTTTAAAATATGTTGAAAAATATTTACACTTTAGACGATGAGTAATACTCGGAAAAAACCTCTTTGTCCACTGGACATTTGACGAGACGAGATATTCTCGGTTCCAGTCTTCGATAGTTTTCAATAGTAAATAGCATATTGGAACCAGTTTTATCAGAGTGTCAATCAGTGGCGGATCCAGGATTTGTTTTTTTTTGGGGGGGTAAGAATTTTCATAACCCAATTGAATCTTCTTGTTAATGGTAATACGGAAAAGGTAGTGAATTATCCTACTCAAACTACTAAAAGGGGGGTCTGGGGGTCCTCCTTCAGAAAATTTTTGGAAATTTAAGTTAAAAACTCCACTTTTTCCATTCATTTTGGTACGCCTCATCCAAATTTCGGATATAGATTTTTTGCGTTTTGGCAAATTTAGTAAAATATTAGACGTTTTTTGAAGCAAGGTTTTTCGAAAAAAGGTCTTTAGGGGGGATTACCCCCTTCAAACCTATCCATTTGCTAAAAATTTTTCTATTTTAGAAATTTTAACCTTTCTTGTCCTGTCGGGTGTAATTTAAAGACTAAAGTAATGGTTTTTGGGACCTGAAAATCGAATTCAAAGTAATTTATTTTGCTTTTTATGCTCATTTTGGGGGTACCCTGAATCTTAAAATGTTGACGTGGTAGAAGAAAACTAAACACAGTTTTGTAATCAGTGTGCCCATGGAACTCTAAAACAGCAAAAAAAATCGAACTCTACAGAAATTATGTTAAAAATTGTTCCCCAGTGTTATAGGGTTACTTGGGGTAAGTAGGTCACTGGGGTAAGTGGGTCACCCCCCTAAAACTATAATATGTACAGGAAATTTCACACTTACTCGCATTGATTATGTTACAGCTTGTCACACCGATGAGTTTTGCATATATTTGAGATTTGTTTAATTTATTTTTAAAATTATAGAAATAATTTAAAATAGATTCCCAGAATGGATTTTTTGGTGAGTTGAAGATGTATTTTTCAAAGAAGTATTTCCAGGTAAGTTTTCATTGCATTTTAATGTTTATTGAATTGTTTTGCAGAGTTTGACCTAAATTACATACGGCAATTTGAAATTTTTCAAAATATTTAATTTTGAAGTGTTTAACAGAGGGGGTCCCACTTACCCCATAGTTTTAGCATGGTTGGGGTAAGTGGGACCCCTCAGTGTGGGGTAAGTGGGGCCCTTTATTATGATATTAGTGGTTCTAGATGGTTCCATATGATATAGGATCTACTACTGAAGACATGGGTGGATTTTAGGGGGGTCATAGGGACAATTTCCCCCCAATATTTTCAGAAAATTTCGATTTATAGTAGCAAGTATCAAGACCTTTTACTCACCACTTCAAAATTTATTAAAATTTATAAATAGTTTGATCGACATTTTATATGAAATTTGCGTTTTAATTTAAGTTATGGTGAGTAAAGTGAAATACCTCATCAATAGTGTTCATTCTCATTTAGTGTGTATGCTTTCTTTTTTTATCTTACAATGTGTATTAAAGTGTCAAAAAAAAATCTTAATCAACCTTATTATGTTTTTTCAACACTATTTTACATGCTAAAGTAAAACATATCCCTTTGGCCTTTCAAAACATTCTTTAAAATACTTATTTTGCTTTTCATTCTATTCTTACCTTGTCACATTGATTATGATGTGAGTATATTTCTCACTCATGGACACAGTTACAATAAAATATTTTATATTGAAATTTACTGTACTTTATCAAGTAAAACCCACTTACTTCCCTTTAAGTTTTTCTTGCTTTAAATAAAAATAAAGAGGGGGTGACCCACTTACCCCATCTCTTGGGGTAAGTGGGTCACCCATCTCATTTTTGATAAAAAGACCTGTTGAGAAAAATGTAAAGCTTTATTTTAGAAACTAATGATAAATATTTGTTTATCGATAGACTCTTTAACGAAATTAGTCAACAAGTACAAAATAAACCCTTTCAAATTTTTTCTATAAAGCTCCAAAAATGTACTAGGCCAAAAAGGGGTCCCACTTACCCCAAGTGACCCTACATTAAAATCGGCCTTCAAACGGGAAAAATAAGGATTTTTTTAGGAGATTTCTCTGGATTTCGATAATATTAAGCGATATATTGGTCACATTAAACGATACATTTTGCGTAAAATAGGAGTGATCGGGACCGTTCAATTTCGCTAAGATTTTCCGATTGATAGCATTAACCAGGTGGAGTCGAATTTAGCAATGTTTTAATACAGTATATAATTTATAATATGAAACTAGGGAGCTCTTAGCACTAAAACAACGGGACTTAGACGTATACCGATGCCGTATACCTAGAGGGACGGAGAGGGCTTGGGAGATCCTCGCAGATTTTTTGTTCGTATATCATTATTTATAGATCCCTAAACTAGAAATATCAACGAAATAACTTTCTAAGAACATAGTGGAGAGTTAAGTTATGAAATTGTGCATAAGGAAAGCTATTTTGAGGGTTTGGGCAGATGGGGCCCAAGTGATCTTAGACCGGCTGCAACAAGACAAACCGGCTTTATATAGTCACCAATATATAAATAAACATATTTACTTTATATAAAATATCAATAGCTGTGAATCTAATCATATTCATCGCATTCATGTTTATAAAATAGCAATGTGTTATAATGGACATTGCTTAACTATGTATACAGGGTGATTCAGAAATAATCATCAATAATTGGGGGGCAGGTAGAGGGGCCCTAGACAAGCATTTTTCGAATAAGGATGGTGGGGCGCAGCTTACCGTTTAAGTGCTAGGACCTAATGTAGTGCAAGCTCGTTTCGAAAGGCCGTTTTTAGAAGGCCCGGGTGACGAAACAAAACCTAATAAAATGAAAAAATCTATTGTATGAGGTAAGGAAGTATCCCTACTACTTACACCATGAATTCGATAAAATTTTAACCAATTTCAAAGCTGTGGAGTGAGTTTCAAAAGTGCAATATTAATCTTTTAGTCAAAAAATGGAGTTCCTTTAATAGTATTTAGAAAAATGATGATCGGGGAAGGAATTTTCAATGATCGTAACATTGATCATTAAAACTGTTTGATCATTGAAAATTCCTTCCCCGATCATCATTTTTCTAAATACCATTAAGGGAACTCCATTGTTTGACTAAGAGATTATTATTGCACGTTTTAAAACTCACCCCACGGTTTAGCAAGTGGTCCAATTTCTATCACATTGCGGATTTAAGTAGTACGGGTACTTCTGTACCTCATGCAATAATGTTTTTCATTTTATTATGTTTTTTTTCGTCACACGGGCCTACTATAAACCGCCTTTTGAAACGCGCTCGCACTACATTAGGTCCTAGCACTTTAACGGTAAGGCTGCGCCCCACCATCCCTATTCGAAAAATGCTTGTCTAGGGCCCCTCTACCTGCCCCCCAATTATTGATGATTATTTCTGAATCACCCTGTATATGAAATGATATTGATGAGCAGGGTGTTTCAAAATTGCGTTGCCCGGCTTTTATTCAGAACCAACGCCTTATAGGGTCATGGAAGTAAGGTCTAACCCTAGGTAAGTAAGCCTGGAGAATGCACTGAAGTGACTTACTTCAGTGACTTTCCCTAGCGGCGAAATTAAAAAAAAATTAATAAAAAACTGAAGGAGAGTATTGTTGCCAACGTCATGAAGAACTCACTGAAAAAAATTTGATCAAAATATCTTGAATATTAGCGGAGATATTAGCATGTGAAAATAGCACTTTTTCAGGGGTTAAAAAAGAAAAAGTTCGTATATTTGCAAATTTTTTTGTTTTTTTATTAAATTTTGTGTTCTTTAAACTAAAAAAAAAACTACAAAATAACACTGAAAAATTTGCAAATATGCGAACTTTTTTGACCCCTGAAAAAGTGCAATTTTCACATGCTAATTAATTTTTTTTATTTCCAATGGCAGAGAAAAAGACTACAATATCTCACAAAACAAAAAAAAATACAAAAAGTAAGATAAAGAAAAGTCAGTGTCTCATCAGCAAGGCTCTTGCACTCCAATATCGTCTCACCTCGGAGCCCCCACACAGAGCTGGACATCTTTGGATCTGGGACCTGTCCATAATTTCATCCATGTTGCAGAGTGGGCAATTAGGACTGTCATAAACGCCAATGCGGTGCAGGTGGTTTGCAAGGCAGTCATGTCCCACTGCAAGTCTAAATTCTGCGACTGCTCTGTCACGAGGTCTATCAGGAATTTTCTGGTCTAATAAATTTTCCCAGCTCCTCGAAGAAATACGAGAAGTGAGCCTCGACTTCCATCTGAGTCTCATTTTATTTTTGATGTAAAGTTTCATGGAGTGGAATGAGTAGCTTGTTGTTGGCTGTTCGAATATCCGTGTGCCCTTCTTGGCCAACATATCTGCCTGCTCGTTGCCGAAAATATCACAATGCCCAGGGATCCACTGCATAACGATGTGCCGTCCTTCTGCCTTTAATCCCTCAAGGAGCAGCTGGCATTCTAAAATATCATTTGAAGCAGGCACCTCGATTGATCAAGACGTCTGGGGACAAGTTGCCGCAGTGCAACTGCATGTGCACGGGCACTGCACATGTGCCGCATGTGCACGGGCACTGTTTCCCGACAGGGACATAGAAGGAGAAAATGGAGGAATATATTCCTGCTCCGACATTTGGTGAACAGTCTGTAAAGGAACCGTCTGTATAGACGTGCAACCACTCAGGCTCTGGATAGAGAGTGTTTATGGTCTCAAGGGCCAAAATCTTCAAACTTTCCGGGGGGAGCTGGCTCTTAAGGATAGGCTGGGCAAGACTCAGGCCAATAGTTTTCTCAATACGATTCAAGGGATTACGAGGATTTAAAAATCTCTGAACAAATCCCTCATCAAGTTCCTGATCTTCTCTTATGTCGAGAGCTTTCTGAAGAAAGCCATTTTGTGTCTTCAGCTGCCTCTGTCCATTCTCATACTGGTCCCAAAATGGCACTTCAATTCGGATTAACTTTTCATATAAAATACATGCTAATTAATATCTTAGCGAATATTCAAGATATGTTGATAAAAATTTTTTCAGTGAGTTCTTCATGACGTTGGCAACAATACTCTCACTGAGGTTTTTGCTCTATTTCCTTTAGTTTTTAAATTAATTTTTTAACTTTTTAATTTCGCCGCTAGGGGTGCAGTAAGTCCTCTCAATGGATTCTCCAGGCTCACTTACCTAGGCGTAGACCTTACTTCGTGAGTGTGAATGTAGAATTTTTAAAATGAATACACTCAAACCTGTTTTTGTGCGGACCTTTTTTATGTGATTTTTTGTTGTTCGGTGGTATGAAAATTGCAAATGGGAACAAAAATCTTGTATACATGGCTACCCAGAAATATACAAAGGTCTAGTGAAACAACAGTAGCGGTCGACTACGGTAAAGGAAAAAAGTCTACGGATAGAGATAGATGGGGAATTGTGTTACGGTCCGATTATTTTCTATTCAGCTATACTGAGGGTTTTTCCGCTACGGTCTTTAATAGGCAATACCTTCGTTTTTTGAAAACAGAAAAAAAAATGCATTTTTCCAGTAAAGGAAACAGATCTAAATCCAAATATCCACATGAAAAGTTTAAAAAAAATTAGTTAATTAAATATTTAAAATTAAAATCGCCAAGGCCTTTGTCTTTGTTTAGGATAGAAGTACGTCACAACTGATTCATACAGACTTTAACGAGAAACCCAACAATGACTTTGATTTGTTTAAACAATTAAAGCATTATAAATTGATGAAAACTTCCACGACCTGAAGATACATTTATTTGATTTTCCGGGATAGATGGCCGTGTTTGAATGGAATTTCCAAACGTTTCGCTCTCAGCTTCGGAGAGCATCCTCAGTGGCAAAAATCAACTGATAAAAATTGAAAATAAAAACAAATACCAAACAATTACAGCGTGAATGCTAACGTGGAATGAAAATGAGATCAGATACTAATACTATTGTTGTGCTGGCTTTATCCCGCATTTCTTAAGTGCCGGGTGCCAGACGCTCGGAATGGAAACACCCTCCTCTTTTCTATTGAAATTATTCTTGTGTTTGAAAATTTCTATGGCTTCTCTTATTAATCGGATGGATTGATGGTTGGTTGTTGCCAGGAGTTCGGTGTTATTAAACAGTACTATATGGTATTTTTTTATTTTCAATTTTTATCAGTTGATTTTTTGCCACTGAGGATGCTCTCCGAAGCTGAGAGCGAAACGTTTGGAAATTCCATTCAAACACGGCCATCTATCCCGGAAAATCAAATAAATTAAAGCATTGTTTAAAATCAATGTATAGGATAGAAGTACGTCACATTTGGAAATTTGACGATTTAACGCCTTTTTTAAAGTCAAACTTTGGAATTACATAAAAATATAAATAATCATCACAATTAAAAAATTTTTGCGAGTATATTCCGCTCTAGGGTACTTCTATCGAATGGAAAAATAAAAAATAAATGGTGGTATTGCCCATTGTGTTGCGAAAACAATTTTTTATAGCTACCCGCGAAGTTTTGTGCGATTTTTTATTCGCTTTCTTTTATGCTGACCTTATTGCTCGCACAGAAAACAGGTTTGACTATATTGTATGGACGAATTAAATTGGTTTAATAACGAGAGTATGAATTCAAATTATCATTAATAGTAATTAGCTATTTTGTGTATGAATAAGTGTATGAAAAAAATTATGTATGTGTGTATTATGTATTTGTATGAAAAAAATTATGGTGAAACTAAATTCCTATACCTGGAAAAGGTAAAAAAGCGACTAAAAGTTTAGATTATCCTAGGTTTATAAGTAAAGAATTTCAGAAGAAAAAATAATTTTACAAAATAAAAGGGCATCACTTTCTCAAATCGTAGGGATTAAAAGTTTTTGCAGTTTTTTTCCACGAGTAAGGAAATACCCATTGTTGATAAATTCCTTCTGTTGTTTTTAACGAATTGCTAAACTTCATGCATTTGCGTAGCATCCCAATACATCAATAGAAGAACATTGCACTCCAAGATAAAGTTTTGGAGAATTCAAATGGGTTTACACACACGCTTATTTAAACGCTCATGAAAGATGGTTCAGAAGATTGCGCCTCAAATCAAAAGAAAAATCCTGTTAAAAGTTTGACATTCCGTTAATCAGGAATCATATTTTTAAAAAACGAAGGCAATTTTGACAGAAAACGTTCAAAAAATGTTCTCCAAGCCATTTAAATAGACACGAGGGAAATCCCATAAAAAATTTGAGTTAAATTCCCTTTTCTAAACACCATTTAAAAAGAAATCGAACTACTTTAACTTCAGTTTTTATTGTGTAAGATCAAATTCTTTCTTTTTTTTCTTTGCACTGATAAATTTTCTTACGCTTTCCTTTAAGTACTTTCTGCTCGAGGAATTTTTTTATTCGATTTAAGAATTCTAGTGTTTTACGATTCGCGTGAAATTCGTTTCCACTGACTTGATTGATGCGAAAGGGGAAAAATTCGAGATTTCTAACTAATAAAGAAGAAGAATATTTAATTTTCGCTGTCATCTTTTTTTATTCAGAGGGAAGGAAAAAGAACGTTGGAATCACGCGTGTATTTCTCTTTTTGCTCAAGATTAATTTTCGAACTATCAAGGGTGAGCCGTAACTAGAAAATAAGGTACGAAGATAAATAAAAATATACATTTTCTACCAAGTGGGAAAAATAATTACTATCGAAAAAAGATAAAAAAAACATTATATAGGAATAATTTACAGATACATGCGTTTCAAAGAACAACTTTTAAATTCTTTAACGGTTGAATAAAGAAAAAAATAGAGTAATTATCAATTTAAAAGATTCGCTGAGGTATGAAGGTCTTTGAATTGTTTAAATTGCCAGCTTTCAATTTTTTTTTTCAGGAAACCATTCATAAATAATTTTTTTAGAAGCTTACTAGAACTTAATAAACCAGAACTGGAAAATAGAAATTAACTATAGCTATTTTAAAATTATAATAAAAAGTGAATTATTTTCTTCATGAAAATAATAGGAAGATGATTTTTTTTAAATGTAAGTCAAGAATCTAGTTTTTCATACTCCACAATTAGTTGTGAGTAGTATATCTTAAGATGATTAATATTTAAAAATTATTTCAAGATAAATGTTAGATGAAAAAATAGCTTGAAAGTTTTTGTTAACTAATCAACCAATATTTATTACTATACTAATTAGAAAAGAAAAATATCTACACAAAAAAATATTTTATAAAAATTACAATCGCTCTTAAAATTAGCTAAGCTCCCTTCTTATTATCTTAAAGCATAACAAGTAAACTTCTTTAAGCTATTATTTTTTATCCTATTTTGTGTAGAAGACGAGTGTAGAACAATCGCTTGTACACTGGGTTGAAGTTATCCCAGATCAACTATAAAAAATATCTCAGCATAGCATAACGCATCTATTTTTTATTAATAATTAAACAACAAAATTTTATTTTCTAAATTACATTTTTTTATAAAATGTCCTCAACTTAAAATAAATATGATATAGAGGATTTTTTTATTTGAGAAAGATGGTGTGTTTTCAGAGAATATTTTTAAATTTTCAACAACACCGTTTCTTAATCCCAGATCATCGAAGCTCTAAAGATCACTGTGAGTTGCTTATAAAAAGGATGTTATGGTTTTTAAACAAAATTACACTTTTTTGTATCTTCATTTCTTAGGGTTTTGCATATATTTCAGATTTGATTCATTTCTATTTTTAAGATTATATTAGAACTAATATAACTATATTTCCAGAGTGGTTTATTTATCAAGTAAGACCCACTTACGCCCTCTTAAGTTTAGCTTGATTTTAATCTAAATGAAGATAAGTTGGCTCACTCACCCCTTCTCATGGGGTAGGTGGAAGAGCCATCTGATTTTTAAAAAAATATCAGTTAAGAAATATGAAAAGCATTATTTCAGAATTTAATAATAAATTATCGTTTATCAATATAGTTAAAATAAAAGAAGTCAATTTACGTTAAAAATTTAACCATTTCAAAACTCTTCTATTAAGCTTCAGAAATGTACAGTTTCAAAAAAGTGTTACACTTACCCCGAGCATCCCTAAATCGAGGTTTATATATAAAAATTTTGTAATTGAAAAAAACATCTCTATTATTAAGTATGTACATGAAAATGTTATTACAAAATATTTCTGTGGCTATTGCATGGTGAGTTAGGTGCAAAGCGAAAAAATTTAATCAAACGGATTTCAATGAAAGCTTTCAACTCTGAAAAATGAAATGTACCGAAGATAATATCCAAGGAAGCTAGAACCTACACAATCTACCTCTTTCATAAAAAAATCACTTTGATCAAGAAGAGGAATCAAATCAAAAACTCGTTTCAAAGAAGAAGGCGAAATCCAAATCAAGGGGAACAATACATTACGTTTATCCGTCAAATTCCACTTCTTCCAGTGGCAACAGAGAAAAATTTTCACAGTCCAAAAACTCAGATTGAAAAGGTGCATCTTCTCCTCATTCCAAATCGCATTAAACTCTAACCCGCGAATTTCGTGTTTTCTGTGGACACACTATCAAAGACGTCCACAAAACAATCCAAAAGTTATTTCTAAAGTTTTTTTATTCTATTATTTTTCGCGAGAAGGCATTCTCGAAAAGGACGGAAAGCTTTTAAGCAAATGATTCAAAGTACATATCCGCCATTTTGTTTGTTGTGTAACGTTTCAAAACCTTACCCGCTAGAGTTCACTTCTGGTGTCTTTCGAAACGCATTTTTTTTGGTGGTTTTGAATGGATGTCCCTCGTTTACTTTTACTTCGAGGAAAACCTATTTTCTCTTTGTCGAGATATTTTTTTATAGGGTTACTTGGGGTAAGTGGGTCACTGGGGTAAGTGGGTCACCCCCCTAAAACTATAATATGTACAGGAAATTTCACACTTACTCGCATTGATTATGTTACAGCTTGTCACACCGATGAGTTTTGCATATATTTGAGATTTGTTTAATTTATTTTTAAAATTATAGAAATAATTTAAAATAGATTCCCAGAATGGATTTTTTGGTGAGTTGAAGATGTATTTTTCAAAGAAGTATTTCCAGGTAAGTTTTCATTGCATTTTAATGTTTATTGAATTGTTTTGCAGAGTTTGACCTAAATTACATACGGCAATTTGAAATTTTTCAGAATTTTTAATTTTGAAGTGTTTAACAGGGGGGGTCCCACTTACCCCATAGTTTTAGCATGGTTGGGGTAAGTGGGACCCTTTATTATGATATAAGTGGTTCTAGATGGTTCCATATGATATAGGAACTACTACTGAAGACATGGGTGGATTTTAGGGGGGTCATAGGGACAATTTCCCCCCAATATTTTCAGAAAATTTCGATTTATAGTAGCAAGTATCAAGACCTTTTACTCACCACTTCAAAATTTATTAAAATTTATAAATAGTTTGATCGACATTTTATATGAAATTTGCGTATTAATTAGTGATGGGCAAAATCGATAATTTTAGGTATCGAATACTTTGGTATCGAATACTTATAGGTATCGAATACTTTGGTATCGAATACTTATAGGTATCGAGTACTTTTAGGTATCGAGTACTTTTTTTCAATGTCGGGAAATGAACCTGAAGGGACAATTTTTTTAGGGCCTATCCATAATCAGACTAATATTCAAAAAACTGAAAGCGATCCATCAAAAAGCCCCGTAGCTACGGGCCTGGAGGTGGATAGAGGCGAAGGATTTGGCGAGGGAAAAACCTAGCCGCGTCAAATTTCTCTCGCGGATGATAACGACTTGCGTTTGAGCGTTGCAAAATGAAAACGGAAACAGGCTGCGTTTGATCTACAGTAGGTATAAAGATTACTTCATTGAAAAAAATAAAACGAAATATGTCAATAAAGTATCGATACTTTTGTGGGTATCGAATACACTCGATACCTATAGGTATCGAGTACTTAAGTATTTGGTATCGATACCTGCCCATCACTAGTATTAATTTAAGTTATGGTGAGTAAAGTGAAATACCTCATCAATAGTGTTCATTCTCATTTAGTGTGTATGCTTTCTTTTTTTATCTTACAATGTGTATTAAAGTGTCAAAATAAATCTTAATCAACCTTATTATGTTTTTTCAACACTATTTTACATGCTAAAGTAAAACATATCCCTTTGGCCTTTCAAAACATTCTTTAAAATACTTATTTTGCTTTTCATTCTATTCTTACCTTGTCACATTGATTTTGATGTGAGTATATTTCTCACTCATGGACACAGTTACAATAAAATATTTTATATTGAAATGTACTGTACTTTATCAAGTAAGACCCACTTACTTCCCTTTAAGTTTTCCTTGCTTTAAATAAAAATAAAGAGGGGGTGACCCACTTACCCCATCTCTTGGGGTAAGTGGGTCACCCATCTCATTTTTGATAAAAAGACCTGTTGAGAAAAATGTAAAGCTTTATTTTAGAAACTAATGATAAATATTTGTTTATCGATAGACTATTTAACGAAATTAGTCAACAAGTACAAAATAAACCCTTTCAAATTTTTTCTATAAAGCTCCAAAAATGTACTAGGCCAAAAAGGGGTCCCACTTACCCCAAGTGACCCTAAATTTTTCTTCCTTCGGATATACCCCTTTTATTTTCACTTGGAGTTTTTTTTGGTTTAAGAGGAAAGAAATAATTTTTTTCTGGTTTTTACTTCCATCTACGATGCTCTCTATCGTGTCCTTATTCAATGGGTTATGAATATATTTTGTTTATTTCTTCATGGAGCTTTATTCATTCACAAAAGTTCAACGAAATGCTTTAAAAGTTTA
Source organism: Tetragnatha versicolor (assembly GCA_024610705.1). Taxonomy (NCBI): domain Eukaryota; kingdom Metazoa; phylum Arthropoda; class Arachnida; order Araneae; family Tetragnathidae; genus Tetragnatha; species Tetragnatha versicolor. Next base: position 5,431,683 of record JANDEH010000024.1, on the reverse strand, counting down.
CCACGATTTAAGCTACTTTTCCATTATACCGGCGCAAGCGATAAAGTCGCCAATAATGATACCAAACTGAATCAACGCTGAGTAGAGATTCTAATGTTGAGAGCTCCGAACATGACATTGATCTTTCAACAGTCGCTAATCCTTCCATTCGGGCGGATGTTCGTTCTATGATTCACTGCTACCAACCTCATAAAGTAGATGAATCGGAAATGCCGATGCGTCTCATTCCTTGATAAGTGTAAATTGTTTTACAAGTCAAGATAGTATGTTGTAACCAATAAGGTCTGCTTCGGGTGATTTGTTTCAGCGGCTGTGTGCTGTCGCAAAAAAGTTTGCTTGGCGAGATTGGCGCCGGTATAATGGAAAAGTACCCGATTTAATATCTTTTGATTTCTGCCATATTGATACATTGACTGTTTAAATAGGACTTATAATTGAATCGTCAGTTTGAAGAAGGGAATAAGTCCAAAAAATGACAAATTGACTTTTTGTGCTCAAAACAATCTCCAAGCTTTGCCCTACTCATGGGTGAAAAGAGGGGGAAAATAACTAACCCCTATAGGGAGATATCGCCCCTTGAAGTTGTGAAATCGATGTCCATACCATACAATGAAAATTCCATTACTTTTTTTTCGATTTTCTCAAAACTTGATTTTTGGACTTATTCTCTTCTTCCAACGTCCATATTATACGTTGTTTAAGGATGAGGAAAGCAGTTGAAATAAAATAACTTGAAACAAAGATAAAAAAGACAACGAGGAATAGATAATTTTTACTTGAAAAACAAGTCACCACTTTTTAAATAAACAAAAGTGATAGATATAAAAAGTTTTCCATTTGTCTTCAGTCACTGTTTGAGATCCAATAAATATTTTGTAAAGTGTAAGGAAGTCAACTTTCCTGTGCACGTAATACTGTTGAACCAAAGATACGAAAAGGGTCACGTGATTTTGACAGGCGATGGAATTATTTCGGAGGGAAGTAAGGAAGAAATTGATGGGCAGTTGATTGAAAGCGGAGAAGACATTTGCTTGGTTACTGAAAGCCGCTTTGAATTTTACTTTCAAGCTTTTTTGGAAGCTAAAATGAGTCCGCTCGTTTACGAATCTTGTTAAATTTTTGACAACATTTATGATTTTTTTCCGTCTTAGATCGAAATTGAACGGAATGTATTACCGTTTTGTTAAGTCCACTGGTTTATCTCCAGCTTTTATAAGTTGATGTTTTAATATTTTGAAAACCCTTATAATAATCGCCTTGTCACAATTTTACCCCGCATATTATAAATGCCAAAGGTTTTTGGCACTGTATATTTGGACGGCTTTTTTCAACTAAACTCTACCCTAATTTCCACGGCTAGGCTACAGCTCGGCGTTTCATTGGTTCAATCACTAAGCGCCGAGACTGCTACGTAATCCCGAGACCTACAGCGCATGCGCCACTGGCCGTTTTGGCCGTCCAAATATACACTTCGAAGGTTTTTTTTTATTTTTGTTTTTATGATCTAAGAACACTTTTTAGATAATAAAAATACAAATTTGTGATTTTTCATTAGAATTTTATGATTTTTCATTCGTCCCCATACCACCGCTCCTGTGAACTAGCCACGTCCAAGCCTGGACAGAGAGAAAAATACTGTTACTACTTTAGATTTTTTTTAAATTTTTTAAGTCTTGAAATCGTTTGAATTTTGAATGAATGAATTTTAATTTAATTAAACAGTTATACTACAAAAAATTGAATTTCCTTCTTAAGATTTTTGTTCCTCTTATTTTTAATGGCTTCAAGTTTTCACGGTAAAACCTGCGATAGTACTTCAAAACAAATTTTACAGAATTTGATACCATTTTTTTTATCATCGATCGTATTATATCTTCTATGATGCAAGAAAATTTGCAAAAAAAATTTCATAGATGCCTGTTTTTTGTATTTAGTTATTGTTATGTGTGTTTGAAGATAATATTGAAAGTGTAAAATAGTATAATAAATAAGTTAGTTTGTTCCAAATGACTATAATTATTTATTTCCTTAAATTTATTACTGTGTTGTAAACCTACCCTTAAACAACTCTAATTAGAAGTGTGAGGGAGATATATCCCCATATCCCCTCTTTGACGAAGCCTTTACGATTGACCTCGTGATTAATAGTGTCGAAAATGTAACAAGGTTCGTAAGCGCGCGAACTCATCTTAGCCACATCTCTTCCAAAAAAAGCTAGAAAGTAAAGTACAAAGCGGCTTCCAGTAAGCAAGCAATTGTCTTCTCCGCTTTCAATCAACTGCTAATCAATTTCTTCCTTACTTCCCTCCGAAATAATTCCATCGCCTGTCAAAATCACGTGACCTTTTTAGTATCTTTGGTTCCACAGTATGCGTTTATTTAGTTCACACAAGCCACAAAATAGTCATCTAGGGTGATTTCCGAACTAGATATGTTTCAGCATTATTCAGCCATAATTACTTAAAAAGTAACTCAGTTCTTTTGATACATAATTGAAGGGCTTGGTGGATGAAGGGGCTATGCTACAAGGGCTGTCATGAAAGTAACGAGACTGAATTCCATAATTTTGACTGGAATTCAGTCTTATTACTTTTGGAATAGAATTCGTAACATAGCCCCTTCATCCACCAAGCCCTTCAATTGTTAAAATTTATGAACTTAAATTTTAAGAAAATTTAATATCTTAAATAACTTTTGTACAAGTTTATAGGCTATTTTTTTGCTTATGCGCTAATTGAATGAATCTCTAGTACTTATTAACAACAAAGCTAAAAAGTTAATTAATAAAAATCTTAGTTGTGTAAAATGAAAGTCTACATTTGGGACACATTTCAATAACCGATTTTTTAAACTGTTTTCATTAAAAAACATTTAATCTTTTTTTAACCCATTAATGCCCAACTTTTTATTTTTCTTAAATATTTGGTAAAAACATAGTAAATAGCCCCAAAACAACTGGAAAAATAGTGAAAAAAATTCCAGGTTAAAATTTTAATTTCTACACCAAAATTAAAAAACGTCCCTAAAAAGGGACGTCAGGCACGAATGCCCCCGTGGTTTTTCCCTATACTAAACGCATGGTAGAAAACTGTTTTAAAGCCTCAAAAACATTTTCTACCTTATTAAGTGTAGCAAAAGTGATCGGAACGATACTGTAACATCAAAAGGAACAAAAAATATTAATTATTTATCCAATTAAATGTTAATTTAACCTTAATTAACGTAATTTGAGCATTTTTTATGCTCTAAAACACGTTTTTTCCTCCCAAATCTATGTTATTTGCAAATTAATTAAGATTTTTAATTGAAAAAGGAATTCTTTGTTTATATGTTACCTAATATTAAGTACTAATTACTTTTACACACCTCTAATTCATCAGAATATCTCAATTTGAGAAGTTTTAGTCGTTCAAATGCCCATACTTTTTCATTCTATTTAATTTTATTGTACGGAACACAAATTTCTCCCCCAAAATCAAGCATTAGTGGGATGTGCATTAGCAAGCCACATGATATAGATTGATCTGCAGTATAGAACACAATGATTAGCGACATCTAATTAGAAAAAAAGCCGAAAATTTATCACAAATGTGACTTTTTTGGAAATTTTAGTGTAAAAAAGTCATTATAACTAGTAATTATTAAACTTTTAATTAAAATATAACCGGAATATATTAGCATAAGTAATAAATATAGTAAAACAATTAATTAATTCCTTTTAATTAATACAAATTAATTAATTCCTTATAATTTAAGACTTTTTATTCCATTAATTTAGCAGAAATAACAGTATTTTCAAAAAAAAAATTAAACAAAAATAATGAATTTATTAGCTAAAATGAAAGTGATTTTATAAATATCAGTTATTTAATTCATTTCATAAGAATCGAACGCGTTTTTATAAAATAAATAAGGAAACACTAGCATTTCAGTATGGGGAAAACCACGGGGGCATTCGTGCCTGACGTCCCTCTTTAGGGACGCTTTTTGAGGGTCCAAAATAAGGTCAAGATAAAATATTTTGGAAAAATAAAAAAACACCCCAACTGATTTAATGTATAAACAGTAATATATATCGGCATTGAACATTTTTTAAAATAACAACTAGGATTTTTTAGCTTTTTCTTTTAAAATTTTTAAAAAAGCACTTTTCTGAAAAATTCTATCTCCCAACTTTCAAAAAAGTAAAAAAAAATTTAAATTCTGCTTTCTTCTTGTGTTCTTTATGTTCTATGAAGATCAGAGATACATCAGTGCAAAGTTTGATTCAAAGGAACAATTTTTGTAGAAATAGGAGGATTTTTAAAAAACGTCCCTAAAAAGGGACGTCAGGCAGTAATGGGTTAAATTTGTGTCATTACTATTTAAATAATTCTGTGTGGCTGAATGATAACTAAAAAATTAAATATTTCCTCTCATTTGCAAATTGTGTCCATGGTTGTCTCTTTTTTTTAACTTATTATACAAGTTGCGTTTTTACCTATTACGAAAACATTTAACTTTCAATGACAGTGATGGGGTTCCATCTACATGGTATAATTAGATTTCCTAAATGCTCTAAGTTCATTTTGAGCAGTACAGAGCATGCGCATCTATCCTGCAGCCCTCTTGCCCGGTTGAAATGCTGAAATTCAAGTCAACACTAATTAACATTCAAATTTCATCTCTTTCGGGAAATATAGTATAATCATGTAAGATTACGTTATATAATGAGCATAGATTGATTACCCCCTCTTCTATTCGAAACTTTGTAGATGGTTTAGGGAAATGCACTTTTAGAATTTTGTCTTTCTGTTATTTCCCTCATAGGGTGTCTTATTTAACAATGAATTTAATCGAACAAATAATTTAAAAGAACGTTAAAAAATTTCATAAAAATTTATTTTCCATTAACATGCTATACAAGCTAAGAATCAGACTTCATCAGACTTGAATGACAGTCAAATTCACTGCCATCAGCATCGGTGGTGAATACATGGTGAAAGAAGGATTCCACCAATCAGCAAAAAGCTATTTTTTTTCTTCGGCTGCTGGTTAATACCAACGCTCATGGCAGTGAATATGGCTGTAAGCAAAATCATAAAGAGGCGCATTTGAGAGGGTGACCCGCATAGACTGTAAAATGTACTTCTCTTTGATAAGAGAATTTGATCAATTTGTACAATGCAAACGTTTATAAAGAGAAAAAGCTATGAAAGAGTTGACCTTAAAATTAAGGTTGAGGGCCTTAAGGCTGACCTTGAAGGTTCAGAGGATACGCATAGAGGGAAATAGTTGTAAATCTACTAGTTTTACTCAAATAGTAACTTTGACTTACATTTGGGGACTAGTGTTTCAATTCATGTTCCATTGATTTTCCAGTGAATTTGATGCAAATGGATTTCGCTATGTTGTACTAAGTAATTATAAGGCCAGCGTCATGGCAAGCGCAGGACCAGGCGTAATTGCTCTGGCGATGACTTCTCCGCCCATCACACAAAAGGGGATTTCCGAGAACCCCCTTGTTTGTGGTTGCCCTATTGTGTGATGGGCGGAGAAGTCATAGCCAGAGCAATTACGGGTGGTCCTGCACCCAGGGTGACTGTTGCCTAAATGCCGTATATTCTTTTGTTCTGTCCGGGTCCACTCTACTACACAAATGAACTACACCAAAGAAAAAGCAGGAAGATAACAAGAGAACAACACTCACATTTGTACCAGCGGACGGCCTTGACGGGGTAGCCACCATAGGGGCACCTGAGAGTGAGGTCCTCCCCCTCGAAGGCGGTGACGTTGTGCATGGGTCGCAGGAAGACAGGCCCTGGGACGTTGAGGCGAGCCGCATGCGTCACGTGTCCCGCGTCGTTGGCCGCGCGACACGCGTACTCGCCGCCGTCGCGCACTTCCACCGCGCTCACGTTCAGCTGGCTCACGGTCACGTGGTCAGGTGCCATCCAATCGCCGAAGCTCACTCTGCCATTGCTGCGCCGGAAGGGGGCGCCGTCCAGCAGCCATGTGACACGCGGAGGGGGGCTGCCCCCCGCCACGCACTTGAGGGATGCGGGGGCCCCAGGGGCCACTTCGCGATCCGAGAACACGGAGAGCAGGGAGGGGGGCACGTCTGGAAGGGATTAGTGAGAGATCTGACGTTAACTCGAGGCATCACATTCACAAATAAATTAGTTAATAACTTTATGTGATGGCAAATTAAGCAGCTAAGAATAACTTATAGCCATATTAACCACTAACCTTAGGATTAATCTGAAATTAAACGCAAATTGATAACTGTTATTTGAATTGGTAGTCGTGCAGAAACTTTTGAAAGCAATCAGTTCGTTGGCGAAAATGCATGGATCAAAAGACAGCGATCGAATTTCTAAAAATTTCACGTTAAGCTCGAGATAATTTTTGAGCCACTAGAATGTCTCCTGACAACTTCCAATTCCTATGAGTGCTTAGTGTGCTTGCTCGAGTACTGAGAGCAGGAAAAAAATCATATTGAAGTTGTTCACAGCTTTAAATCACTTCAATTGGAATTACGAAGGTTGTCCGGTCTATTGCTGAGCCGAAAGAAACCAAAAGAAACAGTTTCTTTTTTAAGGCAACGATTTAACCCTTAACAGTGACATTTATTTCAAAAAAATTGACCAAAAACGGAATTTTTTTTGACTGTTTAATTTTGTTCTTTATATTAATATAAGTGTTAGAAAAAGTTTTTTTATAAAAAAAATCAAAATTTAAATGTAATTACAAGTGTACTAATTATTTTAACATACACATAAAAAAGTATTGGATTACGCACACATCTTATTAAATTAGGAACCAGATTATTCAAACATGATGTCTCACAATCTCTAAACGACGAAAAATCACTATCATCATCGAAAAGTACTCAGTTTGGGCTTCACAAAGGGAAACGTCAATTCGTCACCTTAGTATCAAAAACTACTCTCTCCATTCGGCAAACTTCGGGAATCCCGATCCTTGGCGATCAGATCGGTGGAAAGCTTGTTTTATTGGTTTGTAAGAGCTGACATGATCGAGTAGAAAAGATCAAAACCAATAAAATTATTTTCTCCAACGATCTAAACGCCAAGAATCGGGATTCCCGAAGAAGATTTTTCTCCTGCCCGAGCTCAGCTCGGGGCTCGGGCAACACTGTTAAAGGGTGCTCTATGTAGATAACTCTATATATATAGACATGCTCTGTATAGATAAATATGAATGTTATTTTTTCGACTGGTGAGCATGATCACAGCACTAACTATATTACCAAACTGTAGAAAGCTAACTCACCTGCTATCCTGAGCTCTGCACTGTCCTGTGCGGCGTCTCTGTCGCTGGTAGCGAAGCACTGGTAGACACCGCGGTCCTCTCTCCTCAGCGGCGCGATGTGCAGCACGTAGCGTGACAACAGCTGCACCCTGCTGCTCCCCCCGAACTGCAGCGGCTGCAGGTCCCTGCGCCACGTCACGCCTCGCACCACACCCCCTGTCACGTTGCACGTCAGCGTCGCCTCCTGCCCCGCGCTCAGCACCTGACGCCCTGGCAACAAGCTCACCTGCAGAGGGGCTGAAAAGGAACAAGAAGACTCTTTTAGGTGACCCTCCTTAGGGTTAGCGCGCACTGAGGCTTTCGTCGCGGCGACTGGAACATAACTGTCAATCAGGCTATGACAAGAAGCTAGATCGCGCGCATTAGGCTACGAGACTCTTGGCCGAATGATATAGGTCGAGTGACAGAAATGTTCAAGTCACCACGACGAAAGTATCAATGTGCGCCTACCCTTAGTTTAAGTAATATACAGGGTGTATCTGAAATGGTGCAACAAACTTTCAGGGATGAAAGTACTCATCAAGACGAACAAGAATCGGTATAGAAAGGGGGTCCCAGACCAAATCCCAGGGAGTTAAAAATTGAGCGACACCCCAAGAAATCATTGAAAAATTCTACTATTGGTAAAAACTTAAGGGTACAATGGACGTTTAAAATCACTTTAAATATTTTTCTTTAATTTTGAAGCTATCGCTCTGAAAGTTTTACAGTATTCGTGCTTGATATCCTAAACAACATAAAAAAATTTCAGAAAAATCCATTGATAAATTTTTAATTCTTTTCAAAAAATTTAAAATATTTTTACAAATTTTAAAATGTTCCAGGTGTCGTAAATTTTATTATAACTAAATTTGTCTTGGTGTTTCAAATAGGTATTTTAGTGCCATTTAATATTTTGTATAATTTAAACATTTGTGACTGTTAGATTTTAATATAGATCAAATTAAAGAAATTTTTTCATGATTTTGTTTTTAAAAATCTGGTATTTTTAGATTTTTTAAGAAAAATAATTAGCATATGATAATCAAACATACAAAATATTAAATGGCACTGAAATACCTATTTGAAACACCAAGAAAAATTTAGTTGTAATAAAATTTATGACGCCTGGAACATTTTAAAATTTTTAAAAAAATTTTAAATTTTTTGAAAAAAAATTAAAAATTTATCAATGGATTTTTCTGAAAATTTTTTATGTTGTTTGGGATATCAATCAAGAATACTGTAAAAATTTCAGAGCAATAGCTTCAAAATTAAAGAAAAATATTTAAAGGGATTTTAAACGTCCATTGCACCCTTAATCCCAGTCAGCAATGTAAGGTTTTTTTAAGGTTTTTTCAACCCTGAAGTGCAACCCAAAAAAGATGTTTTTAAGGTTTTACTAGAAAACCTTGCAACCCAAGGATTATCTCAACAAAACCTTAGGCAAAGGTGGGCTAGTTGACGCTTGCAACCTTTTGCGTAACCTTGGAGAAAAACCTTAGGAAAAGGTTAAAAACGTAGGTTTTCGAAAGGTTAGACTAAAAAATCCTGTTTTAATGCTTTTGAGCAAGGTTGTTTAAGGTTGGTTTAACCTTAAGTTAACATCACCACAATATTTTTTCGTGTACACTGCAGCAACCAATGCAAAAAAAACCTTACCGCAATATAGCTTAAATAGGTTTATTTAAGGTTTCCAAAAAACCTTAATTCGCGATATTGCTTATATAGGTTTTGCTTTTTTTAGGTTTTTGTTGGGTTTACAAAATTTTTTTCAGAGTTCTAGGTTTAGAATCGTTTTATATATATTTTTTTCGAAAGTTCTTGGTTGAACTATACGACGTAAAAAAATTATTCCTGAAATTATGCGCTACACTTAGTACATATTTTCAGGAATATTTTTACTTCATATAATTCAACAAAGAAATTATGAAAAATAAAAAGTGCGATACTTAACTTATAACTGACAAAAATAACACTAATTTATCCCTACTTTTTATTAAACCCAATCTTTAACAAAAATTAACTAGAATTTATTCACAGTATAATTACAGAACAGTGTCTATATAAAATTAAGATTTATAGGTACAGTAATAAAATTTTAATTTAAATAATAAATTTAAATTATTTAAAAAATATTTTTTTTTAAATTTCTACACTAACTTTAATTTAGGCTCTTGAAGCACTGATAAAAAACTTACCTTTTTTACTTTACCTTTTTTTTAAAAAAACTTACCTTTTAAGGGAACAGGCCAAATTTTCATTCCAAAAAATTATTTTAAAACATTGAATGCAAGAAAAATCCTTTAGTTTATTGAAACACACTTTTTTTTCAATTTCTACAATAACTTGGTTTAATTTAGGCTCTTAAAGCACTGATAAAAAACTTACCTTTTTAATTTTTTAATCTAGAAAGGAGGAACAGGCAAATTTTCATTCCAAAAAATTATTCAAGACATTGAATGCAAGAAAAATCCTTAAGTTTATTGGACTGATTAATTTACAAAGAAGGAAAATTTTACAAACAGCCTTCAAGCACTACAGGACTCAAGGTAAAAAAGAGTCATACAAAAAAATTATATAGATAAAATATAAATGTAATCAATTCCCTAAATTCATCAAAAATGAAGGGAAATATATTGGGTTGTCCCATAAGTTCTGTTACTTTTTACGAAGTTTTGTCTTTGAAAACTTTTTATGAAAAACTGGTAATAGGTGGAGATTTCAAACAAAAGGGATTTTGATATATGTATATTTATGAACATAATGTGTGATTTTGGTAGTTCTCGGGATATTATTTCTTTTCAAAATGGCGGTTTGAAAAAAAGACCAAAAACGACGATTTTCGCGTAATTTTTTTCTTTTGTTTAAAAAACTAGGAAGAACGCATAATTCATGGCTAAAAAAAGTTTTACTGTATATTTGAAATGTTTAGATTACGATGTCATAGTTTCAAGATGATTCGATAAGTTTTAGGTTGGAAATTTGGGCTTTAAACTTCCATATATTGGTAATTTCACGTGTTTTTTAATGCACGCCTATTGTTTTTCTAAGCAGCTGGTATGAAGTAATTAAAGGCAGGTGTTTTTGAACCATAATGCCTGTTAATGCATTGAATTGATGCCATTAATGAATTGAAAGTATCTTTTCATAATATCATTCCATTGATTTATTTCTAATTGCCAAGGAGTGGTTTTTATTGTATTTTTTTCGTATGAAGCAAAGAAAATTGCTTTGTTCGCTGAGCGTAAGTTCAGCAAGTGTACCTGTGATAAGCTGAAACGTTGGGCGCTTGCATTGTGCGCACTATTTTCTGAACTTAAGTTCAGATATAATTTAATATACTGCATATTTTGAATATTTGGGTCTTTCCTAAGCTTTTTTATTGATTTTGATGCTTTTTTCGTAAAAATTTCTTTGAAATGACTAGCATTATTGAGGTAAGTTTTTTGCAATAGATGTTATGTTTGGGACCGAAATTTCCTAAGTTAAACTTATCGAATTATCTTGAAACTATGACATCTTAAACTAAACATTTCAAATATATAGTAAAACTTTTTTTAGCCCTGAATTATGCGTTCTTCCTAGTTTTTTAAACAAAAGAAAAAAATTACGTGAAAATCGTCGTTTGTGGTCTTTTTTTCAAATCACCATTTTGAAAAGAAATAATATCACGAGAACTACCAAAATCCCACATTATGTTCATAAATATACATATATCAAAATCCCTTTTGTTTGAAATCTGAACCTATTACCAGTTTTTCATAAAAAAATTTCAAACACGAAACTTTGTGAAAAGTAACAGAACTTATGGGACAACCCAATACTATGAAACTTATTTAATTTACATATTTATGGAAAATTAGTCTACAAAAAGTGCTTCAAAGAAAATTTTACAGGGTACATCGTAACCAGACTTGACAGCTCCTGCAAAAAAATATAAACAATTTATTTAACTATTTAAAAAAGTAATTATGCAATAAATGAAAGGAGAATTTCACTGTTGTGAGTTTACACCTAATTATGCAATACCCTGTTAAACGTGCCACTTCATAATAAAATATCTCAAGAGATAAGAAAATACTTGAAAGTGCCAACAACAAATGTTTAAATTAACAGTAGGGGAGAGTGGGGCACCTTGGGACATTGAAAAGTGGTGTGTCCCATGGTGGGCAGACTCAATTTTATAATTATGAACTTGTGCTAAAATCTATTCATCAACATTTACATGTTATCTGGTTTTGTGCAATGCAAAGTTACAATCACATTTAGTTTCGAAAACATTTTTTTAAATATATGATGAAGTGTATTTATGTTATTACAATTAAAATGAAATTAAAATATGTGTATTCACAAATATTTTAGAAAATAACGAGAAAGCTTTTGTAAATCTAAAAGAGTAATTAAGCTTAACATTCAAAGTGTTAAGTGGGGCACCAAGGGAGTCAGGTGTGGGACATCAAGTTAAAAGACACATTAAACTCTCATGTGAGCAAAAAATGTTTTTATAAAGAATTAAATAATTTAGTATGTAGATATTTATAATTTGATGCAAAAAATCACTGGAAGTATTTTGGGAGGGGATACGAGTGAATTTTAGTGGTTTTCTATGGTCAAAAAAGGATATTTTCCGAGTTTCGGAGGGGATCAATCCCAAAATCTGGCTATGCCCCTGTGCATCTCTTATGTTAGGTGCCATTGGTAAATTGGCACCATGCTTTATGATTGAAGGTTGGAAAAACACATTCAGAAAATTTTAGGTCCTTCCTCTAAAGTTAAAAATAAAGTTGTTCTAAACAATGTTCCTAATTCTAAACATCGTTCCCCCCGGGAACGATGCCCGTGCTGGCATGGGCTGGGAAGCTAATGACTAGCCCTCAGAATTGAACTCAAAGCTGAAGGAATTATAAAAAAAATTAAATTTTAACCTTCAAATTATAAAATATCGAATTTATCCAATTATTTGATTTCTCAAACATTACTTTCCAACTAATACAAGCGAAATCCCATCCAAATAATTTACACGCGTTTAGTAGTGACTAAACATGGCGGGTGGCGAGATTGAGCCACGATTACAAGCCTGTCAGCCATGAGACAGTGGCAAATTGGCGACTTTTCTTTCTAAAGCTGTACGTTTTTACTGATTACTGGGTCATATGACAGTATAGAATAGGTAATTCTAAAAACAGAAACTTACAATGGAATTGGATGCAAGCGGTGAGCAGATTCAGAGGTGGCACAAGGTCTCGGCATTGGTCAGGGTACATTGGAGAAATTACTGGAACTGCGGCGGCGGCAGCTCTTGCTGCTGAAAAAAAAAAGATGAGTTAAAGCCTGATGCTACTCTGTTCCCAGACACCCTTTTTATTCATAAAGCAGCGACAAAAATATTTAATTAGAGTATCTAAAAATTGGGTTCAATTCCTTTAACATTCACACTAAATAACGCAAATCTGTTTTGTATGCCATACATTCTAATATCAACAACAATTTTTTTTTTATTTTTAATGATAAACTGAACATTGATCTTATCTAAATAAAAATTTAAACAGTGAGTTGGAAGTATTTTAGAAATATTTCTACTTATTGGTGTCTATAACAGCATGCCGATATTTAATGGGAACATTAACTGAATTGAATTGCACAAATTGCTTTAAAATTTTGGTTCAATTCCATTAATGTTCCTACTAAATACTGCCATGATCTCAAGAACACCAAACAGTGGAAATATTTCAAAATAAATTCAAACTCATAAATTAAAAATTTTAGATCAATAACTGTTTAGTTTATCAATAAAAATCAGAAAAATTTGTCATTTTAATACACATGATGGGTGTTCAAAAAAGCTTGGCATTATTTAGCGGGAACGTTAACAGAATTGAACTAAAATATTAAACAAACTTAGTGCTATGTAAGTTGTTGAAAACTCTAATAATTATATTATTTGAGTGACAAACTGGAATAGATTTCACTGTTAGTAGGGAGATGGCCAAAAGATCTGTACAGCAGTCAAATTGGTGCTGCTGTAGAGCAGTCATCACGTTTATGGTTACTGTACATAGGGTAAGACCTGTTTCAAATCCAGTGGCGTGCGGTGACATTTTTCCTAGGTCAAGCAATCGGGTATATATTTCTAATAAAATTGAATTTTTTTCGCATGATTGTTGGCGTTACCCGAGAAACACCAAGAGGAGGTCAGTTCCAACTGACATGGGAAATATCGAATGACATTTTAATAGTTTTGAAAAACTAATGAATGGAAATTAGTATTTAACTGAAGGACACATTTTTTTTAAGAATCTAAAATGCAGCAAGACATCGTTTCACGTTAACTTGGTCAGCCAATACGCTGATAGATGGCTCTGCAAATCATGGAAAGCAAAATCCGGATTGCTTACAAGTGAAAAATTTAAATGACCACATTTTCCCTTAAACGCTCATTTAAAAACGAAATAAAGATGAATTGCGAGTTTAAACTACAAGTACTAACAAATTCTGCCAAAAGTTTTCTCCAATTCACACTTTAAGAGCTACGAAAAAAAAGTAGTCTACCGAGATCTGAAATACAGTGTAAACCATGCTAGGGCAGAAGCAATTCTCGAAATGCTTACAATGTAAGGGGAGATGAGGGTACTGTTTCTCCCCCATGCCGGAAAAGACTGACCTCGCGATGGAATTCTCCTCGAGGCAGCCCGGCACCGTATGGTTAAAGAAAGAGAGAAGAGGATATAAAAATAAAATGTTGCAAAATTAAATTTATATTTTTGGTGTGTAATTTTAAAGAAAATCTTTAAATATTTTTAGGCAAGCAATGCTTACATTGCTTATATGGACGGCACGTCACTGTTAAAATCTATTACAACAAACTTTCTTAGTACAATACACAAAATAAGTAAACAGTAAATGGCAAGTGAAATGACTCGCTATTCTTTTTTTTGCCAGGCAGTTAGAAAGAGAGAAATCAAACTTCGAGTAGGGATGCGGGAAATCAAGGTAGCGAGCTAGGCTACTGAAGCACATTCTTTTTGAAGAGGGAAAGGGGGTTAGTGGTAAAAAGTAACTGATTTAACCCTCCATCTCTTACCTCTACAACCTTAGGAAGAGAATGGCCTGACTTGTTTTGGATTACACTAACTCCGTGGCAAGAAAGGCTAAATGATATTTGTTGACTGATAGATTCAATTCCGTTAACGTTTCCCGCTCAATATTGCCAAGCTTTTTTAGACACCATACATTTAAATATTGACAAATTTTCTTGATTTTAATTGATAAACTAAGCAGATATTGTGTGTGATCTGACTTAACATTTTTATCCATGAGTTTGAAATTATTTAGTAATATTTCTACTTTTTGGTGTCCAAAAGAGCATGACAATATTTAGCGGGTGAACCACTATTACTTCAGTTGAAGAGATGCTGATACTTATTCAAGACTTTGAATTAAGAAAAGATTAAACATGTCATAAGAACACTAGTCCATGAAGAGCAAGGCCAACAAAGCTCACTTATCAGGGATCTGTCCAGGACAAATTTACTACTCTTTTATAGTAGCTTTACAAATTTGCCGATCATTAAAACGATAGCTTCACAAATTTAAAATTTTTTCAAATTATTGCTAAACTAATAATACTTTTTTTTGAAAACTTTAACCTCCCTTAAAATGTATATGTAAAGTGATTTTTAAAAACATATTTTTCAATTCATTTTATTACGCGTATTTTATTTCCACAAACTAAAATTTTTTTTCACAAATTATTTTAAAATTTTCACAAAATAGGCAGTTGGCAAAAAATCCTAGACAGATCCCTGCTCATTTCAGTGACCAAGGTATGTAAGGTACGGCTTCAATCTAAAAGAGGGTTCAAACACCAAGCGAAGTACTAGCGACAAAGTAGTATCAAAGTGAAGTCAGCGATTAAAAATTCACCAAGAGGCGCCAACCCAAACCCACTTCTAGATTTTCACCGTAAGGTACAATGTCCAAGTTGAATGATCAAATACAAGACCCCAGTATTTATTCCCTCCCAATCCTACCCTGCGACTCGGAAGAAAATTCTGTCGCTAAACAACCAACCAGGCAACAAAAAATTAAATCAAAGCTTAAAATTATTGAAGGATGTATTACATTAAGTTTAGACAAAATGTAACTTAATTTTACACAGCATGCATGTATCTAATGTACTAGATTGTTTAGTAAACAATGTTGACATCTATAAAATCTAATCAGAAAAACATATAGGACAATAACATAACTATAGAATACACAATAAGCATGAAATCGATATCAAATGGGGAAATAAAGCCGTCATTTAAAAGTAAATAGCATTAAACATATTACCTTACATAAACCTTACAATTAACTTGACAATTGCAATTTTTGACCATGTAGGGAATACAGTTTTTCACCAATCAGTTCAGAACTGAAGCTGAAAGAGAAAGAAACCTTAGATTAATAAAATAAACTAATTTTGCGATCAAAGTATCGGTTGAAACACTTGCTGAAAAGGAATTTTTACAACCGAGGACATAGCGTAAACACGGCAATACATCTAACCCTAAACACATAGTAAAACATAAACCGGAATAATCTAAATCCTAAGAAAGAACGTCTGATCATCATATTAAATTTATCAAATCGGTATCATGTGTTTTAGAGCTGAAAAAAAGAAACTTTATAATAAAAGAGAAAGATTAGGCGGGATTATACGTCTAAATCGGTACTTATGGTAACAATGAATTAAGCCTTCTTACCGATCCGAAGCCAGCGAGCGTCGAGCGTACCCCTACGGAAACTCCTCTGTACCGGCAAGGCTGAACTGGATCCCTCCGCGCTGGTTCCGGGTGCGAAAAATATTGCTAATACGCATGCGCAAGTAGGCGACAGTCACGTGCGCATTCTCTTCTTTCCGGAAAAGGGTGAAGGTGGGTTGTGTTGATATTGAGTCGAGAGAGGTTTTAAAAGACCGCCGTTTTCTAATGTTAAAGAAAGGGTTTTTGCTAACCTTTTTTTTGGCAACCCAATGACAATAGAAAAAAAAGGTTAACCGCAAGGTTGCTTGCTAGCTGGGATTATGGTCTCAAAAATTGTAGTTTAATATGATCTTTAAAATTACCTCAAAAGTCTTCACTTTAAAATTTGTTTCATTATGAAAAAGTTAAAAAACACAAAAAATGTGAAAACTCTGCCAAACCCTTATTTTGTATTTCGAAATCCTTTCTTTTGATTTGATAATCTGAAAGATCATAGTTGAAAACCCTTAATTCCAAAGTTTGACGTAAGTACAATCAATATTTAACGCTTGAGATCCTGTTAAAGTTCGTTTTTTGCGTGCGCTAACAGCTGTTTTGGAAACAGCTCTAGAAAACAGCTTGCGCACCCAAAAAACAATTTTTAACAGAATCTCAAGCGTTTAATATTGATTGTATTTACGTGAAACTTTGGACTTAAGGGTTTTCAACTATAATCTTTCAGATTATCAAATCAAAAGAAAGGATTTCGAAATACAAAATAAGGTTTTGGCAGAGTTTTCACATTTTTTGTGTTTTTTAACTTTTTCATAATGAAACAAATTTTAAAGTGAAGACTTTTGAGGTAATTTTAAAGATCATATTAAACTACAATTTTTGAGACCATAATTAAGTTTTTACCAATAGTAGTTCTTCTACAAATTGAATTTTTCATTGATTTTTTGGGGTGTCGCTCAATTTTTAACTCCCTGGGATTTGGTCTGGGACCCCCTTTCTATACCGATTCTTGTTCGTCTTGATGAGTACTATCATCCCTGAAAGTTTGTTGCACCATTTCAGATACACCCTGTATAATGATTTAAGACTACTTTCATGTGTTTAACATATTTAAATACCAGGTTTTAAGAGGAGTTTAAGACGTTGGAGCAACTAAAATCTAAAAACTATCTTTCCGAAGGATATATCTCAGCACTTATCTTTCGGTAAGACGACGCTATGTTACGACTAATTCAATTCCATATAGTTTTAGAGGTAGAATACCTTACCTCTATGCACTCATTACTACGCCATACAAAATAATACTGTCAACTACGCAGTTGTAATATTTTGTGGTCAAGATGAATTTTAAACAAGGATGTTAAGATTTGTAGCTATATTATACTGCATCGGTACTTGACCCTGGAGAAGAAGATGAGAGAAAACAGCGAAAGTAAGTTCGAAGCGTCGCATCTGAATTTTGAGTGAACTTATATAGCGTCTTTTTATCACGATTTGCGTGCCGAAACTCCTAGCAACCCATCAGGTTTTCTGTTAACTCAGTTTTTCCTTCCACGTAGTGACGTCATAGGATAGAGTAGAGAAACATTGCGACCAAGTATAGCTCGTTGTTGCCTATCAGGCATCACATTAAAAAGACGTAAAACAGGGCGCATCAATCAGCTTTGTTTAAGAATTTACTCTTTGTCACTGCTAGCGCATCTATTGATACGCTTCTAAGAGGAAGGCGTCACTGATAACGTAATAAAATGAACTGTTACAATTTAACTGTTACAAACGCAACTTCCTAAAGACAACTCAATATTTGACCATCACATTACATAGCTCACTTCTCTAGTGTTGAGTGCATTTAATAGAGAGTGAGTTAATACCTGTGACTGTGAGGGTGGTGTCGAAGCGTCGCTCCCCGATGCTGTTCCTGGCGACGCACTGGTACCTGGCGGCGTCAGAACGGAGCACTCTTCGGAAGGTGAGGGTTCCTCTGGACACCCACACCCTACTTCCGTCCTCCCGCACCGGCCGCTGCACTCCACCCTCGTCCTTCATCCACCTGACAACAACAATGAACAAGGAATGTGACAATGTTTGGAATGCTTTGCAAGTGTGTTTATGAGAAAAAGTTTTTTTTGTCGAAAAAAGTGGAGTAATTTAACCCTTTATGCCCCAAATTATTTTCCTCATCCTTATCCAAAATATGTCAAGTTTTGACCAAATATGTCAAAACTGCATCCAAACCATCCAAAAAAACCATCCAAACCAAAAAAACCATGTCAAAACTGCAACTGTAAGTAAACTAAATTTGGCCTTACATGACGAAAATTGGACGAATTTGGAACATTGGGAGGTGGGACTTACAAGTCCCGTCGGGACATAAAGGGTTAAATGATGTCACTATAAAAAAATTATTCATTAATTTTTAAAGTTTTTTGATCATCGCAATTTCACGCAGAACTGAGGTAAGAACCTCACCAGGTCACGCGTAAGCATTGAAATGTAAAAAAATTGAGATTCAGTCGGATTTCATGCAAATTGTCTGGTGTCCGGTCCATTTCTGTAGGGTAGTGTAGAATAATATACTTCCAAGCCTACAAAAGGATGATCTGGGGTAAATATTTGTAAATTTGACCATAAAAAAAGCTATAACTCGTTTTGGTACATTTAATTCCCCCCTCCCTGTACCTTACAAAAATAAGAAGAATACACACAAGATAAACCGGAAAAAATAGAGAAATGTCCTCATCACTTTTCACAAAAATAAGAAAAGACCGACCAGAAATAAAAGAGACCATACGATTCTTTTGGAGTATATGGCAATGCTCGTCCCTTTAACCCTTTCATTTCTAGACCACCCAAGATTCCCATTGAATCACACGGAAAATTTGGGGCGGCCAGGAATGAAAGAGTTAAAAGATTTCTCCATTTGAGCTCAACATGTTGGCAAAGATCCAGGGAAGAACATTCAGGGCTTTCTCCTTGTGGGCTCTCTTTTTATATGGGCGCCGCTTTTATTTCAAGAAAAGGCATTTTCCAATTGATACTCGTTCTGGAACGATCAAAAAACCATTTCGCTACCGGGAGTCAAAGTGTATCTCGGAGCGAAAGGATAGAATGGAATTTCGAAGGTTCTTTTTATAAGGAGAAATGGGTGGAAGATAGGATGAAGAGAACTCATAAAAACAACATATGGGGCACGTAAGAAAAAAGGTAGAAAAGGCGTATGAAAAGTTGTCGAATCGTCAAAAAAACATAACTCTTATGAACCATACAAGAAAGTTAGAATATTTATAGAAAACCTTATGCTTATGATTAATAATATTCGTTAACTTTAGTGTATTTATGAAGAAAATTTTCAACATTCCCCTTCTCACGGAAACTATAGGTGTAGTTCATTTTCTCTGAAAGATTTGTTTCAATATAAGAAATAAGGGTACAGATTCAGAAAGAGTCCTCCTGCCGCCATGTTTACCCACAGCTAAAATGATGACTAACAATCATAGATATGTAATTATTAATATCATTATTATTAAATTCCGAAATAATAACATCAATTACTGTTTGCTTAACCAACAATAGTAAAGAGGTCACGTGATTTTGACAGACTAGGAGGGAGAAAGGAAGAAGCTGATGGGCAGTTGGTCGAAATAGGAAGATACATTTAATCCCTCTAACCTTAGTGAGACCATCTATATACATAAAAATTCAGTATATTTTAATAAAATAAAAAAATACTAAAAAAATGCTAAAAATAATGCAAAAAATCACGTGACCCTTTTACTATCGTTGGCTAAGCAGTAGTATATTATTATTTTAGGATGTAAAATGTATGATATTAATAAATAGATCTCTATGGTTGTCAGTCATCGTTTGAGATGTAAGTAAACTTGGCAGCTGGAAAACTCTTTCTAATACTGTTGCAAAATAAATTATCTGCAGCTTTTGCACTAGAGGATGATGTGGGAAAGACGCATACTGGAAGCTCCATATCCATTAGTGTATAGTTATACATTTTCACTATTTTTTATATCCAAACAATAAATTCTCATTTAATCTGACTGACACCGTAAACTATTTCAGGAAGAAATATAAATAAATAGAAAGCATATATCTCCATCAGCATACATGGAGCATATTCAAAGCAACAATAGATCGCTTCAGCCGCTCAGTATTAATCCCGTGGAAAAAAATTGCAGCAGACAAACAACAACACACCAAAAACTGGCGAGGCTACAAAACAACATTTGGGAGAATGTAGGGGTCTTCCCTATAAAGCCAGACTCTCATGAAAGATATATAATTCACTCCCGAATTTAATCCTTTCCGCAGGAAGACGAATAAAACCTGTGCAAGTGGAATAAAAACAGCAAACTAGGACGGCGCTTTGGGATTGCTCTCACAATGAATCGGGGGAAAAGTTCGTATAACCATACATTATGTTTGCAGTTTAAAGACAGCTTAAACTTCGTGAGAGAGGTAAAGTGAACCACAGCTGTACAATATTATACAGAGCTTTGACAATTGGATTCCGATGGGCCAATGGCATTAGTTTCGAAAAAAAAATTGTTTGTTTTAAACAGCCAGTAGATGTTTGAAAATATTTTGAAAACATAAAGTAATAACAACACAATATTTAAAAGCCTTTAACTAACCGGACTTAAACGTAAACAGAGTAGTCATCAGTAGTAACATCATTCTGTAAACACCTCATATTTAGTGTCTACTTCAAACTTGAGTTAGGGACCTTCATAATCTGGTAATTTTAAAAGATTTTTTTAACCCAAATTATAATCTTAATTAATAATTTTAATTTAAAGATTTTTTAACCCAACCCTCTATATCTCTGTTGGAACAAAGTTTTAAAATCCAAAATTTTTAGTGGTTGAACCACACTAAGGTTTTACCCTCCTTTGAAAATTTTATGTTTGACATTTAATTCTAAGTAAATTTAAACAAACAAAAAAAACAGGTGCATTTTAAGAAAACCAAGGAACATTAAATTTTACAATGAGGTAGGGGAGATCCGTGTACCAAGGGACACCCAAAGCTCCCAAACTCGTCTCAAAACTTTTTTAAGTTATGAAACTGATAATGCACACATCCTTAAATTTTGCATTATCATTTTTACTATAAATATTATGGGCAATGTGATAAATCAGGCATTATTAATAATGTCCGAAGTGAAAGAAGGCAATGTGATAAATTCAAAGGCATAAGAAAAAGATTGAAAATAAAGTTTTTTAATCCAAAAATGGTCTTATTGGTACAATTTGTTATTGTAGTTTTTGTAAAACTAGTTAAAAACCTGTTCTTAGAGTCAAAATTTCCAAAAACGTTTGTATGGGAGGATTCCCAGACCCCCATTTAGTACCTCGAACTTTATTATCCACAACTTTTCTTTTATTGTTCCTTAAAAAGCAAATTTTATCTAAAACCTATCAAAAAGCATTATTAAACCTATTAAATTAAATGGGAGGGGCTGAGGAATAATTTTGGACCCTTGGGGAAATAAATGGACTATATCCGTCGGACGCACATTTCCTCCATCATGTAACCTACTAAGCTTACAATTGGTTACCGCAGAGATAGTTTGTAGTGAGATAAGGATAATAGGTGAGATATGATTTAATAGTGAGTTTGTTTTTTCCGGTCACGTGATTAATATGGGCGTGTTATTAATATAGTCTATTTCTATATACGACCCTGTGCTGAAAGAAAATAAGAGAATATAAGAGTGCTCACTTGTAGGAGGGTGGCGGGTTGCCCCTGGCGACGCAGGGCAGTTGCGCCGGTTCTCCTTCTTCAGCCCTCACTTCGGATCGGTGGAAGGACACTTCCGGCAGCGTCGACGTGTACTTCTCTGCACAAAGAAACAAAATCACCACAATCAATATTATGCATTTATTATTTAAGTAAGAATTATGAAGTAAAAAAGTAATAGACAATCTCTTCGAATTTCGGTTTCCATTTGAACAAAATATTATTTCAAAAATTTCCCTAATTAGTAGATAATATATTGTAAACATTAATAAGAGACATTTCATAAATGCTTTCACTTTTTATGAAAATTATTTTCAACAGTTGTTTTTAATTGTCATCTCCTCTTCCAAAAAAAGTTTTTTGTTAGTTGACAAACTCTCCTGACCCGATTTAGATTTCAAAAAGCAGTTAAACGTTTACTAACCACCTGATTTTTTTAAATGATGCGTTGGCAATACACATGATTCTTTAGGTACAACTGCATATGAAAGCTGATATAGCATTAAACAATTAAACAACAATGAATTCCCACTGCAGATGCACGTCAAGAATAGTTCAGCTTTAGTACATAAACATGCATAGTAGTTTTTCCCACTTGTTTTTTTCTTGAAAAAAAAACAGATTAACCCTTGACTTTTTATTGAAATAAACACATCATTCACTTACTCTCTGGAACAACTGAATGGAAAACTGCAAAGGGGCATTAGACACATAAGTTTAAATCTGCTTGAGAAACCGCATAAAACAGCAATACATCCTTCCATATGGTATCGAAATCCTTTGAAAAGCTTCCTTCAGGGATTATATCTAATTAAAATTTCCTACTGCAGCATCTATCCCCCAGAATTCAGTTAAAACCTCGACTAAACAACAATAAACAGCGCACGAGCTTTAATCTAACACACGAGAAATAACAATGGCGGAATGAAAAATAACTCTTTCCCGACTAATTTAAGCCCACAAGCAAAGGTTTAATTTAATCTCCATCCTCTTCACCCCCCTTAGGAGTTGAAACTCTTAAAATTGGAATTTATACTCGAGGAAAGAATCACACACAAATCTTGAAAGATCAATTCGGGCTTAAAGCGTAATGAATGGATTGGATGTGTTTTTAAATGTCGATTCTTTGGTTCGAAATAATCGATCATTTGCATGCACTGGTGGTTTGGATTTTGATTGTTGTTTTATGGCACAATTATCAAGCGAGATCATTTTTACCGTATAAAAATCAACATAACCTGAACAGAGTTCATGGCCATAGGCGATATAGGAAATTTAAAAGGCATGGGATATGCGGTATATGTGGTAGGGACACATGGATATGTGGTGGGGACACTTTCGGCACTGGGATCGCATTAAAGACATCCCTCCCTTGTCACAGCCCGATAAGTGGAGAAAACGAATCACACTCGTTGAATCCTCTAATACCCTTTTGAGAGTGACAGATGAATCAACACGTCACAGTCAATCACAGCTCTGTGATTTCCGAATTGTACTTCCTACACCACGTATGGGCAACCTCCGGCCCGCCATGCCATTTGTCCCGGCCCGCGGAACATTTTAGATTTTAGTATGGGGGATCCCCCAGCCCCCCTTAGGACTTGGAATTTAAGAATTTAAAACTATTTTACCATAAGTTAATACAAATCCTACCCAAAAATCCAAATCTATAAGATTCGAACTAGGTGTTCCAAATCTAGTTAAAAACCTGTTTTTTGTTATCAAATCTCCAAAAATTCTCGGGGGAGGACACTCAAACCCCTTTGGTGTTGGAACTTTATTACTAGATTCTTTAAGACGCAAATTCTAACCAAAAATGTACTGTAGTGCTACATTAGACCTATTAAATATAGATGGGAGGGGCTGAGGAATAATCTGGGGCCCCTCACCAAATTGAAATTTTATTTACACCCCTGAGATTAATCTAACTTATGCATTATATTTATAATAATTCTTAATCAAGATAATATAATTCTAGTCCAGATTAATGTTTAATATTAGTACTATAACTGTTTAGTACTGTAACTGATAAAAACACGCTCTTTTTTTCAAAATTATATCTATTATCTACTCTATAGCCTTCCACGTCATTTTAATCTTTGGGTCCGGCCTGCAGGTTCAAAAAGGTTGCCCATACCTGGCCTACACTCTTAAAACGACAGTCTCAAAAATGAGTAAAAAATACTCAAATCTGAGTACGTCACGCACTCAAACAGGCTACGATCCAAATTTACTCAAATTTGAAAACATGCATGTACTCATGTTTGAAAATGTGCAGATACTCAAAACTAAAGCATCATATATGAACTCATTTTTTAATTCGTCCATGACTTTCTTATATAGAGGGTGCAATGTGTTACTATTAAGTTGACTATAAAGTATTACCATGACGTTGGAAGTAGACCAGTAAGTTGAGTGAGGCGTTACAATGTTGTGTTTTACGTCATCACATAAACTTAAAGTATCTTTCAATATTGTGCAATAATTTCGATTTTTAATATAAACTAAAAATAAACATAATTTGAGTGGTTACTATTGAATTGTTTGAAACTGAGATGACTGGTGTTTCAAAATTGAAAGCATTGGGTCGTCATATTTGAACCAAAAAGTGTCATACCATAAAGATAACATCGATTTACTCAAATTTGAAACTGTCATTTCTCTCAGTGTATCTGGGTGATTCTCTATAAATGTGAAAAATTGCGGTCCAGGGGTCAAAAATCCATGTATTGTCCTAAAATTAATTTTTCTTTACAACATTCTGATAAATAGCCTTATGATAAGTATGGAACATATGCATAATAATTTTTGAGAGCAAAAATTAAGGAATTAAAAAACTTGAAAGTTCAAAATTTCATCATTTTGGCTTGTCCCACTACTGACATATGCTCAAACAAAAGGAATTTTAGTGTACTAAAAGCATATTTTTTCCCGATTTTTTTACCTAATATTATTAATAATATCTTATAGTATATGTATTTGTGGAAGAAATTTTTTTTTGAATTTTTTAAATAACATTTTCGAATTGAAACATGGTTGTCCCAGGCAATAGCGTTATTTGCCTGACATGAACATTTTAGTTAATTATGAGGCACATAAAATTGACAGAATGAAGCAATTCTTCTTTTTAATAATCATTTATAATCAGAATAAGTGGGTATTCTCTTTCAGAGCGATTATAAATTATTTTACTTAGGAAATTTTTACTTTGAACTGTTCATAACAGAGCGTATGCTTTTAAAACGTCATTATCCTGTCCTCTATATCTCCTAAACCAAACAGAGTAAAAAATTGAAATTTGGATATGTTAAAGGTATTATGATTTTATGGTGAATGTGAAATTTGTAGCCCTAAATATCAAAAAATAAAAAAATGGCGAAGGAATTACTTATAAAAACGTCATTATCCTGTCCCGTCATTATCCTGTCCTCCATATCTCCTAAACGGAAAGAAGCATTTTATTGAAATTTGGATATGTTAGAGGTATCATGATTTTATGGTTATTGTGAAATTTTCAGGTCAAAATCTTAAAAAGTAAAGAAATGGCGGAATGCTAAAAATCATCATTTTCCTGGCGCGTCATTATCCTGTCCTCCATATCTCCTAAACGAAAAGGAGCATATTATTGAAATTTGGATATGTTCAAGGTATCATTATTTTATGGTGATTGTGAAATTTTCAGGTCGAAATATGAAAAACTAAAGAATTGGCGAAATAATCAGGAATTACGAATTTTCCATTTAAAAACTCAAACAATTTCTTTATTAGAACTCCGAAACTGGCAACGCAATGATGTGTTTATTTACTAATTAGTTCTTGTTTATAAAGTAAAAATTCAAGTAAGAAAATTTATTTTCCCTGTAATAGTATTCTAAAATGTGTCTTTATGATTATTCTTACCTCATAACTTAAGAATTTTCTTGGTAATATTCATTTATTCTTTGATGGTAAATAATTATCTATATTTTTAACTCGTTCGACAACTTTAATGTATTCTCAAGTTATGTGGTACTAACGGACTCTTTACCAGATAACACTTTCTAGTCTAATAAAACCTTTAATAAGGTACAATAGTGACATCCAAGATGAATTTGATGAAAAAATAACTTTATTTTGCCTTCGAAATAAGATGTTTCATTGTACCTAACCTCATTATCCTAATATGAAAAATTTGATTTTTTTTAATTTTTTTTTCTATCTAAATGTTATTAAACTTCACTGCTGCTCATTGGATATCAACTATAAGCTTCTCATCTAACATTTTTAAAAAAATCAGAAGTTTTGGAAGAATTTTAATTTTCCAAAATTTTTGCTCTCAAATTTTCGCATTTCTAGAGAATCACCCATCTATCTGTCAATCATAGACATTTCCAGTCCTGTCCTCTATCATACCATGGGATTGTAAAATAGCGTTTTGGACCCTTTGGCCGGGGACACACTAGAGTCGCGGTTTTTCTGCCGCAAACGCTTTTACAGTAGTGGCAATGGAAATCCTATTGCCCGGTTCACACTCGACTCGCGGCAAAAAAACCGCCAGCAACGTTCGCCCGCGGCAGAAAAGCAGCCGCCCGCTGCCACTGCTTCTCGCGGTTTTTCGCCGCGTTCCACCTGCCAGTGGCTCACAGGACTGAATGAGCGGGCACACATTCAATGCCGCGGCGGCTGCTGGAGAGAATTCAATGAACATATCCACAAATTTTACCTTATTTTCTGTATCTGGTATGAAATTGGGTGTT
Organism: Tetragnatha versicolor; assembly: GCA_024610705.1. Taxonomy (NCBI): domain Eukaryota; kingdom Metazoa; phylum Arthropoda; class Arachnida; order Araneae; family Tetragnathidae; genus Tetragnatha; species Tetragnatha versicolor. The sequence continues at coordinate 5,405,156 of JANDEH010000024.1, read as the reverse complement.
AATTATGTAATTTTTTCTCCTGATTACAACTATGCCAAAAGTTTTTTTTTCTGGTACACTCATATTTTGTTATACAAAGTGTTGAAAATGTCATATTAGAAATCTCGAGCACTTTTTGGGAGTTATTTTAGGCCTAGAGGGTCCTGTTTCTTTCTTAACGGCTGTAAACTTTTTTATATTCCTATTCTTTTATTAGATTATTCATAAAGAAATTTAAAAAAGCACATTTATGTATAAAAGAGCGACACTATAAAAAAATTCGTTTTTAATGAAAAGAAAACAATTTAAGTACAATCTCATTCTATAACACCAAAAAAGTACTCAAAATCGGTAGAGTGCACAAAAAGTTATCAGAAGCACCCTATACAGGGTGATTCTGAAATGGTGCGACAAACTGGGTAGGGTAGGTAGACGAACAAGAAATGGTATAGAAAGGGGGGTCGCGCAGTTACACCGTTAAAGAGCTAGGACCTAATGTAGTGCGAGAGCGTTACAAAAGGACGTTTTGCCAAGGCCCGTTTAACGAAAAAAAACATAATTAAATGAAAAAATTTATTGCATGAGGTATAGCAGTATCCGTACTACTTACATCATAAATTTGATAGAAATTGGACCACTTCACTTGCTAAACCGTAGAGTGAGTTTTAAAACATGCAATATTAATCTTTTAGCCAAAGAATGGAGTTCCTTCCTTTAAATTAGTGTAATGGTATTTAAAAAAATGATGATCGGGAAAGGAATTTTCAATGATCATACAGTTTCAATGATCAATGAATGATCATTGAAAATTCCTTCCCCGATCATCTTTTTTCTAAATACCATTAAGGGAACTCCATTCTTTGGCTAGAAGATTAATACTGCGCGTTTTAAAACTCACCCCACGGTTTAGCAAGAGGTCCAATTTCTAACAAATTTATGGTGTAAGTAGTACGGATACTGTTGTACCTCATGCAATAAATTTTTTCATTTAATTATGTTTTTTTCGTTAAACGGGCCTTGGCAAAACGTCCTTTTGTAACGCTCTCGCACTACATTAGGTCCTAGCTCTTTAACGGTGTAACTGCGACCCCCCTTTCTATACCATTTCTTGTTCGTCTTGATGTACTGTACCTACCCTACCCAGTTTGTCGCACCATTTCAGAATCACCCTGTATACCAGATACAAAATTGTGGAAAAATGTGAACTTTTATTCATTTTCGATACTTTCCTGTTTATTTTGTACAAGGATGGTCTTTTAACATTATTTTTAAAATATTCATCGTATATCTTAAATTGAGGAGAAATGGGTGAAATCCCAAAAAAACCTCGATTAACAGGATGCACCAAATAAATCAAAAACGTTTCTATTTATAACCATTAACAACTATATTATAACTATTAACAAAAGGCATCCGACCTCAAACAAGACCAAGTGTCGACTGACAGGTGATGCAAAATAATTGCGGCCAATATTTGCCGCTTTTATTTGGCCCAGTGTGAACGAAACACGCGGCAGCGGCAAAAAGCCGTCGCGGCGGAAAACCGCCGAATGTGTCTGAGCCCTTTGTTAGGTTATTTATCTGTATCGAAATCAATTTTGCGGGAAGGAAACGAAAGTTTGAATAAACCAACCAGAGTGAGGAAAATTGCAATCAAGCTACTGGGATCTTTAATGAAATAAGTTGATTGCACTATGTGACAAACATGCGATAGGGAGAAGGCGTCAGAGGGGAAGATTATGAAGGGGAGGGGATACAAACCAGGCAAAAGGGATGTCTTAATGTCCAAGATAAATATCGTGAGTTGATAAATGCCGCGGAAGTTTCGAAACTAATTGTTGCTGTAATTTATTGGGAGCAAGGGTGGAGTTTGAATTAAAGCGCTCGAGGGAAGTACAGGATCTGGAATATCACATGCGATTTGTGACTTAAAGGGATAATTTGTGACTTAAGGTTGCCGCTTGTTGGAATTAAGTTATGAGTAAGCATTTCTACAATTAGTACTATATATTTTGGGATGCGTGCCACTTGCCTTCATGTGTAAGAAGGAAAATCATAATAAAACTGGGTAAATAATTCACTGAAGGGTGTTTAAAGATGTTTAATAAAATATTCGAGTAATATAAGAGAGGGCTTAATTTACAATTTATTTGAGTATGTGAATTTGATTAAATTATTAAGATTTGAATTAAAAACACACGATAAATGACGAATAGGAATAACTCTAAAATGCAATAACATACAACGGTTGTTTTAATTTACAATCGTAAATATTGTTCAACGTTTTCTCTACTGATGTATCAGATATTGCATATAAAAAACTTATTATCAAACTGGAAGATAATCTAGTAATGTAGTATATACTTTTCGTAATGCTTTTGTATTGTATTCTTAAAGCTATGGAATGTTAATTAGGTAATTAGGTTTTACATTGCGCAATTTAGTAATTAGTGAAGTGAAATATATTAAGAGTATTTTAAAAGACAGCTAAAGTATAGCACTTTACATAATATAAAACTAAATATTATACTATTTCAAGAAGTCTCAAATTTTATTCCTTTATTCCATTCTTTGTATATTAATATTTTAAAGTTTATGTGGACGTACTAAAAGGACACTCTTTTGTAGCTGAACCAAGATTTTACTCGGCCCTTATAGGAATAATTCAACCAAGAACTACCAGATAAAAATAGTTTCATGGGATCCCATCCTTACTAACGGGTTTAATGATATTGGGAATATGACGTAGAAAATATGTGAATGCATCTCCAACATTTTGAGCATTATATTTGGAGTAGCACTATAAAATATTAGTTTCCAGTGTTACTATTACTAGATGTAAATGTATGAGAGATGATATTATTTTATTCTTATAAGAATAGAAGTAAGATCTATTATTTTTGAGGAAAATCGTCAAAGTTTTTTACCAGCTGATGGAACATCGAATAAAGGTGGTATTTCTATTCATTATGGTCACAAATTATTCTGTTCCAACATCTTTTTAAGAGTTTTTAACGAAAACACAAACTAGAAAAAACTCTCCCATAGCGTAAATCTTTAATAGGGTAGACCCCTATTTGATCTTTCAAACAAACAAACGGCTTGTTTTTATACCTTGTTTTGTTATTAAATTTTTAAAAAGAGGGTAATACTTTTGGTTCGCCCTGTTTAACAGAAGGAAAAAAATTCCTACAAATAGAAAATTCAGAATTTTTTAATTGTCACACACTATTTACATTTTGATATTTGAAAATCATATTTCATCTAATAATATTATTAAGGAATCAGGATAACACTTTGCAGTCAGAAAAGGGCGGGATTCTTCTATGACCAATTGTTAATCGCTGGCCAAGTACCGGTGAATAAGTCCATAAATGAGTATAATATTCCATCATCGTTGCCCTCATATAAGCTTTACCACCCATCAAATTCTTCACCCATGCAATCGCCTCGACACCACGCGGACCCATAACCGTTTCCCTATACAATGAAGGCATTCTGAGATGAAATGCGATGTTTACCAGAAATAAAACCAGAAATAGTTACGGTCACAGAAACTCTTTCGCGCGCTCTATAAAGCTATAATGCTCCATAAACCAAAGATGTCCATTTCGCCGCTTAACACTGCGATAAATAACACCTATTTTTGCTGGGAGGGGTGTTTCCTCTAATCAGGGCATTAGCGATTCAGACCCATATGGTGATCTTTATGGACATCTGAAGGATTTCAGAAGGTCTCACAGGATGGGTAAAAATAAGTCATGAATAGATTCAGGGTTAATGGAGCTGTTATGAATCAGATTGCTTTTATTTTTCTTGTTTAGAATTATTGACAGATTTTTGGAAGTAAACTAACGATGCCATACCTCGCTACCTTTTTCAGTTAATGGTAATTTCCAGTGTAAATCTTAAAGGGAATGTGGTATTCGTAAATATTTGATGGTAAACATATATAGCCCACGTAAGAGGTAAAAATGTCAGGTTAAAGGCAATTAAAATTATTTAACTTATTATTTTTCATACAAAAGTTATCCTTGAAAGCCTTACATAATCTTACAAAAACTGGAGATGCTGAAAATATTCAGCTTAATTGAGCACTTAAATGAATATAAAATTCAGTCTTTAAAACACGTTCACGCCGGCGCGGTCCACCGGTGGCCCGCACAAGACTGTTTCATGGGGCGGCGTGACCCACCGGTGGCCCGCACTTGACTGTCTCATCGGGCGGCATGGTCCACCGGTGGCCCGCACCAGACTGAACACCAAATAATTATATCTTTAACAAGTTGACTGCCGAAAAAGAAGACCTGAGAGTCACGCTCTCATTTCAACACAATTTTAATATTTGTTAAATTAAATTTGTAATCTCTAAGAAGATAACTGTCACTCGATTTCAAGTGACATGGCAGCCAATGTGTTAAGTAAGAAGAAATAATTTTCATGTAGCTGAAAATTAAAGTAATGGAACTAACGTGTATTCATTAAAACATTTTTAATGACAATAATTATAACACCGGCACACAAAAAAAAAAGAAGTGGAATGTACTTTGGACCGGACCTACCTACCGACAAGTATTTCGACCCGCTGAATCTGAATTTCAAGTCCGTTTGGCCCAGTCACCCTCCAGTTTTGAGTAAAATGCAAAAAACCTCAAAAAAAGGCCAAAAATTGCAAAAAACTGCAGCCACAGCAATGAAAAAATTTTTGTGGACCCGGATCACGTATGATTTTTGTGTATTCTAAATAACTGAATATAAATCTAAAAGTTAATTTGTCCGGTGAGCCGTCCAAATTTGAAAAAAAAACGAAATGAACCATGAAAAAATGAAAATGAACCATGAAGTTAGTCACCAGTTGAAGTTTTTGAGAAAAGTTTAGAAGTATGGTTAATTAACATACTTGTAAACTTTTCTCAAAAACTTCAACTGGTGACTAACTAACTGGGACGCTCTCACTCAAGTTTGTCGTTTGAAGAGGCAACAAACGTGCGCCGCCTGATGAAGTGCACCGAGAATTCGAGCGCCGCCTCCCAGCGAAGAACATGAAAATCGGCCCCGGCGTGAACGTGTTAACAGCCTATTTAAAGGGACATTTAGAACCCAACCCACAAGATTACCCGATTCTTTTCAACTTTTTGTAATTTTAAATACATTTTTGGTTGAGTTATTTAGTGGTGACTGTATGTAATAAAAATAACTTATTACTTTCGATACAGGGTTTAGTAGTGAACATATCAAAGAGAGAGAGAGAGAAAGAAAGAAAGAAAGAGAGAGAGAAAGAGAGAGATAAAATATGGATATTTAGTTAATTTGAAGATCATTAATATAATATTTAAAAAAACTAAAAAATAGTTACGGTTTTTTTAATTTGAATATTTCCTAGTTTGAAAAATAGCTAAAGACTCAATCAAGCCAACTTTTCTCTAATCCACTATAATTTACTAAAGGTAATCGTCAAAATATCCGTTAACACAAACCTTAATTCAGATTTAACATAACTCGAAATTCCTCCCACACCATTAAAAATACTTCGATAAGAAGGGATCGTGCTTTCGAGAGTGTTTACCAGCGTTGAATCTCTCCACAACGCTTTTGTTAAATATTGACTTCGCATCGACGAAAGCAGAACGTTCCGTAGGATCTTATATCCTAGATTTATTTGCTTAACCGGAATACAACGGGGATTTTTAGGACACCAATCCAAACAAACTACATTCCCAAACAAATAAATAATATATTTAATGTAGTGAGGGACTGTTCATATAAATAAATGGAACTGTCGAGGGAAATTGTCATAGATTTAGGAATATTTTTGAACTTTTTAAATCAACTTTTTGGTATTCTTTATGTTTAACGTACTGATTTTTGGGGAAGAATTATCCTGTTAAATTTTTAACAGCTTTTTTAGGGATCTTTATAAATAAAGGGTGTCTGAAAAAAGTGCAAAAAAATGCTTGCCTCCCCAAAAAAGTTTCCAGTAAACATAGTTATTGCTCATAAAGCTATACAGGGTGATTCTGAAATGGACCGCCAAACTTTGAGGGGTGATAGTACTCATCAAGACGAACAAGAATTGATGCGGAAAGGGGGGTCGCAGTTACACCGTTAAAGAGCTAGGTCCTAATGTAGTGCGAGCGCGTTTTAAAAGGCCGTTTTTAGAAGGCCCGTGTGACGAAACAAAACATAATAAAATGAAAAACATTATTGCATGAGGTACAAGAGTATCCGTACTACTTAAATCCTCAATGTGATAGAAATTGGACCACTTTCTAAACCGTGGGGTGAGTTTTAAAACGTGCTCTTGGTCAAACAATGGAGTTCCATTTATGGTATTTAGAAAAAGGATGATCGGGGAAGGAATTTTCAATGATCAAACAGTTTCAATGATCCATGTTACGATTATTGAAAATTCCTTCCCCGATCATCCTTTTTCTAAATACCATTAATGGAACTCCATTGTTTGACTAAGAGCACGTTTTAAAACTCACCCCACGGTTTAGCAAGTGGTCCAATTTCTATCACATTGAGGATTTAAGTAGTACGGATACTCTTGTACCTCATGCAATAATGTTTTTCATTTTATTATGTTTTGTTTCGTCACACGGGCCTTCTAAAAACGGCCTTTTAAAACGCTCTCGCACTACATTAGGACCTAGCTCTTTAACGGTGTAACTGCGATCCCCCTTTCCGCATCAATTCTTGTTTGTCTTGATGAGTACTATCACCCCTCAAAGTTTGGCGGTCCATTTCAGAATCACCCTGTATATTTTTGAGAAGGAAAATTTCTTATCTAGCTTTAAATATAAAAAAAATATTTACTTGATATAAGTAATACCCAAGCAGCACAACGTTCAAGATTAGTTCAATTTTCCTCCCGTATGGCCAAATTTCGTTCAGTTCTATATAGTAAAAGTTTGGATTCATATATTTTAATATTATGTCCTAATGATAAAAGCAACATTATGTAGAATTAATATAAATGCTTAATTCCTAATTTATGTTTCACATTTAGTTTTAAACTAGAGGTTTTTTTATAATAATGCGTAAAAATTAATTTGAATATTTTTGTCTACTACTTTCAAACCTTGAGTTTATCCTTGATTGTAGTAAACCTTCGACAGTAGAATGGAAAGGCTTAACTGCTTATTAAATTTATAAAGTAGAAAACTATAATGCAAGTGTATGGTTTATTTTTCAATAAAAAAACATTTGATAATTTATGGAAGACCCCCTAAATTTCCCTGAATATATTACCTAAAATAATTTTAATTCGAAAGCTCATTTTTAAATATGATTTTCAAAACAACATGTCCCTTTATTTACTCAAAGGTGACAAATATAACGTTGAAATGTTAATCCTAGAATAATTCCCTTTTTAAATTTTATATTGAAATCTTTCCGTAAAGTCTTGTTTGTTGAACTACTGACATATTAATCCACTCACCTATATGCATTTTAAAAACTCAGCTATGAATGTCCTCATATATCATTCCTTTTATAGAGTATCGTTGAAGTGAATATGAAAAAAATATTTGATTTATTATTTGAATAATCTTTGACACTAAAGTAAATATCTCCTGATAAACGAAATCTTTAAATAAACGTGTTTGAAATAGAGAAGGTAAATAGTTGTAATAGCCACCCATAGTAAACGAACATTTTTGCAATGCTCGATAGAGCGTTGAGAATTATTTTAAGATCATTTCCATTAAGTTTGAATGAAACGCGATGTAAACGGTTTACTAGGAAAATATTTTGGTTTCTCAGTTATTCTTATTCATCCTCTATTATTTTTCTTTTAACCTATACTTGTCACTCTTTTTCAAACTGACCCGTCTGTTTCGGTATATAGTTAGCTTGTTTGGTTCATTTTAGTTTTATGGCTCAAGGTTCGTCCAGAAACATAATACACCAGACGCAAGATTGCATGAATAAAAACTTATTTTTGTTTAAAAGCTTATTAAAAAGAAAGTTTATTTAAAAGTTCAAAATAGGAGATACGAAACAATTAAAAACCGTCAAGAGCATCCTTTGAGGGTTAGGAAGGCGGCAGAGAACTAAGAAATCAATATTCGTACTTTTGTGCTGGATATATGTAGGTGTTTCTATTAGTAAATGATAAAGATATACTAATTATATTTTTAATGGTCAGTGGATTGGATGAACTTGTCCAGCCTTTATACTAATTAAAAATTTCATTTGATAACATTAATGATTTTCATAAAGAATAATACTAACGATAATAAAGAGCTGCTGTAGAAATTATATTTTTGTCATCAAATATACTCGAACCTGTTTTTGTGCGAATTTTTTTTGTGAGACTATTTTTATGCGGTCTTATTAACTGCAATTTTTATATACCGGGCAAAAAAAAATCGCAGAAGAAAGACCGCAAAAACACAGGTTTGAGTGTAAATCGCAGAAGAAAGACCGCAAAAAAACAGGTTTGAGTGTAAATCGCAGAAGAAAGACCGCAAAAAAACAGGTTTGAGTGTATATTTTTACTTTACTATAATTATTAATATTTATTAATTATAAGCAATGTTTGTAAAACCATGCGTCATCTAGTGAAGTTTTTATTAAACATTTCACATTAACATCATGTTTTATTCGAGAAACATTAGCACAGTGTTAATTTTCTAGAAAAATATAAAAGTAGTGTCCTTAGATATTGAATACAAGTTACGATATAAAAAAACTTCAGTTTTGCAGCTGAACCTCATCATATAAAATTCTATACTCTGTCCATAAAAGCCAAAGCGTTGCCTATAAAAATACCTTAAAAAATGTAGGGAAAAGGCAGCTTATCTGTGGACACTTGGGGGAAATGACATCACACTCGTCAGTTCCCCTCAGGGTTTCTATCAGATTTAGAAGGTATTCCAACTGACTTCCATGGATCTCTTCTTTCCCTAACACCAAAGAATGCGGCTGTTTATGAAGACTCCATTCCATCCACTCCTGAGGGGGCCGTAAAAGGCCTTGAAAACGGGATTGAGAGACGCTTCGGAGGCGTAAATCCGGCTTTTCTCCCTTGGGAGCCGTTGGCTTCAGGATAGTGCGAATGAGGCAATACGGGCACATGCCAGCAACAATGACAACGGGCGTCGTGAAACAGGATGGTTTAATTTTAATCACCGCTGTTAGTTAGTTGCGAAAGCCGAAATACGAGGGAATTAACTCAGTGACGCACTGTTACGTTTCTTCCCAGCAAAGATCGTACGAAATAATCGAATGCTTCGAGACTGATCTACTTAATGAAAGAATCGAGTGCTTCGAGACTGATGATCATCTTAATGAAAGAACCGAATGATTCGAGACTGATATATACTTAATGAAAGAATCGAGTGGACAATACCCACATTTTTTAAAACAGAAAAAGTGCATACTTCCATAAAAAAGTGTAATCGACATGAAGAGTTTTTAAAAAAAATCAGTAATTAAATATTTTTAAAATAAAAATCGACAATTCCTTTTCAGTTGTTTTGGATTGAATGACGTCATATCTGTATAGGCCCTACTTTAAAGTGATAGGTTTTCCTGATAGGTTTGCAACAATGTTTTGGATTGAATGACCTATAGTGCTGTTTTCACGCCTTGTTTTAAAATAAAACTTGGAAGTAAAATTAAAAAAATAAATATGATTTGTGTAATTAAAAAAGATGCACATATATTACTCTTTTGGATACCTCCATCGATTGAAAAAATAAAATTCATTAAGATACTAGTTAGCAATATCGAACAGTTTTCTAAGAAATCGGTTTCTCTTCAGAATCGATTTGGAGGTTTTCAAGAATCGATTTCGGCTGGGAAATACTTGCAAAATAGGTTTGTCGAGTATTATATGGGTTGTTTAATCCTTCCTCTTCCCGCGGTGTTGTTCTGCGATGCAGAGGATCGTCGTTTTGGGGGTTTAGTACACTTTATCCGTTTTGTCAACGCGATCTTTTATTTTTAACGAGTTTGGGGTAATTAGGAGTTAAATCTTGAGAAAGAGAACTTGGGACTTGAAGTTAATTTGCTGTGGGGTCCGGGTTTGAGCGTTTTTAGTTGCTCGTTCGTGTGGATTTTGGTAGTTTAAATTAGGTTTTAAGTTGCTTAATTTGAGTTTGGGTTGCTCAGTTCCCTTGATTTTAAATTGTGTTTGAATGTTTATTTTTTGTTGTTCGTTTTGGTAGCTTTAACACAGCTAAAACAGTAACTAATTCATTTGAAAGCATTTTCTTGTTTTGAGAGAGATGAATCATTTTGGAGGTTGGGGAAAAACCTATATTTTCAACAAACAAAGGATTAATTGAATCGCTTATTTCAGAAACATGTCAAGCGCCATTTTTCTTGTTTTGAGATAAACGAAAAAAATTATGTAGAACCTTAATACATTTTTATGAAGATGTTTAGTATTTTTATTTCTGAAATATAAACCTCACTGTGATATTTTACAGACAAAAATATTTTTTTAAATATTTTTATTCTTTGGATAAAAAATTATTGAAATTTGGATTTGCTCATAAAAGTAGGATTATTAGTTGAAAATAACATTTCTTCTTTAACCTAATCCATAAAATTATTATAGAGTTCTTCTTTTCTCTTTTGGTTAGTAGATGTATAATTACTTATGTTTATAAATGATTTCAATTCTAGAGTCAAAAATAGTGTCAGTCAATTCAAAATGTTAGTATATACATCTTCGAAGTCAATTAGACAGTTTGTTAGATGTAACTTTGTGGACAGTAAAACGATTTTGCTCTTTAAAATCCTACAAAATTAGTTAATTAGTTCAATATTATGACATGGGGTATAGATTTGATGTCTCCTTTTAATAAAATGATTCATAGATACAAAATCACGGATTCACACGGATGTAATAAATTGCCACAAGCATGGAAATTTTAAATATATAGCTACCAAAACGTCCTTAGTCTTGATATTCGTACAGTGCTACTTTAAAAATATGTTTCTTACTTTGGCTTCATGGACCTAACCTCTAAACCTCCTAACTTTCTCCTGATGCTTAAAAATTTCCTACATGAACACCAATGAATACAAATTTGGGTGAACAAAATATAAATAACCTAACAACTAGTAACACTTTTGAACTAATTTAGCTATCCTCTACCTTAATCGGTACTTAAGCTAACCGAATACGATCTCACATTTATCAGGTAACAATCCAGACAACACAACCGTTTTCTTATGCAACTTGATCTACACTTTGCCGATAATTGGGAAACACTCCAGGGAACTCTTCTGCCCATCGATCAAGAACAGTCTAGTTAGGTTTAAATTTATTCAGTCTCAAACTTTCTAACCAGTCAAAAGGAAAAGTTTTGCAGAAACAAATTTGTTGGGCCTGGATCTAACTTAACTTGAATGGGTTAACTTAAAGGTTAAATTTCAGGGTTTAAGTTTTTGTGTTTGAATTTAATGATCACGCTTGATCAACAATACCTGGTTTAATGATTAAAGTTTGAGTAAAATCGTGGTTTTCAATTAAAATCCGCTCTCGAGTTGTACAGTACAGTGTACAACTCATGAGCGGGTTTGGTTTTAATTGAAAAGAATGATTATTTTTGAGTTACTTCGGTGATAATGATTAGTTTATGATGAAAAATAACTCGATCCAAAAATAAACTAGTAAGCGTTAAAAAAATCACAGTAAAAACCCTAATCAAATTTTCCAAAGATAGGCTTTCTCATCAGAATTTTTCGGAATATAATCGAGGTTCTTGGTTTTCAATATTTGTATTTGTATATTTGTATCTCTCCGTACTCCAATCTATCTACGGTTCAATTCCGTTATAGTTCCCACTAAATATCGCCAATCTCTTTCGAACGCTCAATATTCAAATGTAAATTTTTTTTTCTTATTTTTAATGGAAAACTGAACAGTTATAGATCTAATTAAACATTTTAATCTATGAGGGAACTATAACGGTTTATGAGGGAACTATAACGGAGGGAACTATAACGGAACCCCATCTACTACCAAAGAAAACAAATTTTATAGAGTCAGTTTCTGCTATAAAGGAATTATCAAGGAAGCATAGCTTTTACAGACTTACAATGGACCATGGGCGTTTTATAAATAAACATTTTTATAAGCTTCATTTAGTGTAATGAAAACAGACCACATGATCATTACATTTGGTTATGCTGATAAGAGTTTCACAGACGTTTAATTATAACTCAGTTAGGCTAAGCGCGCACAAGAGACTTTTGTCACGGCGACAGAGACAAAATTATCACCCTGGCTATTGCAAGAAGCTAGAGCCCGTGCACAGGCGACGAGACTCTTGGCCGATTGCCAAGAGTCATCTCCATAGAAGTGCATTTCTCTCGAGTGACTAGTGTTATAAGTCGCCGCGACAGAAGTCTCTAGTGTGCGCTTAGCCTTAGTCTCAAGCTAAATAATGGTTATTCTGTTAAGTTCTGTGAATTATGGATAATTTACAATACACCATTGTAGCGTAGAATGCTGACGCCCACAATTTTCCACTCACTCTAATCAGAGATTCAATTTGATCTGAGAGTCGACGGCGCCATTTGCCATTCACTGAGCAAAGGGGTGGAACACTGGCTTTTAATATTTTATCACAGAGCTTGTGATTCGCGGGTTCTCCGCTTTGGATTGAATGATAAAATGGAACTCGTATTCGGTGTGATATGATCTGGATCGCATAAATGTTTTTCTAGAATTTGTCGAGTGAAGGTTAGTGAGATTAAGATCTGTGATTGATGATGATGATGATGAAAATAGTTTGGGTGTATGTTTGACTAGTGGCACACTAAACTGGTGTGGCTTAACAGGATAGATAGTTATCAGTGATTTATGGGTTTTGTAATGAGAGATATAGGATAATTTAAGTTCTTTGTAATGAAGCTGAGTAAAAAAAGAGGATATATGTGTGCCAAAATGTAAATTGATATCGAGAAGATAAAATGAGTGTAATACAGGGTGTCTCAAAAGATTGAATCCAAACTTAACATGTATGTTTGTCATGGCAAGAAATGTAGTCGGTGTCCGCTAAAGGACAATATTCGCCGGCGAAGGGCAAAGTTTAACTTTTTTTATTCTGAGTAAAACTACGATTATTTATTATTGCACATTGGGAGAGAGCATCTTCGTTAACCAAATTTCTTCAAATTCTAGCGGTAATAAGCTGTGAAAATCACCTTCTTCTTCACTTCACTTTTGATTCCAATTCAGTATTTTTCAGACCGTCTTCTAATTGCAAAGTTGTTTTCTCTAATTACACTGGCACACAAAAAAAAGAAGTGGAATGTACTTTGGACCGGACCTACCTACCTACATGTATTTTGACCCGCTGAATCTGAATTTCAAGTCCGTTTGACCCGGTAACCCTCCAGTTTTGAGTAAAATGCAAAAAACCTCAAAAAAGGCCAAAAATTGCAAAAAAACTGCAGTCACAGCAGTGAAAAAATTTTTGTGGACCCGGATCACGTATGATTTTTGTGTATTCTAAATAACTGAATCTAAATCTAAAAGTTAATTAGCCCGGTGAGCCGTCCAAATTCGAAAAAAAACGAAATGAACCATGAAAAAATGAAAATGAACCATGGAGTTAGTCACCAGTTGAAGTTTTTGAGAAAAATATAGAAGTATGGTTAATAAACATACTTCTAAACTTTTCTCAAGAACTTCAACTGGTGAGTAACTTCATGGTTCATTTTCATTTTTTCATGGATCATTTCGTTTTTTTTTCGAATTTGGACGGCTCACCGGGCTAATTAACTTTTAGATTTAGATTCAGTTATTTAGAATACACAAAAATCATACGTGATCCGGGTCCACAAAAATTTTTTCACTGCTGTGACTGCAGTTTTTTTGCAATTTTTGGCCTTTTTTGAGGTTTTTTGCATTTTACTCAAAACTGGAGGGTTACCGGGTCAAACGGACTTGAAATTCAGATTCAGCGGGTCGAAATACATGTAGGTAGGTAGGTCCGATCCAAAGTACATTCCACTTTTTTTATTTTGTGTGCCGGTGTTATCGGCAGAATTAAATGAAATTTGTTTTACAAGTATTATAATTATGTAATGATAGTTGAAGTTGAAGTTTTCCCCCATTAAACCAAAAAAGGTAAGCGTTGCCTCTTCTCCGGCAGACATCCAGAGGATACTATTAACATTTGCGGACAGGATAGGTTTCTATGCAAAAACCTTGTTTTTCATGGCATGACGGACCTTCATGTTAAATTTAATCTTTTGAGACACCCAGTAAATTAAGATTTATAGAAGAATTAGTTTGAAAAAAGGATTAAAGAGGAATATACAGGAGAACAAAAAAAAGTACCTAAAATACCCAATCATGTTTTCAAAGGGATCAATAAAAACATCTAGATCTGTCGAAGTTCTTTTTTTGGTGGTTCTTTAATGAAAATTCTTATACAAATTATTTGTATGATGGGGAAGCTTCGAATTTCTCAATCTACTCATCGAACAAATATGTATTCTGCTTATTAATTTATATCTCACAGTTATTTTCTTACGTCTAGATGTATGCATAATACCAGGAATAGTGCATATCTCTAAAAACGATCACTATAGGTTGGATAGGAAAATGTTCTATATTTCTGTATCCTAAATATGAAATGCGATATTGTTTGAAATAAACATCGAGATCAGATACATGACCTCATGAGAGTTCAGATTTAGAAAGCATTTCGGAACAGCGGCTTTCGAAATAGGAAATGCACTTTAAATATTACTTGTTGGATAGCACTCTCAAAGATATCAAGTTTCTTGCGGTGCTTTAGTTTACTTTGAAAGCAGACCACGTTATGGTGATTAGGGTGTATCGAAAAAAACTTTTTTTTGATTTTGATGATGCCTTAGTGCGGAAAAGTTGTCTAAGGTGGCAGAGAGTACCTGTGAATTTTTTCAGAATTTTCGGATAATATCTTTAGGTGCCGCCAAGGCCCTGAAGGTCCCTATGTTAATCCAATGGAGCGCGCAAGCCAAGAAGGCCGAAAATTGTTTTTTCGCCCCTCATTTCTACCCAAATCACACGACGAATGTCTTCACTCAAGTTATGGACCCTATATGATCTAGGCTATCCGACAAAGCTTGAATAATAGCCTAAATCTCTATATTATGTTGATTGTGGGCTCTGATTTGAACGAGAAAATACGCGATTTTCGACGAAATTGGAGCATACAAAAAAACGTAATATAGAGATTTAGGCTATTATTCAAGTTTTGTCGGATAGCCTAGATCATATAGGGCCCATAACTTGAGTGAAGACATTCGTCGTGTGATTAGGGTAGAAATGAGGGGCGAAAAACCAATTTTCGGCCTTCTTGGCTTGCGCGCTCCATTGGATTAACATAGGGACCTTCAGGGCCTTGGCGGCACCTAAAGATATTATCCAAAAATTCTGAAAAAATTCACAGGTACTCTCTGCCACCTTAGACAACTTTTCCGCACTAAGGCATCATCAAAATAAAAAAAAAGTTTTTTTCGATACACCCTAATGGTGATAAGGTTTATGTTGCGATTTCATCACCATTGCGTGATGTTTTAGACTCCAAAGGGGACCCGAAAAAATATTTTCATTGAGTGGTAATACTTAGTTGTCAATAGAGCAGAGAGCATTTGCGGTCACATGACTCGGAGTTAGCAATGGACTTAGTAACAGACGGTTTGACCTACAGCAGTTAGCAGTTAAAAGAAAATAACTGGTTGTGACGTCACCTGAAAACACTCTATAGCTTTAATTACACGATAAAAAGTAAATAAATTAAATTTGTAATAAAGTACTAAATACTATTAGGAACCGTTAATTAAATGAACTGTTTCGGTTTTATAAGATTCCACCCAAATAAGAGTAAATTCCTTTTGCTTATAAAAGCTGGTAGATAGAAATAGGCATTTCAGTATAAAGTAATAATGTATCGGCTATGTAAACCTTCAGGCTTTCACGGCCGTTGTAAATAAAGTTAATAAATCTTTAACTTTTTAATTTCACTGATGAAGTCTTCAATAGAGAACGACCAAACGTCTTAATCTTATTAAGATGAAACACGGCCTTATTTCCAGGAAAGTTTTATGAACTGTAATGTATCGGTTAATTGTCTCATAACATACCGTATGCATACTCTTGATTACCTTAACAATCCCTTAAGATTTCAACATCGTTTTAGAAGATCCATTCAAACAGTGAGTATAGCCTCGAGGTCAGGTGGCGGGACTGTACGTTTGAATGGTTTCAATTAACGAGACACAGCGATCGGTGATAGCTCTCGATTCGAATTGATCTTGAAGCCCCAGAGATCCTTGAAACGGTGTGATCTCATTGCTCAACTTGTAGCGGTGAGAGGATTGCTACTATCCAATGAACAGAGGGGAGTGAGAGTTATCGATTAGTTTAAAATCCGTAGAAGTATGAGTGGGGTATCAAATCATATGATTTAGCAAGTAGAACTGTTACTTTTTTAAGCAGCTTTAGAAATCGAGAAGAAAATCCACCGGTCCTGTGGACCAGTTCTTTGCCAATTATACTGGTCCTCAACCAAAATAACTGGTCTACCAAATTAAAATGACAGGTTTAATTTTTTAACATATTCAACCCGTTCTTGGTCGCTGTTGCATATCATATGTCCAACTTAAAGTGGTCCTATTTCGTTAAATGCGACCAGGCGGGCTAAAATTTTGCTTCACTATGAATTTATTAGTCATTTCGCTCCTCTAGTTCCCTCACTATATTTCTAAAGCTAATTTTTCACTCAATATCAAAAGCAAAGAATTTAAGTGATAGGACGCACTAGTCTGGAGATTTACAAGTCCTAAAATCGTCATGGAGTTTCCATTGTAAGTCCTCCGACATGATTCCTTCCTCTCTTGTCCCCTGAAATTTAACAAACTTTCAAGCAGTTTCTTGAAATTTTGTTGACAGATGTTCTGGGCCCCCCATAAATGATCTGTATGTTAAGTTCAACAGTAAAAACGAAGTTTGAAGGGCAAGGGCGATGTTTTAATGTGGATATTTAATCAGGTGCATTACATGTAAAAAAGGGGACTATACTCAGTTGCAACTTAACTTGAGCCTGTAGAAATATGCTGAGAGCAACCAAAGAAAGTAGTTCCCCGCGCGGTGTCTGCATTTTGAGTAAAATTTAGCGATTCAATTTTGAATAATCACACGTATATTAAGCATCTTTTCATCCCGATAAACATAAAATGTTCAGTATTATTATTTTTTAAAGTGGCGTAGCCCGTAGTAGTACAATCGCTCCCATACTCACCAGTCAATAAAAGCTTCTAGCTACCCAGCAGGCTTTCTGTTCACTCAGATTTTCTTCCGCGTGGCCATGACGTGAGGCTCAACTTAAGTTGCACTCTAGTATAGAACTAAAAGAGTGGGAATTTTTTTCGCCACTGGTCCGATGTACCTTAGTGGTTCGAGCCGTTTTTCAATTGTCTGGATCTGGAACCAGCACAATTTTGAACGTTGTTGTTAAGCTAGCTTATCGCTATTATTCAGTTACTAACTGGCGATGTCTGGAACAGTTATTTTACGGATGTAAATATTTGAACTCCTTTATTTTATAACAATTAAAAGTAATTAAAACTGAACATCCCCCAAGGACACTTTCAGAGGTCACCCTCATTTTATTCTAATTTCAATTATTTTTATTCTACTCTAATTTGATTTAATTATGTTTTATAGTTGCTGCACTCATAACCCTATTTAACTTAATCTTGTTTATTTTATTCAATAATTTTAAAAAATAACTTAACTTTGATACTATTTATTTTATAGCATGCTTCATAACTATCTTTTTAAAATAATATTGCATAGTTTTTACCAAAAGATTGACAAGTCTTTTTTTAATTCCTGTTATTTAATAACATTTTTATAAGCGAGAAGGAAGTAAGAAAATTAAAAACTAAAATTCTATGTGGATATGTTTTTAAAATGTCCACATATTACAATACTGTTTCAGAAATCCAGTAAAATAATACCAATACCATACCTTTAAGTAGCCTCCCCCCAAATACAGTAGGAATTTACACCTCCTTCTATTGAACTAAATAGCATAACAAAAGATATTATCTTTCCTGAAAAATTCCAAAGTAAACGTAAAATCCATCACTATCGATTTCGCCTTCCACTAAACAGCGAACAATACTTTTTTCATCGCTTTAGATCTCGAGGTGTCAATAATATTTCCATTAGTTTATCAACATTTTGCATCTTCTATGGGGAGAGTCAATATTTCAAGCAGACAGCAATTCGTCATCTACTGAGGGTGGATGATGGATTTTTTGAGAAAAAAAGATAATACCAGGTCAGTACAGGGGTCTTTCAGTTGTATATTATCTTTCTCGATCAATGAGGGTTAGATCATTCTTAAAAAAAAGTCCTTCCATACACCGAATTGAAGACGAGTGTTCAATATCCCACCAAATCTAAAGATTGTTTTTCTTAGAAGGTTTTGCGATAATTTTTTTTAAAGAAATAAAAATTTGTTTGCATGTTAGAAAGTTGGTTTTGAGGTAAGAAATGTTCACATTTGATCTGAATGTGTTTTTATAGGGGAAAACTTTTTTAATTTTAAGTGACATGTGCGAAACATGTATATAAACTATTGAATTATTTAAAATTATTATTTCAAGTATTCAATTTATATAGTGATAGTCAAAATATTGTGTTTTTTAGTCACATGATATCTGGTTCAGTAAACGCTCATTCAAACTTACCACTTTTTATGTTCATTATGACATCGTGAAAAATGTGAAGTGACGTCGCTTATTTTATTACCATGTTTATATATGAATGAAATCTAGGAAATCTCAAGAGTCAATCACTCTGGATTATCAGTACAGGCGAAACAGTGTGAATTCGGCTTGTTTAAGTGAAGCTCTTCTAATATTTTACGTGAACTTTTCTGTTAAGTTCATGGTGCATTATGCACAAAATGAATTTGAATTGCTAAGAAGGTATAAAGATTTTGCATGTACCTCCGATTATTTTTAACAAAACATGGGATTAAATTATTTATATACATAATCTGGTATTCATGTAAAAAATAATTTTATTTATCATATATGTGATAAAATAAAAAAAGCTATGCATTAAAGTATATAAAAACTTCATGTTTTAAAACAATTTTTTAGAGCAGTTACCTCTGCTATCCACTTTTGCAAAGATTATACACCGACTCATAAAACCTAGGATTTTATGCTACCATTATAATTTTCTTTTCATGATACCTTACATGTTATAATTTTCGTTTATGACACAGGGTGTTTTTTAAACGAAAATCGTTTGTATAGAACATTATACTCTTCTCATAATCCATTGAGCTAATCATTAATGAATTTTTCATGTATATTTGTGTTATAAATATGAGCATCAATTAATCATTGACACAGTTATTTATTTTCATAAAAACATTGCGTACGAATTTTTACCCTTAATGTTTACTCTTACCCAACATCATTAATTCATAAAAAATAGAAGTAGCTACATCAAAATACCAGTTTTACAGAGCGTAACTATTCAAAACAAACTAATGTTCATAAACACATCTTCACATTCCACTTCATAAGAACCCGTTAAGGTCCCAGTTAACTCCCTGCCAGCGAATAAATTCATTACCGAACGAAGCAGGAGGGAAACAACTTATCAAAATGTCCGAATGCCGAGTTAATAATGAATTGGCTGATAAGTTGCATCGCTACCGGATGTATAATTAAAGACAACAAGACCGTTGGCCACATTTTGTTGCCAGGTTTCGCCTCGGGAAGTTTGTGTTTAAAATTAGGGTAATGGTGTAATAATGTACGTAATTAGGGTGTCAGACGTGGGGTCTTTAAAAAGTGGAGGATGCCTTTTCGGGGAGTTGGTGTCTTGACGTGACTGCCATTCCGAGTTACGGTTAGTTTTTTTATAATGTGGCGTTGGCAACGGTAAAGATGGATGTTGCGATTGGAAAGGGTGTTTGTTTGACTTAATGACTTGGGCTTTGCCAAAGCGTATGCATAAAATTGAAAGAACTGGTTTTAAAGTTAATATAGAGGGGTATAAATTTCGGTACTCACTGTTAAAATTTTAGTAAAGCATTTAATAAAAAACTTTAACTTTCGACCAACTTACTCCTTCTTATGGGGTAAGTAGAACACCCATCTGATTATTTAAAAAATACAAGTTAAGAAATATGTTAAGCATTATTTTACAAACTATTTATACAATTTTGTTCATTTTAATATAATCTTAATAAAATATGTCTGTTCAAATTTAAACATTTCAAAAATTTTCTATTAAGCTACAGAAATGTAGTGTTCCAAAAAGGGGTTCCACTTCCCCAATCAACCCTATAGATTTTTTAGCTTTTTCATAAAGTTCAGATTTTTTTGGTTAAACTCTAGTTAGTTTGGAAAACTTACGATAATTTTACTTTGATTTTATCTACAAATGCTACGAAATTTAAATTCATTGCCTATATCTACATATTCGAGTACAATGTGGAATGGATAGGACTTGCTTCTTAGGCAGTATGCGCAGTTTAAACTTAATATAAACTAAATGCAAACCGCAATAAATATAATTCCGGAAATCCGTTTATTCTGTTATCATGCTCCCACCAAATTCCGCAGAATTCGTTTAACGTCTTAATTAAAACGGAATGAACATAGCAGTTAAATTTCATTGAAATTCAAATGAAGCCGTGCTTAGTTTTAATGGTTATGAATAAAGAAATGCCGTCTGAAAAGTTCTTGTGTGATAAGAATTCCAGACATGCCTTAGACCACAAAATTATCTTTTCTAAAACAAATAAAGATGTTGAAATGGAGTTTTGGTGTGCACCAGATATAAAAAACATTTTTACTTTCTGTACTTTAAGACTCAAGTTTCCTCGCGTTTAATTTTACTAAGCAGTCTCTATTTGAGTTTTTAAAGAAAAATATTTCGTTATTATCGCTTATGTTTTTAATTATAAAATGCTTAGTTTTACTATAAAAGATTTCAAAAATAAGAACCATTTACTTAGCGAAGAATATCCGCAAAATAAAAGATGATTACTCAAAAATTACCACTTAAAAGGTTCAATTTCGTTATCTGTTCCGTTAAAAATGGGTAAAATATTTTAAATGTCAAATATATTAAAGCATCGCTAAGCTTTAAGTTTGGCATTGGTATAATAATATGCATTCAAATATGTTGTTTGCTATTTTTTGCGGTATTCATAATTGTTGTCGTCTAAAATAGCTTTACACTCGTGTCACAAATGGACTACAGTGGGCCCTCGCATATTCGCGGCTCAGTATTCGCGGTTGAGCAATGTTACCCCCGCATATTCGCGGATTTCGATCTCAAAGATTTTTAGCTATGAAACCAGCATATTTGGCAGAAAAGATATAATTGTTCGATTCCGGTATTTATTATGTAAAACCATTTTAAAGAATGCAACTTCTTCTACTAAGCATGTTTTCTAACTTGTAACCCTTTTGGTATCGACAGGAAAAAAAAGGTCGCCAATCCGTGATCGCCAAAGACTTTTTTTTCATAATAGCGGTTCTCTATTCGCGGCCCCGCTTATTCGCGCTTTATGATCACAGAGTTATTTTTACTTCATTATTTTAAGAATTTTGTAAATTTTCTAGGCCTTTTTACAGTAGAAAAACTATCACAGACATGGGCTTAGCCAGGGTTCCACTTGGGGGGCAAGCAGGGTCAACTTTTTTATGTTTGTAGAGAAAATTTAAAAGCCCCGTTAGATAGGGTCGTAGCCACAGCATTGTTTCGAGAGGTTTTTTACCTTTAATTAAATTACTGTAAGGGGACATCCATAAATTACGTGAGGTCAAAAAAGGGGGGGGAGGGGGTTGGAAAAATTTCACCAAATCTCACCAAGGGGGGAGGGGGGTTGATTAAAATTTCACTTCAACTTTTTTAAGTTAGAAATTATACGATTTTCTTTTTTTTAACTATGAGAAAGGAATACACACAGATAAGATACTGTGGTGATTTTAGGCTTAATTCCTTCTTTCTCAGTTTGAGCGAACCGTTGGCTTTTTCCATCTCTTTTACTTGTCATAAATTTTCTCAATCAAAATTATGCGGTTTTGCGCGGCCGTTTTTGTCTGTCCATCTTTCGACGCTCCCATGCTCGTAGCCTTTCTTGCACTATTCGATTCCTCCTCTCTGTCCCCTGACTAGTCATAACTTTTTCGTCCAACGTAATCTTTTGATCGCCAATGTTTTAAATTAATTGTGGAGATAAGAATACCTTGTTGTAATTCAGTAGATCATTTCTTTACTTCATTGGCAAATTTTATGCTGTAAATGAATGTCTACGGAATGAGTAAATATGTATCATTTTAAGCTAGATATTGTAAAATTTTAAATAGTTTTGTGTGATTTTTATAATAATGTCCTTTTCCCCCACATCATTAATAATGTAAAAGTTTTAGGTGCTATGAAGCACAAAATGCAAACGAATAGGATAGAAAATTATTTTAAAGGTTGTACGTAAATCTCACGTGGGGGTGGGAGGGGGGTCCATCAAAATCCCACTAAATCTCACCAAGGGGGGAGGGGGTTCCAGATTTTGGAAAAAACACATCACGTAATTTATGGATGTCCCCTAAAATATTTGGCGGGTGCGTGGAAACATTGAAGGGTTTTTGTTTTTGAGGCAAAAGTTTTTGTAATCTGACACTAAAAAGTACTTTTGTAACTCCTTTTTGGACATTGGGGACCATTTAGGTTGCACTCGAGGTGGATCCCTCCTTGTATAATTTTCAGAATTTTCAAGGCAAAAAGCAACATAATAGGCATAATAATTTTGGAATGGGGGTTAACTCCCTATCCCCATGGTTGGGAGTTCTTAAATTTAATTTGAATCAGTGCTGGAGAACATGAGGAGAGATGAAAGGAGAATATGAGTGCTGGAGAATATCGGGAGGGGCCTAAAAATATTGCCCCATATCCCCCAAGTCTCTTTCATCCATATTAATAGGTTTAATGTATCTTTTGAACACTTTTTTTAGGTAGAATTTGCGTCCAAGAAAGATTTACACAAGAAAAGTTTTTATTTGTAAGGTTCAATTTTCAAAGGGTGGTTTGGGGGATCCTCCCCCAGATATTTTTTTGAAATTTAACCCTAATAACAGGGTTTTAAGCTGTTGTTTGGTACACGTAAACCCAAATTTGGATACACGTTTTTAGAATTTTGATTGTAATGAACTTGTTGCCAAAAAGAGCGAATAATAAAGGTTTTTTAAATATTATAGAGGGGCCTGGCTTCCTTCCCCCAGAAAATGTTTGAAAATTTGACCCATAAACAGGATTACAAACTGTTTTTGGTCGGTCAGAATCTAGTCTCTTGCATTCGAAATTAGTTTCCGACATCTACACTCATGGAGTGAATGCTAACGGAGAGCTAGTATGAGAGTGATCAGGGTTTAGTGCTCATATTGAAAATAATTTTAAAATAAAAGTGGTAGATTAACGTATATTTTATTGAAACACTAACATGTCTCCATATTTATAACATTTATTTAGACTACAAGCATACCACATTATTGGTTTGCGATTGTGATGTAAATGTCTTTCAAAAAGTGTAACTATTAAAAATTTTGTTTTGAAACAGTGTTCTGGAATTGTTTCAATAGGAAGAATATAAAAGTGTCCTTAAATATAGATCGCAACACTATAAAAACACTTTTTTTCTGTCTCTACAATTGTTTATCAATACTTTGCAACACTATTGCAAGCATTTTTGCATAAAAAGTGTTTAAAATTGTGTTTATTTTTTAGTTGCGGAAGTGATTCACGCATTTGCAGTTAAATGTTTAAATATAACCACCACTATTTTATCTATGTGTAAGTTAATGATATAAGCCTACCATACGTTGACCCCAGTGCCTTCAGCCGGTGATGCCCCGAAAAGCATGAAGGTAAAGGAAATAGTTGGGTGCCAAGCACCTCCTGCACTAGCCTTCTTGATGTTGGCTATCGAGAAGGCAGGTTATGTTAGAACGTGAGCAGTCGAGGCTGGGTTTGTCATGGTAACACTATAACTTTCACCAAAATTTAAGTTTCAAAGCTGAGAGGAAAATACGAATTAAACCTTGTTCGCCAAGGAAGCAATAATTAATAATTTTTCAATAACTTTACATCGTGCTTGATATTGATATATAAATTAAATCAAAATGTTGAATTAATTTTAATAGGAAATAATAAAGAACGAAACAGTCCTTAATTAATAACAAAATTTCATAAAATTTGATTTTTCTTTTAAAATTTAAGTGATTACAGTTTATACCAGGGCCCAAGGGGAGGTTTTGGGGTTCACCCCCCCCGAAATTTCGACATCAATTTCTTACTCACTGTTCTTACTTAAATATTCGCCTTAATATGCATAAAACCCCTACTGTAAAGGTTCAAAATTCAAAATTTTTCCTGGGGGAAACCCCCAATCCCCCCTTAAATTTTGAAATCTATTATAACAGTCGTTCCTCGAAAATTTTGGGACTTACAAGGAGTGGTCCTCTTCGGGTTAGTCTAAAAAAGAGTGAAATCATAATAATCCAAGGTGAGTTAGGAGTTCTACTCATCACACTAGCGGATCCAGGGGGCTAGGGGACTTAAGCCCCTTACCCAAAAGGAATAAGAACTAACTGTGAGAAGGAGGGAAGTTGGAACTCAAGGGTGTAAAAAAGAGACCCCCAGACCCCCTTTGGAATTTAGAACCCTATTATTTATCACTTTTCTGTAAAAAGTTCGTCGAAATGCAAAAAATCCTACCAAAATGTAAATTTAATTCTTGAAAATTTATGTCCGAAATCCGGGTTAGGTGTACCAAAACGAGTTGAAAATTTGCTTTCAGACTTAAATTTCCAAAAATTTTATGGGGGAGGACCCCCAGACTAGACCCCCTTTTAGGATATTATAAGACAATTTTGATATTGAAAATTTTTAGCCCCCAAAAACAAAATCCTGGATCCGCCGCTGTGTTCTTACCTAGGTCACCAACAAAATTGAACTTAAGTTTCGAGAAAAATTTTTGCCAAACCCCCCCCCCCGATAGAAAGTCTAGTTATGGCCCTGGTTTATACCTTCGGCTCAAGTTTCTATGTAAATTTTGATTGATATGGTATGACAGTTTAACTTAAAATCAGCTTAATAAGCTTTACAATTCGTAGGATCATGTTGATTACTTAATTTTGGATCCAAATCCAATAAAAAGTCACAAGGAAATTCTATGATTGAGATTTTAGATTTAGTGTTTTCATAATACCATTTCAAGTCCTAATAATCTCCGTGTTCAAAGCGTTAGAGTTCGACGATTCTGGTTATTAACCAACTGAGCTACGGTTTTAACAATAAAATAATAGGTAATCGAAAATAAATTTTGCCAAATGATTAATAAGTTGCGAAAAATGGTTGCCGTGCATCAGTAAAGTAGACTTTTCGAAATGAATCTTTTGCTATGAAAAGATAACTTCCTGAAAAATTTACAGTTAAAACTACTCTTTGCATGAACCAGTTCCATTAGTTTTATGTAATAAATGACGGAATCGAACCATTATATCTGTTATATTTTCATATATGCGCGTTTTAAAACTGGGTTCGTCATTCGCGGATTTCGCGGTATATTTTGGAACGTAACTACCGCGAATAACGAGGGAACACTGTATATACTTCTTGACGTCACATTTTACCCGTCATGTGACCTACTGAGCTTGCAACCGAGATAGTTTGTAGTGAGTTATGATTTGATAGTGAGTTTGTTTTTCCCCATCACGTGATTAACATGGGCGTGGCCGAATATAGTACATTAAGGATAGTTTGATTTTTTGGAATAATGACACAAATCATAGTTTTTTATGAATGAAATTAATGCCATTAAGATAATCTAAGAGAGAATATGTAGTTCGGGATCAAATTACTTTAGCGCTAGGGCCTCCAATTATTAAGAGTTCCATAAATACATCTATGTTGAGAGTCATTTGGCAAACAATTTTCTGCTAGATGTAAATAATGTGATATTTCTTAACTCCATGGAGCGTGCAATACCTATAAATATGATTTTTAGACAACATTTTACCCCTTATCGCTAGCATAAACTTCGAGAAAATGATCATAACAGTGCCAATTTTTTAATTCGAGATATTTAGATAAAAATAAGTGCATGACCAATACATATACAGGGTGTCCCACGAGAAGTGGCCCAACCCCTTTAACTTTTAAACCCCTACAGATATAGTCATGAAAGTGGGGTCTAGGTATAATAAAGTGACCATGCCCTATCCCAGGGATGGCGAACCTTTTTCGATCAGTGTGCCATTTATATTACGGTTTATGATTTTCAGGTGTCAAGTGTGCCACTTGTTATTTTTTAATAAATTATTTTTAAACCCTTGGAAAATGAAATCCTCCTTTGAGGGTCGATAGTTTAGAACAGGAGTTTATAACTTAAAGTGCTTAAGTGGTGAGTGGTGGGCCGTAAAGTCTGTGGTGTATATAGAAATTTATTTCGGGAGGGGCCAAAAATTATTCCTCAGTCCCTCCCATGCATCTTTAATAGGTTTAATGCAGATTTCTAATACATTTTTGGTAGAATTTGCATTTTCTAGAATTTAATCTAAGAAAAAATGTTAATAATGAAGTTCCAAGTAAAAGGGGCCTGGGCGTCCTCCCCAGATAATTTTTGGAAATTTGACCCTAAAAACAGGGTTTTGAACAAGTTTTTTGTGCATCTAAGTCCGAATTTCGGACATTTTTAGGTAGGATTTTGATTTTCATCAGTATTATAAAAAAAGTTTGAAGTAGGAAAGGGGGTTTGGGGGCACTCCCCCAAAAAATATTTCAAAATTTTACCCGGAGAAACTGGGTTTTAACTTGTTTTGGTATACTTTGTCCGAATTTCGGAGGGGGGCAGGGCCCCTTCGCCCCCCTTTATATGCCCCCTTTTACGTAAAGTAATCAGGATCCTTTTGCATCCATGATTTTGTTTTCTAACGGCTTAATGTCAGTTTCCTTACGTAATTATTATAAGGGCGGTTGGGATTTGCTTACCTTGCTGACAAAACGGGAGGAGGGAGTCCAAAATGACCAAGAAAATGTTGTTACGTAATATTTGAACGGCCCAACGGCACCTAAGAGGTGAGTGGGGGGTTCGGGGGTCTTCCCCCGAAAATTTTTTGAATTTCAGCTAGCTAAAAAGTGTTCTGAATCTAGTTTAGTACTAAAGTTTTTTTGTGTCATTTTTAGTGAATGTTGCGTGCCACCGAAATACCTGTCGCGTGCCACCCAGTGGCACGCGTGCCATAAGTTCGCCATCCCTGCCCTATCCAATGAGACAATTTCTAACGCCCTCTAACGGAAAATTTAGGAGTTACAATTTTTATTTTAAAAACTATTTGAGATATGTGAAAAAAGTCAATGACTAAATTGTAGTAAGAAAAATATTTTGAATAAAACCCCTAAAACGCACGCTCAATTGGGTTGAATTTACGTAGATTTTACGTCTTAAAACGCTCCTCACGAGGCGGAAATAAGAATTTTTCAATTTAATGAACAAGGAATGCTTTTAGTCATTTATTTAAGTATAAAAATGAAAATTTCTCATTTTCGCCTTGTTAGGAGCGTTTTATGAGGTAAAAACTACGTAAATTCAACCTAATTGATCGTGCGTTTTAGGGGTTTTATTCAAGATATTTTTCTCATTAAGGTGTCTTTTCCTACTGAATCGATGCTGCTCTACAACTTAGTCATTGACTTTTTCCCATATCTCAAATAGTTTTTAAAATAAAAATTATAACTCCTAAATTTTCCGCTAGATGGCGTTAGAAGTTGTCTCATTGCATAGAGCATGGTCACTTTACTATACCTAGACCCCACTTTCATGACTATATCTGTAGGGGTTCAAAAGTTAAAGGGGTTGGGCCACTTCTCGTGGGACACCCTGTATGACTTTATTCTTATGTTTTGGACTTTTTTAGTAAAAAAAAAATTAAAAATTGTATTACCACACAATAAAAGTCATCCTTAATTAAATAAGAGAACCAAACCACCGAATCTGAATCCATAATGTAAGCGGTATTACGAACATATTTTGTCACTGAATACCAACCAAGTGATCTAAAAAATCTTACAAATCTTACTTCTTATCTTACAAAGTGATCTTACAAAGCAAAGATAGTGAATTACATTAATCGAGCTGTTTAGTCGAAATAATCTTATCAAAAAATAAAATAAAAGATAGTTCAGACATGCTGTCTAGTGAGTAAAAGTAAACATAAAAACAGTGCCCGGCAAAGAATTTTTTTTCAGCACGGCTCTCACATGTGAGCGAGAAATAGAAAGCACGTGTGAGAGCCGAGCTGAGGAGGGAAGGGTTAATGATATCTGTTAAACCCGTTGGGACTCGAGGGGTCATTTTATAACCCCAAGCTTACACTAACATTACATTTAACACTTTATTTACCGATAGTACTGGTAAGTACCACTGGCTCAAGTTTAGAACTGTTGATGGTTGGCGAGTTTTGGCTATTTGGCGCCATATTTAGAAGCCACATAATTCTCTTAACATTAGTTGGGGTAACTATATAGTGATTTTTATCGCTAAAACTTGGAGCATCACCAGTACTAAACTTGTGCCGAAAATAATTTGGTAAATAAAGGGTTAACGGAAAACTAAACACCTTGGGATTCTTTACTTCTCAGTAGCTGGGTTTCTGACCCTTATTGACATGCCTGAGTAGTTTTGTGAAATTCGGTTTATTTTTCCGCCCCCAGACGCATTTTGTTAGCTTTTGGGGTAAGGGAATGACCCCCGCATGTCTTTTCGTTAGTGCTGCTCATCCGTTCTTTCGTACTCCGCCTTCTATACAACCCACTGATAAGGGCCCAAAACATTGGTAAACAAATTTAAAGAAATTCTCAGGAGGTTCTATTGCATTTCAGTACAAAGAAAGGGAAGAAACAGGTGCAAGTACTTTCAATACTGGTCCCCGTGACAGTTTTATGACTTGTAATTCACCAGAACACTGTACCCCGCCCCTTACATTCTTTGCTTTTGTATTGAATGGAAAAAGGAGCTAGGGAAGAGTATTGAGATAAGAAGTTTTCAAAGAAAAAATACTTAAGATTGAGTGTTAGGAGACAAAGGTTGTAAGTAGGATAGAAAAACTACTTGTGTCTGTAATTTGTGTTTAATTTTTTTGCAAAGCCCACGTTAATACCATCTGTGATAATTGTCTTTTCCGAAAGAAAGCTTTAAGAAATTCGGTGTGTAGTATTTTGAAGTAATTTTTACATTGAAATTATTTGTGTTATTTTGTTTCATAAAATTGTTTCGCAGCGTAGAAAATATTGCGGATTATAAGAGAGTTTTCTTAATCAGTTAAGTTTTAATGTCTGAAAACTTATGGTTCCGATTGAAAAAAAACATTTTTAACGATGTAGAAAAGAGCAAAAAAGGTTGGGGATATTCCAAAACCCCCGCGAGTCTCAACGTTCGCCCGGGAGGCGCGAGTCCCACCGGGTTAAACTTCATTATCAATGAAGGGCAATTGAAGTACCCGTATTGTTGGGGAATCGTGAATTTTATATATCCTCTCTTGTATGATCCCGTAACATGAATTTCATTGACAAGTGAGATTATCCCCCCTAAAAAATCAAAACTATCTTTAATTTATGGACACGAGTGTAACAGGAAATACATCATAAATGAACCAAATAAAAGTTTTCCAATTCCGCGCTACAGCCGGTTTCCGGCCAAGGCTGTCTCAGTCAGTCTGAACCATCAGACTCTGTCTCTTGCTAACACTCTCCATCTGTTAACACCAATATTCTTCATCCATTTTTCAACGTTGTCCAGCCATCGCGTGCGGGGTCTGCCTCTTCTTCTCGTACCCTCTGGTTTTAGAAAAGTTATCTTCTTTACTGGGCTATTGTCATCATATCTGAATACATGGCCAAGCCGTCTTAGTTGTGAAACTTTTATTACTTTAATTAAATTTGGTTCTCTGTACTTTGCTTGTAGCTCCGAATTATAAAGGGTTCTCCAGACTCCATTTTCCCTTACCGCACCGAAAATTCTTCTCAATATTTTTCTCTCAAATCTCAACAAATTATCTTCATCCAGTTTTCTCATTGTCCAGCACTCACTACCATATAAAACTATAGGTCTGATCAGTGTTTTGTATAATTGTACTTTTGTTTCCTTGCTTATGAATCTAGATTTAAATTGGTTTCTCAGTCCATAGTAACTTCTATTAGCCATATTAATTCTACTCTTAATTTCAGTTGTTAAGTCATTGGTGGCGTTTACAATGATACCCAAATATTTAAATTGCTGGACATTTTCAAAGACATAATTATTTATTGTCAGTGGTCCGGGGTTCGAGTTCCTGTCCGACACCACCATAAACTTTATTTTCTCTTCATTTACCTTCAGTCCCATCTTTTTTGCAGCCGTTTCAAGTGCACAAAAAGCCTCCACAATTGCTGATCGTGTTCTTCCTACTATGTCAATGTCATCGGCATACGCTAACAGTTGTACTGATTTTGTGAAGATGGTTTTCTGTGTCTGTATGCCAGATTCTCTTATCGCTTTCTCAAGTGCAAAATTAAATAGTTGGCATGAAAGAGAATCTCCTTGTTTTAGTCCCTTTTCAGTATAAAAAACATCTGATAGATCTGTTCCCAGCTTTACTCTACATTTAACTCTATTTAGGGTCATCTTAATCAGATCCACTAGTTTTCTGGGTATTCCCATCTCCAACATTGCTTGAAACAGCATTTCCCTATCAATGCTATCATATGCTGTTTTGAAATCGATGAACAAATGATATGTATCTATACCATACTCTCTCGTCTTTTCAAGTATCTGTCTTATGCTGTGTATTTGATCAGTTGTTGATCTACCTTTTTGAAATCCACATTGATATTCCCCTATTAATTCATTGGAATACTCTTTAAGTCTTTCAGCTAAGATGTTTGAGAATACCTTATATGATGTATTTAGCAAGGTAATTCCTCTGTAGTTTTTGCATTCAAACTTGTCTCCCTTTTTGAATATTGGACATATGGATCCATCCTCCCATTCAATGGGCATTTTTTCCACAGACCAAATATTGGAGATTACAGCATGCATCTCTTTGATAAGTTTAGGCTCCCTTATATTCAAGAGCTTGGCTTTTATGCCATCCGGTCCAGCCGAACTGTTATTATTTAGCTTATTCATTGCTCTCTCTACCTCATCCACTGATGGTGGTTCTATGTTTCCATCTTGTAGGCTCTGGACTGTGACACCAGGATCTATCTCAGATTCTTCCAGAACATCTTTTCCATTAAGAGCCGTCTTGAAATGTTCTCTCCACATCTTTAGTACTTCAGTCTTATCATTAATGAGTTCCCCTGTTTTGTTACGGCACGTGTGCACTCTAGCGCAAAACTCTTTTCTGGTGTTGTTAACAGTCTTGTAAAATTTTCTTGATTCTTTCTGTTTTTTGAGATTTTCTATTTCTTTATAAATCTCCTCCCAGTATATTCTCTTCTTCTGTTTGAATAGTCTTTTTTCTTGCCTCCTGATATCTTTATAATCCTCCTCCGACTTTCTTGTATAATGCTTTTGTACCATAAGTCTATATGCTCGGTTTTTCTTTTCGCTCATTATTTCACATTCACTGTCATACCAGCTCTTAGACTTCTTATTTTTAAGCACTGGAAGTATTTCATTTGCAGCCTCTGTTACGATGTGCTTAAGTTTTTCCCAACTGTGGTCTCCATCGTTCTCAGCTTCACTTATCGAAAATTTTTCTTTGATTTTATTCCTATAATTAGACATCATCTTTGGGCATCTCAAGGCATCAGTATCTAAGATATCTTTCTTTGGATCTTTTCTTTGGTAATAACATTTAGAAATTTTTCCTTTCATCTTCGAGATGACCAAATAATGGTCAGAATCCATATTTGCTCCTCTGTAGCTCTTAACATCAAGTAGACTGCTTCTATGTCGCATATCTATCAATACATGATCAATTTGATTGAATGTTTTACCATCCGGGGAGCGCCATGTAGCCTTATGTACGTTTTTATGAGCGAAACCTGTATTACCAATGAACATTTCTGTTCCAATAGTAAAATCCAACAGCCTATTTCCATTATCATTAAACTCATTATGTAGGCTATGTCTTCCAGAAAAAACAGTTACATTAGGATCTCTACCTATTTTTGCATTAAGATCTCCGATCACCACTCTAATGTCGTTATGTGGGCATTTGCCATATGTTTCCTCTAGTTTATCATAAAACATTTCTTTCTCCGTTTCCTCTTTGTCTTCTGTTGGGGCGTGCACACAAATGACACTTATGTTTTGAGGTTTGGTTTTAATTCTTATTCTACAGATTCTTTCATCAACAGGTTCAAAATCTATCACCTTATCTCTAATTCTCCTATTAACTATGAACCATGTTCCAAAGTGATGGTGTTTATCTTGGCAACTATAGAAAAAACTGTGATTTTTCTTGTCGAGTTTTCCTTTTCCCAACCATCTCACCTCTTGCACAGCCAATAAATCCATTGAATATCTTTCAACTTCATCTAATAGATTTTTTAGTGCTCCACTCTTGTAGAGTGTGCGAACATTCCATGTTCCAATTTTCAGTTCCTTTTTCGTTCCAAATCGTCGACATGAGATCCGTCCGGTTCTTTCTTTCTGAGATTTCTTAACCAAAAGTTTTTTATGGGGTGAGGTAGTTGGCCTCACTCCCAACCCCCAACCTGGAGGGCCAGTGTGTCCGGCTATACCCCCGGACGCTGGGTACCCATTTTAGGTCGCCTCTTACGCCATGCATGGGCTACAGTGGGACTATTCTACCCCGGACCCCACACGGGGGAAATAAAAATTTAGTGTTATAATTTTCGTCTCTGCTTTCTTCTAATAATTGTAAATTTAGGGAGAATTTAAAATATTTGTTCTTTTTTCTTTGAATTGAATAAAATGAAAACGTAACTACTGTTCGACTAACTATAGTAAAAGGGTCACGTGATTTTTACAGACTTTGCACGGCCTATAGTTGGGTAACCGTTGATAGTTGGGGTCAGAGATAATTTTAATGCCTTTAATAGCGTATTTCACGCATTGAAAATCGGAAATGCGCTTTAAAAAACTTGCCAGGAGTATTTTCACGCTTTGAATTTTCAAGATTTAGCTTTAAAAATGCATAGAGCCCTAACGAAAACAA
Organism: Tetragnatha versicolor; assembly: GCA_024610705.1. Classification (NCBI taxonomy): domain Eukaryota; kingdom Metazoa; phylum Arthropoda; class Arachnida; order Araneae; family Tetragnathidae; genus Tetragnatha; species Tetragnatha versicolor. The sequence continues at coordinate 5,371,949 of JANDEH010000024.1, read as the reverse complement.
CTAATATTTTTTGTCTACTCAAAACACCAACTTTTATATTTTCTACTAATTGTTAGTTTGGATTACTTTGTTTTTTATATGTCTTAATTTTTTTCTAATTTCTTTAACATTTTCTACGAATACTTAACATATTCTTTAATTATTAAAAACTAAATCTAGAATACTCATTTTTTTCTATTTCATTTTTTGTCCATTAAAAAAGTAAGTATTTTTTTGTAAGGCATTTGTATCTGTATTTGTACTTTATGTTATTTCCGTATTTCACTCCTCCTAAAAAAGACAAGGAGTATTTTTACTCCTCCAAAAAAATCCTAGGAATAACACTGGTTGGGGTCTTGCTTCTATATACAAGCAAATGTCTCTTCCTCTTTCGATCAACTGCCCCTCAACTTCCACCTGTACCCCCTCCGAAATACTAGTTCCAGCGTTGTCAAAATCACGTAACCCTTTTACTATAGTTGGTTTAACAGTAAAGGTTTCTTAATACCTAGCAAAGCAATAATAATGCCAAAGGATCGTTCGTTTATGAGAAATAAACTTGCCGAAATTAATCACTATGAATAATGTAATAATTACATTAATCACTCTCACTCTACTCTGACTCTCACATAAGTTGGATAAGAATATAGATATTTACTGTACCTGTTACTGTGATCTTTGCTGCTTGTGGACTGACGGCCATCTCTCCGGTGAGCCTGTGCCTGGTTTGACATCGGAAGCTCCACTCGGCGTCCTTCTCCTGAGCCTCGTGGATCAGCAGCTCACCGCTCAACAGCACACTGTACGAACGCACTATACAGAAGAGAGAAAAAATGAATCAGATCAATTAATTTGTGCAGTTACTCACCAGTAAAACACTTCGTTTACTTATTTTAAATATATTTATTCATTTTTACAGCACGATTTAAAAGCTTCTTGGCAAAGTTTATAGTACAGACAGCTTTGCCGGCTAAACGGCTCTGCTGTCTAATATATTTGCAGAGGTATTCTTTTAAGGACTTATAAGGTAAATGGACACTTTAAGGAAAATTTGTGCTTAAATTTTCTCAATAAATACCAACCTATTTGCTTGGAAACCGTTATCACATCCTATATTTAGATTAATTGGATCTTCCTCTTTCGATTTTACCATTAAAAATTTTAATTAAATTGGGTAAAGTATTTTTAATCTATTTTTAAAAAGTACTCCAAATTGCATCTATAGTGGCCACATAGATGTAGCTGTTGTATCTATGGTGGACACCTCTTGCATCTATAGTGGACACCTCTCTTTTTCTGCCTATATGAGGGGTTTATGCATGAAATAGATGGGGTTTTTTTGGTATAGTCGTTTATTTCTAATTAAATCTTCCTTCCCAACGAAATGTATTTTATATCAAATAAAATTATCTTTGTTTAAAAGAATACTTGATAGTTTCCGGCCCAAAGCCTAAGCTGTAGCTTATTTGATAGGAGTTTAGCATGTAATTCAATGTTTTGGAAACCTTGGTTCCCGAAACCAGAATGAGACCAAATTCATACAACACTCATTTTAAAGCACAATCAACAGTTTATGAAGAAAACCTGATCCAAATTGAATGTTATTTATGTTTCTATTAGAAGCCATTGCGGTGACCACTATTGGAAAATCAAATTTTGTGTTGGTAAAGTGGCCACCCCCATAAATCCTCGTGAAGTCAAAATTTTCCAATAAATTTTATTCATTATCATTTTATACACTCTTCTTTATCGTAATATAAATTTAAATGTCAATCAAACGGTAATAAATACAAAAAAATCAGTTCCGATTTACCCGTTTCCTTACGCGATTCTATAAGCAAAATCAAATTTCAGTCATTCGGCCGATGTTGTTATTTTCAAATATTTAAATATCCTTCCCATGCTGATTTGTGGTATCGGTGGTAATTTACCAGCTTACCTGATTGTACAATCTACTATTCCTATGAATTTTTACGCTGTTTGATGCCTCTAACTCGTTTTATTTAAAATTAATCAGCTATGTGGCCACTCATGGGCGTAGCCAAGGGGGGGCAGGGAGGGGCATCTGCCCCCCCTAGGTCTCGAATAATTAATTTTACTTTACTTTTAGTTAGTTAAAACCCAGTATTTTAGGGTCAAATTTTCAAAAATTTTATGGGGGAGGACCCCCAGACCCCATGTAGTATTTTAACCTTTATTATTCAAACTTTTTAAAAATAAGTTCATTAAAATCAAAATTCTACCTAAAAATATAAGTCTAAATTTGGGTGTACGCGTACCAAAAAACAGTTTACAACCCTGTTCTTAGGGGCAAATTTCCAAACCCCTCGTTGAAACTTGACGGCCCTCTCTCACGGAGCTTTAAAATCGTTCTCCACAAGCATCAAAAAATTAGACCCTGCTTGCCCCCCCTAAGTTGAACCCTGGCTACGCCCATGTGGCCACTATTGGTACAGTGTCCACTATACCCACATTTACCTTACCACCTACGCACTGGTGAACGGTTTCAATCTATAGTCTGTTCATTTAGAATAGGCGACTGGAACAGAATCAATAACGCCTTATAATCATCACGTGACTTCATTGACCTATTCTTGACCTATTCTTTTACCTCTTCATTGACCTATTCTTGTAAATATCATCATTTATTCATTTTCTTCTCTATAAACTTAGAAATTGCCAGCCAAGCCATTTTGTTTTCCTTTTCTTATATTTTGTTTTTGTATATACAATTCTTTTTTAAGTTTCTAGTGTTAAAGCAAAACAACTTTTTCCACTATAAACCAAATCGATTTTTTTCTTTTTTTGATCTTACTTTTAACAAAGATATTCTGTGATCCCATGGAAGAGCAGTAGCTCCTTTGGGATATGCATGTACTGGATCACCTACGTTTGTATTTTTTTTTCTGTTCTGTTCTTTTGTTTGTTCAATAAAATTTATTTATTTATTTATTTTACATTACAGTATTTAAACTATGTCTGTTTAAGCTACCTTATCACATTGCACATGAATATTTTTCCGATGATAATTGAATCGCTTATTTCTGAAACCTGTCAAACGCCACTTTTCTTGTTTTGAGATAAACGAGAAAAACTGTATAGATGGTCACTATATTTTTATGAAGATGTTTGGTAATTTTTTTTCTTAAAGTAGACTTTATTTGGATTCTTAACAGGCAAAAGGAATTTGTTTAATTTTTTTATTCTTTTCATATTTGCATTTGACAGGTTTATGCAATAAACACAGTATTCAGGCCTATTTTCATAGATTAACTGTAATTTATTTAAGGATTTGTTAATAAAAGTAGGAGTATTAGTTGAAAATAACATTTAATTAAACCCATAAAATTATTATAGAATTCTTTTTTTCTCTTTTGGTTAGTAGGTGTCTAAATACCTTTTTATCAATGATTTAAACTCTAGACTCAAAAATAGTGATCAGCCAGTTCAAGATGTTAATATAGACATCTTCGAAGTCAATTAGATAGTTGTTTAGATGTAACACTTTGTTGAGAGTAAAACGATTTTGCTTTACAAAGCTTATTAAATCAGTTAAATAGTTCAATATTACAATCTGGGGAATAGATTAAATGTTCTCTTTTAATAAAGTGATTCACAGATCCAAAATCTCAATCACATGGTTGTAATAAAAGGCTACAAGCATGGGAATTTTAAATATATAGCTACCAAAGCGTCCTTAGTCTTGAGATTAGAACAAACTTTAAAAATTGGGTTTTTACTACATGGCTTGATGAATCTAACCTCTAAACAATGACTTTTCCAATCGCATATGGTGTTTGTATGCGATAATATAAAACAAGCTGCAGATGAGACGGCATGAACAAAATTCCCCTCACTTTAAGTGCTGGATTTGTATGCGATAATATAAAACAAGCTGCAGATGAGACGGCATGAACAAAATTCCCCTCACTTTAAGTGCTGGATTTGTATGCGATAATATAAAACAAGCTGCAGATGAGACGGCATGAACAAAATTCCCCTCACTTTAAGTGCTGGATTTGTATGCGATAATATAAAACAAGCTGCAGATGAGACGGCATGAACAAAATTCCCCTCACTTTAAGTGCTGGATTTGTATGCGATAATATAAAACAAGCTGCAGATGAGACGGCATGAACAAAATTCCCCTCACTTTAAGTGCTGGATTTGTATGCGATAATATAAAACAAGCTGCAGATGAGACGGCATGAACAAAATTCCCCTCACTTTAAGTGCTGGAACCAGTCAAGCGACGTCGTTTGACATGTTTCTATACTAAAGCTGAAATTTAACATGCTGGAAAGGTATTTTAAAATCACGTATTTTTTTATCCTTGTACTAAAATGTATAATTGTAATAATGTAAGTGTAAAGAAAAAATACCAACGAGATTCAGATCTATGCAATTGAATCACTTAATTCTGAAACGTGTCAAACGCCACTTTTTTCAAAAATGAGTTATTGGTGTCATGGGATTCTGTAGGGCTGTGTTGCCCAACCTTTTTCGGTCCATGCCCCACCAAAGCCTTTCTAAATTTTCCATGCCCCCCGGTCTCAGTGGCATATTTAGAAATATATTTTGAGTGGAAGTCAAAATTATTTCTTAGCCCCTCCTAAGTATATTTAATAAGTCTAATGAAGCTTTTCAGAACAATTTTAGGTAGAATCTGCATGTTTAAGAACTAAATTAAGTGAAGTTATGAGTAATTAAGTTGTAAGTACCAAGGGGGGTCTGGGGGTCCTCCCCCAGCAAATTTTTGGAAATTTGACTCTACAAAGCAGGTTTTTAACTAGTTTGGATATTTTGGATATAAATTTTTAGGTAAGATTTGCATTTTGATGAACCTAATGTAAAAAAGTTTCAAATATAAGCGTTCTAAAATCAAAGATATTTTGGGTCACCCCCCAGAAAAGGTTTGGAAATTAGACTCTAAAAACAGGGTTTCAACTTGGTTTTGATACATATTGGTCCAGATTTCAGACATACATTCTTAGATAGGATGAAAGGATCTGATTTTGATTAACTTCTTTTTAAAAAGTTTTTGAAATTTTCCTCTTGGATTGGCCCCACCTGGGGGGCAATTTGGTTGAAAATTTTCAAATTGCCCCCCTAGAAAATGATATTGCCCCCCGGTGGGGCGTGCGCCCCACGTTGGGAATCACTGCTCTAGGGTTAAACGCACATTTTAGTGTAAGAATAATAAAAATAACGTGATTTTAAATAATTTTATAGCATGTTGAATTTCAGCTTTAGCGCAGAAACAAGTCAAATGACGTCGCTTGTCTGGTTTCTGGACTTAAACTGCAGGGAATTTGTTCATGCCGTCTTATCTGCAGCTTATTTTGGACTGCCTTTTTTATTAAATCACATATGTGATTGGAAAAGTGATTCTTAAGATGTTAGGCCCATCAAGCAATAGTAAAAACCATGTTTTTAAAGTTTTTGTACGAATCGCAAGACTAAGGACGTTTTAGTAGAGCTATATAGTAAAATTTCCATGATTGTGGACCATTATAACAGTCATGTGATTGAGATTTTGAATCTATGAATCACTTTATTGAAAGGTGATATCAAATCTATCCCCAGTCAGATCATAATATTGAACTAATTAACTTATTAATTTATGAAAAAAGGTATTTTTACATCTACTAACCAAAAGAGAAAAATAAATATTCTATAATAATTTTATAAGTTATATTTAATAAGTAAATGTTATTGGGTTGTCCCATAAGTTCTGTTACTTTTTACGAAGTTTCGTGTTTGAAAAATTTTTATGAAAATCTGGTAATAGGTGGAGATTTCAAACAAAAGGGATTTTGATCTATGTATATTTATTAACATTATGTTTGATTTTGGTAGTTCTCGTGATATTATTTCTTTTCAAAATGGCGGTTTGATCGAAAAAAAAAGATCGCAAACGACGATTTTCACGGAATTTTTTCTTTTGTTTAAAAAACTAGGAAGAACGCATAATTCATGGCTGAAAAAAGTTTTACTGTATATTTGAAATGTTTAGATTAAGATGTCATAGTTTCAAGATAATTCGATAAGTTTAACTTAGAAAATTTATTTTGGTCTCAAACATAACCTATACTTAAAAATCAAATGCCGTGTCGCCGGAGCCAATGAAATCGCCGGAAAAAGGAGGCGTGTCGCAGCAGCCAATGAAATCGTCGGAAATAATTGTTTGAGAGGGAGGTAAGTAGGCAGGCTACAACTCAACGCAGCTCTTTCCGGAACTTTGCTTTGTCAACAAACCGATCGCTTTGAACCGATTTCTAAATAAAAAGCGATATTTCGATAAAAATAAAGAAGAACTCGCAAGCTACTGTCGCGAGGCAATATGTGGACATCAACCAGCGACTGGATCTGACAGGAGAGAACGCGATCGTTTGTTCCGAAAACAACGCCGACAACCAGCAAGCAGAAAACCAGCGTTGTGTAAATAATCCCACCCAAGAAAGTGCTCGCGAAAGGAATCGCTATTTGAAAGAGTCATTTAGCAATAAAACTTCGGCTCTCTCAATAGGCTTTATGTCCATCGAATGCCTACATTGTTCTGCTCTTTTCTTTTCAAAGGAACATGGCAAAATCAAGCACAATTGCTGCCATCATGGTAAAGTTAAATTGAACCTCTCCTCTCCCTAACCTGAAGTTTTAATTAATCTATTAATTATTGAAGTTTTAATTAACTGGGAGAGATAATGATTCTGTCATTTCATGCATAATATTCGGTATTATAATTATTTTGCTGTCAACCGTGTCGCTGAATCTAAAAACGTTATCAAATCCTATTGACTATCCAATAGCTGTACCACTGAATTTAACGGTTGCTGAACGGTCGACTGTATAATACACAAGTGCCGAACTCGGCTTTAGCTAAGGCTCCATTTTGTGCATCTTGGAGGAAATTGCCTTCAAGGGTATTAGCTGTGTTGCTCTTTGTTGTACTTGCGTATTAATGACACCGCAGCTACAGATTTGGCAGTTTTCAAGTGCAGCCAATTATTTATAATTGTTATTTAAAATCAAAACACTTTATTTAAGAACAAAGTTGTCAATCAGATTTCGGTTGATTGCGGACCGTGGTGGCTTTAATTAGTACCCTCTTTGCGGTATCATGAATGCTATAGCCACTACAAATGCAATACCAGCAAACATAGAAAAGCCACGATTTTCAAAATTTATGTTTCAATTCCGTTTAGAGTTCCCGCTAAATATCACCAATCTCTTTTGAATGTTTAATATTCAAATATAAACAATGTTTTTAAAATGTTTAATGATAAATTGAACAGTTATAGATCTTATTAAACATTTAAATCTATGATTTTGAAATTATTTAGCAATATTGATACTTTTCCGTGTCCAGAAGAGGTTGGAGATGTTTAGCGGGAACTCGAACAGAATTGAACCAAATTTACATACATGAAAACGAAGCTGCTCAAAAAGCTGTGCTTCGTGCTGGGGTTTTCATGGTGCAATTTAAGATTCATTTTGGGGTTTGTAAGGATCGCGAAGCGATCCAAAGCGAACTGAGAAGCAGTTCGAGCGGGGGTTGGCGAGCGATAGCGAGCAGGGGGCGGCAGCCCCCTAGTATTACAAAAAACTTACCTCAGTAATGTTAGTCATATCAAAGAAATTTTCTCAAAAAAATCATCAAAATCAATAGAAAAAGCTTACAGATAGACCCAAGTATTCAAAATATGCAGTTTACTAAATTATCTCTGAACTTTTGTCAGAAAGCAGTATACGCACAATTCAAGCGCGCAACGTTTTAGCTTATCAGAATTACACTCGCTGAATTATACAATATACAGGGTGTTTCAAAATTGCGTTGCACGGGTTTTATTCGGAACCAACGCCTCCTAGAAGCATGGACGTAAGGTCTACTCCTAGGTAAGTGACCCTGGAGAATCCATTGAGATGACTTGCAGCGCCCCTAGCGGCGAAATTAAAAAGTTAAAAAAATTAATTTAAAAACTAAAGGAGATAGAGTAAAAACCTCAATAAGAGTATTGTTGCCAACGTCAAGAAGAACTCACTGAAAAAAATTTGATCAAAATATCTTGAATATTCGCGGAGATATTAGAATGTGAAAATAGCACTTTTTCAGGGGTCAAAAATGAAAAAGTTAACATATTTGCAAATTTTTTTGTTTTTTTGTTTAAATGTTTTGTTCTTTCAACTAAAAAAGCACAAAACTACACAATAACACTGAAAAATTTGGAAATATGCGAACTTTTTCATTTTTGACCCTTGAAAAAGGGCTATTTTCATATGCTAATATCTCCGCGAATAACCAAGATATTTTGATCAAATTTTTTTCAGTGAGTTCTTCTTGAAGTTGGCAACAATACTCTTATTGAGGTTTTTACTCTATCTCCTTTAGTGTTTAAATTAATTTTTTTAACTTTTTAATTTCGCCGCTAGGGGCGCTGCAAGTCATCTCAATGGATTCTCCAGGGTCACTTACCTAGGAGTAGACCTTACTTCCATGCTTCTAGGAGGCGTTGGTTCCGAATAAAACCCGTGCAACGCAATTTTGAAACACCCTGTATATACGCTATGCGAACTAAGCAATTATTTGCTTCATACGAAAACACTACATTAGGAACAACTCGTTGGAATTTAGAAATAAATCTGTTCAACTATATTATGAAAGGATGCTTTCAATGTTTAAACCGTTTAAACAAGTATTATGGTTCAAAAAACATATGCCTTTTATTTGCTTCATACCAACTGCTTAGAAAAACAATAGGCGTGCTTTAAAAAACACGTGAAATTACCAATATATGAAGTTTAACCATACAATGCATGATTTTTTAAATTAACTTGAAAATCATTTATGTGTCTTCTATTATGGTGTAAATTAGTAAAAATATACTAAAAAAATTAATTTAATTTATTTTCTACTTTTAATTGACAAAACACTTTGTCCTTATGAAATTAATTTGTGTCCCTTGTGAAATTAACTGAGAAGTGAAATAAAACCAAATGCTCTAAAAATATAAAAAACAACTTATCTTTTCAAAAAAAATTTATTTTCAAGCTGGAAATTTTTTTTATTTTAATTTATATGTTCCTTTTATTTTGGCGTTTTCTGTGTCTTGACTTTCGTCTCACTAGCTACTAACAAATGTCTCAAAATAGTTCCCCTGCTGTCATTTATTGGCAATCTAAAGTGCTATAACAATGAAATGTTATATTTATTGTACTTATTGAATGGTGTTGTCGTTAGGAAATGGAAGTTCGAGTAGAAAATGGGGAAAATGTCGTGTTGCCAAATGGCAACAGTATGCACTGTAGGGTTAAAGCCAAAATTTCCTACCTTAAACTTATCGAATCATCTTGAAACTATGACATCTTAATCGAAACATTTCAAATATACAGTAAAACCTATTTTAGCCATGAATTATGTGTTCTTCCTAGTTTTTTAAACAAAAGAAAAAAATTACACGAAAATCGTCGTTTGCGGTCTTTTTTCCAAACCACCATTTTGTAGAGAAATAATATCACGAGAACTACCAAAATCACACATTATGTTCATAAATATTCAACGCTCAAAATCCCCTTTGTTTGAAATCTCCACCTAATACCAGTTAGAGAGCCTGTATACGAGAGAGAGAGAGAGACGACAACTCGCTTAAAAGCGTCTCTGCGCATCCTTGCGCGCAGTTAAAACTGTCCAAATCTCCAATTCTGTCCAAACTGTATCATGCCGCGGATCTCGCTCCAATGCTAATCCAATGGAGGGAAACCTGCGGTGAACAGAAAACGCTGTTGACCAATCAGCGAGCTATACCGGGTTGTCGCCTCTCTCGTTATACAGGCTCTCTATTACCAGTTTCTCATAAAAAAATTTTAAACACGAAACTTCGTAAAAAGTAACAGAACTTGTATGACAACCCAATATCTTAAACTAATATTTCCAATTTTATTACCAAATCCTTAAATAAATTAGTTTAGCTATGAAGATAGGCCTGAATACTCTATTGCAAGAATCTGCTAAACGCAAATATTTCAATAATTTTTTTGAAAATAATAAAAACATTATTTATGTCTGTAAAATATCCAAATGAGTCCTACTTAAAGAAAAAAATTACTAAACATCTTCATAAAATGTAGTGAGCTTCTATACAGTTTATCTCGTTTATATCAAAAGAAAAGAAAAGTGGCATTTGACGTTTCAGAAATAAGCGATTTAATTGTGCTGTTTATTCACCAGTAAAACACTCCGTTTATTTATATTATATTTATTTTTTCGCCTCTGGTTTGGGAAAACGCTTCAAAAAATAGGTTAATTTAATACAGGCAGCTTTGCAGCCTATTAAATTCGTCGAGAAATATTTTTAAGGATTTGTACCGCTAGCGCATTGGGGTCAATCCATATCAAGTGATCCAAAGGTGGTCGCTCGACCATTTTATAATCAAATGGCTTTTTGTATGTTGATTCTTACATCATTAGAGAGACCAAAACCACAAATTTTAATTTTTTATCTTTATTTGAATTTTTATAGCAGCCATCGGTATTCTACGGAACACCGATTATAAGGGTTTACGTTAACTAGCGTTATTCCTAAATGGTTTAACTTAAATTCATGGAACAAAAGCCATTTTACTCAGAAATATACAGGCTTTATGATGGTTGAATCAAATATAAGGGGTATTGAGTCCCAAATAGAAAAAATCCCCCTTAAAGTCGAGCTTTAAGATGGTCATTTTTCACTTTTCAAACGCATATTTTTGTTAAAGGTACTATTATTTTTCTATTTTTTTCTTGAGGAATGTGAAGTATACTTCCTAAACTTTACTTTAAAAAAAATTTGACCTCGGTGTACGTTTATTTTTAGAGTTATGAACTCTCAAAATCGGATCATTTCAAAAAATTCACCACTTTGACCCCCAATATCTCTGGTGGAACAAAGTTTAAAAATCTGAAATTGTTACTGGTTAAACCTTTCTAGAGTATAATCCTGTTTTACAAATGCCGTCTTTGGTATTTTCTTACAAGTCGAGTTACATATCTTCGAAGTTGCCATAAAAACGCTCAATTTAACGGTTTGAAAAGTGCAATTTTAGTTCGAAGGGTCACCACTTTATTAATTACAATTAGGTTTATTTGATTTCTCATTGCTTTTTCTACGGTGTTGATTTCTGACGAAAATTTGCTTGAATGAGGGATTTGCTTGATTTTATACTTTTTTGATATACATTATGGTTTAAAAGTCCCAAATTTCTGATTTTTAAGTTCAAACATGTGTTTTAAATAATTTAAATTTTATTTTTGAATCACGTTGTCAGAAAACGGGCTTCTATTGGATTGGACATAACAGCGCATGAAAACCATTGTGTTTACTGTTTTCACTTGATCGGAAAACGGGCTTCTATTGGAAGTGACCTCACAGCGCATGATTTGTGATTCTGGTGTTTTCGCGCACAAATAAAAAACGAAATTTTAAAAATTTATATCTCAGAAACTAGGCAACGAAAATACTTAATTTAATCTCAAAACGTGAGAATTTCTCATTGAATCACTTAATTCAAAAACGTGTCAAACGTCACTTTTTTCAAAATTTAGTTATTGGTGTCATGGGAGTTTGTAGGGGTACACGCACATTTTAAAGTAAGAATAATAAAAATAACGTGATTTCAAAATAGTTTTCCTGCATGTTAAATTTCAGCTTTAGTGCAGAAACAGGTCAAACGACGTCGCTTGACTGGTTTCTGCATTTACACTGGGGGGAATTTTGTTCATGCCATCTCAAAATAATTGATCAAAGAAATCATCAATGCGATCTTCTGATTTTGACTGTTGCTTCGGATTCTAGAAAACTTTGGAAAAGCAATTTCGGCACAGACTTTCCCGGAATCAAAGAGATGTTCCCAAAAGAGTGATTTTTTGTTAAATGTTCAATAGTTATTTTGCGAAGTCCTTTTTTTAAGGTTTTTTACGTTCCTTGAAAGGATCACAACATTTCCGGGAAAAATGTTTTTATTTAAACAAAAATTTTTGTGGTACTTAAATAGAACACTGAGTTTCCATAGCTGTTTTCAATTTGCTTTAATTTTAACAATCCTTACCGAATCTTAAATCATCTCGCAGTAATTAAATAAGGTAAATGAGAAATCAAATACACCTAATTGTAATAAAAAAAGTGGTGAGCATTTGACCTTATATTGCACTTTTCAAACCGTTAAATTGAGCGTTTTTATGGCAACTTCGAGGACCTGTAAGGGGTCATCCATAAATTACGTGAGGTCAAAAAGGGGGGGGGGAGGGGTTTGGAAAAATCTCACCAAGGGGGGAGGGGGGTCGATTAAAATCTCACGTCAACTTTTTTTAACTTAATTATAACTTAATTAGGTGCTATGAAGCACAAAATGCAAATAATTTTTAGAAAATAATTTTTAAAAGTTGTAGGTAAATCTCACGTGGGGGGGAGGGGGGGTCAAGAAAAATCTCACTAAATCTCACCAAGGGGGGAGGGGGGGGTCCAGATTTTGGAAAAAACACCTCACGTAATTTATGGATGACCCCTAACTCAACTTGTAAGCAAATACCAAAGACGGCATTTGTACAACAGGGTTATACCCTAGAAAGGTTTAACCAGTAACAATTTCAGATTTTTAAACTCTGTTCCACCAGAGATATTGGGGGTCAAAGTGGAGAATTTTTTGAAATGATCAAATTTTGAGAGTTCATAACTCTAAAAATAAACGTATACCGAGGTCAATTTTTTTAAAGTAAAGTTTAAGAAGTATACTACACATTCCTCAAGAAAAAAAAATAGAAAAATAATAGTTCCTTTAACAAAAATATGCGTTTGAAAAGTGAAAAATGACCATCTTAAAGCTCAACTTTAAGGGGGATTTTTTCTATTTGGGACTCAAGACCCCTTATATTTGATTCAACCATCATAAAGCTTGCATCTTTCTGAGTAAAATGGCTGTTGTTCCATGAATTTAAGTTAAACCATTTAGGAATAACGCTAGTTAACCCATTAAGGACGGTTGGCAACAAAATTTGCCAAGGGACATTTCATTTTTTACTGACTCTAATAGAGGACATTAAAAGTTTAAATGCATGACAACAGCTTCTAAAGAATGTATTTATTCAGATAAAAATAGAAATTTATGCCTGCCATGCCGTTTTGGGGGTAAAATCGCTGTTAGAATGAGAGCGTTTCACTACATTTTGGAGATAGCTGGGAGATCATTTGGAAAACGCCAAAATAATCTAATGTTTTGGTTATTTTTATGACTTGTTTCTATTGAAGCATATTCACAAGATCCCATTCTAAATATTATTACCAATTACAGTTGGAATGGGGGTATTTAAATTGCCAATAGGGTAGTTTCCCATTTTCTGTTTTATTTTTTTCCTGGTAGAATATAGTGAAAAAAGTTGTTATCAAAAATCCCGTGGTCGCTACGACTTTAATTTAATTTTTTATTAATTTTTAAAGAGGATGCGCAGTCACAGTGCTTAAAAACGCGCCACTGCGCAGATACGTCATTTGGTAGTATCCGAGGTTTCGCCGATCGCGCGCTCTTATTTTTCCCAATAGAAAGCACGTGCATCAGTAAAAAAGAATGGATTCCGAAGTAAAAAAAGCTTATGAATACTGCATTGTGCCAGAATGCACTTCATCGACTGCAAAAACACATAGTAAAAGGTTCTTAATCGTTCCAAGAAACAAAAAATTGAGGAAGAAATGGTTCAAAGCCTGTATGAAGGATAAAATGGGCTCTCCGCTACTTCCAAACTCTACTGTTGTGAAGACCCTTTTAAAGTATCCATTTGGCACTATTGAAGAAATGGTTCAAAGCCTGTATGAAGGATAAAATGGGCTCCGCTACTTCCAAACTCTACTGTTGTGAAGACCCTTTTAAAGTATCCATTTGGCACTATTAAAAAACATAGTGTAGTAAACATGTAGTGCTTCTTATTTGTTTCATCTCTGTATAAATAAAAGGCTAACGGGCGATGTGTGTGGGTATGTGTGTGTGTGTGTGGGTATGTCCGGGGTAATCTCTTGAAATAGGCCACGGACCGAAACCAAACTCGACGTATAGACGTATTCCGAGTCGGGGAGTAACTTGGGATAGTTTTCAAAGCTATAAAATCGAATAATTACGAGTAATTAGCGAATTTATAGCCGAAAACGCTTATTTCTCCATTTCTCTACTAGATAGATCTGCTCGACTCACTATTGTTAAGGAGATTATAAAAGCCTTGAAAAATAAATATTTTAACAGGAAAAACTCGATAATTGTCCATTTAAAAACTATATCAGTTGTAAAAACACCAAAGTAAATTCAAATAATTAATTTTGAAACGTTAGTTTCCCCTCTTTTAAGATATTTTCCTTTAAAATTTAAATATTTATGGAAAATTGTAAATTTTCTTCATGGAAAACGAGTTTAAAATAATACATTGTTTCAAATGAAGCGGTTCACTAGACTTTTAAATTTACTAGATCTTTTATTATTGTTTCAAATTTGTTATTTTTGTTCACTAGACTCATTAATTTACTAGGAAACATTGCCGAGAACACTGGGAAAAGGAAAATTACCGGGAACATCGGGATAGGAAAAAATACCGGGATTACCGGGACATAAAAATTACCTTGAACATCGGGATGGGAAAATTATCGGGAACATCGGGATAAGGAAAATGATCGGGAACATCGGGATAAGGAAAATCACCGGGAACACCGGGGTATGAAAAATTACCGGGAACATCGGGATAGGAAAAAATCACCGGGAACACCGGGATAGGAAAAATCACCGGGAACACCGGGGTATGAAAAATTACCGGGAACATCGGGATAGGAAAAAATCACCGGGAACACCGGGATAGGAAAAATTACCGGGAACATCGGGATAGGAAAATTATCGGGAACATCGGGATAAGGAAAATTATCGGGAACATCGGGATAAGGGAAATAACCGGGAACATCGGGATATGAAAAATTACCGGGAACATCGGGATAGGAAAATTATCGGGAACATCGGGATAGGAAAATTATCGGGAACATCGGGCTAGGAAAATTATCGGGAACATCGGGATAAGGAAAATGATCGGGAACATCGGGATAAGGAAAATAACCGGGAACATCGGGATAGGAAAAAGGCATCTGGGATACCTGGATGATTGGTAATTGCTGATTTACAAAATTATCAATGCATTTTGAGAAAATTTAATTTTTAAAAAAATTATACACTCCACCCGTGCAAGGCCGGGCATATCCGCTAGTCTCTGTATAAATAAAAGGCTAACGGGCGATGTATATATGTATGTATGTATGTGTGTATGTATGTCCGGGGTAATCTCTTGAAATAGGCCACGGACCAAAACCAAACTCGACGTATAGACGTATTCCGAGTCGGGGAGTAACTTGGGATAGTTTTCCAAGCTTTAAAATCGAATAATTACCAGAAATTAACGAATTTATAGCCGAAAACGCTTATTTCTCCATTTCTCTACCAGAGCAGATCTGCTGGACTCACTATTGTTAACGAGATGAAAACCTTCAAATATCAAATATTTTAACAGGAAAAACTCGATAATTGTCCATTTAAAAAGGATATAAGTTGTGAAAACGCTAAAATAAATTCAAATAATTTATTTTCAAACGTTACTTTCCTTTATTTCAAGATTTTTTTCCTTTAAAATTTAAATATTTATGGAAAAGTGAAATTTTTTTTTCATGGAAAACGACTTGAAAATAAAACATTGTTTCAAATGAAGCGGTTCACTAGACTTTTCAATTTACTAGATCTTTTATTATTGTTTCAAATTTGTTATTTTTGTTCACTAGACTCATTAATTTACTAGGAAACATTGCCGAGAACACCGGGAAAAGGAAAATTACCGGGAACATCGGGATAGGAAAAAAAGTACCGGGATTACCGGGACATAAAAATTACCTCGATCAGCGGGATAGGAAAATTATCGGGAACATCGGGATAGGAAAATTATCGGGAACATCGGGATAGGAAAATTATCGGGAACATCGGGATAGGAAAATTATAGGGAACATCGGGATAAGGAAAATGATCGGGAACATCGGGATAAGGAAAATAACCGGGAACATCGGGATATGAAAAATTACCGGGAACATCGGGATATGAAAAATTACCGGGAACGTCGGGATAGGAAAATTATCGGGAACATCGTGATAGGAAAATTATCGGGAACATCGGGATAGGAAAATTATCGGGAATATCGGGATAAGGCAAATGATCGGGAACATCGGGATAAGGAAAATAACCGGGAACATCGGGATATGAAAAATTACCGGGAACACCGGGATAGGAAAAAGGCGTCTGGGATACCGGGATGATTGGTAATTGCTGATTTAAAAATTATAAATATATTTTGAGAAAATTTAATTTAAAAAATTTATACACTCCACCCGTGCAAGGCCGGGCATATCAGCTAGTAATTTATAGTTCTTTTGATAACACAAATTGCTCACGAAAGATATTAAGTTGTCCGAAAAGTTCTGACAGTTTTTACTAAGTTTTGGTTTTGAATTTTTTTTGAAAAACTGGTAATAGGTGGAGATTTCAAACAAAGGGGATTGTAGTTAACGTATATTTAAGAATACAATGTATGGTTTTGGTAGGGGTATTATTTCTTTTCAAAATTGCGGCTACAAAAGAAGACCGCAAACGACGCTTTTCGTAAAATTTATTTGGCCGCTTTAAGATCTGGGAATGCATGATTAAAATGGCTACTAAAAGTTAAGTTGTATATTTTCAATGTTATTAAGATGTCAAAGTTTTGAGATGATAATAATAAGTTTAATAAGTTTAAGAGGAGAAATTTTTATCTCAAACAAAACATCTATTGGGAAAAACTTCTCTCGGTATTTGTTAGTCATTTGAAGAAAATTTTCTGTAAACTATATCAAAATCAACACAAGAAAGCTTACACATAGACACAGCTATTTAGTAATATGTCTTAAGTTAAATTATCTTAAGTTAAATTATAGATCCAGAAATCAGTGCGATATTTAAGCACGCATTATTTTAGCTAGTGATAATTGCACTCTCTAAATTACGGTAAAGCGCGAATGAATATTTTTGAATAAACTAAAAATGCAACACTTATTGTTCGAAATTGGAAACAAATAAAACATTGATATTATGGAAAATACTCTCAGCTCTCAATGTTCAGAGAAACATCTGTCTTGATTTTATTTCATGCCAGCTGCTCAACGGAACGAGGGAAGTACTAAAGAACTATAGACAATTACTAGTTTGTACAGTTTTAGAGCCAAAATTACTATCTTAAACTTATCGAATCATCTCAAAACTTTAACGTATTAATTTAAACATTATTAATATACAGCAATCGAGCATATCGAGTTTACAAGTGCGCTTCCCGAACTTATTTCCCCCGGCCAATATGATAACACAGGTCCGCAAAAAAAAATTTTCCGAGCTGTTTGGACTATTTCACCTAAACCTTATGATTTTTGGTGCGCTGAATCCAAAAATGACCTCCATTTTGCCCAGGGACGTCACGTTTTTTGACAATTCAGGTCTTTAGGTTTTTTGGAAATGCCTTAAAATTTTGAAAAATTGACTCTTAACACTATTTTTTTTATTCAAATATTTCCATAAAACCTTTTATGGTTTTTGATGTGCTGAATCTAAAACTGTCCTCCATTTTATCATAAGACTTCACCTTTCTTCACAATTTAACAAAAATGCCAATTTTTTTAAGAAAATGAAAGTATGTTTTAAAAAAAATTATTTTTCGACTCAAACTTTATCTGAATATCATTTTCATGTGTTTTGGTGTGCTGAATCCAAATATGACCTCTTTTTATTTTTAAAACATCGCATTTTGTAACAAATTGAGCAAATATAGCAACATTTCTTTAAAAAAATGTAAATACACTTAAGAAGTAGATTTTTTAATCCAAATTTATTAATGAGGTGATTAGTTTTAATGTTTTTTGGATCCCTAAACTCAAAAATGATCTCTGTTTTGCCCTAGAATGGCATGTTTCCCGACAATTTAGGTATGATTGTAAAATAAGTTAATATTTCAATTTTAATAAAAATATGCTTATAAAATAAATTTTTTATTACATGTTCTTCATAAAAATGATTATATAACTAAAATAAACTCATTTACACACTCTTCAGCCAATTTTTCCACCTTATAAAGCTCTTCTTGGTAAATTTACCCTTGTGATTATCAACAAGAACGTTTCTTTGAACTATACAACAAAAATCCTTCATTATTGCACGATTAAGTCTTGCTTAATATTTTATTTCAATCCCTATAATTATCTCTAAATATCCTGATGAGATAGTTTACTATGTGCATCATTCACAGCTCCTAATTTTTAAAAAGGGAGGAGCTAGAAATGTTCAAAAACTATAAAAAATGGGAAAATTAGAATATTATGTTGCAATTTGTGAAAAATCCTGACGTACAGGATTTTTTCAATATTTTTTTCGTTATCAGCACACCAAAATACATAGGAAATCGTAATAATTGTTCAAACAGCTTTTTCATTGCAAACCTGTGTAATTCATAGAGTTAGTACAAATATAGAGACAGCTTGGAACATCTGCTCCATTGTTCTAAGCGTGTCGGGTTTTCGTTTCGCTGCCCCGCAAAATCGGTTTTTTTGCTTTGCCAATTTGGCCTCTAAATCCCTCATTTGGCGTTTTCGGTTTTTCGTGTGCTTGCTTTTTTCGATCACTTTATCTCAGTTGTCTCCAACCTGTGGGCCCTATCTAATGTTCTTTTTATTTTTTGAAGGAAAGTTTTAAAAATTTTGCAGCTTTAATAATAAAATATGAATGTTCTAAATCTCATTTTTAGTCGATGCTTCCACCAAAACAATGCTACTCTTGCTACTCGTATCTCCCATCTTTTTTCTGTAATTTTCTTCTTTAGGAAATATATTTCCCCTACACAAAAAACAGGTATTTGATACTATATTTTGTTAAAACTGTCCATACCATTAAATTAAAGTACCATTTAAAAATCCCGTTTTACTTATATCACTATAAGATTCCCTTAAAGGTATCGCTATAAAATTAATATTATTCAGAAGAAAAACAATTAATATTAAATGCATGCATTCCTTATGTTTAGCTCCATGTCATGTTTATATTTCATACTTCAATTTTTACACTTTAAACTTTTTGTTATCTTGATAAACACTTAAGGAAAATTTTTAAACATTATTTAATAGAAAATTAAAAATTTAAACTATTATTTATAGGCTTGCAAAAAAATTCTTTTATTAAGTGAAAAGTTAAGGAATCAGTTAAGTATTTTACAAAATATTATTTATTAAATATTACCAAATGAACTACTAAAACAATATAGGGTATTTTTCAGTTAATTGCCAATCAAATTATTTTTGTATTTAAATTTGTTAATTAAATCAAAATATAATAAGACAAAAATAAGTTTTTAAAATATAATAGGTAAACTAAGTTAATTTCTAAGCAATCAGATTCGCTACAACTCTTCACCATTTTTCAAGGATAAGAGAGAAAAGTGTGATAAATTTAAAAAAAAGCTCATAGTTCATAAAGTTTAATCCAGATGATGTGGTCCTGTGGTCGAATGTCACAAACCATCACCTGGTGGTAGGAGAGAATTACAGCTGCCCTAGATTCTTTGTGCCTTAGATTGGCGGAAAAATCCATAGATATAAGTTCAAGGAATATTCTGTGTCGTGAATTATTTTAGGTAAGATGATATTTCATTAATACGACTGTTTTAAATTAAACGAACACTGGAAGCAAAATTTCTACTCTTAATTCCTCTATATATATTTTTCTTATTAGTTTAACAATGTAGTAAGATGAAAAAGAAGAATCGATAGTGGCCATAAATCTCTCTATTCTAAAAAAAAGTTTTTGGTGAACGGTTTCCAGAGAAAGGCTTTTTAATTACTGAACCGAATGACACATATATGGTATCAAAATGTCCGGATTCTTTCCGGATTTCCGAGTAAGCCCTTCGATTTTTCAAAAAAATTCTCAATTTTAAAATATTTCCATTTTTTTAGATAACGGATAAGGTCGCAGTTATAAAGCAAGTACTGTCAATCAAATTATTATGCATCCAATCACAACGTCCGATTGACGCTTTATTTTAAGATGAAACATGTTTTTTCACCTTTCAAAAAAAGTACTTTCTTGATGAAATATCACTCAAAGACTGATAAAAACATATTCTAAAAACTTACATGAACGCCATTTTATACTAAAATTCACACTTTTTGTCCAATATTTATAATTTTTATTCTGATTTTATTGAAATTGTAAACATAGTGATGTTTTGTCTCTTATTGTTTTCAATTGCTTAAACGGTATTGTTTAACAAGTCTGGGTTTAAAAAAAATATGAATGATAAACACTAGGCATATTATACTATCGAGTTACTTTAAAATAATATTTTTTGTTTGGTCCGAATATTGATAAACAATTAGAATTAGTTATTTTTATAATCATAGATTAAAAATAATTAAGATGAATATTTTTAAAAAACATTTCGTTTAAATTTTTGATAAGTTCGAGTTAATATACAGGGTGATTCAGAAATAATCATCAATAATTGGGGGGGGGGGAGGTAGAGGGGCCCTAGACAAGCATATTTTGAATAGGGATGGTGGGGCGCAGCCTTGCCGTTAAAGAGCTAGGACCTAATGTAGTGCGAGCGCGTTTCAAAAGGCCATTTTTACGAGGCCCTTGTGACGAAACAAAACATAATGAAATAAAAAAAATTATTGCATGAGATACAGGAGTATCCGTACTACTTAAATCCTCAATGTGATAGAAATTGGACTACTTGCTAAACCATGGGGTGAGTTTTAAAACGTGCAATATTAATCTTTTAGTCAAAGAATGGAGTTCCCTTAATGGTATTTAGAAAAATGATGATCGGGGAAGGAATTTTCAATGATCAAACAGTTTCAATGATCAATGTAACGATCTTTGAAAATTCCTTCTCGGATCATCATTTTTCTAAATACCATTAAGGGAACTCCATTCTTTGACTAAAAGATTAATATTGCACTTTTGAAACTCACTCCACGGTTTAGAAAGTGGTTCAAATTCTATCGAATTCATGGTGTAAGTAGTAGGGATACTTTCTTACCTCATGCAATAGATTTTTTCATTTTATTATGTCTTGTTTCGTCACACGGGCCTTCTTAAAACGGCCTTTTGAAACGCGTTTGCACTACATTAGGTCCTAGCTCTTTAACGGTAAGGCTGCGCCCCACCATCCCTTTTCGAAATATTCTGGTCTAAAGCCCCTCTAACTTCTCCGCAATTATTGATGATTATTTCTGAATCACCCTGTATACTCAAACTTTTAAGGGAGATTTATTCATGGAGGGGATTTGAAGTATTTTTAATAAGTTGGTTGAGGTTTTTTCTGTAAATTGTTTAATTGTTTTATAAAGTGTGTTAAGTTCAACGAGTTGGAATTTGTGGGAATTGCGAAGCAATTCCAAAAGGTCCTGCGTCAGCAGTTTACGGGGGTTGGCGAGCGATAGCGAGCAGGGGGCGGTAGCTCCCTAGTTTTTAAAAATATCGCTTGTTACTTGGAAAGAAAAGATTGACACAGATTACTTTACTGTAAATTTCCTCCTATCAAAAAATAAAAATAAAGAATTAAAAGAAGATCAGTGGTAAGAATTAAAAACTTAAATAAAAATTTAACAAAATTAAAGCTAATTTAACATTTATGTGTCGAGATGCAGAAATATTTCAGATAATCATGGCTTTAATAAATCAAAATCAAATCAGTAAGTTATTTCGAATGACCACCGAAAGAAACTACGGCAAAAACGCGCGCCAAGCTTAAACCGCCAAGCTTTGCCAACTTCCAGTTTCTACCTCGGCCACAAAATCGGCAATTTTCTCCCTTAAATACTCGTTTAAACGAATTGGAATTGACTCGTATCGAATCAGGAGGGTTCATATTATATAATGTGAAGCTTTTATTAAAGAAATTCCCCCAGAAACATTATAAAAATACAGTTTAAAATTGTTTTTTCCGAATCCGCGGAATTTAAAAAAAATCACAGATAAAAAACTAATTCAGATAGAGTAATTTTTTCTTCACTAAACGATTCGTCATTGGTTTTTCTCTAATGGAAAATTGTCGGTATAATTTTCTCCCGATTTTTCTGTGAGGAAGAGCAGTTTTTATGCCCCAAAATCCACCCGCCTATGGGACTTCCCATGTTAAAAATTTCTTTCTGCCCCGCAAACAGGTCCGACAGTTTTCGACATGCAGGGTTGCTTTACGGAGAAGAGCAAGCTGTCTCTATATTTGTACTAACTCTATGGTGTAATTTCTATTCTTTCAAACTCTTTTCGCATTAACAAAAAACAATGGGCAGGCAGGTGATTTTTGCAGTATGCAATTGTGCAGGTTTAAAACCATATGCTGTCCAAGTTCCAGGCATTGGTGATTCATGGAGCTACAGCCTGCGAATCAACGAAAAATCTAACTTTTCAAGATGAGGGATAGAAAAACTTGTGAAAAAGGTGCAATAAATAGTTCATTTCAAGGTGATTACGTTGAAATGTAACTAAATATGTTTGTAACCTTCGATAATTATCTTATTTTTAAATATTCATTAGTTTTTTTTATTTTTTAAACCATCAAAAAGGGGAATATGTCGAAAAAGATTTCTCTATGGGTTGGTGGGAAATAAGACCGAGGTGCGCGCTTGTAAACTCGATATCTAATAGTTAAAAAATGTCTGATTTTTTCCAGAAAACATGTTAACTGATTCTCAAAGATGTAACTAGTTACCAATAGTAAAATTATTTCAAAATTCCTACTACTTTTTTCAGGATCAAAACGGGAGTTGATAATAAAACTACCCTACCACAATGCTGGAGTGTACTCGAACTAAAAATGCTCTTTATTAATAAATATAATAGATTTTTAAAACTTTAAAAACAGAATACGAAATAGTACTCATCTTGCTTGTTTAACTCCTCTATTTCTGGTTTATTGAACCGTGTATCGTTTCTAAGGAAATCAACCG
Organism: Tetragnatha versicolor; assembly: GCA_024610705.1. NCBI lineage: Eukaryota > Metazoa > Arthropoda > Arachnida > Araneae > Tetragnathidae > Tetragnatha > Tetragnatha versicolor. The sequence goes on along the minus strand of JANDEH010000024.1, from coordinate 5,348,907 downwards.
AAGTTAAAACCGAAATTTTCGGCGAATTATTCGAATCTGCTCGAATAAAACCAAGCTCAATTTGAAAACTAATCCTGTTTTGTGTACAGTAATGATGTAAAAGAACAATAAACGAAAGCTTAGTTTAAAATATTTATGATAAGCAAAGCGTAAATACTCAGTTCGAAAACAAAACACAAATGCAGGCAAGAGGCAAGGCAAAGGATCGGTACTTTTCGCCGGTTCATACCAAATGACGTCACAGCTGGCCACGCCTCTTTTTTTGCGGCTCCAAATTTTAAATGCTTTTAACTAATTAACTATTTGGTCTAAAAATTTTTTGAGCGTGGGTAAATTATTCTTTTGCATTTCTCTTAGTGTTTTTGGTGTTAAAATGATCAATTTCAGTTGAAGGAAACAACCCTATAGCAAGGGTTTTCTTCTACTGGCAACTTTTGTTGCCAATCGTCTGATGTGTGGTCAAAACTTTTACGAGTTACTCATAAGAAGCTTTTGTAAATTAATTATTTTTAATGCTTTTTTTTGTTCTTATCATATATGTAGATCTTATTGATACTTTAGCATGATGAAATGTTTCCATTGGATCATAATTTTAGTGTTTTTTTAATAGATTTTAGATTTTTACCGATTCCTAACAGATTTATTGGTTCAATCACATAATAAATCATTTCTGGATACATTTATTTTCCTTGAAAGGGGTTTCTGGAAATTTACAGTAGTCAAAAAATAAAATATCACTGGAGTAATTTAACCCATTTTGAATGGGCTAATACCTAGTTTTTATCGAGTTAATGAGTAATATTTAACATTTTCTGGGGGGAATATGCGAAATCTGGAGCCATAAAGATGAATACTGTAATTATGATGACTTTTTGATAGAGAATGACTAAAAAGAACGTAGAATTCCAATAAGAGAAAAGGCTTCGGAAGGCAAAAAAATTATATACATATAACCAAAGGTATCCAAAAAAATGAAAGTTGAGAATATATAAGACTCTAGCAGGTAAAAAAGTCCCTATGTTCCAGACTGGGAGATATAAATAAACCTTTTTTTAACCTGGAAGCTAGCTAAAGTACAAAAATCAAAGGGTTCCGACCATTCCGACTTAAAAAAGTACTAGTTCGGCTATTCTTAAAGCCTGAAAATAGGTGAATATCAATATTTGAACTGAACTGGCCCTATTCAGGAGGGGTGAAATACCCTTTCTTGGACCCCCTATTAACAATTTAGTACCCATTCACTTTTATTTATGGATTATTTCTTTAAATTATGTATGAAAACATTTTATTATCAAAGTCGTAAACATTCTAATTAGTTTTTTCGACTTTTCATTTGTCAGAGTTTGGACCCCACTAAGGACGGTTGGCAAGAAAAGTTGCCAGTTAAAAAATCATAAAAATTATTTTTTTAAAAATCTGAAAATGGGCATTTCTTACTATATTCGGTCCAAATGAACAAAATATGAAAGAAAAAGTTATTTATTTTCATTATTTTAAAGTCGTCCTTAATGGGTTAACGTAAACCCTTACAATCGCTGTTCCGTAGAACATCGATGGCTGCTATAAAAATTCAAATAAAGATAAAAAATTAAAATTTGTGGTTTTGGACTCTCTAATGATATAAGAATCAACACACAAAAAATTATTCGATTATAAAATGGTCGAGCGACCAAATTTACTTTTTCTGGATCACTTGATATGGATTGACCCATTGGAGAAAACTTTTAATTCAATGTTCTATCTGTGAAAAAGGGATGCCCAAAGTAGGTTTTGAAAACATCGGAAAACTGGAATAGCATATTTACTCACCAGTAGAAATTTATATTATATTTTTTATAAATAAAATTAACTCTCGATAGGAAGATGTCATTGGCTACCGCAGTACCAAATGTAAATCTCATGATCATCCCTCTTACAAATATATACACGAAGAGCAAACAATCAAACCATGCTTTCTCCTTCAAATACAAAATTTCAGGACACACAAAAAACTAATAACTTAAAAAATAACTAATTTAAGGTGCCTGCCTACCAAAAAACGCCGTTTTGAACCCAAAATTCAAAAAACAAATGTATTATCTTATTTCAAAAAGCACATCTTTAGCTTTCCAAATCAGTTTAAATTTTGTCTTTATCTTTCCTAGAACCAAAGTTACAGAAATTTTACTTACAGCTAAATAGGCATTTTATTAAGGAAAAAATAAAGAAATTCGCGTTTTTCTCAGAATCACATTTTTGATATTTCCCTTCTCCGCAAAACTGCATAACTCAAAATATTATGAATGAATTTCTATAAAAATTGGGGAAAATACTTGACATAATATGATTTAGGAGCCCTACTATTTTATTGGTTGTGGGTGTAATATTTTTTATTTTATGAATAGTATAACTTAAAACTTTACTGAATTTTGGTGGGTTTTTTTTTAATTTTTCACGTTTGGTTCTGTAACTTTTGTTATTAAATAAATTTAGACATAACAGTAGTAGGACTTCTAAAACATAAGTTCACGAGGATAACAAAGTTTAAAAAACAAAAATATCTTCATATGAATTTGAGTTATGATGATTTGCGGAAAGGCGTTTTTTTGTGATTTTTATGCATAAATTCTTCAATAATATGAAAATTTGAATCAATATTTAATTTTTTTATGTTATCCATAGTTTTTAGATGCATTTAATTGTATTAACCACAAATTAGGTCAAAATTTTAATTATTAAAGAAAAGCCTCTATAGGTAGGCAGGCACCTTAAAAACCTAATTATCGTTTGTTTAGTTCTATAACGAGTAACTTAGAAGATTTATAGTCATAATTTACCAAAAAACTTAAAATTAATTATTATAAAATGCATTTGAAATTTGGAGAAATCACGTTTTGATCGAACACATAGGAGGAAACATGGTTTGAATGTTTCCAACATGGACAAAACACTTTTTTAATGAAAAAAATTAATCCTACTCTTCTCAAAAACCATTCTTTTTATTTCTGATTAAAAGAATTAACAATGTAAATTTTTAAAATAAACATTAGGTAATTTCGTATCAAAAAGTCCCCACCAATATTTTTACATCACCAACTTTACGCTGACAAATGAGTGGGTCACGTGACGAGTAAGAGCAGCTATGATTGGCAGTGACTGGAGGAATCGCTGTTTGACTGAAAACAGGCTCTGGAGGAAACACTTTTTGATTGAAACATCAATTTTCTAAGTAGTTTTAGATTTAGAATAGGTTAAAACTTGTTTTAGTTGAAGATAATAGCATTATTTTGTGCAGTTTAATGTGGAGATCATGAAAAATAGCAGTAACTCATTTTTTTATTTTTTTGGGGAAAACACGGTTTGATTGTTTGCTCCTCATATATATCCTTCATGAAATCTCATAGGAGGCAAGGCCTGAGGATATTAAGAAGTATTCTTTGAGATCTAAGTATATATTGGGAAGATGATCAGACTGTTCTTTTTCCAACAAATTGGGCAGCCTCGCACCCTGTAGATCAGTGTTTCCCAACGTAGGGCGCTCGCCCACCGAGGTCATATGAATTTCTAGGGGGCTTTTGAATATTTTCGACCAAATTTCCCTCTGGTCGGGCATGAACCACCAGGTTTTATTTAATTTCCGAAAAGGATTTTTACTTAGGTTAAATACACCCACCTAACACTGATTACACTAGTCAACAAAATTGAACTTGCCCAAGAGCGAAAAGGGGAGATCCTAGTAGAACTTTTTTACGCTTAATTCAAATATACAAGTTTTTTTTTCTCCATCACCCTCGGTTTTTTTGTGAGACGTATTTTAATTTCGAACTAAATGTTGCATTTTAAATATAGAATTCGACATCGAATTTTGTATTCGAAAGGTTGAATTTTTCTTCGGTGTATAATACCAAAAAAGTTCCCAAATGTAACCCGCATAAATAATAGCTTCCCATTGTCCCTGAACCTGAATTTTGTGTAAAAAATAATAAATAAATGGTTCCGACTCAACAGCATCCAACAAAAATTATTATCATGGACTAAAATCATAGCATAAGATCCATAATGATGGTTTTAATTTTAAAAATTCATATCAATAAAATTTTATTTGTTAAAGTTAAATTGCGTCTGAAAGTACACACAGACAAGATAATTGAAATTTCTGTAAAAAGAATTATAATTCACATTTTACTATTTCATATAACGTTTGAAAGCTTATTCAACCCATCTGAAGCTCAAAGCTAGCTCATGTCAAATCCTGGAAAAGTAACATGGATTTTGAAAGATTAAATCCTGTTTTTATTTTAAGGTATTGGCATTTAATCATAAAGAAAGTTGATTATTCTAAATATCACTTAACAGATCCCCTCGTTTATCGTAAAAACTAAATTTGAAACAAGAAAATAAATCTTAAATTTCTCCAGTTCTAGAACTTTTACGGCATTTGTCCGATACTTTTAAGGGAAAAGAAGTTCTACTGATGTTGGTCAAAATAGCAGGCTGCATCAATCAGATTTAAACATCGTTTAAACCCAACAGATTTTCCAATGAAACATTTTCCCAACAGAACAAGCTTCACCCAAAAAAATACAGAATATTCCACAAAAAACTTCCTTTACAAACTGCCCTTTACGGTCAGAAAACAAAAAATGGTTGGGAAAGGATTTTCCCTTCTGAAAAAAAGGGAGAAAACTTTCCCAGCCTCATTTCAATCCTCTAAAAAGTGGAAGTAAAACAAAACATTTCAAGAAGAATACTCAATATATACGGCCAAGGAATATTACTCCCGAAATATTTCATTCTCCAGTTTCAATATTCAGTTTGGCATAAAGAAAACCATATCTCTGCCTGCTGCTCAGTATTCCGATCACGTAGAACGGTTTTTCGCATATTGGTTTTTAGTATAAGAGCTGTATGGCATATGGGTCTCGGTTTGAAAGATAACCTCCCTTTATTTAAATTTTGTTACTTATGCTCCGGTAAATTTTGGGAATGCTTGATTTCTTTTAACGCATGTTTTCGATTTAGGTTTTTTGCAGTTAAATTCTTTATTTTTATATACCGTGCATGTTAAGGAGTAATGTGTATTTCAAGTACTAGGAATAAGAGTAGATATGTAAGGGCCAAGTTTCACCCTGGTGGTTCAAGTAAACTTTAAACGACAGGATTAAATTTTTGGTTTTGTACAAAATTGAAATTTAAAATATAATCAACAGAAGTTTGTTTCAATTTATTCTTATTTTTAAAAAACGTTATTTGCATATTAAAATAAAAATATTAGGATTTTAGGATAATAGCCAAATATCTTCAGGGTGGGGAAATTGAATAAATCAATTTAATATTTTTTATTATTTCTATCACTGCGAGAAAAGAAATATACAAAATTGATTGGATATACCTACTTAATTTTATATTCATATGAATTCGATTAATCGATTATCGATATAGATTATTAATCGATTTTCGAATACCTTAAAAGTTATCTTCTAATTATTTTACTAGCGGAGATCATGGCTTGGTTATAGAGTCTTTTATTCCCGTTCCCTCACAAAAGAACTGCTATTACTTTAACCGTTATTACTTGACCGTAAATAGCAGGGTGGTTTGAACATTTGATCACCAAAACCTTGTTTAATTATCAAGTTTTGAGTAAAATCATAAAAATATGGCCTGGTTAGAGGCAAAAAATGTATGCTCGTATTTCGATTGGAAATCCAGATTACTTTTAATTGAATCGTCAGTTTGAAGAAGGGAATAATTCCAAAAATCAAGTTTTGAGAAAATCAAAAAAAAAAGTAATGGAATTTTCATTGTATGGATGGACATCGATTTCACAACTTCAAGGAGCGATATCTCCCTATAGGGGTTAGTTATTTACCCCTCTTTTCACCCATGTGTTGGGCAAATCTTGGAGATTGTTTTGAGCACAAAAAGTCAATTTGTCATTTTTTGGACTTATTCCTTTCTTCAAAATGACGATTCAATTGATACCGTTTCACTCAGATGACAATCAATAAATAATTCATACCTCATAATCAAAAAATAAAACTAAAACATCGCTCCCACCTAGCCAAAACCACCAATCTAATTTTTCGAGAGTTGACATTCTCTTTAGCTTTTTGCATAATAATCCATGATGTATATTTTCATTGACGATTTTTCGTGCGACTAAAGGGATTTTTATTTTCTGGTTCGAAAAAAAAATAATGATCGTGGAAAATCATTAAAATTAAAATTACCAGTAGTGATTATGAAGCGAGTGTTTCTTTTCTGATCGCCAAACGTTGATGCGTGTTTGATGAAAAACGCCTGATTTTTGAAAACGGAAAATAAAAATTTCAATCTGTTTATGAGTTTTTTCTCCATAATTATCAATTTCAACCCCTTGTAAATGGTCAACGATAACTGTTGGAAACAACAGTTGAATCAATCCTCATAAATATCCAATAGCAGAGTATTTTATGATAAAGTCACACATGATTGATCTGAAATTTAAAAAGCTTTTAAAATTATTTGTATACTCAATAGTTGACATTGAACAATATAATCATTATAAGATTCCTACCTTGAGATTACTCGTATTTTATTAATTATTCATCTAAACTTCTTTTCCCATTCGTAACCCACTTCTATTACTTTTAAACTAATCCAATTTATTGCCAGATTTGCAAAGAAAGTCATTTCCCTGAAAAATCGGCTGACGCTCGTGGATTCCTCTCCCTGTATTGTTTACCTAAGATGCTCTTCACTTGAATTTATCATCATTAGGTGCTCAGCTTTTACGTTGTTGGCACATTCCAACAATGCTTAACACAATTTAGCCTCAACCGATGACGGAAAGAACTAGTCAAAAAGTTGTAACAACAAACTGGGCAATTTTTACGGTTTTTGTGGGTCGGTTACTTAAATTAGGAAGATGGAACCTAGCCTCTTCAGACCCGAGGTATAAAAAAATTCTTTCAACTCAAATTGTTTTCTTAAAATAGTATTAAAATGCTTCACAAAATTCATAAAAATCTTCAATTCAAGAAAATGTTTTTTAGGGGGCTTACAATTTAAGGTCCACCCTGGTGGACCTCAGTTCTAAACGTAGTAAAACATGACACAATTCCTATGGTATAAAATTGTTACTTTCTATAATTATAATTTAAATAAATGAATTATTTATAATTTTTTTGTCATAGTAGGTTATTTGAAGGTTGTAACTTAATTTCCTTTTTAAAATAAATAATTTTTTAGAAAATTTAATTTTTTAAAAATTCAAAAATTCATTTTTAGGGGCATAGAAAACTTTTTGTGCATGTTTTTAACATTTTTATGCAATAATCGAAGTAAATGTACATTTATACTGTAGAAAATAGTATTCATTTTGAGTTTTAAAGAGTTTATTTTAAAAAATTTTGAAAAATTTAAAAAATTTTGAAAAAAAAAATTTTAAAATTTATTTTTTCTATATGAAATTCAAAATTTTAAATGACAAATATAATAATTAGCATTTAAATTATAAAATAAGTTTTTTAAATTCTCAAAATAGTTTATTTACCCGTTTTTTATTAGTTTTTACTCCTACACTATTACCATCGTTAAGAACCGAGTTCCACCCTGGTGGACCTCTCTATATCTTGCTCTCCAAAACTCAAAATTTGTTGGATTTCTTTACAAACTGTTTTGTTCTACTTGAAAGGATACTAATTAATAAAACTAGTCAAATTAAGTCTCATAAATAAATTAATTTAGGTTTAAATTAATTAATATTCCCAAGTTTTAGATAGGACGCCATTTTTTCCAAAATCCTCTTTTAAATATGTGCTGTGAGCAAAATTTTGTTTTAAAGCGCCATCTCTCGATTGAAATAGGAAGTAAAAACAACAAATTATATATATTTCAGCTTTTAGCTGATAATTTTTAATAAAAAGTTTGTTTTTGAGGGGGTAAGCGAAGGTCCACCACGGTGGAACTGGGGCGTGAAGAGGCTAGGATTGTTTTTCTTCGGTATTTTTTAGAATAATCAAGGTATCTCTCCATTGGAGATCTTTCGTAATTTTTTTTCTGTAGAACGAAAAATAAAAATCAAGAAATAATGCTCCCATATAATCATTAAAATAACGATCGCCAGTAATGATTACGGCGCAAGTTTTTCTTTCCTGATCGTCAAACGTTGATCCCTATGTGATGAAAAACGCTGTCTGATTTTTAAAAATGGCAAATAAAAATTTCGATCTGATTTCGAATTTTTTCTCCGCACCAGTAATTATCTATTTCAAAACCTGATTTTTTCCAAACCGATGTTTCTAGTTTTTATATTTATTCATTCAAAATTATTAATACTTTTTCCTTTCACTCCGTGACTAACTGATTACAATGTACTAAAAAAAATAAGTATTAAATTTTAAATTTAACAACTTAATTTCAACAATCACCACTTTTTTTTAGAAAAGTTTATAAATTGATATGTTCAATTCATGATCTACATTCTATCTTTTCCAGCCGTCTTTCAAATTCTTGTACCCTTCCAACTCGATTGGTAGGATTTTATGTTAAAACGCCTTAACCCTTTCAATACGGCAAAAAAATCAGTTTAGTGCGCCTTAATACCGGGAAATGTTATTTCTCCTCCAAAGTAATTATTACTATGAAATAACGTTTTTGTATGAAAGTCTGAAGGTTTAAGAGACGCATAAACGATCCCATAACGACGCATCAACAAAAACAACGATATTACAAGCTTTATTGATGGGACAGCATATATGGATGGACAGCATATTTTTGTTGATTGCAAACTCACACCTATTACTAGACCACCAATAGTCGTTGGATCTGTAATTTGAAGAAATTATAGGTGCAAAAATGCAAGAACTGAGTGTTCGATTCAAATGAATTAATTGGTGAAAGTTTCACTTTAACATTATAGTGGTGACTGTAGTATATTAAAACAGAAATGAAAATTTTGGCATAAGAGTCAACACAATCGAACAATATGGGCGATTTTCGCTTGTTTTAATCATTTTGGGAACTGAGATTAGATAATAATCATTGGATCACCACACAAATCATAACACGTTTGGCAGCGCAACTTTGCGTTATTTTCTGTTCCGAGATGATTTTAAGTAACTGGGACATATGTTGTCCCAGCCTTAATTTCAAAAATTTTCCAGCCTAGGACAGCATATTTTCCGTCCGGTGCAAAAAGGATAAATATCACTGTTCAACAAATTTGACCTTCAAAATTTTTTCCTTGATGAAAATAGTCATTTCTTATAGATTTTGGGTCGCTAAATACGAAAATCACCATTAAAATTTTCAATTGACTCAGGATTTTCGGGGAACAGCCCCTCCCCCTTTTTACGTTTTTCGACGACTTTATAACTTTAAACTCGATTTTCATGGTCAAAAACAATTGTTTTAGTCTTCACCCCCCAGTTAACAAGAATTGTTCAAATTAATAAAATATGATAAATTTATAACAAATGAATAGGTTAAGGGCCTACCCGCATCGCATATCGATTGAGGTTTCATACGGACATAATAGACCAGGGGTGGCCAACCCAAATGTTGTAAAGGGCCACTTTGGAAAACCACAATACTCTCGCGGGCCGCATATAAAATTTTAGGATATTAGGTGCACAGAATGACAGTGAAGTTATTTGAATAAATTAGGAATATAAATTGGGGTGTTTCTTAGATCCTTTGCTTAGTTTGACAGATTCCTAAATAAAATATTCATTTAAATTTACCTTAAGCAGCAACCCCAAGAATACCTTCTGTAGTATATCCATAGGAACTAAACAGGTGCCGTAAAAAAACACTTGGAATCACTCAAAACTACGAGGAGCCTGTGGCGCTTATAGAAATTTATTTCGGGAGGACCCAAATTTTCTCTAAAAATTGCAGCAAGATTTTTGCATCGGGATAAAGTACACCCAAATCTTCCTCTCATGCCCCATGCATATTTAATTGGTTCAATGCATAAATTAAAATATATTTTTAGTTAGGATTTGCACCTGACTGAACTAATATCCTAAAAAGGTTGTGAACAATAGAGTTCCTAGTTCTAAAGGGGGATCTGGGGGTCCTCCCCCAGAAAAATTTTTGGAAATACGACTCTAATTAACAGACTTAAACGTGTTTTGGTACACTTTGTCCAAATTTGGGGGCCTTAACTTACCCTAAAACTTTAACTTTTGACTAAAAAAATTCTTGCAGACCACAAAATTATTTCAAAACGGGCCGCATGCGGGCCGTGGGTTGGCAAAGCCTGATCTTAGAGGTATTTGGGGGGTCGGGGGTTCTCCCCCGAAAAAATTTTAAATTTTAGTGTGCTAAAAAGTGTTTTGAAGCTACTTTTTGGAGAGTTTTCAGAGATCTTCGCGGGTCGCACAAAATGACCCGGAGGACCGCATGCGGCCCGCGGGCTGGCCATGCCTGTAATAGACGGACAAGATCATGCTGAACATTTAAAATCAAACGTATTCAATCGAGTAGCATGATCTCGACCAAGAAATTTCGAGCGATGTATGGAGTAATCCGTATAAGATTATGTTAAGTAATTACACCATGACGAACACACCAAAAATTATTAATTAGTTAGAGTAAATTTCCGCTCTTAACTGATATACTTAACAGCAACGTTTCCTGAACCCAGTACTTCACTACGTGGAAGGAGAAAGTGGGTAAACACAACGCCTGATGGGTTGCTAGGAGGATTTTTGGTACGCAAATCGTGATAAAAAGACACGATATATATGTTACGGGAAATGTGATAAATCGATCATTATTAATAATGCCCGAAGTGAAGGAGGGCAATGTGATAAATTCAATAGCATTTATTAATGAAATTTATCACTTTGCCCCCTCCACTCTGGGCATTATAAATATTGCCCAATTAATCACTTTGCCCGTAACCTATACATGGATTTAACGAAATAATTGTATTTTAAAAAATTGACGTTCTTCGTTTTACTCGAAATTCAGAGACCGCGATGGGAACTACTTTGTTAGTGAAGTCGTAGGGTCAATAACGCTGTTGCCTAATATAGCAGTTTACATGTATCCTTCCATCGAGATGGAGGACTTATAGAAATAAGGTGAAAATACAGGTGAATAAAAGTTCCACAAGTGAAAAATTTATATATCTTTACATTTAAAAAAGAAAGTGGTGATAATGTTTAAATTACTGCTTAGCCAACGATAGTAAAAGGGTCAAATTGAATATCTCTACTGAAGAAGCTACTTTATACAGAATTTCTCCATTGAATTTGAAGGAATTTAAGCACACAGTGCGACGCTACGACTAGAAATTACCTAAGAAAATTGCCTTTAGAAAGCACAAACTGGATGACCCAAGATAAACAAGCGAATAAGTTATGAGGAGCGGTAAAGCCTCCTTTCGTGTATTTGAGAAACTAAGCAGATGCCTCTGCGTGCAAAATTAAGTTTTGTGGAAGATATGAAAAGCAGCGTGGCTTTTTCTCTTGCTGGGAATTTTTGAGAGCTAGTTTCAAAAGTCTTTTAAAATTAAATAATCCAGTAGGTCGTACAAGAATAAATTTTTATCCTGGTATGCTTAGTTTCTGCCCTGGTGACTTATTATCGCTACAGTAAGAAACACGGTTAAGTAGAATTAAATACTTAGGCGAGTTAAGGAAGTACCATGGGCAGTACCGACAAAACGAGGTTACATGCAGATGGATAGACATTATTGACTGCTTTTTCGGTTGTGGTTATCAATAGTGTTTGATATATATTGATGGACTGATAAAAAAAGATAAACTGTTGACACAAAATAGACAGCCGAGCTTCGGAGGAAATCTAACTGATTTAAAATAAAATTTGCTCAGGATTCCATGTCCTACATGTAGTGAATATGATTCCAATGAAAATATTTGTTCAGTTGTGTAAAAGTTAGTTCACTTGATGCCCCACTAATAATCACTCTACATTCAATATCATCCAACTTCGCAGGTATTTTAGACACGACTAAAGAAAACAAGAAAAAAACTACATATCCTACTTTCTCAATTTTATTGAACAGCACTCGAGTTATCTGTGATTGAATGCTAAAATAATCTGATAAAAACCCTGAGAGATGGACTGAGCGACTCTTCGGAGTAGGCAAATGTCTTCAAACCATCGAATTGGAAGTATATTTTCATGCCAATAGATCCATGCCACCTTAATCATAAAAATAAATCAATATTAAAGGGTTTGTCTTTTTCAAACTGTGAAGGAAATGTGAGCCAGTGCTCTTATTTCCGACGATTTCATTGGATGCCGTGAACCGACATTTGATTTTTATGTAATAGTTAGATAGGTTTTTATAAATCACCAGTCCAAACTAATGTAAAATAATGGTTTCTGGTAATACATTCATGCAACAAAAGGTCTCGAAGATGTTTAATTTCAAAAATGCTTCTAATTGTTTTTAAAAGAAATATTAATCATCAACTTTTGCTCATAAAGAAAAGGACAAAATCTGTGAAATTTCATTAATATTAACGAGGAAAGAAAACACTTCATAATTATTACTTAGAGTGCACATTAATCACCTTGCTTTTTAATGAAAGAAAGCTTCTCAATTATAAAAAAAACTATCGTTGATTTTATTTTTCTCCCATTTAGAAACATAAACAAAACTTTTGAAGCATCTATAAAAATCAAAGTTCACAGCGCAACATTAAGGAGAAACTCAAATAAATAAAGCCCAAGAAACAAGGGCTGAAACAACTTTCAAAAACTTACAATAGTTTAATGAAATTCTGCTCTAGATTCTAATTAAATTGAGCGAAAAGGGGTCCTAAGAGCGAAAAAAAGAGTACGGAAAGAGAGTGATTACCTTACCGAAGAAGAGAATTTAAGAACAATTTAGTAAGGAATATAAAACCTTCAAAGAAAGGTTGAGAGAGAAAATAAAAAGTACCTTCGTTAAGAAAAAATTGGTTTTAAGTTTTACTTTTTTACCTGTCTTTATAATCATTCTCTTGTTGCCAGTTCTTTTTTGTAATTTATATAAAGTGATTTATATGGTATCAGGTTTTTAGAGAGATTTAAGTTGATTATAAATTTAGTTTTTTTTCTGTGTAGTAAAGGTTTTTGACATGAAAATATTTTTTAATATTTCTGCTTACATTGTTTAAGATTATGTGTGTTTAATTCTTATTATCTGTGTAAGAAGGTCTTAGTAGTTTGCTTTGTGATAAAATTCTGATCAACAGGGGGATATTCTGATTTAAGATTATTTTTTTAGTTCATCCGCGTTATCCAATTTTTCAGGTTAGGTAAAATTTAAAAGGTAAATGTGAGTCTTAATTCAATTAACCCTTACTATGCCTGATTAGTAGTTGTCGTGGTTTGGCAACGCTAGGTGACTATGTAAAAAGCTTACGTCACTGGCGCTATAAATCTATACTCCACTCTCATCAGGGCTCACTCTCTCCCTCCGCTAATTAAATTGTGTTGTTCAGATTTTACCTAACTTTTCAAATGTTTTAAGTCTGTTAATAAATATATTTTATACTAAATAATCGTCAAGTTACTTTCGAGTAATGACATCCCTGCGTACAGTGACAGTAGTTGTAAATAAGAGTGTTTAACGTATCCTTAAAATTTCAGACATATTTGAAAGAAAAAGGTTAATGGGTAAAGACTGCTGTTTAGGAATGAAATAAATGGGATTTCTTTAGAAACCAAAAGGAAGAAAAATTTTTATGTTATTGGGGATGTATTGTCCTAAAATTATTTGTAACTAAAAATGTAATTTCTAACTTTTAAAACAAAAAACAAGGACTTTTCTTTGAAGTTTTAAAGTCTAATACTATTTATTATTATTTTAGCTTTGTTTTTGTTTTATTTTAGTGTTTTTCTTGTAAAATTTTAATTACTCATTCCTGTAAGCCCCGTGCTATACATTGTGGTTCACGGGGAGCTTTTTGTCTGTTTAAATAAAAAAAATACTATTGTAAGTATTCGTCTTTTTCGCTTTCTGAAAAAAAAATAAGAAATCTTATGTGGGTAATCTTCGTGGGTAAAAAACTACTGGCTAAAAGGGGCATAGTCCGAACCACACGATCTTTTTCAGTAGACTATTATGGCTGCAAAGCATATTTTTAAAATCGAAAAACATGTTCCGACTGGTCACTTTTTAACAATTTTAAATCAGGCTTTCAACGTCCCTACGTGTGGGATTAAACTGTTAGATTATCCTACATCTTAGATTAAAGTGAAATTGGTTTTAATTAGTGATGTGCAAGTTAGTATGGGTATCAATACTTCAGTACTCGATACCTAAAAGTTTGGATACTTAATTTTTAAATTCTTTAAAAATTGTCCAAAGAAATTACCTATCTCAATTATATCTGCCGTTGATTTAACGCAGCCTGTTCTCCCTTATCAGCTACAAAACTATTTTTTCGCATTGAGTCACGACTTATGTCCCTCTTCCCCCAAAGTATCAACTCTTAGGTTGTATCGCCAGGTATATCGCTCATATGGCATCGATACTTTTTTCAATACAGTGTCTATCGAACTTTCTAACAATACTTTTTTCGATACCAGTACTTTTAGTATCCAAAAACCTTCGAACTTCTGCTTTTGCGGCGGTGACTCAGGGCGGCGGTATGTGGTTAAATTTTATCCTTGGGTTTTCTGTAGGGTTACTTGGGGTAAGTGGGTCACTGGGGTAAGTGGGTCACCCCCCTAAAACTATAATATGTACAGGAAATTTCACACTTACTCGCATTGATTATGTTACAGCTTGTCACACCGATGAGTTTTGCATATATTTGAGATATGTTTAATTTATTTTTAAAATTATAGAAATAATTTAAAATAGATTCCCAGAATGGATTTTTTGGTGAGTTGAAGATGTATTTTTCAAAGAAGTATTTCCAGGTAAGTTTTCATTGCATTTTAATGTTTATTGAATTGTTTTGCAGAGTTTGACCTAAATTACATACGGCAATTTGAAATTTTTCAAAATTTTTAATTTTGAAGTGTTTAACAGGGGGGGTCCCACTTACCCCATAGTTTTAGCATGGTTGGGGTAAGTGGGACCCCTCAGTGTGGGGTAAGTGGGACCCTTTATTATGATATAAGTGGTTCTAGATGGTTCCATATGATATAGGAACTACTACTGAAGACATGGGTGGATTTTAGGGGGGTCATAGGGACAATTTCCCCCAATATTTTCAGAAAATTTCGATTTATAGTAGCAAGTATCAAGACCTTTTACTCACCACTTCAAAATTTATTAAAATTTATAAATAGTTTGATCGACATTTTATATGAAATTTGCGTATTAATTTAAGTTATGGTGAGTAAAGTGAAATACCTCATCAATAGTGTTCATTCTCATTTAGTGTGTATGCTTTCTTTTTTTATCTTACAATGTGTATTAAAGTGTCAAAATAAATCTTAATCAACCTTATTATGTTTTTTCAACACTATTTTACATGCTAAAGTAAAACATATCCCTTTGGCCTTTCAAAACATTCTTTAAAATACTTATTTTGCTTTTCATTCTATTCTTACCTTGTCACATTGATTTTGATGTGAGTATATTTCTCACTCATGGACACAGTTACAATAAAATATTTTATATTGAAATGTACTGTACTTTATCAAGTAAGACCCACTTACTTCCCTTTAAGTTTTTCTTGCTTTAAATAAAAGTAAAGAGGGGGTGACCCACTTACCCCATCTCTTGGGGTAAGTGGGTCACCCATCTCATTTTTGATAAAAAGACCTGTTGAGAAAAATGTAAAGCTTTATTTTAGAAACTAATGATAAATATTTGTTTATCGATAGACTCTTTAACGAAATTAGTCAACAAGTACAAAATAAACCCTTTCAAATTTTTTCTATAAAGCTCCAAAAATGTACTAGGCCAAAAAGGGGTCCCACTTACCCCAAGTGAAACTATTTTTAAATTATCTCCATCATTAATTTTTAGTTATTTTATAGATTGTGCACAAGGGTGGTTCATGTGTATCCTTTGAGAGTTGTAGGTACTTTCAGTTCGCAAGTAACAGTAATTTTTAAATCATATTTGTACTTAATTTCAAAACAGTGTTAAAAAGTATTAGATTGTATCCATCCATCGAGATGGAGGATTGATAGAAAGGAATATCTCAATAGTTGGATAGCAAAGGTTAAAAGTGAAAAATATATATATCTTTACATTTTAAAAAGAATGTGGTGATAATGTTTAAATTCCTGCTTAGCCAACGATAGTAAAAGGGTCACGTGATTTTTTGGTTTAGAATTTTTATTTTATTTAAAATATAGGGGAAAGTCGCCCAATATGGGACACACTTTTTTGAATCGAATTTATTTTTTCCTGAAAAATGCAATAATAAAACTTTAAGAGGCCTTATACAACTTTTTCAATACTAATTCGGAATCCAGGTTGTTTTTTTATGAAAAAATTAATTAATTATACAAAGAATTTAATTAAAATTCAAATTAATTTAATTAATTTTAATTAAAATTTAAAAGTTGCCTAATATGCGATACGGGTCGCCTAATATGCGATACAAGGTGTTCCCAATATGAGATAGTCTCATTTTGGGAATAAGCATCAAAATGGGAATAAACTCCCCTCATAATATGCATAGTTTATTGTGCAAAATATACAAAGCAGCTACTTTTAAGCACAGAATGAATAAATAGAGTTACACTAATAGAGACACACTAAAAATTAAGCAAAAAAGGGATTTTTTCACAAAAAATAACAATAAATTGACTTTTACTAAAATTAATTAATTGTTTATAAAGCAAAGCTTGCAAAACAAATAATTGTTTTGAATATCTCCACAATCTTTATGGTGCCATAGAAAACATTTCTGGCAAATAGCCCATTTCTCCAGATGGGAGTCTTCAGACAACCGCAAAAAGCAGATAGGACATTCTGGATCTGTTAATTTGGAAGAATCTGTAAGCGAGTTTCTAGACGCAGATGCAGTAGGTAATTTTGCTAAGGTTATTGACTGAGAATAGGTTCCTGATTGAATAGGTGATTTTATAAATATCCCTGAAGTTTCCAGCCGACTCATTTTCTTCATTGAATGGGTGAGGAATTTTCTTTCTTACTGCCAACTGGTAGGCAATACGTTTTATGTCGGTAATTCTTAATCCAAAATAATGGTCGGACATATTTATGCAATATTTGGCAAGTTCATCTTCCAACTCCTTTGAAAAGACCGGCTATCTTCCAAGTTTAGATTTTACAAGATCTTCAATGGATCTTCCGTCCTTGATGTATCTTTCAAGGGTTCAAAAAAAAATTATAGAAGGAAAATATTCATTTAGGTCTTAAAATTACTATTAATACACTATTAGGCTTTCTGCATTTTTGATAGATTTTTAAACCAAACAAGGACGGATTTCATTGAAAGACGACTGGGACTGTTTTTAATTTGTTAGGAGAGTCGTTGTTTTACAATAAAATTACATACTTTCCTTCTGATCCTAATAAGACATTAATTCCTTACAGTAAAGAAATCAAGAATGGCTAAAAGGAATTTAAGGTAAATCTGAAAAATGAGTTCTCAATATGAGATATCCCATTTTAGGAACCTTAAGAGTATCCCATATTAGGATTTACCCCTTTTTTGACAAATCTGCCAAAAAATAATCATGGGCCGAAAAATTTAAAAAAAAGATGCATGAATATTAAAATTTGGATCAGTCTGAGAAGAAACAAACAAAAAATTTTAAAAAACAACTTCCCGTTTTTGCTGTACAGGTCCTCCAAAACTCCTCCTAAAAGTTTTCCATGTTCTTCAAAGTTATTTGACGCTCGTGAGAAGGGAGTTACGTCCTTACCTTCCTAATTTTACTTGTGGTTACAATTAATTAGTCTAAATAATTAAGAAATGCCATTCATGGATCGTGACACTTTCGGATTTTAAAGATAAGGGTGTGCGCCATATTAGGCACCTATCCCACATTGGGCGACTTTCCCCTACTGATTTTTTATGTATAGAGAGTGTCTAACTAAGGGTCATGACAGACCGGACTTCTTATAGCAGTCGCTCCAATAACTCACACTGTCAATGGGAGGAGCGATAAGGGGAGGAGAGGAGGGAACTCGAGGGACGATGTAGTAGATTATTCCTGCAGCGGAGGAAAACGGGTGTCATCTTTTATCATCAGGAGTTATCTACTATATCACCCCCTCGAGTCCACTCCGATCGCCCCTCCTCCTGGTACTATCTTAATCGTTTTTTAATGGTGATGGATCGATGCCACGTCTTATGAACGCCAGGTATGACACAAGCCTAAGGTCAGAGGGAGTAAATGTTTCTTTTCTTTCAATCAATTGCCACTCAGTTTCTCAGAGTGTTAAAAAGTATTCGATACCTGAAAATACTCAATACCTAAAAGTATCGATTTTTCCCAACACTAGTTTTAATAAAGAGTTAAGGATCAGTAAAGTGGAAAATAAGGCCCTGAATCAGCTAATTAAAGTAAAAGTAATTTCTCGGAAAACTCAAAGGGGGATTAAATTATTCATCGAAACGAAAGGGGTATTAATAGCATTGGATAATTGATCCCGCTTTAATTGCTGCAAAATAATCAAGTTTTCTCAATATTTGGATTGCTCAACATAAAATATTTGCTCTAATATTACCCTGTTATAGCATGCATGCATAAGGTAATTTTAAGATATCCTTGAAAACTGAGATTGCTTATTCAATATCTAACTGGCATGCTTTAGGTAATTTAAGGGGAAGTTCCATTGAAAGAGATTGTTTACTGAAATTAGCTTATTTATTTTTCTTATTATTTGTTATCAAGTTGTTTTATCCGCTGTTTAATGTTTAATGCCATTATATTTCATGGAGAAAGGGTGAGGTCACAACACATGAATACTGTTAAGAACAAGTCAGGTAAAGCCCGTCCATTCTTACAAACATTTAGTTACAGTAGAGCCCCGATTATCCGCGGAATTGGGTGGCAAGGGTACCGGGGATAGTGAAAATCGCGGATAACCCGAAAAAAGACTAAAAATGAGGTGAAAACACGAAAAAAATACTTCAGCATAAAAACTATGTTTTATTGTACAAAAAACATGATATGTAAAACTTTTAAAAAATGTACAGTACAGCAGAAACCTTTGCTCTACATCTAAAATCTCTCTAATCTCATCTAAAATTTGCTCTCATCATTAAAACCTTTTTTCTTGGCCCTCACGGATAATCCGCCCCGCGGATCATCCGCTAGCGGATAATCGGGGTTCTACTGTATTTACTTTATTGATGCGGGTGAAGCAAATTTTGCTTGTTTTTAATGTAAGATTGCCGGCTAGAATTGTGGATGTAGCAATTTTTTTCTGTCCTCTGTAATTGCTCTAAATTGTTATTAATTCTATAGTTTTTTAAATTAATGCGTTTTTATTTTGAAGAAAGTATAGTTCCCGAATTTGGTAACACATAAGAGCTCTATAGAAATACAAACAACACAAAAAATTCTGTTCTTAATCAAATTATTGAATAATTGAATGAGTTTAACAACTTTCGATGAATTTCAACTTATTAATTCGGTTCTATATAGAAAATGAAAATGACGGCTAGGACTGAATAGTATTTAACATTTTAAATTGTATCAAATATTCAGTTGTATACACTTGGGATAATATAAAAGGGCTTACAATCATCGATTTAACCAATATCTGTTTGAAATTTCCAAAAGAATACAGTAACAAAACCGAAAACTACATAATTTAATTAGTTTTGGGGAGTTTTAACACTTATTAAACCAAACTCTCAACTCCTCTGCCAAATCAAAATAATTTTGGTTTTCTTTCTGAGCCAATTAAGTGTAAACAGTTTAGAGATGAAAATAAACATCAAACCTCTTTTTTAATAGGAAATTTCGAAAACCAATTGAAACCGGTTTGTTTTATTTTTACTCAATGGTTAAATCACAACAATGGAGAACGTGTTTTTTTGCAAGTTCACTTTATCAGTAATACCGAGAAGGAAAGAAAAGCAATTGAAATTTACTTAACAGATACAAATTGAATTAATTAGTTGTGCGCTTGTTAGGAGGGTTCATGAATGACATACTGTTAAAACTGGGTTCATTAAACTGGGTTTTTTATTTAAAATAGAAGAAAGAGGATATGTTACCTTCATTCGAATTCCATTACAAATGATGCAATAGGAGAATAAGGCAGATTTCAATTAAATTAAGCAGGTGTATCTCTTTAGAGACATTGTAATTCTAAGAAATAAGTTTGCCAATTTATTTGGGGTATTTGTTTGGAACAAATTGCTAATTGAAAGGGTGTATGGGATAATCGATTAAACAGAAATGTCTTTGACCTCACTTATTAGCAATAGTTAAGGTGTGATTTTAAATATATAGTTAACAAGCTCACATCCCTTTGGACTGGCTTTTTTTGCATTTTTAGCTATTGTTAAATCAGCTTTTGTTGAATATGAATTGTGTTTAAATAATTGAAAAATCGTCATCCTTTTAGTGTCATGTTAATCAAAAATATATTTTCAGAACCTTAAAACCTTAAACCTACTCATTAAAAGCAAATTTTAGAGGAAAAGTAAAAATTTGTAAGTCAACAGTATATCTGTTACCGTTAAAGTATGAAATCCGTTATTTCATAGAATACCTAGTTATTCCATGGAATAACTGATCGTGTCCGTTAAAGTGTAAAACACTCTTGTATTTCATGGTTTAACTAGTTATTTCATAGAATAACGATCTGCAGCCCGTTAAAGTGTAAAATAATCGGTATCCGGTCAGAATCCCGACAAGCCTCTTGCCCGACAGCCGTAATCCCGACAGAGCCGAAATCCCGACACCCCGAAATCCCGACAACCCAAAATCCCGACAGGGTCGAAATCCCAACACCCCAAAATCTCGACACCCCGAAATCCCGACAGGTCGAAATCCCGACAAGCCATTTTCCCGACAGGTCGAAATCCCGACAAGCCACTTGCCCGACAGGTCAAAATCCTGACAATCAATTGCCCGGCATGTAAGTTGCCAGATAACTCATATTGGTCTCTAATTTTAAATAAGGGCATTCTATTTAAGTTTTATGTAGCTTGACCACAGGTCAAGATTGCTCTTTTTGGCTAAAAATCAGTGTAAAAATAATGATGAAGTTGCTAATTGATATTTTGTATTTCCTATATTTATATAGCATGTCTGTTTGGTTCGGGCTGACCATTGGTCAATCCAGTTAACTTTTTGGTACTGCTATGCTTTGGCAGTGAAGTAGGTCATGTGGGGGCTCAAACCAAATGCCTTGAGACGAGTAACATTTTGGTCTTGACCACTGGTCAATATATCTTGACCACTGGTCAATCCAGTTTTTCTCGCAATTATCAGCTTTTCTTACCTTCTCTTTCTGTCTCGCTGTTTTTTAGGGGGGGGGGTCCCTGACCTTGAGTTATTCTCATCGGACCGTTGGTAACTGTTGAATTTTTTGACTTTATATTTTAACCAAAACTGACAATATAATAGGACACCAAATTTTTAATTTGTGTTTAAGCAAAAAATGTTCCTATGACTATTGACCAGCTAATTATGCCGTTAGAAAGGCTCCCAGATAAATAATAGTTATTAAGTCGAAAAATTCAGAAGTTACCAATGGTTAAATGGGAGTAACGCAAGGACAGGGACCCCCCCCAAAAAAATAACAGCGAGACAGAAAGAGAAGGCTGGAAAAGCTGAAAACAGCGATAAAAACTGGATTGACCGCTGGTCAAGATATATTGACCAGTGGTCAAGACCAAAATGTTACTCGTCTCAAGGCATTTGGTTTGAGCCCCCACATGACCTACTTCACTGCCAAAGAATAGCAGTACCAAAAAGCTAACTGGATTGACCAATGGTCAGCCCGAACCAAAAATACATGCTATAAATATAGGAAATTCAAAATATCAATTAGCAACTTCAACATTATTTTACACTGATTTTTAGCCAAAAATAGCAACCTTGACCTGTGGTCAAGCAACATGAAACTTAAATAGAATGCCCTTATTTAAAATTAGAGATCTGTTATCTGGCAACTTACATACCGGGCAATTGATTGTCAGGATTTTGACCTATCCGGATTTCGACCCTGTAAGGATTTTGGGGTGTCGGGATTTCGACCCTGTTGGGATTTTGGGGTGTCGGGATTTAGGGGTAGAAGCTCTATATCATATATCTCGCACGACTAATACATTTACCTTCCACCCCCTACTGCATTTATGAACTATTCCATGCCACAGGGAATTAATTAATTATAATTCCAAGTGTAATTTTATTAATGTGAAAGGGGGTCCCAGATACAACACCGTTTTAATAAGCATAGAAATGTTTAATTATACTATTATTTACAAGATATTTACAAAGTTTAAGGTTTAAAATTAAGCATATCATGAGTCCATCCTTGCGGCGAAGAATGTTGCCGCGCTCTCGCTCGCTTCCAAAAGCAGAAGTTCCTTTCTCTGAGTTGAGATGTCTCTCCGAAGGGAAGAGGCACAGAGCGTCACTCAGCTTTACGTACGGAGCGGCACTGGTGGCGGAAGGTCTAACCTTCACACTCGGCCATCGACGCCGAGGTGTCCACACCGAGAGCAGAAAATTAGAATAAAATCAAACACGAAAACAAAAATACTGCAAAGAGAAACAAAATAAGCAAAATACACAAAAGGCAATACTTCAAGGCGTTAAAGAAAAAGAAAATTTAAAATAATTGAAGAGAATAAATGATTGATCAATTACTTATGTGATCAAAAGAACAAAAATAAAAAGTTTGTAAAACTTTCTTTTAAGAATATTTAAGCTTAAGTTAATCTTCAAAATTCTTAAACTTAAAGATAAAACTTCATCTCAAAAACTTCAAAATAATAACTCAATCATTAAAAAAACTTAAAATAATAACTTTCTCATTCAGAAATCTTAGACCTTAAAATAACTTCATCAAAATTAATGTAAGAAAAGAAAATTAAATGATAAATTGCTGAAAGGCAAAAATTATTAAGAGTTCAGTCAGTCATAGTTCAGGGATAGTCCAGAGTCTAAGTCAGGTCCAAAGGAAAGGAACAGTCCGGCATTATCTCGTCGTTTCTTCTTTCTCGTCTTCCAATTTTCCAACTGGGAAATCGGCAAAAGTTCTCCGTTCACTTGATACACACAGGAAAGTTCATTTTTTCTTACGTCGAGAGAGTAGCTTGCAACACTGGCATCGTCAATAGCTCTGGAAAGGCAAGGCCAAACATTGAAGAGATCGAATGAATCAGCGTTAGGAACTTTCGTTTCTTCCTTTTTAAAAGAGCAGCTGTTATCACATTCCGTAGTCGTAGGCAATCGCGGATCTTCGGGTGAAAATGCAGGTGCGGTTTGTTTTGATTTCGGGAGAGAAGAGTTCTGCATCAAAATGGATTTGCATTTGACGTCAACAGCGGAGGTTTGGTTTTCTTCGCAAAGGGTCTGGATGTTATCTTCAGAAGATTGGGCATTAACTATCTTTTTGGAGGTTTCATCAAGGAGTGTCACAATGTTGACGGAGTTCCTACTCAAAGCGTCAACGTGCTGCATCTGAGTTCCGGGACGGTGGATTACTTCATATTCGAAATCTTGGAGGAACAAAGCCCATCGTGCAATTTTTGGTGCAAGGTCCTTTTTTGACATGGTTTGGGCAAAGGCTGAACAATCAGTATAAATTTTAAATTTTACTCCCCGAAGGTAGTGCTGGAATTTCTTGACCGATTCAATAACAGCGAGAGTTTCCAGTTCAAAACTGCTGTACCTCTGTTCTTGAGGTGATGTTTTTTTGGACATATAGTATATAGGATGAAAGTGACCATCATCACACCGTTGTTGGAGGATTGACCCAAAACCTTTACTGCTGGCATCACAGTGTAATTCCAACTCTGATCCCTGTTTGTAGATATGGAGGACAGGTTCTTTTGAAAGTATTTCTTTTAAAGCTTGAAAGGCAGCTAGCTGAGGTTTTCCGAACTCGAATGGGACGTCATTTTTTAGTAAGTCACTTAAGGGACGGGCAATCAAAGAATACCCTTTAATGAATTTTCGAAAATAGCCTGTGAGACCAAGAAAGGATTGGACTTGTTTGGTCGTCTTTGGTATAGGGAAGAAATACACAGCTTTGGTTTTATCGGGCGATGGGGAAATCGTACCTTTTTCCACTATGTACCCAAGAAATTGAATTTTTCTGTGCAGGAATTGGCATTTTTTCATATTAAATTCCAATCCATATTGAGAGGCAACTTGAAAAACTTTTTCTAACTTAACAATATTTTCAGCTTCGGAATTGGAAGGGACAATAATATCGTCAAGGTAAATTATCACAGTACCGTCTTGAAGGAGGTCACGGAAGACAAGTTGGATATATCGTTGGAAGATAGATGGTGAATTACAGAGGCCAAAGGGGACCTTATTAAATTGATATTGGCCAGTTGGGGTAATGAAACTGGTATATTTTGCACTGTCTGGATGCATATCTACATGAAAGAAAGCGTTTTTTAGATCCAGCGTGGAGAAAACAGTCGAGTCCTGGAGTTGATCTAAAATATCTTCAATTAAGGGAAGAGGAAATCTGTCTTTGATTATTTTTGAATTTAATTTCCGATAGTCAATACAAATGCTGGTTGATTTGTCAGGTTTTTTGCATAAAACTATGGGAGCAGCAAAGTCTGAAGAACTTTCAGAAATTATGCCTGCGTCTAACCAGTTTCGGACCTGTCTATCAACTTCTTTTTTCTCAGAAATGGCTAACCGTCGTGGCCGTTGAGCAATCGGTTTTTCATCTGTTAAGATAATTTTCATCTGCAAGTCTGTGCTACGAGTTCCTAAAGGTTTGTAGTTCACTATCATATTTTCTAATTGGTTTTTTAAAGACGCATCAAGAATGTGGCCTGTATCAACGATAGTTTCATTCACAGCATTGGACATGCAAAACAAAAATGGAAAAAGATTGCCTTCATGTGAGTTATTTATTTCCTTCTTGAACGCGCAGCTGTCATCGCGATTATTATTCAAACCAGAAACATCGGCCGAAAGAGCAGGAGAAAGAGCACGTGCGTGGGAATTCGTTGAGGATTCGTCATCAGCTGCTGAAGTTTCGATTTCAATTTCCTGTTTTATTTTTGTTAGGTTGGAGACTATACTTATTGCGCTTGAGGAGAAGATATTATTTTTTTGGGAAACTATTAAACGTCCATCGGTATAGGAAAAGTTAACTTGATTCAAAACATTCATACCGATTATACAGTCAAAGTTCATTTGGGGTAGGACATAAATTCTTGTGGGAATGTCAATTCCATCAACAATAACGGTTGAACAAAAATATCCTAGGGGAGTGATTTGGATTCCTCCAACTCCTAGTAAAGAAATAGGGTGGTGGACCAACTCGGGAGCTTGAAGATTATCATAAATGTCCTTTCGTAGAAGTGTGACTTCAGACCCAGAGTCAAAAAGGGAGGTTATGTCCGTATTCAATATTTTTACTTTCTTAGAAATCCTATTTGCATCTGTATTAACGACAGTGGAATTTACAGAGGGATTCACAAAGGGTGCTTTACCATCCTTCGATCTGGAAGGGTTATAGGTATTTCGAGGTCTGGTCCTATTAGCATGGGGACAGTTAGCGTGAATATGGCCAAAACCTTTACAGCCATAGCATTGTTTACCTTGGCTCTTGTGAGGACATTGCGGGCTTTTGTGACCCTTTAAACCACATGAATAGCACACTGATTGCTCCAAAGAACGCTTTTCATCCACCTGAGAACCGTGGGGATATCTTCCGATTTGTTTTTGAAAGTTACCTCGAGAAGAATTAGAAGCTGTATAAAGTTTTTCAAAAGTCTTTAATTTTTCCTTAAATTCGTTTAGGGTTTTAGAGCCATAGAGAAGTAATTTGTTTCCTGATTCTGGGATGCCTTGAATAACATAATCAATCAAAGAGGAGTCATCGAGCGAACCTTTTTGGGCCAATTCCCTCATTGCCAAAAAGTATTCTTGTAATGTTTCGTTGGGCTTAAGTTTTCGAGAGTTCATTACGGTATGCAGTTGAAGGCTGTTGAGATTATCTTCAAATTCGTCTCTCAAATGTTTTTTCAGTGCTTCCCATGAATTAATTCCCCGTATTGAACGAATTAGAGTTAGGGCAGGGCCAGATAGACATTTTTTAACAAAAATCACTTGATGCATGGGGTTTTTGATATTATACAGGTTAAAAGTATCTTCAATGTCGGAAATGAAGGTTTCTACTTTATAGTCATTTTTAGAGGAGAAAGGCTTTACTAAGTCGACTATGTCTTTCATATTAAAAGTTGGGGCAGAGAAGCCATAACAATCCTGACTAAATGGGTTTTGAGTGACAGTGACTGGGTTATCCTGACTAAATGAGTCAAATGGATTTTGGGTGACATTGACTGGGTTATCCTGACTTTTTTCAGAATCATTAATCACCAAGGAAGTCTTTACAGGTAAATCCTCTACATCACTATCTTCCGACTCATCCGATTTTAGAAGTGAAAAATCACTTAAGGCCTTGAAAATTATGTCACAGCATGTAATAGGCTCAGGGGAAAATTCAATTTTGAGCAAATTGCATACAGTAATTAGATCTTGAATTGAAAACTCTTTAAGAACATCTTTTTTTCTATCGTTCCCGTTAGTATCAGAAAAACCCTTAAAAGTTCTCAACCTGGACCGATTTTGCCGATCACCATCATTATTGAATATTAATTTATGCAAAATTCTAATTTGACTTTTAGAAGCAGCGGCGATGGATTTCCGTATACATGGGATATCATTCAAAGAAGAAGCCATTATTTTTTTTTCAAAACTTCAATTGTAATTAGAAAAAGCAAGCATCAAAGCAAAATTAAATCAAGCATCATCAAATTAATCAAGCATCAAGCATCAAATGAAATTTCAAAGGTTGTTGTACTCATCTGTTTGAAGAGGAATGAACTGCAGATCAATCATCAAAGTCTTGTATCAACAAGCATCAAAAGCAAAACCACTTCAAAACAGTCTCCACAAGTTCCAATGAAATAACAGTCATCAAATGAATTCAGCAACGCAAATAAGAATGTTTGTAAAGCTTCATCAAATTTTTTTTTTTGTGGCGTCGTTGGCGCTAGGGGTATCGTCAGTCTTACTTTCGGTTCGAATTCACAACCGGACGAACGCCCATGTGAAAGGGGGTCCCAGATACAACACCGTTTTAATAAGCATAGAAATGTTTAATTATACTATTATTTACAAGATATTTACAAAGTTTAAGGTTTAAAATTAAGCATATCATGAGTCCATCCTTGCGGCGAAGAATGTTGCCGCGCTCTCGCTCGCTTCCAAAAGCAGAAGTTCCTTTCTCTGAGTTGAGATGTCTCTCCGAAGGGAAGAGGCACAGAGCGTCACTCAGCTTTACGTACGGAGCGGCACTGGTGGCGGAAGGTCTAACCTTCACATTAATCCTTGTTGTAAAAAATTATTTTATGGTACGTTTCCATAAATACCATTTATACGCTGCATAAATTGGATAAATTCCTTCTTTTTCATTTTAATTGTCTATACTATATCATTAGTTTAATTTCATTTTAGATAAATTGTTTATTTTACACTTTAACTGTCTATCATTAGTTAATTTATAGAATACCTAGTTATTTCATAGAATAACTAGTTAAAGTGTCAAACTAATAACATATTACACACTTTAACGGACACGATCAGTTATTTCATGGAATAACTAGGTATTCTATGAAATAACTGCATTATATACTTTAACGGTAACATATCTATTAATAAGCATAAAATTATTCTTTTTATGCCCTATCCTTGAAAAGTTAGATTGGCAGTTTTTGCGAGGTGTAAAAAGTATGTTTTGGCACTGTTTGAGTTTTATTTTAGATCAAAATATATTTTCCTTACAAATCAATCATTATTACTAAAAACAGCTATTACATATATTATTACTATTTATCATATTTCTCGAAAGTAATCATGTGATCTTTTATCAAAAACAATAAATTTCAAAATCCGATCACGGGTTTCTTGTATGAAACCAGACCCGAGTTTTACTCAAATTAATCAAATTTAAGTCACGTTTTGGAGATCAAGTGTGATCATTAAAACCAAACCCAGCACAAAACTTTAAAATATAATTTCGAAAACAAACATTGAAACAATGTGTGACTAGATCATTATAAAAAATATTTAATATAAAGTGATGATATAAGCTCTTCTGCACATCTCCTATTTTTTTTCCACAAACAGCTATATCCTTTAGAAAACAAATTATCTCTTCCAGAAAATTCAGAAAATGCGTTTTCTCACCCAACAATAATAGGGATTAATTAGCGACAAAAAATCCTTTAACTATTAATGCATAGTTACATCTGCGTCTGAAAATACTATATAGGAAAAATATCACAAACAGGAAGAAGAAGACGAAGCGACTAACAAATAGTCGGTAAAAGTATCATAATGATTTGCAACTTGTAACTATATAGGAATTATTTTAGTCTCGTAAAGAACGTGTTTTTATACAAACGAAATGGCTGACCCAGCGATTGTTGAAAGAGATAGTTAATTTAACTAGCTTAGTGAGATGCGCTCTTAAGGAATTTTCCATGTGGTGCCTTTGTAAAACATAATTCCAATTATAAGGGGTGTCTACCAAGGGGAGAGCTGAAATATTACTGTAATTAGGATTGTAATTAGTATTTATGTAAGAGTCTCAGAGAATTGTTCTTAACTAATCCAGTATTTGTCTCTCAAAAGTACAAATCTTAAGGTGAATTTGATCTTAAGGCATTTGATTAGACAAACATTTTAGCCAACAACCTTTTTAAAGTTTTGAGATACATTTAGTCTCTTAGAAAACTGTTTCCCAGTTTCTGAGAAGTCTAAGAGATTTCATCTTGAAATTAAGTTAAATAGAGAACCCTTAATTGATTACTTGAACAGTAATGTTATTTGTGGAGAAGTTTTGTCTAAAAGAACATATAAAGGAAGGAATCACTTTTTGAAACTTTCACGTAACTAATATAATGCGGGTTTTACAGCAGGTAATGGAACATACTAAATGATATTTCGGGAAGAAGCCCCTAAATAGGATTAAAATTAATTCAGTAGTTAACTAGTTAGGAGATGTAATTATAAAGAATGATTTTATGAAAGCTCAGGGGCCAGTCATAAATCGTGTTACAAATGTTCAGGTATTTTATTTCCCTTCATGTCCCAAGTTGTCCTTCCAGTAAACATTTCACTCTATTTAAAATGCCGAAATTTTTACAATTTAAATTTCATTTATTAATTTTTTGGGACTTGAGTACGCTCTAACTGCTAAATTTAACCAGAAAGATCAAGAAATGACTAGTTAGACCCTTTCAGTCCTGCCGCTCCGAATTAATCTTCCAGTATTAAATCCTAATCTTCCAGTAGCATTTTAACATGAGTAAACGAACTGGGTTCAATTCTGTTAACGTTCCCCCTAAATATCGACATGCTTTTTTGAACGCCACTTATTAAAATTATCACGTAGGATTATCATCTTAGCTTCTAAGGATATATTTAGTGCCATGTAACAAAATACTCAATGAGGAAGTTGCATGATTTTTTTAAATTTTTTTAATCGATTCCTCTTGCAAAAATAAGCAACTACCCAAAATTTGAGGCCGATCGAGAAATTTTTTGATTGCCAAAAAAATTAACAAAAATCCCCTTTTTAAAAGCGCGCGAAAACGCCAAGAGTTTGGATGTGACGTCATCTTATACTAAACATTGTTGTAAAGCAATGGAGTTGATGGTATTATTGTTGACGTCATCTTATAGTTTAAACAATAAACGTTTTCAGTCACGTGTTTTTTTCTCGACTTTTAAATTAAAATATTTAATTACCTGTACATTTTTTTGAAAAACTGACTAGATATTTCATTTTCCCATACAAAAAAACCATACGGAACACTTGTTAGTTTTTGAAAATCTGACACATGCAACTTCCTTATTGAAATGATAATGGTACTACTCTGTATGCGAGATCTACTCACCCCTGTTGTCGTTGGCTTTGAGTAGTAGGTCGTCGTTGCGGATCCAAGAGTCGACGGAGACGAATTCCCTGACGAAGACGGGCACTTGGCACCTTAGCACTGCTGTGTTCCCTAAGTAGGCAGAGTCGTCCGCCAACACTTGAGGGCTGAAGCGCTGGCTCACCACTGCAACAGAGAAATAAGATTTAATGGATATTGTACAGAGTGTTTCAGATAAAAATGGTTATACTCTATTAATTTAGAATTGGAGCTTGAGAAAAAGTGCTTTCCCCCACGCTAGAAGCGTAACCATAGTTACGCTCTTCGAGCAACCAATAGTAAGCCTTCTTCGTCACTTTGACGAGAATAGTTGCTATGGTTACCGATCGGTGGTGGGGGAATGAAATATTTTCAAGCGCCAGTTAAATATGAACAGAGAAGATACTACAGAAAGTATAGGGCACACCTAGGTGACTCAGGATCACATAGGAAGGGGGTCCACCACCTGAAGTTTTACGGCCGTATTCACCGGTAACTTAACGGCGGTTAGCCGGGAATCAAACCTCAGATTAGTGTGAAATTAGTTTTCCTTTTTCAACGGCCAATAAGAAGCTTGACTGTCGTTTAACAGCCGGTCAAGTTACTGGGGAATACGGCCGTTAATAAAGCAGTTGCATTATTCTCTACGTTACGACGTCGTTTTTATTGAAGAGTTTCTTAAACTGAAGGTAAACCGCTATTAATGACTAAACGTATTTTAAAAAATAACCAATCTTGTGTTCTATTTTTTATAAAAAGCAAATTATAGATACACATCACTCAGTTTTTTACACATTTTTTTATAAAAGTTTTTTCGCAAAAAATTGTCAAAAATTTTTTTTTTAAACTGCGAAATTGTCAAATATTATCTTTTTACAAAACTCTGTCAACTCAACAATAAGATTTCACTCTAAATAATTACATAATTTTTAATTTTTTAAACTATTCTTGGAAAAAGTTTTGTTTGTACCGAAGGTTTAGAAAGGAAAACTCTGCGTGGGGTCTGAACGTTCCCGTGTAACAGAGGTGCGCGGGTCCTCCCGGGTTAATCGTATTTATTGCAAAGCTTTCAAAAACAACAGCTGCCAGCCGTTCAAGAAACCTGAGATCGGTGTTAAATTACCAGAAAAAACTAGTGAAAAATAAAGAAATGAGAATGAACACGTGATAAGAATATTCCCTGCTTAACTCTTTTGTGGGTCTTCAACTAAATGGATGTTCAGTTAAGTATCGCAAAGTTCCGAAAAACCCAATAAAAGTTTTCAACAAATAACTGCACTTAGCATGCGGGACATGTCCCAACCAAATTGGTTTAGGCGGGGGCTTGTTTCTTCGTCATGTTTGAACTTGTTTCAGAAATCTTTTCCTGGTTTAGTGGAGATCTTATACGGAATTTGAAAAAAAAATCCTCTTTGGTTACATTGATTTATAAAATTTAAATAAGAAAATAATTTTAAATATTTTAGAAGAGCAGATA
Organism: Tetragnatha versicolor; assembly: GCA_024610705.1. Lineage (NCBI taxonomy): Eukaryota > Metazoa > Arthropoda > Arachnida > Araneae > Tetragnathidae > Tetragnatha > Tetragnatha versicolor. Next base: position 5,317,404 of record JANDEH010000024.1, on the reverse strand, counting down.
AGAACCAAAACAAAGAGTCCATGGCCCGTAGGTGATAATGGAAATTCTAAAAGTATGGGGTATGGAGGTACAATACTGGAAAAAAAAATCGACTCAGACCCTATATCTCCGGAACGGCTTGTGATATAAAGACAAATAAGGTATCATTTTTCATGACTTGAAGTAATCTATATACAGAAAATTTTTCAAGTTCTTAGGGGGTCGTCTTCATATTAAACGAAGTACCAACTTTCGTTTTTCCTATGGGCGACATCAAAGATTAATCCAGATTCTGAAAGAGCACCTTCTAAAACCCCCCAAAACCAGTTTTCATGTCATTTGGTCCCCAAATGAAGCCAGAAGTGGGGGTTGAAGTTCGTTGAATTTACGTTGAAATCTCGTTTTTCATAGATTTTGATCCTTACAACCATTAACCCCACGCACACTGTAGGAAATTTCAATTAGAAAAATTTGCGCCAATCTCATATCGCCAAAGACATACAACTTATGAAAATTACAGTAACCTTACGGTAACCATAATCTACTAACTGAAATCAACACATTTATTGTTTAAACCTTGATGTTGAACGTAGCCGTGTGGCCTAACGGCTAGTGTGCCTGGTCGCAAATCTGTAGAGCCAAGTTCGAACCGCATAGCTTCCGTGTTCTTGTTTTGCTTTTGGAAGTTTGTGTATGCCTCGAACTTAAACTACCGATAGAGTTAGAATTAATAAGTTCTTATTTTTTACTCTATTAATTTCAGTAAAAGGAAAGTTAACCTATTTTTTTGTGCATGTAATATTTTTTATTTGTTTTTAAATTTTGATGATATTTTTAAATAAAAGTTTACAAATTAAAAATCTTTAAAATTACAATTTTTTTCAGATGAACAAATTTTGAAACAATACTTAACACTTACTTTTGAAACAATACTTAATTATTCGACTAAAAATTTCACCTGAATTAAATTTGAAATGTTTTTGAATTACGCGAATAAAGTTTCAAAAAAGATTATTCGATATAAAGATTCGAATTCATGACAGATTTCATGCAGATATTTGTGGTTTTAAATATGAATCTAAGGTCAAGAAAAGTCGTCACTTAATAAGGACGGTCTCTTCTTACATGCATTGTTTATTAAAAGAAATTCAACGTTTTATCTTTGATATTAAATGTTATCAAGACATTTAACCATGACACAGATATTATCGTGTTGCTGAATTTTGGATCCCACATCTTTCCCATATGATACACCCCAGGTTTAACACCATCTCTTTGCCTATAACTGGCTCATCCAAGGGTTGCACCAGCCGCCTACCCCTACAGAAGTTTTCAGGAGTAAGGCAAGCAGCGTATTAAATCTACCCTACTGGCTCAATGCTTGGAATAAAAGTTGACTTACATAATTAACTAATAATAAATAAAATAGTGGTGACTACAAAAAAGATTAACACTATAATAGCAATTTAGCTACCACTTTTTAATTTAATGTTATTTTTTATACCTATAGTCAAAGTCATTCATTTCTTGCATTCAACCTGGAATTGGGAGAACAGTAGATTCATCCGCTATTGTCACCAAATATATGGATGATAACGCTGCTTCTTACCGGTATCGGATTTAGAAACTAATTTTGAAAACGTTGAACTAGTGTAAGTGGGATCTAGATGAGGTTAAATAGAAATAGGGACTTGAAGATGTTGAGCTTGAAAAATTTAACATTAATTAATATGCTGATTTTTATTGAGGCTCAAGAAAAATCAGCGTGCCAATTAACGTTAAAATCTAAAAACACAAACAGAAAAAAAATATCCAACCCCTAAAATAAAACTCCAATATCCCTATCCAATCACCCCCCTACATTTTCGGCAGTAAAAAACGCTCTGAACTCCCCTCCCCCCTAAAAAATATTCTCTCTCTCTCTCTCTCTCTCTCTCTCTCTCTCTCTCTCTCTCTCTCTCTCTCTCTCTCTCTCTCTCTCTCTCTCTCTCACTCACTCACTCACTTTATGGTAATTATTAAAAATAATAATAAAATAAACGTTTTGAAAATTTATCAATGGCCAAGCGATGATGCATTTTTCATTTTTTCCTTAAAACCCCAATTGTTTAAAATATCAAGAAGCTTCAAATCGTCGATATGATTAAAGTTAATTAATTTTAATTCATCAAGTTTATTAACTTTGAAATTTAATGATTGACTGGTCAACATGTTTCATATTTATATTTTGGTATCTTATTCATCAAGCACATAGGTTCAGAAACTTCAATGTTTATCTTTAAAAATTAATAAACTCTGTATCCAACCTAATGAAACATAACTCGCGTAATTAATTATTAAAAAATGACTGCAGAATCATTAAAATCAGTATTTGAAAATTTTTCTACTCCTATATGTATAAGCAAATTTTAAACTTTGTAATTGCTTTAATTTTTCAAGATAAGTTAGTTTTCGTAAGTGGAAACTGAAAATTATTAAAAACATCGATTAAATATTAATGCTAAAAATACCTCAAAAAATCAATCAAACTATCTGTATTTAAGTATTTTTATGGGAATTTTTGAGCCGCAAAAGCCTGATTTATTGTTTCATTTATTTTTTAAATTTCTAGCCTTATCAACAAAACCACTTTCATAATTTAGCGTGATTATTTAATACCTTTATTTAAATTTTTATTCCCTTTTTTTCAGAATTAAAAAAATTTTAATTTTAAATAACTCTCAATTAATTATTATTATTTGTAAACAAACGGCAATAAAAACTGTAAAAATTTGTTTTAAAGGCTTTAGATTTTAAAAAAAGTATTCAACATCTATTCATCTTTGTGTTTGCCTGTATCCCTATAGGTTAACCTTGAACAATGAGACATGCGGAATTGCGGGGCAGAACCTGCAACCTAGCGATCACGAGCTTGTTACTCTACCAAGTGGGCTACCACTTTAGGGTATTCTAATTGGAAGACGAAATTGCGCCAAAATATAGATAAATAGCCAAATCTGCTTTAACTTTTGTAGGAATTGTGCCAAAACACAGATAGGTAGCCAAATCTGTTCTAACTTTACTAGATAATTTTAAACAATTGTCGCCAATCTTTCCTCTTTGAAGTTAAATTACCAAAGTTTTTAAACCCCCTTCCTGGCTTTGTTTGACCCCCAAACAACACGAAACTTGGTTTTTGGGGGTTTTAGAGGGTGCTCTTTCAGAATCTGGAAAAATCTTTGATGTCGCCCATAGGAAAAACGAAAGTTGGTGCTTCGTTTAATATGAAGACGACCCCCTAAGAACTTGAAAAATTTTCTGTATATAGATTACTTCAAGTCATGAAAAATGATACCTTATTTGTCTTTATATCACAAGCCGTTCCGGAGATATAGGGTCTGAGTCGATTTTTTTTTCCAGTATTGTACCACCAAAATGGTACTGCCTACCTATTATTCAATCACAGCTGTGGTCGATATTAGCAATGCTGCCTCCACAAGAAACAATATTGCATGAGAAACAAAAATAATTGATTATTGAACTAAATTGCAAGGAAATATATTCACAGGTAAATTCTTAGGTAAAGTGTATTAAGAGTTTTAGAGGTATTTAACTGCACTTAATAAAACTATCCATATTGCGTATTGTATTTGACTTTTTGGTCTTAACCACCACTTAAAAAGTAAAAAAATTATATTCTTAAATAAATACCGACTAGGTATCAGAACTAGATATTCCGCTATTTCTCAGTCAGGACACTGTCAGACGGACTCTGGTTCGCATCTGTTCAGAATTGTTAAACACAAAGCAGAATTTTAAGTTGATACTAATTTAGGCCAGGGGTCGGCAAGTAATTTTACTTGGGGTCCAAATAATTTTGAAAATTTTCATCGAGGTCCGGAGAAAAAATAGGTTACAATTTATACTTTAAATTTTATCTTCAGATACACACATATTTTTACAAAGATGTAATTTGAGTACCTTATTTAAATTGTTAAAATTATTATTAGAAGTTTTTACATTCAAAATGGGGGTCTGGGGGTTTCCCCCCAGGATATTTTTCGAAATTTGACTCTTTTTGAGGCGTAAAAATGCATATTAATTATTTTCAAAATGTTATGGCGGTCCAGGAAATAACATCACGCGGTCCATCACGCGGCCGCGGTCCGCCAGTTGCCGACCACTGATTTAGGCCGACGACGTACTGGCCTATACTCTGTTCATTTAGAATAGGTGCCTCAGGCATGTATTAGAAGCAGTTAGTAGTGTATGTAATTATCATCTAAAAAATTTTCTAGAGCAATGACAAGGCTAGACATTTTTTATCCTGTTTCGGGCACCTATTCTAAATAAACAGACTATAGTGGTTAGAACATCTGACTGCGAAGCCGTACGTCCGGAGTTCGAATCCCTGTGTGGCATGGATGTTAGTTTCTGTCCTTGGGTGTGATGAGTAAATGTGGCCCTCCTATTAAAATGGGTTGTGCCTGCGAATGTGTGTGTGGCGTGGGCAACAGTGTTTCACCTCCGTGGCTTCGGTCCACAGGTGCCCACTGGGTAACGCTGAGTAAGTACTGATTTCGGCATGTCTGGAGGAATGACCTCGGTCATAGTGTGCGTTGTGCTCTACCTTTGGAAATAAAAAAAAATGATAATAATTACATTAATACTATATTTAAGGAGAAAATTCAAAATCGGATCAAAACTTTCACATTTTTCTTCAAACACGGATTATCGTTAGGCGATCAGAAAAAAATCTCAGCATAATCATTACTAGTGATCACAGATGATATATATTTAATGATTCCTGTGTTCATTCATTTTTTAGTCTTATTTTTCGCACCAAAATTCTAAAATCCTTACAGACATGTGAAGCATCGACAATGGTGGGATACATCGATTAATATAAAAAAATATTGAAGAGAACGAGCCTATATCGAAAAATGCGATTGGGATTGGTAATTTGTTATAGGTGTAAACGATATGTTTGGCGTTGTTTGAGTTTTATTTTTTGATCGTAACATTTTCATCCTAAATTAATGATAAGAAAAACCGCTCAAAAGTAATTATTTGTAATCGGATCAATTAAACTCCAAATCCGAAGGAATAATTTTCTCAAATCATTCTCCGATTTTTACGATTTTAATTAAATTTTAATCATTAAACCAGGTTTTGGTGATCAAGCATAATCATTTAATTTAAATCCTGTTTTTTACAATTTTTGTAAAGATTTAATTTAAAACTAATAAATAATTTTTTAATGTTTACCGCTCAATTTTAGAAGATGGTTACTTTAATGCTAATTACTAATACGATGAAACAACATAAACTAATAAAAATGTGTCTGAGTTATTTTAGCAAAGGGAAAAGCAAACATAGTTGCAAAGAAAACCTTTTTATGCGTCTATATAAATATACCTTGACGAACATAGTTGGTTTGCAGAAATTACAATTCAGTTAATAAATCACGAAATTTTTTGATATATTGGACTGCATGAGATTGTCAATTCTAGCCATAGAGTATCCGAAGGCAATATTCATATGCTAATAAAGAACATTAGCGAGTGGAATCGCGCTTCTCATACCGATATTTCCTCCCCAGATTTTTGGAAGATTTATGACCCAACTTTCCCATTGTCCGACTGGATTTAGAGAAAGAGGGTTTCATTTTTTATTTATGAAGTAGTTAATTTCAATTTTATAGCTCCGGAATGTTGGGGAGTTTCTGGGATTCCCTTATGGATGGGAGAAGCCACTAAATCAAAGGGGAAGGGAAATGTTTTTATAGTGCATGCGATGAAATATTTATTAGTGCGAAGCCAACTTTCCGAAAAAGTATGAATGGACTTATTTCTCAAACTAAATTTCCCCCCAAAAAAGCTAAAATCTGAAGTGAATTCCTGAAAAAATAATGAAGTCATGTTTAGAACTATTACACAAATTTATGTGTTGCACACATAATTATTTTTTATAACTTAGTATTTTATTCCAATTTTTTACCTTTTTTTATTATAGGGTTACTTGGGGTAAGTGGGTCACTGGGGTAAGTGGGTCACCCCCCTAAAACTATAATATGCACAGTAAATTTCACATTTACTCTCATTGATTATGTTACAGCTTCTCACACCGATGAGTTTTGCATATATTTGAGATTTGTTTTATTTATTTTTAAGATTATAGAACTAATTTAAAATAGATTCCCAGAATGGATTTTTTGGTGAGTTCAAGACGCATTTTTCAAAGAAGTATTTCCAGGTAAGTTTTCATTACATTTTAATGTTTATTGAACTGTTTTGCAGAGTTTGACCTGAAATACATACTACAATTTGAAATTTTTCAAAATTTTAAATTTTGAAGTGTTTAAGAGGGGTGTCCCACTTACCCCATAGTTTTTGCATGGTTGGGGTAAGTGGGACCCCTCAGCGTGGGGTAAGTGGGACCCCTCTTTATTTAGTTAGTGAGACCCCTTATTATGATATAAGTGGTTCTAGAGGGTCCCTTATGATACAGGAACTATTAACTATTTCAGGGGGTTATAGGGACAATTTCCCCCAATATTTTCAGAAAATTTCGATTTATAGTAGCAAGGGGCCATTCATTAATTACGTAAGGGTCCCGAGGGGGAGGGGGGGTTGGAAAAATATCTACATACCCTTACTTGGGGGGTGGGGGGGTCAAACCAATTCTTACGTAAGATTTTCCTAATTAATATAAAGAAATTCCAATTATTCTAATCAAGAGATAATAATATAATAGTAATATGTAGTTGACAGCAAGAGTATTACTTATCTGTTGAAAAATAAAAATCTTTGATTTACGTCAAACGGAGAGTTTTCTAACATTTTATTGTTTTGAAAAACATAATGGAATCTTACGTAAGAATAGGGGGGAGGGGGGGTCAAAAATTGCCAAAATCATCCTTACGTAATTAATGAATGGCCCCCAAGACCTTTTACTCACCACTTCAAAATTCATTAAAATTTATAAATAGTTTGATCGACATTATATATCAAATTTACGTTTTAATTTAAGTTATGGTGAGTAATGTGAAATATCTCATCAACAGTGTTCATTCTCATTTAGTGTGTCCGATTTCTTTTTTATCTTACAATGCGTATTAAAGTGCCAAAATAAATCTTAATGAAACTTATTACGTTTATTCAACACTATTTTATATGCTAAAGTAAAACATATCCCTTTGGCCTTTCGAAACATTCTTTAAAATACTTATTTTGCTTTTTATTCGATTCTTACCTTGTCATATTGTTTTTGATGTGAGTATATTTCTCACTCATGGATACAGTTACAATAAAATATTTTATATTTAAATTTACTGTACTTTATCAAGTAAGACCTACTTACTTCCATTTAAGTTTTGGTTGCTTTAAATATAAATAAAGAGGGGGTGACCCACTTACCCCATCTCTTGGGGTAAGTGGGTCACCCATCTCATTATTGATAAAAATACCAGTTAAGAAAAATGTAAAGCTTTATTTTAGAAACTACTAATAAATTTTTGTTTATCGATAGACTCTTTAACGAAATTAGTCAACAAGTACAAAATAAACCCTTTCAAATTTTTTCTATAAAGCTCCAAAAATGTACTAGGCCAAAAAGGGGTCCACTTACCCCAAGTGACCCTAATTGAACAAATTAAAACTTCACAGTCATCGACCAAGCAATCAACAATATTCAAATGAAGCAATAAATTTATAAACTCTAAATAATATTCAACCGAGTTACTTGTATGTTTCTAAAAGACCCCATGGCCCACACATTTCTACACCATTTCGTCCGATAATTGCGCATTTCTCAACACAGAACCTCCACAAAACCGAGCAATAATCGTTCAATTTCTCTAATTATTCCCAAATATTGCACGGAGCAAATGAGGCATAATTAAAGAACACCCATTACTTCCCGTTGCAACAAAATGCACGCAACGGCGCTGCGCAGAACCGAGCACGTCCTCTTGAGATCGGGATCACGTCTTTTGCTTGTTACGATACGTTTTCCGAGGGAATTCTTCACTGATGGCAGATGACATGGAATAATCTTCGGACGGTAATTGTTTCTTGGGGGTGGAGAAGTTCTTCCATCAAGGAACGCGTGAAATGAGGATGAGTGTTCTCAAGTGTTGTATGTCGTCGATTAGGAATTCCGGAGTGTTGTTAGTGGTTTGAAAAGTGTGGTTTCGGAGGAGTATTCGCAGCATGTTAATTTTGGTTTAGAATTCTGTTTGCATGTCGTTATGAGTTTCTTCAATTATGAAAATCTTGTTGCGGTTTGCAGATGACAGTTAAATTACTTTTGAATGAAGGTTTGCGCAAGATGTGATGGCAAGTTGAATACGAAAAAAACCTTATTTTAGAGAAATATAGTGTGAGGAAGCTTACACCGGAAAAGTATAACCCTTGAAGTAATAATAATATTTCGCAATAAAGTATTTTGGAAGGTTTCAGAAATATTTTATAAAATAAATACATTAGCCAATCTTATTTATATCAGCCATAACTAATTTCTATCAGCTTATTTATATCAGCTATAACTAAAACTGTGCCCCAAATTGTGGTGCCCCTAGGCCCGGGCCTGGTAGGCCTAATGGTAAATCAGGCTCTGCCGTTTCTACTTTAAACAAGTGTCGGCAATTGGCGGTTTGCATAAGGAACGCAAAACATTATTTCCTGTACCACCAAATATTTTTAATAGGTGCATGAATAATTCATTTATATTAATGTGTAGTGATTTATACATTTTTGACCACAATAAGGAAAATTGTTTATAAAGTTTAACTTTCTCTCGTAATTAAAATTTTTAACTTCTGGGGAAATTAAAAATACAGTGAATTTAGCATATCTCTCCAATCTTCCAATAGTTAGCGGGGGGTTTCCACTGCACCCCTCCCCGGATTTTGAGCTGTATATAGCATCAAAATCTCCGTTCGAATGAGATTTGGGCGATACCCTACCCCAAAATATTTGTAGCGTCGTTTTTCTCTGAACCCCAAAATTTTTTAAAAATTATTTAACCCCGAGCAAAAATACTTGAAGAACCCTGCCTTAAAAATATCGATTTCCAAATTCCCTCCTTATAAAATGTACCTCGCAGTTATATAACTACCGAAAAACTGCAAAAGAATCTCTCCATTCGGTTTTTTCACACTGATCAAAAATTAAAGCTAATTCCTTTCGGAGCACGCAGAACCTGCTTAACAACTTGAAGTGGCTAGGGACCTTTTAAGATTATACCCAAATGGGGCAATCTGAAGCAGATAATAAGGGGTAAATTACCCCTGCACCTTCAACCCTTGCCTTATAAAAAAATCTTCATGAGTGTTCTGTAAACATTTGAGGCAATTTAAAGGGAAGTTTGGCGAGGCCAACTTTTCTCTTTTAGCTTGTGCAAGGAGTTTTAAGGAGAGTTTTAGGTTATTGAGGTTTATATATGAATATTTAGGGGTGGTTTCCTAGGTTAACTAATTTGAGAGACACTTGGGTGTTCATTTACTCAATTATTTGAGGAAGACTGATTTTTGTTAAACACGCCCCTAGACTGTTTGGGGTCTCCAAAGTTTTTTAAGCCACATTAGTAATAAGCTCCGTCCCTCTCCTTGTTTTGTTGCTTGGAACTCAGTTTTATTAAGAAATTTTCAATACTACGGTTTAAGAAAGATTTTCTTAATTTAAAAACTGCGACATAACAGTAGAAGGGTCCTTTAAATATGAAAACATAAACGAAAAAAGAGGGAAAGAAAATTAATATATCATAAAATTGTTGCAAATACCCCTTAACAACCCTTATTAATTTTGGACAGTATATTAAGTGACGAGTCTGAATTCATTTGTCAAAATATTGATATGAAAATGCTTGCCCCCCTGCCATATGAAAACTCAGCGTAGTCATACGGGCATGCTTTATTAATGGAATATTATCGAATATTCAGTTTGAAATACTGAGTGTTATTGATAGCTTTATGTTTAAACAATCTTAATTAACAGAACATACTATTTATTTTATTTTATTTTATTAATAATTTCTTCGCATTGACTCAATTTATATCCTCTTATATTATGTTATGGGCAACGTGATGAATCCGGGCATTATTAAAAATTCCAGCGTATTTCGAGAAAAGTCATAAATATTCATCGTGCTGTTAATAACTTGATTCATAGATCCCAAATCTCAATCAGATGGATGTAATAAATGCGAATACTTTTTGAATATATTACTATCAAAACGTCATTAGTCTGGAGATTCGTACAAAAACTTTAAAAAATGGGATTTATTATGGCCTGATGGACCAACGCTCAGTAGAATTAACTTTTCCAATCGCGTATACTGTTTGCACGTAATAAAATAAAAAACAGCAGACCCAAACAACTTTCAGACGAACTGGATTGAACGAAAATCCCCGCAGTTTAGGGCAGAAACAGTGGCGAATCCAGTACACTGTAAATATATATCTGTTGTTTTTACAGAAATTTTCTGTATTTCCTGGCAGAAAAAATCCGTTTTTAAGAAAAACAGTTTTTTTCTGTTTTTTAATTTGTAACGTAGTAAAGCTTATTCTCCAAAGATGGCGCTGCTCAAAGAGTGTTACGTCCCATCCGTACCATTCACATTTAAAGATAATAATATTAGATTTAGGTTTCCAAATTACGAAAGATAAGTTTGGAAAGAATTTTTAATATTATTCGTTATGTTTAAAGTTCATGTTTATGAAATTTTTTCCTACTACTCGGCTTGCCACTATCAGCAAACACGAAACGCGGTTTCATTTTTGTAAATTCAACAGGAGCAGCCCACTCCCAGGAATAAGACATTCAAGTTTTGGTTATAGCAATAAAGCCAAAACGAAATTTCAACGTTGCGGACATTCGGTGGTGTTACCAAAAGGGTCTCTAAATGAATCGTAACCCTATACTTTTAAGGGTAAAAATTCCGAAATTTTTCTGGGGAAAGACCCCCAAACCCGAAATTTTGGAATATAATAAGTACGGTTTTTCCTTGAAACTTAAGGGATTTACAAGAAGTGATCCTCTTTGATTTTTCCTAAAGTGTCTCAACATGAGTGAAATGCCACTTTTAGGGGCAAAATTCAAAAACAATTCTGGAATAGGAACCCTTAAACCCCCTAGCCTAGAACTATAAACTTTTTCCTTGAAAATACTGCGGCTTACAATGAGTGGTGCTCTTTGGGTGGAATCTAAAAGGCTTCAAAATGAGCAAAACACTATTTTTGAGGGGCAAATTTTCTGGGGGAGGACCCCCAGACCCCCCTTTTACTTGGAGTTTGCATTTTTACACAATTTTGAAACTTAGCGCACCAAAATTGAAACCTTACGAAGTCATCTCACCTAAAACTTAGTATTCCTAAAATAAGACCTCAGAAAAGATGTTGAGTAACCCCCTTGAACAAAAATCTGGCTAAGGCACTGGCAACCCCCTCCCCCTTTCAGTTGCTTACATTTATATTTGAACAGCCCATGATAGCAATTAAGTTATTTGTGAAACTCAGCCCCCCCAGACAAAAATCATGGATTCGCCACTCTGCAGAAACTAGACACGCGACATCGCTTGACATTTTTCTGCACCAAAAGATGAAATTTAACATGTTAGAAAGACATAAAATCACGTTATTTTTATTATTCCTACACTTAAATCAAGGGGGGATACTTGAGGGAGTACCTAGGTCGGTGGACCTTCAAACTCTCAGTATAATTTTGCCTCACTGAGTGAGGCCATTGGCAGAGCTGTTACAGAACATGTGACGTCAAGGTCAGCTGAGCGCGCTAGCTGGATGCTAATACCCTCTTGATTTCTCCAAGTAAATTTGGTTCTCATTTTATCGACCCCGGAGGAATGAATGGCTGAGTCTGGTTTCCCCGCAGACCGGTATTTGAACCCCGGGCGTGGGAGCGCGAATAGCCACTTCAACGCCACTGGGCTTCTAGTCTACACATGACACCAAAAACTCATTTTCAAATAAAAGATTAATTTATACTTTATGTATTTAGCCAGCATTTGGAAAGCTAGCATTTTTAAAAACGTGCTTTTCAATAATTTTAACTCAATATGGATAATATAGGGAACAATCTATATTTAATAATATTTATTATAATAGCGGTGCCAAGTTTTCAGTACAAGTAAAGTAAGTAAATGGTCACTTGCAACAAATCCAATAAACATAAGAAAATGGGAAAATGTCTATGACTATAGTCATACCTCCAAGAGAAAAAAATTGACAAAAAAACTATCAAACGTTTTTCTAGAGATTTTCAGGATTTGAATCAGAATAATATTATCCTCTACAGTCTACATTTGCACAAATTTTCAGATTGTTGTGTTGAATGTCAGGGTTCAGCATATTTTTTGTCTAACTTGATTCCACTAGAATTACACAGCCAAATGATAGCCACGCTGATTTTGAACAAAACGTTTGTTCAACGTTATCAATTACTTTTAAATTAAGTGGAAAAATCCGTTTTCTTAATCTTTTAAACGCCGCAATTCAAAAGGTTCTAATTTTTGCTTAAATGGCTTTTGTTTCATCATTACTAAAACCATTCTCGTCATTATATCGGCAGAAAAAAATCCGAAGTATGATTTTGAGGATGTTCCCATATGGGAACATCAGCGTTTGGGATGAAGTTTTAAGGGGATTTCAAAGAGGCGTATATTTCACAATTTGTTCAAGTAAAATTACTGAAATAGGTTTCTACTCAATAATTATTGTTCATAATAATAATCTTTATTTTCAACTTATGAAAAAAAAGTATAAAATAATATTTGTTACCAAAGGGAATCAATTTACTTGGGGCTCCCAATCAATCAAGGGGAATATTGAACACTTTTATGATATTGGACTGTTTCATCTTTATGGAGAATGCTAATATCTTCCTTTTAAGTTTTCTTCACCTACTCATCTCCATCTTCATGATTCGGTAAAATTTTATAGACTTTCAAAAAAAATGACATGTTTATTACAAGCGCGACACTTCTCCATACATTTTTCTTGCATTATGGGTAATATTTCAGTATAAAAAATACAAATGAATGTTACCATGCGTTTCGAAGCTAAACAGATATGTTTCCATTTGAAAAATTAGTTTTAATTACTGTTCTATACGGATATCTAGCATAAAATCCACTAATTGCATTCAAATCTAATTAGCTTTCAAAAGTGATAATCATAACTATCTCAATTGATTTATCAAAACTGCGTTTCCCATTTAAAATTCCAAACTGTGAACCACATATCTCTTGCATCCAACTTATGTTAAAAGATTGTTTTTAAATGTTCACACTCTTCATTATTTTCAAAATTCTACAATTTTATTCCTAAAATTTTGATGTAAAAAGAATAATTGAACAAAATAAATACAGCACCTCAGTCTGTAAACTCAATAAGTCCTCAGAAGTACTCCAAATATACCCTTACGATAACCCCTAATGATAATTACTGAAAATTAATCGGTCGGGCAGTTAGAAAAATATATTAGCTTAGGAATCTGCTATAAAGATTTGGCATTTATTCCTCCATAAATCAAGTGAAAAAAATAAAAACATAGATTTAGAAATTTAAAGCATCATTCTTAACCAGTTTAGATCCTTTGAGACTGAGAATGTACACAATTTAAAGGAAATAGGAAAAAAATTGAATTTTTACATGAAAAAAATCCCTGAAAAACTATACCCCTAACGCCGATGTTCCCATTTGGTTCACATATAAGTTGAATTGGTAATTTCTCTCCAAAATTGTAATATGAAGTTATTCTGTCTAGACAAATGAGAAGGTGTGTACTTAAGCTACCTCAAAACAGCAAAATTATTTAAAACTTAATATATTTAAAATTATTATAAATAGGAACTTTTGCCAACTTTTGGAAGAGCCAAAAATCTGTAATTTTGATATAAATTCTGCAAAAAGGATTAAATTGCATGTGAAAAACTTTCGCTTGTAAAATAACTTCATATCTTTGAGTTATTTACCACTAAGTATCAAATTCCTGCATAAGAAATCAAGTGGCGAAAAAATTCCCCTAAGTAATGTTTCCATTTGGGAACATCGACAGGTAAAAGGTTAAGAATCGCAACAATATAAAAGACTGATAAAGCTTTTCTTGTGGTGGGGGGTCGGACTAAATATCACTTATTTAGCTAGTGTTTGGATCGCTAGTATTATCGAGAAATCTTCTAATGATGAGTATGTTTCTAACAACTCATCAAGGAAATTATAAATTGTATTAGTATAACCTATTACACATCGTATAGAGCTAGGCTTTAACAAACTCGGGAAAGTGATAAATCAATACATTTGAATAAAAAATTAATATTTGTAAGAATATCGAGTATACGCATTGGCAAGACCTATTAGCATTAAAACTTGGACAAAGGTGTGTATTTTTTAATGATGCAGCTTTGGCATTGGCGTCGAAGGGAACCATTTTATTACAACGTTTTTATTAGGTCGCTTTCAATCTTGTCTGTCTGTCCGTCCGTCCGTCTATCTGTCTGTTCGGGAGGAATTTAGTAATCAATTTTAAATATACTTCCCCATGAGCTAGAGACTTGAAATTTTGAACATAGTTCAGATCTGGATGACAATACGATATTATCTCGTTAGTTCGGTTCAATTTGCTGTCCCTGAACCCCCAGGGGGACTTAAAGTTTAGAAGTTCAACTATAGGACCTTATTGTTAAAAAATCATTGTTGTGCAGTTTGCCTCCTCTTGTTATCAAGATGGCTTCAGAAGTGCTGTATAAAATATTAGTAAAATGAAAATTTGTAAGAAACACAGTACATGCAGTACTTCATGCAAGTTTTGTATTTGTAATGCATCTAAGGGACTGACTTAATTAATTAGTTACTGACAAGTTTTTTACCAATATATTTTTAAAACACTTTTTTTATATTACTAGTGTTTCAAAAATTTCCAACGTCATATGATCATCTGAATAATAGCTAGAGGCAAAAGCTGTGCAATGATTTTAACAAAACAGTAAAGCCATGTGTTATAGCTAAAGTTCAGAAAAAAAAACACTTTTTAGTTTTATTAAAAAGAGAAAAAAATCAAATTCTTGGAAGGCGTTCAGGTCGCGAATTCTAAACTTTACACAACAAAACTAAAAACCAGAAAATAATTAATGAAAAAAACCTTTTTTAAAGAACAACGTTTTTAAAATGCACTAAAAAGTATAAAATAATTTTTTGCTACTCCTTGTAAAACGAAAAACGTGGGGACCATGCAATAATATTTACAGCCACTACTCTATTTACCATTATATCCACAGTTAAAAATTATTTAAATTAATGATGAAATTAATGATGAAATTAAGTTGGATTAAATACCTAATGCATGATCCCCACGTTTTTCGTTTTACAAGGAGTTGCAAAAAATTATTTTATACTTTTTAGTGCATTTTAAAAACGTTGTTCTTTAAAAAAGGTTTTTTTCATTAATTATTCTGTTAATGACTCGAATCTATCATTATTGAAATTCAAGCGTCACCAAGCACTGTTGTATAATCACACCGAAAGGGAGGATCCCAGGATAAACTATTTACCATTCAATTTCACTGAGCATTTCAATACTTCCCTTACTTTGTTCACGTCTAGGCGGAAGAACGAAACCTTTGAACACACACAGTATACATTTACGGAAAATATTGGACTGAATAATAAATAGACGAGAAAAAATCAATCAGACCTCTCCATTGTACCAGAGAGGAAAAAAAGAGGAAATGTTAGAGATACAATGCGATGTGATAATAGTATTTAAATTAGATTACGTTTTGTGCTTGTTAGAGTTGTGTTACATAGATCTTGTTTCCTGGACCGGCGGGCAAGTGATTTGAATAATGAATCGATAGTTCGCAGGAGAAAAGATTTTGACGCGGGGAAACACACGCTAGACTTAGAGCTAAAGTAATCTGATTTTGTTTCAAAAAGTTTTCTATAATATAATTCAAAACTTATATTCATTATATTTTCAATGCTTATACCAAACAATACTCTGTTCATTTTGAACTGACGCATGAAAATATTTCCTTCCCCAACACCGAATCAGTAACCATGGCAACTATCAACTTCACAGCGACGAAGAAGGCTTACTAATGGCCGCGCGAAGAGCGTAGCCATGGTTACGCTTCTATCGAGGGGGAAAGCACTATACTTCAGCCGCCAGTTCAAAATGAATAGAGTATAATACAGTCTTCAAGCAAACTTTTTATTTACAGGGTGTTTCAAATAGAGTGTAACACCAGGCTATTTCCTAAAATATTTACCACATACATGATTCTTATTGTATATTTTTCATTTCAAGAGGTGAAAAATAAGATGAGACAAATATCAACTAATATGGGGGTATATTTAAATTATGCAGAAATTCTCAATATCTGCTAAACTAGCTGATGTATTGAAAACAAAGTTGGCAACATACACCACTTTATAACAACAATTTTGAGAAGAAAATAAGGATCATCCACAAATTTAGGTGGAACCTGTTTTTATTCGGTGGATAGAAATAGCTACAAAAAATAATTTGTTTTAATAAAAATTTAGATTCGGGTATCTCAGTGAGTTTTGGGAATATTGAGAGAATTTCCTGTGTTTTACTTAGAAAATAATAAACATAATTTGGATGATTGGTGATTTTGAAATACGGGGCCAGTTATAAAAATTTATTTTCTGCATTCTTTTAAGCAGACCCTATGACGTTTAAACTAGTATCATCTAATTTGTCACCTCTTACAAGGAAAATCAGAAATTGGAAGCATGTGTCTAGGGCTAGGGGAAATATTTTAGAAAATAGCATATTGTTACACTCTATTTAAAGCACTCTGTATACTTTTTTACAATTCATACAAATAGTCAATAAGTGAATTATTACTGAACTCTTCTAAACATCTTAACACCGAGTAACACAACTTTTACCCCGAGATATAACGGTGAAATTTGGAGTAAAAATTCCATTCCCACTCTCATAATTACTATACAAACGATGAATTTTGCGTCAACCAACCAAGAGACCCAAACAAAAAAAATCCCAACCACATCCAAAACTAAGCAAATTCTGATGTCACTAGAAGCTAAAAATGCTCCTCGCTTTAACTATAATCCCACATTAACGCATTGCTTCAGACCCATTAACACTTAAAGAACACTGTATCGGCAACTCTGCGACAAAAATGGTCCTCCTCTGTCGTTAACCGTTTTTGCTTTTTGCAGTCATTTCGTTAATTACATTTGGATTAGTCATTGTGCTCAGCTTTGTGATAGATGTATGCAAATTGAATTAAGACAAAGAGGTCTTTCGTTTTGTTCTCTTTCAGAGCAATAGGTGTGGTCCGGATGGTTTCAAAGACGAAAAAGATGGTTGATAAGTGTAAAAACATCGTACGGTGCTCCAAAGGGATTGGTTGGTTTGAGGGACAATGGAGTAAGCGAATGCACAACTGCGTTGTTCATGATTAGATTTTCGGAAGAATAGAGATTTCAATTACTGATTAAAACTCCAAATTAAAGTTTTGAAAAATCTTAAGAATATCCGGAATTTGTGATTATGAACACAGAGAAAGATCTTAAAATTGGATAAAAAAGTTTATCAGTCATTTTTAAAAAAAAATTAATCTTCGTTTTTATACAAAAACGGATTATTGTTTGGTAAACAAGAAAAAATCGTACTAGACATTATTAGTGATCTTTATTTTAATGATTATCTATGAGTGTTATTTCTTAATTTTTATATTTTACTTCTAAAAATAAAATTAATTTTTGCTGCATGAAGGATCACCAAATCGAGAAATAAACATGTGTTCCGAAAATTTCTGAAAAAAATATCTATATCCTCAAAAACATAGATTGGTGGTTTTTGACATAGTGCGAATGGTATATGTTTTAAAGCAGTTTGATTATTATATTTTGATAGAAATAATCTTTTATCAAGAATTTATCTTAGTAACAACGTATTGCTCAAAAGTAAACATTTTTAATCGAAACAATTAAAACTCAAATTATGATCTTGAGTTTATGCCTGAAACCAGTGCTGATTTTTACGATTTTACTAAAGGCTTAATCATTAAAGCAGGTTTTTAACAAACGGTTTAAATAAACCCACACAAATCCTTTTCTAATCTTTAAAACTATTCTGATCCCACCAAAGAAATCGAATCCTCCTCAGTAATCTGTTGCCTTGAAGATCGATCTTTCCTTGTTGATCTCATTTCAGTCTTCCTGTGACTAAAACAGTTGAGACTTGGGTTGTTTGACATGGATTTGGTAAACAGAAGCGGGACACCGGTCCTCCCTTCATCAGGCCTAACGCTGATCGATGATGTCGTTGTGACAAGCTGCCCGACACTCTGACATACTTCGGGGGGGAAAGGGGTAAACTTGGATGGACTATTTTGACCAGAGAAGTCTTGTTTGGGAGAATGTCGTGAGTGGAAATATTTTAAGTATAAATTGTGTGAAGTTGGACTTGAGAAATGTATAAATTGATGGAGTTAAAGCAGAAGTTTTACCATATTATGTTGTGTGTT
The DNA here is from genome assembly GCA_024610705.1 of Tetragnatha versicolor. NCBI lineage: Eukaryota > Metazoa > Arthropoda > Arachnida > Araneae > Tetragnathidae > Tetragnatha > Tetragnatha versicolor. Next base: position 5,298,903 of record JANDEH010000024.1, on the reverse strand, counting down.
GTTAGTTAACCAATTACGACCTTCAAAAGTGTGTAATCCAAATCTCACTTTGTTTCTTTTTAGATCTCCATTTTTGAGAAATCATCTAAAGTGAAAAGTGTGAATCGGTGTTTCAATCTTCACCCCAACATCAACCCCACCGATGGAAGAGTAGAGGGTCATCGTCACAAGAACCGATAAAAGCTGATGTCTAATTTGTGCTCCTTTTTATTGATACTACCCATTCACGCCTACGATAATCCTTTCAACATAGTGTTGTCCTACTGTCCCGAAACCCCGGGAAAATGTGCTGTGCAGTTTTTTTAATTCTACAATTTTTGGGTGCTACTGAACTTGTGTGTATCGTACGTTTAAGTGAGACCTATTTGGATTACCCCCGTGCTCATCTTAAATTAGAGAAGTCAAAGTACGCACATTTATAGAATATCTTCCCGCTCTCAGCTTTGCCAACTGTTACGATATATTATATAATCAGAGGCCAGTAAGTATAACAAGTTTATGAAAGAAAGAAATCCAAAAGGTTATTAAGTATCTACATCTATCAGTTCAAGTTCAAAAGAAAAGCACAAAACTGAATTTCAAATAACAATCACGAGACATGAATAATAATACATCATCTACTTGACATTGCCAACCAATAAAATCGAAACTTTAAAACTATTTAACAATGAATGTATGATTAATCTCAACACCAACCATGTGAAAAGTGTTACAAAAATCCTCGTAAATAAACCAATTGTTGTGCCTCAAGAAAATAGTGTCTTCATTTAGCCTTTGAGTGAATTCTTTTCCTGATAGACTTCAACCAGACCTTCTCTGCGAACAGTAAGTCAAGAACTTATTTTTATCTACCTTTCATGATTATCTCAAGTTGACTCTTTTAAATATCCACGGACTTCATCTTTAATTTTAATAATCACGGCCTCATCTTCTTTTATCCACTGTAATTTAATGATATACAATATTTAATGTCAAACACTAATTCTCAAGGCATCCTGAGGTTATGCAATGTACTACCACTAGAGTCCTGTGTTTTCAATTAATCATAACCCATATTTTATAATCATTGTTATAGGTATAAACTATACCATTAGTATAAGTCATAAGATACAAAATATATATTGCATATATGATTAATTTAAAATGTAAAGTAAAAGATGAAACATCATTGAATGTTATTTGATATATATGTATGTATGCATTCAATCAATAAAACACTACATTGAGAATACATGTAGAAAAATCTAGATTTCTAGAAATTGAAATCTTGCGAAAATATCTAAAAACAAAAATTACTTTTTAGAATGTTCTTATGATACTTTAGAAGGTGGAAAAGTGAATATGGCGTTAGAAAAAACACTAAAATTCTAATAACAACTAACACTCTACTGCTTATTAGGAGAAAACTTGTGAAAATTTAACATTTCTTTACTTCAAAAAAGAAACCTCGAACATAGCAATAAATTGACCGTTAATTTTTCAGGTTGGCTAATTGCTTTTTATATAGGGATAATTTTACTTCTTGCCTTACTCTTTATATTGCTAGCAACTAAGGCGCTAGCATTTTCTAGATCTCAGTATGGATGTACCCTCGAGGCATGGCTTTAAAACCTGGACAGTATATATTTTAATAACATTTACTGTAATACCGGTGGCTAGTTTTAAGTAAGATGCACAGAATGTAAGTAAGATATCTAGCAAAAGGTAACACAACAAAACTCATAAATATCGCAAAATGAATTCAACTGCACCCACTGTACTTTCGAAGTACGAGGGGTAAAATCCATATAACATAATTTTGAGGTTAAGACATACCTACGATCTCAAACTTTTAACGAAGGTTTGAATTTAATGACCACACTTGATGTCCATATCCCACTTTAATGATTAAATGATTAAATTTTGAATAGAATTGAAAGAACTATGTATTTTGAAAGAAATTATTTAATAAAATTTTTTTATAAAACTTGAATAAATTGTCGATTACTAGGCAGTTCACCCTACGAAGTTAATACCATAAATTTTATTATATCGACATGGTTAGACACATAAAATAAATTGTTCTATCCCCTAAATCCGTCTTTACATCCCTTGTTATACAAATTCCTTCTTCAACTATCTGAACCGTCAAAACAGGGTGGCCTACAATCATCACTTAAAATCATCTGGCGATATTCCCCACAAGTATACCCAAACGATAGGGATATCCACTCTCCATCAATAAGAGTGTTCTGATCTGGACAAGTTCCAGGGTCAAGCAAGGGGGAATGGTGCCAAGAGAACCGATTGACAAAAGGATGCTTGTGGAAACGTTTATGGACAATTGAGGCTGTAGCTAACGATTTTAATGAACATTTATAGGGATGTTTGTTGAAGAATAATAGATGCTATATTTGCTACGTTGCAAAGTCTTCCCAGCTGTATATTTATGATTATACACGTTGAAAGAAGGAATGAACTCTCTATGCGAGAGGTAAAAATTTATCTCTAAGTAGTAATACTGTTACTAAAAGCCTTTAATGTAAAGTAAGAACTCAAAACCTCGAACCTAGATAATGGTTAGTTTAAGTCTTTTACTTCAAGTTTTCAAAGAGTTTCATTTGAAGCTTCTTTTTAAAATTAATTTATGATTCAAATGAGAATATATTCTTAAAATCACTTAAAAATCCCCTAGATCCTGCAATAAGAACCACAGCAGATGAAATAAAAATAGCTCAACCTTCACTCAAACTTGACCCTTACCTGTTAATATATGTTTTTACCCGCTCGCTTGTATAATGGCATACTATATCCACTATCCAGTTTCCCTCTAACCCTGTCCTTAAAAAACAGAGTAGAGAATAATAATAATAGACAATTTGATGTGAGGTTTGCAGTATTTTTTTATATTCTATCTTCTTTCGAAGCCTTTAAAAGAGAAAGTTCTTACTAAGATTAGATCCGAAAGGAAAAACAAATTAATACTTGAAGTGCTTTAGATTTTTTTAAACATGGAACGTTTTTTTTCTCCCTCTGCGACAGAAATTTTTTTTTGTTTCTACTTAGCCTTGAAAAAAGATGTCTAAGCAAAAGTAATAAATGTCGATGGTATATTTCGACATAAAGTGATGCAAGTCTTACACTAGAATTTCTTTTTCCCAAGGGGATATTTATTTATTTCGATAGCAAAAAATGTAATAACTGGATGAAACATGATGGTGAAAGTATTTTTACGTTAATTAATGGCATAAATAATTGGGTTATGTCGTGTTATTGATGTATTAATTTATGGGACAAATTATTTCGGATTTATGCTCTGACAGTTTTAATAAATCTTGTTGGAAATATATAATTACTCCCTAATGATAGCTAGAACATCAATAAGTTATGGTTTAAACGAGATTTTTATACTGCTTAATGTATTCAAATATTTCAATCACAGTAAAAACTATCAAAAGTGGTATAGTTTTAGGAATTAATCCTTTTTACTTTTTCTTTTTTGATCCTTTTCAATTTCTTATTTGTGGTAAAGTAAAACGAAATATGTTTTTTATGTTCAAATAAATAAATAATCAACCAAAAAATATAAACGAAGTACATACAGATCATAAACCAGTTGTTCAATCTTTGATAAAATATAAAATACCAGTTTGTGACCCCTCTTCTAAAACCAACAAAATTCAATAAAATTAATTGTCTTGCTGCAACATAGGAACTAAGTTTCATCTAAAATAAATCCATAAATATAACAACCAACATAAATTATGTAAAAAAATCAAGATCGAAATATGAAACCTTCAAACTTCATCAAATGGTTAGATCACGATCTCAAAAAGCCGCTTCAACAGTCCCATTAGATATCTCACCACTGTTCCTAGTTGTCCAACCACCCGACGAAAAAAAAAGACGGAAACCCCGGATCAATGCATTCCAGTCACGTCCGGTTATCCGACAGACTTCCGCCCCCCAGAGAAATCGTTTGTTAGGAAAGATCCTCTGGAATCGTTTCTCAGAACGATGACTGTGCCGGACTTGTCTCTAAAGGCCAGGATGGGAGTTGTTGCTTTTAGGCAAGGAGAAGTTAAGAAATCAACGGGCTGGAATTGGTGCTTGGGGTTGAATAATCACTTTTTCTCCATTAAAATTATTTTTTTTTCAATCAAAAAAAGAAAAAGTTCAAAACATTTTCATGTTATTAGTAGTTAGTTAAATTAAAAGTTCATATCGTCACTGTGAAAGTAAACCGGCATATCTGCAAAATGCATATTTTTCACCAGAGCGCTTTAAAGTTCTCGCATGTGATATTTAAAATTATAATAAAAATGTACTATAATAGTGAGATTATTCAGTTTTACTTTCATGATGGACGTCTCTCCTCCTTGAAGGGTTTTGATTTAATAAACTAAATTCCCTCTATGCATACCGGCCCAACGCCATCTGACGGATTTTTATTCAACTATACGATATGCCGGTTTGACAAAAAAATTGACGGTGAAAAAATTTTTTTTGACAACTAACAAATTCATTTTGTGCACATAAGCCGGTTTGATTTAACAGCGACTATATGTTAACTAAAAATCAAAGACTTGCAAATTCAGGAACCTTTTCTTTGTTGAGGCCTGAAAAGTGCTATTTTTACTTGCTGATATCTCTACAAATATTTATGATACTTTCATGATTTTTTGTACGCGTTTTTTACGATATTGCTAACTTTCTCGCTGACCTTTTTGCTTTATCTCTTGTCGTTTTAGAATGTTTAAATGAATTTTAGTTTGAAAATTTTGTGATGATACAAATATTAATATCAATTAGCTTTATGGAAAAAATTGTTTTATGTTAGGAAAGTATATCAAAAACTTGGTTCATTAAAATATGTTTAGTTAAGAAATTTTGTTTTTAAGCTTCAAAGCTCAGATTTATCATCCCTAAAACTATATAGGGTCGGGTAAAGTAAAATGTTATGGTGGGGTATGAGTTTTAACAGTTAGTGTTATAAAAAATATATTTATAGAAAAATTAAAGAGTAAAAAGTAAAAGGCCAAATGGCAATTCATGGTATTTATTTTTAGAGGCATTTATAGCACTTATTTTTTATTTTTTATTCTATAGAGGTACCCTAGAGAGGCTAGACGAAAGTCTTTCGTCTTTTTGTTCTGAAGAAGGGGATCCATTGATCCCCGAAACAATTGTGTACAGTTTTTTAAAAATTTTAAATTGTGTAAAATAAACGTTGTTTTTTCAATTGAGTTATCAACATTTGCGCAAGATTTTTTCGCAATGTTTAATTGGTTAAACAACTCAAAGCCATTGTTGTGTTTCACTTTAAAGTAAGGCGGCCGAATCAGTTGTGACGTAGTTCAATCCTAAACAAATTCACCGTGATTGTCGAATTTTATTTTTGAATTTTTAATTGAAAATCTACCATGAGCTTTTTCATTCGAAACTTTTCATGTCAATTTTTGAATTTAGATATTTTTTTTACTAGAAAAATGCATTTTTTTGTTTTCAAAAAATGCTGATATTGCCCTTGACACTTTTCACTTTGGATTATTCCTCCGAAATGAATATAAAAAGTGAGTACAAGTCTGAATGAGCTTTCAATGCTCTTTTGTAATTTGGATCTATTTCACTTTTTCTACCTGCAAAAATTTATTTGAGTTTACTAACAGTAATTAATTGAAGCATTTGTTGAAAATATAAAACTTCAATTAAATACATTAAACTTACAATCCCCTAAATAACAGCCAGAGATTATATTTTTAGATCCAATTAAGCTTTTTCTGTAATGGATGAAAGAGTGAATTAAACTTTATTCTTTTTATACGCTTATTTTCTCTATTTTATTATCAAATCTTTCATTCATTTTATTTAAAACTATTTTAAGTGCCTATTTATTGTCAGTATTCAAATTGTATATGGTATATGTTTAACAGAGTTAAAAAGAGTTGTCTTGATTGCCTTTATGTCGACTTTCTTTTCATTTCAGTACAGAGACAAAAAATTAAAATTTACTTCTCTTGTTTGAAGCCAAACTAATTTTCTAGTGTGACGCAATTGAAAGTTGTTTTATGGTTACTTAACGCAAGCTTTCAAGTAGAAGAAGACTTTCTTTTGGAGAAATAAATTGAATAGAATTTACTTTATTCACTTTTTCTTGTCTTTAAACTCATTAGATTTCGATCTTCCACTGAATTAGAATTTATAAGCTGTAAAAGTTTTTATTTGAATTCTAATAAAGATACATTTTGTGCGTTAGATTGAAGTATTTTCTATTTTGATTAAATTTGTTTTCTTTGTAAATTAAGCGTGTAGGTTTTCTATTCGTTATTATTGGGTTTTATATTCGTTCCTCTTTAGAGGTTTATTAGAGAAAAAAATTAAGTATTGAGAAAATATGGTATTGTTTGGTGCATTCGATAAGGTGTTTATGAAAGGAACACATTCAAATAGGAGTAAAACACCAGATAAAAAAGAAATGAAACTAAAAGCGTTTGCTTCATTTAAAGTGTAATAAACCATGGCGCATTTTTCTATAAAAAGATAAAGCATTTATTTATAGTGAAATTAAATAAAATTCAATTAAACCTTTAGGAACCGCAATTCATGAAAACCTCAAAAAATCCTTTTGTCTAGATTTAGTACCTATAATTTAAAAAAAAGAATTCTACATTTGTAAATTTCTAGAGCAACGTTTTTTCAATCGAGATTAGTGAAACTGTTCTTTTTTCTCTAGTTTTAGTTTTAAGAACCTGAAATAAAATATGTTATATTTTCTCTTCGTAATTTTCATCATTAAGACATTGATCATCGCTGTATTATATAAACCCATTTATTAATATAACAAAATTGTGTTGTAGAATAGTAGTAAAATAAACAATTTAATCTACAATGAAGAATCTTAGTGAATAATACCAGCCTTCCCAGAGACGAGATATTCTTACGCTGCAGAGACATTAAAATGTTATTAATATATCTATTACTACTATCAAATCTATCTAATATAGTATACTACTTAATATGATCGATTGAACTTCAACAATATGAATACATATATTTAAAAAACATCTTTTTTTTATTATTATTTTTTGGGGGGACAACAAGTTTATTTTATTAGATCTGGAAGTCTTTATAATCTAGGAAAAGTACGAAATGAAAAAAAAATACTAAATAAACAAATCATTTAGCCCTTTTAAAAGCAGAAATCGTAGACATTTATGATCAAATTAAAACCAGCAAAATCGTTCTATCCGGCATTATTTACATGAAAGTCAATTTAAGAGCTGACATTTCATTACATACTTTTCTAGACCTATCAGTTTTATGTAAGGTACCTGTACCTAATATGGACACCCTAAGGGAAATGTATTTTTTCACCCCCTTGTCTTAGGGGGTGGACATTTTGGAGTCATAGGACTCCAAAAATGTATGACCACTATGCCTGGACTGTTGACTATCATTATTAAAATTATTGACCTTGTAATTATTCTGGTTTAATTTTCAATGATAAAAACAAAAAATGTTTGCAAGTGTCCATATTAGGAACCCCCTGTCCTTATTATGGACATGCATGCCCATATTAGGGACAGGTGGCTCCTTATTGACTTACTACACAGGGTGTATGGAAGAGCTACTCTTCAAAGGGATTTTAGAGGAGAGGGGATAAAACAAATATATCTAAAGTATTGCGGGGGAGGGGGTCACAGTAAATATCTTCAGAACATGTACTACGTAATGTTATGTACGGACTATAATTAAGATTGAAAATACATACAAACATGAATTTAATATGAATTAGATAAATAAAATAACATCAAACATATAATTATTTTATAAATTTCTGAATCTGAAGATTCACTTGCTGTACTTACAATGTGGATATAAGGCGTCCATAATGGGAGCAGGGCGTAGTTTTACTAAATCTTGTAATAAATAAACAAAGGAAAACATTTTTGAGCAATATACGCAATAGAAATCGAAAATATATTTTATCAGCTTTCTAAAACACTCCACTGTTCAATATTTAAAGTAATTTTACCAAGATCTAATAAGAATTTAAACTTACCTGTAATTACGATCAGCACACCACTAAAACACAAGTTTCCTTCAAAAGGGGCAAACAACACGCATTTTTGCACCTCTCAGGCTATATTATCTTTTCAACTGCTCCTCTTTACAAACATGTAGCGCCATATCTCGATCAAATTTCTTACTTTTAAAGATATTAGGGGTCTCCATATTGGGTAAAAGTACCTTAATAAATGTCTTAATTGTACGATTTTGCAGGTTTTAATTCAATATTAAAAAGTTACATGTCAATTTCCACAGGGAATTTTACAACCTCCAATGCCCACTTATAAAAACCCCTAGGGCGTTAGGGGTTTTTATAAGTGCATTTTCATCCCCCCCCATTCCTAGGTGATTCTGAGTCGTCTAGGTGTGCCCTACCCCTCTTAGAAGTTACAAAACACTTATCTAAAACATCCTATATATTAAAATGTCCTTTGTGTGTGATGAATGAATGTGGTTCCCCTGTGAAAAGGGGTTGTGCGAGCGAATGGTGTGCTGCGCTGTTAGCAGTACCATGGATCTGGTCCACGAAGCCCGCTGGGTAGATATTTCTTATAGGGTAGTTCAAGGGTCTAGGATTGAAATTCCAGTACCCGCTTATTAAAAAAACATATATTAACATGAGGTTATAACTTTGAAACCTTGTTTGAATTCCTATCAAAACAATATTTGTTTAATTATTTAAAAAGTTAATTTAAAATTTATTAAAGTAATAATTCATTAAATAGTTATCTTTCTTTAGTTGTGTGCTCAATATTCACCCTAAATTTTTACACAACACTATTGTCTTTTTCTTTTACTTTAAAATCAGACTCAAGCTAAGCTTTTAGCATAAAAATAGTGGTTCTCCACATCTTAAACGTAAAGCTAAACTCATACGTGTCGTAACTTGTCCGATTGTCTCAGAACTCCCACGTTCCGAATAGCAGACACCCAACCTCCGTAAGTGATATTTAAATATGGCAGGAAAAAGAACAGCGCTCTAGAAATCCAGAACTTAGAAAACTCTTCCAATGCTTTAAACATCACAACCCGGGCATCTCTTAATGTGAAAATCCTTCCTCTCAAAGTTAAGCCGTATGAATTTTTACCTTTTATGTAAATACTTCTGCAAATAATGGTACGACTCATCCTATAAATCTCACCTTACACTTCTGTTTACTCGAAGTCCTTAGGGTTCCTTAAGCTTCAGTCTATGCAACTACCTGGAGAATTAAGACGTTTTCTTGGATTGGGGGGTTTGAGTGGAAAAGTGGATCGGTTCTATGCATGTAGCTTGATATTTCAGGATCCCAAGTTTGTGCATTTAAAATATAAAATTATCTTTTATTTGATTTGTATCGCGTGATTATATTAATTTTCAATTTTAATACTTCTTATTTTCTTACTAACATGTTCCTATTAAGCTCCGCCCACCAAGAATATGGAGTTGATGACCAAATCGCTAACCTGAAATGTTGAACTTACTTCCCTACAGATGGACAACTTGGTTAAAAACATCGCAGCTTCCCCACTCTCGTTCTCACTATACTCAGTAGAAACTTAACTAGAGCCTGTACAGATATGCTGAGAGCCATTGAAGAAAGTAGTTCCCCGCGCGGTGTCTGAATTTTGAGTGAAATTTAGAACTTCAATTTCGAATAATGATTAGTTTTTTTAAATCCACGTATTTCCGATATGCATAAAATGTTCATTATTATTATTTTTTAAAGTGGCGTAGTCATACAACTCGCTCTCGAACTCGACAGCCAATAAGAGCTTCTAGAAACCTTGCAGGCTTCCTGTTTACTCAGATTTTCTTCCGCATGGCCATGACGTCATGCTCAACTTAAGTTGCATTCGAGTATAACTGAAAATTTATCAACTAGACAGAAATAACAATCCGGATTATGGGATTGCGTAATAAAAATGATTAACACGTTTTCAAATGCGAGTATAGCCATAGAGCACTGCTACATTAAATTTATAAATTAAATACTTTACTGGTGATAAAGAACTTAAAGCAATACTAGTAGTCAATTTTATCGAATATCTTTTTTACATATATATTTCATTTTCGAAACGTCGAAACTTTCCGAAGTCGCACCACCAAATACATTTTCAGCATTGACAGTTAATTTTTATCTATTCATATTTGAGATATTATGAAACATCAGATTTCCCCATACGATAGTATCGCCCAACTTTCAACTTTCAAAATAAATTCTCAGATTAGTTTACTATTAATAAAATCCTAATACAGAAGCAGACAAAAAAAAAGATATTTTTAACTCCACAAAACATTTACAACAATCCCCTCCAGTCACACTTCGGGATTAAAAAGTTTAGAAACGGTTACAGTCAACCTGCGGCGGCCAATAAGAAGAAAATCACGCGTCCACTGCCAGATGTCGCTGACAGTTAAAAACCGAGAATTTATTTCCTCTTTTAAACTCCGCACCTCTGAAATTCACTCATGTGCTGAGATGTAAAACGCTTGCTTTACAAACCACCAAAGCAAAAAGCTGGAATGTTGACTCAAAAAATCAGCATCTTTGAGAAGCGACAAAATAAAATGATTTTTACTCTGAACAATTGAAAGGAAGTTTGGATTATGATAGACAGGGTTTTTTTATCCACATTTCTTTCTTTTTTTCATTTTGTGGAAGATAAAACTTTGAATGGATTCATATATTGTACTTTTGATATAAAAATATATATGGTGCGAAGTAATTCATTTTGGTATTCTCGACTTGTAAAGCGTGGATTTCAATTGTTGAGATTTTGAATAAGTATTTGTAGTGTGTCCGGGAATACAAAGATATTTTTTATGCAGAACTGGTGAAATTTTGAAAAGGAACGTCTGGGGATATATATTTTTAACCTTCATCGTAAAAGAACCTTTTGAGGCTATTTAGAGAAAGCTTTTTAAAAAGTGTAAGTGTGAAAAATGTTTCTTAAAAATATGGATACAGTGAGAGATTTATTTTAGTATCGTATTCTGCTTAGAAATCTGTGCTTTTGAGAACGGATGTAGTTCAAGATGGTTGATATTCAGAATGCGACTGGAAATCTTCCCCCGTTTGAGGTGGTTTTAACGAAAGTGGTTTAAGTCCACTGAGTGTAGTTTTGAGTAATTGAAGGTTTTCTCTAAGGTCACCTGTGTTGTTCCTGACATTTTTAGACAGGCCAATCATTGAGCTTTTGACTTTGTTCACTACCACACTAGGTAAAGAATCTTAAAAAAAATCCAAATACATGCTTTTCTCAATTTCTATTATTTTTTTTTACTTATACCACTTTTATCCTGAGCAGTTCATTCGTACTTAACAGTCTGACATATTAAGAATGAAGAATGATTTTTTCGAATTAATATAACATTTGAGGATGAAAGAAACAATTGAGTATATGCTTTACCTAATTTTAAAATTTAATGTTTATTTAGTTTGTTTTTATTTTAAAACAGTCGTTGAGAAATTATACTTTCAAAAACACCTTTATCATCCTGATTACATAAAGGTACTGGAAATCTTCAAATATTTTTATTTAACAGTAAGGAACTTTTAGAATTAGGCAAGCATAAGTTTTCATATATTTACGTAACATTTAAGAATAAAAGAAACAATTGAGAATATGTCTAGAAAATTTAATGTTGACTAAGTATATTTTTATATAAAAACAATCATTGAGACATTAAGTTCGCATCTACTCATTTCTCATCTTAATATAACTATATAAAGGTTACTTAAAGACGTTTAGTAGAGACTTATGAGCAAGAAAATTAGTACAAGCTTTTAACGACATCCATTCAAAACTCTAAACGACTGTTGAACCAGTGCGAGGTTTACTTTTCTAACTAAAGGACCGATAAATGGGAACGCGATATAAATTGTCGCCGAGAACGACATTCCACCCCTGGATTAATCAAGTGACCCTGATTGCCGTTTCATCAGCCTCCGGAAATCGCTTAACCCCATGTCCGGAATCCGGGAGATCGGGCAACAGGAGAATTAGGGGAGTCGTTAGTGATAAAGAGGGGTTGTTCATTCTGAGAGGGTTCTTGGATCTGATATAAGAGGTGTGTTGGTCTTATTCCGCTCTTTTCTGAAGTGTAGATATACAGCAGGGTCGACATGTAATTTTACGTGAAGTACAACTATTTTTAAAGCAGTTTATCGAGGTCCAAAGAAAAAAAGGTAATCATTGTTTTATTATTATCTTCAGATGCACTTATTTTTTATAACAAATGTAATTTGAGTACACTACATTCTTAAGTAAATTTTTAAATAAAAAAACTATCGTTAGTTACCGTTAAAACTGTTTCGCATCACAGCAGTAAATTGTTAGTTAAAGTTCAAGGTTGTATATATTTTTAGTTCTATCGTACTTTTAATTGAAGGGATTGGTGGATAAAGGGGGGCTATGTTACAAGGCCTGTCCCAAAAGTAACGAGACTGAATTCCATGGAATTCAGTCTCATTACTTTTGGGACAGGCTTTGTAACATAGCCCCTTCAACCACCAAGCCCTTCAATTTAGAAAACAAGGTGGGTGGTCTATACTTTAGACTCTATAGACCAGACAATTTTAAAGATTTTTAGAGGTAATCGTTTGAAAAGAAACTACATATTTTCAAAAAAGGAGTATCTCGCTACCATGAGTACTGAAACTGTCTGACTGAATGATAACGATTTTAAAACATTAAATATAAGTAAAAATGAATAGAAATTATATATTTATCCTTGTGACTCAGAACCCTAAACTTTGAACTAATTTCCACAAACAGGAAAATATAAGATCCCTGCGACACCACGTTCTCAAAAACTCAATTTTTCTTCGACCTGTCCTTCCTCAACTGCCACCAATTCCACTTATACTATATAAAATAAGTCCAATCCATTCTCCACATGATAAATTCGATCCCCTCTTCACATTTCGAGGGGATTCTTTGCCATTAATAAATCTAAAACCTCCAATTGAAGAGGAGTCGGTTTACTCTTTGATTTACACCCCCTTGGTCCGACTCAAAGGGGCGATTTCTATTTTAGATGGTTTCTTGGGAAAGGGGTTAGGTCCCCTTGTGTCGATTATATGACGGGGACATGAAAAATACGATACAGGTGGAGAGTTTTATTTGATTGATGGGAAAGTTTATAAAAAATGGCTATTGCCACACCGCCATTCGAAAAACTTTTAACGTCTTACAATATTATTGCGATTGTGATCAGATGTGACGGTAATTCACTGGAAAACATTTTGTGCAAAACCTGCGTGGCTATAATTTGGCTCCGTACTTATTTTCAGAACACAAATTTGGAGTGGGAGACTTCGGGGATCGACCTTAAGAAAGACAAACGCCAAAAGTTACAGTTCCAATTTTGAAAATAAAAATTATTCTTTTTCGATACTGGCCCTAAGAAATCAATATCGGGTTGGTATCGTATAGAACCTCAAGAATTGATTCCGGGATCAAATAAAACTATTTTAAGATCCCTAGTTTTATAATATAAATGAAGGTAGACATCCGTCAGCTTCATCACTATAAATAAAGTTACTGATATCCTAATCTAAACCTCAATCATCAATTATAACCAGTGGATGTCTACCTAATGCAATGCAAAAGAGAAATTTCTCAAAGAATTAACTGAGCCCAATTGTGTGGAAATAACAACACTGCCCCTTTAGGTCTTCCTTTCTAATCCGTATAATATTTTAACTTACAGAAATACAACTTAAGACACTGAATTTGCATAAAACTAACCAACAAATCACGGAAATCACCATACAAAAAGTGATCTAGTGACTCAGTAGCGGGCTACAACAATGCTACCTTAAGATAAATAGACAGACCTAAAAGGCATTAAAGGACCTACGTGCGGGCATTAAAAATCTCAAATGCATGTTAAGACGCGTAATCTTATGTGGCGGTTTTCAGCGCCGTAATCTCCCTGATGTTTCTTATCTCTAATGGTTCTGAAATTTATACATTGGAATAAATCCAAGGTGTTCCAAAGAGGCTATAAGACTTATCTTACCTCGGAAATGGATCTCAACACGCTCGCTTTGAATTCGAGTGAATGTCGAGTCCTGGTTTATCCTTTTTTATTTATTCAGGGAATAAAGATTCGGAAATAAATTCGTTTGCTTTTAGACTTTTTGAGACCATTTTTTAAATAAGTACATGGAATTGTTTTCACAAAATTAATCGTTCTTGAGAAAGGAGAGCTTTGCTTCTTATTTTCTTAAAAGCAGATTGCTAAACTTTAAATCCTTATCTTGCTAAACTCGACAGCAACTTTCCTGAACCCAGTACGTCACTACGGGGATGGAGAAAGTGAGTAAACATAAAGCCTGTTGGGTTGCTATGAGGAGTTTCGGTACGCAAATAGTGATAAAAAGACACTTTATATGTACATGGGTTTAACGAAATAGTCGTATTTTAAAATTGACGTTATTCGTTTCACTCGAAATTCAGACACCGCAATGGGAACTACTTTGTTTGTCAGTGACGTCGTAGGGTCAACTAACGGTGCTGCCAAGTATAATAGCTATTTCTTTAGTTTTACTATTTATAACAAACAGGATATATTTTATGTTCTTAACAACTAAATAGAACATTACTTTCACATACCCAACACTAAAAAGTTAAGAGGTAGAAAGAATCAACCAAATCATCAAATTACTCATTGATCGGTGGTCTACCCTCGAAACCAATTACAGTCTACTAGGTCTCTACGACGTTTCTATACTTCCCAGCAACGTTTCCTGAACCCAGAACGTCACAACGCGGAAGAAGAAAATGAGTAAACACAAAGCCTGTTGGATTGATAGGAGGAATTTCGATACGCGAATTGTGATAAAAGACACTATTTATACATGGGTTTAACGAAATAATCATATTTTAAAATTGACGTTCTTCGTTTCCCTCAAAATTCAGACACCGCGATGGGAACTACTTTGTTTGGTAGTGTCGCAGTAGGTTCAACTTAAGTTGCTGTCTGGTATAGTATTTTAGGCACTAAATAAAATATGTATCAATTCACAGAAACAACGTGATTGTTTCGCCCATTTAATTTTTAAAAAAACATATTTTTTGAAGATACTTGGATCCTCCTCGTGAGTGTAAAGCTTTACCTTGACGAAGATGACCCAAGTATATCCTCGAAATACTTATACTCGTACTTATTAGCATGGTTGCTCTTATTACTATATGATAAGAGTATCCAAGAATCGCAAACTAATTTAAAAAAATGTTATTTAGGATAATTGATAAAAAAACAGTAAAAAATGGCGATAATGTAGTTATTTGTAGCTTTATTCTTTCAGTCGTATTCACCCAAAGTTTCCATATAATTTAATTGCAATCTCGGGGAGTCTATTATTGAAAGGATTAAAACAGCTTGGCCAATTTTTAACAAGACAGAAAATCTTCCATTGGCAACGGGACGTCAATCTGAGGTTAACGAATCAAGACGCCCCTGTGTTCCTATCAGGGAAGTTCCTCTGGGTATATTATGAGTTTAAACCACATGGCAAGTTGTGCTTTTTTTCAATTTTTACCCGCTGACAACTACACTTCTAAGGCTAGTTTTTACCGGAATGGGCCGATTCGGCGCCGGCCTGTTTTGGCACGAAACAAAACTACTTTCTTCTAATTTTTAGAATGATTATATGAAAGAGTTTTATTTACTTTCATTTTATTTCTCGCGACGAATCGTCCTCGCGCTGAATAGTAGTAGTAGACTGAATTTTTACTGGGCTGCACGAATGGAAATGTTCAATGCGACCCATTCCTCGACGTAAATAAAAAATCAACTTTAAAGAATCAAATAAGCGATCAATTGCAGTCACTGATATCTAGATTTAGCTCTTGATCATTTATCAATATTATCAAAAGGAAAGGTTACCAACGATTTTCTAATGGAAATGGGATCTAATTCATCCTTCAGGTGGGACAGATATTCATCATCACCCAAAACAATCAAGGGCGTCCACCCTTTTGGAAAAGTCAAAAACAACGGCTCTTTGTTATTACGCATGCGATGCACAGTGAAGTGGCCCAAGTCCCTAAAACGCTCGTGTCGTAAGTGTAGAAGGCTTTTGCCATTGATCACCGCAGGAGGTGGGCCTCTTTTTGCACGCGCGGCATGATAAATGGAAGGGCGAGGGAGAGTTAAAAGGCCGTCTGTTAGAGGCGATTGGGAGGGTTTAGTTTTGATTCAAGTCGCGGTACTCAAACTCACCACTAAAAAGTTATTAATTTAGAATTTATATATTACATATACAGAGTGCTCCAAAATCGCGTTGCACGGCTCTTATTTGGAACCAACGCCTGCTAAGCTCACGGAAGTAAGGTCTACCCCTAGGTAAGTGAGCCTGGAGAATCCATTGAGAGTACTAACAGCGCCCCTAGCGGCGAAATTAAAAAGTTAATTTAATATCTTTCTATTAGGTCATCCCGAAAGTTTTGTCGCTCTTGGGAGCATCTGTATATAAGATATTTTTGACACTTTTCCATTATGTGATACCAATATAAACTGTAACTTTATCTACCGTCAACTTGGCATCTTGGCTTGATTTTGGGGACTGTTTGACAACTGGGCTTTCCTTAAATCTATGATAACAGGTTACTTCATTTCTTTTCTTTTGCATTTTTCCTTAAGTTAAGATTTTTAAATTAAAATTAACTGGCTACTTCCCTAAAACAATTACGGCCGTATTCTGAAGCCTCTGGCAACCTGTGATCAGGATCTCTTAGCACAAATCAGCTTGATTTGGTATTCCGAAGCACCTTAAACAGTTGACCACTGTGTGTTAAGAAATCAACTCTCAGAACAGTGATCTAGGTTGGATCACCAATCAGAATCGAGTCTGGCTGGAGCTGCGATTACGAAACAAAAAACATGGCGTCGTCAGTCATCAGCTATCTGCTTAAATACACTTCACGTCAATATAATCGAAATTAGATTAGTATTTAAGAAATAAAATGTTTTTGATTCACAGTATTCTTGAGGTGTGATTTTTGTCGAGTACAATTTTTATTTAAATTATTATTTCTAGTAATTAAAGTATTTTTCCTCTATTGTTTTATACTTAAATTTTCTCCCGCGGCTCTCGCTCCGGTAGCTTGATGGTAAAATACTTGGCTATCATACGAGTGGCCCGGGATCAATTCCCGGCGGCGGATACAATTTTTGATTAAACTGATTAAGATTTCAATTTAATTTTATTCATCACGGTCATTTTTTTGAAGGTAGCTAATTATTATTACTAAATTCTGTATTATTTTACTAGATTAAATTATTTACCGACCGAAGTACAAAACTGATTCAATATTTCAAGTTCCCAATAATATAAGCGGCAGATTCCCAAAATTTTCCTGATAATTATCAGATTTTCTAAAATTCCCTGATTTTTCCCTGATAATTCCAGGTTTTTAAATTTTCCCTGACAATTCCAGGTTTTTAAGGTTTTCCAGGTCTGTGGCCACCCTGTGAATGCTCGAGTTATAAAAACCAAAGGGGGATCTGGGGGTCCTCCCCCAGAAATTTTTTGAAATTTGACCCTATAAAACAGGGTTTAACTCGTTTTGGTACATACCCAGGTTGAAATTTATGCTAGTATTTGTTTGCTAGGCTAGCAACCATTGCTAGATACAAGCAAAAAAACTAGCAAAAACTAGCAAATATCTTTGCTAGTACTACCAAAGCCACTAGCAACCCATGGTGTGTATTGACCCATACTTTTTTGCTAGGCTAGCAAAGAAAAACTAGCATGTGTTGCTAGTTTTTTTGCTAGGCTAGCAAAGAAAACTAGCATGTATTGCTAGTTTTTTTGCTAGGCTAGCAAAGAAAAACTAGCTTGTGTTGCTAGTTTCTATTGCTAGCCTAGCAGAATTTAAAAGCATAGTTTGCTAGCACTACTACCATCTGTTGCTTTTTTTTTCACTATTATTGTATAGATACTAGCACCCGTTGCTATTTTTCTGCTTTTTCTAGCTTATTTTTCTAGCATGTGTTGCTTGTTACCAAAATTTCTAGCATGATTGCTAGCATCCATTGCTATTTTTCTACCGTCTATTGCTTACCTTTTCTAGCATGTATAGCTTTTTACCACAATTTCTAGCAATCATTGCTATTTTTTTACCATCTTTTGCTTTTTTACTGCTACTTCTAGTATGATTACCAGCACCCGTTGCTTTTTCCCCCAACTAACGTAGCGCTAGTTTTTTCTACCATAGCATACAAGATTAAAATTTAATATCCAGGCATATCTTTAACACTTAGAACAGTACTTTAATACTTCTGCTGTTCTAGAATAAAATTTGTTACTTTTAGTATATATGGTTTATAACTTAAAATTGTTCAAATTAGTATATTAAAAAGACAAACGCATAGCAAAAACCAAAGTTTCTATTTATTTGACCTTGACTTATTATATATATTATTATTTATACTACCACATTTTATTTTTAACAAACTATTTTGAATGAACGTGAATGTATTGATTGAGCAGTCTGGGTAAGCTATGCTCAGGGTGTAGTAGAGAGATATAAGCACCCCAAGACCTTCAATGAAACTGGGAACAGGTACATAAAACTATGTCCTCACAACAGATGGTGAAAGTTCCTGATATGACATCGTCTCCATTTATTATTAGTCTTGTATGGAGCAATCCTTGAAGCTCAGGTGTGGAGGCATCATCAGAAATCTAACAATTACAAAAATACTCTATCAGATAATCTACCCTTCACCATTCAATGGATGATAAATAAAATTAACTACTGGCTCTATATCCAAACACAATTTAAACAAGTTCTTGTGCATATTTAGTTTAATTTTTCCATTTAAAAAATTACAAGTACTATTAGAAAGTTATTTTTGAGAAAAGGTTAGAAAAAACTGGAATTGCATGTTTGCGTTAGTCAAGGTATTACTGAATAATTAAACTTCTCTTAGTTAAATAATTAATTAAATAAGTTACAGAAACAATAGAAGTACAGTATTTGGCCTTTTAAATAAACCATAGATAAATAGATTGCTTACTTTGAATCCAAGTACAAATTTCTGAAATAACATTGGTAGAAAAGAACACAACCTTGTCAGAAATCAAGAATGCTGTAACGAAATTACAATCACTTAAAATACAGTAAAATGTAAATCTTGAAGACTATACATATTTCGACCAACTGAAAGAAAAGGAATATCGTTAAATTATGCAAGATTGTATTGCGAATTTGGCCCACTTACTCCAGAGGAATCATGAGATACTTGGGCCCCAAAAAAGTTAACTTAAAATTTAACATTTTAAAGTTAATGTGGACAATCCCTTTGAATCCCAAAACCATTTTTTTGTAAAATGACATGATTGTTTTTTCCACTTTCTTTTGAAAAGTTAAATTGAAAAATAAACTTCATGATTAAAACCTTTTGCATCTCTGAAAAACAATAAATAGAAATTACGTGATAAGCCAATTGAAGTAAACCATAAACGAAGAACATGCTTACTTTGAGTCGAAGTATGAATATCTGAACAGTCAGTCACCCAAGAACAGACGTTACAATTTACAAATTCAGGATGCTGTAACGAAATTACAAGAACTTAAAATACAATAATCATACTAGTTTAACTGAAACATTTAAAGCTGCAGAAAATTACACTCAAATCTACAATTAATAGTAATCTATAAACACAAAATTCTTTAAATTAATTAATTTATTATTAATACTTAACTTCACAAAATTCTAAATTAAGATGACTAACTTTTAAAATATAAATAATAACAAAATTATATTCTTTTTGGAACATTAATAATTTACTATTGCCATCTTTAAATAATTAGAAAATAAATATTAAAATTAATTAAAATAGTAGCCTTAAAATATCTCTCAAGAAAGTTGGTTTACTTAATAAATTAAAAGTTACTTTTATGGAAGTTGGTTTAGAGGTCTTAAATTATTTCAACAATAGATCATTATGGGTCTATTTCCTAACTAACTGAAACGAGTCGAGTTCAAAAGACGAATTGAATTAGAAGTAATAACTTGGCTCTACAAAGTGATGAACAAAGAATATTCAGAGCATAAATCATCAAAAGTTTTATTGCAATATCACATAAATAATTCACACTTTCTAAAATTTGTTAAAACTCACCTTCAAATTTTATGTTCCAGCAGATTAGGGTTAGTGTGTCGTGTCTAAAAGTCAATCCAATATGGCAGAGGTTGCACCAAAATTTTCGTTTCGGGACCAAAGCTCCAAAGTTTGGTGCTAGCTGCTATTCTCTGCAGTCAACTGTTTCGCCTCGCACCAAACTTTGGTAGAACTTCGGTAAAGCTCAAACAAAGCTCCAAATTTTGGTAAAACCTTGAACTGTTTTTTAACAGTGTAGTAACTAAATTTAATAACCCATAATTACACACTATTTTTAGACCATGTTAAGGACCCAAATTGGTTTTATACCTCCAGGGCCCCTTATATTTGATAGACCAAAGCTAGCAAACAACTACCATAAACTAGCAAATCAAGGTACCTACGAGGGTGGTTTGAAAAGTTCTCGGCCTGACCATGAAAATATTAACTTATGGTTTCAAAAACTTTATTTTTCAACATATACAATTTTAGGCTGCCTCACTTCTTGGAATGACAGTCCTGTCTTATTTTACACTCTTATGGGGGTGTTCTAGAATTCCGTCATAAAAACCTACTTATCTCACAGTTACTTCTTAATTCGAAGTAAAACGGTGACCAGAGGGGGAAATTTTCACTTTGGGGGAGAGAAGGAAGTTTGAAGATACCAAATCTGGGTAATAGGATGGGTAATTTTAAAATTTTTAATCGATATCCCTCAATTTTTCCAACGCCAAAACACATTTGTTAACATGAGCACTGTTCTGATCAGAAATGGCATTTTAATCTGCTTAATTAATATTTTTCTCGGATATTCTCATCAACAGTTTAAATTAGTATTCTTAAATTATATTCATACCCTTTTCCCGATAATTTATTGATAAATTTCCTTGAAATCCCTAAAATTCTTACGCCATGAATTTGCTAGCCGATAGAACCTTTTGGTGCTGAAAAATTGACTTTTATCTGTTGCATTTATTATTATTTCACATAAAATAATAGGGGGTACTTTTCTATGATTTCCGGTATGGTGGCTCATCTTTAGTGTTTTTCACATGGTTCTATAGGAACGTTCTCACAGCCAACTTAAAGTTTCAACGCTAATTTTTTCACGGGGAAAACAAAGGTAAGGAGTCCCTTTACACCTTTGAGCTTAGAATTAATTTCATTTGGTTATATCCCTTCGATACTTGTTTTTTCCCATTGTTGAAATATGCTCAGCTCCATTCAAAAAATTGCCAAAAGCAGAATTCTGATCAGAACAACCCCAAAAATTAATTTGGTTCATTTGAAGGGGAAAAAATTTATCGTGAATTCGAGCTCCTGTTCTGGGTGAGGCCGAGGCCGAGAACTGTTCAAACTACCCTCGTAGCTTTCCATGATATGAAAGTAGCAAAAACAGCTAAAAAGCATAAGATGCTTGTAACATAGCATGGCATGCTGGCAAGCAGGACCTGATTTCTGGGAGGGCACATTTCAGGATACCAAAAACGCATTGAAGGATAATACTAGAAGTGTGAAAATAAATTTATCAAATAATGAACTGTTTAAAACCAATATATTTAACTTATTAAGTTTTTAAGTGAATTTTTGCTCAGACCACTTGGATGAAAGATTATTAAATTTTTAGACTCAAATAACAAATTACTATTTAATGAACATGTTAGGCACCCCCCAAATTGTTTTTTTTTCTGCCCCCTAGACCCCTTATATTTGATCAACCCAAGCTAGCAAAAACTAGCATAAACTAGCAAATCAAGGTACCTAGCTTACCATGCTATGAAACTAGCATGGCATGCTATTGAAACCTAAGCTAGCAAAAACTAGCATCTCATGCTAGCTAGCAAAAACTAGCAAGAACTAGCTTAAAACTAGCATACCTAGCAAGAACTAGCATATCATGCTAGCAAGCAAAAACTAGCATCTCATGCTAGCTAGCAAAAACTAGCAAGAACTAGCTTAAAAACTAGCATACCTAGCACAAACTAGCAAGAACTAGCATATTTTTTTTGCTTGTACTAGCATAGATTTTAACCTGGGTACTATGTCAGCTCCGAACCTCCCAGAAATTTTCAGTGTGCCCAAAATAATAAAATATCGCATATGACAACCGTTTTACCCGCACACTCCGCCTCCCATAATTTTCCGAAAACAGAACTGATTCAATATTAGTAAAATTCCGTTAAAACGAACTTCACGGGACCGTAAAATTTCTTCGTTGTAACCGTACTATCGCTAATTCAAATAAAAATGGTTGGGGACTGTCCGGACTTTCGTAATAACGGGATTTTTTGTTGTATCGGTATTCGTTGTAACGTGATTTCACGTACCTTCAAATGATGTTACTTGCTTCAAATGGAAATTTTTTAACAGAAGGGAAATACTCCGATTTTTCCCACTTTGAAAAATTATTTCCGCACACAATTGAGCGGAATATAAAATTTCAAAGAAATCGGAATTCGATAATCAATACCTCTAAAATTAGCGGATTTCCGCTAATTATCGGAAATATCACATGCCTGAATCTAATAGGTAGGGTTTTTCCTTGAAATTTTAGGGATTTACAAGGAGTAATCCTCTTTGATGTAACCTAAAGTGTCTCAGCATGAGTTAAACGCCACTCTTAACCCGGGAGGACGCGCGCTACTTTCTGTTACACGGGAACGCGCGTGGGGTCTCTCAGACCCCACAAACCGTTTACCGTTCTAAACGTTCAGTGCATGCCTAATTTTTATCACGGAAAGTTTAAATATATAATTTAATTGTTCAATGTGCATTATTAGTTGACTGTTTCTTATTAAGATATAATATAAGACTATTTCATTAAACCATTTCATATGTTATATATCTTATAGTAATTAAAAAGTATTTTGAGAAATTAAACACAAAAAAATATTTTATTTTCATTTTATAATATCTTGATTAAAATGCAATACTAATTTAATACAATACATAGATATCCTTGACTATAATACAATAACAATGTAATAAGTAAGTTTATTTCACATATATTTTTGATCATATCTTTGTACTCCCCTAATAAGATGAAATTTTAAATCATATTCTCTCATATAATTAAATTTAGATTAACAGGCCACTCATTAAAATAAAGGATAATGGGTTTCAAGTTGAATTAATATAACTATAATAATACTTATGTAAGAAACGTCGGCTAATAATTGAGTCAATCTTCTTATGTCATCTTCATAACTCAAATAACGAAGCATTTTGCAACATTCACTTTGCTCTCAAAATAGGATTAAATTAAATAAATAAATAAATAAATTTTATTGGAAGTAAATGCCACTGGCCTATGCACCAATACTACATACATTCAATAGGATTGAATTATTCCTCGAGAAGCACGCTGATGTAATGATGCGACAAGCTTTTGACTGAGATAATTTGGAAAGCACCCCAGCACTCAAGACGACGTGTCCAAGATGGCGTCATCTTCAAAGAGGGGCCGACCCCTGTAGTTGACCATTTGTTTGGACATGTGTCGATGGGGACAACAGTCGATTTCCTGGAATCAGACTACCAACTTTCTTTCCCACGGGAGGGGAGGGAGGAAGGTGGACAGCCCCAAATTCTTCGAAAATACACCAAGGGAAAGCAGGAAATGCAATGGTATGTGAGCGCGGAGATAACGAATTTCTTTGGCTAACCTGAACCGATGTTTATTTTCTAAAATTCTTTATTTTCTAATTTCTTTTTTTGAAAGAAAAATTATGGATTGTAGTTACTTTTGGAAGCCTCTTTGGCTATAACTCGCACCAATCCTCTCTGTTTTGGAAGCATTTCTTTAAAAACAACAACCTAACTCGGAAAATAACATACCTACTTTATTTTAACTTTATGAGGTGATAGGTGGAAACCTTTTAGGCAGCTACACGAAGTTTCATATATTTTCATTAAAAATTAGAGTTTTTATGAAGGTTTATTTAAGCGTTGGGGTCTCGCAGACCCCGCGCGCGTCCTCGTGGGTTAATGGCAAAATTCAAAAAAATTTTTGGAATAGAAACCCCTAAACCCCCTAGAAATTTTCCCAATTCAAAATACTATAAATTTTTTTCCTTGAAAATTCTGCCGCTTTCAATGAGTTGTGCTCTTTGGGTGGAATCTGAAAGGCTTCAAAATGAGCTAAAACACTATTTTGAGGGAAAATTTTTCAAAAATTTTCTGGGGGAGGACCCCCCTTTTACTTCGAGTTGACATATATACACAAATTTTTAACTTAGTGCACCAAATTTAAAACCTTACGAAGTCATCTCACTTAAAACTTATTTTTCCTAAAATTAGACCCCAGAAAAGATGTTGAGTAACTCCTTAAACAAAAATCTGGTTGCGGCACTGGCAACCTAACCCCCTCCCCCTTTCAGTTGCTTATTTAATATTTGAACAACCCATAATAGCAATAAGGTTATTTGTGAAACTCAGCCCCCCCCCAGACCAAAATCCTGGATTCGCCACTGTGGAAAAGTGAATGGCGTTAGAAAAAACACTCAAATTCTATTAACACCTAACACTATACTGCTTATTAGGAGAAAACTTGTGAAAATTTAACATTTCGTAACTTCAAAAAAGAAACCTCGAACTCTTAGGAATAAATTGACCGTTAATAAAAGTAAACAGTTAAGTAGGGACAGAAAATTGTTCACCTCGTACAATATAAGGATTTAAAAAAGATTTTGCTCTAAACCAGTGACCACCAAACCTTATATGACGTAGTAAGTACAGAGGGCATTTTTGGTAAATTACGTTAACTCTTGCTAAGATTCCAATTTTTCAGGTTGGGTAATTTTACTTCTTTCTTTACACATTATATTGCTAGCATCTAAGGCGCCAGCATTTTCTAGATTTGCAGGGAAATAATGCCCGTAAGACAAGACTTTAAAACCTGGACAGTATATATTTTAATAACATTTACTATAATACCGGTGGTTAGTTTTAAGTAAGATGCACAGAATGTAAGTAAGAGATCCAGCAAAAGGTAACGCAACAAAACTAATAAATATCGCAAAAAGAATTCAACTGCCCCCACTGTACTCTCGAAGTACGAGGGGCAAAATCCGTATCAATATAATTTTGAGGTTAAGACATGGGATCTCAAACTTTTAACGAAGGTTTGAATTTAATGGCCACACTTGATAACCATATCCCGCTTTAGTGATTAAATTTTGAATAGAATTGTAAAAACTATGTACATGTATTTTAGAAAAAATTATTTAGTAAAAAAAATTTTAAAACTTGAATAAATTGTCAATTACTAGGTAGTTCACCCCACGAAGTTTATACCATGAATTTTATTATATCGACATGGTTAGAAACTTAAAATAAATTTTTATATCCCCGTCTATACATAGAATTCTCTTGTTATACAAATTCATTCTTCAACTATCTGAACCGTCAAAACAGGGTGGCCTACAATCATCACTTAAATGCATCTGGTAATGCTCCCCACAAGTATTCCCAAACGATAGGGACATCCACCCTCTATCAGTAAGATCATTCTGATCTGGACAAGTTCCAGGGTCAAGCGAGGGGGAATGGTGCCAAGAGAATCGCTTCACAAAGGGATGCTTTATGGACAATTGAGGCTGTAGCTAACGATTTTAATGAACATTTATATAGGGATGTTTGTTTTTAATGAAAAATAATAGATGCTATACTACGGTGCAGAGTTGTCCCAACTGTCTACTTATGATTATACACGTTGAAAGAAGGAAGGAACTCTCTATGCCAGAGGTAAAAATTTATCTTTGAGTAGTAATACTGTTACTAAAAACCTTTAATGTAAAGTAAGAACTCAAAACCTCGAAGCTAGTTAATGGTTATTTAAGTCTTTTACTTCAAGTTTTCAAAGAGTTTCATTTGAAGCTTATTTTTAAAAATAATTGATGATTCAAAATGAAAATATATTCTTAAAATCACCTAAAAACCCCGTAGATCCTGCAATAAGACCACAGCAGATGAAATAAAAATAGCTCATCCTTCGCTCAAACTTGACCCTTACCTGTTAATATATGTTTTTACCCGCTCGCTTGTATAATGGCATACTATATCCACTATCCAGTTTCCCTCTACCCCTGTCCTTAAAAAACAGAGTAGAGAATAATAAAAATAGACAATTTGATGGGAGGTTTGCAGTATTTTTTATATTCTATCTTCATTCGAAGCCTTTAAAAGAGAAAGTTTTTACTAAGATCAGATCCGAAAGGAAAAACAAATTAATACTTAAAGTGCTTTAGATTTTTTTAAACACGGGACGTTTTTTTTTCTCCCTCTGCGACAGGACATTTTTTTGTTTCCTCTTAGCCTTGAAAAAAGATGTCTAAGCAAAAGTAATAAATGTCGGCGGTATATTTCGACATAAAGTGATGCAAGTCCTAAACTAGAATTTCCTTTTCTCAAGGGGAGATTTATTTATTTCGATAGCAAAAAAAATGTAATAACTGGATGAAACATGATGGTGAAAGTATTTTTACGTTAATTAATGGCATAAATAATTGGGTTATGTCGTGTTATTGATGTATTAATTTATGGGACGAATTATTTTGGATTTACGCTCTGACAGTTTTAATAAATCTTGCTGGAAATATAATTACTCCCTAATGATAGCTACAGCATCAATAAGTTATGGTTTTACACGATTTTTATACTCCTTAAAATATTCAAATATTTCAATCACAGTAAAAACTATCAAAAGTGGTATAGTTTTTGGAATTAATCCTTTCTTTTTTTGTTTTTGATCTTTCTCAATTTCTTATTTGTGGTAAAGTAAAACGAAATACAAAATTCAGATCCATTAGATTTTACATAGTAGACTTATCTTAGCTTTTTTTGTACCTAACAGATGAAGCTGGGAGTTTGATACTTAAAATTCGATGCTATTTTTCACGGGAATCATATAATACCTAAGAATGGTATAGTATAAGAAAGAAAGAAGCAAAGATGAAATAAGATAAATGAATTTACTTGCCTCCCGACAAAGATACCTAATAGAAACCATAAGTAAAAAAATGGGCTGGAACTAAAATGAATAATTAAATTATGGAGCTGATTAGCCAGGCAAGGTGAATGTTTCCTAATACTATTATGTAAGACTGACACATATCTACTTAAACACCGATCAGAGCATTAGCAGAGCGATTGTCAACCCCATATATTTTAAATGACAATTATTTACCTGACTAATCAATCGATGTCTAGTTAAATTCTAACGAACGACTTTAACATACGCACCACTAAAAAGTTAAAGATGTAAGAATGAATCAACTAAATCCATAAATTACACATGGTTGGGTTTATCTCAAAACCATTATTGTCCACTAAGTTTCACGTAGTTTCTAGTATTTTAGGCACTAAGTAATAGATGTATCCATCTAAGGAAGCAACGTGGTTTATTTTGCACATTCAGTTTAAAAACTTAAAAAACAAACATATGTTTCTAGGATACTTATACTCATACTTATTTGCATAGTTATCTTATTACGATAAAATATGTATCGCCAAGAATAGCAAACTAATTTTTTTAAATGTTATTTAGGGTGGTTGATGAAAAAACAGTAAAAAGTGGGGATATTTCTTGTTATTTGTCGCTTTTTATCCATATAATTTAATTGCAATATCGGGCAGTATATTATTGAAAGGATTAAAACAGCTCGGCCAATTTTTAACAAGACAGAAAATGGAATTGAACCCCGATTCCTAATTGTTCCTTCATTTGAAACGGGACGTCAATCCGATGTTAACGAATCAAGACCCTCCTGGATGCCCTCTGTGTTCCTATCGGGGAAGTTTCTCAGGATATATTATGAATTTTAACAACAAGACAAGTAGTTGTGCTTTTTTTTTTCTATTTTTCAATTTTTACCTCTTGACAACTACACTTCTAAGTCTAGTTTTTACCGGAATGGGCCGATTCGGCGTCGGCCCATTTTGGCACGAAACAAAATTCTTTCTTATAATTTTAAGAATGATTATATGAAAGAGTTCTATTTACTTTCATTTTATTTCTCGCGACGAATCGTCCTCGTGCCAAAACTGCAGCGCCGAATAGTAGTAGACTGAATTTTTACTGAGCTGCAAGAATGGAAATGTTCAATGCAACCCATTCCTCGACGTAAATAACAAAAGATAAACTTTAAAGAATCGAATAAGCTATCAATGGCAGTCACTGATATCTAGATTTAGCTCTTGATCATTTATCAATATTATCAAAAGTAAAGGTCGGGTTAACAACGCTTTTCTAATGGAAATGGGGTCTAATTCATCCTTCAGGTGGGACACAGAGATTCATCATCTCCCAAAACAATCAAGGGCGTCCACCTTTTGAAAAGACAAAAACAACGGATCTTTGTTATTACGCATGCATTGCGCAGTGAAGTGGCCCAAGTCTCTAAAACGCTCGTGACGTAAGTGTAGAAGGCTTTTGCCATTTATCACCGCAGGAGGTGGGTCTCTTTTTGCACGCGCGGCCTGATAAATGGAAGGGCGAAGGGAGAGTTAAAAGGCCGTCTTATAGAGGTGGTTGGGAGGATTTAGTTTTGATTCAGAATCGCGGTTCTCACACTCACCACTAAAAAGTTATTAATTTTAGATTTATGTAAAACATATTTTGCACAAATACTGCATGAAGCGCATATATTCTCTTATTTAATTAATTAGTGCCACATCACGTAGGCATTATATAAACTGATATGCAGGAAAACATCAGTGTTTGTTAGATACGAGTGAAATGCCGGGTATGAAATTAATGATCCCAATTCATCACTGAAATTAAAATTTTCAGTGTACTATATAGTTGGTCCTGGTTAAAGGCATAAAACTCATGATCAGATTTGGAGTTATATTGGTTTCGATTAAAATAAAATGATTAATTTTTAGCGGTATGGCTTTACCCCGAAAATGTCAATTATTTTTTATGATGAAAAATATTTCAATAAAAAACAGCTCAATTAGCTCTAAAACAAATCGTTCAGTTATATTTATTTCACGAAGTATCTTGGACACAAAAGTTGTGAGTTAAATGCAACTCACATAGAAGTGTATGTTATGGGCAATGTGATAAATCGGACATTATTAATAAAGCCCGAAGTGGAAGAGGGCAATGTGATAAATTTAATGGCATTTATCAATTTGCCTGCCTCCACTCTGGGCATTATTAATAATACCCAATTAATCACTTTGCCCGTAACATATACATGTATTAAATATTCTAATGCGATTCAAATTTCAAAAACTTAAATCAAAATAAAACAATTGATAATCCATTTTCAATTTCAAAAGGTAACATCTTTCACAATCGATTATTTCTAGAGTTAGTCAAACTATTTTACTAACTTCGAACTTGGCGTCCTTTCAAATCAATTTAGACCTTCTGAAAAGTTTCTTCTTGAAATTGTGATACATTAATTGCATCTGGCCAATTTGGACTTGACATCCACTTAGACAGTTTCCCCAAGAACTACGAAATGAAAAGTCAAAACTTCAGGCATTTTCTCTATTTTAACGAATCTACAGTTCTTTCAATAAAATCGATTTAAATCTCAACCAGACTCTTCATTCAACTCTCAGAACTCAACACATTTGGACACTTAATTAAGCACCCCAACAAAGCACAACACAACTGGTCATCTTCTACCCACCCACACGTATTGAATAATTACAAACACGAATTTCGCAACATTTTGAAATGCGTAACTTCCAAGTTTCAAAACATTCGCGACTAAGATCTCAGACTGACATCCAGCTTTAACCTTTTTTCTTTCCCTTGAGAAGCTAATCTTGAAGAGGCTGAAAGCCAAGTATCGTATCCGATATTTTCTCATTCATTATTAACGATAAGGAGTGGGTTGGACAGGGCGATTACCTTCCGAGAAATTAATTTTCAGCCTTTTGTGCCTCAAGGTGCACCCCCTGGAAGATTTTATTCAAGCGGACGTGTCGGGAAATCTAAAGGGGACTTCCTTTCTAGTGTTGAGAAATTTTCTTTTGGACTGTGAAGTATGATTGGGTGAATAGACTTCGTAAGAAACAGATTATAATGTAGCAAATCGGAACATTTACTAGTTTCAGATGAATTAAAACATGGTATATTTAAGGGTTTGAAGGACCTAAAATTACAATTATGCTTATCATAATTGAGGACTGGAGTTCAAAAACAATCTAAGTGCCAAAAAGTAAATTTTATGTTACTGATGATTTTAAATTTGATTCTGCATAGGAATACACATAAAAAGTCATCTTACGGGCTAATTTAAAGTACTAATAATTGTTGTGGCGCTAAGCCGACTTTATAGGTTGTTGGCGATGGTACTTTTATTGGTTTTTCGGGTTTAACTCATATCCTTTACTTTTGGCACTTAGCAGTCCAGTCTTCAATTGTAATTTTAAATTATAATCATGCTTGATCGCCAAAACCTAGTTCAGTAATTAAATTTTGAGTGTGTCGTAAAATTGTTAGTCGGGCTTGTTTTGGGCAAACAAAATCTAGATAGGATTTTGAGTTCTATTGGTTTCAATGAAAAATAACAATCAGAGATAACAATAAGAGATACCCTCTTCAGAGATTGGGTATTACTCCTTTAGTTAATTAATGATGAAAAATTTTGGAATAATTGAAATTGTGATCACCAGTAATGATTACGAGGAGAGTCTTTCTTTCCTGATCTCTAAATGAGTATCCGTGTTTGATGAAAAACGTTATTTGACATAAAAGTGTCAATTTAAAATTTTGATCCCATTTGTAATTTTTCTGATACTTAACAATTAAAATTTTTAAACCATGGAATTAAGATATCACACCATCACAAAATACTAAAATATCCTATATCAACTTTAAATCGAATTAACCAAATTACTGCTAGTTGAAATAGTCCAAAATCTTAAACACATAACCTTTTGATTGAATCTCGGCCTCGCCCGATTCATTTCCCTCTCCTAAAGACCAAAACGCACGAGCCCCACTTTTTCACACAACAAACACGACATCCAATAAAGTAATTACACGCTTCAAGCTTACACAAGCGAGATGAGTTATGGAGATTCCAAAACCCCTACGCCCACCTAAAGTACTGTGATTATCCAGAGGTGTGAGAACTCAAGTAACAAGCCAACTGGGATCACTGGATGTAATGGATTCATTTTGCTGGGATAATTTTTCGGAAGTTGTTTGTTCTTTGGAAGGCCCTGAGGGGGTTGCTAGCCCACGCGAGTAGTGTAGTGGAATGCTTATTTTGAGTAGGTGACAGATTTTGATCATGGGTTGATTTCGTATGCTGTTTGCGGTCTCCCGATTGTTACGTGTGAAGCCTTTTACATGGAAATGGCGTGGTATTGTTCGATTAGGTCTTGGAAGATTTATTTTGATTATGTGAACAGAAAGTTTTCGAACGATATAATATGAAAGTTTTGGAGGGAATATTCAGGGATGTACATTGTACATACAATTACGTGTAGTTTTGGATGATTAAGAGAAAACTTGTTATGAACTGATGTAGGGTTATTGAAAAACGGATGCTAAATTACATTACATCATCGAATGGTTTAGGATTCGAAGCGATTGTTGATTTTCACTTTAAAGTAATAGGGACAAAACCGGTCTGACGCCATTCAATACTAAACAAGTGCTATAAGCAATTATCGATTTTTAATTTTAAATATTGAATGAGGAAGTTGCATGATTTTTTTAAATTTTTTTTAATCGGTTCTTCATGCAAAAATAAGCAACTACCCTAAGTTTGAGGCCGATCGAGACATTTTTTTAAAATAACAAAAATCCCCTTTTTCAAAGGGCACGAAAACGCTAAGAGTTTGGGATGTGACGTCATCGTACGGTGACCATTGTTGGAAAGCAGCGGAGTTGATGGTATGATTGTTGACGTCATCGTACGGTGTTTTCACTTGCGTTTTCAGTCACGCGTTTTTTCTTGACTTTTAAATTGAAATATTTAATTACTTGTACATATTTTTTTGAAAAAAAAATGACTAGATATTTCATTTTACCATACAAAAAACCATACGGAACACTTGCATGTTTATGAAAATCTTACACATGCAACCTCTTTATTAACTAAAAATTGAATTTAGAGCAATTGAGTTTATTGGAAAAATGCATTTTTTCTGTTTTCAAAAAATGCGGGTATTGCCCATTCTTCAAAACATCCACAAAAACAGTCCTCGAGAAGCAAACATTTCCAATTTCCAGCTTCCGAGTGACTCTAAAAACCTAACTTTACTATATATTGATCCCCTCAAAGTCTTTCTGACTTTAAAAAAAAAGCGCATCATTGGCAGTGGAAAGCGAGTCGAGATGAAGAATCCATTAACTCAATGAATCACGAGAGCAGCCCCATTCATCTCCTGATGATCTTGGAAGAGTGAGGGAAGGAACCGGAATGATTTCTTACACATTCATTATCCTCCTGATTTATGTAATGGTAGCAAAAGAGTCACTGAAGGCACAAAGGCAAATTGCGCCGTAGCTATTTGAGGGGGCTATGAAGAAGCTGCTGAATTACGAAATAGATTTTGGAAGATGAAGAATTAGGGATGGATTTATTCTGAGAATGAAAAGGATTTAAAATGTGTATCAGGATTTGGTTGGTTAAAACTTTGAGGTTTTTACCAAACCATGGATATCATATTTAAGCCATAAGGACATTTTGTGTCAGACAATAAGACCAATTAAAACGGATTTCGGAACGAAAAAATAATTTTTAGCAAGGTTTGGATTTTTAATGATAGCACTTAATCGCCCAAACCAGGTTTAATTGTTTAATTTTGAATAAAATCTTTAAAATCGGGTCTATCTAATTTTCCTAGGATAGGCGTTCTTTTCAATACTTTTCAGCATTATCGAGATACTTCTCCATTGGTGATCTGGCGATCTGGTCAAGTTTTTCTCAAAATTATTGATGATCAAGTTCTTCATCATTAAATCGTTTTGTTTAAATTTTTAATTAGTAATAACTTTAAAATATGAATGGTTAGTAAATAAAAATGAAATTAGGATATGCAATACACAAATTGATTCAATTAAAATATTGTAGGGTTGCCATCCCGAGAACCCTGACGCGTAAGAGAGTGCAAAAGGGAAGCGCCAGGCATTACGTTGGCGGCTTCCAGAGAGTGTTCTGGTTGTGTTCATCGGAAAGGGGGTCGACCATGGGGAGTAGGCTCAGTGTTGGTATCTGTTGTTCTTGTGTATCATGTCTTATCCCTTAATAAACCACCATTATGTCATGTTGCTGTGTGGTCATGCTGCCTATTCCCCATAATATCAGGATATATTCTTCGAACATGTGGTTATATTTATGTAATAATATTTAATGCATGATCAAAAAATCAAATTCAATCAGATTTAAAATTAGAAATCAAATAAAATAATAGCATACATTTTATGTCACCAAAACCAGTTACATTTTTCTGGTCTTTAGAAAAAACAGATTCAATGAATCAGGAATGTTATAAAATACCGTTTAAAAGAAATTAAATAAAAATTCACCGGATTCACCGAACAAAGAAAAATTTCGCCCACTTTTACTTCAGAAAAAACTAAACTCTTCTAAGAATGGTATTGAATGATTCCATCACAACGCTTTCAAGCATCTTTATTGGCTTTAGAAATCGTCTGACACTTTTTCTCTCTTTTGAATAACCCAGAAAAGTAACAAAATATATACATACTTTCGAACAAAATTCTCTCAAACACTGGAAGTGAAGAAAATACATTAACAATTTAAAAACCACAAAAGTGTCACAAATCTTACAAAAAACCGAATTTATCTGATGTTTTGAAAACAAAAACGATCTCCAAAAATCCCTCCAATTCATTTCGTGGAACTAAATGGAATAATATTTAAAGAACATTGTTCATTTGTACCCATCGAGGAACCTCTTTGATGGCTAAAATCATCCCCCGGCATTTATATTCTTTTGAAAGTGGAATCGAAGAAAATGAAAAAAAATTATTTCTATTTATGCATTTTGAATGTTTGAGCGTTTTCTCGTTTTGGAATTTTAATGAAATAGAAAATGTTTTTATGTTTTACGTCTTTTGTCTTTTATGAACGGATTGAATTACAAAAGTAGAACTGCCGCTTAGATCTAAAATATTTTCGCTTTTTGTGAGGAAGATTACACTACAATGAGCTAACTCCATTGTTTACATTGTATTTGTTTGTGCATTGTTGGCCAATACCAGGATTTTTTTAAACCGAAAAAAAATATTTTTCCGTTAAAGGAAATAGATCTTGTGAGGTTCAAAGGGAGGACCCTCCCCGTTTTGGCAACCCGGCGGGTTGCCGGAATAGGGAAGACTTTTTCGATGTTTGTTTTGTTGTTTTTTTTTATTGTTTTTCATGGGAGTTTGGAGCGAGAGGTCGCATGTGCGACGGGTGGTGTAAATTTTTGTCAGCTTACTTATTAAATGTTACTTTTAATTATCAAGGCTTGGTTTACTTGAACAACGAACCCTAACAGTGGCGCAGTCGACAGGATTAAAGAGTTTTAGCTTCAACGACGATTTCTGATGAAAAACGAAAAAGGTTTCGAGAGGAGTTGGTCCGAGCTAGTGAAGACGTTGGATTTGTGGGTATAGTTTTGAATTATAGTGTTGAAATTTAATGATTCTTGATTTTGGTATGGTGAGGGTTAGAGGAGTGTGTCTCGAATTAATATGGAACTGGATGATGATTAGTGTGATGAGTACTTTCGTTTTCGGTGAATTAGATATGGTGATTTCGTTTTGGTTCGTTCGAGTTTTTTTTCGGTGAGTGTTGTCATTCTAAAATTAGATCGAGGTCGGTTTTTTTTGTTATCGAGGGAGTTTGCTGTTCTTTTGTTGGTTGATTCTTTTTTGAGTGAGTTTTTTTTGGAAGGTCTGCAGGATGGCGTTGTATGATAAAGGGAGAAAGGAGGACCTTTTAATTTTAGCTAAAGAGCTTAGCTTAGAAGTGGATGAGGAAATGACAGTTTATGCCATAAGAGAGAAAATACTCAAGGATGAAAACTATGATGAAGCGTTTACTAAAGAATTTTTTGCATCCATCGTTGAAGAAAGGGAAGAAATCGAGGAAAGAAGGAGACAAGAAGAAATCGAAGAAAGAAGGTGGCAAGAAAAAATTAAGGAAAGAAGGAGACAAGAAGAAATCGAAGAACAGAAAAGGAAGAAGGAGAGACAGTCGGAATTAGAGGAAATGGAGAAAAGGAAGAAGGAGAGGCAGTGGGAATTCGAAAGGTTAAAAATTGTATTCCCTGAATTGTTAGAAAAGTATAGGATTGTGCCTCAAGAAGACCTATCTTACAGAAGTTCTTTGGAGCCAGATACCCATTACTTCCAAGATAAGAACTTTCCACCAGCAAACAAGACTGGTATCCACCGTCAGGCTGATCGGAGAAGGGGATCGTTCAGATGCTTCGAGTGTCTGGAGGAAGGACATTTGAGAAGGAATTGTCCGAAGTTAAGACGCTCTCGCAGAACAAACCGGAAGGTCTGGACGGGACGGAAAGATCTTGACAGAGTTTCTGTGAATGTGGAAAATTCACTGTTGGAAAAGACAGTAGACGATGCGGAAAGGGGACTTCAGAAGGCAGTGTTTAAAACAGGGAAATCAGTGGAAACAAAGCTGGTCAACCCTGGAGACTATCAGATATTGAGGGAAAAAGAAAGTAAATATCTGGGAGATGAAGGACCGGTGAAAGACGATATGTTAAATCTGGAGGAGAGGACTCTCAAGGAAGTGGACGAACCTGTTCGACATTTAGAGGATGACGAGGATATATTAGGCGTTGAATTCATCCAGTGGGATCAGATTGAAGTGGAGGTAGAAAAAGAAAATAGAACTTCGGAAGAGAAGGTAGTCGAAGATGAGCGCTTGGATGAAGAAAGAGAAAACGAAGTTCCTGACGAGAATGGAATTGACGTTGCGGAAGAGTCTCTGGAGGTAGAGACGGGAAACGAAGTTTCCAGAGAGAAGGAAACTTATGCTGGAGAAGCTGTATGTGGAAATCAAGGTTCGGAAGGAGAGGACGTGGATGAAGAATCTACGGAAGAAATGGAGGAAACTGAGGACTCTGGATCTGAGGATGAGGCTAAAAAGGATGATGTCAGTTCCGAAGTAGGGAAGCCTTCTAAGAAGCGTCGAAGGCGACCTGCGAAGTCTAAAGCTAAAGTTACCCCTGCCAAGCGACGAGGCAAAGCTGCTGCTTTCAAGTATGCCGAGGATCCTGGCTCAGAAGAGGAGATGGATTTAGGTTCAGAAGATGAAGCTCCTAAAAAGAAGAGTCGAGAAGCTGAGAAGAAAGCCCCTGCAACTCCTATGAGACGTGGCGGCCGTCAGAAGAAATCGACCAAGTTCACTGAAGACTGTGGCTCCGAAGTCGAAGAAGGCCAGGCCCCTGAGAAAGAAGACTGCGAGCCTGAAATGAAGGCTGACACCAAGGAGAACCCTATGTTGGACTTTCAAACTGAACTGTGGTGTTTTAAAGGTGGAGGTGGAACTCTATCCGACGACTTGGAACACGATGATGGACCTTTTTCAGATGAGTGACATTTTTTTTTATTATTTGAAATTAATTTGTACTAACTTTTATTTTTTTGAAGTGATTACTGAGAAGACTGTAATTATCTGATTTCCTAAGTTAAGTAAATTTATGAAGTGTTATATCAGTAATGATAATTCTGTAAAATGAAATTAAGGGGTTATTTAATTTTTGAAGACAATGGAGGATAAATGACTGTCTGAATAAGAATAGTTCTGGTTTTCAAAACTGAAGGTGTAATGTTTTGTTTTCTGTTAAACCTTTTATTTTTCTCGTGAGTTCCATGGGTTTTTTTTCCTTTTGGTTTGTTGTGGAATTTTTTTTTAGTCGCGTGAATATTATTAGTTTCTTTTTAATGTTTTCTTCACGTGAGTATTTTCTTTTTATTGGCTCTTTGAGTTTGTATTTGATTTATGTTCTTTATTTTTGAGGTTTAAGATTTTGATATTGCATTTTTGTATCTTGACTGTAGTACCCGGTATTGTTAAAAAGGCTTCTGTACGTCTGGAATTATTTTTTTTTGTCTTGTGATTGTTTCTTTTTGGTTGGTCTCCCCTGCAGGACATGGTCCGGCAGGTAAGAGACCGGAGGGGAGATGTGAGGTTCAAAGGGAGGACCCTCCCCGTTTTGGCAACCCGGCGGGTTGCCGGAATAGGGAAGACTTTTTCGATGTTTGTTTTGTTGTTTTTTTTATTGTTTTTCATGGGAGTTTGGAGCGAGAGGTCGCATGTGCGACGGGTGGTGTAAATTTTTGTCAGCTTACTTATTAAATGTTACTTTTAATTATCAAGGCTTGGTTTACTTGAACAACGAACCCTAACAGATCTAAATTCAAAAATCGACATGACAAGTTTCAAAAAAATTTAGTTTCAATATTTTATAATAGATACCGACTCTAATTTTGACTTTTTTTAGGATTTATAACGTCAGATATTTTTCAGCCTTCCTTTAAAGTAAAAACCAACAATGACTTTGAATTGTTTAACAATTGAAGCATTGTTTAAAATCAATGTTTAGGATTGAAGTACGCCAAATCCTTGAAGTACGGCACGCCCTTTTTTATAATCAAGCTTTGAAATTCAATTAAAAAATAATCATCGCAATTACAAAAATGTTGCGCGCATAAACTCTTGAACCTCTATCGAACAAAATTTTTTTTTAAAAATACTGTAATTATCCATTGTTTTTGTAGTTACATGTACTTTTACCTTAAGAGATGTATTAACGGCTAACTTGATTTAAGGGTAACCTATAATCAAGCTTTTTCGATAACTCTGATTTGTATAAACTTGTTTTCCCTTTTTCAAATACTAATTATCAACTTAACCGAGGGTAAACCTGAAATAAAAACTTTTAATTGGTAGTTGAAAACTGAACAGTTGCTTTATCGATGTTAAGGGAAAATAAGTCAAAGATACTGCAGAGCTCTCAGGTGAGTTTTTGGTCCTCCAGAAAAAAGAAAATTTACTGAACAAGGAGATGCTTCTAAATAATATCTCTGAATTTTTAAGCATTTAGAAATGATAAAAAATCCAGATATCTTTAAATTCTTGCATTTAAATTCTTTATACATATACTGTTGAACCAACGATAGTAAAATGGTCACGTGATTTTTTGCTTCAGTATTTTTTATTTTATTTAAAATATACTGATTTTTTATGTATATAGAGGGTATAACTAAGGTTAGAGGGAGTAAATGTATCTTCCTCTTTCGATCAACTGCCCCTCGGCATCTTCTTTTCTCCCCTCCGAGTATGTCAAAATCACGTGACCCTTTTACTATCGTTGGTTCGACAGTACATGTTGGTTGGAAGTTTACACACTCACCAACAAAAAAATGTTGATGGTGGATTTTTTGTTCATTGCTTGGTGATTGGAAACAAATTTATTACAAAAAACTTTTAGCCTATATATTTAAATCATCAAGGACTTGACCACATAAAAATAAAATACCACGGAATAATTTTATCCATGATATATGTCAGGTCTAAGTAGTAAAATTATCGGTTTTGCTGCAACCACTCGTCCTATACTATGCCAAATATATTTATAATTTCAAGGAATTAAGGCATTCGTGCGAAAAGAACCACATAGAATGTCGTGAATGCCAGTATAGACTCAAATAGACTTTTACATAATAACGAAACAAAAAAAGGAAATCTCGGCTAATGCCTTCCATTCAGTGTTGGCACTGTGTGGGATACATTTTGAAGTACGAACAAAGAAGCGGAAATTATTTCAGGAAGTAGTTTTGGGCTATTTAAGGAGAAATAATTAACGAAATAATTGCGAGTCTCGAGGGTTTTACATTGTATCGCCCAAACCAGAAGAAAGAGTGTCTGTAAACACGCTTAATAACGATATTTCTTTTCTTGGTCAAAGGAATATTGGAAATGAACTCAAGAAAGGATCTTTTTAATTTGCTTAATCATATTTTTTTTAATTGTCGAATTCTTTAATGTGTTTTACAAAGAAAAGACACATTCTTATATTCTTATATTTAGTATTCGTTTTTAATTATTTATTAAAATTTAAATATGTTTGGTTAATTTAGTTTCTTCAATTCTTTTAACTTAAATGTCACTATTTTACATAATTTAAAAATCAAAGATAAAAATATTCAAAAGTAAAAGCCACGTTTTTCTTTTGTTGGATTTTAAAGCGCAGATGGGTTGGGTAAAGTAAAAAGGTAACAGTATAAAAGTTATTTTTTTGTCTGCATGAAGTGTCTCATACAAAATATTAAATTCACGAAATTTGTGAGAGAACTCCTGCTCTCAAGCGTCGCCTCCAACCGTGGACCGGTTTCGCCCTACCAGAGGTAGTGGTGAAGTACCCCTTTTCGTACTCCCTTTTCACGAAATTTGTTTGTAAATTTAAAAATAAATTCATACCTAGGTAAGTACACATAAAATGAATTCGATCCAACAAAGATAAATTTCAAATCCTCAGTAAACATTTCACAGAATTAGAATAACACAGTTTTTTGTGAACAAAGTGGAACACCGTGAAGTTCAAACTGCTCTTTTATCCTTTCAATACGGCAAAAAAAATCAGTTTAGTGCGCCTCATTACCAGGATCAGTCATTTCTCCTTCAAGTGATTATTACGATGAAATAGCTGTTTTGCATGAAAGTCTGAAGGTCCAAGAGACGCATAAATGATCCCATAACAAAGCATCAACAAAAACAACGATATTACAAGCTTTATTGATGGGGCAGCAAATGTCCCGCCATAAACCCAGAGCACCTGCAAACCGGGGCAAGGTACGTCCCGGCCGTAATCCTGGAGTCAATACTTCTGGGACAGCCTTTGTACCGCTGCCGCTATTTGTTCATTGCAAACTCACACATCACACATATTACTATACCTCCAATAGTCGTTGGATCCGTAATTTGAAGATGGTGCAAAAATGCAAGAGCTAAGCGTTCGAATCGAATGAATAAACTGGCGAAAGTTTCACATGAACTTTATAGTGGTGACTGTTTTTTTGCAACAGAAATGAATAATTTGGCATAAGAGTCAACAATCGAAAAATATTGGCTATTTTCGCTAGTTTAATCATTTGGGAAACTGAGAATAAATAATAATGGGATCACACAAGAATCATGATGCGTTTGGTTGCGCAACTTGGCGGTATTTTCTGTTCGTATAGAGGTTTTTCAGTAATTGGGACATTTGCTGTCCCAGCCATAATTTCAAAAATTTTATTGCCTGGGACAACATATGTCCCGTCCGGTGCGAAAGGGTTAAATAAAAACACAATGCCTACTTGTTCACAATCTTTTACAAGTATCTGGTAATACCTTAGAGATCAACTTGCGTTAGTTATGAAACTTCCCCTGTTGGTTACTATCGCAATAACATTTACTTTTGCGATTTATTAGACAGAAAATCCATTTACTTGATGCAGAGTGAAGATTTTTACTTTATGTATATAAATCATAACTTTTCCATAAATTACTGGTGACTAAATGTAACTTAAATTTTGGAAAGGCATTTTTAAGTCATCAAAGAGTAATTCCAAGCACATTTGTAGGGTGTAACTCACGATTAATTTCAATCTTGAAATCACAATTGAATGATTATTATTCGATTAAATTATATTCACTTTTAGTTTTCCTTTGTGGATGGTCGGTTTATACACACAAGCTTCTATCTATACTAGATGACAACTTTACCTGTCAGTGACGTCATCGATTGGCGTAAGATCACACCACACTTTCTAGCTACCTAATTGGCGAAAAGGACAGTGAGCGATACTGGCCAATTAGGTAGCTAGAAAGTGTAGCTCGATCTTACGTCAACCCGTGACGTCACAAACGGGAAACGTTGTAATCTATACTTCACAGCAACGTTTCCTAAACCCAGTACGTCACTACGCGGAAGGAGAAAGTGAGTAAACACAAAGCCTGATGGGTTGATAGGAGGAATTTCGATACGCGAATTGTGATAAAAATACACTATTTATACATGGGTTTAACGAAATAATCATATTTGTGACGTAGTTGGTTCAACTTTAGTTGATGTCTAGTATAATGTAAATTACATTTATTTTATGATAGACTTTCTGTTTAAGGCACAATTTAAGTTGTGACTATCACTAGGAGTGAATCTCGCTCTTAAAAAAGTTGTGTTTCTCACTAGGTATTGTGAGTCACAACTGCAATTGCGCCAATAACAGAAAATATGCTATGACATCAATGAAATTTAGTAGCTTGTGTGCATAAACCGACCATCAACAATAGGAAAACCAAAGATTGCTCAAATTTAATAGGATAATAATCCTTCAATTGTGATTTCAAGACTTAAATTTGGCTCATTTGTAGAGGGTACTTACGATGAAATTAGCCCAAAAAGAGTTTTCTAATTCACTGGAAAGATGGATACGGGGATAAGCGTTTTTCTTTTTATGATAGTTAAATTGAATATCCCTAGCCAATGTCATTACAGGAATAAACAGCTGATTTTCACTCTAGTAAATGAGCTTAAAAATAATGCAGACATATAATCAATAAAATAAACGACATATAATAAAATACTCCAATCCTTCCAAAAAAAATTCCGACAAAACCATTCTACAAAAAACAACTTGCGACATCCAATCATGGACCATTTAAAATTCTTTAATTATTGAAGGTCGTCAAAATGAAATTGAACATCAGATCCGTTAGTTCACTCTGGATATTTTTTCTCATTTCAGCTGTTACTTAGACCTGTATTCCTAAAAATCAAAAACCGTAACTATGGTGGAGTGAACTGAGGATGTTTTATGGCCAAATTAAAATATCAGCTCTAAAACACAATTTAACCGGTTTTCCCTCAAGCGCATTTTAAACCCTATTTGTTCGCTTGATTAAAACTTGATTCGTCGTTTTTAATCATTTGAATGAACGTGCAGTTAGCGTTGAAAGGAAGAGTAATTGGGCACATTAAATACTTAATGCATTTTAACAGAAATGTCGCTTTTTAGATAAATACATATTGGGTAAAGTAACTTTTTATTTTAAACGTGTTTTTGACTCTATTAGATTTACTAGGCGTTAAAAAGAAAATGTTTTTAATGGACAAATAATATGCTAAAATTCACCTTAATTATTAAAATTTATTTAATAAATTATTTCTAAATCCTAGGTATACAAATTAGGAGCGGCAAAAATTTAATACACTAAGATATTAATAATAAAACAATGTTTAGCCTTAGGCAAAACTTGATTGGAAATAAAAGATAATGCAAACAATATTTTTAGAAAAGAGGAAACAGTTCGCAAAATTTTCAAGTTTCTTTGATTTTTTAATTAAAAATTGTCTTTAACAAAAAATTTCAAAACTATATGATACCACTGTAAATCTTGCAAATTTGTGAACGAATTTTTGAGACCTGGAAAAGTGTTATTTTCTAATGCTAATATCTCCTCGAATATTTTATATATTTTCACGAAACTTAAGCAGTGCGTTTGTCATAATATTGCAAACAATTTTATCAATAAAATTTTTGTTGTATATATAATTTAATAGCGGTGACGCGCTACACCAGGGCTTCACCCGGGTTTCAGTTTTTTAATAAAATATCATCTGGTGTTTTACAGATGGGCCTCTCCCAAGTCTAATTTTTAAAATTTATTCTGGTGTATTACAGATGGGCTTCGCCAGGTCAAATATGGAAATAGTTAAATAATGGATCGATTTTTATGTTTATGCTACAACAATGGATTTTAAACTACAACCATAGATTTTAATCTACAACAATCGATAGCAACAATTAATGTTACATCTATTCTTGTAATATTTACAACAGTGTTGTTTTCCATGATGTTAGACATGAAATATGGGTGAAGCATGCACTAAAAAAGTTATTAGAACGCTTCTATTTTAAATTATTTTTCTTCAGAAACCTTTCCGGGATCGATTAGATCAACGTGGTATAGTTAAAATGTTAATGTAGGTTCGAAGAGTTTAAAACCATAAAGGAAATACAGACAGACAAACATTGATTTTTATAGATTTGGTAATTTTTTAACTTCTTTTTTTTCTACTGGGGTTGATGTAAGCCGTTACAATGATTTCAACATGGTCACTTACCTAGGAGTATACCTTACTTCTAAGACTATAAAATACGTCTTTTCTAAACATAAAACCCTGAAACGGACTTTTGAAACACCCTGTGTTTATGCAAATAAGTTACAGTTGAGTAATTTATAAAATATACTAGATTTTACTAGATTTTAGCGTTCTCACATTTCGGACTATGTTTTCAAATGTAAAGTGACTATGGCTAATCCAAAATACCAGGAAACACCAACACTCAACTAAGAATGAATGCTAAGCAATAAAGACACTGCATATACGAAAGAGGGTATAAATCCACGTCTTAAACGAATTCCCTTTTCCTGAACTGGTTCCACTGTTGTTACCTCATTAAATCTGCAGCTTGCTTATAATGAAGGAAGTATCTCAGAAATAAGCAGCAATCTATATTATGTGATGAAGACTGTATGAAGATGCCTCCATTGTTAGTGCGTGAAGATGCCTGACTAGAGTTGACAGTTGGTTTAGGAAGGGCTTTTGGAGATATTCATTTCAATGGATATGGGAATGAATAATGCATTTGGGATGGATTGGCTTAAAAACTGTTTTTTGGATTTGCTTTTGTGTAAGAAGTTGTTTTATATAGAGATAAAATTAATGATCAAGAGAACTTAAAAGTGTTAGATTCCATAACATAGTTACTTTGTTGGTTAAAAGATACAGTGACGCTTTTGATGGTTATTATCTTCTAGAGGTTTAATAATCTTTATAATAAGTAAAATAGGGTTTATTTAAAAATAAATCTGAAAACTGAATTTCAATTATCTGGTGGGTGGTGGGGTACATTTTGTGTCAACTTTTTTTGATACTGATTCATAGACTATTAAGAGCTTAAGTTCATTAATTTATTTCATGATTTGAGTAGAAAAAGCTGTATATTCTTAGACATATAAATTCTATTATCACTATGGTAACAATTTTTTTCTCTCGTAATGATATTTATAACCATGGTAATCTAAGAACCCATGGAAGAGCTTTTTGACTCCTTTGGGAAATCACTTATCTATTTCAATTTCTTTTTGGTTTTATTATGTTCAATTGTGTGATGCCTTCATATTTGTATATTTTATTTTTGTTAGGATTTTCTTCTGTTAACAAATTGGAATTTGAATTATTTTATAACTTTTATTGTTAGATGCCTTTGTAAATAAAAAACAACTTAAATATCATACTTATATAGCCTTATGTTTTTTCGCATTCGAGTTATATTTTTCATCATGAATTAATGATTATTATCCAAATAAAACCGTATCCCTCAATAGTAATCATCAATTTTAATCATAGCTAATAAAACTCCAAATCTGATTATTAGTTTTATGCCTCAAACTACAAGTTTAATAATTAAACCAGGTTTTAGCGATAAACTCTGATAATTAAATTAACATCAGTGATATATAAAGTTATTTCAAATGGAAAAG
Source organism: Tetragnatha versicolor (assembly GCA_024610705.1). Lineage (NCBI taxonomy): Eukaryota > Metazoa > Arthropoda > Arachnida > Araneae > Tetragnathidae > Tetragnatha > Tetragnatha versicolor. The sequence goes on along the minus strand of JANDEH010000024.1, from coordinate 5,254,196 downwards.
TCAGTATTATATAACCTCCAGTTAAACTCCCTAAATATATCAATGATGATCCTAGGAACACATAGAAGATAATCTCCATTTATTTACCTTCACAAACTTTCCTCACAAAATTCCCACCTCCAACTCGCCAAGAATCCCCTCACTGAAGTATAAACGTATTTACCAAGACACATGCCAATCCGCCACGAAATAAAACCACAGAGACAACAAAGAAACCCTCTCACTTCTAACTCGACTTACGCTTATTTAACAAAACAATCGAAGCCCCATTCGCTGCGACTTACGCCCGTTTAGAGAAACAACGGGGAATCATCCGTTGAGAAATCACCCAGGCGAAGGACGGAATACACGTCTTTTGACGCAAGCAGGAAATGGGACGAAGTAAAAGGAGGAATAGGGACATAGAAAACCTTTTTAGAACATTCAAAGGCTGCATGACCCTTTTTGGGGGGGATAAAAAGAGATTAGCCCCTTTTTACCTAAAAGCCAGTACGTACTGTAGCCATTTTTTCAAAAATGGAACGTATCCTTTTGGGGTCCGGATTTTGAATTTAAATGTGTTAAAAATCTCAAGAGTGAGAGATAGTAAAATGTGGTATTTACGTATATACCGTCAATCGTTCGGCAGCCGTTAAATTCAGCGGCGCAGCTATATAACAGTCAATGGGATTTTAAACGTTTTCATATTCAGCGGCACGATCGACGGCTTAATACGTAAGAACCTACAATGTTTATATGAATGGGGTATGTCGTATGCGGGAATTACTCTGAATTGATTTTATTTAGCGTCATAAATGATTTCTAATTGAAACTAATAAAACTAAAAATCCGATCACGAGTGTTTTGCATTAAACCAGGCCCAATTTTTCTCAAAATTTCATCGTTATAAATTGGGTTTTGTTGATAATGCGTGATATTTAAATTCACACCCTGGTAAGGAATGAGCTTGGGAATCACGTATGAAGTGTTAATATCGACTTAATTGAATTTTAAAACAAGGTTCAAAGTAACCCGTTTGCACTAGAATAGTTAAAGATTTTTAAATATGATCTCACTAGATTTTAATGCTAGTGTATATATTAAAAATATTTTCAGAAATATTTAGTGGTGAGGAGTTACGACTGTCGGGTATATCCTTCCAAGACATTTTGTGCATATTTCATAATAGAAGAGAAATAGGTTTATCCGAGGAATAAGGTAAAAAATAGATGAACTGTAGAAATAAATTGCCAGTTTTCAGGGAATCTTTGCATGACGCAAAATAATGCAAAGCTGAATCATTTTCTCCTTATGCGTATAATTTTGTTTTTGTGGATAACTAAATAAAATGCAGTAGGTTTTTTTAATTAATGCAAATTTGTTAAGAACAACACATATCCAAAATAATTTTAATGGAAAGCACTTTAAAATTTTAAAGAACTACTCAACCAAAATTTGTTATTAAACAGGTCGAATCTTTTGGATGTTTTTTTCTAGCTATAATGACGATACATTAAAAAATAACAAGTGACTTCCATCATATATATTAAAGCGATGCTCCTATCCCATTTACACCAAGAAAAAAAACGATAAATTTACATTTACCCGCAAAAAAATTCTCTCTTCCCAAACTTTTTCACTAGATTAACTACCTTCGGTCATCAGAATTCCAGATCACTTAAGAAATACATTTTAGGACCTGCCTCTGCTTGACACATAAATGGAGAATTTCGCATTACCGAAGAACATCGATAATAGTAGCTATCGATAATAACCAAAATTGCTAAAAGCGGTTATGTCTTCCTCCGACGTTTTTTTATTATAAATCTCTTTTTTTTCTCAATCTTGGCAGATGGCTTGCCCAGACACGTAAGAAATGATACGATAATGCATCATTCGCTATCAGTAAATAGTCTATCGATTAGCCTTCACATATCTTCCACATGGTCGCGAATAATCGACCTTGGTGGTCGATATTGGCAAAGTTTCGCTCTGAGCTGAAGAAGGATTCCCCTTGCTTATGGCCTAATTTGTCAAAGGGATTTTTTTTATTTTCAGCTGGGAAATAGGAAGGCGGTCTTGCTGGAAAGTATTTCACTTCACTTTTTTTTTGTCGCGCGCCGTATTTTCTTGGGTTCGAGTTATACCAGGGGATGAGCTACTTTTATTCAAACCTTTTGAGACACCCCGTACAATTGAGGAATAATGTAATTGGCTGATACAACTATTTCTAGGATTCTCGAGATGTATCCTGCAAGTTTAAACTTTTTATATATTTACCTTCAAAGTTAACATGAAACTTGTAACTTGATATTTTAACATGAAAGTCGTGTGACCAGATGGCTTTGGCTTGTAATCCGTTTCACATTGAGGATAAGATGATAGAATATGAGGATAGAGAGAGAAATTTAAAACCTGGATGTGATTCTGCTTTTTTTAAATAAAAGTGTTTTAAAAAATTTAAAAGTGTCCTACTTCAATATAGGAATAGTTGTTTGGTTAGGTTTTGCTCTTTCTCTGGTCATAGGTATCTTCATATTTAATATTAAAGTCAGGGGGATAGAACATTTTATAGGCACACTTTATGGCATTACGTTTTTTAAGTGAGACAAATAATTTTTTATACATTTGTTCACATAACTATAATTACCGATCAAATACTAAAATAGAGTAAATCCCTTCTTTTCAGTTATAAATCTTCAGTTTTGTAACACGTATTTTACTCATTTAAGACAAATATACATATTGTCACTTGAGGTAAGTGGGACCCCTTTTTGGCCTAGTACATTTTTGGAGCTTTATAGAAAAAATTTGAAAGGGTTTATTTTGTACTTGTTGACTAATTTCGTTAAAGAGTCTATCGATAAACAAAAATTTATCAGTAGTTTCTAAAATAAAGCTTTACATTTTTCCTAACTGGTCTTTTTATCAAAAATGAGATGTGTGACCCACTTACCCCAAGAGATGGGGTAAGTGGGTCACCCCCTTTTTATTTTTATTTAAAGCAAGCAAAACATAAAAGGAAGTGAGTGAGTCTTACTTGATAAAGTACATTAACCTTTTACCTGCCGATGTTCCCAAATGGGAACATCATTTTAAGGAATTTTTACACCACTTAATTTTTCATGCAGGAATTTGATACTTGGTAGAAAAGAACTCAAAGATATGAAGTTATTTTACCTGCAAAAGTTTTTCACGTGCTATTTAATCCTTTTTGTAGAATTTACATCAAAATTAGAGATTTTTGGATCTTCCAAAAGTTGCACAAGTTTCAACTTGTGAAAAATTTAAATAAATTTAGTTTTAAATAATTTTGCTGCGTTTAGGTAGCTTAAGTACACATCTTCCCATTTGGATTGACAGAATAGCTTCATATTTTAATTTTGGAGAGTAATTACCAATACAACGTATATGTTCCCAAATGGGAACATCGGCGTTTGGGGTATTGTATTTGAGGGGATTTTTATAACATGCAAAAATTCAAGTTATTTCCAATTTTCTTTAATTTTTTGAACATTTCTTGTCTCAAAGGATCTAAACATATTAAGAATTATGTTTTAAATTCAAAAATATGCAATTTTTATTTTTTCACCTGATTTATGGAGAAATATATTCTAAATCTTTATAGCAAATTCTTACACTTGTATATTTTTCTAACTCCCAGATCGATTAATATTCAGTAATTATCAATAGGGGTTATACAAAGAGCATATTTGGAGTGCTTCTGAGGATTTGCGTATATATTTTTGTTCAAGTACTTTTTTTAATAAAAATTTTAGAAATAAAATTGAAGAATTTTGAAAATAAGGAAAAGTGCGTACATCTAAAAACACTCTTCTAACGTAAGTTGGATGTAAGATTATATGTGTTTCAGTTCGGAATCTTCCATGAGAAACACAGCTTTAATAAATCAATGGAGATAATTATGATTATCAATTTTGAAAGCTAATTAGATTTTAATGCAATTAGTGGATTTTATGCTAGATATCCGTATAGAACCGTAATTAAAACTAATGATTCTCACAGAAACGTAATTGTTTAGCTTTGAAGAGCATGGGAACACTCTTTTGTATTTTTTACACCAAAATATTACCCATATAGCAAGAAAAATTTACGGAAAAGCTTTGCGTACGTAATAAAGATGTCAATTTTTTCTGATTAAAATCTATAAAATGTTACTAAATCGTTCAAGTATGGATAATAAAAATGAAACAACCGTCCACAATCATAAAAATGTTTGTAATTATTGAGTAGAAACCTATTTAAATCATTTTATTTGAATTAATTGTAAAATATGTCCCCTTTGGAAATCCCCCTAAAAACTTCACCCCAAACGCCAATGTTCCCAAATGGGAACATCCTCAAAATCATACTTAGGAATTTTTTTCTGCCAAAAAATGACTAGAATGGTTTTAGTAATGATGAAACTAGCCATTTAAGTCAAAAATCAGAACCATTAATTCGAAATTTGAATTGCGGCGTTTAAAAGGTTAAACTTCAATATAAAATATTTTATTGTAATTGTGTCCATGAGTGAGAAATATACTCACATCAAAATCAATATGACAAGGTAAGAATAGAATGAAAAGCAAAATAAGTATTTTAAAGAATATTTTGAAAGGCCCAAGATATGTTTTACTTTAGCATATAAAATAGTTTTTAAAAACATAATAAGGTTGTGTAAACTCTCAGGCTTTCACGGCCGGAATTATCAATTGAATTCATAAAATCAAACATTTCCGGGATATAAGGCCGTGTTCTATTTTTATTCGTATCAAACGTTTCGTCCCTCTCTCGTGCGTATACTTTTTTGTGCGTTGCTGTGAACGCTGCATTATTGTTATTGTGTTTTCAAAAATTTTCAAAATGTTTTCACTGATGATGTCTTCACAGAGAGGGACGAAACGTTTGATACGATTGAAAATAGAACACGGCTTTATATCCCGGAAATGTTTGATTTTATGAATTCAATTGATAATAAGGTTGATTAAGATTTATTTTGACACTTTAATACACATTGTAAGATAAAAAAGAAATCACACACACTAAATGAGAATGAACACTATTGATGAGATATTTCACTTTACTCACCGTAACTTAAATTAAAACGCAAATTAAATATAAAATGTCGATCAAACTATTTATAAATTTTAATGAATTTTAAAGTGGTAAATAAAAGGTCTTGCTACTTGCTACTATAAATCGAAATTTTCTGAAAATATTAGGGGGAAATTGTCCCTAAAATCCCCTTACAATCTGTCCATATCTTCAGTAGTAGTTCCTATATCATATGGAACTCTCTAGAACCACTTATATCATAATAAAGGATCCCACTTACCCCACACTGAGGGGACCCACTAACCCCAACCATGCTAAAACTATGGGGTAAGTGTCACCCCCCTATTAAACACTTCAAAATTAAAAATTTTGAAAAATTTCAAATTGCCGTATGTAATTTTGGTCAAACTCTGCAAAACAGTTCAAAATAAACATTAAAATGTAATGAAAACTTACCTGGAAATACTTTTTTGAAAAATACGTCTTGAACTCTCCAAAAAATCCATTCTGGGAATCAATTTTAAATTAGTTCTATAATCTTAAAAATAAATTAAACAAATCTCAAATATATGCAAAACTCATCGGTGGGAAAAGCTGTAACATAATCAATGCGAGTAAGTGTCAAATTTCCTGTACATATTATAGTTTTAGGGGGGTGACCCACTTACCCCAAGTAACCCTAATTTATGAAATACATATTTTGGCCGAAACTTTCCTTATACATCTCTAAGACATTTATGATACCTATTTTCCTAATACGGCCTAAGTACGTTTGAACATTACTATCCGCGTAAAAATATTATTTAAATTCAATTAATAGTTTTATGCATTTCCTTTGGGTTTATGTTCATAAATTAATTTATTAATAAAATTACCTGACTGAAAAGTAAATATTTTTAATGTTAAAATTTAAAAATCCTTTTTCAGTGTCTTCCAATTCTGAAATTTAAATTCAATCCTCCATTGAAAACTATGTTTTTTTGTATAAATTAGGTAAATCATTTTAAAAAATGAAATACAAGGTCTGTTTAAAATCAGATGCCAATTGAAGACGTAAAAATAATCGAAGATGTCTAGAAAATTGCTTCAGCTTAAAAGGTCTAAGGTCTACAAAATAATAAAATACAAGCAAATATATCCTCAAGTTTCCTTCTTGCAGACTAAATGAGTATTTTCCAAGATATCTTAAATTATAAATCTCGGATGTCCGAAACAGCACGTATCGGGAATATTATCCGTATTCCCCATACTCGTCATAAAATATGATCCATGCATTTTCTGAAAACTCCCTTTGTGAAAATATATGTTGGTAGAAATGCTGACACCACATACAAAATTTGAAATTATCTCATATTTCTTGAAAACAAATTTTCCTTTTCCTTTAAATGTTTTTCTTTGATATATAGGTAGTTTATTTTTCTTATAGTATCTTTTGCACTTATTAAATTTTTATTTATACTCTGGTTTGAAGGACCTAAACACCTCGTAACAAATAATTTTATTATTTTAATAATTTTGTTCCTCAAGTAATGTACAAGTGAAATGCCGTATTTTTATTATAAATTTAAAATGATCCAACTGATGTAAGCTTTGCGGGGCTAACGTAATCCTTTTTTTATATGAAAGACATACTATATGCCTATAGGGACAAAAAGTTCCCGAAATTGGTCTTTTACTAAAAAGTTGAATAAAAATGTTTCTTTTGTGGCCTTACAAGTAGTTCCTATAGATTTAGTTCCACGTGTATGAATTTTAACTCTGTATTAGAAAATTAAAGTAAAGGAAAAATAAATTTCATCTGAAGACATTGCGATATAAATTGCATTTCCGTTACCGGATCTTTTAATTTACATTGCTAATGCTCCATATTTGATAAAATCTTAATTAATATTTTTTTTAAATGAAACGATTTGATCTATAATCCTTCTGCTGGCAAGTTATCCAATGAGTAATAAAAATAGTTTTAACCAGTAAATGTTCGAGAACGTTTCCTCACTACTGAAAAATACTTTAAAATTAGCTGACAACCACGCAGTAAATTCTCATAACTTTTACCTGAAAAAAAACGTCCAGTCAAAAGTTAACCTTAAAGTTTTTCCCGTTTAAAAAACCGTCTAACTTCTGAAAAACAAGTAATAGCTATACTATACAACCTGGTATCCCCTGTCACTCCATAAAAAATCCTAAACATGATTCCCTCCAAAATTGAAAAAAAGTACTCCCGAAGCATGTAACGGTTATAGGTGCCCTTCCTAAGCACAGAACAAATATGATTGATGCAGAAGCTTAAGTGCTTCTCTCAGGTCCAACTCCGTAACCCTTAAAATTAAGGTTTTTAGCAGAACTCTTAAACCCTTTTCAGACCTAGCCGCCCCAAATACCCCATTGAATTCAATTGCATCTCGGGCGATTTGGAGTGAAAAGCATAAACACCTTTGGCCGTGATAGGTCCGATCGATCATTTTTTATCCGGAGAAAGTTGATATTAGGTTACTCATCGGGAACTTTTCCCTAGTGAGTATTTATAGGGATACTTTTTTTTTCTCTCCTACATCATTTCGGGTAACACGATGATTAATGAAAGTTTATTATATTTTTCGCACATAGGTTGAGTGATAGAGCGAGGAAATCCATTACCTGCAGTTTGGGAGGAAGCGTTGCCGTCGTGAAAACTGCTTCGTAGACGTGCAATAAAATATGACCGGAGAATTGTATCTGTCAATATCTATAACCAAGATTGATCGGTCATTTTACTTCCTACAGAGTAGTTAGCTTCGAGTGGGATAAAACAAGTGGCAGAAAACTGTTCAAGTGTTTTTAATTTTATTTTTTGAAGATTTATTCCGCGATTTTATCCCAGGATGACGCGTGAACCTTGCACAAGAACGCGCGTGGGGTAAGCACACCCAAGAAATTCTCCTCAAGAAAAAATACAACTGCAAATTGAAGAATTTTTACAACACGGGAGGGTAGGCGGGAAGATGTATAGCTTGGTCGTCAAGGTGGTATCTATAGTGAAATCCCGTTACAACGAAAAATATCGTTATTACAAAAGTCCTTAAAGTCCCCGATCGTTTATAGTTGAATTATCAAATACCGTTTCAACGAAATTCCCGTTACAGCAAAGATGTTTTACGGTTACGGGAATTTCATTATAACGGGATTTCACTGTATTAATTTGATTTTACTTGACTCTTGTCTTGGAGGTTAATCTAAAAAATAAGCTTGCCGCTAAGCGCTCTCGAAATTAGTAAAAATATCTCCCTTTAAATTGGCGTATCCTTTCCTTCGGGAAAGCTATGCTACACATGAATCAAAACGATTCTTTATTTCTACTATTTTATTATTAAAGTGTTTTTTATTAAATAGTAAAATAAAAATGAAATGTTTATACTAATGGTCGAAACTTCCGTATTTAATAAAATTTGCAACAATGCATTTCGTAAGCATTGTTAAAAACTAAACAATGACGTATTATCACAACAATGTGTTTTCCGAATCAGTACACTCTGAAACAATGGATTAAGTTAGTTTTTTCTCAACTTCAAAAAGTGGAACAGCTCAAATTGCACTCTCTTCAAAATATACCACTTTATGCTGAAATTGGCCGATAGGCGATGTACCAATCCCAATCACCGAAAGAAATGCAAGGACGAGGACAATATTTTCAGATAAGTTTTTTTAATATATTATAACAACAGTCTTAAAAAATTCCCATGTTATATTCAAAACTTTTTGATTCAAATGTTTCGATACTACTATTGCATGAATTAGTCCTTATTAATATGCTTAAAAAAAAAAGGTTTTCTCAATAAATTTTAAATATTTTAGAATACAAACACGTTTTTATACTTTCAAATCAACATTCCTTGGATTTTTGTTATATCCCGAGAATTCTACCTCAAGGTTCTGTAAAAAAGCAAATTTAAAATTACAATTAAATGCTAACTTAATATGCTATTAACCCTGCAGTGCATACTGTTGCCATTCGGCAACATGACATTTTTCCCCATTTTCTACTCGAACTTCCATATCCAAACGACAACACCATTCAATAAGTACAATAAATATAACATTTCATTGTATTAGCACTTTAGATTGCCAGTAGCTGGTCGACAAAATTTGTATTTGTATTTGTATTTGTAAGGGTACTATTTTGAGACATTTGTTAGTAGCTAGTGAGACGAAAGTCAAGACACAGAAAACGTCCAAATAAAAGGACCATATAAATTAAAATAAAAAATATTTTCCAGCTTGAAAAGAAATTGTTTTAAAAAGATAAGTTGTTTTTTTATATTTTTAGAGCAATTGGTTTTATTTCCCTTCACAATTAATTTCACAAGGGACACAGATTAATTTCACAAGGACAAAGTTTTTTGTCGATCAAAAGTAGAAAAAATTAAATTATTTTTTTTGGTATTTTTTTACTCATTTACACCATAATAGAAGACACATAAATGATTTTCAAGTGAATTTAAAAAATCATGCATTGTAGGGCTAACTAAAGTAAAATAATTTAAGCATTACTGAAAAATATTATAATTTCAGTTTCGATTGTATATTTTTAGGATTTTTAATGTTTTATTTTCACGATACATGTATATATTTTGACACTATAGAACTATTTACGGCTGGCAGAAATAATTTTGGGTCAAGATTTAGTATAAGTGCTAATTTTAATTTTATAAATCGAGATACCACTTACAGTTCATATAGTCCAGTATATAAGGCCACCTTAATATTTCATATATTCTATAAATTTATTAACTTTAGTGATTCAATGATTTACTTATTGAATGATTTAGTGATTTAAATATTTATCTTAGTGATTTAATGATATTTTATACAGGTCGACTGGCTATTAACGATTAATGGTTAGTTAATAATTATAAGACAATCTCCGACTTGTGGACGATTGCCTATTGAGAGTGGATCTTGATTAGGCTTAGGATTTATAAACTGTTAGTTATATAAGCTAATAAAGTACTATTTTATAAAGTGTGTGTTTGGTTTAATTCCATTAACTGCCTCGTTACATACAGAAAATAAGTTTTTAATGTCAAAAACTGCATATTAAAAGTTAAAAAAGGTACATTCAATCATATCAATCACAATGCCACGCTTAAAAATTTGGGGTTATTTGAATTACTTTGAGTTTAAAATAGCTTGGCGATATTAAAATTGGCAGTGAAAGGAATTAAGCTGTGTATTTTATGCACAACAATTAATAAACAACACAAACACATACATAAATTAATTATAAATTATTTTCCAGCTGTCCCACAGGCAAGTTGAACTTTAAGTTTTTGGGTACTGGGTTTGCTCTACAAATATTCCCTTCCCCATTTTGTAAAAATTATGTTGGAATAGAAAAGTAATTGTAAATTGTAGGACTTGTCACATTGCAATAAATGTAGTACGTACTAAAACGTACTAGATATAACCCCTGTTTTCTTTTTAGGTTAGATGATGTAAAACAGGAATACGAAGCTGGGTTAATTACTGGATTTGCTCCCCATTTGACATTCTTCATGTATCAAAACAGTGTTGTTTCAAAACAGGAAATGTAAGTATAACACTTAAAAAAGTAAACTTTAAAAAATATATTGAAACACAGGGAATTATAAATTGCATTCGGCTTTTCTGAATTTTATTACTGTTCTATAAATGAATTTTTTTTTCAGATTGAAGAATGAAGCATAGGAATATTAAGTTCGGATCTTCATCGGATTTAGGAATCACCAGAATATATCGGAACCTGGAATCAAAGTTTTTATTTTCACGTTCTATCTGCAACCGAAAGTGAAGCAAGCTCTGGTGCCTTAAGATGGGATTTGAATTTTTTAATAAAGAACACAAATAAAATAAAAACATGGAAATTTTTCTTTTAGATAAAGCTACACTGTCCATTAATTGAAGTTTATTGTTGTGTTCTTTATTTTTTTTAGGACAGATTAAGTTAAAAAGTTTACGAAGTGATATTGTGATAGATAAAATCAAACGAGTTTTTAATCTGACAAAATCAAACATTTGTAGATCATTAACAAAACAATTAAAAAAGATATCAGTGTATTAAAAGTACTTTGACTTTTCAAAACTAGATTTTAAAATTAACAGTATTGATATATTCACTAACTCCCAATATTTTTTACAGCATTGATAAACACAAAAGTTTACAGATAGCTTAAACTCAATAGTTAAAATGAAAATATAAATTGAGCAACGTATGAAATAGATTTAAACAAGTGTTTAACCTTCGACCCTTAAAAAACGAGAATAAGTCCAAAATAGGGCAAATGGATTTTTTTTGCGCATAAAAGTCTTGAATCTTCAATCTACGCATGGGTGGGATGGAGGAAAAATAACTGCTCCCTATTGTGAGATATAGCCCTTTGAACTAAATGTTTAATCATATTAAACTCTTTCTCTTCAGTCGTTTACGATTAAGAAATACCATCATTATTTGCGGTTAACGTTGTTTGGTTACATCAAGATAATTCTCAAAATGTGTACACATTTTTCTTTTAGGTCTGCGAAATCACGAGTACCAATGCATTTAGAGAAGTTATATAAGATTAGAAAATAATGCCCCTATGCAAATAAAATACTTCATTTATTTATACTACTATCTATTAAAAGGGTCTATAAAAAAGGGTGCTATTGGTCGAGCTTTGTAATTTAGAGACATTTTTTACAGGGTATCATAAATTAATATTATGTTGTTTCCTGTCTCCAAATCTAGCAGGGCAGTCAAGTTCAAAAGATTAAAAACATAAAATGAATATGATTATTTTCGCTTATCCCAATTAACCACCATATACTATGATGATACCAGATCCTTTAATCTACCTTAAGTCCATCAAGGGGGTTCATTTATTTAACGTACTAAGCCAAGCAGGAACCTGTCATAGATATTCCATAAGTTAAAAGAAGAGCAACTACATAATTCAAAAGTTATTACACTTAAGTTTAGATGTAACACCTAATTATAGTTTAATTATGAGTTACATTTAAAAAAATAATTTTAAAACACATTTTGTGAAGTCATTGTAGATTAGATATTTTACGAAAGTTAACGAAGTTTACGAAGTCACTTAAAACAATGTAGTGAATATTTTAAAGTCAAGTTATATCCTACGTGATAATATCTTGGAATGTCTAGTTTTTCAATTAATAAAAATTTTTTAGAAACTCTTAACTTATCGACACTTTCCCCTTAAAGAAATATGAAAAAGTCGTAAACATGTCCAGTCCATTCTGATACATATTTCATCGTTATTAGCGAGAATTACGTTTTCATTAATAAGCTCGTAAATTCCCGATAACTCCCGAAGAAGTCTTTTCAGCAGAGACATATTAGCTCATTCGGTATCTGGCTTTGTTAGCATAATTAGACGCAAACAGAAGGACCGAGCGCGTTTAACAAGGTAATTTAATGAGGACGAATTCGGGATCTTTGCGAACCCTGCTGTTTCTAGATGAGCTCACCTGTAAAGGTTCATTATCATTTTGACGTCATCGCGAGGGAGGTAATTTCACAAATGAGTTCTTTCTGTCGCCGGATGTCGCGTAATGAGCTTGATCACGTGATCAGAATGGACGTTTAATTGCTCTTCGCAAGTTTGAGGAAGCTGTCAACGAGTTTATGTTTTTCAAAATTACTGGAGGAATGCATATTATGTTCATATAATGAACATTAATAAAAATGAATAAGGGATAACGTATACTGAAAAAAATTATCGTACAGAAACAGAAAAGCTTTGACAATATAAGTAGTCATAGCTTTCATTTTCAAGGGATTTCTCTCTCGACTGAACTTATTCTGCATGCTACTACTTTTCTCCAAAAATATTTAGGGACATAACCCTCTAAAGTTTCCGAAGTTGGGGAAAAATGAGACACTAGTCTGAAAAGAGACCATATTATGTAGCTTAAAAATTTGAATATTTCCGATGGATAAGTTCCCTAAAGTTGCGATTATTTTTTGCAGTGTACATAAATAGCATTAATATTGGCATCTTCTCTCAGCAGTGTCATCTGTTGAGTGTTGTCGTTGTTTTAAAGGACTGTTGAGAGTTGTGCTGAGTGTTTGAGTGTACCATGATGGTTTCGTTACCATAGTTTATCGAGCAAGAAACATTTTATTTCAATGTTGTTCATGTAAAATTTTTTAATATACAGAGTCTTTAACATGTCCGCCCAAACACTCTGCAAAGACCGATTCCTTATATTGCATGCTGTTGACACTGAGCTATAAAACAAATTGGAGTGATAACCTCCAAATCTACAGGGTGATTCGAAATTACGTGGACAAACTTCGCATGGGGTTAGAGGGGACCTAGACAAGCATATTTCGCTTAGGAATAGGGGGCGCAGCCTTACCGTTTAAGAGCTAGGACCTAATGTAGTGCGAGTGCGTTTCAAAAGGCCGTTTTTAGAAGGCCCGTGTGACTAAACAAAACATAATAAAATGAAAAACATTATTGCATATAAGGTAAGGAAGTATCCCTACTACTTACACCATGAATTCGATAAAATTTGAACCACTTTCTAAATCGTGGAGTGAGTTTCAAAAGTGCAATATTAATCTTTTAGTCAAAGAATGGACTTCCCTTAATGGTACTTAGAAAAATGATGATGGGGGAAAGAATTTTCAATGATCAAATAGTTTCAATGATCAATGTTACGATCATTGAAAATTCCTACCCCGATCATCATTTTTCTAAATACCATTTAGGGAACTCCATTGTTTGACTAAGAGATTAATATTATACGTTTAAAGACTCAACCCCACGGTTTAGCAAGTGGTCCAATTTCTATCATATTAAGGATTTAAGTTTTACGGATACTCCTGTACCTCATGCAATAATGTTTTTCATTTTCATATGTTTTGTTTCGTCACACGGGCCTTTTAAAAATGGCCTTTTGAAACGCGCTCGCACTACATTAGGTCCTAGCTCTTTAACGGTGTATCTGCGCCCCCTCTAGTTTTTCAAAATATGCTTGTCTAGGTCCCCTTTACCCCCATGCGAAGTTTGTCCATGTAATTTAGAATCACCCTGTATAACCAGTGACCGAACGTGCCGACGCGGAAGGTTACATATTGCCCATTTTGCTCAGCAAAAGAGGTAAAACAAACCAATTTTTCCATAGTCTAGCATTGTGTGAGCTGGACTTTTGTGCGTTAATACAAAATTCTTCCTTAGGATCTTGGAAATAAACAACCATTTTATAGCTAAACCATATCTCATGAATAATAATTTAAGAAAACTTTAGAATTACAAATGGTAGACCCGTTAAATATTTACTGATAATTTATACCATTTTATTTTTACATTTTAGAAGGGCAAATAATTTTTGTCTGTGAAAAAACTGAGAAGTAGTAAAGCATCACTTTATAAAACAAAATTTTCAATACCCTGAAGTGAACCAAAGCATTATTGATATATTTGTAATACATATAGAAAAAAATATATGAACATAAATCATTCATAAGGGTACCTGTACTTTAACTGACTGAAAAAATTGATTCGTTCAGTCGATATCTGATATCAGAAAAAAAGGAATGCATCTGGAACTCTAGTTTGTTCTAAAATCAATGCGGAAAATATAAAATAAGATGGGTTCTCAAAATGGTGACACCGAGAAAAAAGTATACAAAGAGAATATGCTCGAAAGAATATACCGAGAGAATTATACGTCAGATACGTTCTTTTAAAATTTGGAATTGAACGAGTTATATATGCGCAAGATTTATTTAACTGAAAACAAATACTTGATTCCAAATATTATTAAATTTCCACTCATAGAACTGCAGTTATGCTAAATCAAGTTACATTGCTTTTCACAAAATTATGTGTCTCTAGATTAATTAAAAGTAGCATATTTTAGAAATATCAAAGGAATTATTAAAGATATTAAAACGTGCTTTTTTTATACAGCGATCAAAACTGTTGCCTTTTCCCTAATAGTTAAAATTTTAAAATAATTTTGTTACTATTCTTCAAACGTTTTGACACACACAACATTTGTTGGTTCTGACCAAAATAAATATTGTTTTGTTAAAAATAAACTTGCGACATATTTTTATGATATTAAAGCACATAAATAGTCCGTAACATAAAATTAAAATAGTGTTAAATCTCTCAGTTGATATTATTATAAAGAGATAGATGCATTTTGTTTTGTAACACAAAAATCTTGTATGTTATACGGGGTGTCTCAACAGTGTGGTGTCAAACTTAACATGCAGGTGTTTCCGAATATGTTATAATAAATGCAGTTTTACGTAGAGGGGCCGTTCAAATATTACGCAAGCACCTAAGGGGGGAGGGGGTTTGCTCTTTGCTTATTTTTGCTGACAAGGGGGGAGGGGGGATATGAGTGATGCTTACGTAAGATGGTGCATTTTCGAAAATCTTTTGTTTCTTCCATAAATAATTTCAAAACTCAATCAAAAATAAATTTAACAAAAAATTGAATTAAGAAATCTGACGTAAGCACTTTTTCTGGGGATGGAACCCCCGAACATTTTGAAACTTTAACCCTGAAAAGTAGTGTTTCGACTCATTTTTGAACCCTTAGGTTTACACCCTAAAAGGACAGCTCCTTGTATAAGTCACCTAATTTTCAAGGAGAAAAAAACAGTACTTACTAAAACTAAACTAAACTAAACCATCGGCGCAACAGCCCTAGTGGGCCTAAGATGCCCATCTTCGTTTTCGTGACCGTGGAGCCTGGGGTGCTAGGCAAATGTCCCAGTTAGGTCAGTCTAACGTGAAACCCCCAGTGTTTAGTTCCCAAGCATGCTTGGTCCTCAGTTTATCGACCCACTGAAGGGATGAAAGGCTGAGTGGACCCTGCCCAGCCCGGGATTTGAACCCCGGACCTGTGGCGTGGAAGCGCGATGCACTACCACTGCGCCACTGGGCTTCGACTTACTAAAAGGGAAGTCAAAATTAGGGGGGGTCCGGCAGTTTCTTACGTAATTATGGTGGGGGGGCTGAGGTTTTCTTATCTTTGCTGACAAGGGGGGGGTTAAAAATGAACAAAAAAGTGCTTACGTAATATTTGAACGGCCCCAGAATAAGAGAGTTAATCATTTCCACATCGCCGGTGAACGTTGTCCTCTAGCCTAGCGGACACAGTTTACATTTGTGGACATGAGTTCTTATGAACATATTGAAAGACATGTTCAACCTTTTGAGGCACTTAGTGCTAGATAGTCCATTGGATCTTACCTCCCTTCCACGACCCAAGGAGATACTGTTTTCAAAAAAAAACCGTAAAGGTACTTTTGAAGCACCCTTGTTATAAAATAATCCATTTTACTAACCTCCTCTGAGGTGCACGTCCGTGGACATGACGGAGCCGAGGGGGTTGGTGGCGACGCAGCGGTAGACTGCCGAGTGCACCGACTCCCTGAACTGGGAGCGGGCGAAGGGCGGGAATACGAGCGTGCCGTCGGGGCGGGCGTGCCGCAGCCCTGGCACGTCCTGCACCGTGCCACCGTCACCAGTGTGCCAGGCGATGCGCGGGGGCGGGTTGCCGTCGGCGCTGCATCTCAGTTCAGTGCCGCTGCTGTTGGAGAAGTCCACTCGGGAGGGCGGCGAGGAGCGGATGCGGGGACCGCGCTCATCACTGCGGCTCGCTCCTCCACCTACTGCTGCTGCAACAGAGAAAGACGTTCCTTTTAGGACGTTGAAAGGACGTTTGTTTTAAGACGTAAAGATATGTTTGTTTTAGGACGTAAAAAGACGTTGGTTTTGGGACGTAAAAAGATGCTTGGCTTAGGTGCTAAAGAAGATGTTTGTTTTAGGACGTAAAACAGATGTTTGATTGTAAAATATATGTTTAGTTTAGGTTGTAAAAAGGAAGTTTGCTTTAGGACGTTAAAAATACATTCGTTTTAGACGTAAAACATATATTTGGTTTAGGTTGTAAAAAAGATGTTTGTTTTAGGACATAAAAAGACGTTGGTTTTGGGACGTAAAAAGATGCTTCACGTAGGTGCTAAAGAAGACGTTTTTTAGGACGTAAAAAGACGTTCGTTTTAGTACGTAAACAGATGTTTGGTTGTAAAAAATATGTTTAGCTTAGGTTGTTAAAAGAGTGTTTGTTTTAGGACGTAAAAAATGCATTCGTTTTAGACGTAAAACAGGTGCTTGTTTTTGGACGTAAAACATATATTTGGTTTAGGTTGTAAAATAGATGTTTGTTTTAGGACGTACAATATGTTCTTATACACAATAAATACAATTTAGGGCGGTATAAGTACAGTAGTTGAAATCAATTAGTTTTAAGAGGTTAAAAATAGTTATTTTTATGATGGCTTAGGGCAGTGGTTCTCAACCTTTTTAAAGCTACCACCCTTCAAAGGTACTTGCCATTTTTCAACACTCCCCACTAAGAAAATATACCTATTTAGTGTATGGGGAAGGGTGATCACTTAATATTAAAAGTATGCTTATATACTTATTACTCATTAGTAAAATTAGCCACTGAATTTGTTGACATTGGATCTATCTACACGCTGATACCCTTCCAAGCAAAAAAATTTATTTTTATACATTAATATGCCTATAGAATTTGCGTGTTGTTTTTTCTACTTGGTGTTTTAATATATATATATATATATATATATATATATATATATATATATATATATATTCCTCACTACTTAAAACTAACGATGGAAAGCTTAAGGTTGCGTAAGTTAGTGGAAAAAATGCATTGATGAATGTTACCTCTCAAACTTCTTTTCAATCGCAGACCACTTTTAAGCTCTCGGGGATCATCAGTGATCTTAAGACCACAATTTTAAGTCACTGCCATAGTAAGGGGAATCTGGGGGTTCTATCCCAGAAAATGTTTCAAGAATCTGGTGATGTTTCAAATATTTGTACATAAGAACAGCTTGGCGATATTTTGCGAGACAAATAACTAAGAATGTGTAGTCGATAATATATTAGGGAAAGCAAAAACGCCCGAAAGGAAAATAGGAAGGAATTTTATTCCAATAAACATATAAAAAGCACGCATGCTCTTCTGAAGCTTTCTAAACACTTCCATATATCCGAGACTCCGCATTTCGAATCACTAACGCAGAAATATCACGTCGCATGCTTTTCTCATACCAGGGTTTACACAGTATGAAATTTATTTTATGCTCCAACCGTGCAGAATTGTGTCTTTGTGCAGTTGGTGCAAAACATCTGCTCCTAAGGATTGGATTTCCACGAATCAAATATCGAGATGTGCCCAAAAACCGTTGAAAAATCAGATGCAGACGAAAAACATGTTGACTGGGTTTGAGAAAGAGAACTGGTTTGTTTTTTTATGTTTGAAGTTTAAAGTCTTAGTGATTTCGTGTTTTTTTAAATGTTTTGAAGGATTTCTTAACCCAACTTTGTTGTTGTCAAGGTGAACAAAACAATTTTTTGTCTTTAGTAGCTTTTCATGTATTTTTAAAACTGTATTTTTAAAACTTTTCCATAGCATTCTTACACTCGTCCTTTTTTGTTAGATGATATCAAATGTCAACTACAAACGTTGGTACTATAGGACATAGGTAGATCCATGCTCTACTGCGCCGAATGCATACTGCACCGAATCACGAGTTTTACGATTGTTTTAATTTGGAAAAATATATAGTGTTGTGCTTTAAAAAAAACCCACTCCAAATTGTACCCTAAAAAAACCCATCGAGATATTTTTAATAAATAATTGAAATAATATTAAATTCTCATGTGCCCTGTCTTTGTATGCCATAGTGGCAGGAACGTAAAAGCAAGTCAAAGAACCGTTTATTTACTTAGTTTTTTGAATAAATAAAAAATGTCGATTTTGGGCTAAAAATATGATTTAGTTATGCAGATTTTGATGCAGTAAAAATATATGTTATGAAGACTTTACAGCATTTTTCACGTGGTTTTGTGTTATCCCGTTATTATGAGAATAAAATACTAAAATTTCAGTTCAGTCCTCCAATTAGGGACATTACGGTAGTCTTTGAAATGAGGGGTGAAAAAAACCCATAGGGTGCCTAGACCCCTAGGGTGTTCAGTCCGCCAATTAGGGACATTACGGTAGTCTTTGAAATGAGGGGTGAAAAAACCCATAGGGTGCCTAAAAAACCCACTTTTCCTTTTGTAATAAATGATAAAATAAATAAAAAATTATGCAAATACTAAATATTATTCATGATATACAACTCAAACAGAATAGTTTTTCCATTAATTCTCGACTTTTTTTTCAGTATTTTTGATTAAAACTCAATGATACCAAAAACAGCCATTTTTCATGAAAATATAGCATTTTACCGAGTTTTACACGAAAATGGGTTTAGAGAGTTAATAGTTGTGGGTTTAAAATAAAATATCAGTGCCAATTACCGTTTTTTAAGCTTTTTTATAAAAAGTTTGTTTTTAAGGCAAAATTCTTGAGTAGAAAAACTTATCACAGTTTTAATTTAAGTTTTAGTTTCTTAATTATTCTCTTTTCTATCAAAATAAACCTTTCAATCATATTTCTTCTTAATTTTTTGAGTATTTTCAAGAGTGGGTTTTTTAGGGTACATGGCTTTTTTTTTTTAGGAAAATTGGGTTTTTTTTGGATTCTCACTTAATCGTTTGCTAATTTGTAACGGAGAGTTGGAATTAAAAATACTAAGCACTAAAATGTAGGGGAGGGTGAGCCGTTACAACACAATTTTCTTCAATTTAATTATCATATTTTTTAAGCTTTTAATGAAAGAAATACGAAAAAGTGGGTTTTTTTAAAGGACAGCACTATAAATGTAAGAAGCGTTATCTTTTTGCCAGTTTTAATCGTACTAAAATACATGCATAGTATTTTTGATAAAAACGTAATACAAATAGTTTACTTTTCCGAAAATGTTGGAAAGTCTACTATAAATATTACATTTGTAACAATCCGTTTTTTAGAAAGTGGAATTTCAAAGCAGTCCTTAACAAGTCTCATGCACATAGTAAAGGCATCAAAAACAGAGAAATATTCCTGATGTAAAATATGTTCCTCATATATTCAATCTTGTAGAATAGATTTTCTCAAGGTTTCTGTTGTATAAAATGGTTTTCCATTGGAAAAATGACAACGTCGTCGTTTCTATTAAAGTACTTTTCTATTTTAAGTCAAAAGAAAAATAAAGTACGTACTGCTAGTAATTTTAAAATTTTATTACGTTTTCGAACATGTTTTCAACAATTTATTCTTGAGTAAAATATATCGAATGGTTTGGATTTTGTAAGTACTGCTACTGAATGTTTCTAAAATAATGTAAAGATGTAATATAATCCTATTTATTTTCATTTTATCCTAGAAATGCGATTAAGTAATAAAACAAATTATTTAGAATTAAAAAACATTCTAATGGAATACTTTTACCGAAAAAATAGCAATTATTACTTTATACGAAATTAAGGTATTTTTAATGGAAATATTTAAACTTAGGGGATCCAAGGAGATGAAGAAAAGAAAAGGCAAAAGAAGAGGCCTATAAAAACAACAAGAAAAAGCTTTGGCCCACAAAAAATGGAGAAAAGAGTTAAGTAATTATCATTGCCAAGAGCAGACATAAAAAATTGTGCTCTAGACAAACTGGGAAAAAACATCGCCATAAAGTACTTAAAGCGAAAATTTTTGTCAGATACTTTCACCAATAAGGACTTTTATTTTAAAGAATATTTTTTTTGCGAATGGCAGTGCATTATTTTTAATAACGGGGATTTCGCCATAGGAAAATTAAACAAATTAATTTTTTATTTAAAAATATACCTCCTTTTTTAATACTTTAGGTTCCTTTGGTATTTTAAGCCTTCTTTTCGCTAAGCTTTAAGTTGTTTAATATCATATTATCAACTAGTGGCATTGTGTAATTTGAAAGTTACTAAAAAGGCCTTTTTTATAATGCCAAGCTAAAATTAATATCAGTTACGCTGTTTTAGGTATTTATTGATTTAATTTTATATCTGGGGGAGGCTTTCTTTAGAGTTAAGTTGGGTAGTTTCAATCAAGTTTCGTTTAAGGCTTTAACCACTCAATCTCAAGTCCCTTGGTCAAGTTTATTACACTGAGCTATGATAACCTGGAGTGTAAACTCAGCAAGCCAAAATTAAAATATAACATTATTCCAAGGGGACAAAGGTTCAAATAATCTAAAGTTTTAGAAAAAAAAGTTAGAGAAAGAAGAAGAAGCAGAAATTGAAAATAGTTTTTTTTGACAGAAGTGAATTGGCGTTTCACTCTTTACTCCTTCTTTTTAACTGTTTAATTTTCAAATGAATCAATCAATAAAGATGAAAAAATGAAAGTGGAACCATTTGAATGAAGGCTCCTTCATGGTGTTTCACTTTCCCTGAGTGATTAACTCTTGAAAATTGCAAGTTTATATAGAAAAGTGAAGGAGTAAAGAGTAAAATGCCAGTTAACACTTTTTATAACTTTGGAGGATTTCATTTTGACATTTCACTTTCTGTGTTCATTTTCGTGGAATCATCCAAAGTGAAAAGTGCGATTTAGCGTATCACTCTTTACTCCTTCATTTTTCTACGGAAACTAGCGGTTCAAAAGATTGAATCGCTCCGGATGAATTTTTCTATAGACTCTTTCAAACTGTTTCAATTAACTGTTCACACTGTTGTGTAACCCTGTGTGACTCATAGGAGTGAATAACTCAAGATAAGGAGTGAATAACACAAGATAAGGAGTGAATAACTCAAGATAAGGAGTGAATAAAACAAGATAAGGAGTGAATAAAACAAGATAAGGAGTGAATAAAACAATATAAGGAGTGAATAAAACAAGATAAGGAGTGAATAACTCAAGATAAGGAGTGAGTAAAACAAGATAAAGAGTGAATAACTCAAGATAAGGAGTGAATAACTCAAGATAAGGAGTGAATAACTCAAGATAAGGAGTGAATAACTCAAGATAAGGAGTGAATAACTCAAGATAAGGAGTGAGTAAAACAAGATAAAGAGTGAATAACTCAAGATAAGGAGTGAATAACTCAAGATAAGGAGTGAATAACTCAAGATAAGGAGTGAATAACTCAAGATAAGGAGTGAATAACTCAAGATAAGGAGTGAATAACTCAAGATAAGGAGTGAATAACTCAAGATAAGGAGTGAATAACTCAAGATAAGGAGTGAATAACTCAAGATAAGGAGTGAGTAAAACAAGATAAAGAGTGAATAACTCAAGATAAGGAGTGAATAACTCAAGATAAGGAGTGAATAACTCAAGATAAGGAGTGAATAACTCAAGATAAGGAGTGAATAACTCAAGATAAGGAGTGAATAAAACAAGATAAGGAGTGAATAACTCAAGATAAGGAGTGAATAACTCAAGATAAGGAGTGAATAACTCAAGATAAGGAGTGAATAACTCAAGATAAGGAGTGAATAACTCAAGATAAGGAGTGAATAACTCAAGATAAGGAGTGAATAACTCAAGATAAGGAGTGAATAACTCAAGATAAGGAGTGAATAACTCAAGATAAGGAGTGAATAACTCAAGATAAGGAGTGAATAACTCAAGATAAGGAGTGAATAACTCAAGATAAGGAGTGAATAACTCAAGATAAGGAGTGAATAACTCAAGATAAGGAGTGAATAACTCAAGATAAGGAGTGAATAACTCAAGATAAGGAGTGAATAACTCAAGATAAGGAGTGAATAACTCAAGATAAGGAGTGAATAACTCAAGATAAGGAGTGAATAACTCAAGATAAGGAGTGAATAACTCAAGATAAGGAGTGAATAACTCAAGATAAGGAGTGAATAACTCAAGATAAGGAGTGAATAACTCAAGATAAGGAGTGAATAACTCAAGATAAGGAGTGAATAACTCAAGATAAGGAGTGAATAACTCAAGATAAGGAGTGAATAACTCAAGATAAGGAGTGAATAACTCAAGATAAGGAGTGAATAACTCAAGATAAGGAGTGAATAACTCAAGATAAGGAGTGAATAACTCAAGATAAGGAGTGAATAACTCAAGATAAGGAGTGAATAACTCAAGATAAGGAGTGAATAACTCAAGATAAGGAGTGAATAACTCAAGATAAGGAGTGAATAACTCAAGATAAGGAGTGAATAACTCAAGATAAGGAGTGAATAAAACAAGATAAGGAGTGAATAACTCAAGATAAGGAGTGAATAACTCAAGATAAGGAGTGAATAACTCAAGATAAGGAGTGAATAACTCAAGATAAGGAGTGAATAACTCAAGATAAGGAGTGAATAACTCAAGATAAGGAGTGAATAACTCAAGATAAGGAGTGAATAACTCAAGATAAGGAGTGAATAACTCAAGATAAGGAGTGAATAACTCAAGATAAGGAGTGAATAACTCAAGATAAGGAGTGAATAACTCAAGATAAGGAGTGAATAACTCAAGATAAGGAGTGAATAGCTCAAGATAAGGAGTGAATAACTCAAGATAAGGAGTGAATAACTCAAGATAAGGAGTGAATAACTCAAGATAAGGAGTGAATAACTCAAGATAAGGAGTGAATAACTCAAGATAAGGAGTGAATAACTCAAGATAAGGAGTGAATAACTCAAGATAAGGAGTGAATAACTCAAGATAAGGAGTGAATAACTCAAGATAAGGAGTGAATAAAACAAGATAAGGAGTGAATAACTCAAGATAAGGAGTGAATAACTCAAGATAAGGAGTGAATAACTCAAGATAAGGAGTGAATAACTCAAGATAAGGAGTGAATAACTCAAGATAAGGAGTGAATAACTCAAGATAAGGAGTGAATAACTCAAGATAAGGAGTGAATAACTCAAGATAAGGAGTGAATAACTCAAGATAAGGAGTGAATAACTCAAGATAAGGAGTGAATAACTCAAGATAAGGAGTGAATAACTCAAGATAAGGAGTGAATAACTCAAGATAAGGAGTGAATAACTCAAGATAAGGAGTGAATAACTCAAGATAAGGAGTGAATAACTCAAGATAAGGAGTGAATAACTCAAGATAAGGAGTGAATAACTCAAGATAAGGAGTGAATAACTCAAGATAAGGAGTGAATAACTCAAGATAAGGAGTGAATAACTCAAGATAAGGAGTGAAAGTGAAACAGTATGAATTAAGGCTAATTTATACTTTTTAACTTTCATTGTTCATCCTGAGAGTAAACAATCATCCCTGTATGGTTCAGAGGAGTGAATATCACTCAGGATGAACAGAAAAAGTGAAACAGTCAAACAACAGTCTCAAAAATGAGTAGAAATTACTCAAATCTGAGTATGTCATGCACTCAAACAGGCTCCGATCCAAATTTACTCAAATTTAAATACATATGCATGTACTCATTTTTGAGATTGTGCAGATACTCTAAATTAAAGAATCATGTACTCTTTTTTTTATTCGTCCATGACATTCTTATAAAGAGGGTGCAATGTGTTACAGTTATGATGACCTTATAGTCACGTTACTATGACGTTGGAAGTATGATAGTAAGTTGAGTGCGACATCACCACGTTGTGTAATACGTTATCACACCAACTTAATGTAACTTTTCTATATACTATTTCAATTTCCAAATATAAACTAAAAATAAGCATAGTGGTGACTATAAAATTGTTTGAACCTGAGTATGACTGGTGTCTTAAAATTAAAAGCATTGTGTCGTCATTTTTGAAACAAAAAGTTTCATACCAAAATGAGAACATCGATTTACTTAAATTTGAAACTGTCATTTCTCTCAGTGTATGAATGAACTTAAACTCACAACGTCATATCCCATCACAAAATGCCTCAAACTGCCATGCATAGCCGATGAAGCATATCCGTCCGAAGAAAAAGTGCCACATTCTCCACAACAGTCTCTCTTCAAAGCCTCCGCGTCGCGAAGAAAACGCTCAGATACCCACACCTGACGGCGCTTTCAAAATGCATATTTCAGCACTCGCTAAAAACTGTCAAGTGCGGCAAATAAAAAAGAAAGCGGAACTCACACGTGTCCGGAGGGGTCACGTACCAAACGAAAAGAAGAAAAAAATGTGGCGCAACATTACACAGACTGGGAAAGTTTTTTGTTCTTTGCTGTTTTGGAAGTTTGTGGGGAAATTTTTATTCCTGAAGTTTCTGTGGAGAGTTGAAATGGGCTCCAGGGTTTTTAGATAGATGGCTTTCTGGAGGCACTTATTGCTCCCCGCTGTTGCATTTTTAAGGGGATTGTGGGGGAGCTGTGGGGTTACCCTAAAAAGGAGGGATGTGACAATTTCTTGTCGAAAAAAGTTCTAAAAACATTCCGGGATTACAGTTCGTGGTCTATGGAGATTATCCCCTGAAGTATCATCCTCAACTTAGGAGGGCACCTTCAATGAAAAAAAACGTCTTGAACGAATCATTGAAGGGTCATAGGTGATTGTATTATGTTCTCTATTTAAATAATGTGGATATTCTTTTTCAATTTAAATTACTTTTCTACTGGTGTGCTTAATTCTTTACTTTTTCTTCCAAGTTAAAATTAGCTTCAGTCTTTTATTTTTCTTTTTCTTTTTTCTGCAATATTTCTAGTTTTGTTTTGTATTATAATATAATCTTGTATTTATATTCCAGTATTAAATTTCTAGGTAACTTTGAGGGTTTTCCCTTTGGTATAAATAACAATCATGCCATTTTCCTTTCCTTTATTTTTAATTTGCCTAATATACAAGGATTTTCATTATTTATTTTTTATTAAAGATTATCAACTAATACAAATTATCAAACGTCCTTTTAAAACAGGGCATTGAAGTAATCCTTAAAGGAATCACTTTGCTTTCCCAATCACAATACATAAAATACTTCTCTCGATGTATTTTGATTCCCAACTCACAAGGATTAAATCCGAAATCGTATCATATGATCGCGATTAAGATAATGATATGAAACCACATACGCTCCATTTAGTAAATATACGACCAAGAAGAAAAACACACTGGAAGGGAAATATTTTCTTTAAGTAATGAGAGGAGATTTGTACACTAACGGCTTCTTATATCCACACACAACATTACATTTATTGCCCAACCATTATCATTTCTACTAGTGTTGTAATAACCGTAATTATTCCTTAATTGCCTCTTAACAGTGGAATATTTTATGCTTTTGAGTGTTAAGAGCTATTGGTGATAATTACGAATTTAAAGTCATAAAGCCATTACATTTAATAGCTGTAACAACTATGCTCTAATGGGGAAAATGCCAAAGCTATTCAAACAACTAATTGAAACTATTTAAAATAAATATCGTGGTTTTTAACTTTTTAATGGAGAGAAGGACTAAAAAAACTACTTCTAATGTATATTTGAGCTGGAATACAATTCACCTTTTGAGTTTGGTTAATAATGTAATTTTTTATTCTGGTATTCACCTAGACTGAATGATTCAGCACTTGGTTAGATTTACATTCAGACTAATTACTTAAGGGAACCAAGACGTTTTCTTCAACGAAAAATGCTGTTATTTTCCTTATTGAAAAACCATCTCTTTTCAGTTTAAGAAATCGCATGTTGATAAAAATTTGTAGACGTAATCTGTACACTATTTCAACCAGGTTTATAAAAAATACTTAAAAAATCTGATAAATATTTTAGAAAAAGAATATCGAAAAAGTACTTATTCTATGCAGCCTTATAACATAAAGTGATGGAAAGGTACACTCGTAGAAAAAGTTTCTGAAAAAAAATTCACTAAACATGTTTAGGTATTCTAAAAAATATATAAACATTGCAATGAAATAGTTTTGGTTCTAAATTATTGATTATATTTTTTTTAAATTATAAAAGTTGAAAATTGAAAACGCGTAAAAAAATGACAGTTTTTTTACACATTTTGGACCCTAAAAACAAATATAAGGTCACAACACTCATAAATTTAGTTTTAATGTATGCATATTATTGTGTTCTATCAATATACCTAGTTTCATCTTATTTGAATGAGTAGAATTTGATACGAGCGTACCCAAAGATGAGAAAAACACATTTTGGGAAAATCAAGAAAAACCGTTATAAATGTTCTTTAACTTGGACTTTCTCTTGGAATCAGGTTTCAAATCTACACATGTTATACATTTTTGGAATCAGCGTGAAATGTAGTTTTTTTAAAGGTAAATGTTAAAAATCAATTTTTGAAGGTCTGTAACGTCTTGGTTCCCTTAAAGGTTTCCATTTATTGTGAAAAAAATTTTTGGGTGACATATTTTGTTGAATTTGCGGTGTTACAAAAGCTAGGATAAAATCCTTTTTATTTCCTATTCTTTCTTCTAATAGGCTTAACACCTGAAGACGGAAGACTTATCCTACATGACTTACGTCAACCAATTGAGCTAAATTACTCTTTAGCTTCAAATCACTCCAACCCTGATTTGAAACGGGACTGTACAGCGAAGAGAATTGCTTTTAAATCTAAAGATCACTTCCTATTTCGAAATTAGAATCTTGCAAAGGCGACAGCAATCTGCTCTCTGAAGCACCATCGTCCAATTCTAAAGCTTTTGAGATTACCTTTTCCCACTTTAATTAAACTAAGAGACCCAGGGCAAGAAATCTCGTAAATTCTCGTTGAAAACGGGATAGTTCTTTTGTTTTGTTTGATTTGCGTGTTTTCGTTTCTTAAGGGGATGTTTATACGGATATCCGATTTAATTAGAGATGCAACAAAGGGAAATTTCGTTGATTTTTGTATGAGATTACAGTTGTTTTTTAAATTTGTGTTTGAGTGCGGGATTCAAAAATCTGAAAGTATGCAAGAAAGTAGGCTTATCTCTGATCGCTCAGTTGGGTTACCTGTACCGTCATCCACAAATGGAGGTCTGGTCATTTAATTTAGAATCAAATTTTACTTTAATGTTGACGGTGAAAGATTAATAAGTTTTTTTTCTATAGCTGATAGGAATTATATTCCCTGTCCCGTTTTTAGTTTCAATTGTAGGACCAAGTTGTTTAAAATGAAATGTATTGCAAAGTGTTTTTATAACTTTTTTTTAGTTTTTTTACTTAGTAAAACGTTTAAGTAACTGCTTGACCATTTTTATAGAATTTTAATTTTTAATTTATATATTTGTATCACACATAAAACTGCTTAAGAATTTCTTATTTAACGAAATATACAGGGTGTTTCAAAATTGCGTTGCACGGCTTTTATTCGAAACCAGCGCCTCCTAGGATTATGGAAGTAAGGTCAACCCCTAGGTAAGTGACCCTGGAGAATCCATTGAGAGGACTTACAGCACCCCCAGCGGCGAAATTAAAAAGTTTAAAAATTAATTTAAAAACTAAAGGAGAAAGAGCAAAAACCTCAGTGAGAGTATTGTTGCAAAGGTCAAGAAGAACTCATTGAAAAAAATTTGATCAAAATATCTTGAATATTCGCGGAGATATTAGCATGAAAAAATAGCACTTTTTCAGGGGTCAAAAAGTAAAAAGTTCGCATATTTGCAAATTTTTCAGTGAAATTGTTTAGCTTTGTGTTTTTTTAGTTGAAAGAACACAAAATTTAATCAAAAAATAAAAAAAATTGCAAATATGCGAACTTTATACTTTTTGACCCCTGAAAAAGTGCTATTTTCACATGCTATTTGATCAAATTTTTTTCAATGAGTTCTTCTTGACGTTGGAAACAATACTCTCACTGAGGTTTTTGCTCTATCTCCTTTAGTTTTTAAATTAATTTTTTTAACTTTTTAATTTCACCGCTAGGGGCGCTGTAAGTCCTCTCAAGGGATTCTCCATGGTCAATTACCTAGGGGTAGACCTTACTTCCATGACCCTAGGAAGGACTGGTTCCGAATAAAAGCCGAGCAACGCAATTTTGAAACACCCTGTATAATTCTGATTTATTTATTCAACTTCTATCACACATAAGAAATTAACCTTTCTCTGATAAGTCTGATGATGTTTTATAATTCATCATTTTCTCTTTATACCATCTATGCTCGCATTCCAACACAAATATAATAATTTATAAATTGAAAAGTAATCTAAAGAACATTTTATGTGTATTTCTTTACAGCTCCGAAGTTTCTGAATATTTTCTTGCTAATCTCAAAAAAATCATTCATAAAACTTCGTTCCTTTAAATTTTTCCATTGAACTGTGGATTTTTTTCCCAGGAACCGTAAATATTTGACAATGCAACCTTTAGAAACAGAGCTACCGGTTCTAACAAAATTCTTTCAGATAACCTATGATCCTGTGTTGGATATTGTTAGAAAAGAACAGAACCTTTATTCGATTGCTTCGGCCAGTTTTGCAAAAGACAAATATATGCTCTACAAAACGGACTTTATTGTTTTTGATTAAATTTGAAAACTTGATGAAATATTGTTTGCAAAAATGATCATTTCCGACTATCATAGAAGTTAATATATTATAAGACAGCATCATTCGTATGTAATTTGGGAGATAGGTGTAATTAATTAATTTAGGTTTTAAAGATTTTCTTAAGTGAATAAATTAAAATTAGGTGTCACTATGATCCGATCTTTCAAATAGTTTTCGTAACATATTTCCTTTCTAAAAAAACCAATAATATTCGGCAACAGTTGTTTAAGACAACCATTTTAGGTACTAAAATATATCTATCCCTCGTTTTCAATCCAATTCATTTTTCACAAGAATGTAATGAGGAATTTCAAACAATTTGTCATGTTAATGAAAAATATGTCGATACATTTGTGGCTTTCCAGTTATTTTGCCACCAAATAAGTGTTAAAAGGTCAGTTTCAGAAATTTTGAAAAAAAACCACCCATACATCCATTTAGACTCTTCTAAAAGCCCTCTTCTTCTTTAGAATTAGAAAAGAAAAGAAGCTAAAAGAACGGACCATTTTTAATCGGTGGTCCGTGATGGCTTTAATGCATATTGACCAATTCCAAACATGTCCAATTAGGTTGTCCAATTAGGTTTGAAAGAATCGCTTACGTGAATGTATGTATTAAAACTAAGACTCAATGATCCTTTCTTCCAAATAGTTTTCGTAACATCTTTCTTTTCTAAAATAGCAATAAGGTTCAGCAATATAGTTTTAGTATTATCATTCATTTCCAAAAAGCAATGATTTTCAGCAATATAGTTTTCGTAACATCTATCTTTTCTAAAAAAACAATAACGATCAGCAATAATTGTTAGAGAGAAACATCCCAGATTCCAAAATAACTCGTTTTCAATCCAGTTCATTACTCGCAATGAATACAATAAGAAAGTTAAAGCTTATTTTAATGTCAGGGGAAAATACGTCGATACCTACATTTTGGATTTTCAGTATTTTTATCACCAAATGAGTGTTAAAAAGTCAGCTTCAGAAAGCTTGAAAACAAGCCACCCACTCAACCAATCACTCTTCAGCAAGCCCTCCAGTATCTACCAGTTCTAGAGGGGCAATTATTCATTTTCCATTTCACCATCACGAAGAAAACAATTCCTGATCTTTCCATTTCTACCTCCAGGTAGCGTTTTTTGCCCCTCCATACTTATAGGAAAGTAATTAAACAAAAAGAACAAAAGGCAAAATAAATCATTAATTAGTATGTTAATGTTAGAGCGTTAATTAGTGCCTGTCTATCCTAATCAGAAATATGCATCTTTGCTTGTTCGGTACAAGTAATTATAGCCATCTCTGCTAAGTATTTTTTGTCAGGTCCGGTGAAAAAAGCATCTTATAATGAAGCTGATTTAGTGTTAATGATTTTTAAAATTGCTGTTTGGAAGCATTGGAATATTTATTTTGTGAGTTGTGAAGCGGAAGAATCGTGTTAGAGTCGAATTTCAGGGTTATTAGAGTTGGATGTATTTATTTCGAATTGTTAGTTGCCAGTTCAGCTGGAATATTTTTTGTTGAGTGTTACTTGTTTACTTCATGTTTACTCAATGAGTTGGGAGGAGTTAGTGTCTCACTGGTAGCAATTAGGAATCAGGTGTTGTTTTTTATGAAGTTTGTGTGTTGTTTAAGGAGAGTTTCAAAATGAAAATGGAAAATAATCCTTTGGTTAACTAAATGTTAAAGGGGTATTTCTTAATTACTGTGGCATAAGTATGAACCTTTCTACAATGAGAATGACGCATGATCCAAATTAGCGAGTTCATCTTTATTTTTTAATAATCGACTGATTTTCACTTAAAAGTAATTAAGTGGAAATGTATTGTTTGTCGAAAAGATTGTAACAAAGATGTGGTGACATTACTCGTACGATTGATGTACGAATTCCTGAATGAAAAAAGACTGATGAAAGTTCTTGAAACGGCAATGAAAACCGAAGATTGATTGAGTGGGTACCAAATATATTTTTATAATAAAATGTTATCAAAATGATAAATTATTACTTTATTTGTTTTTAGTTTATTACAATGTTTATATTTAACAAAGAGTATAATTTAGAATTTCGATGAACGTATTTTCCTCGATATTCGATTCCAGTTATTTTGCGTTATGGTAAAATTAAAACATTTTCTTTTGTTTTTATTCTGCTGATACACAGATGATCTGAAAGACCGCTAAATACGAGAGTCAATAATATTTTATATTTAATTTTCAAAATACTGAAAATTATTTTTTTTCCTTTTATTTAAAGCAGGAATGGGCAACCTTTTCGAATCCGCGGGCCGGATTCAATGATTATAATGACGTGGAGGGCCATAGAGTAGATAAAAAGGTAATATATTTTAAGTAAAAAACGAGCAGTTTTATTATATGTTTACGAAGTTTAATACTAAAGTTAAAATTTAATCTGGACTTATACAATATATTAATTACATACAATAATTATAATGAAGTTACATTAATCTGGACTAGAATAATATTATATACAATCATTATAAAGTTAGTTATATTAATCTGTACTAAAATAATATCTTGATTACAATAATTAGAATGTTTAAGTTACATTAATATGAGCTAAAATAATATTCAGAGCTCATAGTAATGAAACAATATTTCAGGACAGACTTTTAACAATTGTCATTACTTGATACAGGAGAATTAATGGAGGAGGAATTAATGCTCAGGAGGACAAGTTAACTTTAGCAGCATTGGTAAAGGCAGAGAATGAATATAGTCCGTATGGTAGAGCCGGCAACAGCCGGATTTTTTTATGTGAGAACTGGTTTCTGAACCCGAGTTGCTATGATGACAACGGCTGGGGTTCGGTTACAAGCCTTTTCTCTACTGCCAATAGGGTGAAACGGGAGGGGAATATCAACCGTCGGTGATCGTCCGTCGTGAAGTAACAACTCTCCCATGCTTATAGACGCCTCCCAAGAACGAAATATAGTTGTACAGCACGTTTTAACTGCTAAAATTAAGTTCTTTTCGGGGGAAAGTTCTGTATCCCCTCTTTCGCTCTTGTTGACGAAAACCAGAGAGATTTTTTGGTACAATTTTAAAATGTTCCTCGGGCCGGACCAAATGACGAGGCGGGCCGGAGGTTGCCCATCTTTGATTTAAAGTGAAGACAAAATCCAATGGATCACATTATTTCAAAGAAAAGAACATTTAAAAACAAGGAAGTTTTAAAAAATAATTGTCATCACATTTTATTTTTACTAAATTCGAATAAAAGAAACCTAATTTTTAAGTTATCTTTAGATTAATATTCCTGATATGAAAGTTCTGAGTTAATAAATATAACATTTTATTCGAATATAGAAACTTTAAATGAAACCTATCTGTGTAAAAATGCTTTGAACCAAAAGAAAGCGTATTCATTGAACCAAAAGAAAGTGTATTCATGCATTAAACATCTCTTCAGTCTTTAGCCCCATAGATAGTTTTTATCAGTTAAAAAATACTAATTTACTTAGCTTCAATATGTATTCAATGGACTGGGAAAGGCATTACACCACAGAATTTTCCCATCTCTGCAAATACAATTCTATAATTAATGTATCTATTTAAGATTTATTTTCTAGGTTCTATCAAATATCTAAAAATTAAATTGCATTTCAGCTTTTCAGGAAGTCGCCCTTTAAATAACCTGCGTAAATGTAAACACAGTTTCTTTGTTAGGTATTTTGGTTTCAACGGGCACAGATGAAATTCGAAGGGTAATACAGATTTTTCTAATTTGAGTAACCCAGTTTTGTATAAGGCTTCTAGCAAATGGTGTTGACGTAATTATACTTGTTGCAATTAATTAAAATATCCGTTTTATATGTTCAATGTGACACTAAATGTGTATTTAATTAACATTATAATTTGTTTATGCAAAGCTTGGAAAATTAACTATTTCTTCCGACCCATGCAAATTGTTTAAACCGAAATAAACTGTTGATATCCCAATGATGATCCAAACAAGCATTTTTACTGATATTTTGTTACCAATTTATGATAATGATGACCGGTGGTATGATGTTAATAGATAATATTTACGCTTTAATTTGTTGAAATGACAATCACCAGTTGTTACTAATACTTTATATTAGTAAGTAATAATATACATCGGTGATGCGAAGCAAACATGGACTTGATTTAGATATAAATTTCCATAATTATACTCTATTCATTTAGAATTGACGCTTGAGAAATAATGCTTTCCCCCACGCTAGAAGCGTAACCATAGTTACCCTCTTCGAGCAGCCAACAGTAAGCCTTCTTTGTCACTTTGACGTGGATAGTTGCTATGGTTACCGATCGGTGGTGGGGGAAGGAAATATTTTCAAGCGCCAGTTCAAAATGAACAGAGTATAGTAGATGAATTAGCGTCAGCGGGTGAAAGAATGAAAGTATTATAGGGTAGTGGTACCAGTAACTGACAGTGCACCAGTAACTGTCACTTTGGGATTTAATTCATAATAATATTATTATTATGAATTTGAAATAAATGGTGGTGTCTCTTAATATTTCATACATTTATCTTTAACTTTATGCAGTTTTTATTTTCCACTAAAGGGTTTTAAGTGTAATAAATTGAGAATTCCCATTTACTGTCAAAAAACTTCCGATTTTCAGAGGCCGGCTTAGTGCTGAAATTAAGGAAATACATTTTCGTTCTGTGTCTAATTTAAGCAAAATTTTCTTTTGAAACCTATTTGAACACTAACATAAAATTAATAACAGTACATGAAATCATGCTGAGCAGTTATTTTTGAAAAACATTTTTTATTTATTTATTTAAAATGGGGTGTCAGTTACTGGGTCACAAAAAATGAATTGCACCAGTAACTGACATAGGTGTCATTACTGCTGAAATAATAATCTAATATAATAAAGTAAAGTGTGGGTATGTTTGTCTTTTATACAAATCAACAGTTTACTTCCGATCTGCACCAAACTTGGTATACCTACGTAAAAAAACTCAGAAAAAAACATAGGCTATGTTTCGAAAACTTTAACTGACCCCTTGACCCTCTTTTGACCCTTTTTATGGTCATTTTGCTGATATAGCTTTATTTCTCCTCAACAAGAGATCTGCTTACTCCATTGTTAAAAAGAAAATTTAATGCTAAACAACAAGTTTTTAATAGAAACACTAGGTAAAAGTCTATTTAAAAATTATAATAATAATTTAAAAATCTATTTCAATGAAATTTAAAAATTTTAAGTACAGTTTAACATATTTTTATTTGAGAGTTTGTCTAATTTTTATATTTAAAAAAACTTTATGGAATGTCATTGTTGTTAAGATAGTCTCCATGGAAACGAGGATGTAAAATCAAAAGGCGATAATATTTCAGCTTTAAAGAAAGTTGGTTAACAAACCAAAAACTATTAAAACTCCCTTTCAACTAGAAAAGACTGATTTTTTTCCTTAAATTTCAAAATGGAATAAGCTTTAATTATTGAATAATTTCACGGAAAACGTTAATTCCGTCCTGAAGATATGATTAATCAAGGGATCTAAGCAAATTTAAATAGTTTTTAGAATATTTTTTCTATGTCTTAAATGTGAAAATCATTCAAAAATTATATTGCTTGAGAACTGAAGGAGCTTTAGTCCATCCGGGAACACCGGGATAAGAAAAATTACTAAGAGCATCGGGATAAGAAAAGTTACCGGGAACACCGGAATATGAAAAAGACCCCTGGGATACCGGGATGATTGGTAAATGCTGATTATTATACAAAATTAGAAATGTATTTGGGAAAACTTAAAAATAATAAATTTATACTCTGCACCCGTGCAAGGCCGGGCATATCAGCTAGTAATACATAAAAATATAATCACCCAATCTTTCAAAAATGCAAATAAAACAAACTACAAACAAAGATAATTAATTAAATGACAAACGATTTTAAGGAAATAATATTTCCGAATCAAAACAAAACAAGCTAAATGGACTGCAGTTGGATGAATTAATATTGACGGTAAACAAAAACGTTTGAAAAAATCTATTATTAAACTAAATTAATAAGATCTTAGTTTTTAGAATTCTATATTTGTTCGGTTGGTTCTATTCTATATTTTTATGTATATTTATATTTTTCAACTGAATCTTTTTATCTAAAACTAATATAAAATGTTTCGATATAATGGAATGTTTATTAAAGTTTGACATAGCGAAACAGCGAAATAGATTTTATTAAAAAGAATGTTCTGAAAAGTTCTCATTATTGGATTTTTAAGTTTAACATTTTGTTTTCTTTGTATAATCAGCTGTTTTTCATTACATTTAGGCTAATTAGTAACTAAAAGCTTATTTAATAAAGATATTTCAATGTGCCAGTTACTGGTACAGGATATGTCAGTTAATGGTGCTCAAAATTTTCCCGGTATGTCAGTTACTGGTGCAGCTACCATACCAACTTAAAAATTATTTTAAAAAAAGAAAATGCTTACTTATTCAAACGAATTCTACTCTAAATAAATATTGAAACTTCATTTAATTTTTCAAGACAGAAAGTTTTTTCCAGGATAGTTTTATAAAATAGCAATAGCTAATTAATTAATTTTATTGCTCTTAAACTGCCAGTTACTGGTACCACTACCCTAGGTGGTCAATTGGGAATCACACTTAAGGCTAAATGGCAGGCGGATTTTTGAGAGTTCATAACCTCTCTGCTATAGACAAATGACAAACCTGACTAATTGTCCGAATATTAAAGGAATAATCTAAACAGGCAACATGACCACAGCGTCTTAAATTAATTACCGAGTCGAAATACTTTCCCACACGATTAACTCATCCAACACCAATTAGCAGGTAATCTCATTTTTAAGTGAATAATGAGTGGAGGG
This sequence comes from Tetragnatha versicolor, assembly GCA_024610705.1. Lineage (NCBI taxonomy): Eukaryota > Metazoa > Arthropoda > Arachnida > Araneae > Tetragnathidae > Tetragnatha > Tetragnatha versicolor. The sequence goes on along the minus strand of JANDEH010000024.1, from coordinate 5,217,966 downwards.
TCCACTTGCATCAGCGAAGACTTCACTGTGAAGCCCCCTGCTGCGGTTAACAGGTTCGGAAATGATTAATCGACGTTTGAAACACCGCTCATAAATTCATGGCCTCGATCCATTATGGTCTGGCGTTGCTCGAGAGCCAGTGAGGTTGGCCAATAATGTTCTCTTTATGGCACTATTACAGGCATTCAGACTAGAGAATTGGGTGATGGCTAGACCAGACACTCGAGCAGTTGGGGAATTCAAAGCATGGTAATTGTAAAATAAATGAATAAAAGGTGATATACAGGGTGTTTCAAAAGTCCATTTTGCGGCTTTTATTTGGAAACAACGTGTCCTATAGTCACGGAAGATGTCAAACCCTAAGTAAGTGACCCTGGGAGAATCCATTGAAAAGACTAACAGCGCCCCTAGCGACGAAATAAAAAAATAAAAAATAATAATTTAAAAACTAAAGGTGATAGAGCAAAAACCTCAGTGAGAGTATTGTTGCCATTGTTATGAAGAACTCACTGAAAAAAATTTCATGAAAATATCGTGAATATTCGCGGAGATATTAGCATATGAAAATAGCAAATTTTGAGGCCTCAAAAGAGAAAAAGTTGTAAGTTTTGCAAGGTTTTATGATTTGCAAATAATTTGCAAGTTTTCATTATTTTTCGATTGAATTTTGTCTTCATTCAAGTAAAACAACACATAACACAATAGCACTGAAAAATTTGCAAATCTACGAACTTTTTCCTTTTTGAGGCCTGAAAAAGTGCTATTTTCAAATTCTTATATCTCCGCGAATATTCACGATATTTTCTTAAATTTTTTCAGTGAATTCTTCACAACGTTGGTAATAATACTATCCTTAAGGTTTTTACTCTATCTCTTTCGGTTTTTAAATTATTTTATTAACTTTTTTATTTCAACGCTAGGGGCGCTGTAAGTCTTCTCAATGGATTCTCCAGGTTCACTTACCTAGGGCTAGACCTTACTTCCGTGCCCCTTGGACACGTTGGTTCCAAATAAAAACCGCGAAACCGACTTTTGAAACACCCTACATAAAGCTTTTTTTTATTTCGTTAGTAGCAGAGTTTGAAATGGATGATTATGGAGAAGGATAAAAAACTAAAAATTAGATAGAAATAATTATTCACCCCCTTTCCAGAGTTTAAAATTGCAAACTATTAAGGGTACAATGGACCTTTAAAATCACTTAAAATATTTTTCTTTAATTTTGAAGCTATTGCTCTGAAATTTTTACAGTGTTCGTGATTGATATCCCAAACAACATAAAAAATTTTTCAGAAAAATCCATCGATAAATTTTTATTTTTTTTTTAAAAATGTAAAAATTTTTAAAAATTTTAAAATGTTCCAGGCGTCATAAATTTTATTCCAACTAAATTTTTCTTGGTGTTTCAAATAGGTATTTCAGTGCCATTTAATATTTTGTATAATTTAAACATTTGTGACTGTTAGATTTTAATGTAGATCAAATTAAAGAAATTTTTCATGATTCTGCTATTAAAAATCTAGTATTTTTAGATTTTTTAGAAAAAATAATTAGCATATGATAATCAAACATACAAAATATTAAATGCCACTGAAATATCTATTTGAAACACCAAGAAAAATTTAATTGTAATAAAATTTATGACGCCTGGAACATTTTAAAATTTTTAAAAAAATTTGCATTTTTTGAAAAATAAATAAAAATTTATTGATGGATTTTTCTGAAAAAATTTTTATGTTCTTTGGGATATCAATCACGAATACTGTAAAAATTTCAGAGCAATAGCTTCAAAATTAAAGAAAAATATTTTAAGTGATTTTAAAGGTCCATTGTACCCTTAAGGCGGAGAAATTTCGAAATTTTTATTTTCCACTTTTAAAAATCAGACTGCTTTTTTCATCAAACAAGGATCATTGTTTAGCGATAAGAAAAAAAACTAGCGTCGTTATCATAACTGGTGATCTTAATTATAATGACCATTTGTGAATATTACAATTTTAGTTTTATAGTCTTACTAGCTGATATGATCGGCCTTGCAGGGTGGAGATGGATATTGTTTTCTTGTTTTTAATACATTTCCTACCTTATTTTGATGAGTAAATTGTGCAGAATCAAGCATTTTAAATTCTGAACGATTTCTGAATTTATAACATGATTCCCCCAAAAAATATTACAAAAATGTCATCCAAAAAATCACTTAAAATGCTCAATTAGAGCCATTAATTAATCATATTTTCATGATTTTACTATATATTTGGTAAAATTTCGTAAATAAAACATATTCCTGCAATTTAAGAAAAAAATCATCACGCCTGTTGAACGCCTTTCTCGAAATATCTCCATCCCTGTACGATTTTGAGAAGGAATCTTTGATATTCCAAGTAGCATTAGAAAAAACAACAATATAAACATGATTTACATACCTGTTAATTATATTTTTAGCCCATATCAAACGCAAGTTAGAGTAAGTAATAATACTATGCTTACAAATATGTGAGGCGGAAATCGAAAAGGGACCTCTTGTCGGCAAAGTTGATTTCGAGAAAAAGCCGAAAAACCGGAAGAAGGTCAGAACTGTAGATTTTTTTTCTCTCGATTTTATCGATCCTTGGACCCTTTAGAACCGAATTTTAGCAGTTGGAATTGAAAAATAACGAGAGGGTAGCATTTGAAAGTGTAAGGTCGTTTTTCGCGTATCCACTTATTCTATTAAAACTTTTATTTACTGGCGATTCGTCATTTTTTGAGTTACAAGGATGATGATGGTCTTAAAATCTTTATAAATCTGTACAGATTGAGGAAAAAATAATAACTCCATTTCGACAAACGCCGACAAGAGGTCTCTTTTCGCTTTCCGTCTCACATATACATATTTATATATTTTGGACACTGGAAATAATAATGAAATTACTGTCGAACCAACGATAGTAAAAGGGTCACGTGATTTTGACAGACTCGGAGGGGAGAAAGGAAGAAGCTGAGGGGCAGTTTATCGAAAGAAGAAGATACATTTACTCCCTCTAACCTTAGTTATACCTCTAACCTTACCTTAGTGTTACTGCTAAAGTTGAAAATTAGTTATTCTAAAGAATACCTAGGTAAACTTTAGATTAACTGATTTCTGTCGTTAATGTGCGGATATTTGAGTTTTTCGCATTTTACCTAGGGAATCTACACTATAACGGCCTCTTGATAGTTAAAATTCAAAATAGTTTGTTTCGCTCAATACTTGCTGTTAAAATGTTGAGGTGCTCACTGCGCCATGCGCTTACCCCTGCGCAGTCGGGTTTCAATATGTAGTTTGTTGTCATATTTGGTGTTTTGATTTCAAATTTAGTGCGTAACACTGGTAGTTGTCACGTTGAAAGTTAAACAAACTAATACAAGCAAGTAAGTACAGTAAATTTACAAGCTTAAGTTCAGTATATTACTACTAAAACGGGTATTTTAAAACAATTGTGTTGAAGCTCTGACTTCAGAGTGACAAGATATTTATTTTAACGAAAGCAAGTGTCCCAGCTGTTGAAATATCTTTTTTAACAAACGTTAATTCAAAGTTCGCTGGCACCTGGGCAAGGGTTTAAGAAATGTAATCGATCGCGAATCCTAGCAATAGTTCAGGTTAGGCTGGAAGCCGATTACGCCGCGCTTTCATAAAGATTTGCTAGTTTAATGCTCATTGAAATATACACTGTCAAATCATGATCGAAAAACCACAATTGATACAAAATCTAAGTTGGTACTTTTATATTCTATTCGTATTAAAATTGCTATTTCAATACTATTTTTGTGGGATTTGCGTGTTTTGTGTAATATCAAAAAGTACCTAGCCCCCTTTTTTGATTCGCCACTGTTACTGTTTACCCCAAAACGAGTTTGGTTATAGTTAGGGCAGGGGGGTTTGGAGGGGCGGCAGCCCCCCCAACCATCTTAAACTTTTTATAAAAATAAAATAAATTTTTGTACATTAACGGATCACCCTCGTTAATATGTGAAATAACTGATTACAGGTAGTATGCAGATTAACGAGTGTCTAGTCCAGGGGTCGGCAAGTAATTTTACTTGGGGTCCAAATAATTTAGAAAATTTTCATCGAGGTCCGGAGAAAAAATAGGTTACTATTACTACTTTAAATTATTTTCTTCAAATACAGATATATTTTTACAAAGATGTAATTTGAGTACGCATTTGTTTTATTATGTTGTTATATTTAATATTATTAGAAGTTTTTACATGAAAAATGGGGGTCTAGGGGTTTCCCCCAGGAATTTTTTGGAAATTTGACCCTTAAAAATGGGTAGAACTAAACTTTGTAGTTTAAAAATACATACTTATGATTTTCAAAACGTTTTGGCGGTCCGGGAAATAACCTCACGCGGTCCGGATGCTGACCGCAGTCTGCCAGTTGCCGACCCCTGGTCTAGTCGGTAGGGTGCAGAATACCTAGGTAATTTCAAGATTACCTAGGTAATCTTAGAAATTGAAAAAAATTTCGCTCTTTAACGGATCACCCTCGTTAATCTGTAAATTACCTAGGTTATCTGTAAATTAATTGATTTCCGGACTTTAACTGTAACATATACATAAAAAAATCAGTACATTTTAAATAAAACAAAAAATACTGAAGCAAAAAATCACGTGACCCTTTTACTATCGTTGGTTCAACAGTACTTGGAATGAATTTTTTGAAACAATTCCTTCTGATTTATTGTTTCTCTTTACAACACAAGAATCGGGTGGTGATGAGAAAAGAAATTGAGTGCTCCTCAGCACTTTAAAATAATTAATCTTATAAATTACGTGTCTACGATTAAATGGTTTGAATATTTGACAAAGGCTCTTGGTATTCATTTATGGGATACATTTATCAGCATCAATATAAATCCCATTTTGAAAACCAATAACATCAAAACAGTAAACACATCTGAAATTGCTTTTAAAGGTCACGAGATACCCTAACGTAAATTATAAGAAACAATGTATAAAAGGGTATTAACCTCAAAAGTTTTATTCATTCATTGTCTCTCGATGCGAATTTGTTTCCATCTGTAATATGGTAATACCCGAGTATTGTTCGACATTATTACATTTCAAATTCAAAATCCATCAAACGAGATTGGAAACTAAGCGAAATCCATTCAAACACCCCCTGATATCATCTAAAAAACGAACCAAATGACAAAACGACGCCAACATTTAAATTATATGGGACCGACCTATATTAGAAGTTGTATTGCTGACGACAAGCACTCCAAATAAGCTGATCAGGATGAGAGTGGTGTAAGTCCAAAAATACAAAATTTGAGAATAGCATCGATTTGGATTTCTGCTATGTTCCTTTACCTAGGGTGTGGCAATCGCCTATACTAGACTGAAATGTTTCTTAACCCTATGACGTCACTAGACGAAAGAAAAAAACAGAAAAAAGAAAGAGTTAACAGAAAGCCTGTTGGGTCAAACAAAACAAACTAATCATATTTCTAAATTGAAGTTCTTAGTTTCACTCAAAATTCAGACACCACGCTGGGAACTACTTTCTTCTACTTGCATAAAAAACCGTCTTCATTGGAACATCACAGGTGCCGTCAGGCAAAACATTCGATTACGCAAAACTATGTTCAGTGGACTTACACCAATTTCATTCCAACAAGCTTGAATGGAAAAGAAAAAAAGTCCCTAAATGCGGACAGATACACCGCTCACCGTGTTTGAGGAAATTTACGACTTAATTCGAGATCCTTTGTTCCTAAGCGATGGTAAATATCCACGAGCGTGTTCAACCTAAACAAAGGAAATTACGCCCAAAGCGCCAACTGCTCAAATAAACGAAGATGGCCGCTCATTAGCCGACGAGGACGAGATTTAAACACCGAGTTTCGTCGCGTTTTGTGGCAACGGTGGCTTAATGGTCGGAATGTTTCTTTCGAACGCGTCTCTTTGTTGCTGTTGTTACTCTGATTAATTCTGGAAGAAGAGGTAGAGCTCTCGACTTTCGCAATTTCCGAGGGATGGAATATTGCTTTTTGCTGCTTTTCTCGGCTCCCGTTTATGACGGTCTTGAGTCCTCTTTTGCATTCGGAGCGGAGCCACTTGGTTCTCGTAATTGTTTCTTTTATTCTTCGCTTTGGCGGAAAATGCCGTTCGCTCGGTGTTTTGAATTTATTCAAACAATTTGTGCGGCTGGATGGTAATTACTTTTGAACCACCTGTTCTGAAGGAGAGTTGGATAAATGTTGATAAATTTGAAGAACCTGGAAACTAAATCAACGAAGAAAATAAATTGATTTTCTGTATTGGATAGCAACAATGGCTTTTAATTGTATTTCTTTGACATTTCTTACTTTTGAATTTTCATTTTCTACACGCATGGCTTATATTGTTGAAACTTCATGGGTGGACTAGTTTGAATTTAAGTTGTCAGTTAAAGACTGCACTTTTGTTAAAAGAGGGTAGAAAGGGTTTTCCTTATTTTCTTTTCATGGAATAATTTCCTTTTCAATGAAGAGCGTTCAGCCGAATAAATGATTGAAAATTCCATTGTCACCCATGTTAAAACTCACGTGGGATAGACGCGATTTTCTTTCTATTATAAGCATCACAATAAATAGATTTAGGCTGTTATTTTAGTTTATTTTATAAAAGAATAGACAGTATATAAGGTCCATAACTAGGGGGACGACATTTGCAGTGTGATTAGAATTGGAATGAGGGGTGAAAAGCCTCTTTTCGGGCTTACATGTGCTGCGCAATTCATAGGATAGCATAGAAAACCTTCAGGGCCAAGGTGGCACCCAAAGACATCATCCATCCGAAAATTCAAAATAAAATATCACAGGTGCCTTCTGATACGTTGGACATCTTTTTTGCACTATCTAATCTTTAAAAAAAATAAAAAGTTTTTTTCCTAATACCTATAATATCTTGTAAAATAAAAAAAAACATCACTCCTATTGTTTTCGCGATAAAGGGATCAGTTATCAAACCTCACTTTCAAATAATTTTCTCAGCATTAAATTACTACGGGTCACACCCCAAATAGAAACCCACAAATCAACGGAATAAATTCATAGAAAGAGCACAACCATTTGTTTTTGCCTCGAGCATAATAAATTTCGCCGCATCCAAGTTAACCCCCTTAAATCAGTTAAGGCGAAGCGCTTCAAAATGAATAGACTCTGGTTTCAACTCAATCAATCCACTGGTTTCGCATGCAACACGTCCGGGATTACATTAGTCACATCTCTAAAAACAAGGCATTCGGAATAACTGGGCAGACCCATGGGAGGAGCTGAAAACGCACGAGGGTGTTTTAGGGGCGACCACAAATTACACTAATGTAAGGGGGAGAAATTCAAATTAAAGTATTGAGTTTGCGTAGTTTTTACGTCCTGAAACGCTCATTTTTATGAAATTTTTGTTTTTATGATATAAGAATACTTTTAGTCATTTACCTAAGTCATTTTTGCGTTGAACATTTTATGACGTAAAAAATACGTAAATTCTACCTAATTGAACGAGCGTTTTAGGAGTTATGGACCTCATTAAAACTGTGTTTCTCATGGAAGATTCCGAACTGAACCACATATATCTTACATCCAACTTACGTTAGAAGAGTGTTTTTAGATGTACGCACTTTTCCTTATTTTCAAAATTCTTCAATTTTATTCCTAAAATATTTTGTAAAAAAAAGTACTTGAACAAAATATATACGCAAATCCTTAGAAGCACTCCAAATAGGTTCTTTGCAAAACCCCTATTGATTATTAGTGAAAATTAATCGATTGGGGGGTTAGAAAAATATACAAGCGTAAGAATGTGCTATAAAGATTTGGAATTTATTTCTCCTTAAATCAGGTGAAAAAATAAAAATTACAATTTCTTGAATTTAAAACACCATTCTTAACCTGTTTAGATACTTTGAGACAAAAAATATTCAAAAAATTAAAGAAAATAGGAATTAACTTGAATTTTGGCATGTTGTAAAAATCCCCTCAAATACTATACCCCAAACGCCGATGTTCCCATTTGGGAACATATACGTTGTATTGGTAATTACTCTCCAAAATTAGAATATGAAGCTATGCTGTCAAGCCAAATTGGAAGATGTGTACTTAAGCTACCTAAACACAACAAAATTATTTAAAACTAAATTTATTTAAAATTTTTACAAGTTGAAACTTGTGCAACTTTTCGAAGAGCCAAAAATCTCTAATTTTGAAGTAAATTCTACAAAAAGGATTAAATTGCACGTGAAAAACCTTGGCATGTAAAATAACTTCATATCTTTGAGTTGCTTTCTACCAAGTATCAAATTCCTGCATGAAAAATTAAGTGGCGAAAAAATTCCTTAAATTGATGTTCCAATTTGGGAACATCGGCAGGTAAAAGGTTAAAGGTAAGGACACTTATATATTGGAACACTGCATTATAACAGCGACTATCTTTGTGAAATTTGAATTTTACTTCAGGCCAGTACGCCGATGCTTTAAAATAATACAAATGAAACCTATTTACTCATTTAGGAGCACACCCAAAGCATAACTCCTTCGTGCCAACTCCCACTACCCACCGGAACGCACGGACATGTCCGAGGAAAAAAAAGAACAGGCTTTTCCAGCCTCTTCTCCAGAAATCCCGACTGGCGTGCTTCACGCTATATTGTGCACCTCATCTAAATATTAATAAGTCGTCACTTAATTCGTGTCCTCAGCGTAGACAATTAGTGGCCGAGACGTGAATTGTTCTTCAGGAAGAACTTGTTAAAGTATAATTAACCGTCTGAGAAAATTCTAGCTCTTGTAGGTGGCTCGTTATGAGTTGTTTTTTAGGATATTTTTATTGGAGATGGTTCAGTAATAAATTCAGATGGTTGGTTGGTGCCGTGTCTATGAGAGACAAGTGGCTAGAAATAGCCGTACGCACTGAATGGCAACTCTCCAAGATTGGTCAGAGGTCTTAAAAATAGCTGGACAATTAAATATGTGATCTGGACAGAGGACATCACAGTTATTGCATACCTCACAGTTATTATCAATTCAGTTCATATCAGGATTTAGTTGCGAGCACCAAATTTGAGTTAAGATGAGTTGATACTAATTTGCTGCATTTGCTGCAGCATGTATTGATTTTACCGTTGACAAAACGGATTCGGCTCAACTCTTAAGTATTTTTAGAAAAAGAATTTTACATACATTTCAAGGAAAGCTCGTGTTATATTCACTAGGAACGAAATATTGACAAAAGCGTATTATTTTTCCGTTTAAATTCCAATAAAACACATTGTTATTTATAGCAAACTTTATGAGTGTTTTCTGAGAAATTCCTTTCTCGAGCATTTTTAAAGTCAGTTTTATCGAAAAGGTTGAACCAGTATTTGGCAAAGAAATAAACTCTACTGACTATATTTTGCATTACTTTAGTTTCCGCTCTTTGATTTTTTATCAATTCTGGATTACCTACCTTAAAAAATTCCTTCATTGGATGCAATGTTTCCTATATTGCCATTTGACTAAATGAAGTATATTCAAGGGCAGCTAGGTATATGAATTTAAAAAACATTACGAAAAGTACAATTCACGTTATTGCGCAAAATACATATAAAACCTATATGGTTTATACGTACTAAACTCCTTTCTTCACATCCATAATTTTTTTTGGTTCAAGAATAAGCCTAAGCCGTTCATTGAAAGGGACATAAATAAAAATGAGTTAAAAAGCTATTATTGCTTCACGATGCTAAATTTATTTAGTTATAACAAAGGTAATTACATTTAATGGGATGCATTACACAAGTACCGCTTTTTGTAACCAATTACCCGGATGTATGCTATTATCACATTCTCTAATTAAATACGAAACAGGATTAAGCAATAATCACGTATTCAAAGCCTTCAAATCAGAGTGTTTCAAATAAGATTATCCCATTCGCGAGCAATTAATATTAATATGTTTATCTTGTTAAATAGCAGGTGGTTAGAGCGAGATTGGCTTTTTGTGACTTCATTGTGTTCACTGTGAATGATATTTGTTGATAATAAGTGGGTTGATTGCAATTAATTGCTCCAAGCATTAATTTGTACGAGCTAAAAATGTTGATAAGTGGTATTGAGAGTAAGAATTATGTATTAAATGATTGTAAACAGTAATCATCCCCTTTCCCTATTTGTAAATTATAAAAAAACTATACCAAGATTTTCTTGAAAATTTTAAATATTTTCTCTTGTGGGATCCCTTAAGTATTTCTTTAAAAAAAATCAAGTATAGTTTGGTTCTGTAATTTCTTTTATTAAAAAAAGTAAATATTTTTTTTCTGAGTGAAACGTTAATATCGACAGACACGTTGCAAAAGCCTGTAAGTTCAAAACCTCAAAGTTTTCAGGAGACGAAAAAAACTGCATATTTTTCGTCTTAACATTTCGTCACATTAACAATGGGTTTGATGATGAGCATTTTAAAATAAAGCTATATACTTACGTTTTTCTGTGGACGACACAGCTTCCCCTCAGCGTCACTGCAACTTACAGAGTTTTGCTTGGTGATTGGGAGGTTTCCAACTTACAGGTTATTACAAATCGTCATGGATAAGTTATGAAGCGTCTTTGGCCGATTTTGGTGGCACTGAGATGTGCGCAAGGCCATCTTTAACAAGTACAACTCAAAACCTTATTTTCGCCAAAAAATGTTCTTACAGGCTTTTTGAACGTGGCTGTCGATATGTTAAGCATAAATCTCACTTTAAAATAAAATAACCATTAAATATTAAGAGACATTTTCGGCTTTTAAATATCTAACAAGTGTCAAATTAATATGCTTTATCCATGTTTTCACCCCCACAAAAATATAATTAACACTTAAGGCTTATTCAGACTTATGACTTTTGACATTCATTTTACAAGAATCCTCCATGAAGTGAAAAGTGTGAATTAGCGTTTCACTCTTTTCTCCTTCACTTTCCAATACAAACTAGCTACCGGTTGAAGGTGACGCTTGAGAGTTGTGAGATTACACAACTATTTCATTAGTGAATCCAATCAGCAAATATTTCACTTTGCACGCCAACATTTTTAATATTTGTGAGGCGAAAGGGACCTCTTGTCGGCGTTTGTCGAAATGGAGTTATTATTTTTTCTCAATCTGTAAAAATATATAAAGATTTTATGACCATCATCATCCTTGTAGCTCAAAGAATGACGAGTCGCCAGTAATTAAAAGTTTTAATAGAATAAGTGGATTTCTCGAAAAACGACCTTAAACTTTCAAAATGCTACCCTCTCGTTGTTTCACAGTTAAGGAATCATTCCAACAGCTAAAATTTGGTTCTAAAGGGTCCAAGGATGGATAAAATCGAGAGAAAAAAAATTCGATAGTTTTGACCTTCTTCCTGTTTTTTGGCTTTTTCTCGAAATCAACTTTGCCGACAAGAGGTCCCTTTTCGCTTTCCACCTCACATTTTTCTTACTATCTCCAAGACAAAATACTACCCACCAGAAACTAAAAACATTCAACCAAGTATGGCTTATTAAAGCATGCAGTGATGAACTGACTTCATCCTTTCTCCCAACTGGAAGATATCCTATCCATGAAACAAATCGTGTTTAATAATCGCATTTCGCCATATAAATTGGGACATAAATCAGACCGAGGTGAATTTTCAATAACGACTCTGATTCCATCGCTTCCCCATAATGACAAAATGACTCTTGCAAGTAATCAGGCCGCAAGAACAAGAATAGACGGAATAGACATGATTCTCAGTCAAATTACGGGAAACCCGTTTTTTTTCTCTCGTCTAATCATTTGTTCTAGGTAGAGTGCCTAGATAGTGACAAGAGTGGCGACAACCTAGAGACGAACGCTGATTGGTCGGGTGCCGCCTCAGGCTATTCGGAAATCGCTCCCATAGACTTAACACGGAGGATGCGAGAAGCTCTTCAAAAATAGCCGAAATCCTTCAAATAAAGATATGTATCATTTGGCACCCTTGAAATTTTCATTGAAAAATGTTTAAAGTTTATGATTGTCCTAAAAAATTCTCCAAAAATGTCAGTTTTTTATGCTTTTTCCATTATTTTACTCCGCATGGCTATTTAGTAGTCGTCAATTAAGCAATCGTAACGTTTTTAAAGAGAAATAACTGCAGCAAAATATCTTAAATACTTTCACTTTGAGTAATCTATAAAATATATTGTGTTTTTTTGTTGGTTTAATATCATTAATGTGAAATAAATGCATTTGGTGAAAGTTGTAAACAATGCCCACGTGCAGAAGGTTTGGCGTTGCTTTTTTACCGCCATTTCGCCAATCTGTACTATTCCTGTTCACGTTCATGGTTATTATTTTGTGTGAAATACTTCAGATTTGAAATGTTTTTCCCATTTAAAATTGACTTCTAAAATTGTACATTTGTATTAGGTAGATCGATTAGAATTCCAGCTTTTTTATGCTTTATTTTACAATGTTAAAAAAGAATTAATGAATGCGTATTGAAATGAATTGTGTAAATTTTTCTCACAATTTGTGTGTGTGTTCCAGACTATTTTTTTAATAAAATACTGATTTGTAAAATTTAGATTACTTGTATTTTTTACCACTACTACTTTAATGAATTGAAATTTAAGCTTAGTTTGTGGATTAACCTACTGCTTTTCAACAACAAATTTCATCATGTTTAAAAATAACTAAATATTATTTATTTAAATAACATAATCTTGAGTTTCATAAAGTATAATTTATAACACAAAAATTAAAGGAAATAAGATTGCTCTAAGTAGGCTAAAAATCTTGACCCTATTTTGTTTAATGTTTTTAGCTTTTATAACAAAGATTTCTGAAGAAAAGCTGCACTTAATATCAACTATTAAAAACATTAAATTCTAATCTAGGTAATGTTTTTGGTTTAAAGTATCAAAAACTTTGATACTTTTTTAGAAGATTAAACTCTTTAAATTAACCCCAAAATTGCGTATTGAAACTACAGTATGATGCTTTAAAAAATTCACAAATGAATACGAATCGACGAAGAAAAATTCCGAATTATTGTGTAATAAATCGGAATTGTAAAACCCGCCCTGGTATGCCAAAGAAGCGATAAAGATGCCAGCATGGCTAAGTTGAGTTTCTTCCGTTTCTTCCCTTGGCAACCCATCCGTGCTTCTGCGCGTGCGCAAGACTCAGTTGTCGCCACTCTTTCTCATACAGGCACTCTAGTTCTAGGATGTTGGTGGATGATGGTTTTATCAAAAAGGACATGGAGGAACATATGTAAAGAGGAACTGGGAATCTATCGGCAACATTAAAGAAAACATATTTTTTGCTCCTTTCAAAAAAGTTATTTTCCACTGGATAAGCTTAGATTTTAGTGTTTAGCTAATTATGTTTTAAGAATTATGAAATTGTGCATGGTCCGTCGTTGTTATTTATCAAGGAATAGTGTTACCCACTAACATATTCTATAACGAAACATACGTTCATATTCCTACACTCATCTAAATGTATTTGATCCTTAAAACATTTAAAACATGAGAACTCCTAATACCTTGAATATTTAAGCACCGATTTCGATCCTCACTTATATTCATCTTCTTGCACTGCTTTGTTTTGTCAGTTATCCTACCACTACAGCTGTGCAGAAGACAACGCGTGGCCCTCGGTCTGCGTGACACTTATTCGCCCATTAAAGTGGATGTAAGTGTCCATCGCGTGATAGCAAATGATTTCATAAGGAGTAAGCAGTAGTTGAAGATTAACTCGATGGCCGTAATTCCCCTACTTGTAAATGGGATCTGACAGCTTTTTATTCAGGCAGTGCGTTTCTTCTTATTAAGTTCGTGGACAGCTTAGAACTCTATTTTTTTTTTTTTTTTTTTAATTGAATTTAAAATCTCCCCATGCTCCACAGAGTATAACATGGGGCTTACAGAAGTAAGTTACAATCTCAAATAAAAATAATAATCAGAACAAAACAACAGAATCAAAAGACACTTTCAACAAAATTAACAAATAATGTAAAAGTTTCTCTATTAGATATCATAGCAAAAGGAGATGCTGGCCAATTAATGTGCAATTTTCTCAAGGCCAATCTCAAAACTTTTCTTTGGGATGAAAATCTAGGGCAATCATAAACAATATGATGGACATCTTCTTCACCAAAACCACAGTCACAAGACGAAGAATGAGCCAAACCAAAACGATGAAGATACCTCCTGAACCCTCCATGACCAGTTAGAAATTGAGTTATTTTAAAGTTAGCATAGAAATGAGCACAAGACTTACGATGGCCAATAGTCGGGAAATATTTCCTTGTTAATTCACCCTTCTCTGAACCACCGTATTCATCTGACCAGGTTTCTATAATGCTCTCCTTCATAATCCTTTTGTAATATGACTTCGGTATATTAGCAGGTTCAAACTCAATACTTAAATCTGTTGCGGACTTAGCCAAAACATCTGCCCTTTCGTTTCCAATCACGCCCGTATGCCCTCGAACGAAAGAAAAATACACAAGAGTCCCATGATCTCTCAAAGATTTTAGTTGCCGTTGTATGTCTGTGATTATATCGTTAAAAGAATTTATGTTTTTTAGAGCGTCTAAGGATGAAAGGGAATCGGTACAAATAAGATATTTCAAAATAGGAAAATCTTGCTCCGAGATCCACCTAATCGCAAACTTCAAGCACAAGAGTTCCGCCAAAAAAACAGTGCATTCATCCCTGATTCTAAATTGATAATGCTCAATCTCAGAGCCGTTTGCAAAAACTGCAAATCCAAAACCAACCTTGCCACCCAATTTACTACCATCAGTGAATAATACCAAAGGGAAACCATCAGTAACAGTGAGATTAAATTTTATTATTGTGATAGCATCTCTCTCGGACGGATGAGGTAGCTCAGAAGGAGGCAAAATTCTATCGTAGCTAGAGGTAGAACAAACTGATAGTCTTTCTCTGAAGGAAATGTTATGAAGAATTACAATGTCAATTGGAGGAAAGCCAGAAATCACATATACAGCTTCGTAACTTATAGTCCGATAACCACGTATGACACGCAATAATATTCGTCTTTGTATTCGCCTAAGGTATCTAACATTAATTTTCTTCTTTAGCATCATACCCCAAACTCTTGAACCGTACATTATAAAGGGCTCAATTCCTTGCTTATAGATGAGGGAGTAAACGCTAAAATTGATACCATAAGTGTTACGAGCAATTCGACACAATCCCTGCTGCAGCTTTTCACACTTCTCTGATATGTAGGTCAAATGCTGTTTCCAAGAAAATTTGCTGTCAAGAATAACCCCAAGATACTTCATTTGCTTAACAACAGCTAAAGGAGTTCCATTAAGATACAAATGGTATGGATCATAGCAAACGTTTCTTTTTTCAATGAACATCACTTTCGTCTTGTTCGGGTTGAATTCTAATTTGAAATTTTTTGACCAATTATAAACAAAGTTCAAAGTCTCCTGAGCATGTAAAAACGTAGAAGAAAGATCCCTACCCTGTAAACAG
The DNA here is from genome assembly GCA_024610705.1 of Tetragnatha versicolor. Taxonomy (NCBI): domain Eukaryota; kingdom Metazoa; phylum Arthropoda; class Arachnida; order Araneae; family Tetragnathidae; genus Tetragnatha; species Tetragnatha versicolor. The sequence continues at coordinate 5,202,460 of JANDEH010000024.1, read as the reverse complement.
ACCAGAATATCATCAGCAAAGGCAATAGTCTCGCAACAGGCAAAATCTTCCAATTCAACCAAAAGGTCGTTGATGATAATGTTCCAAAACGTAGGCCCCGAAACAGATCCCTGAGAACATCCCCTCTCAAGTTGGTGGACAGCCGAGACAGAACCCAAGTTAATATTGGCAGTTCTATTACTCAAAAAGTCAGCAGAAAGGGAAAATATATTAGTTGGCAATTGCGCTTTTTTCAAAAGACTGAGGATACTAGGCCACCAAGCGTTATCGAAGGCGCCTTTAATGTCAAGGAAAATTAGTATAGTGTTTAAATTTTTCTTTTTACCCCTTAAAATCACCTGATTCAGATGCAAAAGTGCATCCTCAGTCCCTCTCTGTGGTGTGAAACCGTATTGGTGGCAAGAGAGAAGGTCACCTTGATTCAGATGCCAGTAAATTCTATTTACAAAAAGCCTTTCCAAACACTTACCCAAAACAGGAAGCAAACTTATACATCTAAGATTGTCCAAGTGTGGAACCCTGCTTTCACCACCTTTGGGTATAAGTATCACTTGGGCTTGCTTCCAATTTCGAGGAAAAGTCCCAACGCCCAGACAAACGTTGAAAAGTCTATGAAGAAAAGAGGGGAACATGGAGTGAAACTGCTTAACTATCTCATTTGAGATGGAATCAGGACCAGGAGATTTATTAGGTTTCAGCTTAGCGATCACTGAGTCGACTTCATCACTAGTAAAGGCGGTGTCAAGGAAGGAGTGGTAAGGAGATCGCGCTGTCCGTCGACATTCTCTATGCAGTTCATTATCATCGTCTTCGGGATCAGGAGGGAAGGACTTCTGGAGTACCTCATTTATAGTTTCACTCAGAGAATTGGTTGTTTTACCATTAGGTAGGAGAATACCGCTAATTTCAATTTTCTTCATAAAGTGTCTCTTAACCCCATAAGTATAAATTTTTTTCCACACATTATTAACATCAATTGTCCAGAGAAATGCCCTCCAAGAATCAACCTTTGCAGTAGTAAGCATCCTGTTGTAATCTTTTCTATATTGTAGGTATTTATTTCTATACGTTTGTCTGAGAAAAGGATTTTTAGCACGCTGAAATCTACGCCTGGAGGCGTTAAGCCTTTTTCTCATAGAGTTAATTTCAAGGGACCACCAAGGAACCCTGTGAACACCATGACCTCTAACTGGCATAGACAACAAGGAGGCCTGGAATAAAACGGAACCCAACTCCTCCACAATTGAATCCAAGTGAAGACCATCATTACATTCCTCGAGAATATCAAAAATATGAGCAACACGTGGAAGACATAACCTCCGAAAGCGGCACCAGTTTGCTCTCTTCGTGTTGAATATCTTAAAGGTAGAACTCTATTTGAGAGGCCATTTTGATCCATTTACATTTTTTATACAGAGTGTTCGGAAATACCGAGGACAAACTTTGAGGGGACAGAGGGGACCTAGACAAGCATGATTCGAACAGAAATGGGAGGGGCGAAGATGCACCGTTAAAGAGCTAGGAACCCCTAATGTAGTGCGAGGGCGTAACAAAAGGTGGTTTTTCTAAGGCCCGTTTTACGAAATAAAGCATAATAGAATGAAAAAATTTATTACATGAGGTACAACAGAATCCACCATAAATTTGAACAAAATTGGACCATTTGTTAACCCGTGGGGTGAGTTATAATACGTGCAATGTTTGTTCCCTTAAAGTAATGTTCTTTTTTTATGGAAGTTGGTTTAAAAAGTACCATCACACATAAGGGAACAAATATTGCACATTTGATAACTCACCCCACCGGTTAACAAGTGGTCCAATTTCGTTCAAATTTATGGTGGAAGTAGTATGGATTCTGCTGTACCTATGCGCCCCCCATTCCTGTTCAAATCATGCTTGTTTAGTCCTCCTCTACCCCCCTCAAAGTTTGTCCACTGTATTTTCAAACCCCCCAGCAACATGATAGAAGAACTCAGGTGATTCAAAACAAAGTTCTAGTATATAACTTGGGTTGAGTTGTTAAATGATGACGGCAAAAATATTTTTTTTTTAAAAATAACATAAATCAATTTCTTTTTAGTATTAAAATGATTTTAAAGATATCAGGGTTTGAATTTAATGATCTCATTTGATCGCCCAAACTTGGTTTAATTATAAAAATTTGAGTAGTAAAATTGGACCTAGTTCGAGGCATAAAAATCCTGTTTAGATTTTTAGTTTTATTGGTTTTGATAAAAAATCATAGCTTTTGAGCGATAGGATTTTACTGGAATAATAATTATTAATTAGCAATAAAAATATTATAATAAAAAACTATTACTAAAATATGATCGTTCACCAAAATCACCTAATTGTTTCGGAATAGTTGTTCTCTTTAGTATTTTTTTGAATAATCTAGTTATCTCTCCATTGGCGATTTGAAGATTTAATCATTAAAGCAAGTTTTAGAGATCAAACGTGATCCCCCAGAAGATTGGAACGGATGCAAAATGCAGCGGTCAGAGAAATGGATGTGAAGCACTAATTCAATCATTCGTTGCTGGAAAACAAGGATGAATTATTATGTACAAATGCTGGATTTGGCGTTTCCTGTAGTTGCGAAACCATGGCCTTTAGAATGGAGATTAAATGCGGTGTTAAATGTATTTTAAACAGAGGAGATTCGCTAGGCTGTTCAGGTGACTGATTGTGGATAGGAGATAGACTTAATGATTTGTATGAGAACATAGTACGGAATCGGGTTTATCAATGGAAATTTCTCGCTCTCAAAGACTGATATAAGGTAGATTCCTCAGTGAATGAACATTAAAGTAAAATGAAATCAAAATTATTAGAAATAACAAAAAATACATAAAAAGTACATTGAAAAGATTTTTGGCAGGAAAATAACATAAAAATTTCATTTGTAAATTATTTAATTCAGCATTTTCATTTGCGATTTCCCCCTTTAAATATAAATATCCTCTTTAGAGATTTTTCCTGGTCATTTCTTAAAAATATGGTATGTTTCCATGAGGATTTTTCTGGGCAATATGATAAAAGGTGTTCCAGATCGTAGAAATTGATAGTTTTGAAGATATTTTGATTTTTAATAAAAACGCTACGATTCACCCAGTAAATGAACTAAGTTTGCCCTAATGCGAACACTACCGTTTCCCAAATGAATAAACACTGAAAGTAGTCACCAGTTTTAGTATTTTGGAAATGTTGAGTTATTAAAATTATAATCGAGATATGCGTGAAAATGTTGAAGGAAACATCCGTACTACTGGTTTTAAATTTAAAAATAAATCAGTTACAATGCATAGTTTAATTTAAAATTTAATTTACTTAAATGAACGGTTGTTCCACATTATTTAGATCGCCTTGCAACAACTGATTTTTATTGGAATCCTCCAAAAAAATTAAATTCCCTTTTATTTAAAATTAAGCAGTCGACTGCTCATTCACTGAGAAATTCACCCTGTATTATAACAAACCCTCCTTAATTGTACAACTATTACACAAATCCTCACAAATATACATTCGAAAATATTTTTCCACTTTATCAAAGGAAAGTGGCACTATTAGGTCTAGATTTAATTGCAAACGCAATTTTTAAGATTCGTAGTATTCTCTCAGAAATAGCCCGTCCTCTCAAAGCATAATTAACATCTTTAAAAACAATTCTTATCGAATAACAATTCATTCCCCTCTAAGCAATTAACGCTCTTAAAAACCTACTGATAATTAACTACACTAGGTTCAATTACCAACCTGTGGTAAATTAAGTCCATTCAACTTAACCCTTAAAAGAATCAAGTCCTAAACGATTGCTTTAAAGCGCAAAACTATAAAAAAAACCTCTAGTATGCGTTAATTATATCCAATGCTCTCAATTTCTCGCATCCTAATAACATTGTTAATTAGAGTAGTATTCTATTCATATCTATAATTACCACAAACAAGTTTTCTAAACCGAAGCATTTTCTAAAACGAGATTTTACTAAATCTTTGGCCTGAGGATGTCGTCATCATATTTATGTTGAATATTCCTAGAAATTTTTCCGAAGCTTTTCAAATGAAGAAAACTTACTTGTTAAATGATTAAAGGGAATTTATTGCCATAGATGTGCTGGAGGCTTTACTGATGTATTCATGTATAATTAGGGAACCTTGTAAATTACTTTAATTTAGAGTTTCTTTCGACTTAAGACTCAAAATTAAGCTTTATAAGTTAGAAAAAGTCTAAAGACGTTTTTAGAATAATATTATGATCCACTTAAAAATGAATGTGTGATGTCAAGTCAATTAAAAACTAATTAATTAAATTAAGCATTAAAAACAGTATTAAGAAATCCGTAAAAAATAATCGGTTTTTAATAAATTAAGATATTTTCTTAGATTCTATCGAATCTAATATGTAAATTCAAAGAATATAGTGTTGGGTTCAAAAATAGATCACCAAAATATTTTAATGTGCTTTAGATTTGTAAAATTTGGAAATTTTTAAAAGCTCTTTCTATTTCGGGAACATCTAATACGAAAGTACTATAAACTATAAAACTTTATGAAAGTATAATAAGCTTGTAGATAAGAATGGTTTTCATTTCTACTCATGCATACGTATTACTGTATTGTAAATTATAGGGTGTGTTTCAAAAGTCCGTTTCAAGGCTTTTAATTCAGAACCAATGTTTCCTCTAGGATCATGGAAGTAAGTAAGGTTTTACCCAAGGTAAAGGACCATGGAGAATCTTTTGGGATGACTTACAACACTCCTAAAGACAAAATTAGAAAGTTAAAAAAACAATTAAATAACTTAAGTTGTTGCCCGTAACACATACATTTTAAAGATTGTAATTTGATTCAAATAAAAACAAAAAACATATTTTAGCTGGATTTTTAATAAAAATGATTTTAAATTTATTATTAAAATGCCTTCACATAAAACGTTTCGACTTCACAAAAATAATGAATATGCATTTCGCATATCTGAGATAACTACCATATTAAGCAATTCTTATTTAACTTGTTTAGAAAAAATTGCCTTTTTTATGTAGAGTTTCTCTTATACCGAAAAAAAAGTTACAAATAAACGTCTTGTTATACAAGTTTTTCGTCAAGTTTATTCTAATTCCCAAAATAAACAGTATAAATCAAGAATACAGCTCAAGCCAGACAAAGAAATATCAAAATTAAAAAGACAAACTTCCTTATTAAACACTTTGTTTTCTGTCTTGGTAATTACAAAAACTTTTTCCGTACTCCATGGAATGTTTTTGGGTCATTTTTTTCCTATTTCCGAGGTTCTTGCAAACATGTCCATCTCGTGAACATAACGAGTCCGTGACGCAAAACTTTTTTCCCCGTCAAAACGACAAATAATTAAGAACACTGAGACAACAGTGACGTGATTCCGGGTGAAATTAGAAGCATAATACATCCACCACTGTTGCCACACAGAGTGAAGAAATAACGGCAGAAGCTTCAAAAAAATCTTACGAAATGAAACAGAAGAGACCACAGAGGTTCATTACGTTCCAGTTTAATTGTGGTCCATCTTGGTTTTTTTCGCTTATCATATTTATAAGAAGGCAAACATAAAGAAAATAGAACGTGGTAATTATTTTATGTCGGAATAAAATCCTCTCTCTTCCCGAAATTTTCCTTTTTGTAAAGACAAAAATTAGTTTTTTTGGAGGTGATATAGCACGTGAAATTATCTCGTCATCTTCACAGAAACAAAGTCTATTTTTTTGGCGTTTCCTTAAATAGACAATGTCCTCATGATATACTGATTAGTTTCAACCGAAATAAAAGGAAAATTTTATTCCATTGTTCATTAGTCGATCTGGAACACAATTGATAATATAATCGAAATCATTAATAGGAAGAATATTTTAAGTATCTGTGATTAAACTCTTTGTTCTCTGGGCGATTAAGAGAAAGTTTCATTGCAGAGAGAACATTTCGCTGATAATGGGTGTTCTTCCTTAAACCAGAAACAATTCGTCCTAAGCAGATGTTTTGAATGCGTAAGATTAAATTGAAAATGAAATGCTAATTTAAAAGATTGCAGACTGCTTTTATTCAAAATTTTTCTCATTCTCAATTACAACCGTCTTAACCTGGCTTTGTTCCCAGAGAAGATTCTATTATAATAATACTTTCAAACAATTTATGTTGAAAGATTGTTTAAACATAATGCTATCCCATCAACTGACGAAAGTTGGAAACAGAGCGTTTTAAAGTAAGTTTCCTGTTTGAAAAATACATACTTCATTTCAACCAAACTAATAATGGGTGAGATTTCATTTTAAATTTATCAATTGCTATATCTGTATCTTAAATCCATTAATCCTACTGTTTTGTGTGTATTAAAAAATACTTGATGAAATTATTTGTAAGTAGAAAATTTTTACAGTTTTAGTAGCGGAAAGAAGATTTGTCTTTCAATTGTAAAAACGAAGAAGGAATTTTTTATTGTGTAGAAAACATCATCTATATATATATATATATATATATATATATATATATATATATATATATATATATATATATATATATATATATATATATATATATATATATATATATATATATATATATATATATATATATATATATATATATATATATATATATATATATATATATATATATATATATATATATATATATATATATATATATATATATACAGGGTGATTCTAAATTACGTGGACAAACTTCGCATGGAGGTAGAGGGGACCTAGACAAGCATATTTCGCTTAGGAATGGGGGGGCGCATCCTTACCGTTTAAGAGCTAGGACCTAATGTAGTGCAAGCGCGTTTCAAGAGGCCGTTTTTAGAAGGCCTGTGTGACGAAACAAAACATAATAAAATGAAAAACATTATTGCATGAGGTACAGGAGTATTCGTACAACTTAAATCCTCAATGTGATAGAAATCGGACCACTTGCTAAACCGTGGGGTTAGTATTAAAACATGCAATATTAATCTCTCAGTCAAACAATGGAGTTCCCTTAATGGTATTTAGAAAAATGATGATCAGGAAAGGAATTTTCAATGATCAAATAGTTTCAATGATCAATGTTACGATCATTGAAAATTCCTTCCCCAAACGTCATTTTTCTTAATACCATTAAGTGATGTCCATTCTTTGACTAAAAGATTAATATTGCACTTTTGAAACTCACTCCACGGTTTAGAAAGTGGTTCAAATTGTATCAAATTCATGGTGTAAGTAGTAGGAATACTTCCTTACCTTATGCAATAATGTTTTTCATTTTATTATGTTTTGTTTAGTCACACGGGCCTCCTAAAAACGGCCTCTTGAAACGCGCTCGCACTACATTAGGTCCTAGCTCTTAAACGGTAAGGATGCGCCCCCCATTCCTATGCGAAATATGCTTGTCTAGGTCCCCTCTACCCCCATGTGAAGTTTGTCCACGTAATTTAGAATCACCCTGTATATATATATATATATATATATATATATATATATATATATATATATATATATATATATATATATATATATATATATATATATATATTTATCTTACGTGACGCTTAATTTTGGCGGTATTTGTTTTCTCCCGTTGGCAACGGTTGGATTGTTTTGTTTAAGTTTCGCAAATTTAAAAGCAATTTAAAGATGGATTTAAGTAGAGTTAGAAATTATTTTTCCAATCTGTGACGGTTGTAGCTCCAAGCAAGAGTATTTACAATTGTGTTTACAAAGAAGTTTTAGAGGAGTGATTAAATAATGGGGTAAGTAAAAGCACCTCTATCAACTTCTAAGTATAACATATACATGTTAATAGTACTCATGATACTCATCTCATTATGAGTATCATGATCAGATAGTACTCATCTGATGTATTTGTTGGCTGATATATGGTGACTTTTCTTGACTAATGCAACAGTACCCATGAATTTGATAAACACTCTATACGTATTTTTCATACACATATTTAATGTTTCCCTGCTGCATATTACTATATATAAAACTCCATTTTAACCAATAAATTTAGTTGGTAATGAAACACAGCTAGGCTGTGCCCGCGTATTGCAAGCGAGCGTAGCGAGCACAGGATTGCGAAGCAATCCTAGGCGAACTGCGTCAGCAGCTCCTGGGGGTTGGCAAGCGATAGCGAGCAGGGGGCGATAGCCCCCTAGTAGTGAAAAAAACACTCTTCCTTTCTTATAATCATCACTATATTTTCAAAAACTCCATTAACTCACAAATCTAAAATAGGCCCGTACTGAAAACCTGTTTCAGTGCAGCCCTTTTCGTGTGATTTTTTATATACCGCACACAAAAAAGGACCGAACAAAACCAGGTTTGAGTGTACTCAATTTCAAGTACAATGACACATTTAACAATGTCTACTCTTAATCAAAATTTAATTAATAAGTAAAATTTTTTAGATCTTTTTAATGAATAAAAAGTGTTCAATGGTAATCTAGGTCGGTGAATAATGAGGTATTCCCACGTGTTGAGATTGAATTTTATTAAAATAGTAGATAAAAAACCATGAAGAATGACGTGTACATCAAGTATTTTCATAGCCTAGTTTCTGAGATATAAATTTTTGGAATTTTGTTTTTTGTTTGGGCGCGAAAACACTTTCGAATCACAAATCATGCGCTGTGAGGTCACATCCAATAGAAGCCCGTTTTCTGATCACGTGAAAACGGTAAACACAATGGTTTCCATGCGCTGTGATGTCACATCCAATAGAAGCCCGTTTTCTGATAACGTGACTTCTTTGACGGTTTGGCAAAAATAAAATTGAATTTTAAATTATTTAAAACACATTTTTGAACTTAAAAATCAGAAGTTTTTGAGTTTAAAACCATAATGTATCAAAAAAGTATAAAATCAAGCAAATCCCTCACTCATGCAAATACCTCATTGTAAAGGTTATAGTCTGTTCATTTAGAATTGACGCCTGAGACAGGATCAAAAACGCTCAATAACGCGTAATAACGCTCATCACGAAACTTCAGTGAACGACTTTTTTACCGTATTTTAACTACTTCTGTTTCGGCTACCTTTTCATTACACAAGGAAAAAATTTGCGATGATAATTACAGTAGTAACTGCCTCTAATACATTACGTCTAAGGCGCCAATTTTAAATGAGCAGATTATAAAGATATTTAACATTAATCAATATATAATTAATTGAAATTAATTCTAAATTTAATTAATAAATAAAATTATAAATTTAAATAAACAATAAGTTTCTAAATTTAACTAAAAAAGCTTCACATAGTCAAAAAAACCTTTCTCACATATAATCACTATACTATATTTCCAAAACATCCAACGCAGTTAAATCTAAAACATCAATCCCTTGCTCTATTACAAGTGCCATTGCACGTCTAACGATGTTTAATCTAAATCTAAATTTAATTAATCCTCTCGCCCAGACCAACTTCCCTGGCACGTCACTAACGGACCAACCGGAGAGACACACTCGCCTCTAATCCCCAGACTTTAATCTCATCGGATGGCATCGAACTCGGCCGACTTCCAGTTAGATCCACCTGGAGCTGGATAAATCAACTTTAAGTGGATGAATGGGGGATCTGTAAATTATTCAGGGCGCTTCTGGCGTGAAATGGATAGATTTATTTTATTTTTATACGAAGAGCGGATTAGAAATTTTGCATTGGAGGTCTGACATTGATGCATCGTCTTGGATGTTCGGTTTTAAGAAAATGTTTGGGGGTTCTGTGTTGAATAAGTTAATTTATCGGGTTTTGGAAAAATGTAGGTATGCTCTTATTATACAGACATTAATATAAGAAAGGTCTTTTTCTTACAGGAATGGTTTTATTTCTCTAGTTTATATTTTATGATGTAAAGGATAACAATTAATCCCAAAGGAATAATTTAGATTTCTTGTGTCAGTTCAGGTTTTCTAGTAAACCAATAATGCTCGTTTACTACAATGTCAATATAAATAAAATATTGAGTACCCCTGAATATATTAAAGAACTATTCAGGGTCAAGGGGGAAAGAGCAGTGAGGGTGGCCCTGGTGCTTCGATTAGCTTTGTTGGAAATAGGAGAGATCAGACTGCTCTGGCTCGACTGCGCACTGGACATCTGAAAACCCTAAGGTTTGTAAATGGCATTGGGACCTTTCCTGCTGGCACCATGTGTTATTTGGGGGATGCCACCGCCAACCACCTTGTGGATTGTATGCGACTGGCGAAAGAGAAACTCAGTAGAAATCCTTACTTGGTTTTGGAGTGTTTAAAAAGAACTATCTCATGGATCTGGTCTGATTCAGACAAGAGGGTGTGGCGGCTAAAGTTCGACTACGGTTCGAGTCCCACTTCTAATGTTCTGTAACTTACAGTGTAAGTTATGCAAATGAACTGTTATGAAATTTAGTACATCGGTGTGGCAACACATCCCCCTATCTTATAAAAGGCGATCACTGTTTGTTAATCGTTCTTCTTGTTAATCTTCTCTTCTTGTTGCCGTGCCGGCACAGCTATTACCTTTATTTTTAATGTTCAAATAAATTTGTTAAGTTTTATCCAAAAATCTGCCTTCTTATTTAAGCCACCTTCTGAACATGAGCATGTGAACCTGATGAACTGCTTCAGCGGTCGACATAAGGGATAAGGAAGAAGAAGATTGAGTACCTGGTAGTACCAGGTAGTTTCCTTTTTAATTTTGATCTTTAAATTTGTAAAGAATTTAATATAAAATAATAATGTTTTTAAAGAATTATTAGTATGATTAATGAATTATGAATATTAAATTGTGTAACATTAACCAAAACCATATTTAGAAGTTTTTGAAATCCACTGAAAGTAAAAATTAAAAAAGCAACATTTTAACACTAGAACGACGGGAGGGGCCCCTCGCATAGTTTGATGTTCAATCAATTTAGCGCGAATTATCCAAATGGCTTGAAATTTTCTGACTTTTCATTATTTGACCCTATTTAAGTAAATACCAAATCATTTTCATTTTAGTCCCATAGGAGCGGAGATATCGAACCGTATACCTAGAACGACGGGGAGGGTCCATTCTGGACTGTGAAGGGATTTTGTCAATGCGCGCTTGAAAATCGTCCATTCTGGTGGTCACTGGAGCATGAAGATCCCCCCTACTTACCCTGACCTTGACCTTCAATTCCCTGTTTTCACAGGTGTTTGGGGATTGGTTGGAATTCCAAAAATTCTCTCCCCTTATTTGTACTATAGAAATAAGAAACCTCCCTACTTTTTGTGAGACTAAGAGGTCTATTACTTGTGATAGCCGTTTGAAATGGAACAATTTTGTTATTTAGAAGTGTATACTAATAATAGATTACCATAAATAATACCATTAATAATAAATTACCACAACTTTTATTCCGAAATTGAAAGATATATGCATAGGACATATACAGGGTGTTTCAAAATTGTATTGCACGGCTTTTATTGGGAACCAGCCCCTCCTAGGGTCATGGAAGTCAGGTCTACCCCTAGGTAAGTGACCCTGGAAAATCCATTGAGAAGACTTACAGCGCCCCTAGCGGCGAAATTAAAAAGTTAAAAAAAATAATTTAAAAACTAAAGGAGATAGAGCAAAAACCTCAATGAGAGTATTGTTGCCAACGTCAAGAAGAACTCATTGAAAAAAATTTGATCAGCATATCTTGAATATTCGCGGAGATATTAGCATGTGAAAATAGCACTTTTTCAGGGGTCAAAAAGTAAAAAGTTCGCATATTTCCAAATTTTTTGTTTTTTTGATTAAATTTTGTGTTCTTTCAACTAAAAAAACACAAAACTACACAATTTCACTGAAAGATTTGCAAATATGCGAACTTTTTACTTTTTGACCCCTGAAAAAGTGCTATTTTCTCACATCCTAATATCTCCGCAAATATTCAAGATATTTTGATCAAATTTTTTTCAATTTCCTCTTGACGTTGGCAACAATACTCTCACTGAGGTTTTTGCTCTATCTCCTTTAGTTTTTAAATTAATTTTTTTAACTTTTTAATTTCGCCGCTAGGGGCACTGTAAGTCCTCTCAATGGAGCTGGTTCCGAATAAAAGCCGTGCAACGCAATTTTGAAACACCCTGTATATAAGACCTACTCAAAACGAAGTTATGAAAAATTTTCAATGGTTAGATATGCTTGATTCAGGTATAAGAGATATTTTACGATTGATATTTTAAAAAATTATTTAAACAATATCACATCAGTACTGTCAAACAATTAACTTAATTTTAGTAACCCAATTTTGCAGAGCGCCGCGCTAAGGCAGAGTCAATAAAAGAAATCTAGTTGCACAATTAAAAAACAAATAAAAAGACAGGTAATTTAGCAAATTTACGAGAGATATGTGTAAGAGAAAATTTTTAGTGTATTTCAAAATAATTTGAAAGCATTTGGGGAAAAAGCCCTCTGATTGCAATGCTTGTAACTCAATTCAGTGTTCCCAAAATTATACAAAATGTGAATGATTGAAGTCAGTTTGTAAAATAATATGCGTCCATTAACGTGCAAAGTGTATTTTTATTCACTATATATGTATAGGATTGATATATTTACTTAAAATTCAATTATCTGAACGCAGAAAAGGAAATATAATTTAAACTTATTTCATTATCAATTTAATCAGCTATTTCCCCATTAAAAATACAAAAATTTTATAAAAACGTAAAGTTTGTCTCCACTATGTTCTAACTATATTTCGTTGATATTTCTAGTTTAGGGATGTTTGAATAATGATACGAACAAAAAAAATCTGCGAGGGTCATTCTGGCCCTCTCCGTCCTTTTAGGTATACGGCTAAGTCCCGTCGTTCTAGTGGCTGCCATATCACTATAATGCAATTTTACAAGCATTATAATTATAAGAATGTGTGTCTTTCATTTTAATTTCTAGTAAAATTTTCACCTTAAAAATAAGTTACATTAAGTTCGTTATACATTTTCGAGAAAGAAACCATCTATTAAGTCTAACTGGAAGTATTAATTTAAAACTAAATATACTTTATGTATTCGGTAAGGTTTCGGTATTTAAAAGCTTTACATAAATAAATCAAATTCCTAATGTGGGTTATCCGGGAAGAGGGGGAAAAGAGTATCTTAACTTTTAGCTTGGCATTATTAAGATAAAGTTATTTTTTGTAGGAAAAGCATTGTACCTAATTTAATAAAATAGAAGTTAAGAATACTTCCCGGCTTTAAAGCAAATTGAATTTCGATCTTAATCTAATATTTAATCAGTATAATGTAAGTATAATGCGAAGGATAAACAAAAAGTATCTTTGCACATGAATGGTTTGCATAAGAGTAATTACATTAGTCTACATATTAAACCAGTGTGAAATAATTTTTCCATTCAACAAAATTAAATATGAAAGAATAACGTACAAGGTAAAAAGTGACGACTGAAAATAGGTTCAATTTAATTTCGAAGCTCTAGTTATTGCTGGGTTAGCTTTTGTTAAAGAGATTAAAGATATATACTTTAAGGGAAGTTTCATGTTCAAAAGAATAACAATGTAAAAAATTAAATTTTAAAATTACTGGATGTTTTGAAATGAATTGCATAAATTTTACCAGAAACTGATTTAAATTACCTTGAAATAAATCTAAATTAAAATTAGAAAAATATCACTTAAAGAGTATTCTTCACCATAAAAGACTATAAAATAATCAAAACTTTTTTATTTCTTTAAATATCTACTTTCTTTAATTCAAGAAAATTATATTAAATTCTGAAAAATTCGAAAAAGAAAATTATTTATAAATTCTAACATTATAAGTATTACTTTAGCATTGAACTTATGTAAATAAAATTGAAGATAAATGCTTTCCGGATGTATAATAAATTGAATTCCATTTTTAATATAATAAATAATGAGTATACGAATGTGTTCTATAATGCAATGGATGAACATAAAATACTATTTTAATCTTTTTTTTTCTTGGACTTAACGCTTGAGTAATTACATTAGTCAATTTAACCTATAAAGTTATTTTCTTCGTTCAACAAGAATAAATATTAAAAAACAAAGTACGAGGTATGTTACAAAGTTAACTTGACTGAGTGGGTTTAGTTTAATTTCATAACACAAGTTATTACTGGGCTTGTTTTCGATAAAGAGACTGACTTAAGCTACTTAAATGGGAGTATCATGATCAGATCTATAAAATGGGTTACATGTATCGTACTACCAAAAACCTCAGTTTAGAACAGATAATGTTAATGATGTAAAGCTTCCAGACTTTGTAATGTATGGGAGAGAACTCCGTTATGATAGCAAACCACATATTCATGTTATAGTTCATATAAGTTACATTTATTGGATTATAGTAGATTAAATTCCATATAGAATGGATAGTTTTCGAAAATTATGTTACCCATCAGATATGAATTTATAACACGCTGTGACTAACTATATAATTATTTTAGACAAATAGTCACAACTTACTAAGCAATCCATACTCATGAGACACATTGCTATACATTAACCAACATTATAGCGGTTTAGATTACATGTTTTATTACATGTATTGAAATATTTATCTTCAAAACTATTAAAAATTTGTGCTGCATTACTCTATATCTGAAGATATTTGAATATGAATGTGTGATACATTTTACTATATCCCATCAAATCTTATACTGTCATAGATTAAAATCTAAATTTATACGCACAAGAGTAATATGTTTCACTAATACAAGTTAGAACTTAATTATTCTCGCAAGTGTTATTTAATTTACCAAAAATAGACCCCCAAAATAGATGTTTACAAATTTTGGTCATTTACAAAGTCTTACTCTTTCAGTAAACTTGAATTCCATTTTCTCTCAACTTCCAGATGGTGTAAAACACAAACCTTTAGGTAGTAAGTAATAAGTAGAGAAATTTGGTGTAAAAATTTTCTAAATCAGCATTTTGTATCGGTTAGGAAAGTATATATTTAGTTAAGTCTAAAAACATATTAAAATAAGTATAAATCTTTGTCTTGTAAGGTCCTACTGCTAATGGATATAAGATTGACTACTATTAACGTTGTTTTAATTAAACCTCTAAGTTATTTACACATTTGCAGAAAACAAAACATGAGCTGCACCAATGGATGGATTAAAAAAACAAAAGCGATAATTGAAGAATGAAGTGATTACCTGATTCAGATTTAAAGATAAAAAGGTGTTGCCAGATTTATGTACAAAAGTAAAATGCATGGCCACAAATCTTCTACGTAAAGCCTTTTTAAATTGAAAAAATCTTGATAATTAAGAATACGTGTTCTCTCCCTTACAAAACAAATCTACTATGACTAGATCACTTCCTGAATAAACAGCACTCCCTAATAGAAACCTCACTCTAATATCCCTTCCGTGTTATCTTCCGCAAACAGATATCTTCATCAAAACGAACCGTTGTTTAATCTCAGTTCATCGCGAGCAGCAAAGGAAGCGGAATCAATACCGGTAAAAGCCGGTCCGCACGAACAGGAGCAATTGCTCAAAGTGCTTCAATCAGGGGTGACTTTTGAGGGATCCTCTGGGAGGGATGCTTTCCCTGTTCAGTGGCGAGGGAAGCTGTTCCATTACAAAGGAAGCTTTGTTATCTCTGTGTTTCAGAGGGAGTAAGTAGGTTTGTTGTGTTTGATGAAAAGAAACAATAGATAGAAGAGAGTGTGAAGTTTATTTGAAAGTTATTATGAAATGGACTTGCTTATTTTAGGGGGAAAGTAACGTTTTTGGATTATTGTTATGTCAGGTTACCGAATATTAAAATTTGAATTTACTGAAAAGAAGTGTAGCCCATAAAGCATAATGTGTTGTTGTTGTTTCTTATGCCACTTGGAATATCCAAGCTCCACCGAGAAGCGTACAGGATTTAAAGCAAAGGGGGTGCGGCTCCTGAGAAAGTGAGGCCCATGAAAGGCAGGAGTCCGACTTAAGCCTCGGATGATAGATGCCGCCACCATCTATCACCACCTCCACAATTTTGCCATGTATCTAAAGGGGATGGCAATAGTCTCCAGACACCTGGACCCAAGGTAAACTGCGCCATGACCGACCTCAGGACTTTCGGACCCACAGATTTAAAGAGCACGTACTCCGCATATACTCGATGGGTCTTCAGTGGTGTCGGGAATCGAACCCGGGACCCTCCGATCCCAAGAAACATTATTATTAGTTTGTTCTTATTTGGAGAGTTAAGGGAGACATTTGCTTACTCTGAGATGAGCCGCTTCGTCTTTCTTTTTAATTTCTCTCTTGGATGGTAGATGCTGCCACCATCTATCGCCACTTCCACAATTTTGTCATGCCTCTAAAGGAGAGGGAAATAGTATACAGAGACCTGGACCCATGGTAAACTGCGCCATGACCGACCAACTTGGTGGGTCAGTAACCAATTGGTGGTGTCGGCAATCGAACCGGGGACCCTTCGATCCCAAAACCAATGCCTTAACCACTAGGATCCCAGCCGCGGCCTTAAAACATATTTTTGAAAAAAAAAATGAAACATCAATAGTAACTCCACTTTCTATCATAAACGAATGAAATCCCGTGTTGAAATCGTTAGCCACATTCTGGCCTTGCCTGGCATATGAATTTAGTTTTACCCATATAAATACATCTATACCATTACAAAAAAATACATCGTAAATTAGCTTGGAATGTTTAATTTTATGTTTCTGGCAAATTTTAGAGATTTCTAAATAAAGTTTATTTGCTTTTTTTATTTCGAAGTCTCATTTTTAAGCTTTTAAAATTATTTATCTTGATAATATATCCTAAAGAATCCATAAAACTGATTACATTCAATACTCCTTTAGGAGGAAACTGCCTGTACACATTCTCGTGTTATAAATAAGGTGCACGCATCCCCGGATTATTTTTTAGGATTATTTCAAACAATACAATCCCTAAATGAACTTATTGTATTTGAGAAAAAAGTGTTACAAAAGATAAATCCTTTATTCTAGTAACTAAGGTATTTTTCAATCCAATTTATTCGATACCTAGTTCAAAGAGTTATTTTCGGATAGCCCCTTTTTACGAGACACTTCTGTTGCATTCGATAATACATTTTGACACTAAACTTTTCACAGTTGAATAGCTTTATCATGAAATTCCTCTTCTACCAAAACCATATTTCACAACTTTGACAAGGAGAAAAAAATAACATCCGATTCGCAACACTCCCTTTGTACCGCATTGGCGTGAAATTGGAAACAACAGATACAATCAAAATCCGATATCTTTATGTAACACATCGCAGCAGAAAAATCCACATTTCAAAGCCGTAAGACCCCCATTATATTCCCTAATCTCTTTAGACTTCAAAAGAAGAAAGTAGAGAGAGATTTCAAACACCAATATACCAGCTTCCAAACGCACAAAGGATCTGCCACCAAATCAAAACAAGGTTCCCGAGAGGAACTGGCTTGTCGATCAATGGAGGTTTTTGCAACCACTCTGCGACATGTTTCGCACGGTTTATTCTCTTTCGTTAAAAAATAAACAACGCGTTTGGCACTGTCATAACAACGGATGCATCGGGGAAATCACTTAACCCAGCATTAGGTAACAAGATGTGGCGAATAAATGCGAATAAATTTGAGGCAACGGTTGTTTTGATGGGGTCTCTAAGGGAGGCGTCTGATACGTGGATCAAAACGCGGGTTTTTGGAAAAGGAGTTTTTCGTTTTCAAGGGATTCAGTTTTTATTTTATTTGAATGCGGGATTTGGAGTTAGGGTAGTGGTACCAGTAACTGGCAGTTTAAGAGCAATAAAATTAATTAATTAGCTATTGCTATTTTATAAAACTATCCTGGAAAAAACTTTCTGTCTTGAAAAATTAAATGAAGTTTCAATATTTATTTAGAGTAGAATTCGTTTGAATAAGTAAGCATTTTCTATTTTTAAAATAATTTTTAAGTTGGTATGGTAGCTGCACCAGTAACTGACATACCGGGAAAATTTTGAGCACCATTAACTGACATATCCTGTACCAGTAACTGGCACATTGAAATACCTTTATTAAATAAGCTTTTAGTTACTAATTAGACTAAATGTAATGAAAAACAGCTGATTATACAAAGAAAACAAAATGTTAAACTTAAAAATCCAATAATGAGAACTTTTCAGAACATTCTTTTTAATAAAATCTATTTCGCTGTTTTGCTATGTCAAACTTTAATATACATTCCATTATATCGAAACATTTTATATTAGTTTTAGATAAAAAGATTCAGTTGAAAAATATAAATATACATAAAAATATAGAATAGAACCAACCGAACAAATATAGAATTCTAAAAACTAAGATCTTATTAATTTAGTTTAATAATAGATTTTTTCAAACGTTTTTGTTTACCGTCAATAACAATTCATCCAACTGCAGTCCATTTAGCTTGTTTTGTTTTGATTCGGAAATATTATTTCCTTAAAATCGTTTGTCATTTAATTAATTATCTTTGTTTGTAGTTTTTTTTATTTGCATTTTTGAAAGATTGGGTGATTATATTTTTATGTATTATTATTATTTCAGCAGTAATGACACCTATGTCAGTTACTGGTGCAATACATTTTTTGTGACCCAGTAACTGACACCCCATTTTAAATAAATAAATAAAAAATGTTTTTCAAAAATAACTGCTCAGCATGATTTCATGTATTGTTATTAAGTTTATGTTAGTGTTCAAATAGGTTTCAAAAGAAAATTTTGCTTAAATTAGACACAGAACGAAAATGTATTTCCTTAATTTCAGCACTAAGCAGGCCTCTGAAAATCGGAAGTTTTTCGACAGTAAATGGGAATTCTCAATTTATTACACTTAAAACCCTTTAGTGGAAAATAAAAACTGCATAAAGTTAAAGATAAATGTATAAAATATTAAGAGACACCACCATTTATTTCAAGTTCATAATAATAATCTTATTATTATGAATTAAATCCCAAAGTGACAGTTACTGGTGCACTGTCAGTTACTGGTACCACTACCCTATCATTTAGATGGCTGTGTCTTTGGAGTGGATTTTAAAAGGAAAAAAATTAATTTGGTTGAAAAATATATTTGTTAAATTCACCTCTAAATACGCATGAAAAATAATATTTAGTTTTCTAATTTATAAGCCTGTGACATACTACTTTTATTTATAAGAAATCCACGTTTCAACTTGTGGAATAATTGCCTTTATTCTTTACCTTATGTGTTTTAAAACTCAGAACAATCCACCTGGATTATAAACTATCGTTGTAATCTACTGAATTTTATAACACTAGGGATTAGCGGCGGTGGCAGCGGTGACAGTTACTTTTTTAATATAGAGAGATTAATATAAGCCCTGCAAAAATGAGTATTTAGAAGGATTTAAGAAGTACCTTTGTAAAAATTACACTGTTCTACAAATTTGACCTTCAAAATTTTTTCCTTGATGAAAATAGTCAATTCTTATAGATTTTGGGTCGCTGAATACGAAAATCACCATTAAAATTCTCAATTGACTCAGGATTTTCGGGGAACAGCCCCTCCCCCTTTTTACGTTTCTCGACGACCTTATAACTTTAAACTCGATTTTCAGGGTCAAAAAGCATTATTTTAGTCTTCAAATTGCTCCCCAGTTAACAAGAAATGTTCAAATTAATAAAATATGATAAATTAATAACAAATGAATAGGGTTAAGGGGTAATTACCCCCTAAAAATACAAAAAAATAGCTAAAAATTAAAGAGTTTCTATACGCTATTTTTCCTCTTATTTTTTACGCAAATCCCGTTTGAAGGGTCCTAACCCTTCCCCAAGGACCCAAATTTGATGACAATATGCAGCAATAATTTTTACTAAAAGCGGTTGAGGTGTTAGCCTCCCAGAAGTCCCCGCGGAAGAGTTCGGAAGACTTCCAGAATCGCGAAGGCGCTCGCGAGTTCAGGAATTAATATCGATGATTTTGAAAAGATTACAAATGACGTTTTTCTTATATTTTGGGTGTATCATAAGTAGAAACTCTTCAGTTCTTTAAAAACTGACCGGTTTTCGGGAGTGGGGATTCCATGTTTCAAGATGTTAATAGATGCACGGCTGTGGATAACAATTAGGGGGCATCCCCTTAAAAACTGAGGGTGATGGAGGAAAATGGGTGTCATATTTGAATTCAGCAGATCATTTTACACAAGAATCAGCTGAAATTCAGTAAGTGGCTTCAAATTTTTTTTTGTACAGCACAGTTAAACTCTAAGTGCGGCATTGAACCCTTCCGTGGGTGCTCTAGGGGCGCTCTCACCTCAACCGCTTATAGCAAAAATCATTGCTGCATATTGCCATCAAATTTGGGTCCTTGGGGAAGGGTTAGGACCCTTCAAACGGGAATTGCGTAAAAAATAAGAGGAAAAAATAGCGTATAAAAACCTCTATAATTTTTAGTTAATTTTTTGCATTCTTAGGGGGTTAACTACCCCTTAAACCTATCCATTTGTTATAAATTTATCATATTTTATTAATTTGAACATTTCTTGTCCCCTGGGGAGCAATTTGAAGATTAAAGCAATGCTTTTTGACCCTGAAAATTGAGTTCAAAGTTATAAAGTCGTTAAAAAACGTGAAAAGGGGGAGGGGCTGTTCCCCGAAAATCCTGAGTCAATCGAGAATTTTAATGGTGATTTTCGTATTCAGCGACCCAAAATCTATAAGAAATGACTATTTTCATCAAGGAAATTTTTTCAGTGTAGAACAGTGTTATTTTTAAATTTTGAAAGAGCTTTTATAGAAATAATTGAAATCATAAATTTGTATCTGTTGTTTCAAAAGCTCTATCATTAATATTGTAGTAAATAATTTTTCAATTATGTGATCTAGTTTGATTTTATAAAGTTTGAAAATATTCACACAGTGTTATTAAATAAAATAAACCCTTTTTGAAGCTCCAAATGCATAACTTTAAAGCATTCATTAACTTTATTATAAATCGAACTATATAACTGTAACTAAATAAAATGGGCTAAAATCTATTACACCTATAAATCTAATGATTATCCCCATCTCTACCGTTGAAAGTAATAAAAATCTATCTGTCTGTTTTCTTTCTGTTCGCTTGATTATAAACAATTTTTATCCCTCCAATAATTTAAAAAATTAAATTTTGAAAACTTCGCATGTTTCAAATATTAACCATTATCAATTTATATCATGCATACCAAAATCAGGTTTTGAAATTGGGGTGATCCTCTGGTTGAAGACCATTCACTGAAAAACAGTTTGGACCACTGCGGTCAGAAAATTACTGGTCCACAGGGAAAAATATTCTGCTCGTCAGTTCTAGCCACGTTTTTTTATAATGCGTTTATATCTAGACATCCCAGAAATCAAACATTTGACCCTGACATTATATTTTGTAAACGTTATAATAATTGAATTTTATTATTATTATTTTTTAATTATTAATATTCACTATAAGTGGAGTTACATTAAATGAATTACAACCTGTCCTTTTTAATTTGGAGGACCAGTTATTATGGTTGAGGACCAGTAATATTGACAAAGCACTGGTCCGCAGTACCAGTCGGTATTTGTTTCAATTTCTAATGCATCCAAAATAAACATTAAAAACCAGTCCCAGTCTTTTTTTTCGGACAAACACCACAACACCAACCCCACTTCTGCTTCAACTGTCCTCCACAGAAGACACATCACCGCACTCTTCTTGTCCTTTTATGTCAGAGGTAAATCCTGAAGACGAGTTTTAAAGGCCAAACAAAACAGAGCAAAATGTGGGGGAAGAGGACAAAAAAGCAACTTCCGGAAATGGAGGAAAAAGCGTTGTTGAAAATGAAAGAGACCCACTTTCGGAAAAGAGAAAGGCCGCGAGACACTAGGTCAGGTTTATTTACGTTCGTAGCTGTGAGCAAGAAAAACTTATTTTGGGGAGTTGAAGTTTAATATCATGTCGAGAAAAGCTGAGGACATATTTTAGGTAGTAGCTTGTTCGGAGAAAATCCTACTACTACCGTATGCTATGCGCAGTTTCTGACGTATTCTAGGTAGAAAAGGATAGAGTTTCTTAGGGGAAAACAAGTAGTAGCTAAAGTTAAGATAGTTTGGTAGCAATTTCAAGTGTTTAAATTATGTTTTGTGATTTTTTCTTTGGTAAAAAAAACGCCACTACAAAATATTACTTTTGAGGATAAGTTTTTTTTACAAAATACAATCGTACAAAAATTTGATGCGTTATGTTTTTCACTTTTGAATATCTGACTATTTTTAACTTCTAAAATACAGGGTGTATCTGAAATGGTGCAACAAACTTTCAGGGATGATAGTAGACACCTAGACGAGTTAGAATCACATAGGATTTGGGGTCCCTGACCAAATCCCAAGGAGTTAAAAATGAAGCGACACCCCAAAAAATCATTGAAAAATTCAATTTTTAGAAAAACTACTATTGGTAAAAATTTAATTATGGTCTCAAAAATTGTGCGGTTTAATATGATGTTTAAAATTATCTCAAAAGTCTTCACGTTAAAATTTGTTTTATGATGAAAAAGTTAAAAACCACAAACAAATGTGAAAACTCTGCTAAAACCTTATTTTGTATTTCGAAATCCTTTCTTTTGATTTGGTAATCTGAAAGATCATAGTTGAAAACCCAAAGTTAGTTTTTTTTGTGCGCAAACAGCTGTTCTGGAAACACCTCTAGAAAACTGTTTGCGCAGGCAAAAAACAAACTTTAACAGGATCTCCAGCGTTTAATATTGATTGTATTTACGTGAAACTTTGGACTTGATGGTTTTCAACCATGATCTTTGAAATTACTAAATCAAAAGAAAGTATTTTAAAATACAAAGTAAGGTTTTGGCAGAGTTTTCACATTTTTTGTGGTTTTTTAACTTTTTTCATAATAAAACAAATTTTGAAATAATTTTTTAAAATCATATTAAACCACAAAATTTTAGACCATAATTAAGTTTTTACCATAGTTAAGTTAAGTTATAGTAGTTCTTCTACAAATTGAATTTTTCAATGATTTTTTTGGGGTGTCTCTCCATTTTAACTCCCTGGGATTTAGTTTGGGACCCCAAATCCTATGTGATTATGACCCTTCTAGGTGTCTACTATCATCCCTGAAAGTTTGTTGCACCATTTCAGATACACCCTGTATATTCATTGGTATTCATAAATAACTAAGTAGCTACATCTTTGAATGTTTAGAAAATTCAGAGCTATAAATACATGAAAAGTACATAAAATAGTTTAATACTTGTTTGAGGGAATAACTGTCTTAACAACCATTAGGTATTCTTCAAAATTACATAACCTTAAATACTGTGATTTCACCATTTTTCAATAAGGAAGTTGCATGTGTCAGATTTTCAAAAACAAACAAGTGTTCCGTATGGTTTTTTGTATGGTAAAATGAAATATCTAGTCAGTTTTTCAAAAAAATTTACAGGTAATTAAATATTTTAATTTAAAAGTCGAGAAAAAAACACGTGACTGAAAACGTTTATTGTTTAAACTATAAGATGACGTCAATAATAATACCATCAACTCCATTGCTTTACAACAATGTTTAGTATAAGATGACGTCACATCCAAACTCTTGGTGTTTTCGCGCGCTTTTAAAAAGGGGATTTTTGTTAATTTTTTTGACAATCAAAAAATTTCTCGATCGGCCTCAAATTTTGAGTAGTTACTTATTTTTGCAAGAGGAATCGATTAAAAAAATTTAAAAAAAATCATGAAACTTCCTCATTGTTGCTTTTTATTAGACTAATTGTACCATATAATTTCAAGGTTCTACCATAGCTCTTATGTTATCTGTGTCATATAATTTTTGGTCACAGACTCTTATACAAATACAAATACAAATCAAGTCGATCGACCAACTACAGGCGTGTGTGTGTGACTTATCCCACTTGGTCGACAGCAACATCATACCAAGTCCATGAAGCCGAAATTTGTCAAAAGCCCAAAAACTGCACCTGGACTGGAGTACAACTTGTTTTTGTCGCAGCCAATACACGTCAAAATATGAACAGGAGTAGCCTGTGTTGTCTCGCACTTTGAACACAGAGGATAAACCTTCTGGCCCGCCACATGACGTTGGGCACGGAGGTGGCCGGAGCGCAGCCTAGCAATAGTCGTCTGCTCGGATCTACTTTCAGCCTCGTTCTATGCCGCGCAAGGGCGGTTCCCAGCATACCAATCATGTAAAGGGGCTCTTCTGCAGGAGGAGTTGGCCTCTACTTTCACTCTTGAGGCAAGTTCTGAGTAAGAGAGACAACCATCGTCAACAAAATTCATGAGGCTACCCTGCTTAGCAAGTGCATCCGCTACCTCATTGCCATCTACTCCCATATGTGATGTAATCCACTGAAAACATACTGTGTGATGAGCTCTCAGACTGTTTAAAAGCCCTACGATATTAACAGTCGCCCTATCACCATGCTTCCACAATTCAGCCTGATGCTGAATGGAGCTACGGCTATCGCTCAGAATCCATATGTTGGAATAAACTCCCGCATTTACACAATAAATCAAAGCCTCCTGAATAGCCATGAGCTCTGCACGAAAAACTGAGCATTAGTCAGGGTTCCTCTTAAATCCTAATACCGCTCCCCTCTTTGATGTAAACTACAGGCGTAAGCCCAGCAAGGTTGGTCCAGTCTTTTTAACCCAAACTACCGGAATCCCAGTATCTGTCAATTTTCCTCTTGAACTCATTTACCCCACTTGAATTTACAATTGTTTCAGGCAACGCATGCCATCTATCCACTACCCTATTAAAAAATTGTGACCCCTTGTTCTATTACCCGTATTGAAATTTGGTCCCTATGTGTCCCCTTGCTTTACCGTTTTAAAAAGCTGAATCTTCTTTTCTCTAAAGTGAACATATTTAGCTTCTTTAATCTTCCCTCATAACTTAAACTGGATGTACCCTTGACCATTTTAGTAGCCCTATGCTGAACCCTTTTAATTGAATCAATATCTTTTTTTAAGTATGGAGACCAAAACTGAACAGCATACTCTAGATGAGGTCTCACCAAGCCTCTGTATAGTGGCAAAATAATATCCTCGGACCTTGAAGCAGGGTTGGCTGGATTGGACCCAATTGGACCCAATTGGGCTGGACCCAGTGGGTTTTTTCAAAAAAACCCATGTGAAAAAACCCACATTTTGGACCCATTTTTGGGTTTCTTCAAGAAAAATCAAGATTTTGGCAGTTCCTTCAAAATTTAATGTGTTTTTTTTCAAAGTTTATGATAATTTTAAAATTTTAATGGGTTTTCTCAAAATTTAAACAAGGTTTTAAAAATTAAATGGTGTTTTTTCAATTTCAGGGAGTTTTTAAAAAAGTTAACTAGGTTCTTTCATTATTCAGTGAGTTTTTCATTATTGAATGGGGTTTTTTCAAAATTTAGGACGTTTAAAGTTCAAACTAGATATAAAAAATAAGGGAGGTTTTTTAAAAATTTCAGTGGGTTTTTTCAAATTTGAATAGATTTCTTTCAATATTGAATGGGTTTTTTTCAAAGTTTAGGATATTTTTTAAATTTTCATGGGTTTTTTCAAAATTTAAACCAGGTTTCAGTAAATAAGGGGTGTTTTTAAAATTTCAGTGGGTTTTTTTAAAGTATACAAACTTT
Organism: Tetragnatha versicolor; assembly: GCA_024610705.1. NCBI lineage: Eukaryota > Metazoa > Arthropoda > Arachnida > Araneae > Tetragnathidae > Tetragnatha > Tetragnatha versicolor. The sequence goes on along the minus strand of JANDEH010000024.1, from coordinate 5,176,830 downwards.
AAAAAACCCACTTAACTGTGGAAAAACTGACATTATTTTGACAGAACACATTTAACATCGAAAGAACTCACTATAATTTGAAAAAACCCACTTACTCTATAGGAAAAAAACCACTTAATTTTGAAAAAACCCACACTTTTTCTGAAAAAACCCAGTTTTATATGGGTTTTTTTCAGGGTTTTATTGAAAAAACCCAACCCACTTGGGTTTTTTCAGAAAAACCCGGGTTTTTGCCAACCCTGCCTTGAAGAAACAGTTTTTAATGTATCCCAATATCCTATTAGCCTTTTTACTAGCAGTGGCAGTAAACAGTTTAAATCCAGTTAAACAGTTTAAAAAAGTCCCTTTTGCCACAGAACGCTCATTTTGAAAAAGTACAAGTATTTGTGTACTTATTCTTAATACTTATACTTCTGAATAAGTATAAGTTAGGGTGTATCGAATAAACCTTTTTTATTTTAATGATGCGTTAGTGCGGAAAAAATTTCTAAGGTGGCCGAGAGTATCTGTGATTTTGTTTCAGAATTTTCGGATGATAACTTTAGGTGCCAACTTTGCCCTGATAGTCACCGCGACAGAAGTCTCTAGTGTGCGCTTAGCCTAATTGCGGGCTCAAATTTGAACAAGAAAATTGTTAATTCCCTTGTTCAACAATAGGTATACTTAAAACACATTTCAAAATCATAACTAAACACTCAAGAAGTAGAGTCAAATAAAAAGAAATTTTTCAAAATTAAAGAATTAATTTTATAAAATGTACTCGGTAGATATTTTTTCCAAAGCTTTAAAAGGGAACATCCTAATACAAATTGCTTGCGTGCTGTCAGCTTGTTTAACAGCACTTTAGTTGCACAATACGTTAATGGACTGCATTATTTAGAGGGTGTGATAATGCGCTGGATACAGGCTAATTAATGAGCTTTGTTTGGTGCAAGCCAGCCTTGCAGATTTAGACTAATTAAGAAACTTGTCCAAAATTCAGTGGTACTTTAACATGAGATAATTTGGAATATCCGGTGTTGCTTGCTACCTTGCATTTTAAAATTGGATTTATTGATGCAAAAAAAGTGTGTGAGTCGCAGTGGCGGCTCGTGAGTTTATTAACAGGGTGTCCACACCCTTTGCAATGAATTAAAATTTACACAAGAGCAAGAAAGAGAAGGGATGTTGGACGAATACATAAAGAAAACTTGTTTTCGAACAAATTTATTTATTTCAGGGGAGTTATTTTAAGTTTCCTAAATTTTTCACTGCATGCATTTTTATTTTTTTAAATATGTGTTTAATGGAAATAAGCAAAACTTATGATAAAGTAGGCCTTTATTTTTTATAATACCCCTAGCCTATAACATAATACCTCAAAAACAACTTTTATGCATGATGTCCACTCGTCTAACCTTTTTTGAAGCAAACAAATTTTTGACACTCATTAAAATCATGCATAATACTTAATCATAATTTTTTTAATTAGGAGCATGACAAGAGCACTGGGTCTGTCTACTCATAGTGCTTGTTATATATGCTTAATTGAACAATTGATTGTGAAAACAATTGATCAATTGATTGCAGATCCGACTCACTGAGTCGGATCTGCAACATTTACTTTTTCTTAAGAAATGTAAATTTCAAATTTGAAAAAATCAATATAATATTTGAAAAAGTAATTAATAAGCGGAATTTTAATTAAAATTAAAGGGGCTGCAAGAGAAACAGAATTTAAGTTATACAAATCCTTTTAAAGATTGGCAAATAAACAACTAACCTTACTAAATGAAACAATTCAATAAAAACGGTTAAAAAAATTGCATAAATAATATAAAAATACGCAAGTGAAATTAATCTTTTTAAAACCCAAGTTTTACATTTCTCGAAACATTTACGAATTTTGTTGTTTATGGATAGTATATTAAGTGTTTTATTACTTATATATGATATTTCCTCCAAATCCTAAGAGAAAAATATATTAGAATATATCACTTTTAACTAAATTTCTATTTTTGCAAAAATATTTTCTCTTCTTTCTCATTTCTATTTCGCAACAAAGCCACACTGAACGATACCCCCATCTATATCCATAACTGTATCTTCAAAATTTTAACTTTTTTCAGTGCATTCATTTCTCATAGATGGTCTAAAACTAACTTTTTTCTAAAGTAAGGGAGACCGAGTCTTACAATGTTTCTAAATGGAATTTTTTGATGAGCTTAAAAATTTTATCACGGACCACCTCTGAAGGCCTCACGGACCACCTGTTGGGAACCACTGCTATAAGAGAAACAGCAAGGGAAAACAACTTGTACAGGGAGACGAACCTAAACGATATGCTGCTTTCTCCGCTATAAGAGGAACGTCAAGGAGAAACAACTTCTAAAGGAAAATGAGGCATGGAGGAAAAACCAACTTCTGCAGAACGTTTTTAAACTGGTGTGATGGGCAGGTATCCTCGATACCTAAAAGCAGGGCTCGATTTCTAAAAGAAGAGGTACCGGAACGATAAAATTATTGGTCTAAAAACTAAAAAAGCGAATACTTTTTAATGCAAAAACGTAAGCATTTATTTTCAAATTAAAATTTACAAAATAAATTCAAATGTGTTGTACTAGATTAGGAAGCTCTAACTAATTATTCTAACTTAATTATTAATAGTTAATTATAGTATCTTAACTATTGTAAAAGAAGATGATAGATATATATTTTTTATAACACCTTTTTTGTACCGTGGGTTGTATTTTTTTAAACAGGGTGCCTCTTGTAGGAGGCGGGACGGCTTATCATTAATGAATTATTAGTGCTGTATATTTTGTCAAATTTAAGGAATAGAATACGTAGCTAAAGTCCTTAAATGGTAGAATTTAAGATGTCGCAGGTACAACACAATTTGGAAAAATTGATGTTAAATGCCAAGAGTCCACGTATTTTCCCGGGACAAAATAGTCTGAATTGTAATTTTTTTGACATTTTAAAAAAAAGTGAAATTCTAAAAGCGTTTGTACAAAAAATGCGAAGATAAAATAGAATATTAACATTTTTCCGAAAAAGAGTTTCTGGAACGCCGTTCTGGCCGAAATCGAGCCCTGCCTAAAAGTATCGTATGTATTCGATACCTTAATAAAAGTATCAATACTTTATGGACACAATTTTTCAACTTTTTTTTTTCAATTGAATAATCTTTTAAATATCTTCTGTGTATTTAACGCGCAGCCTGTTTTCCTTTTGCACCTTAAAACTCAAGCCGTAAATCTTCTTTTGGAGCAAGATTTGACGGTATTTGACGCGTTTTACCATTCTCCACTTTGATAGATTCCCTGTTATTTTTTTTACGTTTTGGTTGGGATAAGCAGTTGTTAGTCATTATATTTTATGGCAGATGAAAAAAATGTTTTCTTCTATTCTGGCTCTATCAAAGTGGAGAATGGTAACACGCGTCTGATTTAAACTTACAAAATTTACGGTTTGGACATCCCCGTTCTTTAATTTTTAGGTTTTTTCTCTTTTAGTAGAGTGACTTTAGCTTATGTGTGGTTCATGTGCGAGTGCATCCTTTGTCAATTTCCGGTATTTTCAGTTTGTAAGTAAAATTATTGAATTTTTAAAACCGCATTTGTACTTAATTTCAAAAGAGTGTTAAAAAGTATTCGATACCTAAAAGTATAATTTTTACCCATCACTATTTTAGGCCAAATGATGTGTTCCCACTTCTAACTATACGCTGTAAAAAATTTTGGGCCGTGTTGCACCAAACTCTGGTATTTATTTGTTGGCGACAAAAAATGGCTCATAATTTTACAATATTATGGTGCTATCATTAGCACCTAAAATTAGAAGAGGTTGCACCATAATATGGTGTTTTAAGGCACTCAATATTAGAGAGGGGTTGCTCCATAATATGGTGTACTTTTTGCTGTTTTTTGAAAATTTTAATAAAATAATAATCACTGGGGATAGAACCCACAAACTGCCGCTTGCTATGCAAGCACGCTACAACTGATCCAGCGGGGATTCAATAACTTTAAAACTTATTATAACATCATTTTTCTTTGTGACGCATGCGAAAACAAAACTGCGGAGCGCGAACAAACACAAACTCAACAACGGTCTCAGTTAAGAGAATTTTACCAAACTTTGGTGCAACCGATCGCACCATAAAAATATTTTTCAATCATACCACCAATTTTTGGTACAATCTAGCTTTTTCACTGCACCAAAGTTTCGGGAAATTAAAAACTTTGCACCAAATATTGGTTTTACATTTACCCACATTTTTTACAGTGTCGACTCATAATGTTAGGCATTTTCAGAAAAAAACAGACTTTTTTCTTTAAAATAGGTGATTTGTACGTACAAACGAATTTTTCTTTTTAAAAATCTGTGAAATTTGTAGCAAATTATCAAGGTGTAGCGCAAACTATCAAGCTTTATTTAATCATTCAATCAGCATAAGTTGATACGTTTAACCCTTTATTTACCGCATTATGATTCGCTGCAATTTTTTTTGTGCAAATACTTTTTTTGAGTCACTAAATTGAAAATTAAGGGATATACATAAATAAAATAATCATCTTTGGAAAATTAAATCCGCTAGAGCCAATTGCTTAAATTGATACTTTTGGGTACTGTCAGTACACGGAGTGTTAAAATATTCTCACAATACAAGAAAAACATAGCTTTTTTTATCGCAGTAATAAGTCTTAAAAAATAATACACTTAACTTTGACTTTAACTACTTTTTTGCGGGAACAAAAATGACAATCATGTGAATCCGATCGAAATGGCAGCTAAACATACAACTTCAGTTAAATCTATTCGCATTTCCTGCTAAAATACTCATCATAGAACCTTCGCTGCTTTTTATCCTGGAAGAGGATAACTGAAATAGTGTTGCTGCAATATCGTCAATATATTCGCAAGGATGGTTATTCTATGTAATTTTATAGTTGGCGGTACTTGTAGGTACCGTCGGTAAATAAAGGGTTAAAGCCAAGACATTTTACTCATTTATTATTTTATTATCTTCCCAAACTTAATTTATTATTTAACACTACTCTTATTTCCCCCTAACTGTAACTATATAATCATCTTCTGTCAACTGAATACAGAACCTAAAAGTCATGTTCACTACAGAAGTACCTTAAACATCGTACCGAAACCGTATCCATTTCAAATTGAAAGCCAAGCTTGACTCTGATGAATCAGAACATACTACCCTGTGCAAATTCACAATATTAGTCAGTAATAAGATTACGATCTCAGCTCCTGTGATCCTCCCTAAAGGTCACCGGGCGATTTTAATGCAGGGATTAGGGCTAAACTTTGCCAAAGGCCCCATATTATATTCCGTTGAATGTTTAAGCCCGGTCCTCTTAGAATATAAATTATCTTGCCAGGGATGTTATCCGTGGTAATGTTGATGATAATGCGTATGTATTGACTCATCCAGTTAGTCATGGTGGCCAAATAATGTAGCTAGCCAGTGTGTATGTGTATCTGCCATTACAGTGTTACGAAGTTTTGAACTGTAGGTTTGGATGAATAGGTTGATTGGAGACTAATGATGGCGGTATGGGTACTATAACATACCTTCCAACACAAAAGCAGTTTCAGTTAAGTGCAGGAAGGAATATGTTAGCTATAATACCAGTTTGCATAAGACTGTGGACTACTTCATTCAACTATGTTTTATATTTTTTCTATAAATTACAAATGAGTATTCAGGTGTTATATATATAATGTGCGTATTACTTAGGTGAAGTATGAAATATTTCGCACTTTACCTTAGGTAATTAGCATTTTGCCTTTATCTAACTATACACAATTAAAAATGTTTCACACACACCCTAAACAACCGATTTTTTTGTAGTAAGTAGTTAATTTCTAAAACAATTTCCGAACCAAAAAGCGATTTTAGTGTTAAAGCTTTTACTAATTAACTATAAACTATATAATTATCGTGTTTTAAATATTGTCAATTTATTGATTCTTAATATGGGTTAAGAAAAAAAAGTTTAAACATCAGTAACAGTTAATTTGATTTCCTAATATTCCATTCATTTATAGGTTTTTTCTACAATACAAACATTAGTTAAATATGAATGATATTAAGAACATTTGACTTAAAAAAAGTTTGTTTCCAAATTTAATTAACCTGGATAATTAGGGAGATAATCCATATTCACATCAACCGTAGTAGAATAAATATAAATGCACAAGAAAATGTACCATTCCTACCCGCTCATTCTGATCTAGCCCCGAAAAAAAAGAGTCGGAAACCTAAAGTGAACATTCGGAAACTGAAAAACAAAAGAACCAAACCCGAATTTCCAAAATGAAACAATCTCCCTTTTGCATACAGAATACAATACCAGAAGGAAGCTGCAGAGACAAAAAAATCAAAAGAATAGGGGAAGCTGAAAGAAGAATGTGGCTCCATGAATATTTCAGAGAATACCGAATCAATTTTTAATATTTGACCCGCCAGCTCTTTAGTGCTGTGCTTCGGTTTTAATACTGAGTCTTATGACGTTGTGGGGAATGAAATATTGCTAAGAAATATGGGGATGATACACAGAGTCATATTCAAAGTTTAGAATGCAAAATGACTGAAATTTAATAGCTGGTTTTATTTGTGTAATAGGATGAAGATTGTGTGGTTGGTATGCGGTGTAATAATAATGGATGCCGTTTGTGCCTCGAGGTATCTCTTCTTTCAATTCAAACTTACTTTAGATGATTTTTTTTGATTGAAAGTGCATCGCTAAATTGGAAATATCTAACAATTCACCAAAATTATAACCCCAAAACGCAATGCATTCAAGATTTGTGCTGGGAAGGGACGGCATAAAAGTATCACTTAGGACCGTAGCAAAAATCCCCACATTTGAATTGAGAAACCATTTCTACAGGGTGTCCCATAAATAGCGGGTCACACTTCTAGTGGGGATAGTAGACACCTAGACGAGTCAGAATCACATAGGATTTGAAGGTCCCAGACCAAATCCCAGGGAGTTATAAATGGAGCGACACCCCCAAAAAATTATTGAAAAATTCAATTTGTAGAAGAACAACTCTTGGTAAAAATTTAAATAAGGTCTCAAAAATTGTGGTTTAATATGATCTTTAAAATTATCTCAAAAGTCTTCACTTCAAAATTTGTTTTATTATGAAAAAAGTTAAAAAACCACAAAAAAATGTGAAAATTCTGCCAAAACCTCATTTTGTATTTCGAAATACTTTCCTTTGATTTAATAATCTGAAATATCATAGTCGAAAACCCATAAGTCCAAAGTGTCACGTAAAAACAATTAATATTAAATGCTTGAGATCCTGTTAAAGCATGGTTTAAGTCCGTTTTTTGCGTCCGCTAACTGCCGTTTTGGAAACGGCTATAAGAAACCAGTTTGCACACGCAAAAAACGAAATTTAACAGAATCTCAAGCGTTTAATATTGATGGGTTTTAAGTGAAACTTTGGACTTTAGGGTTTACAACTATGATCTTTCAGATTATAAAATCAAAAGAAATGATTTCGAAATACAAAATGAGGTTTGGTCAGAATTTTCACTTTTTTTGCGGTTTTTTAACTTTTTTCATAATAAAACAAATTTCCAAGTGAAAACGTTTGAAATAATTTTAAAGATCATATTAAACCACAATTTTTGAGACCATAATTTAATTTTTACAAATAGTAGTTCTTCTACAAATTGAATTTTTCAATAATTTTTTGGGGGTGTCGCTCCATTTTTAACTGCCTGGGATTTGGTCTGGGACCCCCAAATCCTATGTGATTCTGACTCGTCTAGGTGTCTACTATCCTCCCTAGAAGTGTGACCCATTATTTATGGGACACCCTGTATACTTATCGTAGACTTTTTCAGTTACCATGTAATCTTCGAAGACTTGTTTCAATAGATAGGTAGCCATATATACAAAATTTTTGTTCTATGTTCCCATTTGATTGAAATTTTCATCCACCGCTCCAAAAAATGACAGAAAAAATGACCGCGCAAATAAAAATAGCACAAAAATAGAATGAGTGTACTGCTGAACCAACGATAGTAAAAGGGTCACTTTATTTTGACAACGCTTGACCTAGTATTTCGGAGGGGAGACAGTTGATCAAAAGAGGAAGATACAATTGCTTGTATATAGTGGTGTCCTTTAAAAAAAACCCACTTTTTCAGTTTTCCGTCATTAAAAGCTTAAAAAATATGATAATTTAATCGAACAAAATTGTGTTGTAACGGCTCGTCCTCCTCTACATTTTAGTGCTTAGTAATTTTAATTCCGACTCTCCGTTACAAATTGGCAGACAAAAAAGTAAGAATCCAAAAAAACCCCAATTTTCCTAAAAAAAACCCATGTACCCTAAAAAAAACCCACACTTGAAAATACTCAAAATATTAAGAAAAAATATGATTGAAAGGTTTATTTTGATAGAAAAGAGAATAGTTAAGATAATTAAAACCAAGTTCATCACAAATTATTTCTAAAATTAAAACTGTGATAAGTTTTTCTACTCAAGAATTTTGCCTTCAAAACACAACGACAATAGCGTTTTTATTGTTGTATTTTGATGAAAACGACCTATTAAATACGAATGCTTAATACAATTTCTATAAAAAAGCTTAAGAACGGTAATTGGCACTGATATTTTATTTTAAACCCGTAACTATTTACTCTCAAAACCCATTTTCGAGTAAAACTCTGTAAAATGCTATATTTTCATGGAAAATGGCTGTTTTTGGTAACATTGAGTTTTTATCAAAAATACTGAAAAAAAATTGAGAATTACCCAAACAACTATTTTATTTGCATAATTAGTTGTATATCATGAATAATATTAAATATTTTGCAAAATTTTTTATTTATTTTATCATTTATTACAAAATGAAAAGTGGGTTTTTTTTAGGCACACTATGGGTTTTTTCACCCCTCATTTCAAAGACTACCGTAGGGTCCCTAATTGGCCGACTGAGCTGAAATTTCAGTATTTTATTCTCATAATAACGGGATAACACGAAACCACATGAAGAATGCTTTAAAATGTTTATAACATATATTTTTACAGCATCAAAATCTGCATAACTAAATCATATTTTTAGCCCAAAATCGACATTTTCTATTTATTCAAATAAATAAGTAAATAAACGGTTCTTTGACATGCTTTCAAGTTCCCTGCCACTCTAAATGGCTTAGGAAGACATGGGAAATGAGAATTTAAAATTATTTTAATTATTTATTTAAAATATCTCGATGGGTTTTTTTTAGGGTACAATTTGGAGTGGGTTTTTTTTAAAGGACACCACTATATAGAAGCAAGACCCAAACTATCACCAGTTACCCAACTATCGGCCGTGCAAAATCTGTAAAAATCACGTGACCCTTTTACTATCGTTGGCGGATCAGCATATGCATGTATTTTACAAACTAATCGTATATACATAGGGTAGCGGTACCAGTAACTGGCATATTGAGATTTAGTTCATTATAATATGATTAATATTGTGAACTTGAAATAAATGGTGGTATCTCTTAATATTTTAGACACTTATTAGGAAGACATGGGAAATGAGAATTTAAAATTATTTTAATTATTTATTTAAAATATCTCGATGGGTTTTTTTTAGGGTACAATTTGGAGTGGGTTTTTTTTAAAGGACACCACTATATAGAAGCAAGACCCAAACTATCACCAGTTACCCAACTATCGGCCGTGCAAAATCTGTAAAAATCACGTGACCCTTTTACTATCGTTGGCGGATCAGCATATGCATGTATTTTACAAACTAATCGTATATACATAGGGTAGCGGTACCAGTAACTGGCATATTGAGATTTAGTTCATTATAATATGATTAATATTGTGAACTTGAAATAAATGGTGGTATCTCTTAATATTTTAGACACTTATCTTTAACTTTATCCAGTATTTATTTTCTACCAAAGGTTTCTAGGTTTAGTAAATTAAGGATTTCCATTTTGTGTCAAAATATTTCTGATTTTCAGAGGTTGGCTTAGTACTGAAATTCAGGACACACATTTTTATTTAAAGTGAGCAAATTTTCGATTTTTAAACATGTTTTGAACTTAAATTGTCTGTTAATAAGTACATAAAATCATGCCCAATAATTCATTTTGAATAAAAAAATTTTATCATTTTAATTGGGGTGACAAAAACTGGATCAGAAAATCCATTTGCACCAGTAACTGACATGGGTGACGGTTACTGGTGTTTTTAAGAAATTGCATGAAAATTCTAGGGAATATTGTGGAAGCAATTTAGAATGTTGTTGTGCAAATAATTTTTTAAAATTTAATATTTTTCCAGTAACTGTCACCCTGTCAGTTATTGGTACTGCCATATGTCAGTTATTAGAACCGGCACACAACATAGCTTTTATTCTACATATTGTAATAGAACATTAGATGTTATAAAATGTAGTTGATCGTCTTTCTCACAAAATAATTTAATTACATTTTTTTAAGTAATCAGATAACCAATTTCCATAAAATTTTAATTTAACGTTTAACTTTTATTGTACACCTTACGTCCCCCTATCGTTTGAGAAATCTTTTATTGTTTATAATTTATAATTCAAATACAATTCGTACATTTTTGTTAATAAATTCTTATTAATTTGAAATCGCTTTGACTTTGTATCATATTTATAGTATAGTAAAATGGTAGGTCTTATAGGGTAGTGGTACCAATAACTGTCACATTAAGAGCAATAAAATTAATTAATTAGCTATTGCTACTGAATAAAACTATCCTGGAAAACACTTATTGTTTGGAAAAATTAAATGAAGTTTCAACATTAATTTAGAGTACAATTTGTTTGATTAAGTAATTATTTTCTATTTTTAAAATATTTTTTAAGTTGGCATGGTGGCTGCACCAGTAACTGACACAAAGGGAAAAATTTTGGCACCAGTAACTGGCATGTCTTGCACCAGTAACTGACACATTGAAATACCAGCTGTTTTTATAGGATGTTACCTTTTTTAGCGAACATAAAAAAATAAAAGCAAATATATTTCATCTTTAAAGTTTTTTTACAAAATAATGAAGGAAAAAGTATTTTGAATAAAAATACATAAAATAGGGCCATTTATGGGAAATTAAAAGACCTACCATTTTTCTATACTACTATAAATATAATACAAAGTCAAAGCAATTTCACATTAATAAGAATTAATAACAAAAATTGTACAAAATGTATTTAAACTATAAATTCTAAACAATAAAATACTTCTCAAACGATAAGGTTGAAAATTTAAATGTGAGTTTTACGGAAGTTGGTTATCTGAGTAATTAAAAAATCTAATTAAATTCTCTTTTGAGAAAGACGATCTACTACATTTTATAACACCTAATGTTCCATTACAATATGCAGAATAAAAGCTCTGTTGTGCGCCGGTACCAATAACTGGCATATGGTAGAACCAATAACTGACAGGGTGACAGTTACTGGAAAAATATTAAATTTTAAAAAATCAGTTGCACAATAACATTCTAAATTGCTTCCAGAATATTCCCTAGAATTTTCATGCAATTTCCTTGAATTTCACAAAAACACCAGTAACTGTCACCTATGTCAGTTACTGGTGCAAATGGGTTTTTTGATCCAGTAACTGTCACCCTAATTAAAATGAATCAATAAATTTTTTTTTCAAAATGAATTATTGGGCATGATTTTATGTACTTATTAACAGACGATTTAAGTTAAAACATGTTTCAAAATTGAAAATTTGCTCAATTTAGGCATTAAATAAAAATGTGTGTTCTTAATTTCAGTATTAAGCCAACCTCTGAAAATCAGAAGTTTTTTGACACAAAATGGAAATCTTCAATTTATTAAACTTAGAAACCTTTTGTAGAAAACAAATACTGCATAAAGTTAAAGATAAGTGTCTAAAACATTAAGAGAGACCACCATTTATTTCAAGTTCACAATATTAATCTTATTATAATGAACTAAATCTCAATATGCCAGTTACTGGTGCACTGTCAGTTACTGGTACCGCTACCCTAATATCCCATAAATGACCCTATTTTATGTATTTTTATTCAAAATACTTTTTTCCCTTCAATATTTTGTAAAATAACTTTAAAGATGAAAAATGTTTGCTTTTATTTTTTTATGTTGGCTAAAAAAAGGTAGCTTATTATTTATTAAAGCATTTCCATGGTGACAGTTACTGGTACAGGACATGCCAGTTACTGGTGCCAAAATTTTCCCCGGTGTGTCAGTTACTGGTGCAGCCACCATGCCAACTTAAAAAATATTTTAAAAATAGAAAATAATTACTTAATTAAACAAATTGTACACTAAACTAATGTAGAAAATTCATTTAGTTTTTCCCGACAAGAAGTTTTTTTCCAGGATAGTTTTATTCAGTAGCAATACCTAATTAATTTCATTGCTCTTTAAGTGACAGTTATTGGTGCGGTTACCCTACAACAATCGTATACAATATTGCGACGGTTATTGTTGTAACGGGTTGTTCCACTCAATTTTGTAAGTAATACAATTCATCAACGCTGAAAAACAGTTTTGTTGTAAATCTGAGTGATTATCATATAGATTTGAACTTCTTTTCACAGTTTTTCCAGCGATGGTCGGACGTGGTCCAAGTTTTTTCTGGTCGACTTCCTTCGTTCACTTTCAGGTTATTTCTCCATTGTCTATAAACATTGCAGTCTAGTGTTGTTATACAAAATTTAAAAACTTAGAGTAACTAGAAAATACTCAACACAAATCCGATTCATCACTAAAAAATTACTCTGCTCCCAACGCTTCTTATTTGTATCCATCCAGACAGCCAATCCATTCCCTTTCCAACCTCCGTCACATTCTGAAACACTTTAATGAGCTAGACCACCCCCCGGGAACGACATCTAATCAACCGGAACCCAACCAAAGAAAACAGATCCGCCAAAAATCCTATCCAAGCAATCACCCGGCTGATCTATCTATCCAAACATCTACATTGTCTGCGTCTTTTTTTCTCGATATTTCTTCTTTTACTAGTGGATCTTTGTTTTCGAGGGGTTTTTTTTTGGGAAGATGACGGTTTTAGGTTGGGTGTTTAGATTGGGGATCTGGCGTTTTGAAGGGGATTGGGTTGCGAAGAAAATTTGGTGGGTGGGGAAGTTTGTTTCAAGGGGGTTTGGGGAAGTGGGGAGTCTAAGAAAAGGAGATTTGAATGTAACACTTTTTAAAAGATAATCTGTCTATTGTAAAGCGTTACCTCATTTTATCCGGTCAACATAAAGTAGATCCTCAACTTTGTACACTATAAAGACTGAAAGTGTGTAAGGAAGTTATCACGAAAAAGTATTATACAATATAACCTCGTTACCTCGAACTTAGATATCTCGAAAACTTAAAATCTTGAAAGTATATTTTCTCTTGAAATAAAGTATCAGTTAATTTCATATTTGAAACACACTTTTTTTCAATTTCTGTACCACCACGAATTCATTTTTGGGTACATTCGATTTCAAGATATCGAGGTACTTAGTATACTTATCTTCTTTTAATCTACTTATTAGTGATGCATGTGCGGGATTGTGAAATGCAAATTTTCCGGACGTAATCCCGTGTATGCGTCGAGCCTACTCTGCGGGATGCAAATATGCGAGTTTATAAAAAGACACAATTTCGAACCATCGCTGTGTGCGATAATGTATTTCGATGCTGGGTGCATGCATCATTCATACTTGATGTCTATAATAAAACTAATTGCTTTTAAAAGAGCCTTCTTCCTGAGTCTATATACCCAACAATTAGCATTATATATGTCTTTACAAAGAGCATAACTACAAAAAGATGTTCCTGCACAGTAAAAAACGGCATTAAAGATAAAAATGTAGTTTCTTATTGCCTAATTTGATTATTTTTAGTTTTGATAACTAAATTTGTATTTTTTGGTAAAAAATCAATTTTATAATGTGTACAAAAATTTATCCAACTAAATCATTGCGGAATAAATCTCCTACATAAACCTGGCAGTTATCCAATTGTAGTTTAGCCATAACAACTTTATCCTTTAAGTTGTCAAAATGGCTATAAAACATATTATGGCTCTACGAAACTAATAAAGTTTTTGCGAAAGCGTATAAACTGAGATATCTTTCATTCTTCGCAAGGATATAATATTTTAAGGTAACAATAAATCTTTCCGTATTAAAAACCATGGCCATGCAAATACTTATTGAAATATATTTAGATAAGTTATTGCCCACTGCCCAGCAAAATATATTGCTGAGTTTTTGTTATCTCTTATGGAGTTAAAAGGATTATTTTTAACTTGATAAATAATTGTATTTAACGATGCGTTTATGGCCTTTTTATATGCAATTAAAATAAATTGGTACTTAAAATAATAATTTTTTTATGAAGTGCAGAAGTGCGTTTAGATATGTTGTTTGTATTTTGTGTTGTTTAAGGAATTAGCATTAATATTTATGGTAAAAATATTGAAATATCTTAAAATAAATCTATAATAATAAATGAGCTTTACGATTCACTCATTCATTCATTCTGTCATTAACGCACAGCAAAATCTACCGGGGCTAAAGACTCGAAACTTGGTGTGGTGAAAGACTTTACGGTGTATACGCGAAACTAAGAAGGGGATTTTTCGAAATTCTTTTTTTTCTGACCCACAGGGGTGCTTGGAGTGATTTCTAAGTTTTGGATCCTAGCACTGTCCCAAATTACCCCAGATCTTCGTAATTTGCAGGAAGATACCTAGCTACAGTATCCAGAAAGGCATTTTTCAAATGTTCGATATTTGAAATTTAAGGGGTCTAAAAAATTCCAAAACCTGTTTTTGCCGAGCATAAACAAAGTTTCACATTTTCGAAGAAAAACATATTAATAATTTAATATTTTGAAGCAACATGTTGGTAATATCTTTGTAAGAATATTTCAAAGAAAAATCTTAAATAAAATGTCTAAAACGCTTATATTCTCAAAAAAGAAAAGCTAATTAAAAAAAACTTAATGCACAGTTGTATTCTAAATAATTTGAATCAATAATTACTTCGAAAACAAAGAAGCTGAAATAGGCTAGAATCTTTGAAAGAGCATTTTTCTTAATTATTCTCCTTGAATTAAAAAAGTAAATGTGAACATTTCTCTCATTTTATACTTGTAAATAATTCCATTGTAAAAGAAGAGAGAGAGAAAGGAATTTCGTAATTTTTTTTCAACAAATTAAAATTAATTAACAAATGTTTGGAAAATTTCATTCTTGTTTAAAACACTATTTTTACAACTTGAAAATATACCACATTAACACAAACTTGAATTTAGGCATGAAAATAATTACTGATAATTTTAAAAGGGTTTTAATGTCTTCAAATACACATTCTAGATCCCTTTTCTAAGTCAAGAGCAGTTTTAACCCTCGCATCTTCTTCTTCAAGTGACATTAAAAAGTGAAAGACCAAGAATATCTTTTTCTTTTAGTTCTCTAGGACAGTCAGGTTCTTGACAGCGAGTCCTTCTCAGCATTCACCAGGGTATTAGAAGGGCATTCTGGGAAGGCGGCAGAAGGGATTTACATGACGGAGAGATAATTTTTTTTAGTTCTTTAAGGGGAATTTTATTGACCTGTTTCGTAATGGGTTTTTACTAACTTTTTCTTAGCAAGGCTTAATATTTTAAATAGGAATGCCTCAAAATTTTTAACTTCTTATATGCGATGTAAAAAAGTCCGGTGGCTTAGTGGTAGTGCTTTGCACTTAAACGCCACAGGTCCGGGGTTCAATTACAGGGCTAGGCAAGAACGACTCAGCCTTTCATTCCTTCAGTAGGTCAATAAATGAAGAAGAATCGTGCTTGGGAACTAAACACTGGGGGGTCTCGCGTCAGGAACCCAGGGCCCCACGGTTATGAAAACGAAGATGGGCATCGTAGGCCTTGGCCCACTAGGGCTGTTGCGCCAATGAGTTAAGTTTATATAAACAAATTTTTATCAATTAAAAAGTTAACCTAAATTTTCTTTCGAAAATTAAATCAATTTTTCAATAAATTCTAGCAATTAATGAAATTTTTATCAAATGTTATAAAGTACAAATTTGTCTTTGAGTTTTTGTCATGTATGCACAAGATTTATAACGTGAATTCTCAAAATCATAATAATACATTCATATAAAAAATATAGTATACAGGAATATTTGGGAAATAGCTTAGAACATTTTTTTTTGAAAAAAGCCTTACATAATAATTCATCTCGTGATAAAAAGTATAAGGTAAGAAAATTAAATTAAGGTTTTATTAAGATACACAAAAAGTACTTTACTTAGGTAAAAGGACTCTACAAAATCACCTAATAGATGTATTTTCAGAATAAAAAGGACATATTTACCTGAAAGAAAATTTTATAAATATAGTAAGCGTTTAAAACATTGTTGTGATAAATGAAACTGAAATAACTTACCATTCTTTGGAGTAAGAAAAAAATTATCGTTACAATTTAAAATGATTATTTCATAGTTATAACATATCAAAATGATTTTACATTTAGTAAATATATTTGAAGTATTTAAAAACAATAACATATACTATACTAACTGCATTAACGAAGAACGAAATTTTATTCTCTAAATTTCTCCAAAGAAATAACAAAACAGTTTATGAAAAATATTTATCAGAATTAGGATTATACAGTACTCTAATTTTTATAGCAAAGATATTACTTTTTTGTGTGAATCTATTTCATTATCTTCCTATTTCATTTAAACGTTACTCTATTCTCTATATTTTATATCTATAATAAAGAAATTATTCCATTTAGGTGTATAAAATAAGTTTATACTTGTGTAAATTATCTAGAATATTGTACTTTTTTATTTTCAGCAAATGTTACTGATGATGTAAGAAACCTTCTATTTTCCAAAAATTTAATGTGGCGTAAAAAACAAAAACTGTTGAATTATGCTTATTTTTTCTTGCCGACGTTAGTGGCTTAGTGGTTAGAGCATCTGACTGCGAGGCAGCACACATGGGGTTCGAAACCCCGTTTGGCATGGATGGTAATTTCTGTCCTTGTGTGTGATGGATGAATGTGGCCCCCTGTAAAAAGGGGTTGTGTCTGCGATGTGAGTGCGCCGTTAGCGCGGAGGTTAAGTACACAGTACTTAACCCATTAAGGACGACTTTAAAACAATGAAAATAAATAACTTTTTCTTTCATATTTTGTTCATTTGGACCGAATATAGTAAGAAATGCCCATTTTCAGATTTTTAAAAAAATAATTTTTATGATTTTTTAACTGGCAACTTTTCTTGCCAACCGTCCTTAGTGGGGTCCAAACTCTGACAAATGAAAAGTCGAAAAAACTAATTAGAATGTTTACGATTTTGATAATAAAATGTTTTCATACATAATTTAAAGAAATAATCCATAAATAAAAGTGAATGGGTACTAAATTGTTAATAGGGGGTCCAAGAAAGGGTATTTCACCCCTCCTGAATAGGGCCAGTTCAGTTCAAATATTGATATTCACCTATTTTCAGGCTTTAAGAATAGCCGAACTAGTACTTTTTTTAAGTCGGAATGGTCGGAACCCTTTGATTTTTGTACTTTAGCTAGCTTCCAGGTAAAAAGGTTTATTTATATCTCCCAGTCTGGAACATAGGGACTTTTTTACCTGCTAGAGTCTTATATATTCTCAACTTTCATTTTTTTTGGATACCTTTGGTTATATGTATATAATTTTTTTGCCTTCCGAAGCCTTTTCTCTTATTGGAATTCTACGTTCTTTTTAGTCATTCTCTATCAAAAAGTCATCATAATTACAGTATTCATCTTTATGGCTCCAGATTTCGCATATTCCCCCCAGAAAATGTTAAATATTACTCATTAACTCGATAAAAACTAGGTATTAGCCCATTCAAAATGGGTTAAATTACTCCAGTGATATTTTATTTTATTTTTTGACTACTGTAAATTTCCAGAAACCCCTTTCAAGGAAAATAAATGTATCCAGAAATGATTTATTATGTGATTGAACCAATAAATATGTTAGGAATCGGTAAAAATCTAAAATCTATTAAAAAAAAACACTAAAATTATGATCCAATGGAAACATTTCATCATGCTAAAGTATCAATAAGATCTACATATATGATAAGAACAAAAAAAAGCATTAAAAATAATTAATTTACAAAAGCTTCTTATGAGTAACTCGTAAAAGTTTTGACCACACATCAGACGATTGGCAACAAAAGTTGCCAGTAGAAGAAAACCCTTGCTATTGGCAATTTAAATACCCCCATTCCAACTGTAATTGGTAATAATATTTAGAATGGGATCTTGTGAATATGCTTCAATAGAAACAAGTCATAAAAATAACCAAAACATTAGATTATTTTGGCGTTTTCCAAATGATCTCCCAGCTATCTCCAAAATGTAGTGAAACGCTCTCATTCTAACAGCGATTTTACCCCCAAAACGGCATGGCAGGTATAAATTTCTATTTTTATCTGAATAAATACATTCTTTAGAAGCTGTTGTCATGCATTTAAACTTTTAATGTCCTCTATTAGAGTCAGTAAAAAATGAAATGTCCCTTGGCAAATTTTGTTGCCAACCGTCCTTAATGGGTTAACCTCCGTGGCTTCAATCCACAGGTGTACAGAAAGTACTAATTAAGGTATGTCTGTTGGTTAATGAACTCTGTTAATCTATAACTGTTCAATTACCTGCCATTGGAAAACATGTATTTTGTCTTTATCAGAATCAAAGTACCTAAATTTTTTTACTATCGGCCTTACCTCCTTTGAATCCAATACGGCTCATTAAATAAATATGCCACGAAATAATCCGTTTTACAAAAACAAATCCAATCCTTATCAACTTAATTGCAACGTCTTTTGTCCCCTCCGTAAGAAACAAAATTAATACCTAAAGCATTATTTATCCGTAATGAAGCGTATTAAAGCTGTCTTGAGAATAAATCTACACCTCAAGTTGATATCTCATACTGCACGTATTCATTGCACTTTCTATTTGAAATGTCCCTAACGTGTTCAGATTGATAAGAACCAAATTTGAAATAATGATGATCCCAGGGACATGTCATTTACTTGACAGCGAGGATAATCAAATTAGGAGTACGCTCATTTGTGGCCCACGTTAACACAAATTATCATAATTGTTATTTGTTTTCTAGAAGACTGATGGTGGCAAATTATTGATTATAACAATTCCTTATTAGGTGAATTTAATAAATTGTTGTATAGTTAAGATATATGTTTACCTTTCACTCGGTTCATTTTACTAGAGGCTAAATACTAAGATAAGGTTGTTACATTTGTTAACCTGCTTTAAGTAATTTCGATTTTTTAATTTGAATTATCTAGGGAAAAAAACATTGTGAATTTTACATAGCTTGTTTGATTTTTAAAAGTTCTTTGATGCTTTTGTTTTTACCAATACAATACAAACTACTATATTAATACTTGTTTGTACAGTATTCAGTGACCGTGGTTGTTATGAGGTCCTGTTTTTTTATTTCGTAAATGGTGCTTAAATAAATTTAAAATATTTCATAATTGGTGTAAACTCTCAACTCTCAAGCGTCACCTCCAACCGTGGACCGGTTTCGTCCTTGTTAGGACTCATCAGCACGGTATAGGATGGTAACGCAAGAGAGAGGAGGGCAAGTACTAGTCTAGCCGACTATAACTGAAAAAGTGGTGACCATTGATTAGTCCTCCACTCATCTGTCTATTCACTCATCCACCACTCATCATGTCTCTAACTCACCTATTGTCCGCTTAACCAGCAATAAATGGTGAAATTCTCCTTTCATTTCATAATTGTTTTTTTACTAATTTACTCCTAGACTGACTGACCGGACTACAGACTGAGTAACTAAACTTCCAGGCTAAAATACTCGACTCTTCAAAAAAAATTGAAATATTATTTTTTATTTCCCTAGTGTACAACGTTCATAACCCAATCCCATATCCTATTAAATTTAATAATACATAAGTCTAACAAAATTTTATAAGTTCTCTCAGCACACAAATTGATAGGTGAGGAGCAAACAATCAAACCATGCTTTCTCCTTCAAATACATATTTTCAGGAAACACAAAAAAACTAATAACTTAAAAAATAACTAATTTGAAAACCTAATTATCGTTTGTTTAGTTCTATAACGAGTAACTGAGAAAATTTGTAGTCATAGTTTACCTAAAAACTTAAAATTAATTATTAAAAAATGCATTTGAAGTTTGGAGAAATCGCGTTTTGATCGAACACATAGAAGGAAACATGGTTTGAATGTTTCCAACATGGACAAAACCCTTTTTGAATAAAAATAAGGTAATTTACTAAAATGTTATTTTATATAATTTTGTGATTGAATAAGAGAAATATTATTCTTAGAAATTATATTCTTATCAAAAAGTCCCCACCAATATTTTTACATCACCAACTTTACGCTGACCAATGAATGGGTCACGTGACGAGTAAGAGCAGCTATGATTGGCTGTGACTGGAGAAATCGCTGTTTGACTGAAAACAGGCTCTGGAGGAAACACTTTTTGATTGAAACATCAATTTTCTAAGTAGTTTTAGAATAGGTTAAAACTTGTTTTAGTTGAAGATAATAGCATTATTTTGTGCAGTTTAATGTGGAGATCATGAAAATAGCAGTAACTCAATTTTTATTTTTTTTGGAGAAAACACGGTTTGACTGTTTGCTCCTCAGGTATAACAAAAAGAAATGCGAGAAAAGTTTAATACAAAGGAAAAATCCACACACAACAAGCAATTTGAAGATCCCATAAAAACAGCACTAATGATGCAATAAGTAAGATTCCACCACAACCACGTTCCAAAATCAATATTCAGGGAAGACAAACATAGCCACTGCCAAAGACAAATGCAAGAAACCCCCACCGGATATTGGCCGAGATGTTCCCTTGACCAAACCCCGGCTAACTTCCTCCATCACATGAAGTTACGGGACACGGTTATCAATAACCCACCTGTATTAATAGTCTGCAGCGGGTTACTTCGTGTTTTGTGCGAAGGAAATTTATTTAATGGCGGCACCCATCATCTGGTGTCGTGAGCAATAACCTCCGATTTATTAATGGTGGAAAGTTTACACGAAGACATTGGGTCGTTTGTTATGGATTTTTTTCACCGACATCTCGTCTATTTATTTGGAAGTATATTGTAAACTTGAAAAATGTGATGGGTTGAGATTTTGAACGTTGAAGTTTTCTGATGGAAATTTTGGCATCAAATTTATGATAGTTTCATCTACGAAAAGAGACTCTACACTGCCAAATATAAACCAGGTTTTCTTATAGAGTCAATAATTATCTTTGTCCACCAAATTCAATAAAAAATATCAATGGTAGGCGATATCAATGTAAAAGAAGTGACTACATACACTACACTCAAACCTGTTTTTGTGCGAATTTTTTTATTTTGTGATATTTTTTCCGCGATTTTTCGCGTGGTGTATAAAAATCACAGTAAAAAAGACCGCAAAGTTGAAAAATTGCACAAATAAAAAATAGCACAAAAACAAATTCGAGTGTAGTAGAATATGTTTTATATTTCAATTAACACGTGTTCTGTTAAAATGTTTTTTCACTTTACATCCTTTAAACCTTTAATAGGGGGTAAATTGCATATTTGGTTCAATTCCATTAGTATCCCCGCTAAATATCGCCATGTTTTTTGAACGCTATTATATTCAAATATCGACACATTTTTATTGATAAACTGTACATTTATTGGTCTAATGAAACTTTTTGTACTATGACTGAAATTAATTAGCAATATTTCTACTTTTTGGCTTTCAAAAAATATGGCGATATTTAGCGGGGACTCTAACGGAATGGAACCGCATATTTAATATCATTAAAAATTAATTTCGACCTACCATCAATCATTTTTAATATTTACAGCCATATTCACATCCTTTGGTCTTTGGAAAAAGGAGGACCACCGATCAGAGTCAGTGAAAATATGATTTTTCTTTTTTAGTTTAAACCGATGGTTGTGAATATGATTGTTAAAGTTGTCTGAAAATTTATGGGATGAATGTTAGATAATGTTTAATATTTCTATCTCTAATACATATCTTTATTAACTATTTTAACCTTATTTTTTTCATTAAGTAACAACTGTTATAAGTAAATACGGTGACCTCCGTTAGTGTACAAGAATGATCATACATGAATTTTAATAAGCAGAAATTCAGAATTTTTAAAGAATAACCTCAGGGGGGAATTCCTTAAATCATTGTTTTATTCATTCACATCTTTTCTGGTTGGGATATTTAGGATACACTGGAAGAAAATCATTTTTTTTTCATTTACCAACTTAAAAGTTCAGTTGGAAACCAACAACTTCAGCAAAAACTTTTAATAAATTAGTAGTTAACTTGAAAGGATTAATTCGATAACTTTACTGTAAACAACTCTTTTATAACCTTAACAACTAGATAGAGTGTTAAGAATCCTTTTGGAGCATGACAACCCAATTTACATGATAATGTGGGCATAAAATTGAAAACAAGTTTTCGGCATTTTGAAAAAATAACACGCAACTCCAAAGTTGAGAGTAAATTTTTAATATCGTTCCCTTTAATTCAGTCTAGAAACTTCCGAGAGTGATCCTTGAATATTTAGCCTGTTTGGTTTCCATCTGAACTGTTTTGAAATAAACAAGTTTTCAAACTTTTGACCTGACTTGGAGGATAAATGAAAAATTAAATGCGATACTTTAAAACATTCAGCGATGAAAATATTGTGTGGTTAGAAACGAACTCCCACACTATATTTCAAAACCTAGACATCAATGTATAAAATATCCAAGTGCTGTAAAATAAAGTAAAAGAAAAATTATTTTCCTAAAAAATGAAATAAATAGGTTTCATGCAAATTTAGAATGCATGCAGGGTTTAAAATATTCTAAATTAAAAAAAGTAAGTTTCCGTGAAAATGTATTTTTTTAGTTTTTCAGATGAAAATGTTCTGATATAATGCATAGAACATTAGATGGAAATTTTCTAATAACCTTAAGTTAGTGTATTCCCAGGTGTTTTTTAAATGTAAAATATAAGTCAATGTCATCCCATTCTTAATTTTTTGTATACTGTTTGAAAATAAAACAAAAACAGTGTTTTTTATTAAATAAACTTTAAATATGCAATGAATACATTCACAAATAATAAAATATTTTCATTTCAGGTTAAGTACAGTTATAAAAAGTTACATAAAACAAAAATGAATACTTTTAAATGAGAACTGCTATTATGTTTTCAATGTTTATGTTACAGTTAAAGTCCGGAAATCAGTTAATTTACAGATAACCTAGGTAATTTGCAGATTAACGAGGGTGATCCGTTAAAGAGCGAAATTTTTTTCAATTTCTAAGATTACCAAGGTAATCTTGAAATTACCTAGGTATTCGGCACCCTACCGACTAGACACTCGTTAATCTGCATACTACCTGTGATTAGTTATTTACATATTAACGAGAGTGATCCGTTAAAGTACAAAAATTTATTTTATTTTTATAAAAATTTTAAGGTGGTTGGGGGGGCTGCCGCCCCCCCCAAACCCCCCCCGCCCTAATTATAACCAAACTCGTTTTTGGGGGTAAACAGTAAAAGTGGCGAATCAAAAAAGGTGGCTCGGTACTTTTTGATATTACACAAAACACGCTAATCACACAATAATAGTATTGAAATAGCAATTTTAATACGAATAGAATATAAAAGTACCAACTTAGATTTTGTATCATTTGTGGTTTTTCGATCATGATTTGACAGCGTATATTTCAATGAGCATTAAACTAGCAAATCTTTATGAAAGCGCGGCGTAATCGGCTTCCAGCCTACCCTAAACTATTGCTAGGATTCGCGATCGATTACATTTCTTAAACCCTTGCCCAGGTTCCAGCGATTTTTGAATTAACGTTTGTTAAAAAAGATATTTCAACAACTGGGACACTTGCTTTCGTTAAAAGAAATCTCTGTCACTCTGAAGTCGGAGCTTCAACACAATTGTTTTAAAATACCCGTTTTAGTAGTAATTTACTGAACTTAAGCTTGTAAATTTACTGTACTTACTTGCTTGTATTAGTTTGTTTAACTTTCAACGTGACAACTACCAGTGCTACGCACTAAATTTGAAATCAAAACACCAAATATGACAACAAACTACGTATTGAAACCCGACTGCGCAGGGGTAAGCGCATGGCGCAGTGAAAACCTCAACATTTTAACAGAACGAAACAAACTATTTTGAACTTTAACTATCAAGAGGCCGTTATAGTGTAGATTCCCTAGGTAAAATGCGAAAAACTCTAATATCCGCACATTAACGACAGAAATCAGTTAATCTAAAGTTTACCTAGGTATTCTTTAGAATAACTAATTTTCAACTTTAGCGGTAACATTTATACAACATTATTAAAGGATGCTACTTCCATTACTTCCATTTTACTAAAACTGCATCAAATGTCTACTACACAGTGCCCGTACTCTTAATAAAGAAACTCTTACAGCATATTCATTAACAAATTTTGAAATGACCAAATTACAAATGCAAAATTACAATCACTACAAATATGGCGCAGTGGTTATGATTTGGATACCTCTGTAGCAAGCTTATTCACCATTCCAAGAGTCAGAAAATGAAATTTGGGGCATGAATACCATCCTCCGAGTCACCTCAAAATCATATTGAATCTCAACATTAAACGTGCTTTTTAAGAAGGACATGTTTCTAAAAATACCGAACAGATATTTTCAAATGCTAAAATAATCTTTACCAGTACGTTTAGACTACCTTATTCAAGATCACCATCCCAAATAAAAACCTGAACTTCCAAAGAAAACCGGAAAGCAACCCTCCAAACTGCATTTTCTCCTGGAAAACCTTCCAAATACAGACGAATCCTCTCACTTTCTTCCGGGCACAAAACATACATTCCGTTATTGAGTTTGCATTATTCCGATGCATCTGCAACGAAGGCAAACAGACGCAGTTTCATTCGATATACAAGGCGGCTTTGCAGCTGAACCTTCTTTGCCTTTCTTCTCCAAATGAAATGTTGAGGCAAATGGAGGTAATAACAGAACAGCTCGTATAAAGCGAATCCTCGGAAAAGACGCCTCATTGTATCCTGTATCTGAGAGCATGTTTAAACAAGCCCGATAAGCGTTTGAAGAATGCTTTGAAGTTTACTTAGAAAGACAGTCTTATTTGAATGCAAGTCTCGGGATGCTATTTCTTAGAATCCTTTTGATTTCACTGTTTGATATTAATATGAAGGCACTACGTATGTTATTACAAGTTGGGGAATGTATAATTTGAATTAGGTAAAAATTAAGAAATGCAGTCGATGTGAAAATTCTGAGGAAGGGGGAATTGGAGGTCATTATTGGCATGGGATTTGCAAAAGTAATTTCTAATTCTAAGATCATGAGAAAAGTCATGTATAGTAATATCACAAAATGAAATTGTAAGATACAAAATGTATAGTATTAGAAATTTAAATTACCTGCGAAAAATGAAGATTGTTTGAGTATGCACTATGTCTGTTGTAATGTATTTCTAAATAAATGTATTCTCAAATAAATAAAATTTATTACAGAATGTATATTCATATAATGTACAGTGAAACAAGTTTAAACAGAAAAAATGAAATGTGTGTACATAATATCTCCATTTTAGTACACTAAAAACGTACAGTAATGAAAATAAATTTGCTGTTGTTGTCTTGTTCAGCAAGCAGTGCAATTTGACCAAATTGATCCAAAAGTATCCATGACAGCCCTGGCCACATCGATAACCAATAAATTAGTTAAAAATTGTTTAAGAATAAATAAAGGGAATTCGTATAAATGTTTATTTTAAAGGAGTATAGCCTACGAGGTAATATGGGTTTATCTGTAGGATTAGGAATTAATTCAATTTTATTTAGGTCTAAGCCATTATCTAAAAGTGGTTCTTAAAATGACAAAGTCGTTCACTTCCCATTTGACGAGAAACTATAATATGGACTTTCCCAAGACAGTAAAATTAATCGTTTCTGTAAGACTTATGATTTTTACTGACTTGTTCCCTCCCTGCAACTTCTGCTCACCTTCTTGTTTATATAGGTGCCACTCCGGACCAATTGTCGGATGATCAGGAAAGGGTTTTCAATTTATTGCAGCGGCTGGGTGCCTTGGACCTGGTGTGATTAGTTCTACACCAGGTGTGATTAGTTCTACCTACCTAGATTTTTACTTTGGATCAAATATTCCAATAAAAGTATACAAAATATTGTTTTTTAATACTATGAATGACCCGAGATTTTTAATGCGTGGCGTACAATACCCTTTACAACACCTTAAAAACAACTTTCCCTACTTTCTACTAAAATATTTTAAAGAATAAAGAACTCTATCTTAAAATAAATTATTTTCACCGAAACAAGGAAATATATTTCACTATAAAACTCTGGATATCGGGAAAGGTATTGAGCATTATTTCGGATTAAGGAAGACTGGTCTGGTTTGCTATTTTGAGAGATTTATCATCCATTTATTTGAAAACATTAGATTCAAGTGAACTTATCCCTACTTATTTCTGAAACTATTGAATTAAATTTCTATTGATATTCGGAAAACTATTCAACTCGAAACTTAAGAATGTGTCTTTATTTTAATTGTATACGTCCTATTGTAATATCTATCCTTCCAAAAAGCCGAGGTTTTAATATTTTTAAATCAGACCTATGAGCTGAAAAAAAATTGTAGTAAAAATCACAAGTCCTTAGTAGTCCAAATTAACCCCAAGTAATGTTTCAAAGGAAAGTTTTCAAAATCCATTTCTCACATTCTAAATAAGTTTCATAACTTAATTTTCTAAAATAAAATTTCTGAACTTTCATATTCTAATTTCATTTCGAATTGCTCTTAATTAATATAATATATGGAATAATAGTTAATAAGAGGGTGCTTTTAAGAAGATAATATAAAACAATGCTTATAATTTAAAGAATATGTTTAAAATAATAAATAAAATATATTTGAGAAATCGCTATAACTTTCCAAACCTTAAGTTTAATATCCCATTAAAATATTTATTACCAAAATCTAAAATCCTGATGTACTTACTCAGACCGTTTTTACAATTTTGATATCCTTAGAAAAATTTTGGAATGTATTTTCAGTCAAGCACACACAAATAATCATACAACTATATATATATAAACCGATATATCAATTTTATTACGTTATCATTTAGAAATCATTTCATCGCTTAAACACATTTACCTTTGAAAAAAGAGCAATCTCTCAAGAAGAATGTCTTACACTTTTGTCAATAAATAAAAGCACTGCTTATCCCAAATCACCAGAGTGCTTTTTGCTGTACTTGGAATAAAACCTACCATTTATCACCAACGAACGTCCTCAACAACAGCAATCCCCCTCTCTGGAATTCTACAGGTTCTACCCACATAACCATCCCACTCCCTTCCCTAAGGCACTTTATTCCACAACCAAACCACGTGCACCCCCTTACGAAATTCACCCCCATCAAATACACTCCCTTCTATTACGAGCTGGATTCCTAAGCCTATCCATAAGCACCGACCGTTGGGACATAAAAAAACTGAAATCTACTTACATATATCCCATCCCCAGAGATGATCATCTGAAGCTCACAAAAAAATTCTAGTCCTAATCAACCTCAGGATATTCCCTTCCCAGTGGCTGGGAGATCATGATAAAAGACGATTCTGTAAAGCTAGTAATTTATGAGATGAAAAACCGGAGAGTGCTGATCTGGGGGGAAAGGAAAAAAATTTGGGAAATATAAAGTAATGATAAGGGAGCGTAATACCGATTCAATAGTATCTGCAGTTTGTAGGTGGAGTAGACTAAGTCCGTGCACACTTTGCTTTTTTTCTTTTCATAAAAAGAAAGATATGAAATTCCATTCGTTTTTTAAAATATAACGTTGAGCTTTTTCAACTATAGCATTCAACACTTTTTACAAAGTATTTTGTGATTTGCCTTAAGGCAGTAAAAATTTCGTTTTGTAAGAGTGAAAATGGATTACCCATATAAGTCTTAACTGACTGATATTAAGCTGTCGTTTTGCAGTATAACCTCTTAATCACGAGCTTCGATATCTCGAAAACATTTTCCCCTTTGAATATCAATATTATTGCAAAAAACCTTACCTAACCGTATTACCTAAATTTTCATCCCAAAGTAAAGTTTTGAGATTGGCCTTGAGAAAAATGCACATCATTTGGCCAGCATCTCTTTTTGCTATGATATCCAATAGAAAAACTTTTACATTATTTGTTAATTTTGTTGAAAGTGTTTTTTGATTCTGTTGTTTTGTAGTGATTACTGTTTTTATTTGAGCTTTTAACTTACTTCTTTGAACCTCATGTTATACTCTGTGGAGCATGGGGAGATTTTAAATTTTCTTAATAAAAAAAAGAATATCAATATTTCTCTATTTTCTTTGTTACCTCGAAAAATTGCTACCTAAAATTTTTTTCGGTACCTTAAATTTCGAGAAGGTTTTTTTTTGTATCAAAGAAAAAAAACTTTGGTAATCTGTCGGCTAATGAAGCTTATACTGATGTAAACTCACTCAGAAAAACATCATCTTTTAAAAAGTTTCAATCAAAAACTATGATAAACAAGTTAGGCAAACGAAGTGTCTATATCCACGAAAGTTGACCCATGCTAAAGTATTATCGAAATTCGTTAGAGTTGAGTTATTACTTTCGAGGAGCTAGACAGTGCCATAGGTTTTAATAGCGAAATTCGTTAGAGTTGAGATGTTACTTTCGTGGAGTTAGACGGTGCCTTTAAGCAAATCTGTAAAGAAGTTTGTGTCAGTCATTGATTATTTCCGATAAAAAATAACAATGAGGTATTCTCACGTTCTGAGATTAAATTTTATTAAAATAGTAGATAAAAAACCATGAAGAATGACGTTTACATCAAGTATTTTCGCAGCCTAGTTTCTGAGATATAAATTTTTGAAATTTCGTTTTTTTTTGGGGCTCTAAAACACCTTTGAATCACAAATCATGCCCTGTGAGGTCACATACAATAGAAGCCCGTTTTCAGATGACGTGACTTTTCTGACGTTTTGGCAAAAATAAAATTGAATTTTAAATTATTTAAAACGCAATTTTGAACTTAAAAATAAGAAATTTGGTAGTTTTAAACCATAATGTATCAAAAAAGTATAAAATCAAGCAAATCCCTCACTCATGCAAATACCTCATTTGAGAACAGTTTAATAAAATTATGTATCCAAAAATCCGTTTTTATGCACAAATTGGTTTGGTGCGTAATAAATATATCAAATGTTGATAGATTTTTTTCAGAATATCTCTTCTATAAAGCAACGTAATATCTAAGTGACTTACGCCGTTCTGGCTCTCAGACCAACAATACATGAATCCGCAGAGACCGCCCCCGCAGTTCGATGGTCGGCCGATCACGGGAAGTAGTAATCACATTTTGCGCCAGGAGTCGCAGACGATATTTCTGGCGGGGGATGAGTGAAATCAACGATCCCGAGGAAGACCCCTCCGGATCGTTTGGTGGAGTTGAGTTCTCCTACGGATGCAAGGGGATGAGATGATTTTTTTCCTTGCCTGTGTCTTTCTCTCGCATCATCGCTTTCTATGAGGTTCGGTCGAGCGGATGGACGCTTTCACTTAGGATGATGAGGCTGCTGTGGATGTTGCTTAGGATGATGGTAATACTTAGGATGTTGGGAGTGACGTGTTGGGTGATTTGAGTGGGTGAGAATTGCGTGGTTGATAAGTCATTTTCGATACGGTAGTGGTTACCGATTTATTTAAGCTCCTTTTCATTATGGAATTGTTCACATTTATTTTTAATCGAAGATCTAAACTCATGTTTTGGATATTCGAGTTCTTCCAGGAAGATTTAAAAGTTTAACTACACTGGTGTTAAAAATTAAGAGAAACTAAACATTTGTTCAATTTTTTCCAGATCTAGTGGGTAAGATTTTGATGAAATTTGGAATGAACATAGGTTGATATAATACCCACAATAAATAAGTGTAATACACACGCCTACGCAGGAGTAACAACCGTCAGAGTTGAAAGGTATGGAATAGCGGTTCCAGAATCGAGGGAAATAACAAGGGTTTATAAGGGGTATGGCACCCCTTCCTCCGTTATGTAGGCCTCCTTGAGTAGTTTTATAGCGTGTATAAGGCAGAATATATTCCTGTTCATAAATTCTACTTTCTCAGAAACACAGTTTTAAGGCTCATAAGAGTTTTTGAGCTCTGTGTAGGAATATTGAAGGGTCTATGCGAAACCCCGTGCCCCTTTTACGAGGGGGAAATCACGGTGGCAAATAGTGTTTTGATATCGTGGAGAACTTTATTCACTTTTTTGGGATTCTGGTCTTAATTTCTTTAAAATGGATGGAAATTCTTCACTTTATGGAGCTCATCTACAGAGAAAAATCCTAACAGAGGGTCCAAAACGCTATTTCAAACGCTCGCTAATAATTTCAGAAGCCATCATATATGATAGAGGGCAGTACTGCAATTGCATTTGATTGACAGAAGCGTAGACCGTACAATTTGAAGATCAGAGATGTGATTGGCTGTGATGAGTTCATTCAATCTGTCACTCTGGGAGGGGTTTTAGAAGATTTGACGATTGGGATTCTATTTCCCACGCCTTTCGTGACATAAAGAGTGAGTTGGATGCGAACTCAGCGCCAAAAGCACAGAGTATAGAGCTTAACAGAGATGCCAAACGGCCGATTTCCTCCTAATTAATTAATTTAAGTCAGTTTGCAGATTATAATTCAATTCAGCAGCCAATCAGAAAAAGCTAAATGCGATTGATTGAGAAAATGACTTTGAGTGACAGCTTCAGTGGGCGAATGAAGTGGGTGAATGACAAGTGGGAGAAGGAGCTATAGGAGGTAAGGAGGCGGCTCCGTTTGGCCAGAGGTTTGTCTATGGGAAAAGCCCTGTTAAAAAAGTCGCCATTAGCGTCTATGGAGATGAACACTCTGTCAAGCTCTATACTCTGGGGCCAAAAGCGCCCTTATTACAAAAGACAGTTTCAACAAACAACTGCTTCTATGGGTAAACAAGTTGTCCCATCAAGGTTCAATTCCCAAGCAAGCAATTTCCTTTTAGCGTAAATCTACCCAAACGATCAACAATAAAGGGATCAACCTCCCTTACCCAACCCTTAGAACACCGTAATGTCCCCCAACAAGAGTCTCCATATCTTCCTCCAATAAATTTAAAACAAACATTCTCGCCTCACAGGATCGTGCTCATGATGCCTTTCGTCGCATTTCTGCCCCAATTCCACTCCCGACGAAACACTGCGAAGTCAAAGCTTTCTCCCTCCCCATTGGCTGAAGCGTTAGGAAATTCCACATCCAATCACTTTTCTTTCCGTGCCCCTGTAGTTAGCCGGAAGATTAAATTTCTCCGAGAAATAGCTGGGAACAGCACCCGGTTTTTGCGGCTGCAGTTCTGGAATTCTTTTCTTGGAAGTGTGTTCCGCCTTTTTTTCTCGTTCAGAGGGGTTTTCATCGCCGAGTGGGAATCCTTTTTTCCCTATCGTTCAGAACTAGGAGTTGCTGGCAAATGGAATTAAATTTTGGAAGAGTTGGAGGACACCAGAATGTTTAAGGGAGTTTTTTTCTTGTTTTGTGGTATTGTGATAAAACATGCTATGTTTTGCTTGACAATCAATCCATATAAAAGTTATTGACTAGAAACATTTTTAAAAACAAAAAAAAATATAGTCAACATTTTTTTAATAATTACTTTACATTTAACTATACCCTCATCTCATAAGTAAACAATTTAGTTTCAATCTTTCCATCGACACATAGGCAATTTATAAATATTATAGACTTATGTTTTAGGTTACTTTATATCTGATTATGCGAGTTACTAAAGGGTAATTACTCTAATAGCACGACTCATACTAAATATCTCATATGTACGTAACTGTAACTAGAAGTAAAGGAAACTTGGCCATACATGAGAAAAGTTACACGAATCTGGAATAATTTTATCTCAAAGATGAAATTGCTCAATCCCAAAGCAAACAATTTTATTTGTAGCTCAATCCCCAATAATAACTTATCGCAAAAATTCAAAATGTCATTCAAATTTTCATTTTCAAACTGAAGGAAAATTAAGGAGTTTTATGATTCACACCAAATTAATTTTACATTTATATGTAAATTTAAAAAACCTTACACCACGCAAGTTCCAAATAAAATCTTGTGTATAAAGAAACATATGCATGAAAAAGATAGTATAATTTAAATGATGAATATCATGACCTTATAAATACAGTATTATATTATAAGTAACACTATACTACTATACTAGACAGCAACTTAAGTTGAACCTACTACGTTACTAACAAACAAAATAGTTCCCATCGCGGTGTCTGAATTTCGAGTGAAACAAAGAACGTCAAATTTAAAATATGATTATTTCGTTAAACCCAGTGGGTGTCGACATAGTGTCTTTTTATCACGATTCGCGGATCGAAATTTCTCTTATTAACTCTACCGGCTTCGTGTTTATTTGCTTTTTCGCTTTCTCCTTCCGCGTAGTGACGTACTGGGTTCAGGAAACTTTGCTGTGAAGTAATATATTAATACTATTGCTGACTATTCATTTAATAAACTTTAATTCGAATCGTATTCAATAACATTGAGAAAAAAAGTGGCATTTTAACTAGTCTAGAAACTTGAAAACTTTAGTGAAAGTGTTCATTAAACTTGAATGCCCTTTGGTTAAAATAACCAGGGTCGTTCAAATTAAACTAGCACGACAAAAGCCCGCTTATGTAAAGCATATATTATGATCTCAAATCTTCCTCCCAAATACAAACCCAAGTACTTAACTTTTACCATTGTTGTCGTGTGAATCTTTCAATATAGTTCATTAGCGTGACCTGAGCTTCACAGAAAGTTCATAACACAAGTTTTGTTCAAACAAACATGAGTGTTATTAGTCTGGGTCTGTGAGACAGAGACTTCTGGGAGGCTATCTATATGTGGGAGTTGACTTCTAGAAGCCCAAAACTGCCATAAACAAGAGAGAGAATCTGCGTTTTTAATAACGATGTATGCATACACGACGTGAGGGAATTTTCAATTAAATACTGTTTTCGGTGTTGATTATTTCGTAAATTTTTGTTTTATGGATAATGCTTCCCGGATTTTTTTGCTTAAGGGTGATAATGGAAGTGAGAAGAAAATTGGTTCTCAATTTCCAAACTTCACCTACACTGTTAGGGATAAAAACGGTTTATAAAACAGCGATATAGTTTTCAAGATATCTTTTGACTAATACAAAGTTTGAATTGATTGTTTTAAAAATCATAGTTTTAGTAAAAAATTATGATAATTTTTAAGTGATAAGGTTTTACGCCTATATTAATGATTATTTTATGATGAAAATATTTAGATAAAAAATAATACTGAAACAGCACCCAAAAAATCGTTCACACTTCCCAAAACTGCCTTATTTTTCAAGGATAGCCATACTCTTCATATTTTTTTCAGAAAAAAAGGTACTCTCGGTTTGAGAATTTGCTATCTTACGCGTACCAAAAAAAGAAATTTATATTTTGGAACAAAAAATGTTACTCAGAAAACAATTATCACAGTTGATCACCAGTATTATGATTAAAACCTGTTTTTTTTTTCAGATCTCCAGTTGAACATCCGTTGTGGATGAAAAACGCTGTGTCTCCTTTTAAAATGTAACAAATAAAAGTTTTGATCCGGTCTTTAGTTTTTTCTTCGTCTTCACAATTGCCAATTTCAAACTCTGTATTAATCAGCAAGTTGTTAATAACCTTTGCGTTATCATGAGTAAAAACTGCGAAAATTATAAAACTAGTTTATACCTGGGATTTTCTCAAAGTTCAGGTAAAATGACTGATACAAACACGGAGCCTAAATACTTGGTGCGTCATGCAGAATCACGTGACCCCATTTACCTTCTTCTGTTACAGCAATCCAGCAATAAAACCGAAGAGATTATCAAAATACCAGTTTCATGAGAGAAAAACTCGAGTTGAAAAGTAAAGGATCAAACTGAGCAATAAATTTTATCGAACCCCATCACGGCAATTAAGAAGATCGCCAGCACATGAAAACCGAAGCCATGCGCGTAATTACCCTAAGTCTAATGAAGGAAAACGCACCAGCAACGGAGATAATTTGATTACGTTTTCGAATCTAACGCGACGTTACAGCCTCGATTTATTGCAGACGATTCCGAAAAATTCGAACGCACCGGTGATTAAGTTGGAGAGTGCTTCTTCTTTCGATGATGTTACCCGACGCGAATTTATTATTGCTCTTTCCTCAAAATGGCGGACGATTTCCCGCGTCAATTTCTATCTGCGATTGTTTTAACCCTTTTCTGTCCTATACCGCTGAAGATTGCATTTGAATCCTAGGGAAATTTTGGGGCGGTTAGGTCTAAATGGGTTAAGTACGGCGTCTCAGAGCGATATAATGAATCATCATTTTTCCATATCGGAATTGATTTGTGTATCGAAATTAACGTTTCCAGACATTTATGAGCACTTCTGGAGTTCATTAGCGTTAAGTTGACGGCAACAGATGAAAAGTCGTTTGGGACGTTCATAAACTGGATTAATTAATGTGTTTGGAACCATTAGTTGACGGTGAGATGTTCTCGGGGACTGCTTAATGTACTTCGCGATTGATAACTGAGGGTTACGTTAATGCATTTGGCCACTTTTCGAGAAGCGAGTGAAATTAACGGTTGGGAATTATGGAAGATTTTATTAAACACGGGAATATCATTTATGTATTGATGACCTTCCGAAATCCTACGAAGGTTACGTAATTTAATAAATATAAGTGGTTGGTTTTTGAACTGGAAGAAAAATGACGAATCGTTATTATCTACGACGAACTTGTGGAATAAATTACCTTTAATTTGTTAAGTTTATAACTGTAGGGATAGGATATTCTTACCGCTAGGGGAAAAACTTGACAGAGAAACTTAAACGATAAAAAGGTGTATAACGTCAAATAATAGCCATCCAGATTTTGCAAAAAACCTTTGTTCATTGCTTATAAATTACTCCTGGAACTAAATGGAAAATTCGTTCCCATAAAAATAACAATATTGTAGGCATTCAAAAGTTTTTCTTCTGGCGATAGGACTATAGCTATGATAAGAGTAGTTAAAAATAATCAATAATCAATTAAATCATCTTTTGAAATATAATTATATTTGTTCTCAAAGTAATGATTCACAATTCTATTAGAGACTAATAAAGAATTAACTGACACTACTTTGTCTTTGAGCCGATTTATTTAATCAATTTTGATGAACTCACATATAACAAAAATTGCCTTTTGATTTTTTGAAAATAATTATCCGAAATTGATTTCGACTTTAAAATTGAAAGACATTTCACGAATTATCCAAACATTTATCAGTAAGTATTAAGGGTACTTCACAAAAGTTTTTATTAAGTATGAACGCGTGCTTGTATAGCTTTGAGTCCTATGGTTTAATTTTATTACTAAGTTTCACTTTAAATTCTATTTCTAAATCAAATTCTTTGTATCAACTATTCCAAACCATAATGTAGATAAACAAATAGTTTAGAAGAAGAAGAAATACCTAAGCTTGTATCACCTATCAAATATTCCTAATCACAATGCATTTAAACAAATGTGAAGAAAAAAAGAGAAATACCTAAGAATTTTAATATAACTCTCTAAAAGTGAAACCTAACACCAATATTAAGCCTAACGAATTCAATTTACCCTCGGAAACACAACTCCAGATCTTTCTAATAAAGTGGAATACCAAAACAGTAAGAGGCAGCACACAATGTAACGACAACTTAATCTTTCAAACTCAAAATCGCACAACAGAATTTTAATTTAGTACATCAGAACTGTCTGCACAAAATCTAGAAAGTATTTGAAAGGATTACGGCAACGCGTATCCCCCAAATGAAAATGCCACGGAACACCAAATACCACGGCATCACTGCAACTTACGTATATGCTAATTGATGTTGCATTTGTCGTAGTAAATGTTATGCACACCCAGAAATGAAAACCCTGTTACCAACAGAACTATCGGAATAATTACTTCCAGTAGGGAAAGAATGATGGATACTTCACCCTCAAAGATAGATCGGATGCAGATGCATTAATCCTGGTGCTTTGCCGAAGATTTTGAGAAACTGAAGTCTGATTATGCACACTTTTGAATTTATTTAAAATTAATGCATTGCAACAAGTGTTTCCAAGACTTTGTGAGAGTTTTAATTAACTTCATCGGTATCCCGTTTTGAATTTTTAATTAATTATATATTGCACAATAAGGTTATGTTTCAAAGGGTGTAAAATTTGCATGTAGTAGATTTTATTTGTATTTTGTGTGTAATGTTTCTCTTGTTTATCAATAATGTGTCCATTTTAGTGTAATATTTGTGAAAGAAAATTAGATTATATGGGATTCAAATATAATTTTGATTTTTTTTTAGCTGTACTATACTATTACTAAATGTAATTGTGTGATTTTAGATTTAACACTAGAAGTGCCGAGATTCTGGCTTACCTTAAACCGCCTATTGGGGGACCATTTTGATCATCTTAAGAAAACCTTAATTAAATTGGAAGGACAACATTTTTTTGTGCTTAAAAGATCCTTAAAAATATTTTTTCTATATTATTCCATCCATTTAAAATGCATAAGTGACAGTTTGATTGCCAGTTTTTCAGCTCTGGAGTACTTTAAATACCAATACGTGGAAAAATCATGATTATTTTCTTATAACTCAACAACTTATGAACCAACATTCCTATGCCTAGGCCACCTCAAGTTTTCAATGGAAACATAAACTTAAAAAATTACTATTTTTTAGGGGATTTTACACCAATGGTCTAAATTACCCTTTAGCTGTGCTGGATAGTTTATTGATTACTAAATTACGCATGCAGTTAAAACAGAAACTGTTTGAACTTGTTCTCAAATGTTTTTTTTAAACTCGTTAAATATCAGACTTAACAACTCTTAACATGCAGAATTGCAGCTTGATAAAGTAAAAACATTTGTGTGAAAATGGCCACTTTGGTGCTTCTAATGTTAAAAATAATATTGCTACGAGAAATAAAACAGTTTGTAAGAAAAACTTATTACTATTAAATCGATTCAATGTTAGAAATGCTCTATGTTCAGTAAATACCTAATCGTCAGCAAAAAACAGGGTATAAAAATAATCGTCCGGCCAATTATTATGCCCTTTTAATATCCCTTCTTTCCTTATGAAACCCTAGTGCAGCACTCAATCATTAAACCAATCTCTGCCAGAGAGTAATAATAAGTACCTACGAAGCAGTGCTCGTTATGAAGAAAATCGAGATACGGTTACAGGGAAGAACGGAAGAATTGTTAGAAATTAGTTCTCTTAAGTATATCTTCAGATGTCCTCGCAGTGCTTTTTTTTCTACTCTCCTTATTCCTAGTCCAACTGTTTAAACGATTGTTCAAAGTTTTTTTTTCAGTCAGAAAATATTCGTGTTTATGGGTGGGTGGATTTTTTATGGGTCAGTCTCTCGATGTGAGTTTTTAATGAATCCCAGAGTGTTCGTTAGGCCTAGCGTGGGTATCATTCGTCATGGAAAATTTTTTTTGGAATTTAAAGAAGGAAGTTAGGAAGAAAGTTGTGGGGGGAAAATGACAAGAAAAATGCAGAACATTGAAAAAGTGGGTTTCCCCGGGGAAATTATTCAAGATATTTCTGTTTGATGGTGTATGCATGAATAATTTTTGTAGGTATTTTTACAAGTTTATAGTAGCATTTCAGAGTTTTTGTGTCTCTTACATTCAAAGTTGAATCTTTTCGGAATGAATAATAGCGAGTTTCAATCATTTTTATTCCGGTTTTAAAGTATGAAATGAGAATAGTCGATTTTATAAAACTCGTATTCAAATTATTTATTAGTAGTTACGCTTTTCACACAGCCAATAGTAAGCCTTCTTCGTCACTTTGACGTTGATAGTTGATACGGTTACCTACTATTCAGTGGCGGGGGAAGGAAATATTTTCAGCCGCCTACTCAAAATAAATAGAGTATTGTACTGCATTACTTCCTTTAGCTCTTGGCAATGCTTCTCCCCCCTCGACAATTCCTATTCGAAGTGTTCTTATCTAAAAGTCACCTTTACCCACCCTATCATTTTTTACATTTATTTCCAAAACATTCTGTATAAAACAGAACAGAAACAGTGTATAAAGGTTTTGTAAACCTAAAACATCTATGAAAATTTATATATGTTTCGGGCAAAGTGATTAATTGGGCATTAATAATAATGCCCGGGCAATGTGATAAATTCAACGAAATTTATTAATGAAATTTATCACTTTGCCCACTTCTACTCTGGGCATTATCAATAAGGCCCAATTAATCACTTCTCTCGTAACGGATACATATTTAAAAGAGAGTCTACTTCAGCATATTCATTACAAAGCCAGTCTATTGTCATAACTCCACGAGTAAAACTTATGGCGT
Source organism: Tetragnatha versicolor (assembly GCA_024610705.1). Taxonomy (NCBI): domain Eukaryota; kingdom Metazoa; phylum Arthropoda; class Arachnida; order Araneae; family Tetragnathidae; genus Tetragnatha; species Tetragnatha versicolor. The sequence continues at coordinate 5,138,189 of JANDEH010000024.1, read as the reverse complement.
CGTGCAATAGTATGGTGGTAGTTAAAGAAACGGATTTTTCCACTCAATTTTAGGAGTGATGTTAAGTGTAAGGGGACCAAGTCTCTATGGCTATCAATTAGCTTTGTACTTCTTTTCAAACTTTCGTTTACCTGTTAACGTTTTTCTCGTTGCGGTAAGACTCGTATGGGCCTTCCATTACATCCTCTGAAACTTTACCGAAAAATTTCCAACTAAATACACTAGTACTGGTCGTGTATCAAGTTCCGAATTGGATTTATTCAACCCCCGGATAAATCTCGGTAAAAAGAAGAAACTGGGATTACTTCCAAACAAATCACCCGATGATTCCAAACCTGCATACATTATTCCATTAGCTAAACTCTAAAGATCAAACAGATCGCCTACGTGGTGAATTCGGAACAGACAGATTTAATTAATTCCAGACCCCAAAACTTAGATGGAATTCCTGAACAGGCACACATTTTCCCTTCCACGAAAGATAAACCGTTTAAAGCCATCAGCCTCCAACGTTTGGATTTTCCAACAATTTTCTAATACATCTCAAAAACTCCATCCGAAATAAGCAGAATCAGGTATTTATGAAGGATGCAGGAGGTTTTAAATATGCATGTCCTCCTCACAAATTCCCCGGTCTGTTTACTTGCATAAGGTATTAGTGCATTTTTCTGAGACCTTGTGGTTTGTTTTGCCTCAATGCAGTTCAAGCAGCGATGAAGCAGCTTAATGATTCACAGCTTAAGCCGTTACTCTAGTATAGTGTGGAAGCGATGATTCTAATGATTCAGGTTAAGCTTTTCGTTATGGTGGTTTATTGCGTTTCTGCGAATGCAAATTTTTGCCTGAGCGAAGGAAATGAATATTAAGAGTGAGGACGGTTGTTTTTTTCTTTGGGGGGTTTTCCTTTGATTCGCGAACTAATGTTTTAGTTCTTAATTAGAACTCTTTCGTATGATGTTGCCACATTAAAAGCAAACGTGAGAGGGATGACAATGAAGTGTCATTTGCTAATTGCTTTGTTGTGACGGACTAACATTCGTAAATACATTCGAACCTGTTTTTGTGCGGTCATTTTCGTACGGTCCTTTTGTGCAATTTTTATTTGTGCGATCTTTTTTACAGGGATTTTTAAATACCGCACGCAAACCGTATAAAAAATCTCAGAAAAAAGGACTGCGCAAAACAGATTTGAGTGTATATTGTATTTTGAGCTAGCTTTTTTCACGTAGAGGGCGTTTAAATATTACGTAAGCCCCTGTGGGGGGGGAGGGGGTTTGCTCTTTGCTTATTTTTCCTGACATAGAGGAGAGGTATGAGTGATGCTTACGTAAGGTATTACAAACAATACCAATGCATTTTCAAAAATCTTTTGTTTCTTGAATATATAAATAAAGTTTCACAATTACACCAAAAATAAATTTTAAAAATAAGATTGAATTGAAAAAATTGATTGATTGAAAAAATTGATTGAATAGAAAAAGATTGAATTAAAAGATTTCAAGCCTTTTGACTTTTCAAGGGGGGTCGAGCAGTTGTCTTACGTGATTATGAGGGGAGTTGTGGTTTGCTTATCTTTGCTGACAAGGGAGAAGGGGTCAAAATGACCAAAAACATGCGTACGTAATATTTGAACGGCCGATGGTTATCGAGTTAGGTTAATCTTTACTTAGATCGATCTAAAATCAAATATTTACTGTACTTAAAAGGAGTACAGAGTAGACTGTAATGTAACAAAGAAAAGTTTTGACTTGGAAAATTATAGTTCGATAAGGGTTCTTAGTGAAAATAAAGATCACTTGGGCCGAAAACATAGGACAGGTTAGAAAAATGTTTAGCTTATAAATATAGACGAATTACAATACAATTTAAGAAGTGGAAATTTCAGGATAGGGGGTTAAAAATATATAAATAAATGACAACTATGAACCCTGTTTGATGGCGACTCCTTCATATAACTTGATAAAGAAACATTATTACATTAAACTGTTTTACTAAACTTAATTCAAAACTTATTAGCATGAATTAAAACCAATAAAACATCTCCATTACTAATGGGCACCCATTTAAGACATATAATGTTATTTACAACACTCCGATTTCTTCAAATTACCAAAAAGAACCCCAATTCCTTAGTGAATTACCCAGGAAGGAAGAAAACAACTTTATCCGGCTTCTCCACAACTCCGATTATTGGCCGAGACTGCTGACAAGTAAACATAATCCGGGTACTTCGATCCACAAGGCCCTCTGACAGTCCGGCAAACTGTCCAGAAGCACAGCATTTGTGTTTTAGAAGCAGACTGGGGTGAGTCAGTAATTTCTTAGGAGCGAAAACTACTACAAGTAGCAAAATTTGGGTGTTAGAATATACCTTATATTTCCGCGTAAAAGCCGAAAATTTTGGAAAAAATTTTCTATTCCAAAGTGGAGGTCGGCTTATAGGGGGATCTAAAGAGTTTGGAAATATTACTAACGGAATTAAGTTTCGCGGAAGACCCTCGCGATCAACTAAAATAACATATTGGCTAGGGTGATTACGCTAATGCATAAAATAGAAACATATTAAAAGAAAATAACTTTCCACGTTCCCCCATTCGATAAGTTTCTAAACGTACTCTCGGATTATACGCGGATCGGCCTATAACTGGGTATATACGGTAAGTATGAACTGAATTCTGATACTCAAATAGAAATATTCAAGTTTTTATGGAGTAAACGAGGAAACTAAGTTATAAATTTTATTTATTGTGCGACGGAATATTAAGGGGTCTAGTACCCTTTGGTTGAGAAAAAACTGTCGAAAATTGCTCTTTTTCGAAGAGATTATTCTCCAAAACTTTAAGATATATTTGAATGAAAATTTGCATGTGCATTGAACAATCTTCAGTCAATAATTTAACACCAAAATTGAAGTTGTGAATAGCATAGTTTTTTTTATGTAAATTTTTAAATGCGTACCCTTAATTTTGTGGTACGTATTCTATAGTTTACTGCGCGCAGCATAACTCTTCAGAAAAGCTCACAAATGGCTTCAAATTTTTTCTGATAGCAAATTATTAATGAATCTCAAAATTAATGAAGCAATATACAATTTGGAGCCATAGGTAAAAAATAACAGCCTTAAAAAGGGAAAAATGGTATTTTCAAAATTTTTTTTTCGTATATTTTGGTCAAAATTTAGAGAAGTTCTCAAGTTATTAAAACTTTGCTTCATTAAATTAAGTATTGGCATCATATAAACATCTGTACCAAATTTGAAGCATTTGTGATCAACGGTTTCCAAGAAAAACTGTGCGCCGTAAACGTACGACAAAATTAAGGGTTCGCATTTAAAAATTTACATAAAAAAACTATGCTATTCACAACTTCAATTTTGGTGTTAAATTAATGACTAAAGATTGTTCAATGCACATGCAAATTTTCATTCAAATATATCTTTAAGTTTTTGAGAATGGTCCCTTCGAAAAAGAGCAATTTTCGACAGTTTTTTCTCAGCCAAAGGGTACTAGACCCCTTAAATAATTGGTATTGCTATTCATAAAATTAAGAAGTGTTTAAGTTTTTCTAAAGAATAATTATTAGTTTAATTTGTGTGTGAATACGTTTCATTCAAGGAAATTAATCAGATTAATATAACTTTATTAAAATCAAATGAATTTAAGCTTCTGCAGAATACGCAATAAAGCAAAGAAATGCAGAGTAAAGAAAAGCAGTTACAAAGTAATATTTCAGTTAAAGTTCAGTTAAAGTTTCAGTTAGTTTCCTCAGTTAAATAATCGGATGATCATAATTTAATTCAGTTAAACGAAATAACCCATCTACTTATATCATCAATAGCCTTATTTTAGTGTCTAAATAATCTAATATTTTCTTGAATTGGTCTTGAATTAACGCCTCAAACATAGCAACATTTCATTAACTACATATTAGTTAAAATCTAATTTTCTTAAAACAAAAATACATGGTGGTTGCTGACTTACGTTGTTTTGTCACTGAGGAATAAACCGTGCGGTCCCAAACCCTATTATGCTGAGAGAGACCGGACTCGTCCTTGAGAAAAACTAGTCCTAGATTGGAGTCCGGCTGAGTATCACGGGATGGGAAGCGGCACTTGGCAATTCGGATGGGATTGGAAGGGAGGATGATCAGCCAATGAGATCTATTTCGCCAGCGATCCAGTTGATTAATTGTCGCTATTGAGTGGAGGAGTTGTCTGCGTTGGAAGATTAGGATATGGGGAACTCAGCAGTGAAGTACTTTTAGCTGCAGAAGAAGGATTTTCGGTTGGATAGAATGGCTACTGTGTTGCTTGTAGCGCATCCAAAATATTAGGGGATGAATAAAATTGTTTTCAAAGATTATTTTCACAGCAAAACACACCTGTGTACTTAAAAAAAAGTTGTTAATTGCAAACATTTTTTAACCGGCTAATTCTTGTTTAAATATGTTAAGAAGGTAGAAGCTCGTAGCTTTTTTCTACTACAGCTCTTTAATAGTTAGAAACTGTTAAAAAGTGTTAGTTAAGCATGCAAAGCGTTTAATAGAGAAAATAACTCAAATAGGGCTGAACGTGGAAAAATTCATAGAAAGGATTTTTCATCAGTTTTCAACTTTACCAAATGGACTTGGTGATATGAAAAAATCTATCACTATAGGAAAGGTATTTTTTCCAAGATGGTGGCCATTACTAATTAAAATAAAATATCATCCAAATTTTGAATTAAAAGCAATAACTAAATTTTGGTAATAAAACTTGGTTCTTGGTTGTATCAACTTTTCCTGAATATATATATATATATATATATATATATATATATATATATATATATATATATATATATATATATATATATATATATATATATACAGGGTGTAAAGGAAAGTCCCTTTACCCTGTAATAAGTTGCTAACAGAGCAAGCTAAAGCTATGCAGTTAAGGTAACGGTATAGTAAAGTGACTATGCGCAATCGAATTTGACCAACCGCAGCGCCCTCTAGCGGAAATTTTAGGAGTTATAAATTTTATTTTAAAAACTATTAAGAATTTGCTAAAATAGTCAATTACAAAGTTGTAGAGCAGCATCGATTTAGTAGGAAAAGACACCTTAAGCAAAAAAATATCTTGAATAGAACCCCTAAAACACGCGCTCAATTAGGTTGAATTTACCTCGATTTTACGTCATAAAACGCTTCTCACGAGGCGAAAATGAGAAATTTTCAATTTAATGAGTTAAGAATACTTTTATTCATTTATTTAAGTCATTAAATTGAAAATTTTTCATTTTCGCCTCGTGAAAAGCGTTTTAAGACGTAAAATCGACGTAAATTCAACCTAATTGAGCGCGCGTTTTAGGGGTTCTATTCAAGATATTTTTTTGCTTAAGGTGTCTTTTCCTACTAAATCGATGCTGCTCTACAACTTTGTAATTGACTATTTTAGCAAATTCCTAATAGTTTTTAAAATAAAATTTATAACTCCTAAAATTTCCGCTAGAGGACGCTGCAGTTGGTCGCATTCGATTGTGCATAGTCACTTTACTATACCGTTACCTTAACTGCATAGCTTTAGCTTGCTCCGTTAGCAACTTATTACAGGGTAAAGGGACTTTCCTTTACACCCTGTATATATATATATATATATATATATATATTTGCAATTTGTTTTCTATCCACCCTACTCTTTATAACCTTTCAATGCTGAAAAGATCCTATAACCTTCCACAACAAAAGTCCTTACCAACCTTCAGAAAACACTACCGATAAAGCTTAACTATTCACCAATCACAGACAGATACAGAAAACAATCACCCATGTTGCCAATACTGCACAAAAAATAATAACACGCAGGCAGGAAACGTCTTCAAGTACCTACAAGTCCAATAGCGCATCAATAATAACAGTAATAATAATAGTGGCAGAATATTCCCTATTTGATAGATTCCCTTTACCTCAGCATTTTTATTCATGTTAGAACGTGTTTCAGCTGAGAAAAAAACAATGTTATTGGGCGATTTGGATTGGTTTTCTTCTTGCGATTTCTGCTTTTTCTGGAATTGGGTATAAATCCTCAGGGAAAAAGTTATTTGTGTACGTTGTTTGAGCTTGCTTAGCCTGAACTGTAGCGTCTAGTGGATTAAATAGAATTAATTCGACTGAGGGAATTGGCGAACAATGGTTTGATAGTCTGAGAGAATAAATGTATGTTACACCCTATTTATTAAGGCTGAATAAGATATTGTATAACTAGTTAAGGATAAGGGATACAAAACTCTCAAACGTGCAATAAACTCTTATTGGAGGGTAGTTATTTTATAGCAAATGTCATAGTCAGTTTAATCTTTAATGGATATGGTTGTAAATAAATATTAGAACCGGTTTTCATATTAAACAATATTACAGCTAAGGGAATTCCTAGACGTAATTTATTACTTGGTAAATTCCTTGTAATTATGTAACCCCATATCGTCATGTAATGGCAATGTAGCTAAAAGCAATCAGCAAAAGTGATATGGTCTTCAAGAGGATTCATATTTCTAGGTTGAGATAATTTTAAGTATAAATTAATAAAATTAATAACGATTATAGATATAGAGATAGATATAGAGAAATAAACGATGATTAGCACAGCCCTTATGATTCATTCATAGATAAGAAGAAATTTTTTTGACTAAAATAGAACTGAAAGAATAAAATAAAGTTATCTATATTTTTAAGGAAACATCCAGACTCATAAAAACAAAAAAAAACAATTTTAAAAATATTTTGTTCATTAATTCATGAATATGGAAGATTTGGTCACAATGGGTTGACATGTTCACTTTTACCACATACATTATGCATTATCTAGTTATCTTCCTAAAGAAATGTCCCAAACCCTAAAAAATTACTAGTTGGCAGTGAACTTACGACTATTGCTGTTTTGGTAGCCAAATAAAATAATCACTTTAATGAAAAAACAGTACAGTAAATTACCTATACAAATATTTTTCAGCTTTTTATTGAAGCTGTTAATTCATCCATAGATTTATTTTCATTGTTTATTTAATCTGTATTGCTCCTGATCAATTTAACCTTTTACAGGCCGAATTAAGATCCAGATATATTTTAATTAATTTTTTTACATAAAATACCTTCTAATGGTTCAATTAAGAGAAATTATTAATATGAAGGCGGTAAAAAATTTTTAAGTGTGATTTTCACCATGTTCCCAATTGGGAACATTGGCCACTTCCGACTATACTTCGACCGGGGAAGCGCGCATAGACTCAAATGATAAACAAATCAAATAAAACCCAAATCTTGTGGAATTACTAACAAAATAAACCTTAATTATAGTTATCTTTGTGTTTTAACTGTAATTTTATAGAAATTTCAGAAATTTGAAAACAATTTAAAGGCAATTTCATGCAAAATACCAAAATTTTATATTATTATGTAAGTAAATTTTATACTCTAGCCTTAAAAATACAATGTAAAATTCCTGATACTATCTAAAACAACTAAAATATATAAGAGGGATTAACTAATTTTAATTTTCCTATCATCAAAAGCCAAGTTATTTTATTACACAAGAAAAATATTGAAATTATTGTACATTTATAAATATGATTTAAAATGGATTTTAATTATTTGTTCAAAAATAATGATTAAAAATTTGAGTAATAAATTAAATAATTGGTTTTTGAATGTAGTATTAATACATTTATAAGAAAATTTCACTGTCATTACTAAATAAAAAATGAAACATTGTATCCTTACTTTCTTATGCAAAACGCATTTAGGATCCCATATTTCCAAAATTTATTTCTTATGTATAATAAATAGCACAATACCAGACATTTGAATCTACTAACCTTTCTTTTTTACTAGCATAAATTCTCTGCGATAAGTTATGAACTTTGGAAGCCGCCGAATTATTCAATGTTTATACACATTCATCATTTCTCTGAACAAAATCATAGATTCAAACGAAAAAAAATATACAATCAAAACCAAAACAAACCAGCTATTTCTTTTCTGAAAGGGGAATTCCCTTTAAGCAATTATACAACCTTTTTATTCTTTACGAAAAAGAAATACTCCCGTTCTACTGAGTTCTATAATACAACGCCATATACTGCAAAGTCGGTTTCCCGTGAATAGCGGCGACAGGCCAATGTTCCCAATTGGGAACATGCATGTTTCGCAAGTTCCCACAAGCGTGTTTTTAATAGTTATTAATAATACTGAGGATATCTATTTAAGGTAAGTCTTGGCCAATATTCTTACCAAATTTTGGAAATTTAGGACAATATTTCAATTTTTCATGAATTATTTTGTGTACCGCTATCAAAATGCGTAAAAATGGCCTATTTTAAGATTTTTTGTATTTTTTTCCTATAAGGATAGAAACTTCGTTTTAATTTTAAAAAATCAAGTCATCTTTCAACTGTACATGGTTAAATTTTCAACAGTATACTTATAGTAGCTATTTTTTTATGAATTTTCAAACACGATGTTCCCAATTGGGAACATTGGCCTGTAAAAGGTTAATTCACCTATATTTAAGCAGAAGGTAGTTAAAAACAATTCGATAAGAACATAAAAGAATAAAAGCTTTCCATTTCTCCCTGCATAAATCTTCCCAATACCCCCCCAGAAGCTACGGTTCCAAACACTCTTACGAAAACTATGTGAGAATTCATCATCTTTAACAGCAACTGGTGGTTAAGAATCTATCAATCAAAAAAGTAATCTTACAGGAGTTTTTTTTCTTCGTAGTACGTGCTAGAGAAATTCATCTGCCCTTGCTCAGGAATATTCATACATTATTTGAATCATTTTTTTGGAGAAGGGCTAAAGTGCAAATATTTTAGATGAGATTTTCCCCTTTTTAGAAGAGGAATTTTGGATTATTGAACAGTTCTGTGTGTAAAGGTTTTAAAAATTAATGAGGCTGAAAGTCGTTACGGGGGGGGGTTTCTTTTGATCTCTAACTTTTTCCTTTTTTTACAGAATCCTAAAAAGTTTTTAAACAGTCCAGAACGTAGTCTAGCGTTTTTATGGAATTTCTAGAAATTTAGTTGTAAAAAAAGGACTCTGGCTTTAGTTTTATTGTTTAAAAATATTTTAATAAAACCATATACACACGTATTCGAAAATCTGTGAAATAATAAGGCCTATTGGAAAATTTAAAAAATAGTATTGGATATTTATAGAAAAGTTTGCTTTTAAATCACCTTTCTGTGAAAAAAATATATTTGACTATATAAAATGTTTGTTTTAGTATACAATAGGTTTTTTTTAAAATATTCAGTAAAAAATATACTGTCCACCAGAAGTATTTAAACTTGAATATTCTTCTTGGAAACAGTATGATAGAATAAGAAGAGTTAAACATATTCGAATGATCCTGGAATGATAGGAAGTTTTAATACATACCCAGCTACTAAATATGTTAATTTTATGGATGAATTCTCTATCAATAAAATTTTTATAAACTTCAAGGAAATTTTAAAAGGAATAAATGTATTCTTAAACTAAACTTCTGAACGAAATGTTTAGTTTAAGAAAAGTTTCTAGTCGTCTTCTATGAGCACCATGATAATTTTTTTTAAAAAATATAATATCTAAAATACCGTTGGTTATCTAAGAATAAAGGCATGGAACTCAAAGACTGTTTTTACATGTGACGCAAGGGTATAATATGAATGCTAAATTTTGAACGGGTACTTGTTATAGAAAAACTAGTTTATATGCTTTTGTTTTATACGATCAGCATATCACCTGTCATTAAATTTGTCCGTCAAAGGTTTGTGTAGTTATTGAGATTATTAATGAATAAAAAATAGCTGCTATTTTTAGAACGGAAAAAATAAATTTTAAATAACATTCTTTATATGAAAAATGCAGAAAAATATATCGATGTCTTCTTGAAATTTAAAGAGTTTTGATATTATTATGTTTCTATTTAAGTTTTCTAAATGAAAAAGATAGTCATACCTTAAAGTTTTAGATTAAATTTGGAAAAATAATGATAAATAATTATTTATTAAATATCATTGTGAGTTAACAAATATTTCACTTCATTATTACCATTTATTTCATAGTTATGTGTTTCTTGAGTAAACATGTTTATTCTACTTTCAAAAATAAAACATTGAAACACTACACTTAATAATAAATGTTTCTTTTGCGAAACTACAAATGTTTACTTTCCCAGAATCAACAAAAAACTATTTACTCATTCACAGAAACCAAATAAAACCGGAATTTTCCTTTTCAAAGGTTAAAAAATACCTTGACGCTCCCCGATACCAGCCTCCTCTTAAGTAATGATTATTTGAGCACTGAGCAACAACAATACCCATTTTCTCTAGTTATCTGGTAAATAAAATTATATCTTCCCAACTTAAGCTAAAATTGGGATTAAGTAGAAACTTTTTGCCGGAGTGTTTTCTCAGTTAATTCTGGTCTCTCGTTTTCCGTCGGTGTCTGAAATAAACCTCAGAATAAGAAACGAAACTCGGTGTAAGTAGATACTGTCAGTTCGCCTGGTAAATAATAGTTCATGGGTTAGGAAGCAAAGTTCCGTAAATTATAGTTTGCCTCGGTTGAGACAATTAGGATCTGAAGATAGGCATTTGTTCAGTTCTTGTTTGAGGGAAAGAAGAGTTCTGGGGGGGAATTATGAGGGGGTTTGAGTTTCTGGAAGGAAAATTGCAGAGTAGGAATTTTCCGACCTCTAACTCGGTAGAAATATTGACTTTGTTTTTTTAAAAGATAGTTGGTCTGATAGTTCTTTTTAAATTATACTGTGTTGGTCAAACTCAGTAAAATTGATCAAGATCAATAAAAGCAATTGATATTATTTAATAGTGCACTGACATCATGAATATAAAGGACCTCTTGAAATATTTTTCTTCCTAAATTTTTCTTTATTACAACTACTACATACAATCGAGTCCAAAAACTAAGGATAATTTTACTTTTGAAATAATGACACATATATTTGTATTCTGTCAATAAAATGTAGTCGCAGATCAAATTACCCTAACATTAGTTTAATAAGGGGGATACAGAGGCCCTCCATTTACAATTGGAACGGTGGCAGAAACGTTTATACAAGAGTCATTTACCAAAACATTCCCTGATATATTTAAAGGTGTCAGATATTCCTGAATTACATGCATGATTTTTAGTGCATTTAATACCTTAACCCATTAATGCCCAACTTTTTATTTTTCTTAAATATTTGGTAAAAACATAGTAAATACCCCAAAACAACTGGAAAAATAGTGAAAAAAATTCCAGGTTAAAATTTTAATTTCTACACCAAAATTAAAAAACGTCCCTAAAAAGGGACGTCAGGCACGAATGCCCCCGTTGTTTTTCCCTATTGTAAACGCATGGTAGAAAACTTTTTTAAAGCCTCAATAACATCTTCTACCTTTTTAAGTGCAGCAAAAGTGATCGGAACCATACTGTAACATGATTATGAACAAAAAATATTAATTATTTATCCAATTAACTGTAAAATTAACCCTTATTAACGTAATTTGAGCATTTTTTATGCTTTAAAACACTTTTTTCCTCCCAAATCTATGTTAATTGCAAATTAATTAAGGTTTTTAATTGAAAAAGGCATTCTTTGTTTATATGTTACCTAATATTAAGTATTAATTACTTTTTACACACCTCAAATCTATCAGAATATCTCAATTTGTGAAGTTTAAGTCTTTCAAATGCCCATACTTTTTTTCTTTTTATTTAATTTAATTGTGCGGAACACGAATTTCTCCCCAAAAATCAAGCATTAGTGGGATGTGCATTAGCAAGCCAGATGATATAGATTGATCTGCAGTATAGAACACAATGATTAGCGACATCTAAATAGAAAAAAAGCCGAAAATTTATCACAAAAGCGACTTTTTTGGCAATTTTAATGACAAAAAGTCATTAAAACTAATAATTATTAAACTTTTAATTAAAATATAACCGGAATATATTTGCATAAGTAATAAAGATAGAAAAATAATTAATTTATTCCTTTTAATTAATACAAATTAATTAATTCCTCATAATTTAAGACTTTTTATTCCATTAATTTAGCAGAAATAACAGTATTTTCCAAAAAAAATTAACAAAAATAATAACTTTATTAGCTAAAATTAAAGTAATTTTATAAATATCAGTTATTTAATTCATTTCATAAGAATCGAACGCGTTTATATGAAAAAATAAAGGAAACACTAGCATTTCACTATGGGGAAAACTACGGGGGCATTCGTGCCTGACGTCCCTTTTTAGGGACGCTTTTCTAGGGTCCAAAATAAGGTCAAGATAAAATATTTTGGAAAAATAAAAAAAACACCCCAACTGATTTAATGTATAAACAATAATATATATCGGCATTGAAATTTTTTAAAATAACAACTAGGATTTTTAAGCTTTTTCTTTTAAAATTAAAAAAAAGCACTTTTTTGAAAAATTCTATCTTCCAACTTTAAAAAAAGTGAAAAATTTTTAAAATTCTGCTTTCTTCGTGTGTTCTTTATGTTCTATGAAGATCAGAGATACATCAGTGCAAATTTTGATTCAAAGGAACAATTTTTGTAGAAATATTAGGATTTTTAAAAAACGTCCCTAAAAAGGGACGTCAGGCAGTAATGGGTTAAAATTAGATTTTTAGTCAATATACGCCTCAAACTTTTTTTGGCAAATTTTAGCTCTTAGATCCTTTAAGGACGGGTTGTATATTATAGAATTTAAAGCTGTAAATTGAGCTGTTTCGTCTGGGGACAGGTTGCATTACAGGAACTAAGTGTCATTATTTATTCAACTAACTGTCATTAACAGTATCATTACCCACGAAAAAATCAAATTACATTAAATTTTGGACAACAGTGTAAATAATAGTCTGAACGCAACGAGAAAAACTTTGAAAGAAAAATAAAACTTTAAAAAGAAGTACAAAGATAAATGACCAATTCTCTCAGATTGCTTAAAAGGTTTTCTTAGCGTTTATGAATTACCCTAACCCCCAGATATGAGTGGGAAAATCCGTTTCCATAACAAACGCTGTAATATTGTTCAACGCCAAAAGTTTTTCTCGTGGGGTCGGACAATACTAGATATCCATTCACAATTCCCTTACGCAACACGTTTTAAATTTTAGTATTACAAGATTTTATATAACAAAATAATAACCCTGCAGTATTCAGAAGAAAATAACCCAACTCTACGTAAATCAAAGAATTATTCAGACAGCACAGCACAAAAGAGACATACACAATACCATAAAAGGATTAGCATACAAAACAATTCCCATCAACAAAAAAGACCAGTTCCTTCTTCACGACCATAACTTTACACCAAATCCCTCAGAAATAACCACAGAATAAGACGAAGACAAAAAAAACAGGAATATACTGCAACCGACAGTAAACAAAGGACATCGACAGGAGGTTCCGTCCCCCTCCAAAGGGCCATTCCGTCTCTGAAAGCGCACTTGCACCAGTGGATCTTATCTCTCTTTGTCTGCTCATCCCCCGTTTGGAACAATATCTCACCCCAGAGATTCCTTACCATTGTCTCTCTCTCTCTTCAATACTCGTTCGAAGTTTATCAAAAGGAGAGGGAATGAATGCTGGAATAAAACCGTAACCGAAATAGAGTGAGGGTTGGTTTAGGACTATTCTTGGGATTCTCTCACCCAAATGTTACAAAATATATCTCGATGTATTTTGGAAGAAAATCAATACAACCAAAAAACGAATATAACCATTACTGAAGATACACGGCCTCTAACCTAACCTTAGGTCAACTTGAAACATAAAATTCTAATTGGTAGTTGAAGAACGGAAACAGCCAATCAGATGGTAGTTTACTAGTACTGACATGACCTGGAATCAAGCTTTTTCGACAACTCTGATTGGCTTAAAAGTAGTTTTTCCTTTTTACAATTGAAGGGTTTGGTGGATGAAAGGGTTATGTGACATTTTTTGAAAATACGATCTAATTCAATGGATGAAATAGTTAGGCGCAGAAGTGTTACGTAGCAAAATCTGAATATTTCAAAACAGCTAGAAACAAAAATATGAAAAAGATGAAGGGGTTATGTAACATTTTCATGCTAAAGCCATAGAGGATGAAGGGGCTATGTAACATTTTCATGCTAAATCCATAGAGGATGAAGGGGCTATGTAACATTTTTATGCTAAAGTCATAGAGGATGAAAAGGCTATGTGCTCTTAACTCCTGTAAATCATAACTTAACTTCATACAAGTAACTACATGGTCCTGTAAATCATAACTACATGGTTACTACATGGCCGAACTAGAGTTGCTTTGGTAAACTTATGTCTGAAAAAATTGAAATCATGCAAAATAAAAATTAAATCTGGTACAAGTGCTCCTCAACCTGATAAAATGAGTAGACATAATGTGAGACCCAACAAAACTAGTGAAGATGTCAAGGTTTCTGTTATAGATATAGAACATGTTTCGAATGTTTTTATTTACATCTTGCTTCATTCATTCGTTAGATAATTTACAGATTTAAAAAAGTTTGTGGATGAAGGGGTTATGTACACAAAATATATAAAAATACATAGTATGGATACAGGTAAGTAAATAAAACTTGGTACATTAAATAATAGATGTCATTAGACTAATTTCATACTCTCACTTAACGACAAAACCAAAAAACGAAAAAATTGCAACATGAAAACTTTGAACCTAAATTACTCGAAACTAGGATTTTGTAACATAACCCCTTCATCTCCCAAGCCCTTCAATTATCAATTAGAAGTTTCGATTCCAAGTTAACCTTCAGTCAAGTTAGTGGGGAATTCTGCCGTATGTGTTATGTCCATGTCTCAATAAAGTATTATCACTCTAGTGCCCGACTATGGAAATAATATTTTGGAAATTCTCTCGTAAAAATGCAATACATCAACTTCACTAAATGATTATGAGAAACAAAAAATATACGTTAAATAAGTGCTTATTCGTGGAGCAAATAGTGTGTATTAAAAAAATTCGTTTTCCCCTTTACTCTACCATTCCCATGGAAGATCATTTGCTCTGTAATGAATTATTATATGATCAATGTGTAATTTTTCTTCTTTTTTCTCCATGTCATGTGTTTTTATATACAGGGTGTCCCACGAGAAGTGGCCCAACCCCTTTAACTTTTGAACCCCTACAGATATAGTCATGAAAGTGGGGTCTAGGTATAGTAAAGTGACCATGCCCTATCCGATGAGATAACTTTCAACGCCCTCTAGCGGAAAATTTAGGAGTTATAGTTTTTATTTTAAAAACTATTTGAGGTATGTGAAAAAAGTCAATGACTAAGTTGTAGAGCAGCATCGATTCAGTATGAAAAGACACCTTAATGAGAAAAATATCTTGAATAAAACCCCTAAAACGCACGCTCAATTAGGTTGATTTTACGTAGTTTTTACCTCTTAAAACGCTCCTAACAAGGCGAAAATGAGAAATTTTCATTTTTATACTTAAGTAACAACAACAACAAGTAACAACAACAACAATAACAATAACAATAATAATAATAATAATAATAATAATAATAATAATAATAATAATAATAATAATAATAATATGTCTTGGAGCACTTGGGACCGGTCGCATCTGCAGTTTAAAATTGTCTTTAAATGGTTAGGTGGATATGACTAAAATTAATGATTATTATTAGGTCAAATTCAACGCATTACACAGTGAAAAAATACGGTACTAAAAAAAATGAAGTTGCCTCAATAACTTGAAGGTTGTTTACACCAGGATACCTGGACGGGACCTAGTGTCTATTGGATGTCTAAGTGGAAGGTCTCCCCTAATAACATATATCAATGATATGGAGGAAACTTCTTTTCACCACTTCTTCATATAAAGTTCCGTATGTTTTTAAGTGCAGACTTAAAGTTTAATTTTAAAAATTAAATTATATCCCATGTTAAATTATAACTTCTGAATATCGTACTAATAAGCTATTAAAAGTAAACAAACATAAAAACTATCTGTGTAAGTTTTTTTACATGGGTTTTTCCACGCATTTTAACGGAATAAGTAGTTATGCACATTTTGGGTATAAAAAACGAGCAGTAACTATTCCCAGTATTGACGTGCATTGATTGCCATGGCTACCAGCCCAGCACCACTTTATCCAGTTGGCTGTTTGCGCATCGAGCGGTGCTCTCTCTAGAGACCGAGATGGATTTGGAGAAGGGAAATCCCTCTTAGGTACCCGGATAAGAGCAGGAAAAGGGGGGAAAGCGAGATAGGGTTTTTCTATGTTGGCTATTTTCAGGAAAAGCGGTTAGGGATTTGTACTTGTCCTATTTGTCGGAGTTTATTTTTGTGTTGAGGTGGGGTTTATTAGTTATATCGGTACATTAAAACTTTATTTTTAGGGGAGAGGAATAATCGGATTTTTTAAGGTTATTATTTTATAACCATAATGAGGACGTTGCAGGATTTTTTTTAATTTTTTTAATCGATTCTTCATGCAAAAATAAGCAACTACCCAAAACTTGAGGCCGATCGAGAAATGTTTTGATTGAAAAAAAGAATTAACAAAAATCCCCTTTTTCAAAGCGCGCGAAAACACTAAGAGTTTGGGATGTGACGTCATCTTACGATGACCATTGTTGGAAAGCGATGGAGTTGATGGTATGATTGTTGACCTCATCGTTACTTTTTAAACGTTTCAAGTCACGTGTTTTTTCTTGACTTTTAAATTAAAATATTTAATTACTTGCACATTTTTTTGAAAAACTGACTAGATATTTCATTTTACCATACAAAAAACCATACGGAACACTTGTTTGTTTTTGAAAATCTGACACATGCAACTTCCTTATTGTAGTCCCCTTTCATTACTTTGCAGTATTGAGCAACATGCTGTGCATGAAAGGATCAGACTTGATAGCCAAAACCTGGTTTGATTATAATTAAGCAAGTAAAGTCATAAATAGCTAGCTGGCTTGGTTTGAGACATAAACTTATGATCAGAGTTTGAGTTTTATTGGTTTCGACAAAATCTCTCCATTGGCAATTTAGCGAATTTTCGTGCGAAAAAAATGATTATTTTTTATTCTGAAAAAAATAAAACTTAAAAAATAATGCTTATAAATAATCTTTGAAATTTAATTTTGATCATCAGTAATCATTACGGAACCGACTTTTCTTTTCTGACCACCAATAAAAAGTTGATCTGTTTTGAGTTTTTTCTCCAGATTCCTAATTATCAATTCCAAACCCTGCCTTAGAAACATCAAATAATACTAAATTAATTGGATATGGTTTGAATTTAATTTTTTTAAAACGTACATTTTATCAACGTTCTTTTTCTTTTAACTGTAAAAGTATTCTACGAATAAATGGTTTAAAAAAATTCAATAGGAATATCTGAAAAGCATAAAATGAAATAAGCAAGCTTAGGGAGTTACTCTTTTCATAGTTTTGTAGAAAGTAATTTTCTGCATATCTACTTTTCCTTGTGGTTCTTTCCGTTAACTTGTTACTCTCTCAAAAATTTGATTAAAATCTGACTTTTGCCTCACAGTATACCTTAGGGAAAATTCAAACTTCTTTTCGAAATTGCCTCACAACCGATCACAATTTCATCAGCAATACTACTCTAAACAACAGAGTTAAACTTAACAAACACTCAACATGGAAACAGAGTCCCCCCCAGGGAGTTGAAAGATCTTTTCTTGCTCAACTAACAACCGAACAAACTTCACTGTGACTCTTTTAAAACAAAATATTTTAAGAAACTTTCAGAGAAAACGACCCTCAAAGCCAATTTTTATCCTCACAACAACGGTTCAGCCCTTTTGCATTTAAATACAAATGCGTTTCCTATGCTAATCCCCAAACATTTTCCCTACGTACACACACTGGTGTGGCTATTGTCGCGTAACCCAATAAAATCCTTATCAAGCAGAAGGAAGAAGGAACGGGAATTAGAAGGACGGGGTGAACCTAATGGTCGATCCCCTCCCTTATGTCTCATGAAAAAAGTGGTGACGAATCCATTCGAAACTATCCCGCGTTAATCTGTCCTCCTTTCGACAACTCAACCTCGAAATCGAACACTCTGGGTTGAGGTGCAAACCTCCTGAAAAATCTCCCCTTGATTTATACCTTTTCTCCACTTAAGCTCGAATGCAATTACAATTGCGTTAATTAGGGTGAATTCTTCTTTCTTGGGAACGAATAAATAATCAGATTAATTCCCCAGTTAAACCTAAACCCTGGAATAAAATGGATGGGGTTTAGGAGGGGAGGATGAGAAAAATATTCCCCTCAGGGGATCTCGGTTTTCTAAAAGGTCCAAAACCCATTGGTCATTCTGTCAGAAGTCATCCCTTGTGTTACAACAGAGGTTCGCAAACTGTGCATTCATTTTGGGTGGATCTCTGCAAGATTTTGAATTTATTGTTTTATCAAAATTTTTACGAACGGGATGTGGACTTCTAAACTTTGCCATCAGACCAGATAGTAACATGAACGAATAGAGCAATAAGTATGAAAAAAAACAATAATTCGGGATCTGAAGCAAAAGAAAAGTAAAGAAAAACCTAAGTCACTGATGTGCTGAACTGCTGATAATGGAAAATATTCATAATAAGGTTAAAAAATTATTTAAGCACGTGTTTCTAAACGACGTCCAACGGAGAACAGCATTTAAAATGCTTTTTTATATGTCCACTTAAGTTCAAATACAACCTCTTTAGATCAGGTTAGTGATGAATAGGCCGTAAATGTTCTTCACTATACTATGTTCATTTAGAATTTGCGCCTGAGACGAAATTTATAAGAAACAGCTACTATTATAATAATCATCGACAAATTTTTCTTGTGCAATCAAAAGGCATTTTAAACAGAAGTAGTTAAAATACTGTAAAAGAATCGGTCACTGAAGCTGCGTGATGAGCGTTTGACGCTATCGAGCGTTTTTTATCCTGTTTCAGGCGCCTATTTTAAATGAACAGACAATTGTAAAAAGATTAGATGCCTTAACTGAAGATAAGGTAAGTCGTATTAGATTTATTTATATAAAAATATGGTCGAGATTATCAAATGTTTGTGATCCCCTGTTCTACTTTAACTATGAACCATCAGTAGTTGAACAACTTTTACAATGATGAGTTAGTGAAATAGTCGGAATATTTTATGTAAAATTTGAGTTCATTCGTTTCCTGTGAAAAAAATTAATAAAGTCGCAGATTTCTGTGATAAAGGCAAAAATGTCAACTACCGAAAAGGTGGAATAATTCGAGTAATTAATAGGCCCCAATAACTCCTAGACGTGGCTTATGTGCTTAAAGGCAGTGATTGATACCCTCCTGCATTGTTCACGCAGAGCTTTAAGCCTTTAAGTTAACGAGAAAGGTTTAGTATGCAGAACTGAATCTAGGATAGAAGCGTGCTGGCAAAATATCACTACACCAAAAGGGAGTGTTGAGATTTATGTATTTTTTACGAGAACTGGAGTTAAGAATAGCTGGTATAAAAAAACATACCATGTTTAACATAAACATACTGGAGGTTAATTTGATGTAGCTGGTTATTTGATATATTTCTTAGTAAAAACAAAACATGCAATAATACATAAATGATAAATATTTTTGAATTATACTTGTAAAAACTTCAACTAACAAAAAAACAAGCATATATGATAATAGTTGAGATATTTCAACGTAGTTTTTCTCCTTCAGTTATATAGACTACGTAAAAAATAAAACCTATTAAATTTTTCAAAAGCAATAAAAATGAAAATTTCCAATTATAACTGTTTTTGAAAGAAGAAAATATAAATTGTAGATACCATTTCAATAGTAAATAGGTAAAAAATATACATTACTTAATCAAAACAAAAATAGGAAATATTTATGTGTGAATTGTGTGTGAGTTGCACTTTTAGAAATTTTTACCAACAATCAAAACAAGTTTTCGATAGTAAAGATATTTTAGCAGAGATCTAATATATTTCAGTTATTTAGTCCCTGTGAAATGTTTCCTGTGAATAAACCTGTGAAATGTTTCAAAAACAGTAAAATTGAAATTTTCCAATTATAACTTCGTTTATGAAAAGAGGGAAATGCAAATTCTGATTAATTAGAAAACGCCAGTGAAGTGCAAAAACCACTCAAGTTGAAACTATAAAATGTTTTTAAAACTAGGCACTAGGATTTAATAGTTAAAGGTATGAAAACGTATAGAGTTCACTTATCAATTGAAAGTGAAGCACTTCCATTTCAATTTACATATTCTTTTCACAAAATATTTTACGAAAACATGTCTGATTGATAAATTTTCTCTGATGAATTAAAACACACCAAAAAGTGCTTGGCAAACTCTAGCAGCATAACATTTCAATTACCAAGATGAATATTGTAGGGAGAACTAATGAGATTTCTGATGTTATTCTTATGAACGAGTTTCAAGAAGAGGCGCCATATAATCAAATTTCGAAATTAAAATTTTTAATGCTCAAAGATAAAAAACTTAAAACTTGAAAAAATTATGCTCATAAAAATATTTTTGTTATTGAAATAACCCTCTAATATTGATATTAAAGTGATAATAATTATTAAATTATAATGGAATTTATTTCGATCAAAAATTAAACTAAAACAGCACTAAACTTATCGTTCACACTTTTCCAAAACCGCCTATCTAGTTTTTGAGGATAGACGTTCTCTTCAGAATTTTTTCAGAATAATCGAAATATCTTCTAAAAAATATCTATACAAATTATTTTTCCAATTCATGCAGACTACTTCCTACCAGCACAATTCCTCCTTTTATTTTAACAACCTCCTGATTTTTTACAGCCAATGGCACACTACAGTTTTCGATTCCCTCTATTGCAAAACATGAAGAACATTTCCTAAATTTCCCTCTGGATGGGTATGAAAAAGCCACTATGTTCTCTTCTTTAGTATTATTCAAATCGAAAAACTTAAATTTCGATATAAATATAGCCAGCGAAAATAGAAAATGTGAAATGTTGCTGGGAAAGGGATACATTGCGTTTTATCTAGTATTCCATAAATTGAGCCTAGTGTTAACAAAAAGATGTTTCTCATATATCTTTCAAAGGAGGAATATAGCCTTTTTAACATTTTTTCACTGATTTTTCTGTTTTTTTTTCCGTAAATTCAGCAAAATTAATTTATGTATTTCTTTTTAAAGGGAATTACCCCCATAGTCTCCTTTCCGAGACACGTGTGTATACAATATTTTCTGTTACAAATCTTAAATTGAACACTGCATGCAGCTTTTGCCTCCGTTATTACTAAATCCAATTATAAATACTAATTTTAAAACACTGGGTACTTTTTATATAATAGATTATATTCTTAAAAAATTAATCTATTGGGGAATTCTGAGTGACAATAATTTCCAAGGAGAGTAAAAACAAAAACTTAATTGTCTTCCAACTTATAACTCATGCATTTATAGTCTGTTCATTTAGAATTGGCGCCTGAAGCACGATCAAAAACGCTTAAAAACGCCTAATATAGCTCATCACACAACTTCAGGGACCGATTTTTTACAGTATTTTAACTAGTTCTGTTTCGGCTGCCTTGTTATTGCACAAGAAAATTGTTCGATGATAGTTACAGTAGTTACTGCTTCTAATACATTACGCCTCAGGCGCCAACTCAAAATGAACAGAGTATAACTTAAGTTGATTAACTCTTAATATCTATGAAAAGGGAGTATTTTACCGCTACCTCTGGTTAGAGGAATATGTGAGAAAACTCCAGCTCTCAAGCGTCACCTCCAACCGTGGACCGGTTTCGCCCTTGTTAGGGCTCATCAGCACGGTATAGGAAGGTAACGCAAGAGAGCGGAGGGAGAGCTTTTAGTCTAGCCGACTATAACGGAAAAAGTGGTGACTATATTGCCTTGTCCTCCACTATCTGCCGGAATGAACTGCGCATACCGGCATTCCGGCAGATAGTGGAGGACAAGGCAATAGTCACCACTTTTTCCGTTATAGTCGGCTAGACTAAAAGCTCTCCCTCCGCTCTCTTGCGTTACCTTCCTATACCGTGCTGATGAGCCCTAACAAGGGCGAAACCGGTCCACGGTTGGAGGTTACGCTTGAGAGCTGGAGTTTTCTCACTCTTAATATCTACTTTGTTCTATACCATGTACTACAAGATCCAGTAGCACATACACATGAGCTTTACATTAGCGGAAGTTGTACACTTATGCGGAGTTTCAAGTATTTTATAAAAATGTATTATTTTTTATTTAACTGGTGAGTTTAACTTTATATATTTTGATCAAGCAAATTCTACAAAGGGTGTCTCAAAAGGATGGTGTCAAACTTAACATGCAGGTCTGTCATGTTATGACAAACAAGATTTTCTTAAGAACCAATGTCGATCGTTGGAAGTAATTTGTTTTAAAAGGGTAAACGTTAATGTAATTGTAAGAAAAGAAGGTTTTTGAGACTTACTTAAAGGAATAACAGGAAAAGGAGGAACTTTCTTACCTAAAAAAGCAAAAAAAATTATTAAATGGAGATAATTAGAATAAAAATTATAGAATGTACTCCAAAATAGGTGTGAAACGAATTAATGCGATCATAATTCTACTTTAAATTACATTTAAAGCACAAAAGGCATTGTGCATTGAGTGAGTGCATTGCAGTGAGTGCAAATACCAATAATTTATGCCATATATGTACTTTTCTCCTTGATGACAAATATTATTTTTCCTTAATTTCTGTAAAAAAATACTAACAAAGCTATGTTTTGTTAAAGTTAACATTCAAGGGGTAATACTTCATTCACACTTGAAAAG
Source organism: Tetragnatha versicolor (assembly GCA_024610705.1). NCBI lineage: Eukaryota > Metazoa > Arthropoda > Arachnida > Araneae > Tetragnathidae > Tetragnatha > Tetragnatha versicolor. The sequence continues at coordinate 5,115,353 of JANDEH010000024.1, read as the reverse complement.
TAAATCTAGTTTAAGTGCTAATCTAGCTTAAATGTAGCATTGTAACAATGCTATATATAAGCTAGATTAGCTCTTAAACTAGATTAACTTTTCATGTGCGAATGTAGTATAAGAGTTAGAAATTAATAGAGTTAGCTAAAATGAGTAAAATCTTAAAACATACTTTATTCTATGACATGTACTACAAGATCCAGTAGCACATAAACTTAAATTTGGTGTTTAAAATTAGATTAGTGTTCATAATAAAGGGTTTTGAGTATTTTATAAAATTTGTTATTGTTTATTTAACTGGTGAGTTTAGACTTTATATTTTGATCAAACATATTCCTTTAAGATTACGAGTTTTAAATGGTCGATATTATGTGAGGAGCAAACAATCAAACCATGCTTTCTCCTTCAAATACAAATTTTCAGGAAACTCAAAAAACTAATAACTTAAAAAATAACTAATTTAAAAACCTAATTATCGTTTGTTTAGTTCTATAACGAGTAACTGAGAAGGTTTGTAGTCATAATTTACCTAAAAAGTTAAAATTAATCATTAAAAAATGCATGTGAAATATGGAGAAATCACGTTTTGATCAAACACATATGAGGAAACATGGTTTGAATGTTTCCAACATGGACAAAACACTTTTTTAATGAAAAAAATTAATCCTACTCTTCTCAATAACTATTCTTTTTATTTCTGATATACAATGCAAATTTTTAAATTAAACATTAGGTGATTTCGTATCAAAAAGTCCCCACCAATATTTTTACATCACCAACTTTACGCTGACAAATGACGAGTAAGAACAGCTATGATTGGTTGTGACTGGAGGAATCGCTGTTTGACTGAAAACAGGCTCTGAAGGAAACACTTTTTGATTGAAACATCAATTTTCTAAGTACTTTTAGAATAGGCTTAAGCTTGTTTAGTTGAAGATAATAGCATTATTTTGTGCAGTTTATGGAGATCATGAAAATAGCAGTAACTCATTTTTTTATTATTTTTGGAGAAAACACGGTTTGATTGTTTGCTCCTCATGTAAGTCAGTATGGTAGGAAAAACTGCCACTTAAACGCTTTTTTAAAGGTAAGATAGTTGCTTTTCTAAACACATAAACTAAATCTTTAATGCCTTGCACTATTTATCTATTCTGTCCAAGGTATGTTTCATAAAAGTATCTTCTCATGCTCTCTTTACTAATATCATCTATAACTCCAGTCCAGCCGTTAAAAATTACCCCATATCTCCCACCTACATTTCTAAAGTTGGTCTTTTTTATCCTCCATAATATTTTCCAAACCAAGTGCTGAGTCTTGTTAGAAAACGCTTCATAAATCACGGCTGCTGCCAGATTTATTTACGAACTTGAATTATTTATCGTCTGCAGCTGATGACGCGAGGAAGATTAACGCTGTCCGGGTGTCGAATAGAAAAAGTCACGCAGTCCTCCATAAATATTAAATACACGTGCCGAAAAGGGTTATTAGAATATGAATGTGGCGAGAAAAGCTGTGGACGTCGTGGTTTGTCAAGGGTGTCGTTGGTACTTTTTAAAAGTGGAGTATCTGTAATATGCTTAGGCCAGGGGTGGCCAACCCTTTTTGTAAATAGTGCCACTAGGGATACAGAAATTGCGGGCGCCACCACAGAGGAAAATCCTAACAGAGGGTGCAATACTATATTTCCAAATATACTATCGTATGATAGAGTAGCACTATAAATGTCTCGGAATCTGCAACGTCCGCTGGTGCACCATATGAATTTGGACTACCTGAGGGGGCGACACGGTCCTCCAATCCCTCAAAAGTCCTTTAGATCCCCTGTCACTCAATATCATGACGTGTGACAGCGGTAAGGGACACCTGTGGAGACAATACTCCTCCATGGTTTTCTCGCCCCCCTGATATCCAGGAAGGCTGATATTTTAATCAATTCACATTGATACTATGTGCAATCATAGAAATTAATTTGAATTTGATATATCCTTTCCTTCTTGGTTTGGGATTTTTATTTCCGCCAGTGTATATTAGGGTGGAGCGAAAAACACGAATTTTCGAATTTCAATTTTGGTTACCTCCAAAAAGTTGCCTTTTATTGCCAAATGAACACCTGTAAAATTTTATGAATTTTGAATAACTCCTTCAGGTCTCTACCAGGGTGTTTATATGTTTACAAAAAATAGGTTTTTACTATACATTTCCCATTCGCATTGTTTATTGGCAAACTTTTCTGTCAATTTTGTGTTTTTAAAATAAAATGTAACTTTCCAGGCCCCTCAAGAGATTTTTTAAATGATGGAGCAAAAAATGTTTTCTTCGAAATCGGTCTGCGGCTATTGATCAAAGTTTGTGGTTGATGGTCCTAATAATCTATAAAAAATTTAAACTTGATCGGATAATATCTTCAGGTCGCATTTAGCTAGGTGAACATTTTTAACTAGGTAATTTATTTAAAAGGCAATTTTTTCTTATTAATTGAGAAAAATGTATGTAATTGATTACGAGGGGTTTCGCGTTTTAATGTTTTACTTGTATTTTGTCGCCTAACCCAATTTGAACAATTTCTTATCCACCTCTTAACATTCCCAAATAAAAAATATGGGAAAAGAACAATCGAAGTAGTATTTAGTGAAAAATCTAAGAAAAAGGATAGATAAAAAAAACTTATAATGATTTTTTACAAGTAATAAGGAAAAATCGCCTTTTAAATATATCACCTAGCTTAAAATGTTGATTTTTTAGTACATAAAACCTTTTTGACCTCTCATGAGAAATTTAAAGTGTTAAGTAATCTCTTAATACTAAAAAAACTAAATTTATAGGCATAAAATTACCGAAAAGGAATTAAAATAAATTTGGGGACGTTCCCCCAAAAGCAAAGGTTGGTGGTTCAAACGGAGGTCATATTCGGACACAGGGGGTAATTTAACAAAAGAGTCAGCCGGATTTGTTCCGTAAACATTGTTTCTAACCATCATAGTGTAATTATAAAATATCTTTAACATAACTGCATTACATAGTCCATTGCGAATTTTGAAGAATTGTTAAACCACTTTTGCGTCATTCAAAGATTATAATTTGCTAATGTAAAGCAACATACAAGCATAACCTGTAATTATTGGCGATACAATATGATCGGGATCGTTTAAAAATTATTAGGAAAATTTTCAAATTTTTTTACATTTTTCATAAAATTTTCATATTTCAACTCATAAGTGCGACCTGAAGATATTATCCGATCAAGTTTAAATTTTTTATAGATTATTAGGACCATCAACCACAAACTTTGAGCAATAGCCGCAGACCGATTTCGAAGAAAACATTTTTTGCGCTCCACACAAGTATTGTACCACATTAAACCTGTACTTTACATTTATTGGTGCCTTATCATAAACTTTTTCATTTAAAAAATCTATTGAGGGGCCTGGAAAGTTACATTTTATTTTAAAAACACGAAATTGGCAGAAAAGTTTGCCAATAAACAATGCAAATGGGAAATTTATAGTAAAAACCTATTTTTTGTGAACATATGAGCTCTGGTAGAGACCTGAAGGAATTATTCAACATTCATAAATTTTTACAGGTGTTCTTTTGGCACTAAAAGGCAACTTTTTGGAGGTAACCAAAATTGAAATTCGAAAATTCGTGTTTTTCGCTCCACCCTAGTGTATATGTTACGGGCAAAGAGATTAATTGGTCATTATTAATAATGCCCAGAGTGGAAGCGGGCTAAGTGATAAATTTCGTTGAATTTATCACATTGCCCGGGCATTATTAATATTGCTCAAATAATCACTTTGCCAGTAACATATACTATACTATCGTATCATAGAGTAGCACGACAAATGTCTATGATTGACAGAAGTATTTACTTCTTACTTTGAGCGTACGAGGCTGTTTGCCTCGACAGCTCGTAGCCCTCATAGGCTATTGCGGCCGATGACCAAAAACGCCTATTTCTAAGGATGTTCTTTATGGACTCGCCAGCCAGTTTAGAGCACAAGGCCACTCTGGCGGGCAAGGGAGAAGTTCACAGTTGGAGTATGTGCTCTAAAGTTTCCTCCTCCCTGCCGCACATCTCACAAAGAGGGCTGGCCGCCACAAGCAGAATCTATGTAAGTATTTTTGGTCACTATGTGGCCCATCCTTGCTCGTGCTGCGAACGATGCCGCAGAACGAGGCATATCCTTGAAGATCTTTGGGTCATTTGACAGATGTATAGGCCGTACAATAGGGAGATTGCCGCTGTGATTGACTATGACCTGTTCATTCAATCTGTTACTCTCGAGAGATGATTAGAATATTCGGATTATATTTCTCTTCCTCTGTGACGTAACAAGAAATGTTTTTTTAATTTACTATTAATTACTACAAAAATTACTAAACGTTAATGTGCCGAGTAAGGTCATCGATTCATGCATCTTAGGTGTTAGTTATTATTGAGTATTTTTCATTTTATACTATACTAGCTGATTTGCCCGGCCTTGCACGGGTGGAGTGTATTAATTCCTTTTTTAAAGTTCTCCCAAGTTATATGTCCGCTTTTTCGAATCACCAATAACCCCGGTGTCCCCAGTACTTTTTCATATTCCCGATAGTTCCCGATAGTTTCATTTCCGATTTTCATGTTCCCGATAGTTTTCATAACCCGGTTTTCCCGGAAACTTTTCATATCCGGGTGTTCCCGGTACCTTTTCATATCCGGATGTTCCCGCTACCTTTTCATATCCCGGTTTTCCCGGTACCTTTTCGTATCCCGGTGTTCCCGGTACCTTTTCATGTCCCAGGTTTCCCGGTACCTTTACATACCCCCGGTTCCCGATAATTTTCATATCCACGTGTTTCCAATAATTTTCATCACGGTATTCCCGGTTCCTTTTCCCCATCCCAGTTCCAACTGTGACATCTCATTCCATCAAATATTTATCCTTACCATGTGATAAAAACAATCACATTGAAATCATCTCTTTTTTTAATCTAGTGTTTAAAATGTTCCTTTTGATATGAAGTGTATATAAAGTGAATATCATATGAAGTGAAGTGTATATGAAGTGTATCTTTTCATATCCGGATGTTCCCGCTACCTTTTCATATCCCGGTTTTCCCGGTACCTTTTCATAACCCGGTGTTCCCGATAATTTTAATATCCCGGTTTTCCCGATAATTTTCATAACCCGGTGTTCCCGATAATTTTCATAACCCGGTGTTCCCGATAATTTTCATCCCAGTATTCCCGGTGCCTTTTTCTCATCCCAGTTCCAACTGTGATATCTCATTCCATCCCGATTTTTTGTCTATTAAACATTTATCCTTCCTATGTTTTAAAAACAATCTACTTGAAATCATCTCTGTCATTTGAAATCTAGTGTTCATAATCTTAAACAGAATTTTCTTAAAGTATTCCCGCTATCCTTTTAAAATTCCGCAAAAAATAAATTTCAAAATAAAATAAATTTCAAAAATCCCTCGATAAAAAGTTATCAAGTAAGCTTGTCTTCTTTTTAATAAAACCAACTTCTTTAAAAGCTTCTCTGAAAGAGTAAAAACAGATTGCTAGTTATAATAAAAATCTAGTGATTATAGTCTAGTAAACCAATTCCGCTATGAAGCAATGAAATTTTAGCTCTGTTTCCTTGGAAACTTTTAAATTCTTGCTATTTAAATATATTTATTTTTGAGGAATTAAAATCTTAAACAAAGTAAATTAATTATTTTTAATTTACTTCGGTTTTCTGATAACTGTTATAATATTTAAATACAGATATTCACACTGTTTTTCTTCTTAAATTTTGTTGTAAATAATAAAATATGTATAAATGTTAATTAGTTATATTCATTCAAGTGAGGCAAGACGTCGCCTTAAGATAGAGAAGTAAACACTGCAATTTATGCATTTCAACAATGCACAATGCTATTTCAATGGGTAAAACGGAGTCGAAAAAGCGCCGAAAAACAGGGAAGGAGTCGTTCGATTTTAAAATCGTTTCTTAGTGCGCGTCTAATGGCTGAAAGGAAGGTCTCTGTCAAATTTCAAGCCTATCGGTCCGGCAGTTTTGGAGATTTCGTGATGAGTGTTATGAATGAATGAATGAATGGTATTTGGATTTTATATATATAGATTACTAGCTGTTATACCCGGCCTTGCACGGGGGCGAGTTTATAAATTTATTTTTTTAAATATTTCTTAAAATACATTTATAATTTTGTAAATTAGCAATATTACAAATCATCCCGGTATCCCAGGCACCTCTTTCCTATCCCAGTGTTTCCGGTAATCTTATCCCGGTGGTCACGGTAATTTTTTTAATCCCGGCGGTCGCGGTAATTTTCCTATCTCAGTGTTTACGGTAATTTTTATATTCCGGTATTCCCGGTGTCTTTATGGTAAATTTCCTATCCCAGTGTTCTCGGTAATTTTTATAACCCGGTAATTTTTTCCATCCCGATGTTCCCGCTAATTTTCCAATCCCGGTGCACTTTTTACAATCCCGATGTTCCTGATAATGTTTAATATCTTGGTGCCTTTATAAAATAACAAATTTGAAACCATAATAAAAAGTCTAGTAAATTAGTAAGTCTAGTGAACAAATTAACAAATTTAAAACCAGTGTTTAAAACTAAAATAAAAGATCTAGTAAATGAAAAAGTCTAGTGATCTGTCTCATTTGAAACAATGTTTTATTTTTAACTCGTTGTATGACTGGTAAAACAGGTTTTCAAACACGGAAAAATAAGTGGAAAAAAGAAGGGAAAATGGGAAAAAAAGAATGAAGGACTGATTTTCTCTTTATAAATTATAGCCCATGTCCTATTCTGATGTATAAGCTACATTATGGTAGAATTTCATTAAAATCCATTCAGTAGTTTTTGCGTGAAAGAGTAACAAACATCCGGACAAACATTCACAATTATAATAGTAGTAGGATATTGTCAATCTTGTGTAGCTTCCTTGATCTTTAAGTTTACGCTAGCAAACATCACGAGCACTGAACTCATTTTACAGATGTCAAGACTGTTTTTGCTTAGTGGCAGCATTTGGAATTTCTAAATCTTCGTGCGAAAAACATTTTAAAGCAATGATTTCCCTAAGGAACCTTTATTGACGGAGTACCAAATGTTAAGTCTAGTTTTGTAAACGAAAAACATAAGATGTAAAAAAATGTTAAATTTGTTATTTCTTGAAACTTTAGCAAGTAAATATTTCCTTTTGTAAGTGGAAATTTTTGAGAGTTATTAATGTTAACACATTGCGTGATATTTTATCTGAATAAAGAACAAAACAAACACTTTTATAGTAAAATACTATAAATCTTAGATCTAAAAAAATATATTAGCATAACCAACAAAGGCAATTTTCGTTTAGTAGATTTTATATTTTTTCTTAAAATACACAAAAACTACATATACGAAGAATATTTCCGTAGAAAATAAATTACAATAATTCCAAAAAAGTTCATAAAATTTTTTAAGAAAATCTAACCGTTCAATTTTAAAAATAAAAACTACCTTCCAAATCTAAGCCGCTTAATTTCTCTATGCATGCAAACTAGGTTTTTCTACAGAAAGTAATAACACGACTCCCTTTGTGCAACGTAAGCTTAAACATTAAAAACAACCTGGAGTAATGAAATGTTTATCGAATTTATTTAGAAATCTAAATCTTCTCATAAAAACTATTCACGATTAGGGATCTAAGAAAAAACTTTCGATTCGGTTCAAGAATCGATTCCTGAAGTTGGATTCAATTCTTGATTTTCAATTCCAACCTGGAATCGATTCCTATCGAAAAGGTAGAATTGAACTTATATATCATACAATCACAAATCACCGATAATTAGTAATTTTTAATAATTGAATTAATAACCAGCAAAAGAGGAATTAGTTATCAAAATACTAAAAATAAGTTAAGATAATTGTTAATTATCTGTATTAATTAGAAAATTAAGTACGATTCCTAAGATTCAATACCTGCTGAAATCGATTCCTTCCATGGTTCGATTCCTTTTCGATTCTGGAATCGATTCCTTCAGAAATATTTGGAACCCTATTCACGATATCTATTATCTGAAGTTTTAATGACTTGAACGCTTTGTTATTTATTTCCAAATGCCCGCAAACTACCCAAAGCTGTTCCAATTTATTAATTCTGAATGAAATTCAATTAATCTCTAACCTCATTTGCACTTAAAAGTCAATTCAGAGTTCTTTCACCGGAAGAGCTTTAATCTTTTAATTAGATGCTTTGGGAAAAAAAACTTCATTATTCACGTTAAAATAGTCTGTGATGCCCTATCATATATTAATCGCTCCTATTATTCCAGCCTTTGATTCACGAGAGGAGGTTTTGTTAATTTATCACCCTTAACTTGTTTAATTGAGATGGATTTGTGTTTTTAAAGGATTAATGAAGTTTTTTAGGGAAGAAGCGATGTAAATAAATAGCTTTTGATTTAAAAAAAGGAAAGGATTTTCGGTTAATCACTTTTAACTTTATATACCTTAACTTAATTATGGTTCAAATAATTTCAAACTAATGCGCATAAATATGTGTTCATTTTTCATTTTTGAATCGACCCTTATTTTTCATCGTGAATTGATGATCATTATCTGAATAAAACCGTATCACTCAAAAGTAATCATCATTTTTAATTGAAACCGATTAAATTCAAAATTCATTTATGAGTTTTTTGTCTTCAAACCGGGCACTATTTTTACGAACTTACTCAAAATTTAATCATTAAATCAGGTTTGGGGGAACAAGTGTGATCACTTAATTCAAACCCTGAATACAACTATAGTTTATAGAGCTTTTCGTGATGGCGTCACGACCAGTTATTTTTACGACCGTGGAGGGAAAAACATGGAGGGCATGTGCATGCACTGAGCATCGGCAAACATGTTGCTAGTCGGTTGTTTGGGCTTTTGCTAGGGCCAAATCACGTGATGTGAAAAGCTCTATTGCCTTATAAAAACTTGTTCCTTAGTATTTTGTTATATTCTGTGCAATTTGAATCGGCGGCTTGCTACTAGTCATTTTCCATTGCATTTCTATTGCGTTGTCAGGGTGATGAACCGCCTATTCTAATTACAAGGAGTATGGAGTGAAATAATTTACATTCACTACAACGCAATCTAGCGAACCAATCCTTGAGGACCAGATAAATAGTAAATTTCTGAACGATGAATATCATAATTGTCAACTTAGATATTTCAAGTTTTGTTTCAATACCCCTCAAATATACTATTATAACATCAACACCTTTCCACACCAAGGTTTATGGAATATAAGGTTGTTTTTTTCCCATAGAAATAAAGAAAGCTCATGACGTCTTGTTTCCGCTGCCAGTGACGTCATTCTCCCCACGCCTTCCTAATATTTAATCAACCAATCTCTCACTTTAAGTAGGATAAGGTGGAGTTAGGGAAAGTTGGGGGAAAACACAGGAGGCGTGGGGATTTTATAATTCAGAGGAAGCATATTTGATTGCTTGCTTGGTTTCAAATTGGCAAATAACTTCTTTTAAGGGGGCGGATCAGCCTGGTGAGTTACCTCTCTGCCCACCACGCTAGCAGCCTGGGCGCTGTACTGTCGTCCAACGGTTCGATTCTGGCCTCGCCCTGGGTGTACTTTCTCTCTTCTGTGTCAGTAAAAATTCTGTTTTTGTCTGCCTTACTTGACGAAGGTTTATAAGTGGATCCTTGACATCAAGTACACAAACCGGGAAATATATGTACCCACAATCCAATCCAATCCGACTTCTTTAAAAACCTTTTCTGAACCAACTAATTAATAACATCCTTATCTGAGGCCTTTTTACTAAACATTATTTTAAAAAACACCATTAATTTCAAACCATGATTCTCAAATATTAGGTCTTCGAAAATATAAACAAATTTCAAAGTGATGATTGTTCGGACAAAGTGCTTACTTCTAATATTTTAATCTTTACTTTTGTTAAAGGGTTCTTAAAACCTTTGTAAATATTATTTACTACTCAAAAGACTGAGAAGAAGTTGTCTATCCTATCTATATTTCACTTTTTACTTAATTTTTCCCCATGAAACCTGATTGGCTAGTGGAAGCTTAGCCACACGTCATCGAGACAACCTCTTCCGCTGCCAGTGATGTCACCGTTAGCAGTGTCTGATGGACCCCCCTGTCTCCACACTACATAAATAAAGGTACAAATTAATTTTCTATACCTATTATTTTAATATTAATTTAGCGGAAGGGCTCAAACAAATGTTTCCGATGTCTTCACAACGTGTTGTCATGCCAACCAACCCATTTCCCCAATCTTTAAGAAAGCCATTAAACAAACTTTTTCCTTCCATTTTGGTTGATCTTATCAAATGCAGCATTCAGGTGTTCGCACTTGGCCATTAAATCGTAACTTTTTTTTGGCGGAAGGGTGCATCTGGCAACATGTCAGGAATCGTTTGGGGAAGGTGCCGTCACGTTTTTGGGTTAATTGGGTTAGGGTGGTTGTGGGTATACAATGTGTTCTGTATTTGATCAGTTTTAATTTCAGTGCAAGAGGATTTTTATGGCAGGGAAAAAGACTTCCCGAACAGCAAAAATGTTTATGTTCTACGAATTTTCGTCATGTGCGGCTAAATTCCATTTACTTCTAGTTGCAGTTACGTAAACTTGACATATTTGGTATTAACTTTGTTACTAGGGTTGTGAACAAGGTCGTTCAAATGAGCTAATGATCAGAAATTAAAAATGCTTCAAAGAATTTTAAGCAACGTTTTACCCAGGGTGTCCATCCATGGCTTAAGAGTAAAAATACCTGTTTTTAAAAACTACTTTAAAAATTCTTTCGTTTCATTCAACTTTACTGTAAAAACTCCTTATTAAAAAATAAAGGTTATGTTCTCTAATAATGAGACGCTAATAATGTTTAGACTCTAGTAATTTTAAAAACTTTTGGAAATATTAAAGTAGGAATATATGTTCATACGCATTGTACAACTTATAAATACTTAAGCATTAATACCTACAATATAATAATACACATTTAGCAAAATTCATTTCATAAAAGGTGTTTCTAAAGGCACGATTGTTCTCTCATTACCCCTTTGATTAAAATCAAACATAATTATTCAAAGCAAATATCTCACTTAAATAAACTCATTCCACTCATAATATCTCACTACTTCAAAAGATACTATCCGATTACTTAAAATTCTAAACTAATTGAACTTTTAATGAGAGTTCTATCGAATAAATAACAGGAATCCTATAGGTAATTAAATTTTAAGTCACAGGAGCATTGCATAGAAGGGAATTTTGTACACAAAATTATAAATTACAGCTTTCATCCTTAAAGAGTGCATTATTTTATCCAAGGAGATATTCAGGTTGATTTTGTTGCCACAAATATGAAACCAATTTAAATGAAAATATTTACTTAATACTACTGAACAATTTAAAAATACTTCAATACATATTTATACTGTTTTAAATAAACAGAATGTTTCAAAAGTATGTTTCACGGCTTTTATTTGTAAGCAACGGCTCCTAGGGTCATGAAAGTAAGGTATACGGTAAAAAACCTTGGATAATGCATTGATATCACTTACATTACTGCCATTGGTGCTGTAAAAAAGGTGTAGAGATTAGGAGGAAGAACAAAAACTTCATCTGTACGTTTTTTATGATAGTGTCAACAATTTTCTTGTTGAAGTTTTTGCTCTATCCCCTTTAGTTTTTTAATTATTTTCTACAATTGTCTTGTTTCCCCGCTTAGGACCTTTGTAAGTCAACACAATATATTCTCCAGGGGCACTTACCTAGGGGTACACCTTACTTCCATGACCCTAGGAGACGCTGGTTCCAAATAAATGCATGAAACGTACTTTATAAATACCTTTTGTACTGTAAGTACTATTACAAACAATACTTCGTAAACTATGATAATAATGTGTATCTTCCATATATCAATAGCATTATTTAAAACCTATTGTTTATGGGCATACACCAGAAGAGTTAAGTCAGATATATCGCTCCAGGATAACATTTAGGATAAGCAGAAAGGTTATTTATTGCGTTAGATTAGGTTTGTATGCGATTTTCTCTGCGGAGGAACACTGCAAAGGACCATTAGACACGAAAGGTGATGATGATGATATCACTCTCGCGCCATTAGTCTTATTGTGTCTGGCCTTTTCACGGAATAAGTCAACGCCAAAGTGTTTCCTTGAGTACGTACGAATATTCATGTATCTTTAATCCAAAATGAATGCTTAAGAGGTCCGGTGCGCGTCCTCGTATAACAAGAAGGTGGTGTGTGCATCCTTTTGCATGCTACAATAAAAATTGTTTTCTAAAATTTGATTACTTCCTTAACATGACCTTAACTAAAACTATATTTACTACAAAAGGCATACATATGATAATAGGGGCAATAGATGCATGCATAACATGAATACAACGGTACTGATGCCGGCATAATGTAATGAATGACTAAACTCCAAAATCCAGTCTTTATAAAAGTTTGACCTGTTGACCGGATCAGTTTTTGTTCAGTTACTCAATGAACCATCGTAATGTATTAAAACGTTTCTAAAATAAAAACATCTCCAGATCGTAGACCAACACATGCATAACATATTCGAAAAATAGTGAAGAATAAATACTGAATTTTCGTTCTATCCTATCGGGAATCTATGACTCCACCCGTGCCAGGCCGGGCATATCAGCTAGTAAACTATGAAACTTTTTACTAGGCTTATAAGTCATAAATATGGAATAAATCAAGTAAGGAATTAAACTACCAAGACGTGCAATAAATAAATATAATGCTAATCTCTTTGTCAAATCAATCACAATGGACCTCATGCTACAGTGGAGTAGTGCTAAAACAATACTTTATTTAACTCCCTTTACCTGCAACTTCATTCTTCATTTGAACTCAACTACTATTCAACCTATAGTCCACGCATAAATACGAGTGAACTCTCACTCATCCAACTCCCAGTACTTCTGCCAACTGCCTCTTTAGGAAGAATCCAATAATGTCACCTAAGCGTTGATAATGAACTCTAAGTGACTTTCAGACCAACAGCTGCCGACAGAGCATTACGAATTGGCAGACGGTATATTGATTCCAGCGCCCGATCCGAATTCATTTCCATCACTATCGCCTGCTCCAGGATATCACACTGTGGTATCGATACGAGATAGTTCTATAATTAACGAATGAAGATGGTTCTTCTGTATCCTGGATAGATTCGGGTGGTATTAGGTCACTGGTGCATTAAAAACTTCGTATATTGTTAGTAGAACATCGTTAATTAGATAAAAGAACTGTTACTACATTTAAACTTTATTATAGTCTGTGTAACTAAATAGGCGGTTGAACATCATCAGTTGAAGTTCGTTGAATAGGTAACGAAGGAGAAAACGTAAGCGATTCTGCTTTATTTTTGCACATCAGTTACGGCAGGGCGTGAAAATAAATTGAAACTTTGAATCTTAATAGCTATAAAACTAATTCTAATTTTTTTTAAAAACGAAACGACGATCTTTTTGAAAAAAATAATTGTATATTTTTTAAAAATTTTGTTCTTTTACCATGATTAGTTTTTCTTTTATAACGAAAAAGAGTGTTCCGATTATTTCATTGGCTGCTGCGACACGAGTTAGATTCAATGACAATCTCGGGCGGTTGTGGACTTGGCGTGATGTTGGGAAAAAAATAAGACTGGTGGAAACCATGGCAACGCACAGGGGAAGGGTGTGGAGACTGGGGAAATCAAGTGACTTTTCAACCGCCGATTCTAATTACACAGACTATAGCTGTACGTTAGGGTGTATCGAAAAAACTTTTATCGATTTTGATGACGCATTAGTGCGGAAAAGTTGTCTAAGGTGGCAGAGAGTGAATGTGAATTTTTCCAGAATTTTCGGATAATATCTTAGGGTGCCACATTGGTCCTGAAGGTTCCCATGTTAATCCAATGGAGCAAGCAGCCAAAAAAGGTCAAAAATTAGCTTTTCACCCCACATATCTACCCTAATCATACGACAAATGTCTTCCCTCAAGTTATGGATTCTATAAGATGTATGCTACTCGAAAAAACTTGAATTTATATTGTGGGCTCAAATTTCGTCGAAAATCGCGTATTTTCTTGTTCAAATAGAGCTCACAATCAACATAATATAGATATTTAGGCTGTTCTTCAAGTTTTGTCGGGTAGAGGACCCATAACTCGAGGGAAGACATTTGTCGTGTGATTAGAATAGGAGCGAGGGGCGAAAAACCAATTTTCGGTCTTTTTGGCTGCGCGCTCCATAGGATTAACGTGGGAACCTTCAGGGCCAATGTGGCACCTTAAGATATTATCCGAAAATTCTGAAAAAATTCACATTTCCTCTCTGCCACCTTAGACAACTTTTCCGCACTAATGCGTCATCAAAATAAAAAAAAAGTTTTTTTTCGATACACCCTACTGTACGTGAATGGAATAAGCTTAGTTCAAACTACCATATTTTTTACGATTACGATTCCATGTCCTTTATTTAAACCAAAATGGATAAAGCAGCATACTATACAGCCACTATAAAACCTTACATGGCACTAAAAGCATTAGAATAATCCTTTACACAGCTCATAAATCATAATGCATGCAAACTTAACAACGTCCATCCAAACCATCAAAGGATTATGTATCCCACCATGTAAAACACCCCGATAGAATTAATGCATCCAGATTTCACCGTAAACCGAATGAACTTTAACGACTCGGAAGCACTTAACCCTGGATCTCCAGCACGCTAGAGAGCATCCTTTCTTTGATCCATGCATATTGCCCTCCTCTCTTAGCATGACTACGCAAGAAGGAAACTCCGGTTTACGACTGGCCATAAAAGACTCTCCTGACCGATGGTCAGTGGCACGCAACGCTCCCTTCGAATCAATGGAGGCTTTTAGGGGGAGTTGAGATCGGAGTTGTTGTTCAAAGGATGGTAAAATGGGTTGGTTTTATAGTGGGGACTTTGGAAAGCCGCATTAAATGTTTATAATTTTATAGAGGGAGGCAACACAGGAGTTTGGACATTCAAGTTAGGCAATTTTTAAAGGAACTACTGATTCCATGTTTTACACTCAGTGCCTTCTTATACAGTAGGGTGGGCCGAAAAAACTCATTTTTTTATTTCGATGTTGTAATAGCGCGGAAAAGTTGCGAATTATATAGACAAAGAAAAAATTCAAAATCGGTTAATATCTTCCGATCGCGCATAGGCCCCAAAGTTTGACAAAATATGAAAAAAATTCATTTTTGCGATTATTTTTTTAACCAAATCAAAGATTAAACTATCAAATATTGTTCATGATTTTTTTTAAGTGGAACTAATATAGTTATAGACATAATCTTTCAGGTTCCATTCTTCTATCACTCAATTGTTTCGTTAGATATAATTTTTTAATGTTCATACGAATTTTGTAAAGTTGTTTTTCTTGCATTTTTAAACAGCTTATAACTCTAGAACTAAACAACTTAAAAATATGAAATTAGTCCCATTTTGTTCGTAATTTTTTTGTCGTCGATTTGGTGTGCATTATGATAATCATTTTCAAAAAGTTTTTAATAAAAAAAAATTTAAAAAATGTTCTTTTGAAAAATATTAATGGCTGTTTAACTCTTAAAATGAACATAACTGCCCAATTTCAAGTTGAAAATAAAATTTAATCATGTATAAAAAAATAAAAATAACCCTAATTTAGTCAAATCCCTAAACATTCCGTAAAATTATTCACCAAGAGCGATTCACTCATGGAAAATTTATCAAATCACCTGAGGGTGTTCATATGACTTAACATGTAAAAAATGTCACATTAATTTCAGAAAATACAACAATTAATAGATTCGGTACAAAATCTTACAGTCCTAGTTAAGTTAATTCAATTTGCATGCATTTCTCTTGAAAATTTCTAAGAATTATGTTTATATCTAATTATTTTTACTTTTAACAAGTCAAATAAAAGTAAATTAAAAGTTTTAGAACATAAAAAATTGGATATAAACACATTTCTAAGGAATATTCAGGTAAAATTCATGCAAATTGAATTAACTTAGAGTTGGGAACTAGCACTGTAAGATTTTGAACCGAATCCGTTAATTGTCTTATTTTCTGAAATTTTTGTGACATTTTTTACATGTTTTAAGTCATATGAACACCCTCAAGTGATTTGATAAATTTTCCATGAGTGAATCGCTCTTGGTGTATAATTTTAGGGAATGTTTAGGGATTTGACTAAATTACGGTTATTTTTATTTTTTATACACGATTAAATTTTATTTTCAACTTTAAATTGGGTAGTTATGTTCATTTTAAGAGTTAAAAGGCCATTAATATTTTTCAAAAGGATATTTTTTAAAATTTTTTTATTTAATTTTTTTCCCTTTTTCATATTTTTTAAAAAACTTTTTCAAAATGATGATCATGATGCAACCAAATCGACAACAAAAAATTTACGAACAAAATGGGACTGATTTCAGATTTTTAAGTTGTTTAGTTCTAGAGTTATAAGCTGTTTAAAAATGCTGGAAAAACAACTTTACAAAATTTGTATGAACATTAAAAAATTATATCTAACGAAACAAGAGTGATAGTAGAATGGAACCTGAAAGATTATGTCTATAAC
The DNA here is from genome assembly GCA_024610705.1 of Tetragnatha versicolor. Taxonomy (NCBI): domain Eukaryota; kingdom Metazoa; phylum Arthropoda; class Arachnida; order Araneae; family Tetragnathidae; genus Tetragnatha; species Tetragnatha versicolor. The sequence goes on along the minus strand of JANDEH010000024.1, from coordinate 5,098,704 downwards.
TGTATTAGTTCAACATAAAAAAAATCATACTTGATAGCTTAATCTTTAGTTTGGTTAAAAAAATAATCGCAAAAATGAAACTTTGGGGCCTATGGGCGATCGGAAGAAATTAACCGATTTTGAAATTGTTTTCTTTGTCTATATAATTCGCAACTTTTCCGCGCTATTACAACATCGAAATAAAAAAATGAGTTTTTTGGCCCACCCTATTATACAGGGTGTTCCAAGATAAGAGTTCACCTCCTTTGGTCTACAGATATAGTCATAAAAGTGGGGTCTAGGTATAGTGAAGTGACCATGCGATATCTGATGCAATAACTTTCAACGCCCCCCAGAGGAAGGAGTTATAGTTTTTATTTGAAAAACTTTGATATGTTTGCTGAATTAGTTGATAACAAAGTTGTAGATTATGTACGAAAAGACTCCTTGTGCAGAGAAATTCCTTCAGAGAGAATAAATATTCCAAGTTTTTACCCCCTTAAACACACCTTCTAAGGCGAAAATCAGAAAAAGACGAAATAAGTTAAATGTTTTCACATCAAACGCTATTTAAATTTTAAATAATAACCATATATAGAGTGTTTGCATAAATTACATCAATATATTTTCCTATTAAACGCAAACAATACCAGTTAAATCTAGTTCAAATCCCAGCACAATACAGATTCAAAACTTCCGCAATGTAGCAGCAGCAATAATTGAATTACAAAGCATCAGACACTTTCCAATTGGGAATGTCATCTTCAAACAGATTATGTTAGCCAAAGTGCCCCATTAAAATGGTAATTGAACGCCAAGGTTTGAATGAGTGCTTTGTACGAGCTTTCTAATTGGCTTTGCGTAGCGCATATACAATTGTAATCGCTGTTGGCATGCCTTCAAATCTGTTTGCAAACGCTTGGAACCTGCCAAAAGCAATTTTGTCACTGATTCCACTATAAGGGAAAGTGGAGTAAATTGCACTATAACAAACAAATGTGCCAAAAATAGAGCTTGTTTATGTGAATGTCTGGAAAATTCAACGTTCGGCAAGTAGATTTAATTTTGAATTCCAAGTTATGTTCAATGAATAGCAATTATCATATATAAAAGGGATTGTGAGTATGGCTTACAGATATATGTTTTTACATTTTCCTTTCATAGATTTCAATGTATTTTGATATGGTAGATTTTAATAAAGAATCTACCAATCAAAACAGTTTTTAGCAAAAAAAATAATGTAAATAAAACTAATAAAAAGAGGTATAGCAATAGTAATAAATTAGTTAGAATAGGAACAAAAAGAAGAATACGTTATTATATTTAAATATTGATTATATTTGAATATTAAGGAGACAGAAACACCCTAAGTAGAATAGGTAGAATAAAGATCAGATATTGTAAAAAGGAGGGAAAAAATATAAAGAAGGGTAAAGGAGATTCAAATATAACATTTTAAATATTAAAATTACATATTTCCTTTGACAATAATTGTTATACACTAGCGTCATTTCACCTATCGAGATGTTGTATAGCGCTGTACTGAAATGCGGTCAATATAGTTTTATTTAGATTTAAATCATAAAAAGGGTTTATATTCGCAAATTATAATTTATAAACTTTCTGTACAGGAATTTGCCACTTTTAAAAATGTTATGAAACTCTTCCATCAGCTTAACAGACAGCTCGGCCACCATACAGGATTGAGGTACATCAATGGCCTGATGTTTCTTGTATCCAGTATTTTCACAGGCATTTTAAGGCCTGAGAGCATTTATTAAGTTGGGTTATGTATGATTGAGTAGGTGGAGAGTGATTGCTATATGAGAAAGTGAAATGATGTAGAGTGCGCAAGGTTTTTTCTCAGTACAAAGAAATTAATGTCCTAAATTGAAAGCATTGGGTGGTCATCATATTTGAGACAAAAAGTTTCATACCAAAATGAGAACATCGATTTACTCAAATTTGAAACTGTCATTTCTCTCAGTGAAGGAGCTATGATACGTGTCATAATACCCCGTTCGCACTGGCCTTTATTTTTGCCTTTATTTTCGTTAGCACTTTGCTGTCACGGAAACAGGCAAAATCGCCCCATCTTTTGAAAACGGCGTTTGCACTGACAAGGGGCGAAAATAAGCACTTTACTGTGTGTAACAATAACAGCATGATTTGTAAAATAATAAAAAATTTAATTTCTCAACACAACTTGAAACTAATGAATAAAATCACCAAAAATACAAGTAAAAATACATAAAATATTATTAATTGACTAGTGAATTGATTAGTGTGTTTCCATGACAACAAAGTGCTAACGAAAATAAAGGCAAAAATAAGGACCAGTGCGAACGGAGTATTACTCCAAAATTCAAATTATCCTTAATTTTGAATGTAGTATATGAAAGGAAAGAGAACCCTGATTTATCTAGTAACAAAGCCTTATTACTTTTACAATAAATACAGTCAAAAACTCCTCCGATGTAAACCTAATGGCGAACAATCGAAAACTACGACGCACAGCATCATATACGTCCCAATAACATCCACTATCCAAAGTTATCTCCAACTTCGTCCCAAACCCAATTCTCATCCATAGATGCGATTGGCCGGCTTCTGGACCAATCACAATCCATTCAGAGTAGTTTCCCGTTACAGTTATCGTCAACTCGGCCAGAAACAATTACGCCGCGGAATAATGGCCGTGCGATGTCCCCGGGAGATCTTAATTTTGAGCCAGTGATCTCGGGATGGGAGACTTGATGGTGAAAGTGGATTGACGAAAAGGATAAGGTATTGGGTGACGATTGGGAAGCAATCGGTATGATTGGTCCACGTAATATGGAAAATGGGCGAGGACGATTGATGAGTGTGCTGAGAGTAGACAATTTTGTTAACAGAGGCATTTGCTAATTGAAAGTGCATGTAGTGTTGACATAGATACCAATGCTCAGAAATTATAAAGTTTAACTATAGTAGGGTAGTGGTACCAGTAACTAACACTTTAAGAGCAATAAAATTAATTAGGTATCGCTACCTTATAAAACTACCTTAGAAAAACTTCTTGTTTTGAAAAATTAATAAATTTTTTAGAGTACAATTTGTGTGTTTGAATAAGTAAACGTTTTCTATTTTTACAATATGTTTTAAATTTGCATGGTGGCTGCACCAGTAACTGCTCAGGTTAAAATTTATGCTGGTACAAGCAAATAAATAGCATGCCAGTAATAGTGGGTCAAAATACACATTGGGCTGTTTGTGCTTTTGGTAGTACTAGCAAGTTTTTTATAGTTTTTTTGCTGGTATTTAGCAGTACATGCTGGACAAGCAAACAAATACTAGCATGCATTTTAACCTGGGTGACACCCTTTTCATTTTGTTTATTTTCAAGAAAATATTTGTAATGTATCTATAACTCTGCTTAATTTTGTTAATGTAAGGCTAAGCGCGCACTAGAAGATACTTCTGTCGTGGCGACCATAAACACTAGGTCATTCGAGAGCAATGCATTTCTATGTTAGATTTTTGGCAATCAGCCAAGAGTCTCGTCCGCTAATGCACGCACTCTAGCTTCTTGCAATAGCCAGGGTGATAATTTTGTCTCTGTCACCGTGACAAAAGTCTCTAGTGAGCGCTTAGCCTAATAGTCTACCTGTTTTATTCTTCTTTCCATGATGAAAACCCTAGTAAACTTATCCAATATTCTTTTCCAGCGTCTGCATCAAACACCCATAAAAACTTTGTGCTTCCTCCAACCAGACATCAAACCGACTTCCTGAAACTTATTTCACCGCTCAAACTTTCATCTTTATTGTTTCTAGAGTTCTAAAAGGAAGAGGAATCTTCCAAAAATATAAAACCAAATCGAATTGTAGCAGACATCATTGTTTACTCTGACTTAAATCGTTGAGCATTTCCCTTCCCTTAAATCAACAACAAATAAAAAGGCTTATTTGCGAAAATCAATTCGACTTTTAAGAAAAGGTTTCATTCTCCCATATGAGGATATTCTTGAATACTCTCCAATATTCCGTTTCCCTTTTGTCAAGACTTGCATGAATTAAGAGAAGACGGAATAGAATAAACAAGTTCCTTTTGAGCCCTCAAGATGTAACGTTTGTTTTGTTAAATTAAAATATGTCACCTCAAGGGACAGACGTCTTTTTTAAAAGAGCATGATTTTTAGCGTTAATGTTTGTAAAGAATTCTCTTTATTAGTCCTCAAGGAATATCATGCTGAAGTTTCCTCAGATTGAATTATTTAAACATATTTATGTTTTGTAATAGTATACACAATGACTATTGTAGTGGCAACGCCAAGTTGCTTACAACTAAGCTTAGAAGATGCTGGTATTTATAAAATGTTCTTCTATAAATGTCTCTCTATGGAGTTGATATTTAATTTTATTAATGTAGTTATATTTCCTAAAGGTTAAAGTACCCGACTACCCCCTAAAATGTCAAATTTCCATGTTTTTATGGAAAATAACTTTTTGACCAATTTTAGTACGGTAAATTGGGCATTTCCTAATGAATGATCGGCCGTTAGAATAGCACCTACTACAACATTTTTGTTATGTTCTAAAAAAACAATCAACTAAATTAAGAGTACAACATAATCCCACCACCTTTTTCTTTCTAGCTAAACTTAGCTAAACAAAAGCTTTCTAGCTAAACTTAGCTAAAAACAAAACAAAATCACTAACTTTTTCACAGCTACGCTCTCGCCAATACTAAAAATCTTGTTTCTATCCAATTACTATTCAACCAAAACCATGTAAACTGTGCCTAAACCAATGATTACTGTCACAGGGATAGCGATTCTCCCGTGGGTCAAATCTCATTAGAGAGAGAAGAAGCAGCTACGGAGAGCCCTAATCCCCTCAGAGGGCAGCCAATCAGCGGGAGCGGTTAATTATGACCCTTGAGTGACTTTTACCAGATTGATTCCGGTAGCTCAGGTGGAAGAATTGGATTAGCCCATTTGAATACAAGTGTAAGGTAAATGATGTCACAGAAGACCGTAATACGCCTTCATATAATAGAAGCTCTTATACAAACTATCTGTTTCAACTTTTGAAAGAGTTAATCTTACTTAGCCAAGTTTGCGCTATATTAGAGCCAATCTGTAGTTTAAATAAAGCAAGTGTTAAATATTCATAGGTTGCCAAACAGTGCCAACTTGGGGACCATTATAGACATTCGCTATTTCAAAAGGTGAGACAGCTGCACTGTAAAAAAATTATGGAACGTTACTAAATAAAAACTGGACAGCTGAATTGCTCATTTTTTTAATTAATGTGTCTGGAAAATACCAGGAACGTTACTGTATAATACTGATACGTTCCACAGAAATATAAGTGAGCTCTCTGTGAAATATTAAGAACGTTACTGTATAATACTGATACGTTCCACAGACATATAAGTGAGCTCTCTGTGAAATATTAGGAATGTTACTGTAAAATACTGAAACGTTACGCAGAAAAACCAGAAAGCTTTCCTTAAAATATCAGAAATGTTCCTCTTTTTTATAATGGGGGGCTGGAAAGGTTTATATCTCACCTATTACTTTTTCTTGCACTCCAAATCTGAATAATGCAGCAAATCTACAAGTCATTGTGGCAAATTATAATACACGGGAGGTACCGATCTGAAGGTCTTACGACTCCTGTGATCAGAGTTTACTAAGTATACTCCCAATTTTTGTAAGCTTCAGTCAGTTCTTACTTCTTGCACCTCATCTGAACGAATAATTTGACTCTTTTAGTAGTGAGTGACCGCAAAAATAAAAACAAACAATGCCTGTCTGCCCAGCTGGATTCAGAAACGTTTCAGAATTTTCCAGGAAAGTGTTTAATTGCTGTAATAACTGCTCATAAAAAGCAGCAGGAACTTTTCTGGAATTTATGCGGAACGTTACTATTATTTTACAGTGTGGTTCTTATAAGAGTATCTACTGTGGTTTTTTGGATACCCATCATAAAGGAAATAATTACATGAAAAGTGTGAAAAATCATTATTGATTCAATTGAAATGCTTAATTAAATAAAATTTCGGAATTCATTTATTTAGAAAGTACTGAAATCAATTATTTTTAAATTGAAATATCTAACTAAATGAACTTTCTAATCTTCTTTTTTCATTTATTCATATATTATTGCTTATGAAAATAATCAAGATCCGCAAAAAGTAAATAAAAAGGAATATAAAATAAGCAATGAAATCCTATTTTAAACTAAACGGGGACTTTTGTAATTAAAATAGCTTTAATTTTTTATTAGTTTTTTTATCAAGTATCATTCTTTCAAACATAAACCTAGTTAACAACTTAAAATTTTAACATCTCTCTTAAAAACATCCAGCTTTCAAAAATATTTTTTCCTTGAACTTTTAGAAAGCAGTCTTTGAAGTTTAAACAAATATTCACCGACTTGTCACAAGTTAATCCTCTTAATATATAATTAAGGGAGAAATTGGGGGAAAGGCGCTACAACCAAAAAATCGTATTATTTGCCAAACGATGGTTCTTTGATGGTTTCTGAGTAAAAGTTAATTTCCTTCGAGGAGCAACTTGTTTAAACAATCCTAATTTTCACGTTATCAGTTATGCTGGAGGGAAACTTCAAAGGAAACAGGAACGTTTGGTTTTCTGTCTTGAATCATTTTTATTTAAACTGTTGCCTTTTATTGAAAGGTTCCGGCTAAAGAATTCAATAACATGCCTGTTGAGAAAAATGTCTTGCTTGGGGTAAAATTTGTAGTCATACATACTAACTCACTCTGGAGGATTTACCACTAGTATTTCTTTAGTTTTTTTAAATCCGTTTAAATGCGCAGCATTTCAAACGTGTAAGTATAATTCAGTTTCTCAATAAGTTTATTAATAAGTATTTATTTCTCTTCTATTGAGAAATCTTACCACAATTTCCTACCTACACTTATTTTGTCCATAAATGCGTTTTCCTCGAAAGAAATGTTCTTCTTTTGGTTGGAACCATAAAGAAAGTTTTTCCTTTTTAATCACATTTCACTGAAAGCAAAAAGAAAAAAAATAGTTTATAATTCATTAACCCATAACATTCCCATTTACCTGGAAATACCTACGAACGGAGAATGCTTGATTTTATCCTTTTTCGATACATTATGGTCTAAAACTCCCAAATTTCTGATTTTTAAGTTCAAAAATGTGTTTTAAATAATATAAAATTCAATTTTATTTTTGCCAAGACGTCAGAAAAGGCACGTTATCTGAAAACGGGCTTCTATTGGATGTGACGTCACAGCGCATGAAAACCATTGTGTTTTCTGTTTTCACGTGATCAGAAAACGGGCTTCTATTGAATGTGACCTCACAGCGCATGATTTGTGATTCGAAAGTGTTTTCGCGCCAAAACAAAAAACGAAATTTCAAAAATTTATCTCAGAAACTAGGCTACGAAAATACATGATGTAAAAATCATTCTTCATGGTTTTTATCAACTATTTTAATAAAATTTAATCCCAAAACGTGAGAATACCTCATTCCATTAATTCCAATGAAAAGTTGCCGAAAATATTTTGGTAGAGATTTTATTGCTAGGATCGATAAACTTATAACAAACATGAACAATTTGTTGTTCACTATAAATTCTTTACGCTATTGCAGATAAATTATTCTCTACAACATTATTTAAGTCCTTGAAACATGCATTTCTTCATGCATTCTAAATATAATCAACATGTGTCGTAATACTTCAAATTTCATTTAACTCATTGAAAATTTGAAATACTGATTCTGAACCAACAAATAACTAAACGAAAAATAATTGATTTTATTACCACAAAATGGATTTTCCTAGTGAAGCCAATCCTCATTTCTCTTCTCATTTGTCAAACTAATTAATTTGATGACGTTTTTTTAGAACTTTACGCAATCGTCGTACAGATGAGGATTGACTTGACGAGGGAGCAAACACTGAAGGCCTACCACCCCTGCTCGCTATCGCTCAGCACTAACCCCCATAAACTGCTAACGCAGAAATTTCGCGCGAATGGTTATATAATCTAACTTATCAATAATTTAATCAAAATGTGTTGAAAAAAATATCCAGGACGTCTTTTAATAACAATTGTTAATCAACATTCATGAAAAAAGGGCACCCACGAATCTTTAAAATTCAATATTGCTCTTACTAACTCGTTAGTATACCTAATGTTTTATCATTCATATTTTCGTTGCAACACACGCATGTTAAACAATACCTTTAAAGCTATTGAAGATAATAAGAGACAAAACTAACATGACACTCAATGTTTACATATAATTTCAATCATGAGACAAACTCTAAAAATTATAATTTCCAGATAAAATGTGTGAAATTTTTGCATAAAATAGCATATCTGGAAGTTTTTAGAATACTTTTATCAGTCTTTGAAAGATATTTAATTTTGAAAATATTTTAAAGTACATTTTTAAACGTGAAAAAGACTTGTTTCACCATAAAATATGGCATCAAACCAGACTGTGTTGAGTGGTTTCCCACCAACTTACCTAGTGCTCAGACGATTTCATTGGCTGCTGCGACACGGCACGGCATTTTATTTTCTGTTATAGTTAAAAATAGGAAGTTATAGTTATCACCTAGAAACTAAAAAACAAATCCTGTATTGTTAGATTTTTAAATATTTCATATTCACTCTGAAATAAAAAAAAAACGACGGTTTCCTTCCTGCACGACTCTTTGCAACCCAATAACGAGATTCAATTCGCTTCTCGGAATAAAAACTCTTCTCTCGGAATCCGAACACATCCAAACTCCTGTGACTCGAAAAAGAACAGCTACAATCTAACGCATCCGACACTCTATTTCTAAAGCGAGTTGGAGTTTGAATCCTCTAAAATATGTATGTATTCAAGAGCAGAACACAAATCCGGGTTCCGAGTCAACAGGAAGACAGAGGGCTTGGGGGTAAGCAACACACCTGAGGTGTTTCATAAGGGATGCTCCTCTCCCCTGGAGTCTTAATGCGTCAGCAAGAAAGGAGGCAGCTGGAGAATATTTGGTGACGGAAATCCTAGTTCTGTGGAATGTATTAGAATATCTTTGCTTTATATATCTACAGCATCATAAAAATTAACGTGGGAGAAAAATAATGGAATCAAATAAAAATATAAATTATTTTATTGTTGAATTTAATTAATTAAACCTTTTGTTTGTCACAAAATAAAAAAAGGAGTTGACATCTTTCAGTCACATTTTTCCGAGTTTTAATCAAGTAACTTATAATGTAGAACGGTAAATTTGGGGAACTAACGGAGATGGGCATCACCTGATAGGCCCCTAGTGTAATATATCTGTGTCTAACAATATTAATTAACTGTAAGAATGTAACTGTAACCTGTAACCATATAAGTAGGGCTGTGATTTATATGTAATTAAAAATCCAGAATATGTACATTTGTACATATAATATGTGCTTATTTTAGAAAAATATGTAATAATGAAAAGAAAATGTTAAGTAATTTTTTAAAGGGGCTCTTCAAATATTACGCAAGCACATGGTAGGGAAAGGTGGTTTTCGCCATTTGCCGCATCTCGTGTTATTTTGCTGTCTTGTCGCGAGAAAAAAAACGAAAACCATGTGTCTACTTCCCTTCTTGGTCTTCTCATCTGGCAATCCCGACTTCACACCCTATTAAAAAGTTAAATTCAGCATTGGATGCACTAATTTTAACTACAATTTAAATGCGTATTTCCTTTTATGGATTACTTTAATTTGAAAATCAGTCTAACGTGTGATTATTTTTGAAAAATTTGAAAATGGATAAATATGTAATAAAAATATGTATTTATAGGTTGAATATGTAAACATATGTAAATAAACCGAAATATGTAAAATAAACAGGGTCTTAATCTATTCAAAATCTTTTAAAACGTATAGAATTCAAGAGCACATATTGATATCAGATTTCTGAACAAACATGTAATTACATATAAATCCTAGCCCTACATATAAGTAACCGGGAATTTCCTGAAAGAAATGCAAACCGAAACCCTATGCTCTAGTTATTGTAAACAGCGATGTATATTACTTAAGCTTAATTAAACGGATTAGTGTTATCCACCTGAGTTGTAAATACGGACCCTCTTCAACACAACATACCAACACCCACCAGATTTAGCGACTAGGCCTGGGCAGAATTTGATCTCATTCATTTACTCAGTGATATAACTGAAAAGAACTCATTATCCTCTAAACTCTAAAAACTAGACTGGTGGTTTTGGCAAGACGTGAATGATATGTTTTAACGCTGTTTGAGTTTCATTTTTTGATGGAAATATTTTTCACCCTAAATTAATAATTAATATCGGAGTAAAACCTTATCGCTCAAAATGAATCATTATTTTTAATCGAAACCAATGAATCTCAAAACCAAATCATTAGTTTTACGTCTCAAATGATGCCCGATTTTTATGATTTTACTCAACATTTAATGGCTAAAGCAGGTTTTGGTGATTACGCGCGATCATCAAATTCAAACCATGCACCGTCCACTCCCAGTGTCAGCCAACATTCATCCCCCAGAACCAGTGTCCATCAACATCCGCCTCCCTTGAAACTGGGATAGATCATTAGCAGGTGGAAATAACCAGGGGGGATCCGAAATGCAGACGCTGCCACCGGCTCCCTACTAATTAACCCCTCACGGGATCGCTTGACAGCACCCCCTAGCCTCCCTCATAAAAGAGGGATGTTGGTCCAGACACTTCCGGAATCGATGGAGGTAGCAGTGGTTGCGAATTTGTCTTTGGAAGTTCTATGAGCGTTCTCAGTTAACAAGGGTGGAAGGATGGAAGGTTTAGTGGGAGTATCAACAATCGAGGGGGGAGTAGGGGGGATTAATGTGATTTTGGAAGGAGTCTGAGAATTCTGATGTAAACAAAGGGGAAGAATCGAACTCTTGAAAGTTTCGTGGGGAGTGTTAAACTAGTTTCGCAATCAAATGGAGTTAGTTTGAGTTCTGTCGGGATTATTAGTCAGTCGAAATGATTATACAACTAGCTTTGGTGAAGAGGATACTGGAAGGAATAGTTTTCTCGGGTTTATCTGAAAGATATGGGGTTTGGATATAAAGCTTGGGCTCTATATAATTACATATTTCATAAAACTTTCCGTAGACTTTGAGACTTAATTACTACCAGAGATGGGCAAAATGTAATCAGATTAAGGATTAACGATTACGATTACAAATGTAATCTGATTACATTTGTAATCTGATTACTTTTGTAGAAATGTAATCTGATTACATTTAAAATCTGATTACTTTTTGTAATCGTTAATCTGATTACAGATTACATTTGTGATCGTTAATCTGATTACAGATTACAATTGTAATCTAAAATAACATACCTTGATACCTTTTTGCGACTGATAATGGTACGGTGCATAGGATGCACTTGTTGGTCCGCCACTTAATGGAAGTGGTCCACAAATGACAGGAAGTGGTCCACAACTTACCGGAAACGATCCACAACTTACCAGAAATGATTCGCAACTTACCGGAAGTGACCCACAACTTACCGGAAGTGGTCCACAGCTGACCAGAAGTGGTCTGAAACTTACCGAAAGTGGTCCAAAAATTACCGGAAATGGTCCAAAAATTACCGGAAGTGGTCCACTGCTTACCGGAAGTGGTCCGTAACTTACCGGAAGTGGTCCGTAACTTACCGGAAGTAGTCCACAACTTACCGGAAGTGGTCCATAACTTACCGGAAGTGGTCCACAACTTGCCGGAAGTGGTCCGTAACTTACCGGAAGTGGTCCGTAACTTACCGGAAGTGGTCCACAACTTACCGGAGGTGGTCCATAACTTACCGGAAGTGGTCCATAACGAATCGGAAGTGGTCCACAACTTACTGGAAGTGGTCCACAACTTGCCGGAAGTGGTCCACAACTTACCGGAAGTGCTCCGAAACTTACCGGAAGTTACGGTAGGTTACGGACCACTTCCGGTAAGTTACGGATCACTTCCGGTAAGTTGTGGACCACTTCCGGTAAGTTGCGGACCACCTCCGTTAAGTTGTGGACCACTTCCGGTAAGTTACGGACCACTTCAGGTAAGTTATGGACCACTACCGGTAAGTTATGGACCACTTCCGGTGGGTTACGGACCACTTCCGGTAAGTTGTGGATCACTTCCGTCAAGTTATGGACCACTTCCGGTAAGTTGTGGACCACTTCAGGTAAGTTATGGACCACTACCGGTAAGTTATGGACCACTTCCGGTGGGTTACGGACCACTTCCGGTAAGTTGTGGATCACTTCCGTCAAGTTATGGACCACTTCCGGTAAGTTGTGGACCACTTCCGGTAAGTTATGGACCACCTCCGGTAAGTTGTGGACCACTTCAAGTAAGTTACGGACCACTTCCGGTAAGTTACGGACCACTTCCGGTAAGTTACGGACCACTTCCGGTAAGTTACGGACCACTTCCGGTAGGTTACGGGCCACTTCCGTTAAGTCGCGAACCCCACTCCAGTAAACTTGCCACAGTTATCAGATTGAAGATTGCAAATGTAATCTAACTACAAATGTAATCAAACTACAAATGTAATCAAACTACAAAAGTAATCAGATTACATTCATTCAGATTACAAATGTAATCATTACAAATGTAGTTAGATTAAAAACTCCAAAAAGTAATCAGATTACAAATGCAATGATTACAAATGTAATCAGATTATTAATCTGATTACAAAAGTAGTTTGATTACGCCCATCTCTGATTACTACTATTTGAATTTCAGTTTTAATCAAAATAGCACCGTTGACCTTTATTTATCGAAGGAATTTCAAACGAAACAATCTTGATTATTCTAGTGTGGTTTAAAATAATAGTATTCTGAAAATATTTTAATTGCCTTAAGCAGTTGGTAAGAATGTCTTTAGGGGAGCGAAATTATATGTAACCGGATATTTTATGTTTAAAATAATTTAATTGCGCTGGGATTTTTTAACATTTTTTTTTTCAAAAAATTAATTACTTCATCATGTTAACATTTTAACTAGGCCTATTTTTGTGAGCTATTTTATCAAAGTATCGTTTCAAAATTATTGAAAAACAATAAAAATACTTTTACTAATCAAGGTTTATAGGATATAAGGTTGGTTCTTCCCATAGAAATAAAAAAAAGCTCGTGACATCACGTTTCCATTGCCAGTGACGTCATTCTCCACGCCTTCTTACCGTTTGATCAACCTATCACTTTCATTTTGAGTAGGATAAGGTGATGTTAGGAAAAGGAACAGGCGGCGTAGGAATTTTCTAATTCAGAGGAAGGATATTTGATTACTTGGTTGGTTTCAAATCGGCAAATAACTTCTTTTCAAAACCTTTTCTGAACCAAGAACTAATTACTCGGCGGCCTTTTTATTAATTATCATTTATGTAAGCATGAAGACTTTCACAGCCGGTTTGATTAATGAAATTCATTTCTTTCGGGCTTGTAGGCCGTGGTCTAAAATACCACGCCTACAATAACACTGTTCTACAAATTTGACCTTCAAAATTTTTTCCTTGATGAAAATAGTCAATTCTTATAGATTTTGGGTCGCTGAATACGAAAATCACCATTAAAATTCTCAATTGACTCAGGATTTTCGGGGAACAGCCCCTCCCCCTTTTTACGTTTTTCGACGACCTTATAACTTTAAACTCGATTTTCAGGGTCAAAAAGCATTATTTTAGTCTTCAAATTGCTCTCCAGTTAACAAGAAATGTTCAAATTAATAAAATATGATAATTTTATAACAAATGGATAGGGTTAAGGGGTAATTACCCCCCTAAAAATACAAAAAAATAGCTAAAAATTATAGAGGTTTCTATACGCTATTTTTCCTCTTATTTTTTACGCAAATCCCGTTTGAAGGGTCCTAACCCTTCCCCAAGGACCCAAATTTGATGACAATATGCAGCAATAATTTTTACTAAAAGCGGTTGGTGTTAGCTTCCCAGAAGTCCCCGCGGAAGCGTTCGGAAGACTTCCAGAATCGCGAAGGCGCTCGCGAGTTCAGGAATTAATATCGATGATTTTGAAAAGATTACAAATGATGTTTTTCTTATATTTTGGGTGTATCCTAGAAACTCTTCAGTTCTTTAAAAACTGACCGGTTTTTGGGAGTGAGGATTCCATGTTTCAAGATGTTAACAGATGCACGGCTGTGGATAACAATTAGGGGGCATCCCCTTAAAAACTGAGGGTGATGGAGGAAAATGGGTGTCATATTTGAATTCAGCAGATCATTTTACACAAGAATCAGCTGAAATTCAGTAAGTGGCTTCAAATTTTTTTTTGTACAGCACAGTTAAACTCTAAGTGCGGCATTGAACCCTTCCGTGGGTGCTCTGGGGGCACTCTCACCTCAACCGCTTTTAGCAAAAATCATTGCTGCATATTGCCATCAAATTTGGGTCCTTGGGGAAGGGTTAGGACCCTTCAAACGGGAATTGCGTAAAAAATAGGAGGAAAAAATAGCGTATAAAAACCTCTATAATTTTTAGCTAATTTTTTGCATTCTTAGGGGGTTAACTACCCCTTAAACCTATCCATTTGTTATAAATTTATCATATTTTATTAATTTGAACATTTCTTGTCCCCTGGGGGGCAATTTGAAGATTAAAGCAATGCTTTTTGACCCTGAAAATCGAGTTCAAAGTTATAAAGTCTTTAAAAACGTGAAAAGGGGGAGGGGCTGTTCCCCGAAAATCCTGAGTCAATTGAGAATTTTAATGGTGATTTTCGTATTCAGCGACCCAAAATCTATAAGAAATGACTATTTTCATCAAGGAAATTTTTTCAGTGTAGAACAGTGTAATACGCCAAGTCTACTAACGGCCGTATTCTGAAGCCTCTGGCAACCTCCAATCCAAATCAAACTTATTGAATCGGTGAACTAACGCTGTTTCATTACCACTGATGATGTCGGACACAGCTTCCGACGAAACGTCTGGCCTTTTGTTTTATTTTAGACCACGGCCTACAAGCCCGAAAGAAATGAATTTCATTAATCATTATTTATTTTAAAAAACACCATTATTTTCAAACCTTGATTCTCAAATATTAGAATTAGATCTTATTATCTACTATTATAATATTCTCTTTTTATTTAATGAACAGCAGTAACTAGTCTTTTTCATGGCAGTTGTATCACAACTGTTTCAAATAGCCCCATTAGTCGCACAAAATCAAAAAGCACTTGCTGATCGCAACACTTCCCACAATAAAAGCAACGAATCAGAGAATCAAGAGGAGCGACCTTCTCATCATCAGTCGGAGCGAACTTGTTGCTTTCCCAGCCACCCCATTATATGCTCCCATTCAGGCTCTACCTGTACTGACTCCCAGGAGAAAAGGCGGATTTCTAAGGCTCCGACAAAAGGTTTTCCCGAAAACATTCTTCTTCCTTTTATTCTTGCCTGCTCCAAGACGTGTAGTAAAATATACGTCCCTGAGAGTATGTGTGTGTGTTTTCTAAACTTCTTTGACCCAGTTTTGTGTTGGGGCTTTAAGCTCTTTTACAGCGACGATAATGGCCAGAGACTATATTTTCCTACAATGTGTTGATTGAATCTTGTGTAAAAGTTGTGTTTGTGCCAAAAGTTAAGGAATTCAGGTTATTGAATCTTTTTAAGTGGGAATTTGTCTACACTGTTGGTTTTGCATGTAAACTTTATAGTAGGGGAGCCCATGATGCTAAATGTGGATTTACACGAGCGTGTCAGATAATCATAAGGGGGGATACCTTGCATGCTTTTGAGTAACTCCACCAAATATAAGCTCTCTATGAAGGGGGTTTGTCTAGAACAGCCCGTCAGATTTAAAAAAAAAACTAGTTACATGAACATACTCGCACTGAGCTATAAAACAAACTCAATAAAACATAGAGGAGATATAACAATGGAGTGAGCTTTCCCATTGAATCGCCTTTAAAAAAGAGTAACCATCATCGGCATGGGCTCCTGGCGGCGGATTGGCGAGCGGTTGGGCGGCGGCGGTGTGACGTTTTGGCGGCGGATGTGACGTTTTCCCATTGCCTTAATGTTAAACGATGTTTGCCACTATTAAGGTTTGCCGTTGCTCACTCAACTGTTATATCTCCTCTATGCAATAAAACAATAGCTCAGTGCTTCAGATTGGCTACCAAGACATTTAACAACTAGTTGAGACTAGTTTCCTGGCTGCTAGTGTATAAACATTTTGTTTCGTGCATTTTTCTCGAAAAGAGCGATAGCGTCTTACCGGTCTTGGCTTTACTTTGCAACTTTATAACCCTCCCACTCCCTTGCCCACCGCTCAAATCGGCAGATTTTGAAAATGTACACTTTTTAGCTGGTAACTAACTTACCTTATCTTTATCTGACGCGCTCGAGTGTCCATGTAACTAATTTTTTTTACAAATCTGACGGGCTGTTCTAGACAAACCCCCTACATAGAGAGCTTATACAGGGTGTCCCACGAGAAGTGGCCCAACCCCTTTAACTTTTGAACCCCTACAGATATAGTCATGAAAGTGGGGTCTAGGTATAGTAAAGTGACCATGCTCCATCCGATGAGATAAGTTTCAACGCCCTCTAGCGGAAACTTTAGGAGTTATAATTTTTATTTTGAAAACTATGTGAGGTATTTGAAAAACGTCAGTTATTAAGTTGTAGAGCAGCATCGACTCAGTGGGAAAAGACACCTTAAACAGAAAAATATCTTGAATAAAACCCCTAAAACTCACGCTCAATTAGGTTGAATTTACGTAGATTTTACGTCTTAAAACGCTCCTCACGAGCCGAAAATGAGAATTTTTCAATTTAATGAACTAAGAATACTTTTAGTCATTTACTTAAGTATAAAAATGAAAATTTCTCATTTTCGCCTTGTTAGGAGCGTTTTAAGAAGTAAAAACTACGTAAATTCAACCTAATTGAGCGTGCGTTTTAGGGGTTTTATTCAAGATATTTTTCTCATTAAGGTGTCTTTTCCTACTGAATCGATGCTGCTCTACAACTTAGTCATTGACTTTTTTCACATACCTCAAATAGTTTTTAAAATAAAAATTATAACTCCTAAATTTTCCGCTAGAGGGCGTTAGAAGTTGTCTCATAGGATAGGGCATAGTCACTTTACTATACCTAGACCCATAGAGGTATAAGAATAATAGAGACGGCATGGACGGCAACCCTGTGTTCCAAAGATCAATGCTAGGCAAAAAGAATTCTTTAACATTGGAGCTCCCATAGACGCGTCGATTTCGAAGGTGAAAAATCGTAATAACTCATAGAAAAATGATCGGAAAAAGAAAAAAACACCTGTTTATGATGTAGAAGAAAAAGACTAATTATTCTGAGCTTAAGAATTTATAATATCTCCAAAACATTTTTATGAATGGGATTTTAAAAAACTTAGCGCCGAGTTCGTTCGACTTTCACGAGCTATATTCGATTAAATTTGACAGAATTTCAGTTAAATTACTTCTAGTATTATAAAATGAAGATTTGTGATTAGATTGGATGTGTTTTTGAGTCATTCAAATCAATATTTATGGTTGAAAATTGTTTTTTACGAAGTTAAGTCATGAAATGAGCTTTGGCGGCCGTTGGCGATCGAGCTTGGCGCTTGTTTTGTGTTGGTGCGGGTTTAATTTTAGCGCGTTATTATTTTTTATTTTGCCTCTTTCCCAAGAATTAAAGAAGATAATTTCCAATAATTATTGAGGAATAATATAAATGCATATTTCAATTATTGAGATGCAGTTTCTAAATAATTGTGATTTTTTAAAGTTTCTATGGATTTTTTTGCCATATTGTAAAGACTATTTTTAGATTGCTGCTACATTAATGCTAAATGAATCAAAATAAGTTACCAATATTTATATTTATGTAATTTTTGTAACAATATTGTTAATAATATTATTATGGATATTTGTACAAGATTTGGGTACTTCTTTTAGAATTTTAATACCTCAATAAAATAATGTAATAATAATTAATGTTCCATCACTGGGGCTGTTTAAGAAAATTTCGCTTTGATATCCTTGAAATTTCATAACACAAAACCTAATTAGTAGAATGTAATCTTATTAATTTAATTTACTAGTTCAAAAGCCATCAAATGTTATTCGAAAATATTTTTTCAGTTGCGAGTTTGCCATTAAAAAAACTGTAATCAGCAGATTGGTTGGTTGGGGTTTTATGGCATAAGACCCCCTATTTTCAGAAAAATATTATTTTGAAGCCACATACTCTTATAAATGAAGATTACCGTCACTCTTTTTCCTATTAGTTTTTGGGTATTTAAATTTTGAAGTTTCAAGCTTTTCGGTGCCTTTTCGGTTTTTGCAACATTGTTTGCTAAGATCGCGAAGTGATAAGTAGAGGGGGTTAACGAGCTTTAATGAGAAATGGGAAGAGTCTCCAAGTTAAATAAGGTAAAAAGTAGACCATCAAATTTCAAAGTGATAATTCACTTCACAAATCCATAAACTTCTTCCCTGTATGTTGTCGGATGTAATTCGCTATTCAAATTACACAATTTATGCACTTCTAAATTACACAATTTATGCACACTAAAAGCAAAATTAATTAACTATTTTTTTAATCTTTCTAACCACTTAAAGTAACAGTTTACTTTAACTTTTGTATTCATCAATTTAAAATTGCTTTCCTTTAAATATTACGTGTGCTTTATCGTTGTGAATTAGAATAGGATATAGAGTAGTGTTAATTTCATTTATGTTTCAGATAACAGATACTGGAATTAAAATTACTTAAATAAAATGTAACCTTTAAAAACAGAAGCTATCACTAATTTATTTTAACTGTAAAAAAATACGATAGCATTGATACAAAAATACGAAACTTATAAGGCAACAAAAAAATATATATTCTGAGCGCCGCGCCGTGCCAAACAGCGCGATAACCTCGCCAAATAGCGTGAAATCTCGTAACTCATAACTTTGACATGCTAGGCAGTCATGGGATCGCTCGCTTCCGTTGAAATCGGACCCGATTCCTCCTCTATTCTTCTTTCCTAACTCTATGCCTAGACCCCACTTTCATGACTATATCTGTAGGGGTTCAAAAGTTAAAGGGGTTGGGCCACTTCTCGTGGGACACCCTGTATATTTGGTGGAGTTACTCAAAAGCATGCAAAGTATCCCCCCTTATGATTATCTGACACGCTCGAGTAAATCCCCAAAAACACTCTGGGCTCCCCTACTATTAGATAAGTTAAGGATGTCAAGTGTAACAAGATTAAGACCTTGGTTTTTATAGTTGGTAAAAATAAAAAACTTAAAAATATATACAGAGTAACAATATCAAGACATTGTTTTATAGTTAGTTTTCATGTAGTTACTTTCTTTTAAAAAATTGTACAATGACATGTTGCGTATACTGCATATTGTGATACAAAGTCTTTAATTTCAATAAAGATAAATTTATACAAATTATACTTATTTTATAGTTACAATATTCCTTTTGTGTTTCTTTTTCTCCATAGTATAGAAGATGATTCAAAAACAACCTTAATCTAGCACTTTGACACTCCAAAAGCTATGTCCTCAGGTTCGACTTTTGTAAGTCATAGTTTTTAACAGTTTTGATGTTAAATTCACAGTTCATTCACAAGGGAGAGTATTTCGCTTTACCTTCATGAATTTTTTTGTGAACTTCATTCAATAGCTTCAGAATTAAGTAAATTCTATTTAAAAGTCACATATCATTCATTATTTTTAATTTTGAAGTACTAACCGTCGAAAGTATTGGGCGTTAATCAAGTCTTTCTATGGGACCTCGTGCAAATAAATATTTGCTTTATATAATTTTCTGATTTCTTATAGTCATTTCTAGGATTTCTAAAAAATATATTAGGTAAATGTGAACTTGCAAAGAAGTAATAATGGAACTTCATCTATAAAAGCTTCCATTATATCAACATATAGAGAGATAAAACTTGACCCCATCAATGCATTATTTTACAGTTTCAGATTCTAAATGCGCATAAAAACATTTTAAAGACATTTTGTGTTTGTTTCCAAAATTACCCCTTTTCACCTCAATTCATACCATAACCATCACAAAAATGCGGGATGCTATTACTGGGAGATGATATTACTGGGGCTATATTGCTTTAAGAGAGTAATTCCATATCCAACACAGCAACTCCCCTTCCACATCAAAAACCAAACTTAAAACCATCTCTCTTATGTGCATGTGTGTGGTCCATCCCATAAATTATTCCCTCAGACTTCACTGATAAAATGACTGAGCTTGCGTTTTTCCGACTGCCGCTAACTCTATTAGGCCGGATTTACATGCAGCGAGCGATTCCAGCGACGTGAATGGTCGAAACTTCCCTATCAATGAAGCTTTTCACATCACGTGACTTGACCCTAGCAACACGTGGTGGAGGTAAAGCTATGGGATACACTCCATATAGGTAATGCACAAAAAAGATTTATGTACAAAAAATAGCTATCGCGATTATTAACTGATAAATTAAGTTGATTATGATTAGTGAACAATATGTATTCTTTTCTTTTCTTTTGTGTGTTTGTTAATAAAAATAAATCCTTTAGGAATTGATTTAAGAAAAGTTATTTAGATGGTATGTAGGTACTATGAAAATTTCAGATGATCAATCTAGAACTCTATTACTCTTTCAGAAAGGGGTTTGAAATTTCACTGAAAAACTGTGCTTTACGGAGTCTTTGAGAATTTTCCACAGCCAAAACCAAAACATCATATGCCACAGTTGCCACAAAAAATATTTGGTTGACAGCCAAGCAGTTAACAGTTAGAAGAAAATAACTGGTTATGACGTCATCAGGGAAAGCTCCATTTTCTACAATTGTTGGCGTAACTACTACGTCATAGCACTGAAGACCAATCGCAGGGCAAGATTCTAAATCCTCAAAGAGCGATAGGGAATATTCGACTGTTTTCCCCATGAAGTCACAGTCGTGTGTATCGCTCGAATCGCTGTAGGTATATCCAGCTTTAAACGAATCGGAAAAGCGAATAACTCTGAGGGAAATGTTTTTCAGCAGAGTTTTTCCTCTGAGCATGGCCGTTAATAAAAGTCGGAGAGAAGCGCCACAAAAAAACGAGTTAGTTTCAGACGAGTTGTGCCGACTGGTCATGATTTATTCAGTGGCTGAAGATTTGGAGCAATCTTTTCCTAAGATTTAAATACTGAGATACTGAAATAAATCACCAAGTGAAAAGGAAAGTCAGGAGATAATTATCTAAATTTTTGATTTATTAGAAAGCGTTGAATAATTGTCAAAAGGGGGATCCACACTTGTTTCATTGGTTTTTTATTTCCCACACATAATATCACCGACAACCGGGATAACTTTGACCCAGTAAATAAAAATATATATTTAATGAGCAAATATTATCAATATTTTTCTCGAAAACTATATCAGTTACGGCCGTATTCACCGGTAACCTGACCGGCGGTCAGGTCAGGAAACCATGGTTTCAGCCTGTGATTGGTGGAAAAATGATTCAATATTTTCCTTCCACCAATCAGAGGCTGTAACCATGGTTTCCTGACCTGACCGCCGGTCAGGTTACCGGTGAATACGGCCGTTAGAGATACCTACTATTAACCGACGCGACGTTGATTAGTATATATGTTACCGTTAAAGTATGAAATCCGTTATTTCATAGAATACCTAGTTATTCCATGGAATAACTGATCATGTCCGTTAAATTGTAAAACTCTCTTGTATTTCATAGTTTAACTAGTTATTTCATAGAATAACGATCTGCATCCCGTTAAAGTGTAAAATAATCGGTATCCGGTCAGAATCCCGAAAGCCAGAATTCCGACAAGCCACTTGCCCGACAGCCGTAATCCCGACACCCCAAAATCCCTACTAGGTCGAAATCCCGACAACCCAAAATCCCGACATGGTCTAAATCCCAACACCCCAAAATCCCGACAGGATCGAAATCCCGTCAAGCCACTTTCCCGACAGGTCGAAATCCCGACAAGCCATTTTCCCGACAGGTCGAAATCCCGACAAGCCACTTGCCCGACAGGTCAAAATCCTGACAATCAATTGCCCGGAATGTAAGTAACTAATATTGGTCTTTAATTTTAAATAAGGGCATTCTATTTAAGTTTTATGTTGCTTGACCACAGGTCAAGATTGCTCTTTTTGGCTAAAAATCAGTGTAAAATAATGATGAAGTTGCTAATTGATATTTTGTATTTCCTATATTTATATAGCATGTCTTTTTGGTTCAGGCTGACCATTGGTCAATCCAGTTAACTTTTTGGTACTGCTATGCTTTGGCAGTGAAGTAGGTCATGTGGGGGCTCAAACCAAATGCCTTGAGACGAGTAACATTTTGGTCTTGACCACTGTTCAATATATCTTTACCAGTGGTCAATCCAGTTTTTCTCGCTGTTATCAGCTTTTCTTACCTTCTCTTTCTGTCTCGCTGTTTTTTAGAGGGGGGGGGTCCCTGACCTTGTGTTATTCCCATTGGACCGTTAGTAACTGTTGAATTTTTTGACTTTATATTTTAACCAAAACTGACAATATAATAGGACACCAAATTTTTAATTTGTGTTTAAGCGAAAAATGTTCCTATGACTATTGACCAGCTAATTATGCCGTTAGAGAGGCTCCCAGATAAATAACAATTATTAAGTTGAAATATTCAGAAGTTACCAATGGTTAAATGGGAGTTATACAAGGACAGGGACCCCCCCCCTAAAAAATAACAGCGAGACAGAAAGAGAAGGTTGGAAAAGCTGAAAACAGATATTAAAAACTGGATTGACCACTGGTCAAGATATATTGACCAGTGGTCAAGACCAAAATGTTACTCGTCTCAAGGCATTTGGTTTGAGCCCTCACATGACCTACTTCACTTCCAAAGAATAGCAGTACCAAAAAGCTAACTGGATTGACCAATGGTCAGCCCGAACCAAAAATACATGCTATAAATATAGGAAATACAAAATATCAATTAGCAACTTCAACATTATTTTACACTGATTTTTAGCCAAAAATAGCAACCTTGACCTGTGGTCAAGCAACATGAAACTTAAATAGAATGCCCTTATTTAAAATTAGAGATCAATTATCTGTCAACTTACATGCCGGGCAATTGATTGTCAGGATTTTAACCTGTTGGGATTTCGACCCTGTCGGGATTTCGGGGTGTCGGGATTTAGGGATGAAGCAAAATAATCTATATCATATATCTCGCACGACTAATACATTTACCTTCCACCCCCTACTGCATTTATGAACTATTCCAGCCCACAGGGAATTAATTAATTGTAATTCTTAGTGTAATTTTATTAATCCTTGTTGTAAAAAATGATTTTATGGTACGTTTCCATAAATATCATTTATACGCTGCATAAATTAGATAAGTTCCTTCTTTTTCATTTTAATTGTATATATGTCATTGTTTAATTTCATTTTAGATAAATTGTTTATTTTACAATTTAAATGTCTGTCATTAGTTAATTTATAGATTACCTAGTTATTTCATAGAATAACTAGTTAAAATGTCGAATTAAGAACATATTACACACTTTAACGGACACGATCAGTTATTTCATGGAATAATTAGGTATTCTATGAAATAACTGCATTATATACTTTAACGGTAACATATACAAGAGATAATATCTTTTGAGTGATAAGTGATATGCATTCATTTTACTTGACAAAAGTTACCAGCAAAAACCAAAATAAACCCCAGTTGACGGCATATATTTTCATTTATTTTATACTCACGTCAAAAAAAATTTTTAAACTAAAAGTACCAACTATCAAACGCTACTAACTTTTGTATGTCTGTCGCAATAAAAACAATGATAATCATAAGCAAGTATAGTGACATTTCAAGAGAATACTTAAAATTATTTCACACTTTTTTGCAAGAGGACAAATGTATAAGAGTATGTAGTATTTATCGGTGTCTATTTTTATGCACAAAACGTTTAACGAAACATTTCTACTTAAAAAAGAAAAATTGCTTTTACTGATAGTTTAACTTAAATTGTTTTTCTAACCTACCAAAATATAAATGGGTATTTACTCTGAATAGTAAGATTAAACTTTATGAAACACTAATTAAATTTAACACCATTTTAGGGAACATTCAAAATAATCCTTAAGAATTTTAGTGCAGGAAAAATTATTTAAATTATGAGTGATATATTATATACAAATCTATGAACTTTAAAACATAAATTTGTCATTACTTAATATTAACCTTTACGTTTACCCATTTACTAGCCTCAAAATTAATAATTAACTTCTGAATTAGAATTTAGAACTTCAAACAAGAAATATTAATATAGTAGCTACATACTTTTAAGAAAATTTGCGACTTTCAGTGTTTATCTTAGCTTTTATCGAATCTGACTATTATAATCCTATAAAAACCCATTACATCAACCGGTTTGCTATTTTAAAAACCTAATTTATATGGATTTATGAATAGTTAAATATTTGATAAGGGAGATATAGAGAAAATAATATATGTACGCATAAAGTAATGTATTATTACTGACACCAAACAAACATATCTATAGGAAACAAATCGCTAAACTGTAAAACTCCATTGGGAAATATTTACTTTTTTTTTAATAAACTGAATATTTTAATACTGTTTGAATTATGGTTTAAACATTTTTGTTTCGAGGTTCATTAACTTCTTTGGATAACAACTAAGTATGTTTATTTTGATTAAAATACTATTACATTTTATGTTTTCTTCAATATTATGCATAAAATATAAGCTTCTTTCAACCGTTTTTGAAATAAACATTTTATTATCATTCCATTGTGTTTTCTAATATAATTTTTATTAAAATAAAGCTACTTTATTTCCCGAAATTCTGTGAAAGAGGAGTTAATAAATAGCGATTAAACGCTTTGATTTCCACGGAAAAAAATAATATTTATTCTTCACGAAAACATTTGCTGTATGAATAAAAAATACTAAAAGTGAGCCATGAAACTGAAAGTGACTTAAATAATGTGTTTGAAAATGGTTTTATTTTACTTTTTTTCTGATTGAAGGAAGGAATGACGACAAAATAGCATTTGGTTACGTTCTGGGAGTGAAAAAGTATACTCGAATTAATAAGTCCTATGTAGAAAAAAGCTTATTTCCTTAATTTCCTCTTGGGGTAAAATTGTAATGTAACCAACCACCACACTGATTCTATACAGGGTGTATCTGAAATGGTGCAACAAACTTTCAGGGATGATAGTACTCATCAAGACGAACAAGAATTGGTATAGAAAGGGGGGCGCAAATGAGTTTTAAGGGGTGAAACCCCGGGGTAAAAATCAGCCAAAAAACTTGCATATTTGTGCAGGAAGAGACACAATGGTTCGATTCCGGTAGTTATTTTGTAAAACAACTTCAAATATTACTAAGCTAGCTTTCCCACCAGTAACATTTTTGCATTCGACAGGAAAAAAAGCTTCGCCAATCCGTGATCGCCAAATCCTTTTTTGTGATTTTTACGGAAACTCAAATTTCTATGTAGTAGTACTATTAATGATTAAATGATAGCTTAGTTGGTAGCGTAACAAACTTGCAATCGTAAGATTGCGAGTTCTGTCCTACTGTGTGAAGTGTTCATTGTTAAATTCAGTATAAATTTTTTTAAAAAGAAATATTTTGAAAGACATTGGAATATGTTTTAAAGTATTAAGATTTCATTTGGTCTCATTTAAATAAAATTTTTTTAGCTATACAAAATAAGTGTGTTTTAAATAGAAACATATTGATTAATTAATATCGTACCTTTAAAAGTAATATACTAACACAAAATGTAGAATTAATTAAAGATCCCCGCATTTTTAATACATTATTAGTAATTTTATGCAATTCAGGACAATGCACAGCTTTTAGAGATAAAAATGTCTTTTAAGCATTAGTCGATGTAAGATGCACTCCCATATCAGCTGTGCAATCGCCCGCAGTTTCACACCCAGTGGTAATTTAAAGCCCTGGATGGTACACGCGTAGCACTCGCACAAACCTTACGGGATTTGTAGCCAACTCCAAGAAGCAATGCATGAGTACTGCTGTTGAGCTAGCTGCTGTGACACAGTGAATTCATTGCGATAATAAACAAGAGAAAATTATTTTAAAAGTGGTAGATTGCCGCTGAGCCATCCAGCTGTCTCGTTTTTTAATATTATGAAGAAATTCAGCATTTTGAAGATAATGCCTACAGTATAAATAAGAATTGAATAAAGAAATTGATTTGTACAAGAAATTTGGAGAAGTGGGGAAAGATTAACAGACTGACGTCCAAGCGAAATCGAATAATTTTGATTGAATAATTTATGACATAATAGTGTGATTGGAAAAGCCATGGTTTGTTAGGTAGGAGGAAGAAGGAATTATGCCAAAAACTGATAGCTGATGTTTTAAAGGAAAAATAAAATTAAACACAAAAATTGGGGTAGGGGGTGAAACATCACTAAAATAGTATTAATTTTACTTGAAACTAGTTTTAAATAAGTCACCACTCTGTTAATCAATTTTAAATGACTTTGTCTGTGTAAGGAGACTGGGCTGTACAATCCGTTCCTAGGGTGTCGGGGCGTTTGAAGCTCATAGGTTAAAACACTTTCTCCTAGGAAGCGGATAACGTAAACCCCTTAGGGAAAGTGCCCATACTACGTAACCCATTTATTACTAATTTTGACCCCCTCCCTCCCTTTGGTGGCCACCCGGAAGTAGTACACGCCAAGAACACCCCCTCTAGCTCTCACGTAGTAATTCATAAATACGGTTTTCAATTATTTTTTGCAAACAGAAATTAATTAAATTCAGTTTTAAATTTAAATTCGACTAATTATGTCGTTTTCCCTCGACTAAAGATACCCTTGATTAAAGTTAAAGTTAAAAAATTAATTCGACTTAATTTGTCTAATCTTAATAATTAATTTGGCTAATTTCAATAACTAATTTGGCTTAATTTTGACGTATTGACTAGAGGAAATTGACTACGAGACGAAACCCTAAGCTTCATAAACTACCCACCCCTCCTTCAACACAGGAACACTAAAATAGCCGAGCTCGCACCCCATCTCGACCGTGTATTTCTCGAACTTGTAATTTTCTTAATTTTGTCTTGTCATAAGAAAAACAGTTATAATTATGTAGTCACTTCTAGAAAAAGAGAATTTAATTATAAAACTGTTTAAAATGCTTAGGTTTTTAAACTCTTTTTTTTATTAACACAAATGTTTCATACAAAATTAAAGTCATCATTACATTTTCTTAAAGGTTGTTTCACACAGAGCTCCTAGTTTTAAAACTAATAACAAATAGACAAAACAAGATAAAAATACCCCGTGATCTGTAATGTACTTCTTTTAGACCAAAGAAATTCTTAACACAATTTTTTTTTAAATCGGTCGATCAAAAAAAAATTAATTTATGGCAGCACAAGATTTTTGAGAAACGAAGGAAAAGCAGTCCTTGAAATCCTTATCATACATTGTAGGGAAATAAAATTTACGGAAGAAACGATTTCTGAATCGAATGAGAATCATATACTTTGTAATTTATTTGATCATTGATTTAAAAATAGGGATTTCAAGGATTGCTTTTCCTTCATTTCACAAAATTTGGCTGCACAAAATTTTTTTGAACTGTCAATTTTCAAAAATTTGTGTAAAAAATTTTAAATACGCGTCAAAGTTTTGCGTTGAGACAAAATGCGATTTAAAGCATTGTAATTACAAAAAAAATTACCGTAAAGAAAAAAGAAAAACACTACAATTTAGAAAAATCCATAAAAATTCTCAAAATACTATTACACATCCTTTAATTTTGTCCGATTTTTGGACCTCATGCCATAAAACCCAAACCCACATCCTTTAATAGTACTCTTTCCATGTATTGCCCAAATATTATTGACATAACAGAATCCACAAACTTACGATTGAGAGTTATAAGATTCCGGCTCCTTACTCTACCAACTGAGCTACCGTTTTAACGATAAAATAAGAAACGAAAAAAAATTGCGCCAAATGGCTAATAAGTTGCCAAATTTGGTTGAACAGGCATTTAAAAAGAGACTGATCGAATAAATCTTTCGCTACGAAAAGATAACTTCTTGAAAAGTTACAGTTAAAATTTCTTTTTGCAAGTACGAGTTCTATTTTTTTGGTGTAAAAAATTACGGAATCGAACAATTGTGTCTCTTCCTGCACAAATATGCAAGTTTTTTGGCTGATTTTTACCTCGGGGTTTCACCCCTTAAAACTCATTTGCGACCCCCCTTTCTATACCAATTCTTGTTTGTCTTGATGAGTACTATCATCCCTGAAAGTTTGTTGCACCATTTCAGATACACCCTGTATAAACTTAATTTTTAAAATGGGAAATGAAAACTGAACTTTATTTTTTTACTGTGCATATTACGTTGTATGTACTTTCGCTAATTTTAAAAGAGTAAAGGGAGAGTAAACTAACAGTAATTAAAATTTATCTTACGGCCGGTTATTTTTTGCTATACTTCAAAAGCTTGAAATGTTAAGTTACAGTTAAGGAAAATACATCATAGTTGGACAAAACCAATAGCCACCCACGATAAAAAAACTACTATATCTATACTATTCCGTTATATATCCCATTGAAAACAGCATAAATATTTTGAACGCCGAATATTCAATCATACCACATATTTTCTTCTTCTACCAATATAACTGTATTTGTAAAATATTTAATTTTTTCGATATAGCTTTAAAAAAACTTGGAGATTTTTTTAAGGAGATAGAAAACAAAAGAGTATCACCAGAACGCCCGTTAGTGGGAAATAGGAACCAAATTTATTACCGCTGTTCTACACTCGTGTCCAAAGAATGAAGGCTATTTTAATTGTTTACGAATAAAGCGACACAAATCATGTTCCTGTAATGTAATTACCAGGATCCTCAGACTTAAGTAAAACCAAACACATATGAAACCTCTAAAAAAGTAAGGTTACCACCCGCCAATTAAGGATCTCTAAGAACTAAAATCTGCTAAAAATTATCTTACTCTTTCTGCCCCTTATTGAGGAGGTGACTTAAAATCACCTTAAAGTCATACTAAAAATTATTCGATGCACATAAAATTGTGCGTGGAGTTCAGAAATATTTTGCAAAAAGTAGGGAATTTTTTTTCAAAATTTGTCTTACATCGGCATTTATGTTACCTTTCCAAATACGTATGAAACAATGGAACTTCATTATCAATGGAGATCCAATGATTACAGACCATGATTACAGGTCCAATGATTACAGACCATGATTACAGGTCCAATGATTACAGACATGGATTTTATTGATAAAATTCTAAGATTTGGGTCTTACAACCACGAAATAAAATTATCCTTAATTTTTGGACACAAGTGTAGATGAAATAACTTTAGCGTTCCACTTTCCATTACCTGAACTATATACCTTTTACAGAACATTCGAGTGAAGAGACAGTTACAGCAATGGTTAAAGAATGTTACCTTCCACAAGAAAAACTTCATACAATGAAAAATAATAAGACTTAAAGGACTCACCTGTAACGAGGATAGTTGTAATGAGCAGGAAATAGATCCCTTCCATCATGTCCAACGACGAGAGAGTATGTCCACTCAAACTACAGACAACACGAAATCCGCAATTTATCTTCAATAACACGAACGCGCTTTTCAAACGCGAATGAAATCCACAAACGCAATCATGGGTCTAGTAAATGAAAGAGCTCATCTTTTTTTGTTCAGGTTCAGCTAAAGATGATTAACTTGTTGAATCCGTTCAATTTGGTAACTGTCACACGGGGAGTGTGGCGTAACTGGACTATTGATCCCCCTGTTCTTTTTTATCTATCTTGGAGGTAAGTGGAGGCAGATAGACTCTTTTTGTCTCTAATAGAGCGGAGATCACTTGCAGATAAATTGAATCACGATTGCCGAAGAGAATTGTTTTTATGGAAATTTCCCTCGGTTTCCAATGCTCACATGTGATCACTTTTTTGTGATTCGGTAGTCACTTTTCGTGTGTTGTTCTGCTTGTAGATATAAACCTGTGGAAAAAATACTGATTTAAAAAACAGCTAAAATCGCCTTTTAACGACCGTATTCACCTCCAACCTAACCTACGGTTAACCTGGAGTCAAAACATCTGATTGGTAGTAGTTCAAAAAAGAGAATCAAATTTTACGCCAATCAGAGTTTTTGAAAAATCTTGTTTCCAGGTTATCCTTAGTTCAGGTTCGCAGTGAATACAGCTGTCTATGTCATAAAGTTAAAAAGACTAAATCTGAATTTGTGTAAAAAAACCCATTAAATTGTGGATTATTTTCAGTGCTTTTTTAAAACAGGTCGCACATTGTTTTATCGCTAAATCGTCTTGAAACATCCACTCATTATCAAAAGTTCATTGAAAATGTAACTTAAAGAAGACCAGGTAATATGATGACTTTTCCTATGAAAATTTCTACGGCTGCATTATTTATAGGGTTTTATCATAATATACTTATGGTTGCTTATATTAATTATATTTGAACGATCGGATATTTTCAATGTAAATTCAAATGCATTTGAATTAAAAACAATGCTTTAAAATTCGATTTAAAAGTTATTATAAGCACTTTACTACAAGGAGATCAAATGTTATAACGATTACATTAATAAAATTTTGAAAGAAACTACACAAAGAACATCATATTATGTCTACACCTTTGCGATCAAGTGAGTGTTTTTGAACAATTTTTCACGTATGCAATTTTTGTGGATTAATCAAATGTATTATTTAACGGAAATTACTTTATTTAAACGTAGTTTAAAAATATTAAAGAATATTACTACTAAAATAATTAATATAAGTGATTAATAATGTCGTTATTAATAATGCCTGAAGTGAGACGGACAATTTGATAAATTCATTGTCTTTTATCATTGAGTATTTATAACTTTGCCTGAAATGTTCTTATTTATCATATTGGCCAGTACACATGTTTTTACTTGCTATATTTTCATTTTTATACACGTAATAATATAAACAACTTTATTATCTTTCAATATTGTCACATTACAAAAAAACAAAATTATTATTTATATTAACAATAGAATTGAACAATTACTCATAAAAACCTAAAGATTCCCCACCCATATGATCTCATATGCCCTCCCATATGCCAGAAATTTCCACTTCAAAATAATTTTACTTTACTTAAGATTTGTACAAAAAAGAATGCATTTTGATGATTTGATTGTTACATTTAAATGAATTATTCAAAGGCTTTAAAATCCATACTGTAGTTATATTTCTAGTTAGAATTTTTTAACTAGGTAATACGCTCTAAAACTATGGATATTTACACGCACAAACTTAAGTTATTTTAAAATTAAGTAAGGAATAAAATATCTGAAACACATCATTTTTTTATTTGAATTAATTAGTTTCTTGAAAATCTAGACTGAATGTAACTTCTTAAAACATTCGAAAGTTATGTTTCCTTTTAAACTGTGACATAAGTTAAAAATTTGAATAAGTATCTTAAATTATATTACTCTTTTAAGTATAAAACAATTTAATTACAGTAGAATTCCAATTATCTGAATCAGTTAGGACCGGGCCCAGATTAATTAAATTAAGTTGAAATATATTAATTATTCAAATGAAAAAAAAATTTCAGTTAATTAACTTAATGAAATTGGATTTCTACTGTACATAAAAATTAAATGTTTCTAGTTATATTGAAACTTGAATACAATAGTTCAATGCATCAGTGACTCACCAGATAACACGCTTAAGAAGATGTATCCAGAAATATGTCTTCGATAAATGCCACGATAAACGACGATATTATACGCTGAACTACTTCGAAATTTACAGTTAATGCTATTAACACGTGTTACACTCAAGAGTTCACACTTTAATATACGAAGAAAATAGAAAAATGTCTTCAGATAACAGTTGCCATTCAAATTTATAATAAAAATTTTAATAAATAAAGTGGTGAGTAAACCAAAAGTTCACGATTCAACAAAAACAGAATGTTCCCGTAGAAGGGGATTATCCGACTCCGTCAGAGTCACGTGGGGAGAGAGGAAGCGGAGAATTCTCGCTGGATTCCTAGAGAAGCACGTCAGGATTCTTTCGATCCGGACAGCGGACTGGTGCCGGAGTCCTGCCACGCGCCACTTTTGAATGCGTCCGGCGCAACCCGCGCGCGCAAGTTGTGTTCAATGGGATATAGTGCGTTTTTTGAACAGTATGGAGGGGGAAAGGGCACAGTTTGCCAGAAGGTTCTGTTCATTTAGTTTAGAGGGTAGCATTTTATGTTTTATGGGTATTTTGAATTTTAAAAAGTCAAACTTTCTGTGATCCTAGTCACCACTGAATAAGTTAAAAATAAATTTGGTACTTAAAACTTTATGAAAACGGTAGCATTATTCATCAATAAGAGGCTATATCTTATAAGTATTTATCTCGTCGATAAATGCATACAGATAAACAAAGATAATTGAATCGCTTATTTCTGAAACATGTCAAATGCCACTTTTCTTGTTTTGAGATAAACGAGAAAAACTGTATAGAAGATCACTACATTTTTATGAAGATGTTTAGTAGTTTTTTTTTCTTAAAGTAGACCTTATTTGGATATATTTTACAGACATAAAATAATTTTTTTATGTTTTTTTTCTTCTTTTCATAAAAAATCATTGAGATATTTGCATTTGACAGGTTCAGGCCTATTTCCATAGGTTTCTATCTAATTTATTTAAGGATTTGGTAATACAGTGGGAATATTAGTTGAAAATAACATTTCCTAATTAAATGCTAACCCATAAAACTATTATAGAATTCTTATTTTTTTTCTCTTTTGGTTAATAGATGTATAAATACCTTTTTTATAAATGATTTCAACTCTAGACTCAAAAATAGGGGTCAGCCAATTCAAAATGTTAACGATTTTGCTTTAAAAGCCTACAAAATCATTTAAATAGTTCAATATTATGATCTAAGGAATTGATTTGATGTCCCTAGGAATTGGTTTGATCCCTGGGGGATTTTATTTGATGTAAAATAATAATTTTAAAAAATAATAATTTTTTAACTTTTTTTTTCGTATTATCATTTTAGATGCTTGTCGAATCTTCCTTACAAATATATTTGTGAGAAAAAACGGACGACAAAAAACGAACATTTCATAATTAAATCGAGCATAACGAATTTCCATCTAAATATATCGTTTAAAAGATTCGATAGAAAAACAAAATATCTCCTATGGAGTTTTCTTAGACATCTCAAAACAAAAAAACGAAATCGCTTAAAATAATAATAATAATAATAATAATAATAATAATAATAATAATAATAATAATAATAATAATAATAATAATAATAATAATAATAATAATAATAATAATAATAATAATAATAATAATAATAATAATAATAATAATAATAATAATAATAATAATAATTTTATTTACTGCACAAATAATATTTACAAAACACAAGGGAAAATGCATTCGCCACCAAGGGGAAAATAGACAAGATCAAGATTATCATTAGATCAAAAAGCAAAGATTCTTCAAACGTTTCGACACTACAGGTATAAAAATCCAAACACTGGTTTATTAAAACACCCCTTTTAAAACTATAAAACCATGCTTTAATTTATATCTACGTAACACACATAATAAAAAATATTATAATCTATGATATAAAAACAACTCATTAAATTAACTAAAAAGCTTTAATTAAGTTGGATAGTTAATCAAGCCATCCATGATTATTTAGTTAATAATAAAATGAGTTAGCTCTTGCTAGAGAAATGCGTGTATAAAAAACTAAATTTGAATATTTTTTTAATCTTTTTTTTCCTCTCCTTGGATTTCTTGAGAATAAAGAATCATCTCCTCACTTCACCCTTTATTAGGGTGTATTGAAAAAAACTTTTTTTTGATTTTGATGATGCCTTAGTGCGGAAAAGTTGTCTAAGGTGGCAGAGAGTACCTGTGAATTTTTTCAGAATTTTCGGATAATATCTTGAGGTGCCGCCAAGGCCCTGAAGGTCCCCATGTTAATCCAATGGCGTGCGCAAGCCAAGAAGGCCGAAAATTGGTTTTTCGCCCCTCATTTCTACCCTAATCACACGACGAATGTCTCGTCTCGAGTTATGGACTCTATATGATCTAGGCTATCCGACAAAACTTGAATAATAACTTAAATCTCTATATTATGTTGATTGTGGGCTCTGATTTGAACGAGGAAATACGCGATTTTCGACGAAATTTGAGCATACAAAAAAACGTAATATAGATATTTAGGCTATTATTCAAGTTTTGTCGGATAGCCTAGATCAGGGGTTCCCAAACTTTTTATGTCGCGGAGCCCTTTTTAAGGGACAAATTCTTCGCGGAGCCCTTTTCCGAAACAAATTTTTCAAGGTATAAAAGCAAATTACATAAAACCCATTGCTTCTAGAAATAAAAGCATAATTGCCGTAGTGTATATAGAAATTTATTTCGGGAGGGGTCCAAAATTATTCTTCAGCCCCTCCCATGCATATTTAACAGTTTAACGTAGCTTTTAAAAACATTTTTAGGTATAATTTGCATCTAAGATAATTTATTTGTAAGAAAAATTGTGACGATCCAAGAAAATTGTTAAGATCCAAGTACAATATAAGGGTCTGGGGGTCCTTCCTCTGCACACGTTTTGACCAATTAAGTTCCAAATGCTATAAAGGTGGGGAGGGTTGGAAATTTGACTCTACTAAAAACAGGTTTTCACTTGGTTTTGGTACATCTACTCCAAATTTCGGACATACATTTTTAAGTAGGATTATGATTTTGCTGAACTTAAAAAAAAGGTGCTGAGAAATAAATTTGCGAGGTGGGGGAGTGGGGTTACTCGGTGTGCTACTATACGGCGCGGGGCCGTTTGGGCGCGGCCGTTTCAGCGGCAGAAATAAAATGAAAGTAAATAGAACTCTCATAATTCTTCTAAAAATTAGAAGAAGAAAAATTTGGTGCTGAAACCGGCCAGCACCAAAATGGCCAGCGCCAAATCGTCCCATCCAGGTGGTTCCTCCCCCAGAAAAGTTTTAGAAATTTGACCCTAAAAACAGGGTTTTAACTTGTTTTGGTAAACTGAAAAAGACAAAAACCAGAAAAAAAAACTATAATCAACAGTGCTCATTTCATTGGAGGCTCCACACCAAATCTACTTAAATTTAAGGGTGATTTTAGAGCTCTAAAAACTTGGGTAGGTAGGAGCAAAAGTAAGTTCTTAACAAGAAACACATAGCAAAAAGTTATTTATACAGGGTGTTTCGAAATTGCGTTGCACGGCTTTTATTCGGAACAAGCGCCTCCTAGGGTCATGGAAGTAAGGTCTACCCCTAGGTAAGTGACCCTGGATAATCCATTGAGATGACTTATAGCGCCCCTAGCGGCGAAATTAAAAAGTTAAAAAAAATAATTTAAAAAATAAAGGAGATAGAGCAAAAACCTCAGTGAGAGTATTGTTGCCGACGTCAAGAAGAACTCATTGAAAAAAGTTTTATCAAAATATCTTGAATATTCGCGGAGATATTAGCATGTGAAAATAGCACTTTTTCGGGGGTCAAAAAGTAAGAAGTTCGCATATTTGCAAATTTTTTTAATTTTTTGTTTGAATTTTGTGTTCTTTTTCTACTAAAAAAACACAAAACTACACAATAACACTGAAAAATTTGGAAATATGCGAACTTTTTCATTTTTGACCCCTGAAAAAGTGCTATTTTCACATGCTAATATCTCCGCGAATATTTAAGATATTTTGATCAAATTTTTTTCAGTGAGTTTTTCTTGACGTTGGCAACAATACTCTCACTGAGGTTTTTGCTCTATCTCCTTATATATCTCCTTATATATCTTCTTACATATCTCCTTATATTATAGTTTTTAAATTATTTTTTTAACTTTTTAATTTCGCCGCTAGGGGCGCTGTAAGTCATCTCAATGGATTCTCCAGGGTCACTTACCTAGGGGTAGACCTTACTTCCATGACCCTAGGAGGCGCTGGTTCCGAATAAAAGCCGTGTAACGCAATTTTGAAACACCCTGTATAACATTTCAGAGCAACGCAAATTAGAAGTTATCAACGTATTTATTTCAAATTTCTTCGCGGAGCCCCTGGAAATGCTTGGCGGAGCCCTAAGGGCTCCGCGGAGCACAGTTTGAGAACCGCTGGCCTAGATCATATAGAGTCCATAACTCGAGACGAGACATTCGTCGTGTGATTAGGGTAGAAATGAGGGGCGAAAAACCGATTTTCGGCCTTTTTGGCGGCGCGCCCCATTGGATTAACATGGGGAACTTCAGGGCCAATGTGGCACCTTAAGAAATTATCCAAAAATTCTGAAAAAATTCAAAGGTACTCTCTGGCACCTTAGACAACTTTTCTGCACTATTACGTCATCAAAATCGAAAAAAAGTTTTTTCGATACACCCTACCCTTTATCTACCGACGGTTAACATAAGTCCCATCAACTTTAAAATTGCATAGAATAACCATTATTACGAATATACTGACGATAGTTTGCAGGAACACTCTTTTATGTTTACTCTTCCAGAATAAAAGGCTGCACGGGTTCTCTGATGAGTATTTTAGCGGGAAATGCGAATAGATTTAAAACTGAAGTCGTTTTTTTAGCTGTCATTTTGATCGGATTCTCATGATTGTCCTTTTTGTTCTATCAAAAGCAGCTAAAGTAAAAAAAAATAAAGTAAATCATTTTTTAAGACTTAAAATTGCGATAAAAAGCCATATGATTTTTTTGTGTTGTGAGAATATTTTAGCCTTCCGCTTAAGTACGGTATTCAAGAGTATCAATTTATTTAGTTAGCTCTAGCTAATTAAATTTCCCAAAAATGATTGTTTGATTCATGTATATATACCTTAATTTTCAATTCAGTACCTCAAAAAATATTTACAGAAAAAATGCAGAAAATTATAATGTAGTAGATAAAGGGTAAAGCAAAAACGAATTCCGTCCAGGATTTTTTTATCCATCAGTTTCATCAAAGGGACTTCAGTTGACACAGTGATACAACAATTCCGTCAACTTATTCAGAAGTGTTCTGATTCTGAGGGAGTGTTATTATTGACTCGAGATCTTTTTCAAGGTGTGTAAGAATGATAATCAAGTCTTAATCGCTTGCTCCTCGACGGCTAACAAATTATTGCCAATAGGAAACAGAGAAGACCATTCAATTTAATAGATGGAGTTTCAAACTCGTTTGTGGATTTTTAAAAGTACGGTAATATACACTTAACTGGTCAAAACCTTTAAAGGTGTATATTGTTGGATTTGGTCAGAAAATTAAAAATGTGCATTTTTTAAAGGATTTTTCATAAACTTAGGGTAATTTAAAATCAAATACATGCAGTAAAAATAGAAAAATTCAATTTTTTCTAATAAGAATAAGATCGAAATTGAAAAATGCACATTTTGTGTGATTGAGAAAAGGGTGAAAAATCTATATCGAAACTTAATTTGGAAAATTCATTTAGATTGAGGTTTGGTTTTCTCGGACGGATAAAAACTTTGAAGAACTGTTTGCCACCAGGTTTGTTTGGTTATTAATGAGGTGCTATATAGCTGGGATATTTTCTCCAAATCTTCTTTTAGAGCATTTACCAGAACTTAACTGTTTGGGAAGTACTAGAAGGACAGCAATTAATTTCCATAGCATGTCCCAAACGCGTATTACCACTCTCTACTTTGATAGAGTCCCTGTTAAATTTTTAGTGTTTTGGTCGGGATATCCAGTTGTTAGTCATTTACTTTTACGACAGATGGAAAAATATTTTCTTCTATTTGGGCTCTATCAAAGTACGTGTTCTATTGGATTCATGTCTGGAGAACGTGCTGGTTAATCCATTCTTGCAATTTCTTCATCTTAAGGTATCCGCCTACCCCTAAAATGACGATTTTCGACTTTTTCGACGAAAATTTTTTTTCTTAATTTTTCGAGTAATTTAGACTTTTATATTTTAAACACTACTTTCATTTTGCTTATAGGTGAATTAGAAAAGAAATTACAGGATTTTTAAAACAGATAGTCGTGTGTGATCGTATACAAATATAAACTTTGAAGCTAATTTTCTCGGAACTAAATTTTGCATAAAAACCCTCCACTATTTACATGATTACTCAAAAACTATCCAAGATATTCACTCCAAATTTTAACAGTTTATTAATCATACTGTTATTAACCAGATGGACCACAGATTTTTATGTAAGTTTATTATTTTAGTTTTTATTGATGTTTTTTGTTAAATGGTAGTAGAAATTTTGAAATTTTTCACTTACCTTTACATTTTATGCTGTAAAACAATTACTTTTCAAAATATGTCTTAGAAAATAGTCTATTCTGAAGATAAGTGTTATAGGATACTTGTATTCAAAGGAAATTTATATAGGGGTAATAGTTTTTGGGCAAGAGTGAGAGGGGTTTTATAAAAATTCACTTAAATTTTACACTAATTACCCCATATTTTAGAAAGTAATATAATTAATTTTGTTTTTTAGCATTGATCAATGTTTTGATGTACATTTAAACTAAAAATTAAAAAATAAAATTTGTAAATCAAGTATTTCAATCAAATGGTCTCAAAGGTAGGCGGATACCTTAAAGGAAATCATTTTCTAAAAATGCAATTTTCTCTGCAATGAGGAAGTTGCATGATTTTTTATATTTTTTAATCGATTCTTCTTGCAAAAATAAGCAACTACCCAAAATTTGAGGCCGATCGAGAAATTTTTTGATTGGCAAAAAAATTAACAAAAATCCACTTTTTAAAAGCGCGCGAAAATGTCAAGAGTTTGGGGTCATCGTATGTAGACGTCATCATACGATTAACATTGTTGGAAAGCAATGAAGTTGATGGTATGATTGTTGACATCTTTTTAAACAATAAGCTTTCAGTCACATGTTTTTTTCTCGACTTTTAAATTAAAATATTTAATTACCTGTGCATTTTTTTTTGAAAAATTGACTAGATATTTCATTTTACCATACAAAAAACATACGGAACACTTGTTTGTTTTTGAAAAGCTTACACATGCAACTTCCTTATAATCATCCCTTAAAATAAAATTATTATCATCTTTTTCTCTTGCTTGGACTATCAGATTTAAAGAATATTGACTAAAGAATATATCAAGACTGCCAGAAACGGTTTCTTATGATATAAGGGGGTCGATATTCCACAGATAGATATTCTGCTCTTTACCATCACTCCCCTTCATCCAAATCTGAGTCCCCCATGCACAAAAATCGGATTATTTTGTGTGTTTCTTGCTCCCTTATTTAGATAAAAATTAGCTGCTATCAGGATGAACAGAGAAGGCACTGTCTAAATCCACGAACACATCAACTCTAACGAATTTCGCTATAAAACCTATGGCACTGTCTAGTTCCTCGAAAGTAACAACTCAACTCTAACGAATTTCGCTAATACTTTAGCATGGGTCAACTTTCGTGGATTTAGACACAAGAGAAACAAGACGAGTGTATGGGTAAATACGTTTAGTAAGGGAAAAGAATGTCAAACAAAAGAACCGTACTACATTTCACTAAATGCCGAACATTAACTAAGAAAGACATCTAATCAGATCCCAAGATCCATTGCAATGCACTATCAACGCACAACCTATGATTACTACACCCACTTACGTAGGAAGAACAAGAAAGAAGGAATACTAAATCCAGCCCATGTTCGATCTAGGACATGAATGATTACACGCTTCAGCCGTACGTGCCAGCTCAAGAGTATTTATTATTTAGCATCTCATCAAATGCTATGGGTGAAGCACCGTTTCGGCTATTGATAGATAAACGAGATACCGACTAGAAATTATGAATGAATACGGTTACGCTCTGCTGTTATTGGCTAATTTGAATCTGTCATTTGAGTTGATTGGATACACTTGTGAATTCCTATGACGTCAAATAAGTCAGTCCATGCCGTAATGCACTGGTTAATGTTATGTCGATGGAGGGTTTAAAAAGTTTTTAATTTCAGATAGGTAATCATTCACCAAGTTTACGGGAAAAAAACTAGTGGAAATTTACGTTACGGTTTTTAAAACAGCTGTAATTAATTAAGATTACAAAATAGACATGAAAACATTTATCAAATATTATCAATTTAAAATCAATTTTTTATATAAAAATAGGGAATAGGGGAAAGTGTCCCAATATGGGATAGGTGCCTAATATGGCGGTACCCTATATCTGCTCTATGCAGAATAGACACGTTTTGTGAGTGGTTTGGGCTAGTAAATTTGGTTCAATTATGACCTCGAACATCATTATATTAGCAAACGTAACACAACTTCAACCTTGGGAAACCGCAAAACTTTGAACACACGAGAAAGTTTTGAGAGAAATTTTTAAACGACCCTTGTGGAAAACAAAATTAATGGTTTCTTAATTTTTTAAAATTTGTATACACAACCACTTTTAGGTTTTTTAAATCATTTTCAGGTAAGCGTAAATTGAAATAAAATAAAAAGGGTATTCCACATTTCGCACCTTTCAGCACCTTTATAAAAAGTCACCAGTATATAAGTAAAATTTTAATTTATCTAAGAATTCATTCATGCACGTTTAAGCTTATACAATACATGAGTTCTTGTTTTATAAAGCTGTGTTACACTGCACAGCTAATTTAGTTAATTATCTGTAGTTCTTGTGAAGTCATACTAAGGTACTTTCCTCTAAGCGTTTATGGTGCATAGTTAAGTCGCTTTCACCTGAAAATAGTTCTTGCTAACGGAGAATGCCAGAGGTAATGCTTAATGCAGTAAAGAGTCAGTTAAATAAAAATGTTTCTTGAAATTCTTAATTCCCCTTCAAAAACTTCCTTACTAATTTACCATTTTTACAATAAAACGATTTTAAAAATTTAATTAGAAACACGAAACCAGCTTTAAAAAGACAATGAAAGTATAAAAAACTATTTATCGTCTTTTTTTTAATTAAAAAAGACTCATTGTAAATTAATCGGTTTATTGAACAAAAGAAATTAAATTACACTAAACAGTCAGTAATACTGACACCTACGAAAAATTAAACAAAGAAAACGAATTTAATCTTTTCTATAAAAACTTTTTTAATCAAAACCTAAAACAAGTATTTTGCACAACGTATTTGATACCCCCAAGAAAAGTCTTCTTTAAAAACAATTTTCAGAAACTTAAAATTACTTCTTAAAAACATATTCGTTCCCAAAGGAGCAAAACAGTTAGTTCCAAACCAATATCTTGGGAATCATATTCCAATATAGGCTCCTAAAAAATACAATTTAATGCAAAAAAGCTTTTCTAAAATATATTTTTATTACTTCCCGAAAACACGAATGAAAGTAATTTCTTATGTTTCAGGATTCTATAAAAATTCCACATCACTTTTTTTAGCCAAGGAAAAAAACAACTGAAAAGATCTAATCGTAGAAGAAAAGCCACGAAGAAGTAAAAAGTAGATTCTTATTTTCCACTAGCCCCTGTGGCGGATTTCAGTTGCAACTTCCAACGAGTAGTTATTTTTTTAGCTTATTCCTCATGCTCCCAGCATTTTTTAAGCGCCGATAGTTCATTTTTTGAGCGCTTTCTTGGAAAGCATAGATCCAACATTTTTTTTAACGGTTCACCAGACTCAACGGAGTTTTGCTTTTAACTAAGCGCGAGGCCTAACAGTGATGGATATTTTCTTTTGTAGAGCCGTTTTCCGGTTTTTTTAACCCTTTCTCGTTTGAGATTTGGGAATTTTTTTTCTTGTGAGCGCTACAAAATATCAGCGGTGGAAAAAGTACGTTTCCGGGCTCTCTTGTGTAAACTTCAGAGAATAAAATCCGTTTTTCTTTTTGCTTTCTGGAGGATATGGAAATGGAAACGTACATGAAAGCTTTCTTTCGGAGTGTATTGTTAAGCCATGGATGTGTTTGTCGTATTTACTTACACTATCTCTGAGATTTCGGGGATGAAAAAAGCTATGACATAATTTCGTAGGCAGAACTTACGCGGAATATTGCGCTGAATATCTAGAACGCTACTTTCCATCCAGCTGATGTAAATAAAAATAATAGCAATTTTTCTTTAAACAAATTTTATCTTTTGCGAGGAAGTGAGGTTTTAAAAGGAAACACAGCAAAAAAAATCAATGAAGAACCGATCGAAAGTGTTTTATTGATCACTTTAAACTCACAATGTTATAATATTAAGTTCAATGTATCAGGGTGTATAGTTAAGACCCTTTAACCTGAAGATACTTGCTAACGTAGTAAGCCACATCAATGCAAATAAAGTAACAGTTTTATTAAAATGACTAAGCGCAACCAAATGCCAGCAACCGCAGCGCCCCCAGTGGTGAACTTTGGAAGTTATAGCTTTTGCAAATTAAAAATGAAGTGGTAAAAATTTCAGAGATAAAGTAGTTGGGAATATCGCAATAATCGTACACAAAAAAAATTATTAAAACATATTAAATATTCGAGGGTATGTTAAAAAGTGGAATTAGACTACTTTCCTAGGTCTTTAAAAAGAAAAAAACTTTAGTGTTATCAATAAGTTTTTGCATTTTTTTTTAGCTAAATTAAGACAAATGTTACCTAAACAAGCAAATTTACGTGACTGCAACTACAAGTAAACGAAATTTGGATATGCATGACAAAACTTGAACTTATCTTGAACGCTTGTGCTGCCAGGGTATGTATCTTTACTGGCATTTCTTACTATTTAAATTACCCATTAATCTGACACAAGCACACCAATTTAAACTAGAGTAGAACATCTAAAGTTTTTTTGTCAAATACTCATAACTTCTCCAAGACCCAAAGAGCCCAACAAACATTTCGATGAGCCAGCAACCATCGCTTTAAAGTCGATTTCCAAAAAGACAAAAGAAGAAGTCCAAATCACTGAGCGGCTTCCTTCACAAGTCCTATTCAAAGAATACCCTTATAATTAGCGGCGCCACAGATAAGATTTTAATGAAGAGAGAACCCGGGCAATAGCACGTCTTACCCCTATGGGGAGGGGAGGAAACCCCACTTATGACTCCATCTAATGCCGTCTAATTGATCTGGCTGAAAGGATTCGAGTAAAAAATGTCCTCGAGAAGTCCAGTGCGAGACATTTGAGTACCAGTTCTTTGATTCTTCGTGTTTTTTCAGGGATTTCTTTGTTTAAAAACTGTGACCGAGAGGAGAAATCCTCGGGTGTATTTGTGAAAGTAGTAATTAGTTCAATAGAGCGAGACAATTCGCGTGTTGGTTTTTTTAGGACGCTTTTTAGTAAAACTAATCAGGGTATCTTTGTAATCTTCCGAGTTTTTGTGGTGAGAAAAAAAGTAGTTTCTTTTTGGTTGAAAGGGTGACGAGTACTGAAAAGACACTAAGTGGATTACTCGCTGGCCTTTTGTTAGGCTTTGAGTTGATTTGAAGTTTCGGTGTGGATATCGGTGAATTAGGGATTTATTGAAAGTTCTGATATTTGCATTTCTCAAATGGTGTTATTGCCAGTGAGAGTGTCATTAAAAGTGTTTTTGAAGCCTGATGAATCCATTGTTTTATTTTCAATTCCTTTTCAGAGATCATATATATTTCGGAACAAAACATTACATGCATTTTTTGTCATTCAATTATGATTCACCGTTAAGCAGTC
Source organism: Tetragnatha versicolor (assembly GCA_024610705.1). Lineage (NCBI taxonomy): Eukaryota > Metazoa > Arthropoda > Arachnida > Araneae > Tetragnathidae > Tetragnatha > Tetragnatha versicolor. The sequence goes on along the minus strand of JANDEH010000024.1, from coordinate 5,054,976 downwards.
CAAAATAGGTTCTTAGTGAGATATATTTATCTGAAAAAATAGCTAATATTTAGTGAATAAAACACTTTCTGAAAAGAACAAACTAAAATCATACAGCAAAAGATACTTCCTAAGGATGCATTTTAATTTAAACTTTTTATGAATTTATCAAATCCATCCTTTTAAAGAAAATGAACAAGAGTTATCCTTTTTTCTTTATTTTATACATTTTTAAAAAATGGCTTATTACAAGTGAAACTCTCAAAAATCGGTCTCCGACCATTTTATTCTGTTTTCCTTTTCGTGCGTAGTCTTCTTCATAATTATCTTTCATTCAATGTGAAAATGAAATTAATTAACAAGAAAATACAATCATAATCAATGTTAATAATCAATTCCCTAATCTTTGTTTAGCATTTATGAAAAATTCTCAATATAGATGTAATTAACCTTAGGTCATCGGATGTCATCATTAACTCCCTATATAAAAATGAATATTCAGAATATTCTTCAATGATAAATTATTTCTCTTTTACGATAAGATTACCAAGATCCCTCCATTGTACTGCACATTTTTATACCCCTGCACAAATTAATTTAACACTTCCCCATTAACATACATCCGACCCTCAACTCAACTCCATTGAAATCGCCATTTTTATATTTTCTCGCAATCAACTTAACATCTTCCATCACAATCGCAACAATGCCGGGCTCATCATTTTAATAACAGTGTCATTTTTTCGCCACTAGACAGCTCTAATGGATGTCATCCTTCATGACCATAACTGAATTTAGTCCCTCTTTTTGGTCCGTTATTTAATATTCAAGACCAACACGAATACAATTACTTCATGTTGTAGTCCACCGATATGAAAGAAAGTTTAAATAATTCATAGCTGGTAATGAGCTGAACACAGACTTGTGTTTTGATGGACGAGGCTCATTCGTCAGTGTCAAAAGCATAAAAGGATCCGCCGATGGCTTTTTGAATGTTCCGCTTTCGTGATTTTCCAGGAGCGATGTTTGGCTTGGACTGAAAGGGTATAGTACGTTAATGTTCCGTGTCTTGTCCTGATAGTTTTTTTTTAAGATGAGACAACTTTGGTGGAATAACATTACCGGTTGTTGACATTATGCCATCGATGTGGTGGGATGTAACAATCGCTTTAAAAGGAAAAATTGTGGAATATGGGTTATGAATATCTAATTAGTATGGTGTTATAGTATCTGGTTGTTGACATTTATATTTTGTGTTATGAAATCGTTTTACTGGGGAAAATAGGGTTAGGAGTTCCTGAAGTGATGATGGTTTTAAAAAATGTTTGTGTTATTTCAGATCATGGTGTAATTTCAAAAGAAATATAGCTTTCTACCAATAAAAAATACGGATATTAATTTAAATAGTAATATTTCTATATGTTTCTTAATACTTAAAAATTTCAATAATAAAAAAATAAAGGGACATGTAGGAAACAATAAATTTCAAATGTAATTGCTAGAGGAAATTGGAAGTTAAAATAGATTTAAATAAAACGTATCTGTTAAAAAATCAACGCTAATACATGAAGGTTATCACATTAAATATTTTAAACTAAGCTTCACATTAGTAGTTTTTAACAGTATTTAACAGAGAAGTACATTTGAACTATTATTTGCGCTTAATTGGCAAAGGTATAGAAAAATCACTGGAATATTTACATCGAAAAAGTCTACTAAACACAAATGCTTTCACTTTTATTCATTATCATACTGCCTATTTTGAACTACAGTTATTCCTTTTTTATTTACCAAGAAGAAGAGGTCACAAGGATAAGAATCCATTCCCTGCACTTTTCCTTACAGTATCTTTCCAAACAACCCTGCAAAAGAGTTTTAGAAAAATTTATTTCTGCACCCAGTTGAACACCTCCGAATCTCTCAAACCACCCCAGATAACAGAACATCTGAAGCGAACAACTCCATGATCGAACACCCCCCCAGACGCCACCTTCAGAAAAAAAATCCCGCTGACCAGGCAGGGCGACACAAAAAAAAATACCAGGTCAAGCCCCGGACCATTACTCAAAGAGGACGATATCGGCCAACGGAGAAAGACCAGGGAAAACACGCGTACTATACGGAATCAATCTCTCACAGAGCTAAGAGAAAGTTTTTGTCGCTATCTTCTAGCCAAAGAAGCAGGGGAGGTCTGAGAAATTTCATAAAGGAAGGAACGGTCACAGAGAAAAAGAAGGTGAGAAACGTTTTTTCAAAATGGCATCGGTGGGCAGTAAAGCAAATTTATATGATTGCAGGGAGGGGAAACTAAACAGGAGACGAAATATATCACCGAGCGAATGAAGTTAGGCGATCCCTTTCTGCGCATTAGCTCGTTCCTAACAATCCCAGAATGGATAAGTCACCAACCAACCAAATATGAGGGAGTTTACTATTTTAGGTTTGGGTGCTTGTATGAAGCTGCGTCTCAGGATCCCTGAGCCATATCACAACTTGAAAATTGAGTTAACCATTGTTAAAAAAGTGGCATGTAGTGGATCCCATAGAATAACATTAGTGGTAAGTATCTTTGATCTTGACTCAATTCCTATCACAATCAGATTATTAGTTTTGGACGTCAAACCAGGCCCGCATTTTAAATATTCCTGAAAACTTGATCTATAAATCATTTTTTGGCGATCACACCAAAAAATATTATCTTTCAATCCAAAACCTAATAAAACCATTAAAATTTGATATACAAGTTCAATAAAAATAAACTCCTAGTAGGGCCGTTAAAGGGAAGAATTGTTCAGATTTTGATAAAGGCACCAAAATTGGTGGAAATGTAGTTTCAAACATGCGGAATCCAAAATGGACCAGAACCACTCTGGCGGAAATCTCGTTCGGGACTTCCGGTCAATAACAAAATGGCCGCCCACTGGCCTATTTTCGGTTGTTTTAATGATACAAAGGCAATTTTGGTGTGGAATACTATGTTCTAAGGGTCAAGGAACATTATTATTATGCAAAAAGGGGCAATTTATTTTAAAAAATTGATTAAAATCCAATAAAATCTCTTAAATAGCGAAAAATTCTAAGTTTAGAAATATTTAAATTAAACATATATATTTTCACATATAATAAATAATTTAGGCTTTAATAATAATGGAAACATAATTTAAAATAATCACATTTATATTTTTATTCGGACTTAATTTACATTTTCCTTTGCAAGCGCAAAGATCGGTGCACAGAAGTTTAGCCCTCAAGCAATTGCAGCGCGATGAACACATTGTTTTGAAACCACAGCAAATGAGTTCTTGGTAAGATGCAGATGCTTCTGACAAAGATGTCCAATAGGGAGTCCATTTTTCTTGAAATTTATGCCGAACGGTATTAGTTTTGGAATGGGTAGGAATGTAAAAATATATTGTTTTAATATTCTAGAAGTCTTCGAAAATTGTAAAAGCGCTTTTTTGCTGAAAGATACAGTTGAATCATCTAAGACATCTGCAACATTTTCACGAAATGCCAAATATATTTCTCTTCCTGTAGGGTACTCCATAAGTCCATCAATCGTTTCAAGCAACTTCTCTTTTAGTCTGGTTGAGTTCTCTCTACCTTCGATTTGTAGTACATACTTGACTAGTGTATTTCTATATAAATTAGCCATGTCAGCTAGCCTAAAAAATATTCTGTCGTATATCAATCATATTTACAATTTCTACAAAAACTGCTGACTCTATTTCCGTCTGTCATTCTGGCCTTCATTGGAATTTAGACTCTTGTGTTTGATATCTCTTACGCGATTATTAAAAGAAACGAGACATCGACGGTGGTATTTAACTTCGGACGATATCACTTCGTCAACAGCAAGCTTAGCTAATTAATTTGGATCTTCCATCAACTTTGCAGATTCCCACAGCTTTTCACTGAATGAAAGGTTCGTAAACAAGTGATGCTGTTCATCTTTAATCATCTCATCACAAAATAAGCAGTGCCTTTTCTTCAGTGATCGAGTTTATGCTCGTTTCGGATCCTTCTCACTTTCAAGAGGACTTTCGAGGTTCTCTTCTAGTTGCCTTAACTTCTTTATAAGTCTTTCTAGCTTAACTGAATTATACTTAGCTCTACAACTTTTATGCCACACTGCCCCTTTTGTTAACAATATTTCAGAGATACTTTGAGGAGCTTCACAAAGCCGGTCAAGATTTAAAGTAGTTGGTATAGCATTTAATTTCTGAAAGTCGATCAGATTTTCTTCTTGAGTAATATAGCTAGAAGCTATTGGATGCACTACAGATTTGGAGTCGTCAGCTACTTGGCAGAAAATAAAAGTATCCCAATTAATCATCGGTCGATGATCTTCAATGTAATTATAAATAGTTTGGGGATCAAACCATTCTGCCATAAGAGATAATACCTAGATTTTTATCTTCAGATATAAATCAAATTCTTCAAAATTATTCCCCTAAACCCCCGAAAGAGGAGAAAAAAGATTTTTATTTAGAACCAATCGCAGGAAACATACCTAACACGGGATTTCACGTGCCGAAACAACTTTTCTGTATGAATGTTTCAAAACGCGTACTGTACTAAAGTAGCTTTATGTTATCCATTTTATCCATTTATTTTAAGTATGATTTAAATTTTAATGTGTTTTACAAAAATTAATTCAGTTTAGTTTTAAAATATGTTTGAAAATAAACAAAATAACAATCGGAAGAGAACTATGGGATGCAACTAGTGGTCAGGAACTTAATATTTCTAAACTTAGAATTTTTCGCTATTTAAGAGATTTTATTGGATTGTAATCAATTTTTAAAAATAAATTGCACATTTTTGCATCATAATAATGTTCCTTGACCCTTAGAACATAATATTCGACACCAAAATTGCTTTTGTATCATTAAAACAACCGAAAATAGGCCAGCGGGCGGCCATTTTGTTATTGACCGGAAGTCCCGAACGGGACTTCCGCCAGAGTGGTTCTGGTCCATTTTGGATTCAGCATGTTTGAAACTACATTTCCACCAATTTTGGTGCCTTTATCAAAATCTGAACAATTCGGGTGTTTTTTTCCCTATAACGGCCCTACTATCCGTAAATTTTAAGAATCCGGGTAATGTCGACTTCTTGGCGAAATGCTTCCTTGCCAATGTCTTGCATTGGCGAGAAAGCACTTCGCGATACGAAAAGATGTAGAACATCGTAATAGAATGCATTGTACCCTAGGGAGAATAATTTATCGCCTAACTTTCACCAATCCTTGGCGATTATTGGTCCGTATTGTTAAAATTAATTAAAACGATAAAAACTCCCCCATGATATCAGGAAAATTAATAGGTCGTGTTTCTCTAACTATAGTGATTAAAGCTTATTTAATCTTTCTGAATTTGTGAAGAATTTAGTCACCACTAAATAAGTAGCCGTAATACTTATATTATAAAGATTCTATTACCAATTCGCTGCTGGAAGTACTATCGCTAAATTTATGAATATTATCCCCGTGATAATTTTTTATACAAGTGCATAATTTAACGTAGATGGGTTCTCCCCTCCGAGTCTATCAAAATCACGTGACCCTTTTACTAACGTTGGTTTAGCAGTACGTCACCTTAGAATCAAAAACTACTACCTCGATTCGGCAAACTTCGGGAATCCCGATTCTTGGCGTTTAGATCGTTAGAGAAGATAATTTGATTGGTTTTGATCTATTCTGCTCGATCAAGTCAGCGCTTACAAACCAAAAAAAGATCTTCTCCAACGATCTGATCGCCAAGAATCGGGATTCCCGAAGTTTGCCGAATGGAGATAGTAGTTTTTGATACTAAGGTGACGAGTAGTTTAGGTTATTTTGACTTGATACAGCTCGATTAATGTAATACATTATCTTTACTTTCCTTTTTATAACTTTTTAAATCACATGGATTGTATTCAATGACAAAATATATTCTTAATACCGCTTACAATTAATTTATTTAATTAGTGATGATTTTTACTGTGTGGTAATTACATTTTTAATTAAAAAAAGTCCAAAACATAAAAATGAAGACATATATTGTTCACGCACTTACTTTTATCTGAATTTCTCGAATAAAAAAATTGGCACTTTTATGATCCTTTTCTCGAAATTTGTTCTGAGAGGTAAGGGGTTAATGTAGTCAGGGTTTTTGATAATGGGGTTTCCATCCAACAGTAAGTTGAAAGATATAGGAAATTAGCATTGAAACTTTTGATCGTATTTCGATATATTTCCCTCCTTTGGGACCTTCTATGTTATCCGATTCCCTTGTGTATTTCACGCTTACCCATATTCCCTTATAGCTACATAACATAATTATGGTGAAGAGACCGAACACCGGTTAAGGATACAAAGTCATATGTTAACGACAAAATTGTAAACATCGAGAAAGTCTAAAAACACGTAAAAACTCCCGGTGGCTGGTTCCGACCCTTCGTATGCTCCTGGATCTCCTCCCACCATCTGAAAACCCGCTGTTTATGTTCGAACCACTCCACTGATGCCACCACATCTATCTGTAGGTAGATCCATCTAATTGTAAGTAGGAAAACCATCTCGCTTTTCGGGAATCGAGCACTATTTCAGACAAGTTAGTAAAACACCAGCGATAGTCCAGGAAACTAGCGAGTGTCCCTATGGGACAATCCTATAGCGTCCTATCCACAACATAACATAATATAGCAAGTTAAAATGAAGTCATCAAGCAACACATAACGGGAAAATAAATCGATTACATCACACAACATCAACACATCTCCGAACATATTCATCTAACTCCAACATTAAAATCATCACATAATATTAACACAGACCGAACCACTCTGAAAACTACCTCTTTGATATCCGCATGCTAATAACATGGTGTCTCGACTTAAAGACACCACCATAAAATCCGAAATAGTTATTAAACACGATCTTGATCCCATTATGGACTAAGCAAACGATGTAATACTATCCTCAACTCCGGATTCAATCCTCCTCCCCACATTAGAGTGTCCGCAAACCAGTGTCCGGCCGCAATTAATACGGTCCATTCCAAGTAGGTGCGGGTATTCCCTTTTCGGAAATCGTTAATTATGTTGCATCTGAATGAATGTGTCTTCCTTTCTCAGGGTTTGATTGGAAGAAGACCACTCACTGTTCAATCCGTAATTAGTGGATCTGTATTAATAAGCGGGTGTGGGATATAATTGGAGATGGTGTATGGAGTCGGATTTCGAAGCATGGGAGCGTTGATTCCTTTTTTTAATGGGGTGGCTTATAATTATTCAGGGTTTAGATTGTAGGCGTGTTGTTAGTGGGACTTTGGAGAAAGGCACGATTTGGAATAGTTAATATTGCATATTATAAATAAATATGCTTAGTATTGTTTATTATTATAATTTATTTTAATCATATTTTTTAATCATTCTCAGGCTATACTCACAGAAATGGACGAACATTTTATAAAGACAAAAAAATATGTGACTTAAAACACTCCCTGTGAATGGAAGCACACACTCACCGCTCAAAAAGTAACGTAATTTAATTATATTTTACAAATACTAACCAATTTGGCAAACTGGAAAAACTCAAGCTGGATTAGCTAAGACTCGATCTAATTGATATTGTGTCAATTTAAAAAATATTTTGAACTAAATACTGGGCGTTTACAAAAAAAACCTCATTATTCAAGGTCCTGTAGCTTCCAGACCGTTCATCAAATATTGTTTGAGGAAGATATTTTGAGAAACTAGAACGATAGAAGTATATGGAGTAGAGCAGTTAAACTCTACCAGATGATACGGTTAGGGTGAAGAAACTTTTGAAAATTCACACTAATTTTAATTAAAAAATCATAGACACTTGCAAATTTTCGAAATTTTTTTAGACCTGGAAAAAGTTCTATTTTTTCATGCTAATTATTCTCCTCGAATATTTAAGATATTTCTATTATTAAAGTTTTTCTGTTCATTTAGCATTATATAGCTAACAAGATATTTTTGTTCTATTTCCTTTATTTTTGTTTTTTTAATAAAAATAAGGTAACATATTTGTCACCAAGGGGACTTTGTCCCGTTCAGGTGACAGATATTTTAACTTCCATATTTCGCCGCTAGGAGTGCTGTAAGCTAGTTAACTCAGTGGATTCAGCAGGGTCAATTACCTAAGAGTTCACCTTACTTCAATGACTCTTCTAGCCATGAAACTGACTTTTGAAACACATTCTATACTGAGCATTTTTCTAAGTCAAAAAAGAAAAACAGGTGTAAAATAAACTCCCCATTCTTCGACCCCTATTTTCATGGCAGGAAGCATGCAACTTACACTGATTTCATTTTACACTGATTCGCCATATTTTACAAATTAACCTAACATTATCTTTCCTACTGGGTTGTTAGTATATAAAACATATAGTATAAGCTTATCAAGCCTGGTTATAGATACCAGGAATTGTGGATAACACATTTTAACATCCGTTACTATGGAAACTATCCGTCAGCATATGTATTTTATATAGTGGCAATTCTTGATATTCCATTTATCGAAAACGTGCTTAGAATTCTAATGCTGAACTGGTTCTTTTGAATATTATATTGATAGCTCATTTTGTATCCATTCTTAAGTTTTAAATAAATTCCTGTAGGTTTTTATACTGCACTATACTTGGGGAAAAGCTGTTACTAATGCTTTTAAGAGTAGGAAAATTTAGTTAAGTATATACTTTGGAGTGTTAATTTTTTAAAGAAGAAAAAAATTAATTACAACACTATTATTCCTGAATAAAAACTGCCCTTCACTCAATCATATTAAAATAATTTTGTCTTTGGAATTTTCTTGCAATGCTAAATAACATTCCGTTTACGATGAAATATAAAGCAGAATAATTTAAGTATGCCCAAATAACAGAAAAAGATTCCATTTAATTTTACGTTGCTTTTTTCTGTAAAATAGAGTTTTATGACAATTTTACTTGAAAAATTAATTACACTGTATTTTAAATTATAAGGAATTGTGATATAAAAAATTTTATTAAGATATAAGTGGAAAAATGAATTAACTGTTTATTTGAAATAATAACAAATATTATTGTTATGGAGTGACGATTAATTGTACAACTGCTAAGAGTGGTTTTCGAAAATTCATATACCACCATACAATTAGAATATTATTAAATTATGTACAAGACTTATCCTTTCATTAAATTCTGATGGAAGAATCCCCTAATTAAAATCTGATCTGACTAATTAAGGGAAAATTAATTAACTTCAAAAGCCCATTTTGAATCTGAAGAGCATGATTTACTGTTTTCGTCTCGTTTGAGTTAAGTCAAACCGTAATTTAAATGTTTAATAAAACCCTAAAGATGACTGTCAATATTTTCGTGTCGCATTTAGGGCCATTTTCAGACTGACTAAACATGGAGAAGAACGTTACGGAGAAAATGGTGGATTTGACACGTAAACTCTGGAGCTCTCGTTCCCATATTGTTCCGAGATTCGAACCTAGGCGAATTGCTTTTACACTTTTTGTGGTCCGTTATATAGTTCCGTTACAAATCCATCGTTTCGGTACCGTTCTTGTTTCTACTACGTAATTTATTAATCGGAATATTTTTCTTTGTAGTGTTAAACTGATCATTGCTAAAATGAGTTATTCCACAAGCTATTATCTCTCCTTTGGTGTGCTCAAATCTTAAAATATTAAAGGCCGTATTCTGTGCTTTCTGACCAGCAGCGGTTAAACAACAATCAACGTAGCATTAGTACTGATTAAGCAACTGATTAAGTAGCACAGAATGCGGCTGTAGTAAGTGTATTCGAAATCTAATTACCCATTTTAAAGAGTAGTGAAAATAAATCTGCATCTTCGCCACTTTTTTATATCACGACCCAACACTGTCTTTTTCAATTTGGAGTAGTTTTCGATTACTGAACCTTCAATCCCTCGTGCTTAAACCCTAGCGGAAAAACTCATAACAAACATGTCAAGTTAACGTGACTGCTACTAGATGTAAACGAAATTTGGCCATACAAGAAAAAAATTGAATCATGAACGTTTGGGCTTCTTGGTGAACCATTGCAATAACTGTCTGTTTAAATATTGGGTTGTCCCAAAAGTTCTGTTACTTTTTACAAAGTTTCGTGTTTAAAAATTTTTTATGATAATCTGTTAATAGGTGGAGATTTCAAACAAAAGGGATTTTGATTTACGTATATTTATGATTTTGGCAGTTCTGGTGATATTATTTATTTTCTAAATGGTGATTTGAAAAAAAGACCGCAAACGACGATTTTCGCATAATTTTCTTTTCTTTTTTTTTTTAAAAAACTAGGAAGAACTCATAACTCATGGCTAATAAAAGTTTTACTTCATATTTGAAATGCTTAGATTAAGATTTCATAGTTTTAAGATGATTCGATAAGTTGAAGATAGGAAATTTTGGCTTTAACACTTCATATATTGCAAAAAACTTACCTCAGCAAAGTTAGTTATTTCAAAGAAATTTTCATGCAAAAAGCATCAAAATCAATAAAAAAGCTTATAGATAGACCCACGTATTCATAATACGCAGTACATTAAATTATCTCTGAACTTAAGTTCAGAAAGCAATGCGCACAATTCAAGCGCACAACGTTTTAGCTTATCAGAATTACACTCGCTGAACTTATGCTATGCGAACAAAACATTTCTTTGCCTCATACGAAAACACTGCAATAAAAAGAAATCGTTAAAATTTAGAAATAAATCAATTCAACGACCTATACTTAGTTGTAATGTTTCTTGACCCCATGACGTCGCTGTGCGGAGGGAAAATATGAGTAAACAAAAATAATGTGGGGTTGATAGGAGGAGTTTTGTTAAGGAAATCTTTATAACTTCTGTTATAGTATACATGGGTTTAATAAATTAATCATAATTCTAAATTAAAGTTCTTAATTTGGTTTAAAACTCAGACAATACGCTGGGAACTACTTCGTTTGTTTGCTCTCGGCTTTTTTCTCCAGGGTCAAGAAACGTTGCAGTCTAGTATAGAAGGAGTCCCTTACAAAAACATTGATGGGGTCAATCAAAACAGATTGAAAACTCCCAAAACCAAATAAACGTTCCATCGACTTAAACGGACATAAAGACAATCCCTCTAACCACATACTGTTCGTGATAAACCACAAACAATGTCACCAAACGTGTTTAAACTCACGTCGCAGAAGATTGATATTACCAAACGGCTGGCACAGAGGATTTTTCTTCAAAAGACAAAAGTTCCAGCTTTTAGTCCGTGCCGTAACTTTTTCAGCCCCTCAAGCACAGAGATGCTTTTATAAGTCATTTGATTTATGATGGCTACTCTATTGAGAAGAGGATTTATCGTCATCAGGACTTTGTATTGACCAACACTTACTACAGCAAGAGAGGCTTAGATCTTCCCCGAAGATTAATGATTTCGGGAGGCACGAGATGCTCGTAATGCCCCTTCAAGTATTCCAGGCTTCTCTATATAGTTAGATAAAAAAGTCTATATTATGAATAATTCAGACACAGTTTCTATAGAGAGTGATATTAAATTTTTGAATCTCGTCCGAGGATTAAAACAAAGTCCGATTTCGTTGCGTTCGAAGTCGGGGAGTTGTAATCTTGTTTCGGGAGGTGTTGGAGTTTTGCAGAAAGGATTAATTTTAAGAACAGAGTTGGGATCGCAATTCAATTAATTCTATACCCTTTCAAAAGCGCGAAAGACTTATGTATGTTTTTTGATGATATTGAATCTCCAACATCTGGTATTAAATATGTCCGTTTGTTTGGTTTGAAGATTTGCTTTGGTGTAGCCAGTATTGAAAAGAGATTGTAAAAGATCAATTTTATAACAGAGCGTTTATTAAAAGTATTTGAAGTGGTATAAAACTATTGTTTGAAGAATAAAATTAAATTTAAATATTTGGGCTAGTTATTGATTGAATTACCTCTTAGAGCGTAACATAACATACAAAGATAGTTTGATGAAAACTCAGACTTAGTTTCGTGAAAAATAAAAGTAAATAGTATTACTAAGCAGGTGTCGTGTAAAAAATATAAATGGCTTAAAAATACTCTTCAAAATATCTCCCTCAGAGAAAGGACGTATGATCAAAGATCCATCGACAACTATACTTTGTTCATTTAGAATAGGCGCCTGAGGCGTAATGTATTAGAATCAGTTACTATTGTAATTATCATAAACTTTTTTCTTGTGCAATGACAAGGCAGCCTAAACAGAAGTAGTTAAAATATGCTGTAATAGAATCGGTCACTGAAGTTGCGTGAAAAGCGTTATTAGGCGTTTTGTGAGTTTTTTTTTATCCGGTTTCAGGCGCCTAAGTGGTAAGTTGTACAACAGATTTTATAATTGGTAAGTTGTATATAGAGATATAATTATGAGAGAGAAATAACAGTTCAAACCTGAATTAGTTGATATTTTCATTTTGATATGAGACCCAATATTTTCAAATTTTAAATAGCAGACATTCTCAATTTTAAAAAACTCAATAGTCACCACTTAAATTATAACTATTTTTTTATTAAGTTTAAAAATCATAATTAAAGGTTTATTAGTTCTTTTACCATTGTAAATGAACACATAAGTGATTCTCCACTGAGGGACGTTACATCTAACAGAAATCAACTAGTCATAGTATTAGGTAGGACGTTACATTATGGTACACTGATATTCTGCTCACCCTGAAGTATACGTAAATGCCATGCAATCGAGTAAGCCAATAATATATCCTTTTTAGTAACTGCATATTTTTAGAAATGAGTATATTCATTTTTTATTAAATCAAAAAACTATTTTTTTTTCGAAATCTCTTGGGGCCGGGATGACAAAATTTGTGTATACTGATATCACAATAAATTGTGTGTAAAATTTGACGGGAATACAACATTTTCTAGAGGTTACACATCGAGCTTTAAGTCTAGACATATTAGAAAAATACACACATGTGTAAAAATCATTTTCTGGAACACTACGGAAATTGCTTGTTTTCCAAAATGGCGGCGGATGATAACCCCCCCGCAATTTAAGTCTGGTTTGTCCCTGTGAATACCATTACAAATTACAACAGGCCATTGGGCTTCGTCTTAAAGGAATCGATGTTCATGTATACGATTCTTAAAATCATTCTTTTTTTTTGTAGAGGAAAAATCTATTTGTTGTACAATGGATTCGATCTTTGTCTGAGCTACAACAAAAAATTCCGTTTACCTATTGCGGTTCGTTAGAGTGGGTTTAGAAAATCGTATCAGGCATGGAAATAAATTGCATCAGATAGAGACGCTATAAACGTCGACTGACTTCTTTTCAAAGCACGGTTGACTTTAAATGGCAAACTTCATTCTAGACTTTTTAGCAGGGTTTTAGTTTAATTATTACAATTCGCCACTTTAATGGCGAAAATATAATGTCCTTCCATATGTCTTCCTTTTCTTATTCTTTGTTTTGTAAAAGTTTTAAATATTTTGCTTTTAACTTAAAAGTGTTTTTACATTTTCTTCCAGTGAATGATGAACTCCCATTGATATTATTACCTGAATTACTATGTTTCATAACACTTTTAATTCTAGTTGCCTGGTATTTTTATATATTCCTCACTTTTGTGTCGAGATATAAACATAATTATAATGGAAGGGTAAATTTATGTGTTTTTTTTACTTTTTTTTGTTTATCTAAAATTTCATCAGTTTGAAAAAAGAAATAAATCCATCAAATTTTACCGTACAATAATTTTGAATACCTTATATTTTTTTCGATGCCATGCATGTATAATTGGTAAATTATGGAGTACTAAAAGCTTAAGCTACTGTTGCCCTGATTAAGAGAAAAGAAGAAAGCTGATAAAAATAAAATATTACATTTGCATGGGTTACTGGGAGAAAGGAAAAGAAAATATTGAATGAAATTGAGGGGGAGGCAATGAATTTTGTTCGATGATTTTTCTGTATTCTAAATAGGGCATAGACAATGAAAATTCCATTACTTATTCAATTTTTTTCTTTTCATTTTCTCAAAAAAATTTGGTTTGGGGGCTTATTTCCTTTTTTTAGGTAACTGGCAAAAATCGAATATTATTTATAATTTTATTTTGTTTTATATTTGTGAGGTCTACGAAGGTACAACTTACAAAAAGAAAAATATTATCTCCAGTTTTATCCTATGTTTATATTTTATCTAGTTTTATCCACTTTTAAAAAAATTTAAATTGTAATACTTTTTTTAAATGATCTCTTTATGGTCTAAGAGCTGGATGCAAATTTTGGGAATGATAAGGTGCACGAGATATTTCACCTGGAACAGATTCGATTGATGATGGGAAAACTTATGTCACCAACGCCAGAAGGCGGAGTGGAAGCTTTTAGTGTGAAAGGGGGGGTCGAACATGCAAACAGCGCGCGGTCCCATGCGACAGAGATTTTGAGGAAATCGGTTGAAATTTTGCACAGTTTAAGGAGAGTGTAAATAAAAGATAATGTAGCATTCTCAAAAGTATAAGTTGTGTTTTAAGGGTTGTAGAAAATAAACAAATTTTCGAATGTTTATATGAATGTTCTGTACAGCCGACGAGGTGCAAGGCTGGACATAGGATTAATGAATGGAAGAATGTGTGTAAAAGTTAGGGTAACACTCCCAGAAGACTAAGTGGAAGACAAAGGGTGGCCAGAAGTCACCAAAGGTGCAGAAAAATCTTAAAACCTGACTCATTCGGAAACTTCTGGCTGTTTGCATATGTATAGCTGACATATAGAATTAACTATATGCAAACAGCCAGAAGTCTAAGGGGAAGCGTTCGGGAGATATTCAGGCGCGAAGTAAAAAACCGAATAAAAGCGCGCGGTCCCTTGCGACAGAAATTTTGAGGAAATCGGTTGAAAATTTGCACAGTTTAAGGAGAGTGTGAATAAAAGATAATGTAGCATTCTCAAAAGTATAAGTTGTGTTTTAAGGGTTGTAGGAAACTAAACGAATTTTCGAATGTTTATATGAATGTTCTGTACAGCCGACGAGGTGCAAGGCTGGACATAGGATTAATGAATGGAAGAATGTATGTAAAAGTTAGGGTAACACTCCCAGAAGACTAAGTGGAAGACAAAGGGTGGCCAGAAGTCACCAAAGGTGCAGAAAAATCTTAAAACCTGACTCATTCGGAAACTTCTGGCTGTTTGCATATGTATAGCTGACATATAGAATTAACTATATGCAAACAGCCAGAAGTCTAAGGGGAAGCGTTCGGGAGATATTCAGGCGCGAAGTAAAAAACCGAATAAAAGCGCGCGGTCCCTTGCGACAGAAATTTTGAGGAAATCGGTTGAAAATTTGCACAGTTTAAGGAGAGTGTGAATAAAAGATAATGTAGCATTCTCAAAAGTATAAATTGTGTTTTAAGGGTTGTAGGAAACTAAACGAATTTTCGAATGTTTATATGAATGTTCTGTACAGCCGACGAGGTGCAAGGCTGGACATAGGATTAATGAATGGAAGAATGTGTGTAAAAGTTAGGGTAACACTCCCAGAAGACTAAGTGGAAGACAAAGGGTGGCCAGAAGTCACCAAAGGTGCAGAAAAATCTTAAAACCTGACTCATTCGGAAACTTCTGGCTGTTTGCATATGTATAGCTGACATATAGAATTAACTATATGCAAACAGCCAGAAGTCTAAGGGGAAGCGTTCGGGAGATATTCAGGCGCGAAGTAAAAAACCGAATAAAAGCGCGCGGTCCCTTGCGACAGAAATTTTGAGGAAATCGGTTGAAAATTTGCACAGTTTAAGGAGAGTGTGAATAAAAGATAATGTAGCATTCTCAAAAGTATAAGTTGTGTTTTAAGGGTTGTAGGAAACTAAACGAATTTTCGAATGTTTATATGAATGTTCTGTACAGCCGACGAGGTGCAAGGCTGGACATAGGATTAATGAATGGAAGAATGTGTGTAAAAGTTAGGGTAACACTCCCAGAAGACTAAGTGGAAGACAAAGGGTGGCCAGAAGTCACCAAAGGTGCAGAAAAATCTTAAAACCTGACTCATTCGGAAACTTCTGGCTGTTTGCATATGTATAGCTGACATATAGAATTAACTATATGCAAACAGCCAGAAGTCTAAGGGGAAGCGTTCGGGAGATATTCAGGCGCGAAGTAAAAAACCGAATAAAAGCGCGCGGTCCCTTGCGACAGAAATTTTGAGGAAATCGGTTGAAAATTTGCACAGTTTAAGGAGAGTGTGAATAAAAGATAATGTAGCATTCTCAAAAGTATAAGTTGTGTTTTAAGGGTTGTAGAAAATAAACGAATTTTCGAATGTTTATATGAATGTTCTGTACAGCCGACGAGGTGCAAGGCTGGACATAGGATTAATGAATGGAAGAATGTGTGTAAAAGTTAGGGTAACACTCCCAGAAGACTAAGTGGAAGACAAAGGGTGGCCAGAAGTCACCAAAGGTGCAGAAAAATCTTAAAACCTGACTCATTCGGAAACTTCTGGCTGTTTGCATATGTATAGCTGACATATAGAATTAACTATATGCAAACAGCCAGAAGTCTAAGGGGAAGCGTTCGGGAGATATTCAGGCGCGAAGTAAAAAACCGAATAAAAGCGCGCGGTCCCTTGCGACAGAAATTTTGAGGAAATCGGTTGAAAATTTGCACAGTTTAAGGAGATTGTGAATAAAAGATAATGTAGCATTCTCAAAAGTATAAGTTGTGTTTTAAGGGTTGTAGGAAACTAAACGAATTTTTAAATGTTTATATGAAAGTTATGTATTTTTTAAATTTCTAAAAAATTAAATTTTATTTTTTATGCTAGTAGTAACCAAGTAAAAATTTTACGATGCTAATTGAAAGTGATCGTGGGAAATCGGTTGTAAAGTGGTAGAGCACCATGTCTTTTGACAGCTTTTCGCTTGCAACAATGACTAATAATACGCTAATAAATATTAAGTCATTGTTAGCGTTGTTTTTAGCGTATTATTAGTCATTGTTGCAAGAGAAAAGTTATATGTTATAAGTCATTTGTTACATATAAACATTGGCAAATTCATTTAGTTTCCTACAACCCTTAAAACACAACTTATACTTTTGAGAATGCTACATTATCTTTTATTCACACTCTCCTTAAACTGTGCAAATTTTCAACCGATTTCCTCAAAATTTCTGTCGCAAGGGACCGCGCGCTTTTATTCGGTTTTGTACTTCGCGCCTGAATATCTCCCGAACGCTTCCACTTAGACTTCTGGCTGTTTGCATTTGGTTTGTTCTATATGTCAGCTATACATATTCAAACAGCCAGAAGTTTCCGAATGAGTCAGGTTTTAAGATTTTTCTGCACCTTTGGTGACTTCTGGCCACCCTTTGTCTTCCACTTAGTCTTCTGGGAGTGTTACCCTAACTTTTACTCACATTCTTCAATACATTAAGCCTATGTCCAGCCTTGCACCTCGTCGGCCGTACAGAACATTCGTATAAACATTCGAAAATTCGTTTATTTTCTACAACCCTTAAAACACAACTTATACTTTTGAGAATGCTACATTATCTTTTATTTACACTCTCCTTAAACTGTGCAAAATTTCAACCGATTTCCTCAAAATCTCTGTCGCATGAGACCGCGCGCTGTTTGCATGTTCGACCCCCCCTTTCACACTAAAAGCTTCCACTCCGCCTTCTGGCGTTGGTGACATAAGTTTTCCCATCATCAATCGAATCTGTTCCAGGTGAAATATCTCGTGCACCTTATCATTCCCAAAATTTGCATCCAGCTCTCGGACTATTATGTCATTTTGGATCACGGCAACAGTGATTTCTCCTAAAGTAATTAAAATATTCTTATGACAAATTTTCTGAGCTGACTCTTTATATTGTAATATGTGCTATTTGCTAAAATCTAGAAAAATTTTTGTAGTAGGGTATTTTTTAAAGCGATTTTACATGTTTTGAGTAGTTTTTTCTATGAATTTTTTTACTTTTTTTATTCATTTTAAACACCTGTATATCATTTCTATTTTAAAAATCCCAGCTTTTTTTAGTTAGTAATACATATTAGTATCTTAAGTTTGTAATCCTGAAAAATTGTATTTTTATCTGTAAAAAAACATTTTCAGTAGTTCTTGGCATAAATATAAATTTTTGCTTTATTTTCATTCTAATTTATCAATAAAATTTTTTTTTAATAAATATCTTTTTGCATGATTTTCATAGTTTTGGAGTATTCTAGCTAACAATTAATTAATTATTTAGTTCATATTTAAAAAAAAGCCTCCCAACCCACTCAGTTACCAACGACAATTAAATTCAAGATAGCCTTCACAACGCTGAAAAGAGTAATCCGTTTGAAACTAATCTCCTTCTGAATTAATAACTCCTTCCCAATCAACCAAAAGAGAAAATCCTCGACTCCAAAACGCCCCCTAACTTCTCTTTGATTCTCCCAACATCTCCCCCCCCTTAATTCGATTCCAATACCCTCGCTACAACTTGAATCTGCCAACTTTTAATACCGAAGCGAGAATCTCCATCACCCAAGAAGGTTTTAATTTACCAAGAGTTAAGTTCCTAATACCGAAGGGTATCCAGATGTTTTCTTAAAAATTAAACTTTGCGCCCAAAAATTTGCATACAGAATCACCAGCGCTGCAAAACGGGCTATTTTGACTTGATTAGAGTTGCCTTATCGCTTTGATTTATTTTCGGAGGGGTTTGGCAACCGTCCTCCCTTCAAAAAAAATGTTTGCGAATTCTTTGAGAGAAGTGGGTTGTTTCGAATGCAAATTCGGTTCATGTTTCTGTTTATAATTTATCTTGTTATTCCTTAAATTTTCAGGAGAGTTGGTGTGTTTGCTTGTAGTAATAAGATTGAGTGTTGCCATGAATAGAAGGTAAATATTGTACGAAATGTATCGGTTGTGGCTGAAATCAATTTTAACCCTAGTTTATGGATCGTTTATGGATGCGTTGTTAATGGACAATCGCAGTAAATTATTTTTTTATCTTAATATGTTCAGAATGGCTTAAAACCTCCAGAATACCTTTCAAAGCGCTAAATTTTAAGTTATTTCCAATTAAAAATAGCTTCTTTTCGGTCTGAGCTTAAACAGATTGTGACGTCACGCTTGCCTTGTTTACAAGCATTCCGCTTTGAAATACATTGCGCTCTATACTTCACAGCAACGTTTCCTGAACCCAGTACGTCACTACACGGAAGGAGAAAGTGAGTAAACGCAAAGCCTGTTGGGTTGATAGGATGAATTTCGATACGTGAATTGTCATAAAAGGAAACTATTTATACATAGGTTTAACGAAATAATCATATTTTAAAATTTACGTTCTTTTTTCACTCCAAATTTAGACACAGCAATGGGAACTACTTGGTTTGTTTGTGACGTAGTAGGTTCAACTTAAGTTGCTGTCTAGTATAGTTTTTCAGCCTAGTGCTCTGTGTTCTAATGTGGTATTTCCCACATTTCCGAGAAGCACTTTTGACGTCGACCTGTTAGGAGCTTTTAAAATATATCATAACTAACAAACAAAATTTTTGTGGGAAAAGAAAAGCGTATTATCGGATATAGGAGAGAATTTTCAGTAAGTTAAAATGGAAGGTTTCGAATTTTAAGAGATCCTGTAATTTTCCATTACGTTTGGTAGAAACTAAGATCCAGTTGAATGGGGCAGATCAGGAGAGGGTCTGTTGAAACTTCACCTAACTGTAGTCACTGGTTAGGGTAGGGAGAATTCTGATTGTATCGACAGCTTTAAAGAATTACAGCCACATTCCCTTCTGTCTGGCAGCAATAGTCAACTCTAATAGCTGCTGGTTATGTTGCAGTATTCGATATCATTTATGTTAGCAAAGCGCCTTGGACAGGAAAGAAACACTTTAACACAAAATATTGTCGTTTATTTTTAGGAAAATTAAAATGAAATAGCATCACAATAAATATTTTATCGATACTTAGTAGGGACTATTAAATAGCCCAGTTCACGAGGAAAAATCACGGGTTAATCCATATCGAGCAAGCCAGAAGTGGTCACTCGACCTTTTTGAAATTAAATAATTTTAAGAGTGGTGATTTTGGATCTTTTAAAAATCATTTAATTTTGAAAGTCAGTAACTCTTTGTTACTTTGCTTCAGTTACTTTGAAGCAAATACCAAAGATGAAATTTTTATAGGAAGATGACACCTTTAGTGAGGCGTAACCTATACAAATTTAAAATTTTTAAACTTTGTTCCAACAGAGATAAAGGGTCAAAAGTTTGGATGGTTTTGAAAATTTCCAAGTTTGGATGCCTATAATAACAAGCGTTAGAAATTGGGAAAAAATCCACTGCTCGGAAACAGCATGTGACGTCATTTAATCCGAAACATTGGTTTTAAACCATGCTTTTGAATTCAAAGCGATTGTTGATTTTCACTTTAAAGACAGGCCATAACAAATTTGAGGTCATTCAATCCTAAACAAATGCTAAGAGATTGAGGATTTTTATTTTTATTTCTAAAGTAACTAAAAAATGTTTAAACTTTTCATGTTGATTTTTGAATTTAGATCTATTTCTTTTACTGGAAAAATATTTTTTTCCTCTATCAAAGGGTTGGATGAGAAAAAGAGCGAATCATAATGTTTTGGAAGAACTCGAAATTTTAAACTTAAATGGGGTGGGGTAAGGCGAGTAGTATACGGTTCTACTAATGTGGCACATGTTCTGCCCCGGATGCTAGAATTAAGTAATTAAGTACTCCTTAAGACTCTTGCTTGATAAAGTAATGTTCAGGGCAGTTAGATAAGCTTTAGAAATTCAACTGTTCTACCGTCTCTGAGTTGTGGTAAATGCAACGTATAATGGCTCAACCTGCAAGAACTGTCATCCTATTTAAGTTATTTTGAGACATTAGGATTCTAAAATGTGTTGAAGATAAGTTGTTTTCAAATTTGTGTATGGTGTAGAGATATGTTTACAATAAAGTAACGAAGTAGGGTGAAATTCGCAGTGAATAAACATCACTCAATAAAATCAATCAGTTAAATTTATTAGAATAACCAAAAATACATAAATAATTACATATATGGATAAAATTAAACGTATTATAAATAAAAACTCATGCCAGGGGGAAAAATAAATAATAATCACACATTGATCACAGTTATTCATCCCAAAATAGCAACTTCTCTTTCATGGGGTAATAAAAATAAATACATAATCAAAAACAATGAAAGAGTAAAGGGTAAAAATTATAAGAGAGAAAAGGAAAAAAATTCCCATTGAAACATTGGCATTCTCATTGACCATTAAAACATTCTCATTGAACAGTTAACCACATAATCTCAAATAATGAGGAATTTAATTGCTTTGGAGGATCTCAATAAAATTCAGTAGTTGCTGGAAGATCTTAAAATGTGGAACAGTCGTTCATTCTAGTATTTGAATTATGACTGGGAAGAATTTTTCCATTTGAACGCAATTGCATGTGATCGAAAAAGAGAACTGTAGGTTAAGGATTGCCATATTTTCATACTTTGTCATATACTTTGTCAGTTGTAACTTTGCAGCTTATGCCTTTTCTTGTTTAAATCAATTATGCAAGTGTTTTTCACCGTTAAATAATAATGATGTACGCTACTCTTTGCAAACTGGGGAAGATAAGGGTATGTTCATATATTTGAAAGGTATTCTGACTATTTCAAAAAATTCCCAGAAGGCCCAGCTAGGTGTAATGCACAAGACAAAATTGTGCCATTCCAATAAATGAACAGGTTCTTTTAATCAGAAAGTCTATGTTGATGTCTATAATAATAAAAGAGCTTTACGGTTCATTCATTCATCGATCGATTCATTCACCTATCAACGCACAGCAAAATCTACCGGGGCTAAAGAGTCGAAACTTGGTGTGGTGGAAGACTTTACGGTGTATGCGCGCACTAAGAAGGGATTTTTCGAAATTCTTTTTTTCTGACCCACAGGGGTGCTTGGAGTGTTTTCTACGTTTTTGAGCCTACCACCGTCCCAAATGACCCGAGATCTTCGTAACTTCGCAGGAAGGTACCTAGCCACAATATCTAGAAAGGCATTTTTCGAATTTTCGATGTTCGAATTTTAAGGGGTCTAAAAATTTCAAAAACCCGATTTTACTGAGCATAAACAAAGTTTTACATTTTAGAAGAAAAACATACTAATAATTTGATATTTCGAAGCGACCGGTTGGTATTATCTTCTTAAGAATATTTCAAAGAAAGTAATTTCTGGATTTTTCGATATTTCATTCTGGAGGGGGTGCACGGGGGTTTGAATATTTACTCCGGTTTTTAGTTTTTGCTTTCTATCGCCCACCTTATTAATGCGATTGGTATGAAATTTTAGCATGTTGTTCCTCACACAATCGGGAAGGTTTTCAAAAAAGAATTTTTGAATTCAAACCATTCTAAGCTGTCTTTTTTGGCCCTTTTCTAAATTCTTATGCGTAGCTTCAATGTTAAATTGATAACGGTTATTGCTCCTTCCAAGTGACTCAAAACCTCTATTGTTAGAAATATTTGCTTAAAAATATTTTATAGCGATCAGAATTTTTAAAATATCTGATAAAGAAATAATTTGTGATAAAATAAATTTTTACAATAAATTAAAACTATTTAACCGAAAATTTTTAACTTTTTTTCCATTCAATAGAAATTTAAAATAGCAATATTTCATCAGCAGCATTTTAGATAGTTGATACCAATAATTCAAATAATGTCTACTTTTATTTCATGTTTGAAGGCGATTTCTTTAATGAATGAGTTGGTAATAAATCAATCAAGGGGAGTTCAGGGGGTCTCCCCCTGACCTTTTTTTAATTTTAATTTTAAAAATCGGTTATTAACACTTTAATTCCAAAAAAAAATTTTCAATCAACCAAGGGGGGTTCAGGGGGTCTCCCCCTGACCTTTTTAAATTATAATTTAAAAAATCGGTTATTAACACTTTAATTCCAAAAAAATTTTGTCAATCAACCAAGGGGGGTTCAGGGGGTCTCCCCCTGACCCTTTTTAATTTTAATTTAAAAAATCGGTTATTAACACTTTAATTCCAAAAGTTTTTTAATTTGTTTTAGATTTCAGGAAAGTATTTATTTCTTATTTGCTTTGAATTTTATGAAAACAGCGGGATGAAGGGGGTTGATAAATGGAGGGTTCAGAATAGAAATATGGACCAAGTCCACTTTAGCTACTTTTGAGCTACAGACGTTTAAAGTTAAAGCTTCATAGGAAATTACATGTTAACGCAACAGAACTTGCTGCTGCCAAGCGGATATTATCAGAACTAGGACTTGGTTCATTATTGCACTGAAATTTTACATAGTTGGTGCATGTTATAGCGTTGCTTACTCAAAAATGACAAAAAGTGGACTTGGTCCATTTTAATTCTGAGCCCTCCAAATATTAAGTATAGGGAAGAAAATAATTCTTATTTATTTTATCACCCAGTTTGAAAATCCCTTTTTTCCCGAGCAACGGCGGGTATATCAGCTAGTTGATACATAAAGTTTCAAAAGTTTACTTAACAGCTTTAAACAACAACGGCAATCAGAAAGTAACATTTTAAGATTCGATTAAAACAGAAAAATCGTTCGATTCCGGCATTTTTTACATAAAACCAATTAAGAACTCTAATTTCAGTAGTAATTTCTCAGTTCTTAAGCTTACTAAAAACGTTTAAGATAGATAAATTACGATTTGTCTGGTTTAGCATTTACTGAAACTTAAGCTCTTAAATTCGTTTTTATCTAATAAATTACTGAACCGAACATTTTGCTGGTTTTTATCCAATTTTGAAAGGTTAAGTATCAATTTCTTCATGGAATTATAAAATCGTCGCAAGGGATGTTTTTCCGAAAACACATCCCTATGTGAATCTGAGTCATCTTGAAGATAACGCCACAAACTGTGCAATACTGTAATTTAAAATAAAACAACGAAAAAAACGAAAAAAATTGCACATAAATTTATTAAAAGCCATACGGCGTTTCGGGGATTCTTTGGATCCCCTTCGTCAGTGGTAGTTGATTCGGCATTCGTTGTTTTATTTTAAACTGAGTCATCTTGTTGAATCTGAGTCATCTTGCTGAATCATCCTTACCTCTCCTATAAATTCATAAATATTTATCTGAAACACCCTGTATATTTGCAAACGTTTTTATGCAGCATTTTTATCAGGGGTTTTCGCTAAGTTTTAAGGAAGTGTCTATATCTACGAAAGTTGACCAATGCTAAACTATTAGCAAAATTCGTTTGAGTTGAGTTGTTACTTTCGAGAAGCTAGACAGTGCCATAGTTTTTAATAGCGAAATTCGTTAGAGTTGAGTTGTTACTTTCGTGGATTTAGACAGTGCTTTAAGAAATAACGATTCCTTGATTTGCTAGCACCAGTGAACATATCCCCAAAGTTAAACAAAACAAGTTATAATAATGATGAAAAGTTCTTAACTTTGGGATGATATTCACCTATTCAGAAATGATAATAAATGACATTTTGATCAGAAAAAATATAGTATTATTTTATTAAAATTCCAAACTCCTCCTTTACCGAAAAAAAACCTTTCGAAACACCCATCCACCCCCATCTCTATCAAATAAATCACTTTCGAAATAAAACTGTCGTCATTACTCAGCATTAACTCTCACTCAGGAAAAGTTGTAAACAGATTTAGCTTGCACAACTCTCCAATCCTGGACCAATAATTCACTGAAACTAGTAGAGATAACGATATGAAGTAAGTTCTTTAAAGTGTTTTGAAATCCTACAATATCAGATATTCGCAACAACATTTTTGAGATAAATAAAAGTTATTAATAAGAGCAGTGAATATCATCTTATCCATTTCAATTGAGATTTGGATAAAATAAATGAAAACTCTCACAGAAAATTTTAAATCTGTTTTAAAATCAATGCAAATTATAAAATTTAATTAAGGTTCGGATTCTCTAAATTTCTGCATCAAATAACGATTCATCGGCGTTAGCGAATCCTATTTGTTGAAGTCATGGATTGTAAATTGCGCGTTTTCGGATTTATCTTCAGTTCTTCCAAAATCTAAAAATGTCTTTTGATAATAATAATGTTGTCCTGGATTATTGAAAACGGAGATAAATCTTAATGTTTGATTAATTAATCTGTTTTACTAGTAGTCAACGACTTTTAGTCACTGAGCTATATAACAAACTGGAGTGACTAGTTAGCGTGCTGAAACCGCATCACACCGCGGAAAGGATTTCCATCTTCATTTAAATTTCTCCATCTGGTAGCACAGTTGTATGCACAGATTGAAACGACCATTCTAAATTTTGCTCATAATATTTTGAAAAACAGGCATGGGCGGATTAAAGGGGGAAATGCTCTTCCAACTTTGCTTCAAGCTTGCCCCGATTGCTGAGAGCAATCGGGGCATTGTAACCTTCCGCGCTGGCATGATCGATCGCTTATTAGAGTATCGGAGGTTGACACTCCAGTTTGTTTTATAGCTCAGTGCTTTTAGTATGTGTGTGCATTTTGTTTCATAGTTAGGTACTATCTTAAACCTCAAGCACAATAATATATTTTTATATTTTGAATCTTGAAGAAGAGAATGATTTGCCCAACTACCTAATTCACTAGATTTAGGAATGAATTCTAGTTCCTAAGATTCTCCTGTTGTATTCTGATATTCCTTTAAGCGAAACTTCACACTCAATTTTATTTTTTCACACTCAATTAAAATTGAAATTTTAAATAATTTAGTTCCTCTCCCATAGATAACTTACATTTCTTTACAATTTAACCTAACCATGAGTTGGGCCCCTTGAAAGATTGTTTTGAACTTTTCATCACCACTTTTTTTACTCTAAAAATTTTAAATATTGTGTGAATTAAACTTATTCATTGTCGCAGATCCAAGCAATTGAATTTAATAAAAGAGGTTCAATGAAGTTTGTACCTTATGTGAATATTAAAGTTAGTTTATGTCAAACATTGACAATAATTGATTCACTTATTTCTGAAACGTGTCAAACGCCACTTTTTTTCAAAGATGAGTTATTGGTGTCGCGGGATTATTGTAGGAGTAAAAGCACATTATAGTGTAAGAGTTATAAAAATAACGTGATTTTTTAAAATAGTTTTCCCAACATGTTATATTTCAGCTTTAGTGCAGAAACATGTCCAACGGCGTCGCTTGACTGGTTTCTGCTCTTAAACTGCAGGGAATTTTGTTCATGCCGTCTCATCTGCAGCTTGTTTGGGACTGCTGTTTTTCATTTAATTACATACAAACACTATATGCGATTGGAAAAGTCAATATTTATACAGACGTTAAGTCCATCAAACCATGATAAAAACCATGTTTTTAAAGGTTTTGTACGAATCTCAAGACTAAGGACGTTTTGGTAGCTATATATTTAAAATTTCCATGCTTGTGGCCATTTATTACATCCATGTGATTGAGATTTTGGATCTATGAATCACTTTATTAAAATGAGATATCAAATCAATACCCCAGATCATAATATTGAACTAATTAACTGATTTTGTGGGCTTTTAAAGCAAAATAGTTTTACTGTCCACAAAGTTACATCTAAACAACTATCTAATTGACTTCGGAGATGTCTATGTTAACATGTTGAATTGGATGACCACTATTTGCAAGTCTAGAGTTAAAATCCTAGATAAATATAAGTAGTTATACATCTACTAACCAAAGGAGAAAAAAATAAGAATTCTACAATAATTTTGTGGGTTAGTATTAAATAAAGAAATATTATTTTCATCTAATATATCCACTTTTATTACCAAATCCTCAAAAAAATATAGTTAAGCTATGAAAATGGGTCAGAATAATATGTTTATTGCAGAAACCTGTCAAATGCAAAAATTTCAATAATTTTTTTATGCAAAGAATAAAAATATTTAAAAAATTATTTTTGTCTGTAAAATATCCAAATTAGGCCTACATTAAAAAAATTCCTAAACATCTTCATAAAAATGTAGTGAGCTTCTATACAGTTTTTCTGGTTTATTTCTAAACAAGAAAAGTGGCGCTTGACATGTGTCAGAAATAAGTGATTCAATTTTGACTTTGTAACTCCCTTTTCACGAGAGTTGCTGGTCTCAATATAATCCAGGCTGTAGCAAAATGATTTCAAAAGATATGTATCCACAATAAGTCTCCTTAAAAAAAAGAACGCCCCACCCGCCTTTGAAACGCCCTTCGAAAATAAATGCCACTGAAACCGGAACTCCGTAAATCTATCAAAAGTGAAACCTAAACATCCTAAAAAATGAACTGCAAAGACCATTGAACATGAAAGTGCCGAAAAGACCCTTAAAAATAAAGAGATGTAAATATTCTCATCAATAAACCACAGTACAGAACTCTAGCACGGTTTTGCTAAACGACCGTTTTCATAATCAGCTACTCGCCCATTTTTCTCAAGCTTATTTAACCCTCGGTTTATTATTATCACCGTCAAAGTTATTGTACTTGAAAATATCAAAAGACATAGGGTGATCACTGTTTCACTGAATTATGCAAATTTGAGGCTTTTGAAGTAGTAAGTGAATTTCTCATTGATGTTTTTAGATGGATGGCTTAAGGGGTTTCTTTGTGGGGGGTTGTAATGGGGGCGTAATGCCCTTTCAAAAATTGTTGATGGTTTTGTTTGTTTTCAGGGGGCTTTAAATGTATTTTTTTGATAAATTTGTACTTTGAGGATATTGTTTTAAAACAATATGCTCGAAAATTGTTAATTTTCTGTGGTTACGTAAAAGTAACAGTTTGCTAAGGCACAAAAATTTCACTTTTTATGATATTGCCAGCAGTTTTCTCATTTGAGTTTTTGTTCTATCTCCTTTAGTTTTTCAACTTTCTTATTTCGCAGCTAGGGGCGCTGTAAGACCATGCTCCATGACTGTGGGACACCTTAGTTCCAAATAAAAGCCATGAAACGATTTTTTGAAACACGCTTTATTTTTCACTAACTTTTAATGAAAAGTAATAGGTGTTCATTTTTTGGGGATTTTTTGATTCATTACAATGTAATAAAATTTGTAGTAGTGATGTGCTGTACTCTTATTAAAATTTCAGCATTTCCTTTACTTCAGAAATGTTAAAATTATTCCTAATTGATCAAATTTAGTATTTATACCCATGAAATCTACTCGGACGGGTCCCAGATGGCGAATCATACAGGCAGTGCTTTTGTGGTCTACAAAAACGGCCTGGAGGTGTATTGCGGATGGATGCAGCGTCTTTCAAGCCGAGCTGTATGCAATACTGCTAGCATCTAAGTGGGCTGAAGCAAACAATACCAGCTTCACATTGTACTCTGATTCAATGTCTGCCCTTCTTGCCACCACCAACAGGAACAATCGGAACCCCTTGGTTTCCGATATACGAGACGCCTTAAGAAGAAATCCCAACCATGTCTGCATGCGTTGGACCAGAGCTCACGTTGGCACAATTGGAAACGAAAAAGCAGATGAGCTGGCAAAAAGGGCAACCACAAATTCAGAAGTACATTTCTCGAGGAAACCAATCAGCTTTTACAATAAGCATCTAAAACATCAATTGAAGGAAAGGTGGAACGAGCGATGGAGGTCCACTGAGAAGGGTAAAGGCACCAAGGTATTCTTCCCAACATCGAAGAAAGAGGCCAAGTTGGTATTTTACCAGGATTCGTGGCCACACAGTTTCTTTCGGGACACGGTGGCTTTGGGTCCTATTTGAATCGATTCCACCTAAGTGACGATATACAGTGTCGATGCGGAGAAGAGGAGGAACCGTTGCACATCATCTGTGACTGTCCTGCCACGGCAGTACCTCGACTGCAGTTGGAGATTCTAACGGGAACAACGCTGACTCAAGACAAACTGCCTTTATTTTGCAACAAAAAGAACTTTAAAAGTTTCATGAAATATTTAGATCAATTACCCACAAGATGCAATAGATAAATAGTATAAATCTAAATAGTAATCAAAGTCAAGTCATAACAGTGCCAGTAAATAGCATAAATAGGAAAATAAGTAGCAATAAGATAATTTTGAAAGAAAGTGCCCTTATTTATATGATTAGTTGTAAGGGCCCAAAAAAGCTTGTGCAAATAAAAAAAAATACCTTAAACCAGACCTGATTTTTAAAATTGTAAATTTAATTTTGCGATAAAACGTGATTATCAAATTCAACCCTAATTTCCTCAGATTTTGAAACATAACAAACAGAAAAAATTTAAACCATTTTTACACCAGGATCAGCTTCATGTAACCGTATTTTTGTTCATAGTTCTTAATGCTTGCTGTTCGGCGTAGCATTTTCACAATTAGGAATTTATTTTTAGACTTATACTTAAAAAAGATATTATGATGATATCAATGAAAAATTTTAATTTAAAAATTGGTGACTCTAAAAAAAGTTTTATTCATTTTACAGTAGCAAATAGTGATTTTCTAGACATCCTTAAAGGAATAATATTTTTAGTAACGCGTAAAACGGGGTGAATCTGAACATAAATGTACGTAATATTTGTTTTTAACATGCAAATTACTAAGTAACTCGTCAAGTACTCGTGTTTTTTCTCTATTCATCTTACGCTTGGTGTCTAGGCACTGACGGAGGAGAACCAATATATCCGATACATCTGTATGTGCCTGTTTGAAAATCTTTACTATTATTTGTGCAATTTATACGTTTTTTCTCCGTTACCTTGTTTACTAATGGCTAAAAAATAATTCACAAAAACTGTATTCCTCTTAGAACCTCTTTCAATACTAATATTTCATTCAATATAATAATATCGTATATTATCGTGTATACGCCGAGCGTTCCCTTTTTATTCGAAAAATTGACCTAAAACTCAAAACCCGCGTATAGCCGAGTGAGAATTTAAGACGATGAAAATTCTAATACGGGAATCACTGAAATGAGGTGGAATCACTGATGATGAGGAGCGGCATCCTGATAAGTCTAAATGACTGTCGATTTTCACTTTTTGAGAACTCTGATTCATACTGACCTTTATAAATAATTCTTAAAAATTAAATATGCTTCTATTCAATATATTGGAAGCCGATATGTTTTTTTATAAGATCGCTAGGGGTTTCCGCGAAACTTAGTTCCGTTAATGACAATTCCGAGCTCTTTAGATCCGCGTATTCGCCAACATCCCCACTTTTGAATCGGAATTTTTTTACAAAAAGTATCATCTTATACATGATTTATTTATTACAATTAATCACTACTATGAATCACTATCAAATCTGAATTTCAAAACGATGCCATTTTTGCATAGAGTTCCACACAAACACTCTCGTCCTCAGATTATACTTTTTCCTCTCACACAAGCGGACGTGTCTTGAAAAGATTTTTTCTTCCACGTGAAATCTCTCTCCGCTCTGGAATGAACAT
This sequence comes from Tetragnatha versicolor, assembly GCA_024610705.1. Taxonomy (NCBI): domain Eukaryota; kingdom Metazoa; phylum Arthropoda; class Arachnida; order Araneae; family Tetragnathidae; genus Tetragnatha; species Tetragnatha versicolor. The sequence continues at coordinate 5,024,586 of JANDEH010000024.1, read as the reverse complement.
GTACCCGCCTATCTAAGTCAAGGTCGGAATTTCAATGCGGATTGAGGAGCCAGAAATAATATTTCCGCAATGGGAGATTTCACAAGAATTTTGGTTTTAAGCGATCAAGAAAAACTAGGTTTTGAACTATACCGCTTTTGTTTATTCTAGATTGTGCATAAAAAGTAGACCTGTTGTATACACTTACTGACGCATCACTGACGCCCCTTGGTACATAAAGAACAAGGATCTTCAAACCGAACTCAAAACTGAAGACCTCTCTACCTTCATCGAGAACACCTCCAAAAGGTTCTTCCATACCCTTGAAACCCATCCAAACCTACTCATCAGCATCCAAACTATTCATTCTGATCTAGATCCAGCAAAGAACTTCCCGTTCTCTACCACCACGATCACTCATTGTCTCCATCCCCCTTAACTCTCCTATGTATTTAACACCACTGTATCCTACTTCCTACTACTATTATAATTGTGAAATGTTTGTCTGGATGTTTGTTACTCTTTCACGCAAAAACTACTGAATGGATTTTAATGAAATTTTACTATAATGTAGCTTATACATCAGAATAACACATAGGCTATAATTTATAAAGAGAAAATCGGTCCTTCATTCTTTTTTTCCAATTTTTCTTCTTTTTTCACTTATTTTTCCGTGTTTGAAAACCTGTTTTACCAGTCATACAACGAGTTAAAAATAAAACATTGTTTCAAATGAGACAGATCACTAGACTTTTCCATTTACTAGATCTTTTATTTTAGTTTTAAACACTGGTTTTAAATTTGTTAATTTGTTCACTAGACTTACTAATTTACTAGACTTTTTATTATGGTTTCAAATTTGTTATTTTATAAAGGCACCAAGATATTAAACATTATCAGGAACATCGGGATTGTAAAAAGTGACAAGAACACCGGGATTGGAAAATTAGTGAGAACATCGGGATGGAAAAAATTACCGGGTTATAAAAATTACCGAGAACACTGGGATAGGAAATTTACCATAAAGACACCGGGAATACCGGAATATAAAAATTACCGTAAACACTGAGATAGGAAAATTACCGGGACCGCCGGGATTAGAAAAATTACCGTGACCACCGGGATAAGATTACCGGGAACACTGGGATAGGAAAGAGGTGCCTGGGATACCGGGATGATTTGTAATATTGCTAATTTACAAAATTATAAATGTATTTTAAACTCCCCCCCGTGCAAGGCCGGGTATAACAGCGAGTACTATTATAATTGTGAATGTTTGTCTGGATGTTTGTTACTCTTTCACGCAAAAACTACTGAATGGATTTTAATGAAATTTTACTATAATGTAGCTTATATATCAGAATAACACATAGGCTATAATTTATAAAGAGAAAATCGGTCCTTCATTCTTTTTTTCCAATTTTTCTTCTTTTTTCACTTATTTTTCCGTGTTTGAAAACCTTATTTACCAGTCATGCAAGCCAATAATAGGAAACTTTAGTAGTACCAGTGTTGTAGTTACTAGGCAATTTTATTAATATCTTTTCTATGAAATTTTGAAATTAAAGCAAAAAAATTAATAGAAAACCAATTTCGAAGCATAAAAAATAAAAAATAATTATATAAATTCAAAATAATAATATTAGAACAAAATCTACCTATTTTGTGTTTTATTTCATTTTTAGTATTAATACCAAAAACAAAGAGTCACTATGTTTTCGAGAGTTTTTGCACTCTTTTGGCATCATAATTATTGATTTCAATATTTAAAGGTGATTTTGTTTTTGCGCGGGACGATGTGATTAAGGCTAAGCGCGCACTAAGAGACTTCTGTCTCGGCGACTTAAAACACTAGTCACTCGAGAGCAATGCATTTCTATGAGGAAATTCTTGGCCTAGTGATCTTGGTCTCGTCGCCATGTGCGCGCACTCTAGCTTCTTGCAATAGCCAGGGAAGCAATTTTGTCTTTGTCTCCGAGAGCAATTTTGTCTTTGTCTCCTAGTGCGCGCTTAGCCTTAGTTTTGAAGAGATATTTTGTTTTTTGGAAGTGTAGGAAAAGAGTACCTGCTAAGAATTATACCGCGAAAGCCTAATTATAATATTTCCCAAAGCTCTAAATGCTCGAGCTATGAAAGTAGCTAGACTTAACGAGACATTTCCACAAGCCGAACTGCGAAGACTTGAACAGGCGGAGCTTGATGCGGCTCACAGAGCTGCTGAGACACCAGAGCAGTCCCAAGATCGGCGTCGTCAGAACGCTGAGTATATGGCATCTTAACGGGCTTCTGATACACCTGAACAATCCCGAGCTCGACGTAAAAAGAACGCTGAGTGTATGGCATCTCAACGGGCTTCTGAGACACCTGCACAATCCCCAGCTCGACGTAAAAAGAACACTAAGTGTATGTCAAAAATTTTGTTTTAATGCATAACATACTAACAGTAAATGTTAATTTGTTTTCATAATTATTTTAAGACGTAGCAACGCACGGCGGGTACCGCTAGTTTACTATAATTATAATATTTGAAAAGCTAACATTTTCTCTTTTACAGGCCGGTTGCCTCAACTCATACTCCCATATTATACTCTGTTCATTTAGAATTGGCGCCTGAGACGAAATGTATTAGAAGCAGTTACTATTCTAATTATCATCGAAAAACTTTTCTTGTGCAGTGAAAAGGCAGCCTAAGCTGAAGTACTTAAAATACTGTAAAAAATCGGTCATTGATGTTGTGTGATGAGCGTTATTATGCGTTATTGAGTGTTTTTGATCCTGTGTCAGGCGCCAATTCTAAATGAACAGACTATATAATAGGGTGTATCGAAAAAAACTTTTTTTCGATTTTGATGACGTAATAGTGCGGAAAAGTTGTCTAAAGTGTCATAGAGTACCTGTGAATTTTTTCAGAATTTTTGGATAATTTCTTAAGGTGCCACATTGGCCCTGAAGTTCCCCATGTTAATCCAATGGGGCGCGCCGCCAAAAAGGCCGAAAATCGGTTTTTCGCCCCTCATTTCTACCCTAATCACACGACGAATGTCTCGTCTCGAGTTATGGACTCTATATGATGTATGCTACCCGAAAAAACTTGAATAATAACTTAAATCTCTATATTATGTTGATTGTGGGCTCTGATTTGAACGAGGAAATACGCGATTTTCGACGAAATTTGAGCATACAAAAAACGTAATATAGATATTTAGGCTATTATTCAAGTTTTGTCGGATAGCCTAGATCATATAGAGTCCATAACTCGAGACGAGGCATTCGTCGTGTGATTAGGGTAGAAATGAGGGGCGAAAAACCGATTTTCGGCCTTTTTGGCGGCGCGCCCCATTGGATTAACATGGGGAACTTCAGGGCCAATGTGGCACCTTAAGAAATTATCCAAAAATTCTGAAAAAATTCACAGGTACTCTCTGGCACCTTAGACAACTTTTCCGCACTATTACGTCTTTAAAATCGAAAAAAAGTTTTTTTCGATACACCCTACTGTATAATCATGTATTTTCCTCATTGATGTTTCTTGTATTTCAAGCGGATAAAAAGCATGGAAGCAAAAGCGCCTCCAGCGCTGTGCGCTCCTCCTATTTGGTGATGATGATGATGATGATACACTTACTATTATCTTAAATAATTCAGTCAACAAACTAATTACACTTTTAGTTTTGACAATATTCATTGTTTGTCATGTATTATATATCAAGGCTTGGCATAAAAATTATGAGTTTCAGAATTTATATTACGAAAGAATGTGTAAATTCCTCTTCCTTAATGCGCTTTATTGACATAATTTAAAGGAAATAATCGAAATTTCGTCCCCAAAAACTAGGACCTTAGAAAATCTAGTTTTTTTAAAGAAGGATACAGGATATTATTAATTAACTGTCTTATTCACTGACCCTTGACCAGTGGTTAATCATCAAGAAAAGAAAAAATGAGCTTTTCGTTGACTCTGATTGGTGGAATCCTTTAACCAATGGCTAACCGCTGGACAGGTAGCTCTGAATAAGGGTTCTTTATTACTGTTTTTATGGCGAATTCTATTATTATTCTACTTGTAATCAAAGCATTCGGGAAACCTTTCACCATGAGAAAATCTGTTGAAATAACTTTATTTTAATTTACGTTTACTAAACATAAAAACACGGTTCGTATTTTAATTGAATCTTCCCACTTTCGGGGAATTTATGAAATTGTTTATTCACGATCAACGATAGAGTAGTTATTCAAGCACACATTATATCCAAACAAATTCCCCAAGGAACTCAATTCACTTCGCCAAAATTATTTTTAAATACATTTGTAGCAAAGAGTGGAACATATACTGGCTGACATAAAGATGGGAATTTCCGCAAGTTTCAATGTTAAACAAGTCAGTAATTGAATTGTAATTACTGGTCTTTTTCACCTCAACGCCCGAAGACTCGACAGCAAAAAAGAGTATTTTCTCTCGTTATCAAGGCAGTGTTCAATTAACACCTGGGCTTTTAATTCTGGATTTTTAAAGACGGTTTCTTTGCTGGGTAGATAACTCACTTTTAATGACGAGTAGACTTGGGGTGTTTTTTTAGGATTACAATATAAGCTCTTATAGAAACCAGCTGCCTTTTGAAATAGTTTACTTAGGTGAAAGTCATTAACGGTAGCTAAGATAGTGCTATTTAAAACCGATCTCTTGTTAGAACTCTATACTTCACAGTAACGTTTCTTGAACCCAGTAAGTTACACAAAGTGAGTAAACACAAAGCCTGTCGGGTTGATAGGAGGAACTTCGAAACGCGAATGGTGATAAAAAGACACTATTTATACATGGGTTTAACGAAATAATCATATTTTAAAATTGACGTTCACTCGAAATTCAGACATCGCGATGGGGACTACTTTGTTTGTTAGTGACGTAGTAGGTTCAACTTAAGTTGCTGTCTAGTATAATACTCAATGGTTATAAAACAATGCCCAATTGGCAACCTATAGTTACTCTTTCAAAAAGTGAGCAGTCTGGGTTTTTTAAGGTGTGCATGCAATCTGGTTTTCTTCTACTGTATATCCGAGTTTTCTGTTCACCTACAGGAAGTATTTTTTTAATAATAATAATAACTTTATTAGACATTCATTATACAAGCACAGAAAAGTAAGACAATGTGATTCGCCAAGGGGAAGAAACTTCCCGTACAGGCGAAAAAGAAATTATATGGACAAATGACATATTACAAATTACAACACAAACATAAAACTGTAAAAAAATAGCTAAATAAAGATGGTAGCAAGCTGGTAAACCATTAACAAAAATATGCTTCATTGAAGTGAAAAATATAAATCCAGGTCGTCGATATTAATTACTAGCGCTAAAGCGCTAGACCCGGCTTTGCCCGGGCGCAGTAGCGCTGGCGCGCTAGACCCGGGCTTCGCCCGGGTTTTATTTTTTTTTATAAATATCATCTGGTGCGTTACAGATGGGCTTCGCCAGTCCATTTTTAAAGAAGATTATTCTGTTGTGTTACAGATGGGCTTCGCCAGTCCATTTAAAAAAATTCTTCTGGTGTGTTAAAGATGGGCTTCGCCAGTCCAAATGTAGAAATAGTTAAATAAAGGAGCCACTTTTATGTTTATGTTACAACAATGGATTTTAAACTGCAACAATAGAGAATATGCCTACAACAATTAAAGTAACATCTTCTCTTATGATATTTACAACAATGGGGGTTTTCCATGAAGTTAGGCACGAAATATGGGTTTTTGAGCATAAAATTGACCAAATAAGTTAATAGGATGCATCGATTTTAAATTATTATTCTTCAGAAACCTTCCTTGGAGCGAGTAGATCAACGTGGTATAGTTTAATAGTTAATGTAGGTTCGAAAAGTTTAAAACTATAAAGGACATACATACATACAGACAGACATTGATTTTTATATATATAGACTAGCGCTAAAGCGCTAGACCCGGCTTTGCCCGGGCGCAGTAGCGCTGACGAGCTAGACCCGGGCTTCGCCCGGGTTTTATTTTATTTTTTATAAATATCATCTGGTGCGTTATTCTGGTGTGCTACAGATGGGCTTCGCCAGTCCATAAAAAAATTCTTCTTGTGTGTTAGAGATGGGCTTCGCCAGTCCAAATGTGGAAATAGTTAAATAGAGGAGCCACTTTTATGTTTATGTTACAACAATGGATTTTAAACTGCAACAATCGAGAATATGCCTACAACAATTAAAGTTACATCTTCTCTTATGATATTTACAACAATGGGGGTTTTCCATGAAGTTAGGCACGAAATATGGGTTTTTGAGCATAAAATGGGCCAAAAGAGTTGTTAGGATGCATCGATTTCAAATTATTTTTATTCAGAATCCTTCCCTGGAGCGAGTAGATCAACGTGGTATAGTTTAATAGTTAATGTAGGTTCGAAAAGTTTAAAACTATAAAGGACATACATACATACAGACAGACATTGATTTTTATATATATAGATTAACTCAAATAAATTTCTTTTGAACTCTGAATATTTATTAATGGAGGTTAGATTTAAAGGTAAACTATTGTATAATTTTGGTGCGAGGTAAAAGAAATGCTTACAAAAAATTGATTTAGAAAATTTGGGAATTTGATATGTTGCTACAGCTCTAGTATTATATGGTCTTGCTATGGTGTTAAATAGAGATTTATTACGATAAAGATAAAGTATAATACGTAAAAAAGCGTTGTGACGAAGAGGCAATAATTTGAGTAATCTAAAATTATCAGGATATGACTGCTGATTTAAAATTTTGAATATTTTATTTTGAATAGAAATTAAAGGTTGGAGATTGATGCATTTCGAGATGCATTTTTTTCATCATAAATATTATTTATTAATTCCAATGTTTTTGTAACTGTTATTATCTTCTTTTTTGAAGTTAGGTATTATGTTGATTTTAAGATGATCAAAAGTTTTATTGATGTGAAAAAAAGCTGTTACAATCCAAACTTTTTTTAATGTTGTTTCCGATTTATTTGTTTAGAACTTTTATCCTATGATTTTTAATGTAATTACAAGAAATTAAAAGTACAAAATACACAAACTGCTTATTTAGCATAACTAAATACAAACATAAATAACATAAAAATATGGCAGATACATCATAAAATGTAACTTAAGTCTATATACATTTTAAATTATGTAAGGCCAATACGTCTTTCGCAAATGTGTAGATAGAGTCTAGTACAGAACAGGTGATGTTAACATCAATTTCTTTTTAAAGAACGAAAAGCGATACATTTCTGTAGAAAACCGATGCATTTTGATTTAATTCCACATTTACTATATGCGATTGAATTGTTTCCAACATCAAGTAAATTAAACAATGACCCACACAACTTTTTTTTAAAATATTAAGCTCAAGTAAATGTTTTGTAATTAATTTTGTTACATAAAACATTTTTTCTATTTCAATGAATACTTCAAATTCGTTTTTTCCTTTATTCTCTTAAAAACGAAGTTGAATAGTAAATACGTTAGTTTTTGAACAGTCTCTCTTAAACACAGATTAGTAAATGAAATCTTGAAATATCTAGGAAACCAATTCTCGTCTGGCAACAAAAAGCAGATTCATAACCCAAAACGTCGAAATTAAAATAATCTCAATGACGCCATCTTTCTCTTTGCTAGGCCTAATCAAAACCACTTCCATTTCCACTCAATGGACGATATTTATGGTTGCCAAAAGTGATGTACAAACTACTATTGCGTGTGTTGCGGACAGTCCCATTAAAAAGCAATCTCAACACCATGGGAATGTATTTATATTATTACTAGCTTATTTGCCCGGCCTTGCACGGGTGGAGTGTATTAATTCCTTTTTAAAGTTCTCCCAAGTTATATATCCGATTTTTCGAATCACCAATAACCCCGGTGTCCCCAGTACTTTTTCATATTCCCGATAGTTTCATTTCCGATTTTCATGTTCCCGATAGTTTTCATATCCGGGTGTTCCCGGTACCTTTTCATATCTCGGTGTTCCCGGTACCTTTTCATATCCGGATGTTCCCGCTACCTTTTCATATCCCGGTTTTCCCGGTACCTTTTCGTATCCCGGTGTTCCCGGTACCTTTTCATGTCCCAGGTTTCCCGGTACCTTTACATACCCCCAGTTCCCGATAATTTTCATATCCAGGTGTTTCCAATAATTTTCATCCCGGTATTCCCGGTTCCTTTTCCCCATCCCAGTTCCAACTGTGACATCTCATTCCATCAAATATTTATCCTTTCCATGTGATAAAAACAATCACATTGAAATCATCTCTTTTTTTAAATCTAGTGTTTAAAATGTACCTTTTAAAGTGTACCTTTTCATATCCGGATGTTCCCGCTACCTTTTCATATCCCGGTTTTCCCGGTACCTTTTCATAACCCGGTGTTCCCGATAATTTTAATGTCCCGGTTTTCCCGATAATTTTCATAACCTGGTGTTCCCGATAATTTTCATCCCAGTTTTCCCGGTGCCTTTTTCTCATCCCAGTTCCATCTGTGATATCTCATTCCATCCCGATTTTTTGTCTATTAAACATTTATCCTTCCTATGTGATAAAAACAATCTACTTGAAATCATCTCTGTCATTTGAAATCCAGTGTTTAAAATCTTAAACGGAATTTTCTTAAAGTATTCCCGCTATCCTTTTAAAATTCCGCAAAAAATAAATTTTAAAAAAATTCCTCGATAAAAAGTTATCAAGTAAGCTTGTCTTCTTTTTAATAAAACCAACTTCTTTAAAAGCTTCTCTGAAAGAGTAAAAACAGATTGCTAGTTATAATAAAAATCTAGTGATTATAGTCTAGTAAACCAATTCCGCTATGAAGCAATGAAATTTTAGCTCTGTTTCCTTGGAAACTTTTAAATTCTTGCTATTTAAATATATTTTTTTGAGAAATTAAAATATTAAAGAAAGTAAATTAATTATTTTAATTTACTTCGGTTTTCTGATACCTGTTATAATATTTAAATACAGATATTCACACTGTTTTTCTTCATAAATTTTGTTGTAAATAATAAAATATGTATAAATGTTAATCAGTTATATTCATTCAAGTGAGGCAAGACGTCGCCTTAAGACAGAGAAGTAAACATTGCAATTTATGCATTTCAACAATGCACAATGCTATTTCAATGGGTAAAACGGAGTCGAAAAAGCGCCGAAAAGCAGGGAAGGAGTCGTTCGATTTTAAAATCGTTTCTTAGTGCGCGTCTAATGGCTGAGAGGAAGGTCTCTGTCAAATTTCAAGCCAATCGGTCCGGCAGTTTTGGAGATTTCGTGATGAGTGTTATGAATGAATCACCCGTATTTGGATTCTGAAGCAACATGCGCTCTTCATGCGAGTTTCATTTGCTCTTTCCACTTTTAATAGCATTTAAGGAATTTATGTGGGTTGCTTTCGGATTCAAATACATCTAACTAAAGTACATTATCTGACTGTTATTATTTCCGATAAGTGAGTTCGTGAAGAAAAAAGAAGAAACATCTTTCATAGAGAGCTCTCAGAAATAAATTGTTGAAATATACCTTTCCTGGAAAGTTTCAAGAAAAAGAATCGGACTTTACCATTCCACTTCAATAATTCTGAAAACAATTTAAAAAGAAGGAAATTTAACACGTTGACTGTCCCATAATCAATTCCATTTTGTGACAAAAAAGACATCGGACAACATTTTGGCTTCAAATAAGTACTTAATATTAACTTATCTTAATTTTTTGGTGTGCTGGTGCATATACATGAAAAGTTCCTAAATGGCAAAAAATAATTATTCTGAATGAAAACACTTTTAGTTTATGAGAGGAAAAATACGCCCTGATAGACATGACACGAAAAGGACACGAGTTTGAGATACCCTTAATTATTTCTCAATTGCTCTGATTTGGCATTTATTTCATGTCCAAAGAATTTTTACAACTTTATATAAAGGTGAAGTTAAGTAAAAAACACTGAAATTTCCAAATTTTATGGAAGATTTTTCTATAATAATTTTTTAAATTGTGACAGACATGACAAAGTGACACATATCTCGATATTTCATTTTCAATTTTAGTCAAAGTAATTAACTATAAAAACTATATGAACTGAAAATATTTATTTTGTTATTTTTTTTTAATTTGGTCAGTGTCTATCGGTTAGAACCAAAAAACATTTATTTAAATGAAATTTTAAAAATATCCTCATGTCCACTTTCGAGTGGTATTGACCCTTTACGAGATATCTCGTAGGTTATTACTACGAGTAATGAGGCCCATAAAGAGCAGGAGTCCAACCTGAGCCTCGGATGATAGATGCCGCCACCATCTATCACCGAATTCACAATTTTTCCATGTCTGTGAAGGGGAGTGAATTAATCTCTAGACGACCTGGATCAATAGTAAAGAAGACCGACCACATGACTTTCGGACCCACATAATAAAAGAATACGTTCTCTGCATATACTCTTATGTGATGACGGGAATCAAACCCAAGACCCTCCAATCCCGAAGCCGATGCCTTAATCACTAGGCCACTTTGAAAATATGAATAGGAAAATATAATAAATATAATAATAAATCAGATGGGTACAGCTGGGATAAGCGTCGACCAGCCGCCATGTTTACTCACAGCTCAAATTAGATCTATATTGTTGTGTGTCATCATTTGAGCTGTGGGTAAACATGGCGGCTGGTCGACGCTTATCCCAGCTGTACCATCAGATGGCTGTGGGGAGCCTAGTGGTTAAGGCATCGGCCTCGGAATCGGAGGGTCCCGGGTTCGATTCCCGACACCGCTAAAGACCCATCGAGTATATGCGGAGTACGTGCTCGTTAAATCTGTGGGTCCGAAAGTCCTGTGGTCCGTCATGGCGCAGTTTACCATGGGTCCAGGTGTCTGGAGACTATTTCCCTCCCCTTCAGATGCATGGCAAAATTGTGGAGGTGGCGATAGATAGTGGCAGTATCTATCATCTCATGAGGCAGAAGTCGGACTCCTGCCATTTATGGGCCTCACTTTCTCAGGAGCCGCACCCCCTTTGCCTTGAATCCTTGTGGAGCTTGGTAATTCCAAGTGGCACACGACAACAACAACAATAAATCAGATTTGGCTTACGTTATATAAGAAGATACAATTATACAAAGTTTATACAAGTTGATTAAAGCAGAATAAAACTTTTTTTATATTTTGCGATAATTTTTAAAACAATCTTCAACGTAAAGTTTTGGCTTCTCTTGGCAGATTGGACAAAAGTAACGGGTTTCGCACCATTTTGAACCGGATTTGGAAAACTTTGAAAACATACGGCTGTATGTGAAACAGAGACAATAATAAAAATATCAAACCTACCTTTAAATATAAAAATACACACATAGTTTCAGTAACTTTTTCATTGAAACAGGATTTATTTCTTTTCCAGCTCAAGAAAGCGAAGTCCAAAATCTTCACCATTTCCATTAGAAAGACCATTAAAAAAGCTAACGCACACTCTCAGGATCTTGCTACTCAATTAAACTTATCTATTCTCAAAGAAATTCTTCTTATTTCACCTCCAAAATGTTAAGCTACCTAATCGTCTGAAAATTCTCACGGAAAAATTTACTCTTTTTTTTTCTACTTTTTCTTAGCTCAATCTAAAAACTCGGGGGAAGTTGGCTTTATATTTTTCTCCATTCTTTCGTTAAAGTATTCTGTTCTGTGCCTATTTCGGCCCCTTCAGTAATTTTCGACCATTATCAGGGTACTTCAGGCTATGTTCAGTGCTAATTTGAGATCTTACGAGATTCTCAACATCAAATAGCTTTTAGATTTTATAGTTCTCTAACCATTTTTATCGTTACTACTTTCTTTTCTCACCTACGAAACTTTCTTCTTTGCTTCCCATTTCATTTACTTATGTTAGGTTCTATACCTCGAATTATAGCTTTATTTTTTTCTCATTTTTTCTATGCGTTGTTCTTATTTGTTTAAGAATCTTTCTTTTAATTTTTATACGTATTTGCATTTTGCATCTAATTCAGTTACGTTTTTATGATGCTTGGATTTTTTTTGTAAGTAACTTTTTTCCCGTCAATGGTGGTAAAAGCTTTAATTTTATATACTTGTTTGTTTAGAGAGAAAAAAGTTACGAATTGCCTAATATTTTTTCTTTCAAAGACTCTATATTGATTAAATTCACTGATGGAAAACATTTAAGGCAAACACACACATAAAAAGTACAAATAAAGTAAGTTAATAGAGCAAGAGTTAGTTATAAGAGTGTATCTGTATTTTTCTTCAATTTACTAAATTGGAGAAGTTAGAAAGTTGTGAAAAGTCTATACTAAATACAACAGTTTCTACAAAGTATAGATGTTTTAAAAGTTCATATTTTATATTTTACTTTTAAAAATGAAGAGTAAACTATAAATATCTGAAATATAAACATTGATATACTGGTTGTGCTTCCCCTTTGTCGACAAATTTTCAAAAAGATACCAGGTTAATCAATAAACAAATATTGTTTTAGTCCTATAAGGTGTATTTCGAATTATGTTCATTCAAATCAATGTAAATCAAACCATTTTTAGAGGAGTATCATTATATCGATATCAAAATATATTAAATCAAAATATATTCATCAAAATATACATACATTGGATGACAATTTTTTATTGCGATTTTTTTGAAAGAACATTATAAATTACACGATATCAACACGATTATCGGAAAAGTCTGCTTCAGACAACAAATTGCCTGTTAACTTCATCTTGAACAAACAAAAGTCCACAAAAACATTATCGGTAAAGCTTACATAAACTACCTCCTAATAACTTTTTGTCAATTGCTGAAAGTGGTAAACAACTGATGGTATCTTTTTGTTGAGAAAAGACAGATTTAAATAGAAATAAATAAAAGTGGATGTTTGAAGAGAATTATGCTGTTGAAAACCGAAATTACCAAGAACAAACTTGTTTTGTAAGTACCACATAAATGGATAAATATCGTTTAATGTTTTATGGTACTTGGGAAAGATATTGTTTGTTTAACATTTTTGTGCAATTAAAAAAAACATTTTGTCTTTAGAAATAAATATAAATGTAATGATATATTTATAAATTTAAATTTAAGACAGAAATTACTGAGAAATATCAAAGTTACTAATTTGAGAAAAACATGTGTTTTTATATTTATTTTGTGAGGTAGTTGCTTTTATAAAAATTTCATATGTGGTTCTAAAAATGTTCTTTTTCTTACTTCGGGAAAATGCCTGTTATACAAAACCTACAAACTAAAAACTAAGTCAGTTGCTGAATAAATAACCGATATCATGTTTCTGTATTTATCTTCGTAGCATTGAAGAACGGAATCTAAGAATCCCTGATATAAAATTGTCGGTTTTAACCAAAATACGTATGAGCAGATAAAACTAGACAATACACAAGACAAGAAAATTTATTGTAATGGGCACTATAATGGAATGAAAACAAAAAGAAGCAGTTTGTGACTACATGAAACAAATTTAACACAAATAAAAAGTTAAAGTTCCTTATCTTGTCTTGTAAAAAAGAATTCCTTTAGTTCATCAAAGTATTTAAAGTAAAAAAATCTGCTTATTTTAGTTTTAATATCTTAAAACTTCATTGTGTCGATTGATTTTATAAATGTAGTTTCTTTTAGAGATCCTTAAAATAAATAAATGGGCGGATAAAACTATGGAATCTACTACAATAACAAACTAAGTTAGGTCAACTTACAGTACTTTCACTATTTTAAACTAATATTACGCATTACTAAGTCGATATTTGCCGATTTTCTAAGCATCGGATAATATAACTTGTCGAATAGCAGTAAAAACCGATAACTTCCCAACCAAGTCACAAATGAGCTGGTTAGAATGAAAGTGGTATAAGTCCACCAAACATCGTTTTGAGTAATCGAAGGATTCCTGTGTTATTCCTATTGAGTATATTTTTTATAACCTCTTATTGAGCTTTTGACTTAGGCGACTTAGGCGTCCGCACTAGGTAAATGATCTTCAAAAAAAATCCAAATCTGTGATTTTCCCAGATTTTGTATTGTTGGACATAAATCACTTTTAGCTGAGCGGCTCAAATGCATATTATGTTCTTTAGCCTGTTGAAGCCTCTAAGCGTGTTGAAAATATGGCTGAAAGAGCTGAACAAATAGCTTTATGTATAGAAATAAATTGACATCATTTCTTTCCATGGCTGTATCTTTATAGAGGTAGGAAAAAAGAAAGGGGAGAAAAGTACATTTTCGCACAATTCACAAATGTCTGATTTTTGTGACAATTTTGATCCAGTATATGTTTCGGTTTTTAGTTCAAAAACCTTGCTTTAGAATAAAAAAAGTGAATCCCCCAAAAAAAATTTTATCTCACTCAAGGGAGAATTTATAAATACAAAAAACGCAAGGCTAATAAAAATTTTTAAAAAAATTAACCACAAACCGCCGCCCTGAGACCCCAACGCAAAAGCAGAAGGTCCAAGGTTTTTTCGATACCAAAAGTACTGGTTTCGAAAAAAGTATTGGATAGAAAGTTAGATACCTATAGTATTCGTATCGAAAAAATCATCGATACCATACGAGCGATATCTCTGACGATTCACCTCAAGAGTCGATACTTTGGGTGAAGTGGGACACACGTGACTCAATGCGGAAAAAAATAGTTTTTGAGCTGATAAATGAGAACAGGCTGCGTTAAATCAACGGCAGATATAATTAAGATAATTTCATTGAAAATTTTTAAAAACATTTTTCTATAAAGTATCAATACTTTTAGGTATCGAATACACTCGATACCTAATACTATTTAGATATCGAATATTTAAGTATTTGGTATCAATACCTGCCCTATATAAACTATAGCCTATAACTCATTCCTGGACCATAAATATCTTTCGCTTACATCTTCACACTATAGTGAATGTTTTTCTGAACAAATCCAAACGGCGTTTCCATATATCCGTAATTCAATTCCCGAGCTATAGAGGCATCCGCATTTGCATAATGGCTCATTACGCAATGGAGAGAAAGAGTGATACATTACATCCTTTTGTTGGACCCTCTCCAAAGGTTTAATATTATACCCGCTCTCCTCCAGAAGTTGGTGTCGTATTACCCGGGTAAAAGATGTGAGAGAAACTCGCTATATATTGCTTTTAATAAGGAGATGATGGCATTCAACTTTTCCCTAAGAGCTAGGGATAAGCGCAATCTGGTTTTATGGTAAGTATGGTTTTATCTGTTAAGGGAATTCAATACTTATGTAAATTGATGGGTGTTAGAGTAGTAATTGGATAGTATCCCTTACGTGATAACAGTAAAGATGTTTCATGTATTCAAATGAGAATACTGAGAATAAGAAGGTTTGAATTATAATTAAGCTCTTTTTAATATTTGCCAATTTTATTTTTATTAATGGTCCTTGCCTTTTATTTCCATATTATTAAAATTAAAGAAAAACTAGGAAAGACATGTGGAAAGGAATTAAATGTTATAATCGTTTGAATCTTATATAATCACACTGTAAAAAAATTCGGGAACATTACTTAAAAAAACTGGGCATCGGTGCTGCCCCCTTTTTTTAAGTAATGTTCCTGGAAAATACTGACAAGTTTCGCAGAAATATCAGTAACCTATTTCTGAAACATCAGTAACCTATTTCTGAAATATCAGGAACGTAACTGTGTAAAATACTGAAATATTCCGCAAAAAAACGAAAATTCGAAAATTTCGAAAATTTGACCCTAAATAACATGGTTTTAACTAGTTTTTGTAAACCAAGACAGACTTGAAAAAAAGACAAAAACCAGAAAAATAACTTTAATCAAAATAGCTCCCCATAAAATCCACTTATTCAAGGGTTATTTAAAGCTCTAAAAAATTTGAGTAGGAAGGAGCAAAAGTAAGTTCTTAACAAGAAACACATTGCAGAAAGTTATTTATATTACTTTTTAGGGCTAAGCAAATTAGAAATCATCAAAAAATGTATTTATTTCAAATTTCTTCGCGGAGCCCCTAGGAATGCTTGGCGGAGCCCTAAGGGCTCCGCGGAGCACAGTTTGAGAACCGCTGTTCTACAACATCAAATATGGTGGTGAGGCTATACTCTTTTTCGGAGTCGATTTAATATATCCTCTATGTCTTAGCCCAAATATGCAAAGCATTTTCATTGCTTTAAATCTAAGAAAACCTACACTTATCTTTCCCCAACACAATAATACTACCATCATCGAAATCAAAAGCATCTCCTACTTTTATGACACATGCTTTTAGACTGCGCTTATTCCGAGCTATACATTCTGAAATGAATGTAATTTCTCCGCAGCGTTTAAAAGAGAATGACCCCCTGGGGAGGCATTCTTTCAGAGACGATGCTGCAAAATTTGAAACCTAATTTCATCGTTTTGTGCGATTCCGAATAGAAGATTTCGGCGTGGGTGGGGAAATATATATCCTTTTTTATGTGTGCTGATGTAATTAAGAGTGTTAAATTAGTCTGACTCTTTTGATGGTTGAGAATTGTTTCTAGTTTTCTACGAAGAGCGTTCGGTACACAGTGATGAGATCCGTTAAAAAAATGATTTAGTAACGTAAGATACCATTCACAAAATTGTCGTTGAAAAGCTTTGCTTAAAAACTCGCGATGACATACTGCTAAACCAACGATAGTAAAAGGGTCACGTGAGTTTGACAACGCTGGAACTAGTATTTTGGAGGGGAGACAAATGGAAGTTGAGGGGCAGTTGATCGAAAGAGGAAGAGACATTTGCTCGTATATAGAAGCAAGACCCCCAACTATCACCGCACCGGTTACCCATCTATCGGCTGTGCAAAGTCTGTAAAAATCACGTGACCCTGTTTACTATCGTTGGGCGAACAGTACGTATTGTAGTGAAAACGATGATTAAATTGAATCGTTTATTTCAAGGCCCATTCAAAAGATTTCATTTAACTATTTATCCTGAATGATTCACTACACTTTGAATTTCTAGTTTGTATAGAAAAGTGAAGGAGTACAGTGTGAAACGGACGATTCAAACTTTTTACTTTTGATGGTTCCTCCAAAAGGAACCGAAAAAGGGATGTATGAATGGTCCTTAAGAAACGAGTCAACGACCGAATTTCCTGTTTTGGAAACGTTAAAAACTGTTTAGAAGATGCGACAAAAAGCAAAATCCCTTATCTCGCAAAATAACAAACCACATTTTTGAAATTTTAGAGTGTTATTGTGTAAAACCTTAAGTGCATTTACATATCGTGTCATCTGTTTATGCTAAAAAGCAGAGTTTCTGTGAATGTTAAAAGTGGGACCAGCGCGCGTTTTCGTGGGTTATTATAAACAGGGGTCCCATTCACAGCTTTTATTTGAAAACAACAATATAAAATTGTCAAATTTATAATAAATAATACTGGCAACAATATCAGTACTTAAGGTTTTTGCTCTATCTCCCTTAGTTTTTAAATTTAATTGTTTAATTCACCGCTTAGGGCGCAGTAAGTTAACTCAATGGATTCTCCATGGTCACTTACCTAGGGGTAGATCATACTTCCCTAGGATATGTTAGGACACCCTAGGCAGTAAAAGAGCTTTTGAAACAGCATTTATAGCAATGAAATACAATTAATAACTAAATAGTAGTGATTATTGATCCTTTCAAGTTCAACACAATTAAGGGTCATTAGAACGGATATTCTATTTTGTTAACGCATACAACAAAAGTATTTACAGGAATTATTTTATTTTACAATGTCATTGGCTATGGACCACTTCCTGCGATCTCCCAGAACCACTCGTGTAGAACCCCGTTAGGAAACCATCACTAAGTTAAAACGGTCTCCAGAAGAAGTTGGAACGATTCAAAACACCTGTTAGCTTTACCCATCTCGTCCAACCCTCGTCAATATTGATCCTTCGATCGGAATCTTTTGAGGATGGTCCGTCACACAGTTAGGATCTTTTTTTTCTTCCTGGTTGCCTGGCGACATTTATTTTTGCAACCTCAGTTTCTCGCTAACTTAGTTTTGTTGAAGGTTTTTTTCTTCTCCGACGGTTTTAGAGTTGGGGGAAGAATTTCGCACAGTTTGTTCTTTAAAGTTCTTTTGGAGGGAAAGTAGGGCGTTTTTAAAGTGAGGGGAGTGAAGGATATGAATATTTCATTAGGAGTGCGTTTTTGAGTGTTGAGGTCTGTTGAAATCTGGAACCGCCAGGATTTGGCTCTTTGGCCTCACCAAGACCATTTCAACATTCTCTTTGCCCTCAGCAATCTTATGGTGCCGTGGCACACAGTTTCAGAACCTCTGATCCAAACCCTCCTGTCAAAGTTAAAAACATCTCGTTTTACTACAGATTTACACATTTTACTACAGTCAGGTGCCAATTCAAAATGAATAGAGTATAATAAGGGAAGTTTGAACTTTATTGATTGATTTGTTGTATCGTTATTCAGCTCATTTGATTAATTTAATTACTGTTTATAGTTTAAACTACAAACAGTGATTTTATTTTTTATTTAATATTTTTGTTTCATTTTTATTTTTATAATTCAAAACGTTTATGAGGTTGTTTGAGTAATAACTTTGATGTCTAATAAGATATGTTGTTATTGAGTATTAAATAAATGCAGACAATCCTAAATAAGCCATTCCAGAGTGTTTCAAGATAAACAATATTATATTTCTTATAAAACTATATCAAATCAGTTTATATTAAAATCATAACTAAATGAAGGTTGAAACCCATAACTTTACTGCCTCTTTAATAGTATTACTTTAAAATGACATTTTCTTAAATGACACAACTTAAAATGGTGTTGGAGCGTAGATTTGATTTTGCCATTTTCCAGGCGATCGATACCAAACGATTTTAACTCAATTCAACTGTCCCAATTGATCGCTTGCAATTAAGATGTTTAATTAGAACAATATACGGGAAACTCGAAACGAATAGCCACTCCATCCTTCTAGAACAAACATGTTCAAAATTCCCAATCGAAACTGCGATTAAAATTCCCCGCGTTATATAACTAAACGACATTCTGATCTTCGTTAAAATGCCGATAACTTCCAGGAATGGATAATGGTATCTCTGCACATACCACTATGCTGAAGTAAAATTTAATAATCGATTACGATTACTATTCTCAACGACTTTTCGAATGGATCATCCAATTAAATTCGAATCTAGCGCTGGAAGAATCGATTCGAGCCAATTGCATCGAGGAGAAATAGTATTCGAGTTGGCAATTGTGAGTGATGCTAACAAAAGACTCGTCACTTGATGGTAGTTAGATGAAGAACATAAAACGCGTTAGTCTAATTGGTTTTCGCAACGGGGAACAACTGACGAGCGAATGGCGTCTTTTGAATGGGAAAGAGCTGCGATTTTCCTCGCTATTAACCTGGTAGTCGTCACGCTGACAGGGCGCCCATTAAGGAATTCATCAGTCGTGAATTGAGTTGTCTTTTTTTGAAGAAGATAAAGGGGGGTCGTCAAGGATTGAAGTGAATAGAGAAACTCAAACAGTTCATTCCATAGATAGAGGAGAAATAGAAGTTTGGATCAGTTACTCTCCGTGTAGGTTTGGGATACTCGGGCAAAGACTGCTACACATGTACACTGCAAAAATAATCGTCCAGAAACAAAAAAGCTCTGGCAGCAAAAATTGCCACGAAACTTTCCTTTCCACGGGTTTTCTCTGTTAACTGAACATTTCCTACATGCTAGAATCTTTTCACAACTTTGGGGAACTTATTCATCGGAAATATTCTTTATATTTAACTACATATTGTCTCTCTACATACTGGTGTCTCATTTTTCACAACTTCGGAGGTTTTAGTGGGTTATGTCCCTAAATATGTTTAGAGAAAAAGTCTTTATCAGAAAAAGTTAAGTCAACAGAGAAATTCCGTGGAAAGGAAAGCTTTGGCAACTTTTACTGTCAGATATTTTCGGCTTTCACACGATTATTTTTGCAGTGTAGGGGTCTCATCACCCATTCCCTACCAGTAATCCCATTTGTATCCCATCGACTCCGAAAAATAATGCCCGACATTAGCATGGATTCTGGAGATAAGCTAGAGCAATATAGTTTATTTATCAATTTCAAAACAATTTTATAGGCATGCGCTAAAGCTTGGTAAAAAAACAAGACGCCAAGAATGCATGGATTAGCAACACTGCACCACAAGGCTGGTGGGCAAGGTTAATGTTCTTAATCACTGCTACCTCACCATGGTAAACCATCGGTTAATGAAGGATTTCACCAATCAGATCCAGCGAAAAGCTAACTTTCTTTCTTTAGCTGCTGGTTAACCACTGGTCAAGGGGCAGTGAATGAGGTCATAAGTTAGGATGTGAAATCAATAAATAGAGCTCATCCCGTGACATCGGTTACTTTTGTTCACTCCACCACCAACTCTCCTCTGATTCATTCACATTTTACATTTCATCCCACTTCGTAAGATTTCCACCTCCACTGAAAGAACAATCAGAAGGTTCTCAGAAGGACTGGTAATCCCATAGAGTTAGTACAAATATAGAGACAGCTTACTTTTCTCTGTAAGGCAACCCTGTATGTCGAAAAGAGTCGGACCTGTGTGAGTGGCGGAAGTAAATTTTTAACATGGGAGCTCCCGTAGGCGCGTGGAATTTGAGGTATAAAAACTGCTCTTCTTCCCAGAAAAATGATAAAAAAAAAGAAACCGACAATTTGAAACTCGAGAAAAAGCAATGACGAATCGTTCAGTGAAGAAAAAATTTCTCTATCTCAATTAGTTTTTTACCTGTAATTTTTTTTAAATTCAGCGGATTCGGAAAAAACAATTTTAAACTGTATTTTTATAATGTTGCGGGGGTAATTACTTTAAAAAAAAGCTACACACTATATAATATGAGCCCTCCTGATTCGATACGAGTCATTTCCGATTCGTTTAAACAAGTATTTAAGGGAGAAAATTGCTTATTTAGTGGTCGAGGTAGAAACTGGAAGTTGGCAAAGCTTGGCGTTTGGCGGTATGAGCTTGGCGGGCGTTTTTGACGTAGTTTCTTTACGAGTGAAGCCACGCGAAAAACCGAAAACCCCAAAAGAAGGATTTAGTGGCCAAGTTGGTTCAAAAAGTCAAATGTGAGTGGCAGAGTGAAACCGGGAGACCGGTCACACTTAGAACAGCGGAGCAGATGTTTAAGCTGTCTCTATATTAGTACTAACTCTATGGGTAATCCCCTTCCCTTTTTCAACTAGCAATTAGAAGTTTTTATTCCAGGTTAACCATGGGTTAGGTTAGTGGTGAATACAGCCGTAATTTAACCCTCTCGCCACCCTGGGCCTCATATGAGGCTCCTACTTATGAGCTCAATTTTTTTATGATGTAAACAAGCAAATTTATTTTCTTTTCATCAGTGACTTCACTGATTCATGTAGATCACATATGAGACTTCTACATGGTTTCTGAATTCGTTCCTAAATGGCAGCAAGATGATTTATACCTCAATGTTTACATTTTAAGCTGTGATGCTTGTGAAGAGAAAACACTAGCTAGATACTAGCTTCTGTAGAACATTTTTTCTAGGTTGGTAGATATTTTCTTATTTCGTAACCTTCTAATATTATGACCATGTCTTTTAATAAGTTCTAGACTAAGTATTTTCTGTTAAAATGAAAAAAATATGGCCTCATATAAGGCTCATGAAAATAACTAGGAAGGAGTGCACATAAGAAAAAAAAAATTTTCCAGACAAATTATAGGTACATTTTGGATGTATTGAGAAGAAGAAAAAAGTTTTTTCACTTTTTTGATGTTCTGGTGCTGAGATGGTTAAAAATCAAGTATTTTTGCTGCTATATCGAATAAATTTATTACACGTCATTGTTCTTTCTTCTCTTTCATCTTTCGTTCTACAAAGCTCTTTTTCAAATCCCCTTTCCTCTCCTAACCCTTTTTCTATTCCATTTCGAACGAATAAAAACACAATGGATTCAATATTTAATTCTATTTTCTTCGACTAGGGCTAACGGCCCCAGCTATCGAGTGATGGATCTCCGACTTAAGGCAGATTTACATGCAGTAACTAACGCGACTCGACTGCGACGATAAGGAGAAAACGGTCGAAAATTTTCAATTGCTTCCCTTATTGATTCTTCATCCAGCCATTCCATTGGTTCTTGGTGCTGTGACGTATTAGCTACGTCAGCATTTATAGGTAGAGTTTGAAATTGATAATTTTTTGGAGAGAAAAAACTCAAAATGAGATTTAAATTTTTATTTGCCACTTTTAAAAATCATGCAACGTTTTTCATCAAACACTGATCATCGTTTGGAGATGAGAAAAGAAAACTCGCATTGTATCAGAGATGATTGTTATTTTAATGATTATCAGTGAGCATTATTTCTTGATTTTTATGTTTTGCTCAGAAAAATGAAAATCATTTTATCAGCCGAATCGCCAATGGGGAGATACTTCTATTATGGTTATAAGTTACCGAAGAGAACGTCTATTCTCGAAAAGTTAGATTGGCGGTTTTGGTGATTGTGTGAACGATATATTTTGGTGATGTTTGAGTTTTATTTTTTAATCGAAATATTTTCATCCTAAATTATTGGATTATCAACGGAGTAACACTGTATCACTCAGAACATTACTTATTATTTTTAATCAAAACTAATAAATATGAAAATCCGATCATGAGTTTTATGCCTTAAACCAGGCCCAATTTTTACGATTTAACACAAATTTTAATAATTAAACCAGGTTTTGGCTATCAATTTTGATCCTTATATTCAAACCCTGATCATAGGAAGGTGTCTACTGTTATCCCGTTCGCAATGCTCAAGCCGCTGCATGTGAAGCCGCC
Organism: Tetragnatha versicolor; assembly: GCA_024610705.1. Classification (NCBI taxonomy): domain Eukaryota; kingdom Metazoa; phylum Arthropoda; class Arachnida; order Araneae; family Tetragnathidae; genus Tetragnatha; species Tetragnatha versicolor. The sequence goes on along the minus strand of JANDEH010000024.1, from coordinate 5,001,759 downwards.
CTTATTCCAGAAGCAACAAGCTCTAGTTTTTATTTCAATTTCTAGTAAAAAAAGACTAAAAAAAGAACTCGATTCGAGACTGCATTGGATTATATCGCCCCATTGTGGATCGATTTATACAGTGCGATATCCTCATCATCATCACCATTTATCATGGAACCCTTTTGTAGAGAGTGTTGCCATTTCGCGAGATTAAATCACTTATCGCGAATGGTGTTTGATTTTTTTGGAAGCTTTTAGATTTATTTCGAATATTTCATCCGATCTTACATGGAGAAAGTATTACAGCTTATACTAAAGGGACTTTATTATCCTTTGACTTTTCCCTTTTTGTCATTTTCTTTTCCTTTCATATTTTTATACGAAGTATGAGAGCTTTAGGGAGAATACCTTATTCTATTAACCCTTGGAAATAAATATTTTTTATTCTATTCTGATGCAACTAATGAAATGCTTGTAAGGATTTTTCCATAAAAAAATCACTGTTGTAATTGCATTGGGAGTGTACCCTAATCCTAGATTTTGAAAATTAAGGTAATAAGGGGGGAAAATCATTCAAAATACATAAATTTGGAAAAAATTTCCTTTTTTTTACATAAAGTTTATAATTCTTGTATACTCTCTAAATTAACTATACTTTAACTACTTTACTTATACTTTAAAATTTGGGTAATCTCTTAAAAAATATTTTTAAAATTATATATTTTTTTCTTTTAGTCAATAATTGAATGAGCATTAATAAGAAAATATTTGCATACCACTAAAATAGTTTTAAAATTTTATAGATATGTGAAAACACAATCTGGTACAGCTTTCATGAGTACCGATGTGTCATTAAGTTCTCCCCACATGCACTGAGCTGCTCAAAATGTACTTGAAGAATATACTTGGGTATTGTGGAAGTGGAATTTTTTTTCAAATAAAGGAAACAATGAGACTTTTTAAGGTGTCAGATACCCTTTGAGAAGTCACAATCTGGAGGTATGAATCTGTAGGATGTTGTAATTTTTAACCAAATGTTTCTTTGGGGATATTAATTGTATATTATTTAAATACATTTAAAAATGCATAAATTTGGAAAAAAATCATTTTATTTACATACTATCTTCATTAGCTATTTTAGCTACATATACTTCTGTTGAAATCTCTTTAAAAGCATATTTTAAAACTATATTTGTTTCAGTTTCAGTCAATGAACGTATGGTCATTGGTCATTAATTAGAAAATATTTGCTCACCACTTAAATTGTTTTAAACAATTACATATAAAATCACAATATTTAATTTTATAATTGTTAAAACACAATAAATGCTTGAACATAAGCAACATCTGAGTGGGCGTTGCAATTTCAATACTAAATTAAGAAAGTCAAACAATGAGGAAGTTGCATGATTTTTTTTATTTTTTTAATCAATTCCTCTTGCAAAAATAAGCAACTACCCAAAATTTGAGGCCGATCGAGAAATTTTTTGATTGTCAAAAAAATTAACAAAAATCCCCTTTTTAAAAGCGCGCGAAAACGCCAAGAGTTTGGATGTGACGTCATCTTATACTAAACATTGTTGTAAAGCAATGGAGTTGATGGTATTATTGTTGACGTCATCTTATAGTTGAAACAATAAACGTTTTCAGTCACGTGTTTTTTTCTGGACTTTTAAATTAAAATATTTAATTACCTGTACATATTTTTGAAAAACTGACTAGATATTTCATTTTACCACACAAAAAACCATACGGAACACTTGTTTGTTTTTGAAAATCTGACACATGCAACTTCCTTATTCAAGATCAGTTGAATCGCTTATTTCTGAAACTTGTCAAACGCAATTTCTCTTGTTTTGAGATAAACGAGAAAAACTGTATAGAAACTCACTACATTTGTATGAAGATGTTAAGTAAATTTTTTTCTTAAAGTAGGCCTCATTTAATGTTTTTATTCTTTTCCAAAAAAAAATTATTGAAACGTTTGCATTTGACAGATTTCTGCAATAAACAGAGTATTCAGGCCTATTTTCATAGCTTAACTCTAATTTATTTAAGGATTTGGTAATAAAAGTGGGAATATTAGTTGAAAATAACATTTCCTTATTATATTAAATACTAACCCATAAAATTATTATGGAATTCTTATTTTTTCTCTTTTGGTTAGTAGATGTATAAATACCTTTTTAAAAATGATTTCAACTCTAGACCTCTCTTTTCACTCAAGTGCTGAGCAAAGGTTGGAGATGTTTTAAGCACCAAAAGTCAATTTTTCATTTTTAGACGTATTCCCTTTTTCAAACTGGTGGTTCAAATATTACTAAACCCGGCTTTATTATACGAGGAAATCAATTTATAAAGGGATAGTTCCAATTCAATTTATTCATTCACTTTATTCCCCCAAAAGCCCTAAAAACATTCCAGACAATGAACATCAACTCCGCTAAAACAACCTATCAAAACGCGCGTCTCAACTGGCATAAACTAACCTCAGCATTCATATTAAACTATGAGTTCGCCAACACAGGGTCATGCGTTTATCACTCTCACTCTCCTTCGTAAAACTCGTAGAGTCAATACAGAAAGAGAGAACTTTGACATTGAACCCCTCCTCACATTCATATTTTTAAATTTAACTGAGGAAAGCTCATTCTTTTTGTTTTATTCAGAATAGAATTTTCATTCATGTTTTACCAGGTACGTTAACTCTTTTTTCAAAACACTATATTTTTCTCCTATAACAAAATAAATAATAATAATAATAATGATAATGATGATGATGATGATGATGATGATGATGATGATGATGATGATGATGATGATGATGATGATGATGATGATGATGATGATGATGATGATGATGATGATGATGATGATGATGATGATGATGATTTTTATTTCAATTTTCTGACGGTACATTATGAAAAAATTTGAATGAAAAATAAATGAGTCATCTGGAGTGTTAGAACCCATTTAGATGACCAAAACATTTGACGATGACATAAATTAATATATTGATGAGCATACGAAGTGATAAAGAAACGAGAAAACAATAAAATACAAAATAGATATAACACAAACGTACAATAAAAAATTAATCGAAAAGAAAAATTGACACAGCACAAAAACTAATCTTTGCTTCTATAATTTAAAAAAAAAATTCAATCACAGATATCAAGAACAAAATTAAAGAATAAGTTGTTAAAATTTAGCTTGAGTGGAATATTTTGTAAATCAATAGCAACACAACCATAGATAGGCTTCTTAAGCCTATTTAGGCTTTAGAAATCTCAAAATTTTAATCTTAGAATCCCCATATCATTATGAAACTTGGTAGGAATAATTCTAAAAAATTGTAACATCTCAAATTCCAAATTTTGGTACTGATGAATCCCCTACTCATTTGCACAGCTTGCTGTTAGCCCTAAGTTCTCACTCCGTTGTATTACCTCCATCTTAACACTACTTTTCGGCCATAACCTATAAAAACAATGGACGGCAAACCGTTTTTACGACACTCGCCACTGACCATAAAATAACGTTCTACTCCTCCTGGGGTCGAGTTTCTGAAAACAAATTGGATTTCGCCTCTCCTATTCCTCGTTTTACTGCGGAGGAATATTATGCGCAGAGTAAAAAACACGGCCATCAAATCCGAGGGTAATTTTTATGGAGTATCTTATCTTCGAACTCCGTGTGTGGATAGCAGAGCTTTTTTTGGGGGGGAATCAATAACACACTATAAAAAGAGGTGAGTTTTGTTTAAGCACTGTGTAAATTTATGATGTTTTGGGGGGAGTTATTGAATGTTATTTCTAAGGGTTGGTGTTGAGATTGGAGCGAATTGGCCGAAAACATGGTTTGAATGTAGTGATTTCGCTTGATTGCAGTAACTTAGTTTAATGATTGAATTTTGATTAAAGTCGTAAAAATCTTGCCTGGTCTGGGTCAAAAACTCGTCATAGAAATCTTTGAATCTTATTGGTTTCGATAAAAATTATTATTACTTAAAGCGATATGGTTTTACTCCGAGAATAATGATTAATTTATTATGAAAAATGTTTAGATAAAAAAATTAACTCAAACAACGCCAAAACATGTCGTTCACAACTCGCCAAAACCGCCAATCTAATTTTTCGAGTATTGGGGTCCTATTCAGTATTTTACAGAATAATGAATGTATCTCTCCATTGGCGATTTAGCGATATTTCGCGGGTGACAAAAGTTATTTTTATTTTATGAAACGAAAAATAAAACTCAATAAATGATGCTCACAGATCATTAAAGTTTTGATCAGATATGAATTATTCAATTAAAACTTACAAAAATATTAACTGATTCAGCCCAGAACAAAATTTCATTGTGATGGGCGTCCGTTTGCACAATAGTAGAAAATAATACAAAAACAGAAGAAATAAAGTAATGATATTTAGCATAAGTAATAACTTATATTAACTGATTCATTTAATACGTTGTTAATTTATCACGCCCAATGGTATGAAAAAAATAATTTTATGATCTGCCAAAGGCCGCATTCATACGCAAACAAAATACGACATGTGACATTTATGGCTTTTATCGCAATGATGTAAGCCACATGTAATTGCTTCAGTAACAAAAGACAGGTTATTTCTCTGTAGAAGCCATAAGTAAGTATATTATTTTCTTGTCTGTTACATTTGGTTCCCGTACGTTGTTGAACTCACAATAACTCTAAGAATATGTTCACTTTCTCTTTTCGTACATAAGCATGAATGCAAAAATATTTCGTAAAATTATTTCTTTCTGAGAAATCCTTTTTTCTAAAATTTTAGTGTTTGTTAATGATGTTAAAGATATTTTAATAATCATCAGTGACAGGCATTCTCACAGAGTCAAACAATATACTTTATAGTCGTAGAAACTTTCACATCCTATCTATGGTGTTGGTTGATATTTAATATTTACTACAGGGAGATTCGATTCAAATTCGAGGAAAAAACATCCGTTAAACAAAAACATTAAACTGATGTGAAATAACAATCCTTCAATAAATTAAAAATTAAAGTATTCAATTGGGAAGTTCAGAAGTAAATAGCCGGTTATAAAAAGTCTTCTTTTAAGTTTTCAAACCTTTAAACATAAACGAACCACATTTATCCCCCAACACATTCCATACTCCCGAGACAATTCTCCATTTTCATAATAATTTACATTTCAAACTCTGCGTGCTTTCATAATTACCTCTCTACACATAGATTTCAAAAGCTAAGAGGAAAATATCTAACAATTTACCTAGGGGAACTGGTATTGTACCCCCAACTGAGTTAATTTCTTTATTAATTTGTTTTCTCTTTCAGTAGTTTTCCAGTAGTAAGACGGCAGGACTTTAATTCCCCTCTTTCTATTCGAAATATCGTTTATGTTTAGCATGCAGGAGCATCTATGGAGTTACAGTGGTAAAAGGCTATGGAATTATGGTAAAGAACTAATGCGGTATCCACAGAAAAACGATTCCCCACTCTGCAGTACGATGTTAATCATGTATTCATCCAAACTATATGGCAAAAGTAATCCCTCGTGGTAAACAAATGGTATCAAAAACCAGAATCGACCGAGGAATTAAAAAAAGGAAATTCAACAAATTAGATTCAACTCTTCCTTTTTAAGAATTCTAATGTCAAGTTAGCTTTGAAATGCAGATGAAACAGTTTCCTTTCTATTGGAAGCAACATTGGTGGCAGGTTTTGTTTAGGCAAAGTAAAAGAATCATATGACTGAGAAATTAGAAGTAATTTGGAACATTTAGATGCAAAATAACCGTTTGTTCCTTTTGAAGTTTTAGTTTTTTGATTAATTAGTATGTTTAAGGTTTTTGTTTCCTGAGTGTAGAAAATTAATAGGAACAAAAGATGGTGTACGATAAGAAAAAAAAGAAGGAAACATCTGTAATGAAAATGTTAGGTTTTATTTTAAATATAATTATTTTAAACAAACATATTTGCTTACATGAGTAATCCAATTTTAATATTATTTAGTTAGTTACAAATAACGGTGAACCAAGTGATATCTTGAATAGCTTAATTAAATCTGAAAATAAGAAAAATTAACATATTGGGGAAGTAAACATTTAAGTTCCAATATACCTCAAAGTTTGCATGGAAATTGAAATTGGAAGTCAAAAATCATTTTTAAGTGGTTTACATTTTATCTGATACTTTGTTTATTAGAAAATAATTGAAATTTTAAATTGCATATTGATTTCATAAGAATTGTTTTAAGTAAATTCTCCATATTATACAAATTATCGGTTGGTTATTTGAAGTTGAACACGACATTTAAAAAAGAAAAGGCAATTTGTAATGTAATAGCCATTTTAAAACAACTTAAATACTCGTAGTTTTTTCAACGAATATTTAAGTGTATTCCTCAATAATTTTTTCCTTTATGAAAATAAGTAACATTTTTTGCAATTTTTATCAAGAACTAGACTTAGCTTTTTAAATGTTTAAGAATATTAATTTCCAAATATGTTTTTATACTACTAGGATTAGTAGTGCATCTGCATATGCATGCATGTGTTACAGTTAAAGTCCGGAAATCAGTTAATTTACAGATAACCTAGGTAATTTGCAGATTAACGAGGGTGATCCGTTAAAGAGCGAAATTTTTTTCAATTTCTAAGATTACCTAGGTATGAGGATAACGCCACAAACTGTGCCATACTGTAATTTAAAATAAAACAACGAAAAAAATTGCACATAAATTTATTATTAATAATTTATTATCATAAATTTATTTATTATTATGTGCAATTTTTTTCGTTGTTTTATTTTAAATTACCTAGGTAATCTTGAAATTACCTAGGTATTCTGCACCCTACCGACTAGACACTCGTTAATCTGCATACTACCTGTGATAAGTTATTTTACATATTAACGAGAGTGATCCGTTAAAGTACAAAAATTTATTTTATTTTTATAAAAATTTTAAGGTGGTTGGGGGGGCTGCCGCCCTCCCAAACCCCCCCCCCGCCCTAATTATAACCAAATTCGTTTTGGGGGTAAACAGTAACAGTGGCGAATCAAAAAAGGGGGCTAGGTACTTTTTGATATTACACAAAACACGCTAATCACACAAAAATAGTATTGAAATAGCAATTTTAATACGAATAGAATATAAAAGTACCAACTTAGATTTTGTATCAATTGTGGTTTTTCGATCATGATTTGACAGTGTATATTTCAATGAGCATTAAACTAGCAAATCTTTATGAAAGCGCGGCGTAATCGGCTTCCAGCCTAACCTAAACTATTGCTAGGATTCGCGATCGATTACATTTCTTAAACCCTTGCCCAGGTTCCAGCGAACTTTGAATTAACGTTTGTTAAAAAAGATATTTCAACAACTGGGACACTTGCTTTCGTTAAAAGAAATCTCTGTCACTCTGAAGTCGGAGCTTCAACACAATTGTTTTAAAATACCCGTTTTAGTAGTAATTTACTGAACTTAAGCTTGTAAATTTACTGTACTTACTTGCTTGTATTAGTTTGTTTAACTTTCAACGTGACAACTACCAGTGTTACGCACTAAATTTGAAATCAAAACACCAAATATGACAACAAACTACGTATTGAAACCCGACTGCGCAGGGGTAAGCGCATGGCGCAGTGAGCACCTCAACATTTTAACAGAAAGTATTGAGCGAAACAAACTATTTTGAATTTTAACTATCAAGAGGCCGTTATAGTGTAGATTCCCTAGGTAAAATGCGAAAAACTCTAATATCCGCACATTAACGACAGAAATCAGTTAATCTTAAGTTTACCTAGGTATTCTTTAGAATAACTAATTTTCAACTTTAGCGGTAACACATGCATAACAATAATAGCAGTGATAAGGAAATCGTAATTTTAAGTACATTCATTCCTTATTGGCAAATACGAAAAACGCAAAAAGACCTGAATAAACAAACAAACAAACAAATTTATTATTATCATTATATCATTACATAAACTAAGGAGAGAAAAATAGAACAAGACAAATCAGGAAGGGGGGGAAATACATATGTGCTACCAAGGAGTCGCAGACTCATTCAGGCAGCTAAATTATGGTTATATATAAATACATCTATTGACAAAAAAAGGAAAAAAAGCAATGCAAAATTAAAAAAAGAAATACAAATTTATTTTTAAAAAATATATAAAAATTAATAAATAAAATTCCTTTTCTTCTTCCTTTTTTTTCTTCTTTTTTTTAATTTAATATAAGTATTGTGGCCATGCTGTTAGGTGAACGAATAACGGGTACAGGTTATACAGCATCATAGTTAGTACGAGTTTAACAAACCACATCTTTCACCATTCTCCAAAATTATACCATGGTATAGAATCTTTTTTGTTTTGCAAAGTAAGTACTTAACAAATTATATTTAAAATCAATTGATAAGGTATATTCCATCAACATTCTAATCTGCATTCTTTTACCATAAAAACGAAAATACATAGTTTGATAACCTAAGTAAAAATATTCATGTCTTACTATCCGTGTTCTATTTTAGAAAACGCATCAATAAGTAATGTTTTTCATAAAAGCTTGAGGCATGGCAATATCTTCAACCTCTCGAATCAATCTGAGTATTATATATCCTTAAACTCCTCTTATCAAGCAATGCCCGCTTAAGGCAACATAAACGAAATCTCAGCATAAAAGGATTCATTCTTAGATATCTCTATGCCAATTGGTAATCCAACCAAGTAGACGAGGAAATGATTCCTCTGTACGAGTTCCCGGGAGAAAAACCCAGAGAAAACAAATCAGCATTCCGATTGAACCGAGAGATTATTTGATAGTTTGATGAATTCTGTTTCGAATGTTAGCGATTTCGATTTCTTTGTTTGAAGGAATTGCATCCCTAAAAACTCATCCATACATCCATTTCAGAGCTTCTTTTGATTTCAACATGCGATGGTTTAATGCTGAAGCTAATATACTAGAATCAGCGCAATATCCGGAGACAATCTTTCCAGTTGGGTTAAATGGTTGCGGTTAGGTGTAGATGGCGTTTTCCGGTCATGTTAACCGGCTTTTGATTTACATTTGTGGATTGGGAGATACAATAATGCACGATTAGGAATATTTTATTCATAAAATATAATATTTTGCTTTAACTTATTCTAGGGCTGCCCAACCTCCGGCCCGCGGGCCAGATCCGGCCCCCGAGCCCTCTGAATCCGGCCCGCGAACGAAATTAGAACAACACCTTTTATTACTTTCAGTGGCGGATCCAGGATTTGGGGGGGGCTAAGAATTTTCATAACCCAATTGAATCTTCTTGTTAATGTTATTACGAAAAAGGTAGTGAATTATCCTGCTCCAACTACTAAAAGGGGGTCTGGGGGATCTCGTCCATAAGATTTTTGGAAATTTAAGTCAAAAACCCCACTTTTTCAACTCGTTTTGGTACGCCTCATCCGAATTTCGTATATAGATTTTTTGCGTTTTGACAAACTTAGTAAAAAATAGTTGTAATAACAGTTACAAGTGCCAAGGGGGTCTGGGGATCCTCTCCCATAAATTTTTTTTAAAATTTGAACTTAAAATAACATGGTTTTAACTCATTTTGGTGCATAAAATATCATATTATATAGAGTAAAACTTTTCATTTGGGGGGGCTTCAGCCCCCTAGCCTCCCCCTGGATCCGCTAGTGATTACTTTGTTTTCCGGAGTTTTTTTGCTGAAAAAAATTTGTTTAAAATGCCAAGTTGCAAAAATACAGTAAACGAAAAGCTATAAAATGTATTGTTGTAATTAAGCATCAGTTAGCGCTTTTGCTTTTCTACTGTAATTTCATTTCTGGCCCTCCACACCTCATCAGATACCCTGAGTGGCCCTCCTCCAAAAAAGGTTGGGCACCCCTAACTTATTCTCTTAAAATGTATAATTTTTATGCTATAGTTCCATCAATGTATTCATTAAAACGGCGTATTTTAAATAATTTAATTCATTCTATCATTAATTGAATTTTATGCTGGTTTTTTTACTGTGGAGAGTATTAAAATAAATAAATTATAAATTTTTACCTCTATAATTTTAGAATCATAGATAATAAAATATTTTTAATTTTATAAATTATAAATTTATAAAATTATTATATTTATAAGGTTATTTATTAATTAATAATAGATAATTTTAGATAATAGAATCGGCTGAGTATCCGGAGATCCAATCTTTCTAGTTGCGGTTAGGTGCTTTCGCTGAGATGGAATTAGCCATTCTTTTTAACAGGCTTTGGATTCATATTCGTAGATTGGGAGGTAGATAAATGCTCTATTAGGAATATTTAATTCATAAAATACGTCTTATTTTAAAGGATTTTCTTAAAAATGTTTAACCCTACAGTGCATACTGATGCCATTTGGCAACACGACATTTTTCCCCATTTCCTACTCGAACTTTCATTTCCAAACGGCAACACCATGCAATAAGTACAATAGATATAACATTTCATTGTATTAGCACTTTAGATCGCCAGTAGATCACAGCAGGGGTACTATTTTGAGACATTTGTTAGTAGCTAGTGAAACGAAAGTCAAGACACAGAAAACGCCAATATAAAAGGACCATATAAATTAAAATAAAAAAAAATTTCAGCTTGAACAAAAAATGTTTTGAAAAGATAAGTTGTTTTTTTATGTTTTTAGAGCATTTGGTTTTATTTCACTTCACAATTAATTTCACAAGAGACACAAATTAATTTCACAAGGACAAAGTTTTTTGCCAATAAAAAGTAGAAAAAAATTAAATTAAATTTTTTTAGCATTTTTTTACTAATGTACACCATAATAGAAGTCACATAAATGATTTTCAAGTGAATTTAAAAAATCATGCATTGTAGGGTTAACTTTTTATAGGGTCCCTTGGTGTAAGTGGGTCACTGGGGTAAGTGGGTCACCCCCTTCAAACTAATATACAGGGTGTTTCCAAAGTCCGTTTCGCGGCTTTTATTTGGAACCAACGTGTCCTATGGTCACGAAAGTAAGGTCTACCCCTAGGTAAGTGACCTTGAAGAATCTATTGAAATTACATACAGTGCCCCTAGCGGCGAAATAAAAAGACCTTAAAAATTAATATTAAAACTAAAGGAGATAGAGCTAAAATCTCAGTACAAAACATATTCCTTTGGCCTTTCAACACATTCTTTAAGATACTTATTTTGTTTTTCTTTCTATTTTTACCTTGTCATACTGATTGTAATCTGAGTAGATTTCTCAAACATGGATACAGTTGCAATGAAATTGAACACATATTGAAATTTTCTGTATTTTATCAAGTAAGACCCACTTACTTCCTTTTAAGGTTTGCCTGCTTTAAATACAAATAAAGAAAGGATGATCCACTTTCCATACCTCTTGGGGTAAGTGGGTTACCCCTCTCATTTTTTAAAAAAAGACCAGTTAAGAAAAATGTAAAGCATTATTTTTAAAACTAATAATAAGTTTTTGTTTATGGATAAAGTCTTAAATGAAATGAGTCAATAAATTTAAATTTAACCCGTTCAAAATTTTTCTAATAAGCTACAAAAATGCACTAGGACAAAAATGGGTCCCACTTACCCCAAGTGACCCTACTATAGTTCTACCGATGAATTCAATTGATGATTTTTAATCTAAAACAATAAAACTCAAACTCTGATCATCAGCTTTATGCCTTAAACCAGGCCCGATTTTTACGATTTACCGGTTTCATATCAAGTGTGTGTTTGATCCTTAAATCCAAACCCTGATTCAGAGATGACACAAATTTTCAGACATCAACTCAAAACATTATTCCACTCCTAGGACCTCCCCAGACAAGCAACACCAACCCACGCAACCCTTACAACACAAGAACACCCTGGAAAACCATTAAACTATTTAATACCCAAGCATTGTAAAAACCACCAAGCAAAAGTTATTGCTTTTCCCCAGGAAATGCATTTCACGAAGGGCCTACTAAGCCTACATAATGTGCTTCCATTAAACTTGTTCAAAGAAAAGAATATCGCGTTCAGAGAGGACGGCTGGTGTATGCGTTCAATTGGAAGTTAGCGAACTGCAGTCGCGCAATCTAGTTTTAAAAGGGAAAGAGGGGTTAAATCCATTAAACACTCAGTTGGGAGATCGAAATCACTCGTTGGAATGTCAAAGCCGCATTAAATAGTTCCAACTGAGACATTAAGTCGGGAACTTCCATTAGGAAAAACTTAACTCGGGGGGGGGGGAGAGAATTAACTTACCAGTTATTAAAAAGGGAAGGAATGAAGTGTGAATGGTTCTCTAGTGAGAGATATGGATGTTTCACCGTACTCAGTCCCTAATTAGAAAACATTAAATGTTACGCCATATCAAATTTACGTATACCATTGGCGTATATAGAAATTTATTTCGGGGGGCTAGATTATTCCTAAGCCCCTCTTATGCCTATTTAAAAGGTCCAATGCAGTTTTTTAAAGTATTTTTAGGTAGAATTTGCGTTTTAAAAAAAAGGAACTAAATGTAAGGAAATTGCGAATAATCAAGTTCTAAGTACCAAGGGAGGATCTGGGGGCCCTCCCCCAGAAATTTTTGGAAATTTGACTCTAAAAAAACAGGTTTTTAATTAGCATTGATACTCTTTGTCAAAATTTTGTACATACCTGGAATTTCCGGTTGTATTTGTATTTTGATGAACTTATTATAAGAAAAGTTGTGAATAGTAGAGTTCCTTCTATAAAAGGGGATATGGGGGTCCTCCTCAAAAAATATTTAAAAATTCGACCATAAAGAACAGGTTTTTTAACTTGTTTCGGTACACCTAGTCTAAATTCCTAGAGACCCCTCGGCATACCTTTTATAAGCTCCTGACGCATACCAAGTAATCCTGGTGTGAGAACCCCACACCCACAGAGGCAAACCATTAGAATATACAGACACATTAATTTTCATGGTCTTAACTATAAAATACTACCCTGCAACATAAAATATAAATTACGTAAGTTGTATACAACTTTATTTACGCTCTACTTCATTTCTTCATTAATAGTTAAACGTTAAAATTTAAATGGCTTTGGTGTTCTTTTCTAAAAAACGATTTCTTTTCATGGTAAATTTTAACAAAATTAAGTATCAATGCTTTAAAAGCCTGATTTTACATATCACCATTAAAACATCTTTCAGAAACATATCTAGTGAAGTATTTAGAAACTCCAGCCTGCCTGCATGAATGATGTTAGGGGCCTTTCAAATATTACGTAAGCACCTAAGGGGGGAGGGGGTTTCTCTTTGCTTATTTTTGCTGACAAGGGGGAGGGGGATATGAGTGATGCTTACGTAAGATGGTGCATTTTCGAAAATCTCTTGTTTCTTGCATAAATAATTTCAAAATTCAACCAAAAATAAATGCAACAAAAAATTGAATTAGGAAATCGGACGTAAGCACTTTTTTCTGGAGATGGACCACTCTAACATTTTGAAATTGTAACCCCGAAAAGTAGTGTTTCGATTCATTTTTGAACCCTTAGGGTTACAGAAAAAAAGGACAACTCCTTGTACGAGTCACCTGATTTTCAAGTAAAAAAAACAGTACATACTAATAGGGATGTCAAAATTTCGGGGGGGTCCGGCAGTTTCTTACATAAATATGGTGGGGGGATTTGAGGTTTGCTTATCTTTGCTGACAAGGAGGGAGGGGGGTTAAAAATGACCAAAAAAGTGCTTACGTAATATTTGAACGGCCCCTTATTACAATATGAACATTAGGAGTCAGCATAAATGCTATTTCTTCACCATTTGTGTATAATATTCTTTTGATCAATATATAACGGACGCTCTCAATACCAACTAATGAAATGAATCTACCAATATAAGCTTACATCTTTTACGTAAAAGAAACTTCTAAAGCATTCCAGAAAGCTTGTTATCCTTCATTATCTCACAACTATCTTTTCATTATCTCACAACTATATTTGTTTATCTAATCTTTTTATGAGTTTTTAGAAATCTAGTCCTAGTGACAACATTCAAGCCTAACTACATTCAAGTTCTAACTACCTAAATGTGTCGAATAGTTCGTTCGCTAGAAACATTGAATAAATTACTGTTGCCAGATACATTTTCTTTATTTTAGATTCTTTTTCACCTATCTTTAGATGAATGCTCAAGATAAATGGAAAGAAAACTAAGCATGTTTTATTACTAAAAAGGTTTTATTATTTCTGCTTACCTTTTTAGGTATTGTCTCTATTCTAAAAAAAAGTTTTTGGTGACGGGTTCCAGAGAAAGGCTTTTTAATTACTGATCCGTATAACACATATTTGGTATCAAACTGTCCGGATTCTTTTGAGGATGTGCTAAGTCAAGACCCTCTATATACATGGCCACCCAACTCGGCCGTGCAACGTCATAACTTTCACTCATCTTTGACGTCACTCCATAGACTTAACATGGCAATTTTCACCCACGTCTGACGTCATCACCCAGAGTTGGATGGCCATGTATATAGATGGTCTTGGCAAAGTGCCTTTAGAATTTCTAAAAAAATCTCAATTTTAAAATATTTCCATTTTTTTAGATTTCGGATAAGGTCGCAGTTACAAAGCAAGAAACTATGAACTTTAAAACAATTGAAAACATATTTCACTGGTTTTTTAATATTCAAATAGATTAAATAATCATCTTTCTATTTATAACACGAATTTAAAAAATATATTTTGTGTTATTTTTAACAATATTTATATTTTTGTTGTTCAAAGGGTTTAATTGTTGTTCAAACGGTTTTCATTATATTTTAAACTTATATATAATTAATTTATTTTTTAAATAACAAATTAATATTTTATATTTATCTTTGTAGTTGTGGCAACCTAATCATTACTATATTTACAATAAAATATACACTCGCTTGCATATTCGCACATCCCAACGGTTCGGTCCTGACGAGCTTAGTGCGCATGCTCGGGGAGAAAAAAAGGATCTTCGGATAATTGCTATCATTAATGAATCCCCGCTGGTGCAGTGGTAGAGTGCGTGCTTAGCATGCGGTAAATCGTGGGTTCGATCCCCGATTTATTGTTTTATTAAAATTTCTAAAAAAACCAGCTAAAATAAGTCCACACGCATGCGCACTAAGCTCGTCAGGACCTAACCGTTGGGATGTGTGAAAATGCCACTCGCTTTCGGAAATTTTGAATTTTGCATTTATTTTTTATATCCTTTTGCAAGTATGTTTTTTAAGGTAGTAAAATGTAACTCTTTATTTCATAATGACAAAACGCAAACAACTAAATAACACGGGTGAATGTTTTAGATATAAGGATGAAAATGTTGGAAGTTTTGACATTAGGTGTCGTTGCTATGAAAATGACACAACTTCGAAGTTTGTTTCTCATGAAGATAAAATTCTAAATTTTCGCGATGTTTAAGATAATTACTACATTTTTAACAGTCAATCATTACAAATTTTAAGAAAGTTAAATTTATTCCTGAGATATTTCAATGCTTCCCTTAATGTATCTGTGAAAAAACATTACCTTAGGGAAATGGGTAAAAGAATGTTTACATTGCTTTGTTGTTAATTTTCTTGGGGTACAATTCCGTTATAGTTCCCGCTAAATATCGCCAATCTCTTTCGAATGCTCAATATTCAAATGTAAACCAATTTTTCTAATTTTTAATGATAAACTGAATAGTTATAGATCTAATTAAACACTTTAATCTATGAATTTGAAATAATTTAGCAATATTTATACTTTATAGTGTCCAAAAGAGATTAGTGATATTTAGCGGGAACTATAACGGAATTCAACCCCAAGAAAATTTACAATAGAGCAATGTAAACATTTTTTTACCCATTTCCCTAAGGTAATGTGTTTTTCACAGATACATTAAGGGAAGCACTGAAACATTAAGGGAAGGTTCATATATTTAGCGGGAACTATATATGAACCTTTCTTGGAATTATAAAGCGATCCGCCAATTCATGTTACCATAAAGGAAATTATAAAATTCCACCACTGAATAAATATTCGCCATTTTTGAAAGAATACCACGGAGAAGTACTACCCCTGTGATAAGAATGTTTTATAAAGTGAGTAAGTGCAGTGAGCTGGGTTTTGTGGGGAATTGTGAAGCGGTCCAAAAGTTACTGCGTCAGCAGTTAACGGGGGTTGGCGAGCGATAGCGAGCAGGGGGCGGTAGCCCCCTAGTTTATTTAAAAATATGTATTTAAATAACCTGATACAGATTATGCTTATGTTACCATTCAAGTTTTATACACTCTCTGTTAACTCTTTACTCTGTGGTTTTATATGCGATATTTTAGAAATTGAAACTTCTAAACGCTGTGTCTTAAATATTATATGAATTCAAAGTCAATGTCAATCAATATAAATTATCTAAGATGTATACGAGGGTTGTTTTTTAATTAACTTCCGTTTTGCTCCTGTAAAAAAAGTAGTGAGAATTTTGAAACAATTTTAGTACTGGTAGATAGGTACATCCTTAAGGATCAATTTCCAACTTTTTTGGAAAAAATCGGACATTTTTTCTATTACTTATTGAATTTACAAGCGCGCTCCTCGAACTTATTTCCCGCCGGCCCATAGAGAATTTCTCTTCCTTTAAACTCTGTTCCCATTAACAATAGACAATCGGCAGGCAGGTGATTTTTGCAGCATGCTACTGTGCATGTTTAAAACCATAGGGGAGAGTGTTGTACCTACGGACGGTTGTACCTTCAGCCACCTCATTTTAAAATTCGGGAAAAAATGTAAATTTGAATTTGTGGTCGATTTTGAATGTAAACAGATGCTATCTAGTTGCTAACGTGAAATCAGCTGTTTAAAATATTATTTAAATTTTCTATAGTAAAAATACTGTTTTTAGGTGCTCAAAGTTTTTTTTAGTGCATCACTACATTAATTATTTTCTTCCTCTATGATTATGATATGATAAAATGGGATATATGGGGGAATCCCCGAGATTTTGACTTTTTAGTTTTGGTATTAGAAATCGTCAGATCTCAATTCTTTTATCTTTTATAGAACTTTGAATGCAAAAACACCTGATGCTGTACCTTCGGACACCATTAGTGTTGTACCTACGGACACGTTCTTGTGGGTGTCTGTAGCTAATCGGCGTTTTAGAATCAGGTTTCATTTAACTGAATGCATTTTAATAAATGTTAAATTAATTCTAAATTCTAATTATTTGTCAGCGACTATTTTCAAGTGAGTTTTAGATGAAAAATCAAATATTTTGTGATCTAAACTACTTTTTTAAATTTATGATTCTACTTGGAATTTAATGTAAAATATGGTGTAAAACCCTAAGCACCCTATCGCATTTAAGTATGATGATTAAAAAAAACTTAAAATTTCCCCTGAAGAAGATTTACCACCAAATTATTATTGTTATTACCACCAAATGCTTGCACAACTAAGTGTCGATCGAATTGGGTTTTTTTGGATCAGTGAAGTTGTCAGATCAATCAGCATGATTGATGAAACTATTACCTTAAATTTTGATCTGAAAATACTATGTGATTTTTGTGTTTTTGGTAAAAAATAAAGACTTTCATAATTCAACTTCGTTTTAATGATCATTTACGATCTAAAACTACATTACTTTAAAAATCTATTTTCAATTTTAAAAAGGCTTGAAATAGGTTATTAAAAGGTAATTCATCAATATAAAAGTTCATTCTTAGCTTTTTTCAAGTAAAACTTCCCTTTTTAAGGGTGTCCACAGGTACAACTGGGTCTGTCCATAGGTACAACAGGTTGTTGTACCTTTGGACACATATTTTTCCAAGTTATTATAAATGATTAAAAATCCAATTTTCAAGATTTTGACTAATAAAAAATATCTCTCTACTCACAAAAGTTAGGACTATAGGTTGGGCACTTTAAATGGTCAAAATGTGATTTTACCTGTCTTACAAAAATCCAAACGTGATTTTTGTCCATAGGTACAACACTCTCCCCTATGTTTTGCATCTGCCAAGTTCTAGGCATTGGGGATTCTGGAGTTACAGCCATAATAAACAAGGCAACGTCGATAGATTCGCAGTCCAAGTGTGCGCTGAGGGGGAACACGGCTGTCCGAACCAATGCGAAGCTCAACGAAAAACCAAACTTTTCATGAAACGGAATCGAAAAACTTGTGAAAAGGTACGGTAAATGGTCTATTTAAAGGTGATTACGTTGAAAAGTAATTAAAGATGTTTGTAACCTTCCGTAATAACCTGATTTTTAAATATTCATTTGTTTTTTTTGTTTTTAAACTATCAAAAAAAGGGAAAATTTCGTAAAAGAGGATTTCTCTATGGGTTGGCGGGAAATAAGTTTGAGGAGCGTGCTTGTAAATTCGATAAATAATAGAAAAAATGTCCAATTTTTTCCAGTAAAGAGGGAAACTGATCCTCAAGGATGTACCTATCTAACAGTAGCAAAATTATTTCAAAATTCCTGCTACTTTTTTTTTCAGGAGCAAAACGGAAGTTAATTAAAAAACAACCCTCGTATTTTTTTAACCTTTGAGGAAATTTTTAAGAGATGTGGAATGAATATAGGTATTTTATTGATCATTGATTGGTATTTTATATTGGTATTTTATTGAAATATATTTCAAACAAATATTTTGGTGCATTTAAAATAAAATATCAGATAGTCTTCCTTCTCTTATGAGTAACAAAACTCTTTGTACAAATTCCTATAAAACCAGTAGTTTTTACTTGTTTTGAGGTTGGGGGATTTTCAATCAGACACAATCTTGAACATACATTTTGAGTTTATATTGTATTTTTTAAAATCATCGAATGATTGATAAAAGTGTTACATCATACTTTTTAATATGTTAGTGAAAATAAATGTTTCTCCACAAATTTTTCTTTGAAATTGAATACCCTTATATTTAATTAATTTTCATATTTCGTTTAGCAAATCCAATTATACAAACAGATACATTAATTTAATTTCTATTCATAAATACTTATTTTTAACGACTGCTTTTAAATGCCTTTCTGAGATTCCGAGAAGGAATAAATTTATCTTTATTCAAATTGGATACTAAAAAAGAAAAACGGTGCAACTGTGCTCCAAAATAATTTTCTTAATTTAATTAGTAGGTAACATTTACAATTTCCATAGCGCAAATGTAAATTGATTTACAGAATTAGGTTGTTAATACCTAGAAATTTTAATAAAGTCTTTTAATACATACAAAACTTGCTTTTAAGATAAAAAAAAAGGCAATCTTAATAAGGAAATCTTTTGGAAAAAAAAATTCTGCTTCCTTATCGATCAATCCTTAATTTTAATTCAGCTAAGAATTTGATTGACACAGCAAAACATTTTTTAAAGAAAATACTTAGTACAAACTAATTAAATAGCGATTATGATTTTGATTTGAAGAAAAAGCACATTATCGAACATGGATCAAGAGAAAATCGAATTTTTCATGGCACCATAATATCGGCTTTCTCTCCAAATCCTTCGTTTCTTCCACTCGAAATTACCCTAATATTTTAAGCTGTCTCGAAGAAGCCGACATGGCTTAGGACAGCTCTTTTAACATGTGTTTTCTAGTCAACAAAGAATTTGTTAATTTGCCAAGGCGAACCAGAGAAAAATGCGTCAAAGTGATGTTGCAGGATAAATAAGCTGCATTCCTAAGTAAGGCAGTTAAGCATGCGGGGAATAGAAGGCAAAGCTTCGAAGACAACTTGCCTAAAAACATTTTTAATTCTGTGAGGTTTACTTGTTCCTTTTTGGAGCAAGAAAACGATTTAAATACGCGCATGCCTTTTTTAAACTTTGCATTGCAATTAAGACAATATTTTAAATTAAAGGAATCGTGTCTTTAAAATGTTGTGTTACTGTTAAAGCCCATGTAATGTATTGCCTAATTAGAGTTTAAACATTTAGTCCACTGAAAATAGCGAGAAATAGGGCCGAACCTCAAACAAATTGCAATAGAAGGTTTCTCAACGGTTTTCACTTAGAAATGACCTCAATAATAACATACTAAAAATCGGCCAAAATCGGCCGGGGGGAAGTTAAATTTTTTTCAAATTTTTAAAAAATGGCCGAAAAAAAATTTAAAAAAAACCAAAACAATAATATAGACATGTGATACATGTTTATAGGTTATTTTTGAGTGCTGAAACCGAATATTGCATTTAGTTTGGAAAAAAAATTGAAATTTCAATTTTTAAAATTAATTTGAATAATTAGCTATATGAAAAAATTAAAAAAACCCTAAAAACCTAACAAAGACATCCAAAGAGATAAATCCAACGGTTTTCATTTATAAATGACCCAAATATTAACATACTAAAATTTAAAATTTTTACGAGTTAAAGAACTTAAATATTTTTTCAAATTTCCATTTTTTTTTTTGCGAAAAATGCATTTTTTTTTCAAATTTGTGCAAAAACCTTTAGAGGCTTTTGAAAAGGTCATTTTTCGGTGGATATTGTCCACAGATAGTTATATAATAGAAAACCGGTGGTATTGACCCTCAATGAATTAGTTAGTTATTTTAAATTCTGATGTAAATATGCCAAAGTATTACCTTTTTTCACTTTTTACTACATTTTACCAATTTCAAAATTTTAAATAAAATAATTAACTAATTCATTGAGGGTCAATTCCACCGGTTTTCCATTATATAACTATCTGTGGACAATATCCACCGAAAAATGACCTTTTCAAAAGCCTCTAAAGGTTTTTGCACAAATTTGAAAAAAAATGCATTTTTCGCAAAAAAAAATGGATATTTGAAAAAAAATTTAACTTCTTTAACTCGTAAAAATTTTAAATTTTAGTATGTTAATATTTAGGTCATTTATAAATGAAAACCGTTGGATTTATCTCTTTGGATGTTTTTGTTAGGTTTTTAGGGGTTTTTTAATTTTTTCATATAGCTAATTATTCAAATTAATTTTAAAAATTGAAATTTCAATTTTTTTTCCAAACTAAATGCAATATTCGGTTTCAGCACTCAAAAATAACCTATAAACATGTATCACATGTCTATATTATTGTTTTGTTTTTTTTTTAATTTTTTTCGGCCATTTTTTAAAAATTTGAAAAAAATTAAACTTCCCCCCGGCCGATTTTGGCCGATTTTTAGTATGTTATTATTGAGGTCATTTCTAAGTGAAAACCGTTGAGAAACCTTCTATTGCAATTTGTTTGAGGTTCAACTCTATTTTCAGTGGACTAATTTATTTATAAAGAAGGTAATTTTTAAAAAATCATGAAAACTTGCCTGTTATACAGGGTGTTTCAAAAAACCTGTAACGATAGGCTATTTCCTAAAATATTTCCCCTAGACCCATACTTCCAATGGAGAATTTTCTTCAAATGAAGTGAAGAATTATATGAGACCAGTTTCAACTCCATGGGGGGTCTATTTTAGAAGATGCAGAAAATAACTTTTTATACGGCCCCTGTAGACTGAAATTTCCAGTGAGAAAATTTTCTCCATTCACTTCTCAATAAGATAGAAAAAGTTCTGTCTCGATATCTTTAAAATTCACTGAGATATGCGGGTTTATATTTTTAAGGGACCGTCCGCAAGTTAAAAAGCGCGTCATTCTATTAAACAATAAAGCAGTGTTTGGCTAAATCGGAACTTATAGGTATTGATCCCTGAGTATCAAGTGTTTCTGGGAGTCACACACTCGTGCTACGATTATTTTTTACGTAGCTAATAGGTATGAAGGAGTACCTGATTTCGGGGCTCCAAGAAATATCTTTTATAATCTTTTCGATAACTCAAGGTAATTTATAAATAAGTATTGATTTAGGTATAAGTATTGATTGGTAGGAGCAGGGCCGGACTGGGAAGAAATTTCGGGCCCGGTCAATTAAGTCTGAATCGGCCCACCGCATAATTTTCATGGAAAATGTAACTTCATAGAATTAAAAATTTCGGGGAGGGGGAGATCGTGGAACCTCCCTAAGAAATTTTTTTGAAAATTGACCTCTAAGAAATAGTCTACAACCCACCTTGAAATCCCTAATTGGATACATAATAAACTCAATATAGACTTTTAATTTTCTGTTGGTAAATTCAGTGGGTAGAAAGAATTTCCATTTTGACGAACTTAATATTAAAAGAAATTGTGAATAATGTAGCTGAAAATAGTAAGGGGGTCTGGGGATCCTTCCCCAGAAAAATTTTGGAAATTTTACTCTTTAAAGTACTGTTTTAACTCATTTGGGACCCTACTGAGTGACATCCGAATAGGTTTGCTCCTTTTATGCCATCAGAATTTTTTAAGATGAAACCAGGAAAATTCGTTCATAAAAATATTTTAAATAATATAATATGTTTTTGAATTCAGTAATTTATGAATTTTGAACATTAATGAATTTAATTGTTGTTAAATTAATGGTTTGGTGGCCGCACTAAAAGAATTCGTGGGCCGCTAGTTGGAAATTCCTGCGCAGTGCGGATTCATTTTTACAGAATCTTTTTCATTTATACCACTGTAAAATATTTTGGTTGTAAGCGGCCCACAAACGGCCTTCGATGAGTAGCGGCCCACCGGGCATTTGCCAAAATGCCCGCATGGCCAGTCCGAGCCTGGGTAGGAGGGTTACTTTCAAACCAATGACGTCACAAATCTGAACGCAAAATGAGAGCTGAAGGGCCCCCTCTGGGCATCGCTGATATGAGTAGCAATGACAGGATCTGGATTAGTGTAGTTGAGCAAGCTCAACACCATGGCAGAGAGTAGTTTTTCATGTAGTCCTTGTTACCTCAAAAAATCAAAGTTTTACGGTAGTTTGGTTTCTAAAATGTTCAACTGTAGTTTGTGGATGGCCCCTATTTTGCAGTAAAATTATGTCACTCATAGGTATGATAAAGTGGTGTAAGTCATGAATTTTAGCTTTTAATATCTTGGTGAATTTTGAAGATATCGAGATGAAATTTTTTGTATCTGATTAAGAAATGAATGGAGAAAAGTTTTCTCATTGGGGGTTTCAATCTACGGGGGCCGTATAAAAATTTATTTTCTGCATCTTCTAAAATAGACCCCCCATGGAGTTGAAACTGGTGTCATATAATTCATCACCTCATTTGAAGAAAATCTTCCATTGGAAGTATGGGTCTAGGGGAAATATTTTAGGAAATAGCCTATCGTTACAGGTTTTTTGAAACACCCTGTATACACTTTCCGGGCTTGAAGGCCGTGGATTTACACAAGCAGCACAAACGTTCAAGATACGTCCAATTTTTGTCACGTACGGCCACATTTCGTTTATTTCTACACTGAGAGAAATGACAGTAAATCGATGTTCTCATTTTGGTATGAAACTTCTTTACTCAAATATGACGACCCAATGCTTTTAATTTTGAAACACCAGACATTAGGGTGTCCCTTATATAACAGAAAAATTTTTCTTTCGAATTTGAAAACGGTTACCCTCCACTTTTTTTAAAAATGCCTTGACCTATTCAGATATAAAATTTTATCCTTCTACGATGATATTAACCTGTGCAAAATCTTAATTTAAGATGGTCAATGAATCTCTTTTTGTGTCTTTTACGACATGATTTTTTTCTCTTTGCGAAATTGAAAAGAGATACCCTCTACTTTTTTTATAAATTCCTTGACCTATTCAGATAATTGATTACTCTACGATCATATTAACCCGTGCTGAATCTCAATTGAAGATGGTCAAACAAGCTAAATTACCAGCACGCACCCGCTCATACTCACCACTTCTTTTCTTTATTCCTACTTTTTTCAGATTAATTTATATTTTATTATAAGTTTGGCCATAGAAATGTAATATTAATCGGTCTAAAATGTCGTCTACCACTTTTAAAAGAAGTTAGCGAAGTGAAGGTAAACCAATTTACTTAGTTGGCGATTCTAGCCAACAGATTGTTGTTGTTGTTGTTGTTGTTGTCGTGTGCCACTTGGAATACCCAAGCTCCACAAGGATTCAAGGCAAAGGGGGTGCGGCTCCTGAGAAAGTGAGGCCCCTAAATGGCAGGAGTCCGACCTCTTCCTCATGAGATGATAGATGCTTCCACTATCTATCGCCACCTCCACAATTTTGCCATGTATCTGAAGGGGAGGGAAATAGTCTCCAGACACCTGGACCCAAGGTAAACTGCGCCATGACCGACCTCAGGACTTTCGGACCCACAGATTTAACGAGCACGTACTCCGCATATACTCGATGGGTCTTCAGCGGTATCGAGAATCGAACCCGGGACCCTCCAAACCCAAGGCCGATGCCTTAACCACTAGGCTCCCCACGGCCAGCCAACAGATTGCTGGATCTAAGTTACCAAGCAATCGACAAATTTTTGCGACGATGTTTTTAATATTCATGAAGCTAAACTTTAGCGGTTGAAGACAATTCAGACCGATTAATATCACATTTCAATGGCTGAAAATATCAATATATTTACAAAAAAAAATCCTGCAAAAAGTAGGAAAAAAGAAAAGAAAGTGGTGTGTATAAGCGGGCGCGTGCAGGTAATTTAGCTTGTTTGACCATCTTTAATTAAGATTTTGCACAAGTTATAATATCATCTTAGAGGGATAAAATTTAGGGGAAAGTCGCCCAATGTGGGATAGGTGCCTAATATGGCGCACACCCTTATCTTTAAAATCCGAAAGTGTCACGATCCATAAGTGGCATTTCTTAATTACTTAGACTAATTAATTGTAACCACAAGTAAAATTAGGAAGGTAAAGACGTAACTCCCTTCTCACGAGCATCAAATAACTTTGAAGAACATTGAAAACTTTTAGGAGGAGTTTTGGAGGACCTGTACAGCAAAAACGGGAAGTTGTTTTTTAAAATTTTTTGTTTGTTTCTTCTCAGACTGATCCAAATTTTAATATTCATGCATCTTTTTATAAATTTTTCGGCCCATTAATTATTTTTTGGCAGATTTGTCAAAAAAGGGGTAAATCCTAATATGGGATACTCTCAAGGTTCCTAAAATGGGATATCTCATATTGAGAACTCATTTTTCAGATTTACCTTAAATTCCTTTTAGCCATTCTTGATTTGTTTACTTCAAGGAATTAGTGTCTTATTAGGATCAGAAGGAAAGTATGTAATTTTATTGTAAAACAACGACTTTCTTAACAAATTAAAAATAGTCCCAGTCGTCTTTCAATGAAATCCGTCCTTGTTTGGTTTAAAAATCTATCAAAAATTCAGAAAGCCTTATAGTGTATGAATAGAAATTTTAAGACCTAAATGAATATTTTCCTTCTATAATTTTATTTTTTTGAACCCGTGAAAGATACATCAAGAACGGAAGATCCATTGAAGATCTTATAAAATCTAAACTTGGAAGATAGCCGGTCTTTTCAAAGGAGTTGGAAGATGAACTTGCCAAATATTGCATAAATATGTCCGACCATTATTTTGGATTAAGAATTACCGACATAAAACGTATTGCCTACCAGTTGGCAGTAAGAAAGAAAATTCCTCACCCATTCAATGAAGAAAATGAGTCGGCTGGAAACTTCAGGGATATTTATAAAATCACCTATTCAATCAGGAACCTATTCTCAGTCAATAACCTTAGCAAAATTACCTACTACATCTGCGTCTAGAAACTCGCTTACAGATTCTTCCAAATTAACAGATCCAGAATGTCCTATCTGCTTTTTGCGGTTGTCTGAAGACTCCAATCTGGAGAAATGGGCTATTTTCCAGAAATGTTTTCTATGGCACCATAAAGATTGTGGAAATATTCAAAACAATTATTTGTTTTGCAAGCTTTGCTTTATAAACAATTAATTAATTTTAATAAAAGTCAATTTATTGTTATTTTTTGTGAAAAAATCCCTTTTTTGCTTTTTAGTGTCTCTATTAGTGTAACTAACTCTATTTATTCATTATGTGCTTAAAAGCAGCTGCTTTGTATATTTTGCACAATAAACTGTGCATATTATGAGGAGAGTTTATTCCCATTTTGATGCTTATTCCCAAAATGAGACTATCTCATATTGGGAACACCTTGTATCGCATATTAGGCGACCCGTATCGCATATTAGGCAACTTTTGAATTTTAATTAAAATGCATTTTTTGTATAATTAATTAATTTTTTCATAAAAAAACAACCTGGATTTCGAATTAGTATTGAAAAAGTTGTATAAGGCCACTTAAAGTTTTATTATAGCATTTTTCAGGAAAAAATAAATTCGATTCAAAAAAGTGTGTCCCATATTGGGCGACTTTCCCCTATATCTGAATAGGTCTAGGCATTTATAAAAAAAATTATAGGGTAGCCGTTTTCAAATTCGCAAGAAATTTTTTTTCTGTCATATAAGGGACACCCTAACCAGACATACTCAGTTTCAAATAATGTAACAGTCACCACTCAAATTATGCTTATTTTAAGTTTACATTTGAAAATTGAAATAGTTGCATTAGTTTATTACAGCACTCATTTAAAATGATAACGTGTATCACAACGTTGTGATGTCACACTCAAATTACTGGTATACTTCCCACGTCATAGTAACATGGTCATCATAACTGTAACACATTGCACCCTCTTTATAAGAATGGCATGGACGAAATAAAAAATGAGTACATAATGCTTTATTTTTGAGTATCTGCACATTTTCAAAAATGAGTACATGCATGTTTTCAAATTTGAGTAAATTTGGATCGGAGCCTGTTTGAGTGCGTGACACACTCAGATCTGAGTAAATTTTACTCATTTTTTGAGACGGTCTTTTTAAGAGTGTTAAATCCATACGTTTCGCCCTCTACTTCGGAGGGCTGTATTAATATGTATCATTTTTGCGTAAGTACAATATTAACATCAAAGTTTTTTTTTAAATGCGTTAATTTGATGAAAAAGATAATTTATTTGTATTTTAAAAGTTTACAGACAAAAAATTCCTAAAGAAAGTGCTCAACATTTGAAAAACTTTAATAAGGATCCAATTAAGAAAATTTCAATTATGTCATGCATTAACCATCTTCAGCGTTTCCCAGCTGGGTTTCCACGGAACCCTGGTGCTTCGTGAAGGGTTCCGCAAATAAGTAGACGAGCTCCATTTAACCCCACAAAAATACTGTAGTATTTTTGGCATGCTATAATTTAAAACTTTTCTGGGTAGGACCCCCGTTCCTCGTCATTTACCTAAGATTTATGGCATGGTGGCGTTGAAATCGTCTTTTTAAAGGTTTATAAGGAACTTTCTGAAATCAGTGAGTTCAAATACTATTTTTTAATTAAAATCCCCAAATATTTTCTGGGAGTATTGAGAATTTTTTCATTTTTGAGGTTAAGTTGCATTTTGGTTGCATTTTGTAGGTATTAATTAATAATAATAATTCAACTTTTTATCGAGTAAGTATATACAGGGTGTTTCAAAAATCTGTTTCGCGGCTTTTATTTGGAATTAACGCCTAGGGTCACAGAAATAAGGTCTACCACTAGGTAAGTGACCCTGGAGAATCATGACTCACAGCGCCCCTAGCCGCAAAATAAAAAAAATTAATTTGAAAACTAATGGAGATAGAGCAAAAACCTTAGTGAGAGTATCTTTGCCAACGTTATTAACAAGTCACTGAAAAAATATCGTGAATATTCGCGAAGATATTTGTGTGTGAAAATACCTCTTTTTTTCAGGCCTCAAAAAAGAAAAGTTCAAAATATCCAAATTTTTAAGTGTTATTGTGTAGTTTTGTGTTTTTTAAGTTGAATGAGGACAGAATTTAATAAAAAAAATCTAAAGAACTTACGAATTTGCTAACATTTTCTTTTTTGAGGCCTGAAAAAGGACTCTTTTCACATGCTAATATCTCCGCGAATATTCACTATGCTATTCATAATGTTGGCAACAATACTCTCACTGAGGTTTTTAAATAAATTTTTCTAACCTTTTTATTTAGCCGTTAGGGGCGCTGTAAGTCATCTCAATGGATTCTCCAGGATCACTTACCTAGGGGTAGACCTTTCTTCTGTGACTCTAGGACACATTGGTTCCGAATCAAAGCCGCAAAACGGACTTTTGAACACCCTGTATTTTACTTCACACTGTCTATATTTGTTTTTAAACGGACGACTTATGATATAGTTATTTCCTGTTGTTATTAAAATACTATTTTAATGTGAATTAGGGATTCCTTAAAACTAGAACATTGTCACAAGGGTTGCATGATTGTGAAAAGTTGAGAAACGCTTATCTAGATGTTTTGTTCTTAGAAATTGGAATAAATCTTAACGAGATATAAATAAAAATGCATTTAAGCCAAATAAAAATATAAGTATCAAGTAGGATATATGGTATTATTTATTCTACGAGAAAATAAAGTAATTATTCCTCTGTTCTAAATAATAAATCTTACGACTTGTAATGTATTCATACCTTTGTTATAATGACGATCCGAATTTCATCAAGAATGTACGCTTTTCAGAAACGAGATTATCTCTGTCAGAAGAAAAAACGGTGAGGAAATCCTTCTAGATAATTATCATTCCCAATGCTGCAAGAATGGAGGTGTTTTAAGTTCCAACTAATTATTAGAACTCCGAATTCAGAGATTAATTACAAAGATTATTCTTTCCAAGACGACGAAAATTCTTCGGAGAAAAAAACGTGTCTAAACTTATTAAACTTTTGTTCCTCCATAACAACAGAAACATTCAGTAATTATCTTTTTGGAAATAGAGTTGAGGAACCTTTTTTTTTCAGAATTATCATCTGCTATCGTTAAAATCCATCATTCTTTAAGGACAGTCACCCCCTGTTTGCTGTTTATTTCCGTTTCAGGTAAAAGAACAATCTTGAGTCTTTTAAAAGGCGAAATTCTATCAAAAAGTTGGAATTATTCATGCGGAAACGTGATTTTAAATCCCAGGTTTAGCTTAGGGAAATGCTTATAGCACGATATATTTTTAGGATTTGGATTTATTTTCCTCGTGAAAGTGAAGGAGTAATTTTCAAAGACTGTCTCATTCTTTTGTTTTCTTCGAAATCAGATCAAATTATTCTTTAGGTTGTGTTAAGGTAAAAAATAAGAACACTTGAGAGTGGTTTGGAGAATATTATTCTGCATCACCCTCTTATTCAATCTTAGAATAAATTCCTTAGTTTTTTACATTGGATAAGCAG
This sequence comes from Tetragnatha versicolor, assembly GCA_024610705.1. Lineage (NCBI taxonomy): Eukaryota > Metazoa > Arthropoda > Arachnida > Araneae > Tetragnathidae > Tetragnatha > Tetragnatha versicolor. The sequence goes on along the minus strand of JANDEH010000024.1, from coordinate 4,972,651 downwards.
ACATTTTTAAAGATACATAGTTTTATACCTGTTGGTAAATAATAAATCATATTACGATATAAATGTTGTACATGCAATGGAACATTATAATATAAAATCACATTCAGTATAAATAATGCTTAGGAAGTTATTCACACGGAAACATTTTCTTATTAACGCCATGAGCAGTGGTAATGCCGAATAAATACTGCACTGTCGAATTTATCTCCGAAACATTGTGCTTTTAATTAATATTTTTAAGTTTTTATGTACAAATAAAATGTTGTTATTCCATTTTTACCTTATTCTCAACTTTGCAGAGTCTGATTTTAATCTTACTGTTTGTTACTCGTTATAAGGAATGATGAGAAAGAGAAATATATAACAAATTATCTACCAGTATTCATCAGGGTCTACTACATTAGTAAACTCTGCATTGTAAATAATCATATTCGTAATATGTTATTCAATAGTTAGTCATTTATATAAGTTAATCTTCTCTATAATTCTTTTATCATAGTTTTTATACTATCATAGTTTTTTTATTGTAGTATGTGTGATGGATAATTATGATTTTTACCAAGACATAGTTTTAATAAATTTCTACAGATGCCCTTTTTTACTACTAATTAGAAGGATTTTTGATTCCAGTTTAACCTTAGGTTAGATAAATGGGGTGAATGCGGCCGTTAGAGACTAACAGAAAATGACTTTGCAAGATGAACAATTTATTTTTATATAGAGAATATATGAATGCAGATAGCATATTTTTTGAAAGGGATATATATTCGTTACCCAAATATTTATGAACAAGGGATTTTGAATTCATTTGGGATAGTTATTATCTTTAAAACACATTATCCTTCCAATTTAGCTTAAGAAAGAAGACCACGAAAAACCACTTATCATTACTCATTTTTCTGCACTTCAAGCAAGCTAATGGGAAAATATGACCTTTGGAATTCGGTTTCGCTGTTAATTATGCAAAGTGAAAGCATTTCGCAATTTCATACACTGGCAAGACGACATTTTTCTTCCAACAAACGTTCAAAAAACTAGACTTTATAAGAAATCTTTCGGATGGAATTTCCTGCAGCCGCCATCTTGAAAAAAAATTCGACCACGAATCGTTTAGTCAAAGCAATAATTTAATACCACCACGTCGCAATTTTTACCGAGTTCTTTTTTTTTCGTCCTCGCACGTGACGTTGTAAATTGAAATAATGGCGAAACGCAATTATCTCTTCTTAACGGTAACTGCCACGCGCCAGTAATAATAACAGAATGAAAAAAAACATCGCTTGTTGATTCGCGAGCAAAAAATAACGGAATCTAGTTGGTCGGGATGCATTGTTTTTCATCATAGTGCTTGAATCGGGGTAATTTTTTTAACAGTTAGTTGCTGAGAAAAGAATGTTTCTCCAATGATTAATTAACGAAAACATTCCGGCCTGTCAGTTTAATAATCTCAAAGCTTCTCTTCTAATTAATTATGCACCTCGAAAAAATAAGCACTTCAACATTAATTTTGTGTCCATCTTGTGTGTTGCCACAACGCAATAAGTAATAAGAGATACTTACCTATATTGAATGTTGAAAATGGTTTGCATCAGGGCTACAGAGGTAAATCCTTTCTAGTTTTGAAGGAGAAGACAGTGGTCCAACAAATAAAGTTATTTTTAACTGTTTAATTATTTTTAAGCAATAATTTTAGGTTTTTTTTATTGATATTATTTTATATCGTGATAAGCTTGCTTGTTTAAGGATTCGATTCGTTTAATTTTTTGGGATTTTTGATTGTCTTTGGTTACTTTTGTGCTGTGGACTGCGCAGAAAAATAATTTAATTTTAAATACAAATACAAATCAAGTCGACCAACTACAGGCGTAAGCCTGTAAATTTCAATTAAAGTGATTAAAGTGGTTTTAAAAATTTTTTCCAGATGAAAGTTCATAAGTTTGAAAAAGGGGATAAAAACATTAACATTTTTAATTCTAAAATATCTTTGTGTGTGGATATACGGATATTTTTCGATGATTATCATGTTTTAGATTTAGCATACTGAATTTTCAGTAAAAATTTGGTGATTATACAAAGAAAAATCCATTGTTTATGTACAATTTTTTTCTCGATTTTTTCAAAACTTGTTTTTTTTAATTATCCCCTTTTTATACTGACGATTCAAATGTATTAGCGATTAAAAAACCAAACAAGGAAACAAGACAAGCTCATATCATAATGTAATTTAAATTCTGTATAATGCAAGCTCAATACATTTTTATTTGTTGGTAAGAGAAGAAATACATAAATTCACTTGATACATTTTACTTGATCATAGCACGAATTCTCATTCTGAAAAACATTGTTTGTGTCTAAACATTATTGTCCTTTTGCAGCGTTTTATTAACAAACATCTTTCACGAATGGGGTTTCACGTTTAGGGGAAAGTACTAACAGAAGAGCTATTTCTCTTGAGTACAATTCGGAAAAATCTGTATTCCATCGGACAGTCCAAAATAACCAACGTGATAGTTTCTCCATTTTTCCCTCCTCTCAAACTCTGCAAAAATTCAAAATGGCTGAAGATTCGAACGTGCCTTGTTTCAAATGTAAATTCTATACTTCGGACAAGAAAATTCAGATCTCAAATCTGCATAACTCTCAGATTATTACGGCGAAAGCAGCGTCGCGTTGCCAGTTTGCGGTAGAGAAATTCCACCAAACAACGACGCAAGCCGCGAGATCCCGTTATGGCGATGAAGAATAATTTAATTTTCTTTGGCAACGGCTCGAAGCGCCAAACCTTAAGAAATCTCGATCATTATTAGCGTCAAGACACCTCAAGACCTTTTTGTGGTAGGAGATCTGTATCAGAATATAATTAAGGTAATACGCCTCTGCCATTTCTGAGAAGGAATGTATTAAATAGCCATTAAGGTTTGCAAAATGGCTCGCTATTTAATTAATCGGGCCAATAAATTCCACGTGAAACCCACCATTAGCATAAAAACTGGATGTTATTTTGGATACATAATGTATAACAACGTTCCTTATCCCTTATAATAAATTCCCTTCTTTCTATGTAAGTCAAGAGCATGTCTTATACTCGTTGTAAGGTAAAAATGAGTTTTTAAGGATCATTATCATAAAATTTGTGTTTAAAAGAGTATTTTTAAGTGCTTGCATTTTTGCAGAATCTAGATAAGGTTCCATAAATGGGACGTTTTTATCTTTATTTAAATTGATCGAATTTTTTCCCCAAACAGAAATTTTTTAGTTTCTGATTAACTTCCTCAAAAAAATATTAGTATTATGGTTATGATTTTTTTTTTCAAATTTAAAAGCCTGTGGTGGAAAAGGATGTGTATTGGTCCATAACCCTCGAAATAAACTTTTATTTTTGCAAACTGCAAAAAAAGCTTGCGCTCCAAATGAGAATTTGTACTGAAGCACTGTGAGACAGTTAATAAAATTTCATTTAAAGCGGAATATAACATAAATTAAATCATCAAAAGGGTTTCTATTTGTAAATTATAACTTACAAACGTGGTGTCTAGGATTTTTTTTGTACAAATATTGCTTCGAAACTCTTGCATCATCAGCTCAACAGCCCGCTCAGCCACCATGCTGGATAGAGGCACATCATGAGCTTGATGGTTCTTGTATCCAGTTTTTGGAAAGGCATTTTTACATACATACATCTTTATTAGGAGCGCACAGCGCCGAAGGCGCTTTATCTCCGCCTGAAATACCAATATGAGATTAAAGGGACATGAATACAAATTTTTGCTTGAAGTTGGTCATGGTACCAATAAATATAACAAAGAAAAGAAGTGTGGAGGTGGGATAATTCTTCATCAACAGGCGATTGGCAGAAAATAGTCATTAGTCAAAGTCAGTCTGAAATTAGTTGATATCAACAGGTGATAATATCAGGTGATTGGTGACGTCATCAGGGGGGATGCAGACGTTGGGTAATCGTGGTGGTGGAGTATGGAAATTTATTTGCAGGACTAGGATCTGAATGGATCATTTGAACACTGATTAGGGTGTTGGGGTGAGTTTGAACTGAGTGAAAGAAATGCTTGGATGTGTCTTCGATGAATTTAGAAAGGTCTTCGGTTTTGAGGTCAAGTTGTAGATCTTTGTTCCTGATATACCAGGGAGCGTCTGTGATACATCGGAGGATTTTATTTTGGAGAATTTGCAGTTTCTTCATGTTGGTGTTTGCAGCAGTAGCCCAGATAGGAGAAGCGTACGTGATTAGTGGTCTTAGGATCATTTTATAGAGAAGTACTTTGTTCTTTAAGGATAGCTTGGATCTTCTGTTTAGTAGAGGGTACATTAGATGGAGTTTTCTCTTGTATTTTTTTATTGTTTCTTCTATGTGTTTCTTGAAATTTAGTTTCACGTCAAAGTGGACGCCAAGATACTTGATAGATTTGATCCATTTTAGTTTGTCGTTGAAAAGCTGAAGTTGTCCTGGAAATTTGTTTTTCCGTTTTCTTCTGAATATTATGGCTTGAGTTTTTGAGGTGTTTATGTCAATCTTCCAATTTTTGCACCAGTCTTCGATGTTAATAAGGGAGTTTTGGAGGTTTTTCCTGATTTTCGTTACTCGGTATTCTTGGGTGATGACCGCTGTATCGTCAGCAAAAAGGTGAAGGTAGGTGTTCCGGGGAAAGGCATTTTTAAGCCTGAGAGCACTTAAGTAAGGTGATGTATGATTGAGTAGGTGGTGAGTGATTGCTATATGAAATGATGTTAGGTGCGCAAGGTTTTTTCTCCATGCAAAGAAAATAATACCATAAAATTAACATAAGGGCAAAAGTGCATCGAATGCAACTTTAGGCTTTTGAATATTAAAAAAAAGTCTCATATTCATAACCTAATGAGTATTCCCTGTTCATAAGAAGTGTTTGCTAGGGAAAGAATAGAACTTGCTTTTTGAAAGTGCTAAGTTCTTGGATTTGTTCAAGATTTTAAACATACTTATCGTTAAAAAAAGTCTTTAAAAATAAATATGCATACTCTTTTACTTTAAATTCGCGTCATTTTCGTCTCAGTTATAGAAGAGATAATAATTCATAGACTCTCTGGAAAAAACTTTTTGTGCAAAAGCTGAGTGACTATAGTTTAACGTTATGCCTCTTTTTAAAGTTTTGTTTTTCTATCAGTTTTTTTTGTAGTTGTAAGACTATACTGAGAAGGGTAAAAAAATTCAATTCCTTTCATGCTCTAGTTGTAAATCATTCGAAATAAGAGAAAAAAAAGAACACGATGAACAAACTAAACCGGAAGCATCTCATAATTTATCAACGTTATACACATACTTCGGTGACAACTTCTCAATTGAGAAATGATTTATGGGATCAGGAGATCAATCCGAAATTTTGGGAAGAACTTTTGAATCTTTCCTTTCCTAGAGAAGTTAAATTTATAGTTATGAACCATTTATCTTCAATGATTTGGTTTAATTTAAAACTTTAAATTTTCAACAGTAACATCTGCTTTTTGCAAAACAGTGAACAGCATTCTCTTAATAACCTAGAAATGACTTTGGTCGGATAGTTTATTTATATAAAAAGTGGGCATTAAAAATTTTAGAATCATTGAAGAAGATAAAAAATTAATTGCAATATACAGGATGTGTCAAAACGTTGTGGCAAGACCCTCTATATACATGGCCATCCAACTCCGGGTGATGACGTCAGACGTGGGTGAAAATTGCCATGTTAAGTCTATGGAGTGACGTCAAAGATGAGTGAAAGTTATGACGTTGCACGGCCAAGTTGGGAGGCCTTTATATAGAGGGTCTTGGTTGTGGTGCCTAACTTATCATGCAAGTTGGTCATGCAATGACAAACAAAATTTTCATAGAGAGTCCGCTAATGTAAACTGAGTCCGCTAGAGGACAATGTTCACCTCTGAAGGGCAACGTTTAATTTTTTTTATTCTACGAAGTATTTTAACAAACTACTATTACATATTCGGAGAGAGAGCCCCCCTAAAACCCCTGTAAACCAATTTTCATTAAATTCCGCTGGTAATTAGCAGTGATAATTACTTCCTGATTTGAAGACGATCTAAAAAACAGAGGAGCTTTAAAATTTTCTCTACTAATTAACCAGCAAAATTTACTTAAATTTAGTTTACAGGATTTTTCGATCTCTCTCTCTTTCTCTCTCCGTCTAACTAATGGATACCTATAACTTTCTTCAATACCGGACTCTAAGATAAGGGACAGAGGAGTGACCTTACCTCACCACCTTCCATCAAAGGACCATTGCGCAACAGAAGGTCAAGGAACAGCGACAAGAGTGGCCATTGAACAGGGATTCGGAGTCTGCGAACGACGACCAGAGGCTAAGCACTAATTAAATGGAAGAGACCACTGGAAGATTACACTTGAGGTGGCTCTGATATGGAGGTAATTAAATGATATAATTGCTGGGATAGACTAATTAACTGAATTGGGGAATAGGTTTTGAAATTTGGGGATTTCGGACGGTATGTAAAATTGAAGTGTTGGGAAGATATCGGGAAATTATTCAGTTATGATGATTTTGATTAGCAGAATTTTGTTGCAATTAATTTTTAATTGGAACGTTAACAAACACAGAGTAGCAGAGAAAAGTGTCCATAGAAATAGGCGACAATAGAAATGGGAAAAAACATGGGGTATAAGTCCTACGAGATACACTGCAAAAAAAAATACGGCTCGAAAAGTAGAGCGTAGAAATTGCCTACATACATGGAGAGATGTTACGCTACGATATGGAGGAACCCCTACCTAGACTCGAAGAAAGGTTCCACTACGGACGGACCTATCTCCTAGTCTATGTGGGAGAGGTCCCTCCTTATCGTGGTGTAACATCTCTCCATGTATGGAGACAATTAAGTGACGTATATCTCATCAAAATCACCTCTACCTACAGTGATGTCACGAGGCTGAGAAATAGAATCTCGATTGTCGAATCCTCTAATATTCCTTTGAGAGTGACAGATTGAATGAACACATCACAGCTGTGATCTCCAAATAGTAAAAATTCTCTTTACCATACAATGGCTTTTGAGAACAGGGTATTGGTCCCTCTGTTAGGCTTTTTCTACACTGTAAAAAATATCTGTTGTTTTTACAGAAATTATCTTTTTATCCTGGCAGAAAAAATCCGTTTTTAAGAAAAACAGTTTTTTTCTGTTTTTTTAATTTGTAACGTAGTAAAGCTTATTCTCCAAAGATGGCGCTGCTCAAAGAGTGTTACGTCCCATCCGTACCATTCACATTTAAAGATAATAATATTAGATTTAGGTTTCCAAATTACGAAAGATAAGTTTGGAAAGAATTTTTAATATTTTTCGTTATGTTTAAAGTTCATGTTTATGACATTTTTTCCTACTACTCGGCTTGCCACAATCAGCAAACACGAAACACGGTTTCCCATAGTCAGCAAACACGTAATACGGTTTGAAACTCACTGTAACTGTCCGCTTAACCAGCAATAAATGGTGAAATTCTCTTTTCATTTACCTTGCCTTTCTGGAATTAAATCTGCCCTAGGAATGTCATTGTCATTCCAGCAGATAAGTGGAGGACTAATCAATGGTCACCACTTTTTCAGTTATAGTCGGCTAGACTAGTACATGCCCTCCGATCTCTTGGGGTACCATCCTAAACCGTGCTGATAAGTCCCAACAAGGACAAAACCGGTCCACGGTAGGAGGTGACGCTTCAGTGTTGTGAGATTATATTCGTTACATCAACATATTTTATCCGATATTTCCTAATATAAAGGGTTAAAACACACAGTTTAAATTCTGCAAAATTAACAGAAACAAACTGTAAAAAATAAAAAGTCTGAAAAATATCTGTGAAATTAACAGAAAAAAATAGTATAAAGATGCAAATTTCTATAAAAATTCACCAATGATATCTGTAAAGTTAACAGAAACAAGCAGTAAAAAGATGGAGATTCTGTAAAAAATCACGGAAAATATCTGCAAAAAAAACAGAAATTTACTGGCGTCCTGGCTGACAGTTTTTCTCTGTAAATTCAACAGACTTTTTTACAGTGTAGGTGATTACAAAAAGATTGCAGGTTAAGCCAAAGGTGTAGTCTGGAATCCCGGTCACTGCCTGCCTACTACCGAAAGAACTACTTGATGTAACGCATTATCAGTCAAAGGATCTTGAGAAATGGGCTCATCAACATCATTTTGAAATTTTGGCTATTCTGATGTGTATTAGCAAAATTTACAGGAAATAATTAAGTGAAGAGAAAATTAGGACAGTAAATATTAATACATTGCAGTAATTAATAATTAAATAAAAAACAACATTGTTCAACAAGGAAAAGGTTTTTTTGATGAAAACAGTCATTTTTTTATAGATTTTGGGTCTCTTAACACGAAAATCATCATTAAAATTTTGAATTGACTCAGGATTTTTGGGGAAAAGTTGCTCCCCCTTTTTGCGTTTTTTGATGACTTAATTGTTGTAAACTAGTCATCGCAAGTTCTTTAAAAACTGACCGGTTTTAGGGAGTGAGGATTCCATTTTTCAAGCTGTTAATAGATGCACAGCTGTGCTTAACAATTACGGGGCGTCCTCTTAAACACTGAGGGGGATAGAGGAAAATGGGTGTCATATTCGAATTCATCAGGTCATTTTACACAAGAATCAGCTGAAATTCAGTCGGTGGCATTTTGTCTTTTTTTTGTACAGCAGTACAAAAAATAAGAGGAAAATTGCGTATAAAAACCTCTATAATTTTTAGCTATTTTTGCATTTTTATGGGAGTATAAACCCCTTAAACCTATCCATTAGCTACAAAATTTCATATTTCAGAAATTTAAACTTTCCTTGTTCCTTTGAATGTAGGGTTACTTGGGGTAAGTGGGTAACCCCCCTAAAACTATAATATGTACCGGAAATTTCAAACTTACATTGATTATGTTACAGCTTGTCACACCGATGAGTTTTGCATATATTTGAGATTTGTTTAATTTATTTTTAAGATTATAGAACTAATTTAAAATAGATTCCCAGAATGGATTTTTTGGAGAGTTCAAGACGTATTTTTCAAAGAATTATTTCCAGGTAAGTTTTCATTACATTTTAATGTTTATTGGACTGTTTTGCAGAGTTTGACCTAAAATACATACTATAATTGGAAATTTTTCAAAATATTTAATTTTGAAGTGTTTAACAGGGGGGTCCCACTTAACCCATAGTTTTAGCATGGTTGGGGTAAGTGGGACCCCTCTTTATTCAGTAAGTGAGACCCCTAACAGTGTTGCCAACTCTCAAAAATTTATCACCCTAAAGCCACAATCAAAAACCCCTAAAATCCCCCAAATTACTAGGGATTCCTCCTAAAAAATATTTTATATAAAATAGATAATTAAATATTTTTAAATAAATAATCTCTCTATTCTAAAAAAAAGTTTTTAGTGAACGGTTTCCAGAGAAAGGCTTTTTAATTACTGAACCGAATGACACATATATGGTATCAAAATGTCCGGATTCCTTCCGGATTTCCGAGTAAGCCCTTCGATTTTTCAAAAATATTCTCAATTTTAAAATATTTCCATTTTTTAAGATAACGGATAAGGTCGCAGTTACAAAGCAAGTACTGTCATTCAAATTATTATGCATCCAATCACAACGACCGATTGACGCTATATTTTAAGATGAAACTTGCTTTTCACCTTTTAAAAAAAGTACTTTCTTGATGAAATATCACTCAAAGACTGATAAAAACATATTCTAAAAACTTACATGAACGCCATTTCATACTAAAATTTCACAGTTTTTATCCAATATTTATAATTTTTAGTCTGATTTTATCGAAATTAATTGTAAACATAGAGTGATGTTTTGTCTCTTTTTATTTTCGATTGCTTAAACGGTATTGTCTGGGTTAACAAGTCTGGGTTTAAAAAAATATGAATGATAAACACTAGGCATATTACACTAACGAGTTATTTTAAAATAACAGGTTTTTGTTTGGTTCGAATATTGATAAACAATTAGAAATAGTTATTTTTATATAATCATAGATTAAAAATAATTAAGATGAATATTTTTAAAAACATTTCGTTTAAATTTTTGATAAGTTCGAGTTAATATATGTGAAGTTCATAGGGAAGACCCTCCCCGTTGGCAACCCGGCGGGTTGCCGGAAAAGAAAAAGAGACCTTTTCGATGTTTGTTTTGTTGTTTTTAGGATTATTGTATGATGGAGCTTGGAGCGAGAGGTCGCGTGTGCGACGAGATCTGTAAATTTGTCAGCTTAATTATTAAATCTTACTTTTAATTATCAAGGCTTGGTTTACTTGAACAACGAACCCCAACAGTGGCGCAGCCGGCAGGATTCAAGAGTTTTAGCTTCAACGACGAATTTCCAATGGAAAACGAAAAAGGTTTCGAAAGGAGTTGGTCCGAGCTATTGAAGACGTTGGATTTGTGGGTATAGTTTTGAATTATAGTGTTGAAATTGAATGATTCTTGATTTTGGTATGGTGAGGGTTTTGAGGAGTGTGTCTCGAATTAATATGGAACTGGATGATGAGTAGTGTGATGAGTAGTTTCGTTTTCGGTGAATTGGATATGGTGATTTCGTTTTGGTTTGTTCGAGTTTTTTTTTCTCGGTGAGTGTTGTCATTCTAAAATTAGATCGAGGTCGGGTTTTTTTGTTATCGAGGGAGTTTGCTGTTGTTTTGTTGGTTGATTTTTTTTCGGAGTGCGTTTTTTTGTACGGAATTATTCGAAGGTCTGCAGGATGGCGTTGTATGGTAAAGGGAGAAAGGAGGACCTTTTAATTTTAGCTAAAGAGCTTAGCTTAGAAGTGGATGAGGAAATGACAGTTTATGCCATAAGAGAGAAAATACTCAAGGATGAAAACTATGATGAAGCGTTTACTAAAGAATTTTTTGCATCCATCGTTGAAGAAAGGGAAGAAATCGAGGAAAGAAGGAGACAAGAAGAAATTGAAGAAAGAAGGTGGCAAGAAAAAATTAAGGTTGAAGAAAGAAGGTGGCAAGAAGAAATTAAAGAAAGAAGGAGAAAAGAAGATGCTGAAGAGGAAGAAACAAGGAGAAAAGAAGATGCTGAAGAGGAAGAAACAAGGAGAAAAGAAGAAATCGAAGAAAGAAGGTGGCAAGATGAAATCAAGGAAAGAAGGAGACAAGAAGAAATCGAAGATAGGGAGAGATGGTTGAAATGGGAATTCGAAGAACAGAAAAGAAGGAAGGAGAGATGGTTGGAATTGGAGAGATTGGAGGGTGAAGTGCAGAAAAAGAAGAAGGAGAGACAGTTGGAATTAGAGGAAATGGAGAAAAGGAAGAAGGAGAGGCAGTGGGAATTCGAAAGGTTAAAAATTGTATTCCCAGAATTGTTAGAGAAGTATAGGATTGTGCCTCAAGAAGACCTATCTTACAGAAGTTCTTTGGAGCCAGATACCCATTACTTCCAAGATAAGAACTTTCCACCAGCAAACAAGACTGGTATCCACCGTCAGGCCGATCGGAGAAGGGGATCGTTCAGATGCTTTGAGTGTCAGGAGGAAGGACATTTGAGAAGGAATTGTCCGAAGTTAAGACGCTCTCGCAGAACAAACCGGAAGGTCTGGACGGGACGGAAAGATCTTGACAGAGTTTCTGTGAATGTGGAAAATTCACGGTTGGAAAAGACAGTAGACGATGCGGAAAGGGGACTTCAGAAGGCAGTGTTTGAAACGGGGAAATCAGTGGAGACAAAGCTGGTCAACCCTGGAGACTATCAGATATTGAAGGAAAAAGAAATTAAATATCTGGGAGATAAAGGACCGGTGAAAGACGATATGTTAAATCTGGAGGAGAGGACTCTCAAGGAAGTGGACGAACCTGTTCGACATTTAGAGGATGACGATGATATATTAGGCGTTGAATTCATCCAGTGGGATCAGATTGAAGTGGAGGTAGAAGAAGAAAATAGAACTTCGGAAGAGAAGGTAGTCGAAGATGAGCGCTTGGATGAAGAAAGAGAAAACGAAGTTCCTGGCGAGAATGGAATTAACGTTGCAGAAGAGTCTCTGGAGGTAGAGACGGGAAACGAAGTTTCCAGAGAGAAGGAAACTTATGCTGGAGAAGCTGTATGTGGAAATCAAGGTTCGGAAGGAGAGGACGTGGATGAAGAATCTACGGAAGAAATGGAGGACTCTGGATCTGAGGATGAGGCTAAAAAGGATGATGTCAGTTCCGAAGTAGGGAAGCCTTCTAAGAAGCGTCGAAGGCGACCTGCGAAGTCTAAAGCTAAAGTTACCCCTGCCAAGCGACGAGGCAAAGCTGCTGCATTCAAGTATGCCGAGCATCCTGGCTCGGAAGAGGAGATGGATTTAGGTTCAGAAGATGAAGCTCCTAAAAAGAAGAGTCGAGAAGCTGAGAAGAAAGCCCCTGCAACTCCTGTGAGACGTGGCGGCCGTCAGAAGAAATCGACCAAGTGCACTGAAGACTGTGGCTCCGAAGTCGAAGAAGGCCAGGCCCCTGAGAAAGAAGACTGCAAGCCTGAAGTGAAGGCTGACACCAAGGAGAACCCTGTGTTGGACTTTCAAACTGAACTGTGGTGTTTTAAAGGTGGAGGTGGAACTCTATCCGACGACTTGGATGATGACAACAACGACGACTTGGAACACGATGATGGACCTTTTTCAGATGAGTGACATTTTTTATTATTTGAAATTAATTTGTGCTAACTTTTATTTTTTTCAAGTGATTACTGAGAAGACTATAATTAGCTGATTTCCTAAGTTAAGTAAATTTATGAAGTGTTATATTAGTAATGATAATTTTGTAAAATGAAATTGAGGGGTTACTTAATTTTTGAAGACAATTGAGGATAAATGACTGTCTGAATAAGAATAGTTCTTTCAAAACTGAAAGTGTAATGTTTTGTTTTCTGTTAAACCTTTTGATTTTCTCGTGAGTTCCATGTTTTTTTTCTTTTGGTTTGTTGTGGATTTTCTTTAGTCGCGTGAATATTATTAGTTTCTTTTTAATGTTTTCTTCACGAGAGTATTTTCTTTTTATTTGGATCTTTGAAGTTTGTATTTGATTAGTGTTCTTTATTTTTGAGGTTTAAGATTTTGATATTGCATTTTTGTATCTTGATTATAGTACCCGGTATTGTTAAAAAGGCTTCTGTACGTCTGGAATTATTTTTTTTTGTCTTGTGATTGTTTTTTTTTGGTTGGTCTCCCCTGCAGGACATGGTCCGGCAGGTAAGAGACCGGAGGGGAGATGTGAAGTTCATAGGGAAGACCCTCCCCGTTGGCAACCCGGCGGGTTGCCGGAAAAGAAAAAGAGACCTTTTCGATGTTTGTTTTGTTGTTTTTAGGATTATTGTATGATGGAGCTTGGAGCGAGAGGTCGCGTGTGCGACGAGATCTGTAAATTTGTCAGCTTAATTATTAAATCTTACTTTTAATTATCAAGGCTTGGTTTACTTGAACAACGAACCCCAACAATATATATTGAAACTTTTAAGGGAGCTTTATTCATGGAGGGGATTTGGGGAAGTATATTCGGAAAGTTGGTTGACGTTTTTTTTGTAAATTGTTTTATTGTTTTGTAAAGTGTATTAAGTTCGGCGAGTTAGAATTTGTGGGAATTGCGAAGCAATTCCAAAAGGTCCTGCGTCAGCAGTTTACGGGGGTTGGCGAGCGATAGCGAGCAGGGGGCGGTAGCTCCCTAGTACATTAAAAATGATAAAATATCATTCAATAAATAATAAATTTTAAACCGCAGAGAAAAATCCTAACAGAGGGTCCAAAACGATATATTCAAAAGTTGGATGGATATGAGGGCGCCACGAGGAACTCTAATTGATTGACAGAGAGATCGGCAGTACATTTTGGTGACCAAACCTGTGATTGGCTGTCACTCAATCTTCTATTTTCAAAGGAGAAGAAAAAAGTTTTTCTGAACCAATCAGGCTTTTTCCCCGCCTCTCGTGACGTAGATGCGATCGCAGCGCCAAAATATCCCCATATCCATCCAACTTTTCTATTTACATTAGCGCCTATCGCGACGGACTCTGTGTTCTAGTACTCTGTGTTTTAAACAATCAATAAATTTCATTCAGCAACATAATTTTTTTTAAATTCTTTATTCATAAATTATCGAAAACTTTAAGTAACAAATCATTTTCTTCAGATTCTGATTTTTTAAAATCATACATATTGACATTAAATGATTTCAACATTTTTGCGGATGGTTGAAATGTTGTGCATGATCCACCATTCCGTTGCAGCAGCATTTCAATCGACATTCTGTTACGCAACTTATTCTTTACAATGTCGAGAACGCAAGTTCAACATTTGCATTTGAGATTGGTACAGTAACGAATTTTGCTACATTTTCAAACCGCCTACAGCCAGCTGCATCAACATCATTGTAAACCTCCCAATAAAAATCCGCTGAACTAGAGACATTTGTCCACTGCTTATTACTTAGTTGACTCCACTCCGACTCGATATCATTTTTATTGCCATAGATGTGAGTTCGTTGTAGGGTCACTTGGGGTAAGTGGGACCCCTTTTTGGCCAAGTACATTTTTGAAGCTTAATAGAAAAAATTTGAAAGGGTTTATTTTGAACTTGTTGACTAATTTCGCTAAAGAGTCTATCGATAAAAAAAAATTTATCAGTAGTTTCTAAAATAAAGCTTTACATTTTTCTTAACTGGTCTTTTTATCAAAAAGGAGATGGGTGACCCACTTACCCCAAATGATGGGGTAAGTGGGTCACCCCCTCTTTATTTTTATTTAAAGCAAGCAAAACTTAAATGGAAGTAAGTGGGTCTTACTTGATAAAGTACAGTACATTTCAATATAAAATATTTTATTGTAACTGTATCCATGAGTGAGAAATATACTCACATCAAAATCAATATGACATGGTAAGAATGGAATGAAAAGCAATATAAGTATTTTAAAGAATGTTTTGAAAGGCCAAAGGGATATGTTTTACTTTAGCATATAAAATAGTGTTGAAAAAACATAACAAGGTTGATTAAGATTTATTTTGGCACTTTAATACACATTGTAAGATAAAAAAGAAATCGGATACACTAATTGAGAATGAACACTATTGATGAGATATTTCACTTTACTCACCATAACTTAAATTAAGAAGCAAATTTGATATAAAATGTCGATCAAACTATTTATAAATTTGAATGAATTTTGAAGTGGTGAGTAAAAGGTTTACTATAAATCAAAATTTTCTGAAAATATTGGGGGAAATTGTCCCTATAACCCCCCTGAAATCCGCTCATGTCTTCTGTAATAGTTCCTATATCATATGGAACCCTCTAGAACCAAGGGGTCTCACTTACTAAATAAAGAGGGGTCCCACTTACCCCACACTGAAGGGTCCCACTTACCCCAACCATGCTAAAACTGTGGGGTAAGTGGGACCCCCCTGTTAAACACTTCAAAATTAAAAAATTTGAAAAATTTCAAATTGCCGTATGTATTTTAGGTCAAACTCTGCAAAACAGTTCAATAAACATTAAAATATAATGAAAACTTACCTGGAAATACTTCTTTGAAAAATACGTCTTGAACTCTCAAAAAAATCCATTCTGGGAATCTATTTTAAATTTGAAAAGAAGAGTTCTTCACCAGTAAACCTCTGGTTAGAAGAATGTATGAGAAAACTCCAGCTCTCAAGCGTCGCCTCCAACCGTGGACCGGTTTCGCCCTTGTTAGGGCTCATCAGCACGGTATAGGAAGGTAACGCAAGAGAGCGGAGGGCTGGAGTTTTCTCATACATTCCTCTAACCAGAGGTTTACTGGTGAAGAACTCTTCTTTTCATTCCTTGCCTTTCGGGAATTAAATCTGTTCTAGGGAATGCGCAGTTCATTCCGGCAGATAGTGGAGGACTAGTCAATAGTCACCACTTTTTCCGTTATAGTCGGCTAGAGTAAAAGCTCTCCCTCCGCTCTCTTGCGTTACCTTCCTATACCGTGCTGATGAGCCCTAACAAGGGCGAAACCGGTCCACGGTTGGAGGCGACGCTTGAGAGCTGGAGTTTTCTCATATTTTAAATTTGTTCTATAATCTTAAAAATAAATTAAACAAATCTCAAATATATGCAAAACTCATCGGTGTGACATGCTGTAACATAATCAATGCGAGTAAGTGTGAAATTTCCTGTAGTATTATAGTTTTAGGGGGGTGACCCACTTACCCCAGTGACCCACTTACCCCAAGTAACCCTATATAGCTAAATATCGGTCTGGTTTAATCTGCGATGTAGCGACTCTTGGATGTAAGTCAGAAATCATTTTTAACATGGATAAATTTTCAGGCAGCCTTTGTTGAATTTGCTCTACTAAGCAGCAAATAAAGTTTTTACATCTTTCTCTAACATCCAACAAATCATTGACTGTAAGCTTTTGTGATATATTTTGGAAATCAAATTCAAAGTACCTTGAAGCTGTATGCATTAGATGTTCCTTGAAATTAAACTTTACCAATTCCGAATCCACCAATTTTTCCAAATAAGATGGTACAACAAGTCGTTGCAGGAGGTTTTTGTACATCAAAAATAAATCTTCGAATAGTTTAGTAGGCTCCACATTATCGCTTTGAAAAAAGAGATTTAACTTAGTCACTGTTTTCAATTCGTTTCTTAAAAAAACTAAGAAAGCTTTGTAAGGTAATCGGTCCATTGGCTTTCTGCCATGAAACAATTATCATCAGACATGGCGATTGAAAAAAGCAACTTCAATTCATCCCACTGATCCAATATAGTGCAGATAGCTTGATAGCGGGCTAGCCAGCGGGTTCCACTCAGTCCTTGAATTTTTTTAGGATCTTTATTATTATTTATGGTCTCATATAAATTTCTATAGTTGTCCAACCGTTTAGAGAGTTATGAGAACAAATATGAGAACCAATTATGAGTTTCTCTTACAAGAAACTCTAGTTGCCGTGGTAATAGTTCAGAAGCTTTTTCCGCACATAAGTGCAAGGAGTGGCTAACACATTTAACAATAATTAAATCAGACAGTTCTCTTTTTAATAAGGCAGTAACAGAATTATTTTTACCAACCATAACATTAGCCCCATCAACTCCAATTCCAATGAAATTTTCAAGTTTTAAGCCATCTTTTTCAAACTGATTTACTATTGCTTCATGTAAATTTTTTGCATCACATTCGATTACTTTTATGATCCGGTAAAACGTCGTCACAACTTGTCTTGTCTTATGAGAAAAAAACGTACCATGATGCATAACACTTTTTGTGTGGATAGATCTGTGCTCTCATCGATAACACCGGCACACACAAAAAAAGAAGTGGAATGTACTTTGGACCGGACCTACCTACCGACATGTATTTCGACCCGCTGAATCTGAATTTCAAGTCCGTTTGGCCCGGTCACCCTCCAGTTTTGAGTAAAATGCAAAAAACCTCAAAAAAAAGGCCAAAAATTGAAAAAAACTGCAGTCACAGCAATGAAAAAATTGTTATGGACCCGGATCACGTATGATTTTTGTGTATTCTAAATAACTGAATCTAAATCTAAAAGTTAATTAGCCAGGTGAGCCATCCAAATTTGAAAGAAAAAACGAAATGAATTAGAAAAAATGAATATGAACCATGAAGTTAGTCACCAGTTGAAGTTTTTGAGAAAAGTTTATATTATGGTTAATTAACAAACTTACAAATTTTTCTCAAAAACTTCAACTGGTGACTAACTTCATGGTTCATATTCATTTTTTCATGGTTCATTTCGTTTTTTCTTTCAAATTTGGACGGCTCACCGGGCTAATTAACTTTTAGATTTAGATTCAGTTATTTAGAATACACAAAAATCATACGTGATCCGGGTCCACAACAATTTTTTCATTGCTGTGACTGCAGTTTTTTGCAATTTTTGGCCTTTTTTTGAGGTTTTTTGCATTTTACTCAAAACTGGAGGGTGACCGGGCCAAACGGACTTGAAATTCAGATTCAGCGGGCCGAAATACTAGTCGGTAGGTAGGTCCGGTCCAAAGTACATTCCACTTCTTTTTTTTTTGTGTGCCAGTGTAATTGAATAAGGATAATCTCCGATCTCTTCAATTAAATCTTCAAGCATTGATGGACCAAGCACATTTTTTACTAACATTGAACATTTAGTACGATGAAGTTTGAGGTTCTTCAGAGCGTCTGAAGAAGGATCTAGTTGTGGTAGTATATTAATTAAGTGATTGACTGTCAGCAAAGAACAGTGTTCAGCGATAAAGGCAGCTATTTTTAGTTCCGCGATTTTTGTACTTTCCGCTAACATTGGTTCATAAATTTTAGATATAGATGTAGTTGCTTTTGCTGATTTTTCCCATTCGGTCGATTTTTTGTGTTTCTCAGTTTTTGCATGACTTATTAAATCCTTTTTGTGAGCTTTTAAACTAACGCGGTAATAACAACAATACGCCAAATTATCATTTGTACTAGCAGCTGCAAGCCAACCTGCAAATAAAAATAAATTGTAAATAACGACACCCGATACTTGAGTAACTATACAGATATAGCAATTCATATCAAGTCCCGAGTACGATCAATCTCCATAAAAAAAAGCATGGAGAAAGCCTAGTAAAAAGCCAAAGAAATTCCTTTGAAAAGTACTGTCAAGGTCATTTCTGGTTATTATTATTTATTATTGGTATAAACACAGTGCAACACATCGAACTTTTACAAAGCGTATACATACAAATACACCAAAAATAATATTTAAAATCTGAAAATATAAAACATCACCAATATCTTATACTGTCCAATTAATTTACTCCAACAGATGTTAATAATAAAAAATTTGATTCGTCTTTTAGATTCACACTCGTAAATACAATGGAATTATACTTCACCTTTCAAGTCTGGATCAGTTTCCCACGTCTTTGTATATTTTTGGAAATACTTTTTTTTATCTGTAGCTTTAGGCATTTTAACGAATGGCTTGCTGATAAACGTATGAATTGAACAGGCATATAACTATAATAACAATCAATGTATTTGTAGAAATTAAACTCAGTTTAACCACAAATTCTTACGAGTATGCTAATCGTAACCGTACGTTATATAACACGGTTAATGCTGGTTAACGGTTTGGTGATCCAGTTTAGCCTTGTCTCTGCACTCTCAGTAACAAGCAATCGCACTAGATGTCGCTAATGTATAACAGTGAATATGATTTGCTAGATTAGATCATTGCAGGGCCTATACTATTACATCCTTATTTAGCTTAATTTAAAATTAAAAAAATATTTGAAGTTATAAAAATACCCCTAAAAAATCCCATTCCACATTTCCCCCCTAAATTTAGGGGGAAAACCCCCAAGTTGGCAACACTGACCCCTAATTATGATATAAGTAGTTCTAGAGGGTCCCCATTTGATATAGGAACTATTACTAAAGACATGGGCGGATTTCAGGAGGGTTATAGGGAAAATTTCACCAATATTTTCAGAAAATTTCAATTTATAGAACGAAGACCATTTCTTCACCACTTTAAAATTCATTCAAACTTATAAATACTTTGATCGACATTTTATATCAAATTTGCGTTTTAATTTAAGTTATGGTGAGTAAAGTGAAATATCTCATCACTAGTCTTCATTCTCATTTAGTGTGTCCGATTTATTTTTTATCTTACAATGTGTATTAAAGTGCCAAAATAAATCTTAATCAACCTTGTTATGTTTTTTCAACACTATTTTATATGCTAAATTAAACATATCCCTTTGGCCTTTCAAAACATTCTTTAAAATACTTGTTTTGCTTTTCATTCTATTTTTACCTTGTCATATTGGTTTTGATGTGAATGTATTTCTCACTCATGGACACAGTTACAATAAAATATTTTATATTGAAATTTACAGTACTTTATCAAGTAAGACCCACTTACTTCCTTTTAAGTTTTGCTTGCTTTAAATATAAATAAAGAGGGGGTGACCCACTTACCCCATCTGTTGGAGTAAGTGGGTCACCCATCTTATTTTTGAAAAAAAGACCAGTTAAGAAAAATGTAAAGCTTTATTTTAGAAACTACTGAAAAATTTTTGTTTATCGATAGACTCTTTAACGAAATTAGTCAACAAGTACAAAATAAACCCTTTCAAATTTTTTCTATGAAGCTCCAAAAATGTACTAGGCCGAAAACGGGTCCCACTTACCCCAAGTGACCCTAATTTAAAGACTTAGTTAATGCTTTTGCCCCTTAAAATCTACTTCCAAGTCATTAAGTCATTGAAAGTCGTTAAGTAACTTTAATGGTGATTTTTGTGTTCAGCGACCCAAAATCAATAAAGAATGCCTATTTTCATCAAGGAATAAAACTTTGAAGGTGAAATTTGTTAATCCAATCTAATAATTTTCATCCGTGAGGACAAAAACTTAATTAAGTTCGCATAGTAATTAAGTGTAATACGGTAGAGATATTTTGCAGTCATATTTTTTAATAATTTGCTATTTGACTGGTGAGTTTTGACTGAGGTGGCTACATTCCTGATACTAGGGGAGAGTGAGGTAGTAAGAACTATTCAATAAGAATAATTTCAATTTATCTTGTTTTTGCTATTAAATTCTTATGGAATTTTAGTAGTGAACATTTAAGCTATATATTTCACCTTTTATTCTTCTATTTAGGGTTGTGGATCATTCTTAATAGTGTCCTGTTTCTTATTACCCCACTTAATAAAAATTATGGGGTAATAAGAAACACTAGCATTTTATGCATGAAAATTAATTTATATCAAATTTTTCTCTTTATTAAATTAAAATTTGATTGTTCTTATTTCATTTATAAAGTTAAAACTTTAAATTCAATTAATTTTATTTCAATTTAATAATTTTCCTGTAATAGGTGGGTTGAAATACAACTGTTACTCACCACTTTAAAGTTTGTTGAAAAAATTATAAGTAATTCGATCGAGTGCATAAAAATTTAACATTTTGATTTAAGTTAGAGAGTATAATAATTTCATTTCATTCAATATAAGTTCATTTAAATATTAAGTTGGGTTTTTTTATTTTTCGTATATTTAATTAAAAACTATATTGAAACGCAGGGGGTGGGGAGAAGGTTCGAAGGTGTCTTCATAAACTTCCTGGACCATTCAAACTTGAAGAAATGGGGAAGCGCTGGGTTTATACAGAGGAAGTGGAACCGACCTTTAAAAAACTGAGCTTGCAAAAAAATTTAGTTGATTTTGGGGGAGAATAACCATTAGTATCACAAAATGAAATAAGAGAAACACCATTTGATTAATTTTGTCATGATTTTCAAATATTTTGTATAAAAATATAGTGTTCAACTTGTACTTCACTAGACTTATTTTTAACTAGGCATATATCGAAAGGTTTTTAATGAAAATTTTTGAACATTACTAGAGTTATAAAATACTCTTTAGATATTACAATAATACCTTAATTTGATTTTTAATTGTTTTAGCTAGCAAAATAACTGGCTTGTTTCCTATTACCCCAAACGGGGTAATAAGATACAGTCGCTTGGGGTAATAAGAAACAAGTAAAAACTCCCCTTCCCCTTTTACGAAGTTCATTATTTTTTCATAGAAAGCTATTAATGATGCAAACATTCTGTAAAAAAATCAGCTTCATAAACTTAAAGGAGAATCTTGTGGAATTTTTAATGTTTCTTACTATTCCATTTGAATCTTATTACCCCACTCTCCCCTAATGAGTAGTAATTTAATATTATCTAAACCTTTTATATTTCACATTCAGAGAGGGGTATTTCTTGGCATTCCTTATTCTTCCTATTAATAGGTGTATAAATTCATAATAATATATTATGCAAAAAAAGCATCAAAGTTTTTATATGGTTCGCACTCATATTTTCTATTTGAGTGCTTATGTTATTGAGTTTTCCTACAAAAGATCATTGAAATAGCTAATAATAATAAAATTATTGTTCAAATAGCATATAAAATCACAAACTTTCCGATTTGATCTCGATTTTTTATCAATGTCTGCTCAGCGCACGATTTGTCCGATCAGCGGACGTAACCAATGAGTTACATAGAGAGTAGAGAGCCTGTATACGAGAGAGAGGCGACAACTCGCTTAAAAGTGTCTCTGCGCATTCTTGCGGGCAGTTATAATTGTCCAAATCTCCAATTCTGTCCAAACTGTATCATGCCGTTTGTCTCGCTCCATTGCTAATCCTATGGAGGGAAACCTGCGGTGAACAGAAAACGCTGTTGACCAATCACCGCGCTATACCGGGTTGTCGCCTCTCTCTCGTATACAGGCTCTCTAATAGAGAGGCAATAATAATAACAGAGTTGTTTTTAATAACAGAGTTGAGAGGACACCTTTGGTTCAGAGATTCGCCGGTCGGTCGGCTAGGGCATTAAGTTCCCATGATGCACTGCGCGAGAAGAAATGGACTTCGTGAGGAGATGCGAAGAAGGGACTTCATTCGCTCCGTGGCAAAGTGAAGTATATTTCGTCACCTCTCTCCTCCCACTGGTCTCAGAATTCGAAGCCTCCCACGGAACGTTCGCGCAAGGCATTCTGGGATTATTATGCCCTCAAAGGAAAGCCACCCGAGACCGCTGGCTTCAAATGTGCGCTGCTGTGAGCATGCATATATATTTCACCTCCTCTTTACTCTTTCCTCCATGGGTCGGGGTCCATTCGATAAGATTCCCCCACGGACCACCTGTCTTTCATATTTTTGCATGTGATCCTAAACACTCAGGGAGTTATTCTGATCATATTATCGGAATCACTTAGTGCGAAGAAAAAGGAAATATTGACCATGCCCAATTCTTGGTACTATTTGGTGGGGGGGTATCTTCTGAAAATCCCGGATTCATACCAGGAACAACAGAATACCGTAATGGGAATCTTGTTTGAGAAGAAAGGGACCTATGTTTGCGGGGTTGAGAGGTTTGGTTCTGCTGCCATTAAGGAATGTTTTCCAGTATACTCGAGCTAAGTACTCCCCATTAGCCTATCGAATTGTAAGTTCGGATGGTGTACCTATAGAATATTTGGTCCCGAGTGGGGCTGGGATTTTGGTCAAAAAATATTTTATAAGTTAAAAACTAGTTCTTTTCAAGATACCCAGGCGTCATGAATTTATTAGTAAAACAAATTGCTATTATTTCAGGATCCAAGGTTTGATCAACAATCGATTTTGGCCATGTTTTTGACATTCTGAGTATTACACATGCATTGCTTATAAGAAGTCAAATGTCTTTACAAGATTGCTGAATCTCCAATCGCATTCAAAGTATTCAAACAGCAGTAAAAAATGCTTTGCACCATAGAGCAGTGGTCCCCAATCATTTTACCACCGCGGACCGGTCAAAGTTTGACAATTTTACCGCGGCCCGCTGGGGGGAGCATTGATTGTTTACATTCTAATTTATTTTGATTTATTAATTTTAATTTAGTTGCATTTAAACATGCTTTCAAAATAAAATACAGTTACACCAAAAAATAAATGTAAAGTGATTTATAATTCATTATTCTTTCATTAATTTGGAGTGTAAAACTAGGAATTTAAATTCATTTTCAATAAAATGGTCGGCCCGCGGCCCGGTACCATTTGATCCACGGACCGAAACCGGTCCGCGGACCGGGGGTTGGAGACCACTGCCATAGAGAATCTGCTTTAGAAAACTGCAAAAGTTGTTGCTTTTAAAATAGTCTTTAAATCAAGGGGGATACTTGAGAGAGTGCCTGGGTCGGTGGACCTTCAAACTCCAGTATAACTTAGCCTCACTGGATGAAGCCATGAGCATAGCTGGGTCAGCTGAGCGCTACATGATGCTAACACCCTCTTGATTTCCCCAAGTAAACTAGGTACTCATTTTATCGACTCCGGAGGGATGAAGGGCTGAGTCTTCCTTGCCCGGGATTTGAACCCCGGGCCTGTGGCGTAGGAGCGCGAAGCGCTTCCTCAACGCCACCGGGCTTATATTCTTTAAAGCTTTAATACAGGGTGTTCCAAAAAAGACTGACACATTTTAAAAATCAATAACTTATAACTCGAAAACTAAAAAAGATAAAAATACGCGATTGGTTACATCCTACTCCTGGGAGTCTTAGGTGTAGGATGCAACAAAACGTGTACTTTTATCTTTTATAGTGTTTTCAAGTTAATATTAGTTATTGATTTTTTTTTAAATGTCTCAGTCTTTTTTGGGACACTCTGTATCTCAGTTTGTTTCTATACAGCAGATAAGAATGCTAACTATTCAACTGGTGAGTATAAATCATTGCACATCTATTTCAACCATGTAGGATTTCAAAATGCTTCTCATTCCATCAACTGTCTAAGCATCACTAAGCAGTTAAGTCTTACCCCCTTAATTCCTCTTTCCGTTCTAGAACGAATTCGAACAGGAGAATAAAGCGGCACTTATTCGAACTCTTTTCACGAATTCGAATTATCCTGAAAGTTCCCTTTTTTTAGAATTTCCTCCTCTAGATAGTTGGCTTTTCTTCGTGTGTGATGGTGGAAAAAAAGAACTATTACTGCAATTGGAAATGGCGGAATTGTGAGTTAAAAATTACTTAAAAGGGTGCATTTCATCATCGAATCATTATAGAACCTTTGACATTTTCTAAGAAGTCTTAAAAAACGGAAGATGTTATGCTTCTAGCTTTTTTGTGTGTGGAAATCCCTAATAGAGAAAAGTAGCTAATGGATAACTGTGGAGTAAGGATCGCTTGAAATATTTTTGGCCCCATTAAAATATATTTTTTGCCAGTTTTGATTCAGTGTTGGAGAGTCGTTGTAGCTGTAACAGGAAGCTGCATCTTTTTTTACCATTCATTTGAACGATAGTGGCAGTTTCTTGACATTTCCGATGAATTCAGTTCCAATCTAATGAGAAAGAAGTTGAATAGAGATTTCACTATATTTCTCCTATTTCCTCAATGCTAAAGCGGACGGATCTATCCATAGTCAATCCTTACATTTTTTTTCACTTATTGTTTATTTATTTTTTAAGTTAACGTATTTAAGTTTTTTTCCCAGCTTCTGAATTTTATTCATTTATTCTAACTTAAGTCCTTGTAACGAACTTTAAAATTGAATGTATAGTAAAAGAATCTGTTGCTTTTAATCTTTTCACAATTACACTCAAACCTGTTTCTGTGCGATCTTTTTTCTGCTTTTTTTTGTTTATAACTTATAAACAGCGAAGTTTTTAATTACTTTAAATATTAAACTATAAATCATAAAAAAGTTTTTGGAATACTATATCAAAACATTTAACTACTGTCAGTTAAGAAGATACTCTTTTAGGTAGAACATGAGATTGAAGAATCTTCTTCACTTTTTTTGTATTACCATTTTTATTAACTCTTTAAATAATAAAAGCACTAAAATAACACGAATTAAATCATTTAATTACTACATTTTATGATTATATTCTTTATAAAAAAACTAATGGGCATATTCTTTTTAAAGAATATGCGATACGCATTAGTTAAGCTATGATTTAGTTAACTCATTAGAGAGATAGTAGTTTCTAAGTCAATTAGCATAATTAACGGCTATTCAAATTACCTTATTCCTTAACGTTGGGTAAAGCAAAGGATATTTTGAATGAAATTATGGTAATATTAAATCTTTGTTAAATATCTTATGTCTATCCTATGTAAGATTTTGAAAGTTAGAACCCTTTTCTTAAAAGACTAATCAACTTCTCTGAAACATTTTGTACAAGCTGTTTAATTTGTATAAAAAACAGTAGGTATATTTAGGTTTCATTACTATAAAAATATATTAATAATAATTACAAATGTTAATAATAAAACAAAATTCAAAACATGGTTCAGAAAAGTATATATTCAGTTAATTCTTCTATATACGGATTCGGTTTTATGTTTCTTTAAAGTACATTTACACTTTATAAATACGTAAATATATCAAAAATAGTACAGAAACAAAATTAGTACTTGATTATTATGCTATTAAATATAAAGAACAGGATAATAAATCTATTAAAACATATCTTTTAATGGGTGGCTCAAAAAAGATATTTTCGGTTGATTCTCCAGTTACGAATTCAGTTTTATGTGGCATTAGAGAAGTTGGTTGTACTCTTTATTAATACGCATACAAATATATTAGAAATGGTTTTAAAAAATTATGTAATTAATGATTATTACAATAATTCTATTAACAGTTTTGTAGAATTAACATGTTTCTAAAGCTTGCTAAGGTAATAAGCTACCCTTGGCTTACATTGAGGAATCTAAAAGGAATTTCCCCCGCAGTGTTAACTTCTTAATGTAAGCAAAAGTTTTTTTTAATGTTATGGAGCTACAAAAATGTAGCCACCTATTAAAAGAGTTAGTAGATAAATCATCATATTGTTATTCCTGAATCTTTAAAGTAATATCACAAATTTTCAATACTTAGTTATTATAGTTTTGTATTTTCAATTCAGTTATAGTTATAATAATGCAGTTATACATACTATATTCGGTTATAGTTTTACTACTTACTTTGAAACTTAAACTAGAAAAACGAGTAAGTTGTATTCACAACACATTTTCAAACTAGAATGAGCAACTGAAAAACAAAACCTTAAAATGGCACAGGCATAAAATAATCATGAAGAACTACATAGAAAATTACGTGTATTTTTTAATATTCAATGTAAGAGTCTCAGATCAATAGGCAATCTATATGCAAATGAAAGTATTACTGAAACATACCTTTGCAACGAAAGTATTTTAAAAAGGTTTTAAGTTTTGATGATAAAACTCTTTAAGAATGCATCAATTTTAGTTCTTTTGCACGCTATTTCAAATGAAAAATTCCATTTCCAATTTCTTTTCACATAGAAATTACCAACTGTTTTTATAAGCTCTCTATACATCCAAATCAGTTCAGGAACGAAGACAAAATTATGCATATGAAAAGACAGAACAAGTAAAAAAATGGATTCGACACATCACAAAACATCCCTTCTCAAAGGTTAAAAGAATTAATTTGTCTTTGACTCTGAATTACGAACACAATCTCTGAAAAGCTCCATCGAGATCTGACAATCCGGTTGAGTGGAAAATGGCTCCGCGAAAATATTCAATTGAGATAAAGGCGCCTTTACATGCAGCGATATGATCGACGCGATTGGTCAAAACTTTCCTGTAAATTATGGAGCAGGTATTAAGTGGAGATGACATGGACTGACAACACTGAAGATTGAAAATATAAATTTTAGCTTTATTGACTGGCGTCCAACTTGTGATCATACTTCTCAACTTTTCTCATAACTGTAACTGGTGACTAATTTCATATTCCATGAAACTTTTGGATGTTTATTTATCACATTTCAGACGACCTCCTGCGTCTGGATAAAACATGAATAAGTAAGATGGGAAGTCAAATAGGGCAAAAATTTAAAAGGGATGCAAATATTTTAATTGAAACCGTAGTTTACTTACTCTGTATTGGTTATCAAATGCACTAGTGAAGATTGCGGCTGAACTTCACTGTTGATTCAACTTCTTGTCTCCAGACAAATTTCAATTCCAATGGCAATGCTTAGTGCGTATGCTTCAAAATTTAAATCTTTTGACGCTTTCCATGGGATTTTTTCCTGTTCTTAGTTCTGGAGCATGCGCATTAAGTCCTTCCATAGGAATTTAAAGTTTTCAAGAGACACCATGCTTCAACTTTTTCAGCTTTTATTGACGATCTATGGAGCTCCTATGCCCTATATATCTCCATGATATAAATTACCTATAAATAATGACGTAACTACTACGTCATAGCGCAAAGAACCAATGGCAGGACCAGATCGATGAAGAGAGCGATAGGAAATTTTCTACCATTTTACACATGACGTTCCAATTACATCGCTCGAATCACTGCATGTAAAACTGCCCTAACAGTAAAAGCGCTAAAAAACAAATCTGGAACGAACACGAAAACAAATAGTAAAAAAGCGGGAAGAGGGAAAAGATTAGCGACTGGCGAATGATTACACACTTGTCCAACTGATTTTTCTGGAATCTTCAGCTCTCTAGAGCCGATATCGGATTCTGCGTGAGCCAGATCAATACCTTTCTTTTCCTCGTCCTGAATGTAATGTCTTGTTTAAGAATGTAAATTGTTTTCGATATTCCAAGGGGCTCGTTATCACTTTCGGAGATCAAACGTCCTTTTTTTTTCATTCATTCGTTACACGGACTGGAGTGTTCTGATCTCGACATCATTTAAGTGATGCCACCGTTTCTTTCTTTAACTTTCTTTAAGAGGTTTTTGATGTTTTTCTACACTGCTTTTGAGGGGAAAGGGATTTGGTTGAAGATTTCTCAGAAATTAACATGCCAAAACCATATTGATCGCATGAAACACACCGTGGTGGGGCAATAAATGGAAATAATACCAGTAAATGAATAAGAGGATTTAAAACTAAGTGGCTGGTGCAGTTTTATCTGAGTTAAAAAATTGAGGTATTATTAAAAAGGAATGTTACTTGTTTAATTTTATTTTTGGTGCTTTGGGTTGGATCTGCTGTTGTTCCGAATTGTGGGTCACGACCTCTAATACCATTAACCCAAGAAGACAGATGACGTCACAGATGCTCAAATTGACTTCATTTTTACATCGAATGCCCACTTTGAAGGCGTCATTTTCGACGTCATAACTAAAGCTATACATATATGACTTGAAAATGATCAAATTAATTTTTTCTTGTGAATAACATCATTTCAAATGAAGTAAAAATGACCAAATTATCACCATTCTTCAAAATGAAAATTCTTCAAATTATCACCATTCTAAAAATGTCGTCATGTTAAATTGACGTCATTTTTGTGACTCAAAAAAGACGCCATATATAGTTACATTATTTTTCATAAATGGCTTCATTTTGTAAAATGTAACCTGTTTTTTACGATATAAAGGACGTCATTTGACTATCAGGGGAGTACATTTACTTATTTTCTCAATCATTCACACAATTTAAAATCACCTTAACATTGATGTCATCCTTATTTTTATCTTCCCACTGTGATTATTACCTAGTGACTAAACCGAATTTTATACTCCAAACTCTCTACATCAAGACCTTCAATTGCACACACAAAATAACAGCACTTAAACCACTTCTTCAATATCTTTCTGAAATATTATACACTACCCAGTAAATAGGCTACACTTAATGAAAGGCATCACTCACCAAAAAGCGAAAAGATCGGGTCCTTAGCGGGTCAGCGAGTTGCAACCCTCAGTTAGTAATGAGGTTAGTTATTAACGAAATTAGTTGGAATTAACAATTAGTTATTAGCGTCACGCTACTGCTTGAGTTAACCCGGGAAAGACTGAATTAATTTTTTTTCTCAAATTAAATTTTCCTCATTACTGTATGCTTATGACATGTCTTGAAGTAGCCTAAAACCCTTTTTTCAAAAAAAATTTTATTATTTTAGTCAGAATAGGGTGGTACCATATGGTACCGCTAGGCTCTTACACTACCATTTTGTACACCATACATATTCTTATAAGTTTGAGATTTCAAAGTCAAAATAATAAATTTATCACACTTTTATCACTTTATTTACCATTTTTAACTAAAACAACAAGAAAAATTTCAATTTAGGCAATGATGATTGACAAATTAATTATTAAATAGTTGATATTACTCTCATTATACCAATTAGTAGTTATATTTTGCTCTTAAAATCCTATTATCAAATTTATTTCTGGAACTAAATTTTGTACACACTAGTCCAAAGGTGATAAACAAACTTTCTATACTGCGAGGTAAGCTGATTTGATACGGAATTGATAGTTTTTCCAATTTTCCCCTCATAATGAGTGTTAAAATTAGGAATTTTGTTAAAAAACATAAGTTTTAGGCTTTAAAAATTTCATAAACCATATTTTGTATTTTGCGTCTATAGTTTAGTTGAAGACTATGAACATAATATTGATGATTTGCATGAAATACTACCATTGTATAGATGGATATTCTAATCAATCACTTATAATATGAAATTTTTCTTATTAAATTTAAAATTATTGGCCTTAAAAATTAAAATTATGGGAAATACTCTATAAATTCAATAAGTTTTTAGCATAAAAAATTATTATATAGGTTTTACCTTAAAAATTAACTAATTTCACAACATATAAAACGTTTAAAATAAAAAATACACTACTTTAAAATATTAGAACTATTTGGTAGCGTAAAAGCCTAGCGGTACCATATGGTACCGCAAGATTTCTATACCAAAATTTTCTACCTTAAAATTATTCAATCTTTTCCAAATTTGGGCTATTATTGCATAATACAATTATAAATAATAATTCACGATTATTTAATCCATTCACTAATTTTAGGTATGAATAAATTGCACTTACATTTTCAGACGAGCCTTTTTTCGCCTGTCTTAAAAAACACGTTTTTCATTAAGCCATTAAGCAATAATTTATTTAAATAATTTGTTATTAAATTGCTGTTTACTAAAGTTTGGTCCATGTAGTAGTGACATCTACCGTCAGAATGAAAAAATAAAAGTATTTTGGTAGAAAAACGCCGTTTTTTCCTAGTGCTGTTTGCCGGTACCATACGGTCCCGCTAGTCCTTCCCGGGTTAAACTCTTCGGAAAGGTAGCAATTTACTCGGATCCTTAAACGTCGTGTCACAACAAAAACAGTTTAATGTACACAATATTTTCATAATCAAGAAAATTTTCAAAAGTAGGTTTTCATAGATTAAATAAAACAAATTTCAGGATGATTTATAGTGAAGATTAAAGCTAACATACTAAAATTGCACCCCTACAACGAAGTTCTTTTACTATTGTTCAGTTCAAGTAAATCTGGTTTGTTTAATATTAATACTTTTTCTGAAAATTTTGAAAAAACAAAATGTTTAAGTATCGTTTTTAAGATTTCAACAAAAAATTATCTTAACGCTATTAAAATACTCTGGCTGGGAAATATTTTAATAACAGAAACATAGTTGTAATAGTCCTGAACATCATAAAAAAACTTGCTTAAAATAACTACAATGCATCCAGCTTTATTTTTCAAAATAAATTCTTGGAAAGAAAACACTCCTCTTAACATCAACCAACCACTTGACGTAGGTTCCTAGTCGCACAGCTCGTATTAAATATATAAAGTTCACGTAACTGCAACTAGAAGCAGGATTGGTTGGATTGGACCGGGTTGGACACAGTGGATTTTTTTTTTTAAAAAAGCATGTAAGAAACCCTCATTTTGAACCCATTTTGGGGTTTTTAAAAAAAACAAGATTTGGGCAGTTTTAATATTATAGAAAAACATTTAACAAAACAACATACCAAGAACTGCAGTTGAGTGAAGTTTTTCAAAATTTTAACCAGGTTTCATAACCAGTTCAGGGGGTTAATGAATGGGTTTTTTCAAAATTTAGGACGTTTAAAGTTCAAAGTTTAAACTTTATTAAAATTAAGGAAGATTTCTTTAATTTCAGTGGGGTTTTTTTTTCAAAGTTAAATTCAGGGTGTCCCAAAACGACCGCATAAACTCTGCACAGCTAGATTCCTCGTTGGGAGTACATAAAAACTGCCCTAAGAAGTGCCCCTCTACAATCCATAGTTTACGAGAAAAATACGAAAAACAAAGTATGACGTCACTGCCGGTGCAAGAAAAAACACTTTATTGAACATATCAACAGCAGTATTATGCACAATTTAAAGCAGATGTTCAAAGTGTCCGCCGTATGGGGCAATCTCAAGGAACTGGTGTATCAAGACACGTTGTGACAACACAAATGGACTTAGTTGCTCCATTGCATGCTGCTTAGACCCCGCGATGCTGCAACGTGTGATACAGCCATTCCACTGCGTGGAATGGAAAGACTGACATTATTTTAGAAAAGAAATTATTTTAGAATTCTGGAAAGACTGACATTATTTTAACAGAACACATTTAACATAGAAAGAACTCACTAAATTTTGAATAAACGCACACTTTTTCTGAAAAAAAGACAGTTTTTTCAGGGTTTTATAGAAAAAACCCGAAAAAACCCAGCACTTGGGGGGGTTTTTTTTCAAAAAAAAACTCGGGTTTTTCCCGACCCTGACTAGAAGTAAACGAAATTCGGCCATACATGACAAAAATTGGACGAATCATGAACAATTTGTGTTGCTTTACAGTTTATAGTCATATCAACCACAAGTACCACACATGTACCAGCCACGGGTTAGATTCATAACCCGCAACCAAAGCACGTATCATATTGGACAGGTGATTTAGCTGCTCTATATTGCGGCGTTAGATATTATATGTATGCCCCACAAATGTACTACAGCGACATGTATTTTGATGGTGGAATCTGCTATTGAATAGCACAGCAATAGCTGCTATTGATCTTCACATATAATATAGCGTGTTCTTTAAATGGATAATTGCAGTCAAATTTTTTTTAAATCTTAATGTATTCAGAATGGGGCTTAAAACCTCCAAAAAAACATTTTAGTTTACATTTCAAAGCCCTAAATTTTAATTTATTTCCAATCGAAAATAGCTTCTAGTCTGTCTGAGCTGAAACAGCTTGTGGCGTCAAATGTTCCCAGAGGCACATGTGATGTTACACTGTTAAGCACTTTCTGTAATAAAATATCTCATAATTAACTGGAAAAAATTTGTGGGAAAAGACAAGCATATTTTTGGAATCCGGAGAGAACTTTTAATAATTTAAAATTGCAATTCTCCATTATGTTTAGACTGCAAGTTTTATTAGGGTCAAATATTACATAAGCATGTCTTTGGGTCATTTTTGACCCCCTCCCACTTTTTAGCAAAGATAAACAACATGTGTGGTCACATATTTGTGTGGTTGTCAAAATATCAGCTATTATAAAAATATATTTACCGCCACAATAACAACCTATGAAAGAAGTGTGAAAAATGGGTTTGGAGTTTAAAAAACAATTTATTTATATTTCTGCAATTATAATCATCATAGAATTTATAATTAAAGGTGATAGGGTTGTCCCAACAAATCAAATTCCCATCTCCATAATCACAACCTAACTCACGAAACTCAACTTCCACGGAAATCCCAATTCAACCAACCCACGAATACAACAAACCCCGAAATCACACTGGAGTTAACGCAAAAAGGAAACACCTAACTCGGCGAAACCACTTCACTGTAACGAAGCCGAATTTCAAAACATTTCCACTTAAGAACCCTTTAAACTTAACCCTCTCTCGAAAGTCTCCCCCCCTAAATGGTCCCCAAAGTAAACCGCCAGCCGACAATTAAAATTAATTAGAGGGTCCACGCTCCCTCGGTCTCGCATTCAGACCGCTGACAGTGGCACGAGCACGCTTTCGTTTGGAATTTCCCGCGTTTCTGTTCTAATGAACATTCTCCTCCTTTTAAGGCTGGAAGAGGGTTAATTGAAGCGGTCTTTTTCCTGGAAACGTGCTTTTGTTCCAACGGGGGTGTTAAACCCTTTCCGTGCTCTATCCCCGTCGTTTATCACGACGGGGGCGATGGAGAGTGTCTTGAAGACGTATCCGGGTTGTCCGAAGTGTGAAACCCCAGTTCGGTTGAATTAGATGGATATGTTTGCCTGTTAGATCCTGGCCATGAAAGCAATCTATTCTAAATTCGTCGGCTTACAGGACAAAGGGGACGGGCAGAAATCCCAGAGAGTAATTTCCAGAAAATATTTTCTTTCAAATACTCTTAAGAAGATTTAGTCTGTTCATTTAGAATAGGCGGCTGAAACAGGATCAAAGGTGCTCAATAACGCACATCACACATTCTCAGTGACCGATTATTTTACAGTATTTCAACTACTACTTCTGTTTAGGCTGCTTAGTGATTGCACAAGAAAATTGTTTGGTGATAATTTATAATACTAGTAACTTCTTCTAATACATTTCGTCTCAGTCGCCTATTCTAAATGAACACACTATAACAGGTCACTTCGTAACATCAATTTCTAGATACTGTTTCCTTCCAAAATGTAAAACTTTGTTTTAGTATTTTCAGACCCTTTAACCCTACAGTGTACGGTCTACTACTATTAGGCGCGGCCGTTTGGGCGCGGGCCGATTCGGCGCTCGCAGTTTCGGCGCCAGAAATAAAATAAAAATAAATAGAACTCTTTCATAATCCTTCTAAATATTAGAAGAAAAAAATTTTGTCTCGCGCCGAAACGGGCCGGCGCCCAAACGGCCCGCACCGAAACGGCCAGCGCCCAAACGGCCGCGCCGAATCAGCCGCGCCCAAACGGCCGCGCCGAATAGTCCCATTCCGTACAGCGTATGCTGTTGCCATTTGGCAACACGACATTTTTCCCCATTTCCTACTCGAACTTTCATTTCCAAACGGCAACACCATGCAATAAGTACAATAAATATAATATTTCATTGTCTTAGAACTTTAGACTGCCAGTAGATCGCAGCAGGGGTACTATTTTGAGACTTTTGTTAGTGGCTAGTGAGACGAAAGTCAAGACACAGAAAATGCCAAAATAAAAGGACCATATAAATTAAAATAAAAAAAATTTCAGCCTGAAAAAGAATTGTTTTGAAAAGATAAGTTGTTTTTTTATACTTTTAGATCATTTGGTTTTATTTCACTTCACAATTAATTTCACAAGGGACACAAATTAATTTCACAAGGACAAAGTTTTTTGTCAATTAAATGTAGAAAAAAATTGAATTAATTTTTTTAGTATTTTTTACTAATTTACACCATAATAGAAGTCAAATAAATGATTTTCAAGTGAATTTAAAAAATCATGCATTGTACAGGGTGAAAATGCGAATCACAATATGAAAAATGCCTTTTTAAGTATTGTTGATAGGTGCCTTTCTGCGAAATAACGTAAATCTGGGGTCATTTGAGAGCAGAATTTTTGAAAAATTCTTTCTTAGTGCGGGAACACCGTAAGGTACCATACCAAATTTTGGGTCTTTAGCACGGGTAGATTTCGCTGTGGGTTGATGAATGGAATGAATAACTGTATGAATGGGTAGTAAAGCTCTTTTATTTTTATGGATATAGGTCCCATTGAAAGTTTTCAACAGATGCAATTCGTCTATAAAACTAATATAGAAGAGCATTAAAGTTTATTTTACAACTCATTACTTTCAAAGATGAACTTCCGACCTTGACATTTAGCCTCAAAAGCTTAAGAAATTTTTTGTTTCCCCTCTGCTAACCCTAGATTGTCAAATAACTTCATTCCTCGGAAATTACACTTCTGCCCAATCATCAGTCGCCTGCCATGAAATTACGCTACGTGATGTAAAACTTGATTGCGATTGGCGCAGTGGAGTATGACGTCACGTACTCCGAAGATTTATCCCTCTGACATCAGGAAATATGACGGCGTGTGCTCGAAGTAATGAATACTCCTCCTTCGGAATTGCTTTGAAGTCTAACTAACACTAGTATTTTTGTATCATGTATATTTCCCAAGCAGAACAATTATAAAAGATTTATCCAATTTTTGGCATGTACGGCCAAATTTCGTTTACTTCTAGCTGCAGTTCCGTAAATTTTACGTATTTGATATGAGCTGTGCTACTGGGGTTAGCCTTTGTCTAGCTAATGCTCATCTCTCTTCTCATTTTTCGAACTAAATCCTTTTGTAATAATTCTCTTTTTATTTAAGAACTTTAACCAACCCCGGTTGCGATGATGAACGGCTCAACTAAGACTACAGAAGCTTTTTGTATAGGTTTAGGGAAACGATGTTTAAAAATATCAGTAACATTTCAATACATAAACAGGGTGTTTCAGATAAGTGTTTCATAACTTCTAGGAGGGATAGTAGACACCTAGACGAGACAGAATCACACAGGATTTGGGGGTCCCAGACCTTATGCCAGGGAGTTAAAAATGGAACGACACCCCAAAAATATTATTGAAAATTTCAATTTGTATAAGAACTACTATTGGTAAAAATTTATTTATGGTCTTAAAATTGTGGTTGAATATCATCTTTAAAATTATCTCAAAAGTTTTCACTTTAAAATTTGTTTTATTATAAAAAAAGTTAAAAAAAAACACAAAAATTTGAAAACTCTGCCAAAACCTTATTTTGTATTTCGAAATCCTTTCTTTTGATTTGATAGTCTGAAAAATCATAGTTTAAAACCCTTAAGTTCAAAGTTTCGCGTAAATACAATCAATATTAAAAGCTTGAGATCCTGTTAAAGTTGGTTTTTTGCGTGCGCAAACAGTTTTCTAGAGCTGTTTTCTGAACCGCTGTTTGCACATGAGTCAAATTTAAAGGATATAGACACTTCGTTTTTGAAAATCCTCTCAGTTCTAATTAAAAGAAACTTTTTAAATTTCGAAAACCCAACGTTTTTTCAGAAAAATCCAGCTTTGCATGGTGTTCGTTGCTCCTAAAAAACAACCTACTCGAATTTTTTTATTGATTTTTGGTAAGCGTGACCAGATTTATTGATAATATTAAAGAGTTAATAATCATCCTCATCCCAATACAACAAAATATCATCTTCATATGTTGGTGTAAGGTGCTTTAAAACCAAATTCACAACCAGAGTAAAGGTGCTCAAAACCAGAGCATAAAATACACTAAATAACGAATGCAAAAATGAACTATGAATGATACGTTCCTCATACACTTCGAATCATATCAAATGGACTATTAAACTACTCTATTCCCCAGAGATCATCCCCTCCCTTCCTCCTCGTTTCATGTATTCGCTTTAACCCAAAGACCCACAAGTAGGCGGGGCTTGTACAATGACGTCACTCTCTCTTTGATTACAGCTTTCCGTGATGACAGCTGAGTAAGGGGTTTACGAGGGCCTCATCATAATGCTTTGGGAGAGTAAGGACAGTGGTCATGCAAAGAGGAGTTTGTGGAGGCCGAAAGGAAGGGCATTTATACCTCCCAAGAGGGAGAATGGCCGCTAAGGGGGTATTGTTTAGAGGGGATTTGAAAGGTACTCGATGCTGTTGAAAGGCTGTTTCGGCTGAGATCCGACATGAGGACTCTTATGGTTTTAAATAGATCGGCAAAAGTGTATTTACACAGCAAAAGATTAGTGTTATCTAACTTTAGCGTAAAACTCATACGTTGACAATATTATCCAATACAAATATTATCAGGAACTCCTGTAGTGATGTTCTCAACCTTTTATCTACTGACGATACTTACAAGTCCCCCAACTTTAAAATTACTTAGAATAACCATCCTTACGAATATACTGACGATACTTTGTAGGAACACTCTCTTAGTTTTACTCTTGCAGAATAATAGGCATCACGGTTCTTTGAGTAATTTGCGCGGGAAATGTGAATAGATTTAACTGAAGTTGTGCTTTCAGCTGTGCCATTATGACCGGATTCCCATGATTTTCATTTTTGTTCCCCCAAGAAAGTAGTTTAAGTCAAAAAGGTGTATTATTTTTTTTAAATTAAAACTGCGATAAAAAGCCAAGTGTTTTTTTTGTATTGTTATTATTTTAGCACTCAGTTTACTGACGGTTCTCAAAAGTATCAATTTATAATTAGCAGTTGCTGATTGAATTTTCCAAAGATGATTATTTTATTTACCTATATCCCTTAATTTTCAATTTAGAGATTAAAAACAAATATTTCCATGAAAAAAAATACAGAAAATCACAATGCAGTTGATAAAGGGTTAAATTCCGCATCAACGAAGAGTGTATGGCAAGGAAGCTGCATTGTGTGCAACAGCAGGCGTTGTTTAGTACAGTTGTCTTCTCCGCAGTAAAAGTACTCTAAAGGAAAAACTGGTTTTACAGGAATGGTTGTGAGTGAGGTATAACAAACTTCAAGGGATAATCAGAGATGCCAACCATTCCTGATTTTGCGGAATCATTCCGCATTTCGGCCCCGAATTCCGCAATTACGGATAAAGCTAGAAAAACTACGGAAACTACGCTATATTTTGAAGACAATGTATTAGATTTTTCTCCTCAATTCTCTGTTTTTGGCTTCAATCCTTTCAATACATATTTTTTACTTAGAATTTCGAATAAAAACGATAACGCTAGTCGCTAGTAACTGAGGAGATGGGCAATAAGAAGGGGGAATCAAGCGAAATTTGGAATATTCTACTCGGATGGATTGATTCATGGGAGAAAAAAAGGCAAACGCTTTTTTTTATATTTTTTTTTCTTTTGGGTTTGTTCTGTAGTAAACTAGGGGTCATCCATAAATTACAATTACGTGAGGTCAAAAAGGGGGGGAGGGGTTTGGAAAAATCTCACCAAGGGGGGAGGGGGGTCGATTAAAATCTCACGTCAACTTTTTAAGTTAGAAATTATACGATTTTCTTTTTTTAAGTATGAGAAACAGATAAGTTTTTAAAAAGTTGTAGGTAAATCTCACTTGGGGGGAGGGGGGTGCAGCAAAATCTCACTAAATCTCACCAAGGGGGGAGGGGGTGTCCAGATTTTGGAAAAAACGCCTCACGTAATTTATGGATGACCCCTTACTATATTATAGCGGAAAACCACGGACCCTGTTTTGTGCACGTGCGACTTCACGGTGCTCGTAGACCGTTGGGAGAGTTGCCGGACTGTCTCCTAAGGAATTATTTTCTCAAATATTTGATTTTCAGGACTTTTCTATAATTTATCGAAAGATTGGGTCATTTTCTACGTGCAGAAGGCTTGGCGTCGGTAGGAGATCTACGCGTCACGCCGGCTTTTTTTTGCAGTCGGGGGCGATTACGGATAAGCGTTGTCACAGGTTGGCATCCCTGGATATTGCTTCTCATTAAAAGGACAAGGTTGAAAAAACTGATCCTTTGTTATAAAATTTGGGTAGGAGGATAGCAAGGTGGTCACAATTTATGTGAATTAGAACACCATGCTACTTGTTATTATACAGCCACTCTTCGCTAATCTCGGTGGTAGTATTATTATGTAAATATATATTGGAAACAAAAACATTAACTCATCTAAAAATGTTGATTTCAGAGTTTAGAATCTTTTTTCTTTCCCCACTTGTATCGAGTTATTTAATTTTTGGTATTTAATTCCACAACTTTACTCTGAGTTTATTAAAGTTTTTTTAAGTGTCACTCGATAAAATGAATCTGCAAGAAAACTCTTTAGGGAAGCAATATTTATAACGCAAATAATATATTAATCTATTTTAATAATACTAATAATAATTAACACCAATAAATTTAAATTATTCAAACTTTTATCTCTCTATTCTAAAAAAAAAGTTTTGGTAAATAGTTTCCAGAAAAAGGCTTTTTAATTACTGATCCGTATAACATGTTTCTGGTATCAAACTGTTTGGATTCTTTTGAGGATGTGCAATAAGCCTTTAGAATTTCTAAAAAAATTCTCAATTCTAAAATATTTCCACTTTTCTAGATTACGGATAAGGTTGCAGTTAACAGCAAGAAACTGTCGTACAATTTATTATCCCTCCAATCATAACGACCAATCGGCGCCATATTTTGTGATGAAAATAATTCCTTTCACGCTTTAAAATGCGCTTCAAAATACTTTCTGAATAAAATATCTTTAAAAGACTGATAAGAGTTTTCCAGAAACTTACAATACTATATAAATATAGAATTTCCCACACCAAAATCAATTGTTTGTAAACATTGAGTGTAATATAGGTTTTGTCTTTTACTATTTTCAATAGCTTAAATGGTATTGAAATAGCTGAAAGGTATCAATCAGAAAGGTATTTCTGAAAGGATGATATGAACGAGCTGTGCTCGCTAAGATCGCGAAGCGATCTGAAAAGAACTGCGAAGCAGTTCCGGGGTTGGTGAGCGATAACGAGCAGTGAGCAGATCCCCCTAGTCCTACAAAATAAACAAAACTATTTCAATTCCAGGGATGATTAAACACAAATTACTAAAACCATTTTTATATTAAACTCAAACTATTTCAGCATACTTTTCTGGAAAATTTATAATGATGAACATAACTTTTCTTTCACAAGGTTATTAAAATGGTAAAAATGTCCTCATGCGAATTAGTTTAATCCTGTCTAGATATTTAGAGTTTTTACGTGACACACAAAAAAAGTAATTTACATTTAAATATTGATAGATTCAAGTGAGATCTTTATGAAGTTTAAATAAATTGAATGATTTGCGTGTATTTTGTCTCACTTTTTTCCTTAAAACCCACGCGGCTGTTAAAAATCCTCTAGAGATCTCATTAAGGCTGGAAACTTTCTGATGAGTAAAAAAAGAGAAGGGCTTTAAGCTTTTTACTACACTTCATTTAGAACATTTAGAAACGAATGGGGAAAAAGTCAGTGCTACTTTGTATGAATTTGTTTTAAAGGTTGAACTCCTTTCTAACTAATGGTAAAATCCTATGAGGATACATTAGTCAGAAACGTTCATTAAAGGTGAAAAAATATAAACGTATTGGTTAGTAAGAAATAATTTTCTACTTTTGATAACAATTAGTAGGTCAATTTGTAATAAGTTTCATTATTGATGATTTGTGAGAAATTTGAGTGCATATTGCACAGTAAATACAATGTAGTTCCAATTATTCAAACTGCTATTCCCTTAACCTTCTTCTAAGAAAAAATATTTAAACATCAATGTATCCTTTTTCAATGTTTCATTCTATTTCTTTTTAGCTCTTCACTTCTTTAGCATATGTTTTTTTTTACTTCAAGACATTGAAAACGTTGTTGCTGCTGTTTTCATTTACCCCCTGGTGTAGGAAACATTTGAAACGTACCGTAGATACATGTAAGGATTCGCAAGGATAACTAAATTTAGGAATACGTCTGCTATTCTATTAGATACCAACAAACTATGAAACGATACATGCTCCTGTAAATAACTTTTATTCTGAAAAAGAAACATTTGACCTAATTGTTGTTAAATGTGGATCTTCAAGTAACACATATTATTTACTTAACTTAATAAGTGTAATGAAAATAAACATTGACAAAACATCATAAAATATGCGTAGTTTTTTTAAATATACGTATGATCCCACTTGAATCTTAACTTAATCTAGATTATTCCAAAAAATTTAGCCTAATCACATAACGAGAGATTCAGAAATGCTGTTTTTACTAATTAACTTCCCCGTTTCTTTAGGATTCTCGCTCACTTATTGTTATTGAAAATCTGTATCAAGACTAATCAAACCAAGATGCGTGTTTGGAAGCAATAACATAAATCCCGCTGCCAGCTTTGCGTGGCGAACATTTATCGAACGATTTTTTCCCCTTCAATATTCGCATTAACTACGTTTCTAACATAAAAGTAATACGAGTAATCATAAAACAAGGGATTCAGGTCTCGTTATTCCAGCATTCATTCTAATAAATGTTCCGCTTATTAAAGAATACTATTTACATCCCCTGCCAATGGTATAACGAGAATATCACCGTTTGCTATTGATTAGAGATAGGTCGGATTTACATGCTGCGACTCAAGCGATACAACAGGGACGTCATGGGGAAAACTTCCTATTGCTTTCTTCATTGATTTAGAATCCTGCTCTACCATTGGCCCTAGTGCTATGATGTAGTAGTTACGTCGTCATTTGTAGGGAATTCATAGGAATAGGCCAATCGCGTCGCTTGGATTGTTGCATGTAAATCCGTCCTTACTCTTCTCTTTCGTTATGAAAAGATCCAAAAGCAGATGTTTCTAGAGAATTTGATGTATCTAATCTAAACGATAACGCTACTTCGAAAGAAAGAAGTAACTAGTGCTAATTTCGATATGTTGCCACGTACATTCGGAGAAATATTCACTCGGAAAAAATTACAAATGTGGAGGATTTAGTTGTTGCGCATTTCCAATAAGAAATAGTTTGCAGCCAGAAATCCTCTTTCACTTAAAAAGGAGAGCTAGGGGCCGGAAAAGTTCCAGAAAATTCCTCCTCATAAATCATAAGAGAAGCAGATCATTTAGTATAATTATCGAAGAGCCAGTGCAAAATGAGGGTTGCTTATTTATTTTTCGTGTTCACGAAAGTTCTGAAAAATATTTCACAGAAGCGAAGAGTTGATTTTCAGGCCGGAAAGTACACATAGTGCTAAACCCTGTTTATTTATGTATGCGTTCACGCATAGGTTGAAGTTAATCTTACGGTACACACACATTTCTTACGATAAATTCCTTGAGTTATGGGAAGCGTTTACTTTGGCTTCAGTGAAAGTTTTCGTGTTTATTTAGAATTTAAACTTCAAGAGGAGATCCAGGAGCGAGTAGTGTGGGTTATATCTAAATATTACGTGACTGCCAAAAGTTTAAACAGGTATTTTAAAATGCGTGCTTTATGTAATTTATGGAAATCTAATTTTATCTTGATGAATAAACTATGAAAGTAGGGCAATCGTTTTGTTCTCTACAGCCCTCTAAAGATGCTTCATCCCAATAACGTTGTAGAAAAAATATTTTAATCATAGCCAGAAGTCAAAATTTAACGGATAGTTCATATTTTAGACCAAGAATATACATTTTTTATAATTGAGGAAGGAATGTTAAATCTTGTTAACTAAAATATTAACGTGCGAAGTCTCTAATAAAAATAATTTCGTTGGTAATAGAGTGGTATATATGAAAGTCTTGTGAAAGCATGGTAAAATTAACTACAAATATATTATAAAAAATTATTTCTATTTGAATACTGATAAAAATTTGTTGATTATTCGAGATAAAATCATTGAGAATTCAATTTATATAATTGGTTCTCACATAATATTTACAATTGAATTTTCAGAAATTTATTTACAGGAATCGCTTCTGAAAACCTAACAAGTTTCAAAATATCAAACCAAAAGAAAATGTTGTCTACACTAATTTTACGATATACTTCAATGTGCGCAAAGAACAGAAAAGACCAAACAAAGTTAATAAATCGAAGAAAAAAATAAAAATCCGTTTTATTTTCTAATAACGAAACATCCAATTTTCACCCGCGAAGCAAAAAAAAATGTAACAGAATTATAATGTTATCAGAGACGCGCGGCTTAAAACTCTCCGTCACTAAACATAATTGAATAAATTTTTATCTCGGCATCCGTTCGAAATTAGATGACGAGGCTTCCTACACTTTCATCGCATAATTATGTCTTTCGAAATGGCAACAGTCTTATCGTGTGAGATGAATGCGATTTGCCTTCGCGCGCAGTGATAAAAAGAAATTCTGTACAATTTAATTTTCTTCAAACGGGGAAAAGAATCACTCTTGATATTGATTGAGTTGCAGTTGAGTTGCGTGAGAAATAAATTAGGGAAAAAAAGCAAAAGGCTAATTAGGATGTAGGGATATGAATGATTTTCCTCTATTCGATTTGTTATATTTATAAGTATTTACTTTACTTGTTTGCAATGTTTCTTTATGACGTCACTACGCGGAAGGAAAAACCGAGTTAACATAAAGCCTGTTGGGTTGCTAGGAGTGCCCAAATCGTGATAAAAAGACTCTATATAATTATGGATTTAATTAACTAATCATATTTCAGAATTAAAATTCTTAATTACACTCAAAATTCAGACACCGCACTGGGAACTATTTTCTTTGTTAGCTCAGCTTGTTTCTCATTGGTCAAGTGACGTTGCAGTCTGAATGAATATATTTTAGTTTTGATATCATATTCTTCAGGCAAACTTATCAAATTTAGTAATAAAAAACAGTAAAGCAATTTAACTTTAGAGGCCATATTCACAGCCATTAGAGTCGGTGTTAATTAGCAGCTAAAGATAAAACTTCGCTTTTTGCTGACTCTGATTGATGGAATCCATTTTTGACCAAGTATTTAACACCGACGCTGTTGAATGTGAATATGGCTGTGAGTGTACTCGTACTGTAAGATTCATGATGAAAAAAATATTTATCTTATGGCATTGAGTTTCAGTCGTAAATGCATTTTAGAGTAAGTCAATTTTTTAGAAGTTCACGAATCTCTTAAGACAAACAAATAAAAATTCTCATTTGAACTAAGGAAGAAGTATAAAAAAATATGTGTATAAAGAAAATACTGGTTGGATGCTAGGGAGGAGAGAGTGATCTAAAAACTAAGCTAAACTCATTGGCGCAACAGCCCTAGTGGGCCAAGGCCTACGATGCACATCTTCGTTTTCGTGACCGTGGGACCCTGGGGTGCAAGGTGTTAGGCATGTGTCCCAGTTAGGTGGTCATTCTAACGCGAGACCCCCAGTGTTTAGTTCCCAAGCACGCTTGGTCCTCATTTTATCGACCCACTGAAGGGATGAAAGGCTGAATGGACCTTTCCCAGCCCGGGCCAGTGGTGTGGAAGCGCGAAGCACTATACCACTGAGCCACTGGGGCTTAGAGAGTGATCAGGAGCCGAAATATACCACTGAGCGAATGAAGTACTGGGGACACCGTTCGGCCATTTCTGCGCTCGGGCTCTTCGTTCCCATGATGCACTGCGCGAGGAGAAATGGACTTCGTTGCGAAGAAAGAACGTGATTCGCTCCGTGGCAAATGACGTATATTTCGTCACCTCCCACTCGGTCGTGGAATTTGAACCATTCATTGGACCGGTCGCGCAAGGGGTTCTGGGATTGTGAAGCCCAAAAATGAAAACCACCTGCTTCAAATGTGCGCTACTG
Organism: Tetragnatha versicolor; assembly: GCA_024610705.1. Taxonomy (NCBI): domain Eukaryota; kingdom Metazoa; phylum Arthropoda; class Arachnida; order Araneae; family Tetragnathidae; genus Tetragnatha; species Tetragnatha versicolor. Next base: position 4,928,076 of record JANDEH010000024.1, on the reverse strand, counting down.
CGCATGCATATTTCGCCTCCTCTTTACTATCTCCTCCCTGTTGGATGCTTCTTAAAAAACATGGTTTCCAAACCAACGGGGAGTCTAAGATTTATTTTTATCGACAAGACTAATAAATATGTAAATAATTGTTTCGCTAAAACCAAACTTTTTCTCATTTGAACAATGGTTGCATTTTTATTTCTGAATCTACGCTTACACACCCAAAATCTAAAGAATACTCTTGCTCACTGTATTCAATAATTTAATTCGGACAAATTGACAGAACGTGAACTGCACATTTCCGTCTAATGATCCCAGTACATCTCTTCCAAGGCATTAGATTCTTTCAACGCTTTCACCGAATTCCCTCTATTGCTCCCCAGGGGGCTCTGCCATAAAAAATACGTGCCCAAAAATCTTAATGCGCTCGTTTTTGTTACTTGATGATAATAAACAGCAAATGGCTCCCCGATGCCGAAGCTACCTTCAAAAAACCCCAAGACGAACCGAATAACAAAGCAAAAATTGTTAGCTCTGTAATTATTCCCTCAAATTACCTTGGAAAGAACTGTTTACCAGTCAACGGTCATTAAGGTCATCGTGGTGTCCACACTAATGAAAGGATGTCGATGAAAAAAATCAGCCATTTCACGCTTTTTTCTGACTAAAATGAAATCTAATATCTCGTTAATCAGGGCACCTCTCAAGCCTTCGTGGAGAAATTTTATCAATTGAAGCGAATAAAAAGTACTTCGAGAGAAAGAGTTCTTTTTTATCGTCACCCTTAATCTTACTTTCAAAGAATCAGTGGAGAAGGCGTTGTTTTCCACAAAAGGAGTGGGGATCTGAGGCCGCGGCTATTTGAATTACAAATTGGCTCTAACATCACATTGTCTCGCTAATGTCCCACAGTAGGTAGGAGGAGTTTAAATCCGGCTGCTAGGAAATCCCATTTAATACTACTTTCTTTTCAGACCTGTGTCAACGATGCCATTCACGGGATCGTTATGTCCTTATGATGGGATAGAAATTAATGGATAAGCTTCTTTAAAACCGTGTTTTTAAAGCGTATATACTAAAAAAGTATAAAATAATTTTCTCTACTTCTCGTGTAAAGTAAAAATAAAGTGTAATGGATCCTTCATCAGCTACTTCTTGTTTATGAATGATCCGTTATTTTCGTATTATTACCTACATAATGCTTATTGTTACTAGTGTTATTATGTAGTTATGAGTGTTTTAGTTTTATGAAGACAAAACTTAACAGAAAAATTAAAAATAAAAACTTTTTGTTTCTTTTTGAGACCTGAAAAATGCTATTTTCACATGCTAACATATCCGTGAATATTCAAGATATTATCATGACGTTTCCAGTGAGTTTTTCATAATATTGGCAACAATATTCGTTCTGAAGAATTCCCTCTATTTCCATTAGTTTTTTAGTTAATTTTTTAATTTTTTTTCACCACTGTGCACTGTAAGTTACTTCATTGGATTCTTAATGTTTACTCACCTAGGGGTATATCTTACTTTCACTTCACTAGGTGATATTTCTAAATTAAAAGCCTGAAACGGAATTTAGAAGCACCCTGTATATTTGCTGAATTTCTCTTTTCAGTATCTTACTTCTTTAAACATCGTTAGCACTAAGTGCATTTCGGAGACACTGAGTGAGGCTAAATACCATGTGAGAGCCGAAAATCGTAATTCCGAAAAGACAGATATTTTCTCTACTGTAATTCCGCAGCTAATTTTTTTCACAGTATAAATGTTTTGAGTCATCTTCTAACCCTTGAAAATTTTTGTCTATTTCTGTGAGTTTAGCCTGGGAACCTTGTAAGATTCCTTTTCTACAGATTTTGCCTCTTATTTAAAATTGATTTATAAATTCCACCGGAACAGACACAGACAGATAAGATTGAAAGTGGGTTAATGAAAACGTGGTAAAAATGTTTCCGCTGATTAAAAGCCACTTAACTATCGATCAACTAATGTCACTCACTGAGTTAGTAATTATCGGAAGATTTTCACCACGAAAATCTCAATGAATAAATTAAAAGATGATCCCGTCGGGACTTTCAATTTAATTAGGATGACATAAAAAATGGAGCACCTAAAGTAATTTAAAAACGCTTCGTGGCTTTGGAAAATCATACATCCAGTGGACTTTTTTTTATCTCCATTATTAGTATTTACACTGATTTAGGGTTAGTGTTGACGCTTGGGGATTTTTTCTTCCTTTTTTTTAATCCTGATAATTGGTGGGTTGGGGAAAGTAATGTCAAACGATGATTATCGGAAATTTCTAGAACGCCCGGTTTAAAAAATAAACTTGCGGAAGTTTTCTAATTAGTGTTTTAAGTTGTTTCATCAGTGACGCTATTTTTTTATAAAGAAAGTGTCAGTTCAAGGAATTTCTGATCGTTTTTCTTCGGTTACCCATCCAATGAGACGAGTTGTAGAAATTATTGGAGAAAAAATATAAGTTAAAGGACGTTAGAGGTATTTTTGTGGCGATATTTAGATTCAGTCTCTCTCGGGAGATATTGGGATGAATTAGTAAGAACTTTGATGATTTCGTATTAAATTTAGTATACCCGGGAGGAACATCTTCAATTACGAATTATCAACACCAAAAAAACTGACAAAAAATAAGGGGAAAATAAGTTTTTTCCGCACGCTACCATGATTAACTAAAGATTGTGATATTATACTAGTATGGGTAATTAAAGAAAATCGATATTTTAAATGCGAACCCTTGTAGAATGTAGACTATTACACATGTTTTCAAGTAAAGCAGTTTTCTAAAATTAATCCTTTTTTAAGATTTTTGTTATTCTTTCATTTTTTTATTCTCACAAAAACCAGTTAATAGAGTCATTTTACCATTTTATAAAACTATTTAAAAAAATTAAAACACATTCTATACAAAAATAAATGCTAGAAAATATGTTAATTTTTGCCATGAAAGGAAACTATAAGAAAAGCTTGAATTCATTAAAATCTAGTAACCCTTTAATTATATTAGTATTTTTTATTTGATTTAAAGAAGTTTTTTATTTTCTGCAGAGATAATTTTTAGGCCAGGGTAGGGAGGGGTAAAATGGTTATTGCTATTTTAACAGTTCATATTTATAAATTTTTTTGCATGCTAATTTTATTGAGGCTCAGAAAAAACCCACAGGCCAAGAAACATTAAATTTTATAAATATAAACTGTTAAAACTTCTATAATCATTCTACCCCCAACTGACCCAAGGTAAACGCCTCTAAATTTTAAACCCCTAAGGCAGTTGTCCCCAACCTTTTTACCACCACGGACCGGTCAAATTTTGATAATTTTACCGCGGCCCGCTGGGGGGGCGTTGATTGTTTACTTTATAGATTATTTTGATTTATTAATTTTAATTTAATTGTATTTAAACATGCTTTCAAAATAAAACATAGTTTCATCAAAAAATAAATATAAAGTGATTGATAATTTATTTCATTCATTAATTTGGAGTAATAAACCAAGGAATTTAAATTCATTTTCAATGAAATGGTCGGCCCCCGGCCCGGTACCATTTGATCCACGGACCGGCACCGGTCCGCGGACCGGGGGTTGGAGACCACTGCCCTAAGGGACTTTGGAGAAGGTTTTTCCTGCCATGATCATTTTATATATAACGATAAAAAAATGGTAAACCTGATGGTAAAGATTTTAATATATTTGTTATTCTTTTATTCTCACAAAACCAGCGTAAAAACAAACTGAAATTTAAGAGTCGGAGTTAAGAAAAAATACTTACATTACAATTCTTATCACTAGTTACATTGCCAGGATTACGGTCAAACCAATCAGGATATTGTTGATTTTGACAGGTACATAAGTCCAAAATTTTAGACTGTCACGATTATGTTTAAGAGGTTATAAAATTGGAGGTCCATTAAGTCCGTAAAAAGAAAAAAAAGGGGGCAAGTTTCGAAAGAAACAAGTCTTCTTCATCCATAAACGTCCATTTATTTTAATGTACACCATAGAAAGCAATAACGGAGGGATGGGTTCGAAAACTTTGATCCCCTCTTCTCTTTCCAGATCTTAGAAAACACCTTAACCACCCCCTAACACAATTAACCCCTCACTACGAAACCCTTTTACACCCCTTTCAAACATTCCGGTCAGGACTTTTCAAAGAGAAACATCCATCAACTGCCGTCTTTAACTCCCATCCATGGCACCATTAAGGGCCAACGGATTAGGCTTAAAGGCCTCTTGGAATAAATGCCTTCGAAACAAGGGATCCTTTGGAGGTGTTGCTGTAGATAGAGCATTCACTAGAGGTGGCATAGACGGCTCTCCTTTGTATCTAATAATAATAATAATAATAATAATCTTTATTCACAAGGACAGAAAACAAATACAGAAATTAAGAACATATTAGTAGCCAAGGGGATAAATTCAGAAATCCCGTTCAGGCTACCTAAAAATAAAATCTTACATGAATTGATTAACAAAGAAGGAAAAACCAAACACAATTTAATAAATTAAAAAATTGGCAAAAAGCTGGGCAAAATTGAAATGATTTTGCTTCAAATGAGGTGAAAATATAGATCAAGATCGTCGATATTTATTAAGAAATTAAATAAATTTCGTCTAAAAGAAGATAAATTATTTATACTAATTAAATTTAGAGGCAAACTGTTAAATAATTTGGGTGCTAGGTAAAAGAAATGTTTAGTAAAGTTATCCTTGGAAAATTTAGGAATCTGATAAGTTTGAATTGATCTAGAATTATAAGTTCTTTCTCTAAAATCACACAAATAACTATGGCGAAAAATATAAAGTATGATACGGAAGTATGCATTATGTCGAAAGGAGAGTAAATTAAGGGATCTAAAATTATTGGGGCTGATTTGAGTATTTAGAATTTTAAATATTTTGTTCTGAATTGAAATTATTGGTTGAAGATTGAATCTATATTCACCACCCCAAATGATAACACCATAATTAATTAAGGAATAAAACCAAGAATAATAAATAGTTTTAAGAAAAGACACACCAATATTATTTTTGAGGTGGTAAAATTTACACAAAACAAAACGCAATTTTTTTACCAGCGACAGTATCTACAGGGGAAAAGTATGTCTCATGGCTTTTATTTAGAAACAACGTCTTCTAGGGTCATGGAAGTAGTATACCCGTTGATAAATCAAGGGGGAATCAGACACTGCTACCGGTGACGTCACTGGCAGCGGAAGAGGTTGTCTGTATGAGGTGCCTAGGCTTCCCCTATCCAATCATGTTTTATGGGGGGGAACTAAGTAAAAAGAAAAATGTAGATTGGGCCTTTCCGGTAGCAAATAATATTTACAAAGGTTAAGGGGACCAGGACGTCCAAAACCTTCAAAATTTCGATTTTTTAATTTTTATTTGATAAAATAGTAGGTTTCATGACGATTCCAAAAATTTACAATACATATACTTTTAGGACCGACATCCCTCAGAAAATGGGGGTACAAGATGTAAACAATCACCACCACTAATGTTCCATTTTTATTTCTTTTGCATTTTTCTCAAAACCTGTTTTTTGAACTTCAGGTTAGCCTGTACAAAATTCTAATCAATGAAATTACATGAAACTTGGTACAATTATTCGTTTTATATAAGTGCATTCAGTGAATATCATTTTATACAGTTTATGTTGTGATAATTTTTTAATTAATCAAAAATAGGAGAAAAATTTGCTGTTTTTTGCTGCGTTTTAAAATTTTAAGTTCAAAATTTTTTTATTTAAAAAATAATCATTAAATTGTTTTAAAAATTAGTTAACTTAATTGAATATACATTTCTCTACATGGAAAACTATTTGTTTTGGTAAAAAACAACATAGAATTATCTACATGGCTAACCTTTCTAACCCCATCCATCGGAAGACTGGTAGGATAATATACTTTTTCGACTTTCTATTTAAAAAATTATATGATAATATATAATTAATTTTTGTCATTTTAGGATGGCAAAAGACTGTTAGTTAACGCAACCAATTTTTATAGTATTTGAAAAACTTTTACTGTATAATTTTGGGTCTCGAAATATTGTAAAATAAGCATATTTCGCATGGCTGAGAACGTCCCCTTAAGCGATCTCTAACAAAAGTTTTCCAATTAAAAGCCGTGAAAGGGTCACCCTGTATACGGCAAATGGTTCAGTTTAGTTATGGCATTGTTAAAGTTTTCAATGGTTTATTTTATTTTTCAAGAAAAACGAAAATAAGCTATTATTTATTTGAGATGAAAATTGATGTGAAAAATACACACAAAATACCTATTAAGACTTTTATTCAAAGTACAAAGTTTTAAAAGAAAAGTGGTTGAGCTACTGACGGATTCAAAGCTGATTAATTGACATTTTTACCAACTTAATTTTTCCACGACTCGACATGTTTTTTTGCAACGCCCTTAAAACAGAAACGAAAAAGATTCTTCACATCCCCAGAAAGATTCTTCAAATTCAGAAAAAAAGATTCTTCATATCCCCAGACAATAAAAATATTATGGTTTCTTTCAAAAGCCATCTTTTCGTTGTACTATCTCTCCATCCAAACATAAAAACCCGCTGATGTCTGACTTGTTCGAAAGATTCTTTTATCGCGAGCTTTCATTAATTTTCTTTTTAACTGTTTGACGCAGATGATGTGAAAAGAGGTGACAGTTCACGCGTTTCAAATGAGGTATTCTCACATTTTGAGATTAAATTTTATTAAAATAGTAGATAAAAAACCATGAAGAATGACGTTTACATCAAGTATTTTCGTAGCCTAGTTTCTGAGATATAAATTTTTGAAATTCCGTTTTTTATTTGGGCGCGAAAACACTTCCGAATCACAAATCATGCGCTGTGAGGTCACATCCAATAGAAGCCCGTTTTCTGATCACGTGAAAACAGAAAACACAATGCGTCGCTTAAGGCGCAAAATGACATAACTGCATTTTCCCTATTTTGCAGGAGATGAAAAAAACAGTTTGGCTATTAATTAAAGAAAATAATATTATTATAGTTTTAAACCTTCATTTTAGGCCTTATGGTTTTCATGCGCTGTGACGTCACATCCAATAGAAGCCCGTTTTCTGATAACGTGACTTTTCTGACGTTTTGGCAAAAATAAAATTGAATTTTAAATTATTTCAAACACATTTTTGAACTTAAAAATCCAAAATTTGGGAGTTTTAGACCATAATGTATCGAAAAAGTATAAAATCAAGCAAATCCCTCACTCATGCAAATACCTCATTATTTGTTATCCTGTTCCCCCGGATGCCTTTAATGTTTGAAAAATAAAGTGGACATTTAATGTATTTCCCACTTTTAGGATGAAATAATTGTCTTTATAGTACGTAGAATACTTCCGAATCGCAAAAAGTAATAAGTTGTGAACAGGGGAAGCGCTACATAAACACCAAATTTTAACCATTTCAAGAATTTCGTTTCACTCTTCACTCCTCTAATTTCCTATGCAAATGTGTGATGATTCCTCGGTGAGGAAAAATCATGACAAACATTGAAAGTGAAACTGTTAGAATGATCCTTAAACTAGACCTGTTTACCGATTGACCAGCATCATTAAAATATTTCACCTCGAAGTTTAAATGATGAGCAATATCCCTTAAAGTTTGTTTTACCTCATTCACACCATTCCTGTAAAACTAGTTTTTCCTTTAAAGTACTTTTACTGCGGAGAAGCCAATACGCCTGTTGTTGCACACCAATGCAGCTTCCTTACCATACACCCTTCGTTGATGCGGAATTTAGTGTCAGCCCAAGGACCACTAGATGCATCATCAAATTAATGCAGGAACACTCTTTCAATTTTCCTCATCCAGGAGAAAATACGGCACGGGTTCTATGATGAGTATTTCGGAGAGAAATATGCGATTAGATTTAACTGAACTTTCAGCTGCCATTTCAATCGGATTCCCATGATTGTCATTTTTGTTCCCGCAAAAAAGTCGTTAAAGTTAAAAGTGTAATGTGTATTATTTTTAAGACTTAAAACTGTGATAAAAAAAGCCGGTTTTTTGAATTGTGAGAATATTTTAGCGCTCCGTGTACTGACGGTACTCAAAAGTATCAATTTAATTAATAATTGGCTCAAGCTGATTGAATTTCCCTTAATATCCCTTAATTTTCAACTCAAAAAAATAATTGTGCGAAAAAAACTGCAGATAATTATAATGCTGTAGATAAAGGGTTAGTAGGGTGGAACGAAAAAACGAATTTTGTCATTTCGCTTTGTAGCACACAAAAGTTGCCTTCAGCTATCAGTTTCAATGTGTGAAAATCGGAAAATTATCAAAAAAATATCCAGAGATGCCACATGCTTTGAAGTTTTGAAAAAATGCAGATTTCTTTTTACAAAATTAAAAAACCAGAGATTAAACCATTAAACCCTCACTCCCTCGAGTAATTAAAAAAAGTGATTAACTCATGGAAAATTCATATAATCCCTCAAGAGTGTTATTATTCAAAACATGCCAATATCACCATGAATATTCACGATGTTTCCATAGAATAATTTTCAGTGTTTCCAAAAAATGGGGGAACAGGTTCATTTTTCAACTTCGTAGCAAAAATTTTCCTTAAGAGATTTTGGGATGCTTTCAAAAGCATAATTTGAGTCATATCTTTACTTTTAGAACCTGTTGAAAAATTCCTGCAGTCATACAGTAAATGACCAATGAAACAGCCAAAGTACGTAGTTGTTTTTCTTTTGTATTTTTACAATAACTTAAAAACTAAAAAATATAGGCCGATCTGATTAGTGTTTGAAAGCAAAGAATCACCTGCCACAAAAATGAAATGGTTTGCCAGAATTGTTGTTACATGTTTAATATGTAGTGAAGAAAGATTGCTAGTAAGTCACACACATAAGCTTCAGTCAGGTTAAAAAATAAGAATCAAATGCAATAATTATATTTTAACTATTCAATTGCTATTTTACTTCTCTCAATAATTTGATATTAGGGCCTTTTGTGCCACAAGGAACTAAGACATGATGATGATGATGAATAATTTGATATTAACCCTGTTATTGGTTTTAAGCATTGAACTTTTTTACTCATCAAAGTTATTTTTAAATTTTAATGCTTATTAAGTATTAGGTCATCCCGAAAGTTTTGTCGCTCTTGGGAGCATCTGTATACAATGTATTTTTTGGTACTTTTCCATTACGGTAAACCAGTAAAGTACTTCTACTTCTATCTGAAGCCAATTTGGCGAATTTCGGCTCTTTTTTGTTGGCTCACTTTTCCAACTTTCCTAGTTTCTACGATTAATAAGATTTTGTTTACTTCAAGTTGCCATTAATTGAAAACTTTCAAAATTAAAATTCAAAGGAATTTAACTTTAATTTTAAGTCATATTAAGATTGTACGGAAGATCTTATTTATTTCATAAATTGAAACTAATTTTATACTACTTTTGAAGAGCGGCGGTAGAATTTCCAGCGATCTAGATTCCTGCAAATGATCATCCTGGTCAGGGTTAGGAGTAGCATTCCAGCAATTTAATATGAAGGATTGTTATCAAACTATCAGGATGCATCAGAAAAAATTAAAATCCAAGTTAAATTTTTAAAAGTTGTTAAAAATACTTAAAACTTCTATTGTTTTATGGAAGTATTATGTTAATTTTAATTTAAAAATCTTAACTTTAGGAAAAATGCAAAATTTTGAGCAGAAAAGAAATGAAGTAACAGGTTATCATAGATTTAAGGAAAGCCTAGTTGTCGATGCATATTCGCACATCCCAACGGTTCGGTCCTGACGAGCTTAGTGCGCATGCTCGGGGAGAAAAAAAAGATCTTCTTCGGATAATTGCTATCATTAAGGAATCCCCGCTGGGGCAGTGGTAGAGCGCGTGCTTAGCATGCGGTAGGTCGTGGGTTCGATCCCCGATTTATTGTTTTATTAAAATTTCTAAAAAAAACAGCTAAAATAAGTCCACACGCATGCGCACTAAGCTCGTCAGGACCAAACCGTTGGGATGTGTGAAAATGCGTTGTCCATCAGTCCCAAAAATCAAGCCAAGATGCCAAGTTGACGATAGATAAAGTTACAGTTTATATTGGTATCACATAATGGAAAAGAGTCAAAAATGTCTTATATACAGATGCTCCCAAGAGCGACAAAACTTTCGGGATGACCCAATATCATTATTTTACTTAATAAATAACTAATAAGGGGCCATTCAAATATTATGAACGTATTTTTGACGTCCCCTCATAATTACAAAATTACGTAAGAAAACTGTGCCACCAGAAGAGTCGCAATACTTGAAATTTTCTTTACTAGTTTAATTTTTTTGTAAAACTTATTTTTGGTTGAATTTTGAAATTATTTATGCAAGTAACAAATGATTTTCAAAACTAGACATTAGTAACACCTAACTTCATATTGTGAAGAAAAATAAGCGAAGAGAACCCCCTCAGGTGCTTTTATTATATTTGAACAGCTACTAAGGAGATTGTCAACTGGATTTTTCATATAATACATAGTTCCGACTTAAGAAACTAATACTTCAGATTATACTGTGATAACAAATGAGGAAACCCGAAATCTCACTGAGTAAAAGTGTAATTGGTTGGTTGGCAAGATTGCAGGGTCTAAATAAACAATAAAGCGATCTTTACACCAAATGTGTCTTGACCTCATATATATTATTTAATTAGGGAAGAGATTAGGGAATTAGGTGCCTTTCTCCTGTAAGCCGATGATATAAGTAATATCTTTATCTTAATTGTCACCATAATATCAAACACTATCTTCGTTTGGCAAACATTGGGAATCCTGATCCTATAGGCGCACGGATGCAGAATATGTCCGATCCCGCAATCTAGGATCGGGGGAAATTTTAGCCATCTGGGGAAATTTTGTGGAAAATTATACTATTCAATTGAATTTCAGTACAGTGATAAAAATTTACGTGGCGATTCGTGTCATTGTACTTTTTAACTGATTTTTGAAGGTCTTTTTTGATTGGATTGGGGGAAATCTTGAAGGTAAAAACATTTTCTGCATCCCTGTATAGGCGACTTAAAAACCATACACTAATCAAACCAACTACCCATAACCGATTCACCAATCAAATAACATTTGATTGGTTCGGATCTTTCCAACTTGGATGATGTCAGTGCTTAGGAACCAATCAAATGAGCTTCGCTTGCAATTCAGAATATTCCCAAAGCAGACCAGAAGACTTATTGATTCATTGAAAGACATTGCGCCTGATGTGGCAACCTGCTTGCTACATCAGACCGCCTGTTTTTCCAAGATAATAGTTTTTGATTCTAAGGTGACGATATGATGTGCATCAAATGTTCAGCTGAGTAACATTGTAATAAAAGACAAGAGAGAAAATAGCTTGTATTTTATTTAGTATGATAATGAAGAAACAGAACTCGATGATAGAACATGGAATGATGAATAGATATTAAGAAATCCCCTGTTTTCTCTATGAGAAAAGCAATCAATTTTCCAGCAGCATATCCAATAGAACTAGTGTTCAAATATACAATAAACATATTACATCATTTATTAACCAAAGCAATCACTTAGAAAAAAAGTATTTGGAAAAACAAATAAGAGCAGAAAATAACTTTGGTATCAAAACAAAAAGAAACTAGTGCCTACCTAAACAATACAAGCTTTTTCTTTTTATGGATAAAACTTTTAAAAAATTACTAGTATATACATTTTCAAAATCCAACTTAGCCTTGTCAAAAACAGACATATTCAAAAATTTTATGAAGGCTCATTTAATAGCGTCTAGATCAGCCTTTTCTGAAACTGTTGCTGTTCAACATAATGTGCAAAACAAGACTATGAAAATAAAAGAGCAAATTATTTTACATTTTCCGAGGTTCAATATTAATTCTGCAAGTTGAAAAAGTAAAAATATATAAAGCTTTCTTATAAAAAAATTCAATGTGTTTTAGATTTTTGAGTTCAAAAGGCATAATGATTAAAAGCTTACTTTTATAAAGAAATCCACACTAATAAATAAATAATACACTTAATTTAAAATAACTATAATAATTATGCTCATTGTGTTTCAATTCTTCATAAATTACCCCAGCCACAGTATCTAACATAACTAAGTGTAGTTTCATAATTAATATTGAAAAAACAGATATTTTAACTTTTTATCCTTCAAGTAATCTTGATTTATAAAAGTATTTCAAAATGTCCACAGTATAATGATATTAAAAAGGTTTTAATTTCCATATGTTTAGTTTGGTATTCACATCAAATGGAATCAGTCTAAAAAAAGGATTGAAAATATAGACTTTTTTAACTCCCAGAATACATGACATATAAAATGAAAACTTTTGTGCATTAAATATCAACTCAAAGGATTTACAGTTCAGTTGTTACATATTTAAGAACCATTAGTAAATATTAAGTTTTATTTTCTAAAATGATAGTGTTATAATAAACATATTTAGAATTTTTTATAGGAGCTAAGTGAAGATGGTTTTTTATTTCCAAAAATTAAAAGACTTGAATAGCACATCAAAACAAAATTATCATAGAATACTTCAATATCAGTAAAACCAAACTTGTAAAAATGTAAAGGAACTTACAACATGGCATCCTTAAATATACTGATTAATAATCCAAATTTCAATGATTGATTTTGCAAATACTGACACAAGACAGCAAAAACTAATAAACTGGATAGCTTTTTGAGATCTCTTAGGCAAAAGCGCGATAATATTGCTAAACAAACACAAAATAACCAGTATTATTAAACTTCAGAAAATACTTTTCCATTAGCTGAACACCAGCCTCCGTAATTGTAAGGATTCAATTGTGATTCAAATGAGTGGAAAATAAATCTATTTATAAACTTGAGCCTCAAACTAATTTTATACTATTAAATTAAATTAAATACCTCAAACGTTTTTCCTTCACATTTCCATTGCATGGTGCCCTTCTAACGGAAACGGTACTTTTTTTGTTAAACTCTGCATCGAAACAACAAATTATTTAACACGTTACATGGGTGCTGGAGTAGAAAAAAACGAAAAAATGCGACACATTTCCTCGAACAAGGTCCTTCCTTCCCTCAATCTATACTTTACATATCAAGTTCTGGTTCTCTATCCGATTGATGAGGTGACGAGCTCGGAGACGTTAGGGTCCGAAGAGCGTACCGCGATGCTCATGGTGACTCCATCGTTACGCAGGGCGAGCCGCGCCCGCACGAGCAGGGTGTGCCCCCCACGGTACACGCCGGAGAGGAAGAGGGTGTGGGAGCTCTTGTTCTCGGGGATTTTGTCACAGCGCTCGCATGGCTGCAGGCCAAGGAAGTCTGTGATGTTCTTCACTGCATCTATAAAGAGAATGCAAGAAATAAGCACCAGAACAAAGTTTTACAAAGTTTCAAAAACTCTACAATGCAAATCATTTCCTAACATAGGATTAAACAGAATATGTATAAGATTAAATATATCACAATTTTTAAATAACGGTTTTAAATATTCCAGTTATAAAAATTTTTAATACGCTCACTGTTAAATTCTGACTTACATCAACTTCAAGCTACATTTCCACACTAATATTTACTTAGTAGTTAATACTAATGATAATCAGGGTTGGAAAAAAACATGTTTTATTTGTTTTAAATGTGTTTTTGTTTAAAACATGTTTTATTTGTTTTTTTACCCTCAACAAAGAATTGCTAAGAAAACCCATGATTTTTTAAAATTTAAATTTGATTTTTAAAATTTAAATTTGATTTTTCAAATTGAAATTAGATTAATAAAGCTATAATTTTAAATACACCACAAACAGTTCATTCATTTAATTGATTTTTGTAAGTTTTCTTCACAGCATCATGCTCTTTAACAAGTAATGTACTGCCTGTGTCGTAGCAATTTGGGGTGGTTTGTACCCAAGCCTTATACTTGACACCATCTTTTTAAGCTCTGAGTGATCCACACTTGAAAATGGTGAGTTTGTTGCCTAAATAAAGGGGGCAACTTGCTAAAAAAACGCTTTTGCTTTGTTTTAAACGTGTTTAAAATGAGTGTTTTAAACGTAACAACCCTGATAATAATTTATTCCGAAACATTTACATAGTACATTAACAGGAAGCAATCAAAAGAAGAAAAAAACATATTGCTCACTAAGTTTGAACAATATTTATCTTTCTTTACATTTTTGTTAAATAACTTGATTTAAATTAAAAATAAGTGCACTTAATAATTACTCTATTTTCCCACACATAGTTTCTTTTAATAAATCTATTTGAGAAAATGTACCAAAGTGGAAAAAAGTTCTTTCTCTTGTTAAACTTTGACCACAAAAATTGAAGTCAACAAGCAACATACCTTCTAATGTCTTGAGAGTGAATGCAAAAGTGTCTTCCAGCTCATTCTTTTCACCCACTTCTTCCCAAGCAGCACTGAAGTTGGACTTGAGCACTTTCTGGATATGGTCGCTGAGAACAATGTCCAAGTCCTCGAGCTAGAACACATTTCATACATTAAGAGAAGTAGATTTAATCTTAGAAAGTTACAAGATACAATGGTTAAATTTATTACCCTTAATTTCCGAGCTAGAGAACAAGTTTGTGATAGAATAAGAGAATTGATACAGGGGTCATTCTAGACTTTTTGTGAAGGGTCTGGTTTTGTAAAAATTGTGGAAATCTACTCATAATTTTGTGAATTTTAGTTAGTGTTAAAATAGTTCTTTTCAGCCAGGAGCCTGTTTTTGTGAAAATAAGATCACAAATTCTCAGTATTGTAAAAAATAGTGTCCATTTAAAGGCCAAAATACTTTGTGAAGGGTCCGTTTTTAAGGTAAAATACTTTGTGAAAGGTCCGTTTGCACAATGACACATTTTGTGAAGGGTCCGAAAACAGACCCAAATTTCTTCTAAACAGACCCCTGATTGATATTTTACATTTGAGATGCAGTAACCAATTTTGTTTAAATATTAAAATTCATTACTGATTAATGAATGCACTAGCACTTTGAAATATGCTCTTATGAACTTCACCCTTATTTGAATTTAATAGAAAGCATTATCATACAGAATGATTCAAAACAAATAGCCAGAAATGATAGGGAGTAAAGACCACCCCATGAAAATTTAGAATCACCCTTGTTGGGGGTCTATGAATTAATCCTGAGGCACTTAAGCCCAGCTGATGGAAGCTATGAAAGATAGATTACTATGGGGCAAGTGTTAGGGTTAGAAATGATTACATTACATATGCTTTTTTATTGACGTATTTTAAAGACTACTCCTTAAGAAAATAAACTTAACATAGTTTTAATACAAAAGTTAAAATATGATAAATGACAAGGATATTTCATTTACAACCCTAATTTTTAACCGATACTAACCCATTTCTCATTGCTTCTGGCAACTTAGTGTTCCAGCTTCTCAGAATTGCTTCGATATTCCCCCTTTCTAAGGATGATCTTAAATTGTCTTATGGTAGTCCTCATCCCAAATCTTTTTTACAATCAGTTTTGAATTGCCCTGTTTTGTACAGCAAAGTACTAAAAATTAATTCCCACCATTTAAACTAAATAGTTTTAAAACTGTAAATCTTCTGAAATCATCTAAACATAGCAAATCAAAAGAGATGGAATTTCATACCACATATTCATCTTGGTAGCCTTCATCATCATCTGGTTCACCACTGTTTGGATCACAGTCTTTAACTAGATATTTTAGGGTATTTCCAAAGGTTCCAACAACTGGAAACAAATGAATTTTTATTTTTCAGAAGAGTTTGAGTTGATAAACAAATAACTATATAAAAAAATACATGCAGCTACAACTTTATCAAATCTAGTGATGGGCAGGTATCGATACCAAATACTTAAGTACTCGATACCTATAGGTATCGAGTGTATTCGATACCCACAAAAGTATCGATACTTTATTGACATATTTCGTTTTAAATTTTTCAATGAAGTAATCTTTATAATACCTACTGTAGATCAAACGCAGCCTGTTTCCGTTTTCATTTTGCAACGCTCAAACCCAAGTCGTTATCATCCGCGAGAGAAATTTGACGCGGCTAGGTTTTTCCCCCGCCAAATCCTTCGCCTCTATCCACCTCCAGGCCCGTAGCTACGGGGCTTTTTGATGGATCGCTTTCAGTTTTTTGAATATTAGTCTGATTATGGATAGGCCCTAAAAAAATTGTCCCTTCAGGTTCATTTCCCGACATTGAAAAAAAGTACTCGATACCTAAAAGTACTCGATACCTATAAGTATTCGATACCAAAGTATTCGATACCAAAAAGTATTCGATACCAAAGTATTCGATACCTAAAATTATCGATTTTGCCCATCACTAATCAAATCCCATTTTGCAATTTTTAAAATTCGATAATGAATTCGGACATTTATTGTTTAATCAAAAATTTAATCAAATGTAACTAAAAAAGTATTTGAGAGGATATCCTATGACAGAAACTAGAACGACTCACATTAATGTATATTTTCTTTATGTTACTGATACTGAAAATAATTGTTCATTTTTCATGATGGGAGCTATTGCATAGAACTAAAAACTTAGGATTAGTTAAGCCTTTTAATCCTACAATATGACTATATTTAGATCCTTACATTTTTTTAATTGCACCCTTGCATTGAGATAAAATGAGCCTAATTTCTGTTTCCTCTGTCAAGGTGTAAATCCTTCATTTAAAAGTACCCAATAGTTTAAAAACATTTTTAACAATTCGATTGTTCAGAAAATGCACAATTTCAACACAATGAATGGCTTTCTTACCGACAAGAGGATCTGAAGGGAGTGATATACATGCATACGTTCTACCAGGAACCCCATACTGAAGTTTTGGACAAGGGACATATTCTAGAACTTCGAATCCTTCACTTGGTTCTACTTGAACGTAAACATTTTCTAATACTTGATCGGATAGAGTGTTGGTGCAGTCAAACTGAAAATGAAGATAGTGAATTAGATGTATTCACAAGAAATTAAAATATTTCATTTTTCATTCAAATTATCTCAAAATGCAAGTTAACATACATAGCTCGCTCCCAATCCTTTGTGAGAAAAAAAATCAAGTTTTTTTAAGGGCTTATTAAGGCTCATTTTAAGTTTTCATGGACTAACATAGTAAAGCATAGTTTAGCACATTAAAGCCATTTCTGAGCAAAAGAAACTTACTCTCTTTAATGCCCCTACTCCAGAAGACAACTTCTCTCAAAAATCTTTCTTATAGTAAAGACTACATATATAACAATTCATATACTTAACAATTTCCAACATTTCTATAATTCACTTATTTTAGGAAAGGAAAGTCCCACAGAAAAATAAAAGTAGCCAAGTTATAAATCTATTCTACTATTTTAAAATTTTCATTTGAGATTAAAAGAAGCTAACAGGGATCGAACTATTTGAATCAGAAATAAACTTCTTCAGGTTCTTGCGTATTATGCCGTCAACCATGCCGCTGAATCCGAAAACGTTTAAAATCACATACTGTTCTACAGCTGTACCGCTGAATTTAAAGGCTGCTGAACGGTCAACGGTAAAATACGCAAGTACCCTTTTTCACATTCAAATTGAAAAGAATGCCAGATTAAAATATTTCACATAAAGTTCAAGGACTTAATTCAAGGGCCCTTGAAAACAAGTACTTTTTCAAGAATTTTCAAGGCCAGTGGGAACCCTGCATAAGTCGATATGTTAATTCCGATAGATGAATATGGTAAAGAAAAATATCCTCAGCAATTGATTACTTACCTGCAAGACAATGTGTTCTGCAAAGGTGTGTTTGATGCATTTGACAACAAACTCTGTTTCTGACTCTGTGAGCTCAACAGTTGCAGATGACTTAAAGAGAGGGCCCAAGTTTATGGCGGCCAGTTCTTTGATTTGAGATAGTTGTTCTGCAAAAGAATCGGAATCCGTGAGACATCAAACATCACTTAAATGTGAGCTCAAGTTTGAACAACCACCTAGGGAAAGTGCCCAAATCCCTTTACTAAAAAGGGGGGGAAAGTGGGGAAAGAAAGGTGTAAAATTAAATTAAAGGAGAAATTACATTTTGAAACACCAAAAAAGTTTGAATAACCCATTAAAAGGACCCCTCAACGTATAAGGGAGAGAAAAGGGGGAAAGAAAACACTAAGTACATTTTTAATGACCAAGCAATTTTTCGGTCATTTTATACCATTTTTACACCTTTTCTCTTTCCCGCCCAAGGGGGTCACTTTCCTGAGTGGATCACTTCCCTTGGATCCACGCCTGGAACGAGGGTAGCCAACCTTTTTAGGAAGTGTAGCACTATTTGGGAAACATGCATGCCACACTCAAATTTTTATAGATACCAAAGGTAAAAGAGTGAAAAATTTCATCAAAACTTATGAAGCACATAGTACACAACACTAATACATATTTTTTATAGCCTAAGGAATGGAGTTTTAAAATGCAATTGAACTTAAGCTTTATCAATTCAATGCAATTTGGATCCCCCTTCAAAAGGAGTCCCCCAATATTTTTTAACCAGAGCACTGGTTAAACAAGAGGGGAGGGGAAGTTATAAGTCAAAATCAACGATCCACAAAATAGTACAAAAAAGACCTCCCAATGACTAAATATTATTGTTTAACAATATTCAAGATGCAAACTTTTAACGCATCAAAATTCTCACGTTTATTAAGGCAAATGTTCAAAATATCCTGTATCTAACAAGTTAATGAAAAGAAATTTGTAAAAGTGTAAACGATCATTTCTTACAAAAAAGAGGTACATTGATTTTGAGAAATCCCAGTAAAAGTATTTTCTTTTTACCTGCAAAAATATCTTGTCGAGAGGCAACCTTTTCTTTCTTTCCAATAACAGGTACATCTGAAGAAAATAATTTAATAATCATTACTAAAACTAAAACAAGTGGAATTGATATAAGAATCCTTGTTTTTCTATTGGCACAAAATTTGAGGGATTCAAATATCTCTCTATTCTAAAAAAAAGTTTTTGGTGAACGGTTTCCAGAGAAAGGCTTTTTAATTACTGAACCAAATGACACATATATGGTATCAAAATGTCCGAATTCATTCCGGATTTCCGAGTAAGCCCTTCGATTTTTCAAAAAAATTCTTAATTTTAAAATATTTCCATTTTTTTAGATTTCGGATAAGGTCGCAGTTACAAAGCAAGAAACTATGAATTTTAAAACAATTGAAAATATATTTCACTGGTTTTTTAACATTCAAATACATTAAATAATCATCTTTCTATTTATCACACTAATTTAAGAAATATATATTGGATTCTTTTTAACAATATTTATATTTTTGCTGTTCAAACGATTTTAATTATATTTAAAACTAATGTATAATTAATTTATCTTTTATTTTTAAATAATTAATTCATATTTATATATTTATCTTTGTCGTTGTGGCAACCTAATCATTACTATATTTACAATAAAATATAAACTCGCTTTCAGAAATTTTGAACTTTTGCATTTATTTATTACAATAATAATTATTTTTATATCCTTTTGCAAGTTATATTATTTAAGGTAGTAAAAGGTAACTTTTTTTATAATGCCAAAACGCAAAACTAGATATGGCGGGGGAATGTTTTAGAAATAAAGATAAAAATCGAAAGTCAGAACATTCGTGTCATTGCTATGAAACTGACACAATTTCGATGTTTATTTGTTCTCATGAAGCAAAATTCTAAATTTTCGTGATGTTTACGATAATTACTACATTTTTCACAGACAATCAATGAAAATCATTACAAATTTTAAGAAAGTAAAATTTATTCCGGAGATATTTCAGTGCTTCTGAATGGATCTGTGTGAGAAAAACATTACCTTGGGGAAATGGTAAAAGAAAGTTTACACTGCTTCGTTACTAATTTTCTTGGAATTAAATGGCGATCCGCCAATTTATATTGCCATAAAGGAACTGTTAAAATTTCGCCACTGAATGAATATTCCCCTTTTTTGAAAGAATACCCCAGAGAAGTAGTTCCCCTGTTTTAAGAATGTTTTCTAAAATGAGTAAGTGCTGTGAGCTGTGTTTTGTGAGGATGGCAAAGAGATCCTTAAGTATCAGCGTCAGCAGTTAACGGGGGTTGGCGAGCGATAGCGAGCAGGGGGCGGTAGCTCCCTAGTTTTTAAAATATTAATATATTTTTCAGATACATTAAAATTGACCTGTATTATTATTTTAAGTTATCCTTTCATGCAAGATTCTTTAAAACTTATAAAGTTTTGCATTAGATAATTGAAGAATATTGAAATGAAAAGGAATTAAAGGAAGGAGGATTAAGGAATTAGATGCACAATAATGGGTTTTAAGTGCAATTAGAAACTAAAATTCCTTTCAAGAAGTTTTTAAGTGCAGAAACTGAACATAAAATAACCAGTAGGGTGGCCCTTATTTTCGAACTTTCGAAATGTTTAGCTCCCACCCCCTAACTTTGTTCCAATGGACAAAAAAATGATATCTGAAAAATTATAGCCAAATCGGATAACATTAACCCGACCCGCAAACGCCTTAAAGTTTTGAGTTTTTGGTCATTTTTTTGAAAAACTGACAAATAAACCAAGATAAAATCTTCACAATTTTTTCGCAATTTTTTTATGATGAACTACTATTGTTTAGGATATATCGCCCCAGGTTTCGTGTTTTTATCAGCCCTCATTCGGGAGTGGTAATTTTTTAAGTGTTACGCAAGTAATGTAAAGTTGTTTTTCCTGCATTCTACAAATAGCCATTACTATCCAACCCTTTAACTTAAACACATAAAATTGGGCTTATTTTGTTCGTATTTTTATTGTCTTTAATGTTAAGTTCATTAAAAACAACTACCTTTTTGAAAACATTTCAAAAAATTGAAGAAAAGGGGAAAAATAAAAAAATAAATAAAAATTATAATTTTTTTTAAATGTTGAAACAAAAAATTTTATTGCATTTCACCTTCTATAATATGCATTGATACCTAATATCAAGTCTAAAATTGGATTTTATCTCATTGAAAAAAAATTAAATTCCCCGTAAAATTGGTAGGTCCTTGGGTAGGTTTGCAATTAAAGCACCTTACCATGATTTCCAATTTATGGGTCAACTGATAAATTATCAGGAAGTCGATGCAGAAATAAGCAAGGTTGCTTTAAAAAAGTTTTCAAACCATCTCTGGTACCTAGCTCCCGAAACTATTGCTCTGTCCATTTTCGATGATAATGTTCCAAGCTTAGTCAAGAAAAAATTGCTCAAGTAATGCTTGAAACAGACCCAGATGAAGAACTTGGAGAGGAAAAAAATTATCCTAAAAGGTATATTCTACACCAAAATGATTTTTCTATCTTTATAAACAACGACTTTGCATCTTTGTTTACTCCTCTTACAAAGACCTTCTTCACAAGATTTAAAATCAGTACCGAATTCCCCAACCAAGACCCTTCCTTTTGGAAAGATGATCCTTCTTATATAAATGGAATTGAAACGCTTGGCAACGTTTTTGTTGTAAACGATGCAGCAGAACGAGGTGTAAAACTGATCCAGGAATACAATAACATTCTTACGAAAAATGAAACGGAAAAACAGTTTGTTTTACAAATTGTTGCTGAAGACCGAAAAAAGTATCCATCGGCCACTAAATCTTCCCTTAGGGAAAAACTGTGTTAAATATTTATTGTTTTATTGTATGTTGTAATACAATAGGTGCTAATATACGGAATACAAGTTAGTTTTTTATGCAATCAGTTTTCTATTGAAAAATAAACTTAATGCAGTTTTATATTTTTCAGGTTTTTAATGATTTTTGCAAACTTCTCAAGGCGTTTGAGGATCGCTTTGTAATTCCCCAATTCGACTGAATTTCACATAATCTGTTTGTTGTTTAGTGGAACTATGGGAGGTGCATATTTTTAAGTTTTAAAAATCTAATATATAGCTAAAAGCCACCCTTAAAAACCAAGCCAAAAAGTAGTTTTATTAAAAAAAACATACTTAATAGAAATAGTATCTTAATTGCCTTAACTATCCACTTAGCATAGCCACATTGGATGTTTTCGAATAAACAAAAATAAACCTTTGAATTGGGGAATTCTAAGGGGATCCACCAAAGCCTTTAAGCTGGAAAAAGTCCATAAAAAAGAAAGTTGGAATTTAAACTACTTCTTATAGAATAGCAGTAATATTTTTGGAAAATTAATTTTCATTCATACTGTATTATTTTAAGAATCAAAATATATTCTAATTTAGTTCGTAATTTATTTAAGAAGTAAAATTCTGGTTTTAAATAGTAAAAAAAGATATGCCTTATGAGGAATTTAAAATAGATAGTAGTTAATTTAAAAAAATTAACCTCTTTTTGGAAGATCTAAGTTTTTTTTAGAGAAAATTAGCCTAAAAAAACGCTTTACATCTTATGGTTGTTAGACCTTTTGCATGTTTTTCAATCATACGAGCATTTCAAGTAATCATACGAGTTTTTTTGAGTTTATCATTCTTTTACCGGGAATTAGGGGGTTGTTAAGGGACCTACCAAATTTACGGGGAATTTAATTTTTTATCAATGAGATTAAACCCAATTTTAGACTTGATATTTGGTATCAATGTATATTATAGAAGGTGAAATGCAATAAAATTTTTGTTTCAACATTTAAAAAAAAAATTATAATTTTTATTTATTTTTTTATTTTTTCCCCTTTTCTTCAATTTTTTGAAATGTTTTCAAAAAGGTAGTTGTTTTTAATGAACTTAACATTAAAGAGAATAAAAATACGAACAAAATAAGCCCAATTTTATGTGTTTAAGTTGAGGGGTTGGAGAGTAATAGCTATTTGTAGAATGCAGGAAAAACAACTTTACATTACTTGCGTAACACTTAAAAAATTACCACTCCCGAATGAGGGCTGATAAAAACACGAAACCTGGGGCGATATATCCTAAACAATAGTAGTTCATCATAAAAAAATTGCGAAAAAATTGTGAAGATTTTATCTTGGTTTATTTGTCAGTTTTTCAAAAAAATGACCAAAAACTCAAAACTTTAAGGCGTTTGCGGGTCGGGTTAATATTATCCGATTTGGCTATAATTTTTCAGTTATCATTTTTTTGTCCATTGGAACAAAGTTAGGGGGTGGGAGCAGCATATTTTTAACTTTTTAAAAACCCCATACGGTTAAGGGCCACCCTAATAACCAGTTTAATTTATTCTTTTATATCGCTGGCATCATTGGATAGCCTCGTATTATTGAGTCGGGATAGTTACAGTATTAGTGAGCGAGATTCGTTTCCTCGCCCAAGAACGATTTTCACGGTCGAAAGTGGGGGGGATTTTAATCAGCTGTTAAAGCTTAACAGTAGGTGTTTCAATCTCTCACTAGGAGACTAACTTTTTGTTCCAGGTGGCTGGCCAAACCACTAGCAGGGGAGAACCGTTTTGTTATTTTTAAGATGTGAAGAAAATTTTTAGTTGTCGAAGTTTAGTTAGCAAGTGTCAAATCAAAGCAAAAAGCTTCACTGCTCTAAAGGGTTATAGGATAATTACATGTGCTCCCAATGGAATTGGTTTGGTGTTTATGACTTGACACTTGTAAATAAATTAGATTTTAAGTAATTTCTCATTGGCTCAAACACACACTCGCAAATGTAGAATACAGTATCAATTCCGACTCCGATTATACGAGGTTATCCGATGATGCCAGCAATATGTGGCTATAAAGAACGATGCAACTCTGCTGAACCAGGAGACTCCTCATGGTGCTAAAAAAATAAAACAGCAATTAAGAAGAAGAAAATGTTAAGATTTTTTACCAGATTTCTTCTCTTCTACAGGGGGCTGAGTGGCGAGAGGAACACTCTTCAGATCAAAAGGAGCCTCAGTTGGCTCTAATGTATACTGATGAAGGGCTTTCTCCAGACCCACAATAGATACTTGCAGAGCTGAAAGGGGTGAATACTCATGAAAATTCAGTGGGTATACACAAAGTCGATGTAGGTCTTATAGTAGGATGCATATACCCAAATTTAAAACAGGAGGCTAATGTGATCTTTTTATGAATATAGTAATACCAATTATTGGAATTTGAAATCAAGTTTTTAATGAAGTAAATGATTGAAATAATAGACATAAAAGTTAAAACAGAGCTTGGGATCAGTAACGAAATCCTAGATAAATGTAACATATAGATAACATGTAACAAAAATCCTTTATATCTCTTAAAAATATGTTTTCCCTCAAAATTAAATGCTTCCCTAATGTTAATTTTAATTTCTATCTCAAAGATATTTTAACCACCTTGATCATAGCTGCCGATGGAGTTTGTTCAAAAACCGGAAGATTTTTAATATACATGTATGGATTGATATTTGATAAAAAAAATGGTCTTTTATGAACTAAAATAGGGAAAATTTTAGGCCCAAGTTCAGAGTTGCGTATGCGCCAAGTTTTTAGCGTTAAAGATGACTAATATGGTAACCCTAACTCATGTTAAAAGAGTCATTTGGCTTCTAAATGTGCCGCTAAACAGCCAAAAATCGCCAAGCATTCGCAACTCTGAACTTGCGCCAAATTTTATTCTTTACAATAAAATGTTCAGTATCATTCATCATTCTAACTTTTTGATTTTTCCATTGATTGTATACAATTCTGCCATAATCACACACCTCAGATCAGTATCTGAAGAAAATGCAAATTTTTTGAGGCTCAATTGAGCAAAAAGTAGGGAAAACTTTCATAATAGAGAACTTTCCAGAAAAATGTGAAAAACCGGGAAAAAAATCTGAAAATGATTGAAAAACTGGAAAACTCCCAGGTAAACAGGAAGGATCGGCAGTAATCCTTGATAATTTGTGAATTCTTTCAAAAACCCCAATACCTTTTCCTTGAGACTACATCCGTGAGATAACTTAGTTGACATTCCCTACATTAACATCCTTTCTTTCAAGTTATTCTCAATATTTTTTTACTTTGCCATTAACTGGTGACAAGATCTTAAGCAGGTCCATTACATCTTTGAGCAAGGGAATCCAAGCCCACAAAATAAAGGAAAACCCAAGCATAGCTGCCAACTGAGTTTGTTCAAAAACTGGAAGATTTTGGATAAAAAACGGAAGATTTTAATATACATGGACGCATAGATATCTCTCTATATTAAAAAAAAGTAACAGTGACCGCCGCCGCTGTCGCCGCCGCCGATTTTGAAAATTTTATTTTTGAACATTTTGAACTCTAACAACGCAAAAACTATTCAAAGGAATATTATGAAATTTTGACCATTGGTAGACAAATGCATGATAATCATTTTCGTTCCAAAACCTAATTAATTAGATAATTACTTCTGGAGTTATTTAATGTCAAAGTCAAAAATTATTTTTTTCTGCTGCGAGTTCGCCTCCAGCAAAATCTATTTACAGCAGAAACGTGATTTTTTGCATACACATACTCATAGGCATGAATTTTTGCACCTCATCTCTCTTTTTTCGAATTTCGAATTAGTTTTTGAGTAATTTAATTTTAAAGTTTCGAAATTTTTGACAATTTTTCGATTTTTTCGTTATAAAATAAAAACTAATCATGATAGAGGTATAATATTTAAGACACATATACAGTTATTTTTTATAAAAATATTGGCGTTTCGTTTTTTAAAAAATTCGAATCCGTTTTAGAATTATTGAGATTCAAAGTTTCAATTTTTTCTTCTCTTTCTGGTCTTTCACTAGGGAAACAGCTTATTTTCATGAGTCTTATTTCTTTAATTTCCGACGATTCACTAGATGTTTACGTGCATATTAAAAATTTAAAGTTTCTTAAAGGCTTGTTTTTACTCTAAGTTGGTTGATGATGATTGGTAGACTTGCTTGATATTTTTTTAAAAACATTTCTATTCAATAATTGAAGAAAGAAGAATTGAAGTTAAGAGATTAATATTTTAGAAACAGTTTTATTTTGATATCTTCGAGAGAATGAATGATTCGAATTAAATCATTGATAAACTAGAGAGATGAGTAGCTTCGGTATCAAAGGAGCATTAACTAAGCCGACGAGCCTGGATTGTTGAGATGAAACAAGCAAGCTCTGCTCGCTAAGATCGCGAAGCGATCTTCAAAGAACTGCGAAGCAGTTCCGGGGGTTGGTGAGCGATAGCGAGCAGGGGGCAGAGCCCCCTAGTTACATAAAAAATCGGTCTTCTAAGAACTGAAATGAGGAATATTGTAATGTTTACAGTAAAATGTTCAATATCATTCAACATTTCAACTTCCTTGATTTTACACAATTCTGCCATAATTGCACACTTTGGACCAGTATCTGACTGTTTGAGGCTCAATTGAGCAAAAAATAGAAAACTTTCACAAAAATAGAGAAATTTCCTGAAAATTGTGAAAAACCGGGAAAAACTAGTTTCCGGCCGTAAAATCGGGAAATTATTGAAAAACCGGAAAACTCCCGGGTAAACCGGGAGGATTGGCAGCTAGGCCTGGGCCTTAAATCGATATATAAAGATAAATCGATTTAACCCCAACATCGGAATACCGGTTTCACGCTTAAATCGGATTCCTTATATCGGAACCGATATATAATTCCGGAATTCGAAAGATAAATCTGTTTTTCAGAATACCGGTTTAGCGCGAATATCGAATCTCTAAAATCGAATACCGATATGTAATTCCGGAATCAGAAATTTGATTAAACTTGATTATTTGAATTTTCCTTAAACCGATATTTCTGTTTTCTGATGATACTCGTAGATCGGCTGCGATAACTGATACTATTCCGGGTTCCGGAATTGTCTTAATCACTATGTTTATGATGATTATTAACAAAATTTATTGTACATAATTGAAAAATATTTGTGTTTTCATATTCTTACTATTCTTAGGTTCTAATAATCCTTTAATATTTAGATACTCCATTAAAAGTTTCGGCGATTAAAAAGGATTGCGAAAAGAAGAATTTCGTTAAACGAGCTGCGATTACTGATAGACATGCATTTATTTCTGACGGCACCTTTTTATTATTTTAACACTTGTTGTTAAAAAAATACTTCATCTTGAGCAAAGGGATTGCTGTGTAGATTATCATTTTAATGATTTGTAATTGTTTTACATAATTAATGAGAAGATTAAAAAGGATTGCGAAAAGAAGAATTTCGTTAAACGAGCTGCGATTACTGATAGACATGCATTTATTTCTGACGGACCCTTTTTATTATTTTAATACTTGTGGTTAAAAAATACTTTATCTTGAGCAAAGGGATTGCTGTGTAGATTATCATTTTAATGATTTGTAATTGTTTTACAAAATTAATGAGAAGATTGAATTGGATTGAAAAAGTGTGTTTTATTTTCAACTGACTATGAGAATCGAAACTACTGCGCCATCTATATGGCGCAATTTTCATTAGAACTATTAGTAATTTCATTGAATCAGTTTCGTTTTAGTTTTTCATTCACTTGCATTACAGCTGATCCAAGAAATAATTAATAAATTAAGAAATAATTAATAAATTTAATAATTAAAATTTGGATTAATATTACCCGAATTAAATCGATTTATAACTAAATCGGATTTTAAGATGAACTATAAATCGATTTAAGAAATTTATATATCGCCCAGCCCTATGGCAGCTATGCCCAAGTTTTCACTTATTATAACACAGTTAAGTTTGACACTTGCCATTGAGTATGTACTGAGAGTTGAGGGCCTTCTGCTTCTGAGAGAGCACATTGAGGTAGTAAGTGGCTCGGTCTCGCACCTCATCGTCCACGTCCAACAGGCTTCGCTGCATCAGGACCATGACATTGGGAAGGAGCTCCTCACAGTGAGCGCCAAACTTGGCCAGGGAGCTCACAGCAGCTGAGGGGAAAAGAAGTACATTTTGATACGCTCTTAACAAACAAGTATTTTCTTCATAAAATAACTTTTTTTCTCAGATACAAAAAAAAAGGACATTCCCATCAAACTTGGTATATATGTCCTAACTTTAAAGATCTTTCATGGGATTTTGAGATTTTAGTAAATTTAACATTCATGCCTAATATTTCTAGGCTACGTTAAAAGTCTGAGATGTTTCCAAGTTTACCTTAACCAGTGGAAACAAATACAAACAAAGAAATGAAACAAGAATAAGAAAAGTGAAACTAACTGTATGTTAGTTTCACTTTTCTTATTAGTTACATTACAAAAACAAAATTCAGAATCCAGCTGTCAAAGTTAAATTTATCTGGGCTGATGAGCCGTGGTTGAACAATAAAACTGGATTCAGGCATTTTGTCCTCAACCACGCAGGACATCATCAGTGGTAGTAAAAAAAATCTGGCAGTTACCAAAGGCTGATTTTACCGTTACCCTGATAATTCCGGCCATGAAAGCTTACTACAAGAATCCAGCTGTATTTTTATATGAAAAATAATAAGATAAAATCCATGTAAGAATCTAACTTACCTGCTCTTACTGGGGCATTTTCCAGAATCAACCTGTTGTAAATGTATCTGATGTATTTGCAGGGGTGGCTTGTTTTGGGTCCCTCTTTCCCAAGCAAGTAAAGTACTTTTACGCCAAGAGATGTATGCTCACAATCTTCAATAAACTCACAAAGATGGGCCAGGCCTAGAAAAATAAATACTGCATGAGAAAAAAATTAAAACAATACTGGTTTTAATGCTATCAGAAGATGGGCTTCAGGGAGCATATCAAACAGAACAGAAAGTAAAGGGGTTACAAAATATTTTCAGTTTTTATATTCATTTTTAAGACAAGAGTCAAACTGTTTACAAATCAGGAGTTTGTATTGGAACCAGGGTTGGCAAAAACCCGGGTTTTTCTGAAAAAACCCAAGTGGGTTGGGTTTTTTCGGGTTTTTTCAATAAAACCCTGAAAAAACCCATATAAAACTGGGTTTTTTCAGAAAAAGTGTGGGTTTTTTCAAAATTAAGTGGGTTTTTTCCTATAGAGTAAGTGGGTTTTTTCAAATTATAGTGAGTTCTTTCGATGTTAAATGTGTTCTGTCAAAATAATGTCAGTTTCTCCACAGTTCAGTGGGTTTTTTAAAGTTTGTATACTTTAAAAAAACCCACTGAAATTTTAAAAACACCCCTTATTTACTGAAACCTGGTTTAAATTTTGAAAAAACCCATGAAAATTTAAAAAATATCCTAAACTTTGAAAAAACCCATTCAATATTGAAAGAAATCTATTCAACTTTGAAAAAACCCACTGAAATTTTTAAAAAACCTCCCTTATTTTTTATATCTAGTTTGAACTTTAAACGTCCTAAATTTTGAAAAAACCCCATTCAATAATGAAAAACTCACTGAATAATGAAAGAACCTAGTTAACTTTTTTAAAAACTCCCTGAAATTGAAAAAACACCATTTAATTTTTAAAACCTTGTTTAAATTTTGAGAAAACCCATTAAAGTTTTAAAATTATCATAAACTTTGAAAAAAAACACATTAAATTTTGAAGGAACTGCCAAAATCTTGATTTTTCTTGAAAAAACCAAAAAATGGGTCCAAAATGTGGGTTTTTTCACATGGGTTTTTTTGATAAAACCCACTGGGTTCAGCCCAATTGGGTCCAATCCAGCCAACCCTGATTGGAACACATACAGTAGAACTCTAATTATCTGAATCGATTGGGACCTCATTTGAATAATCAAAAATTTGGATAATTGGATTTTTTCTGGAAAAAGTTTATAGAGTTCTTGGGCAGTCATTACTTGCTTTAAAGGATAAACAATCAAGCATCTTCTAAACTAAGATATTACCTTTTTACACAATTAATCAGATCCTAAATTAGGGTTCCTATAAAACTAATATGCAAAAACCACTTAAAAACGGCATCTTCGAAACATTTGTTTGTTGATAATGCCTTTATTGATTTGCTTGTGAAGAACTTCCATTTTCGTTTTCATGTACTGACATGAAAGTGTAGGTTTGAGTTCGGATAATGGAGTTAAAACTGTAGCACTAATTTAAGTGTAACTAACAAGGAATACCAAAAGAGATGAATGGCTAAAAGACACTTACCAGCTTCTTTCCCATCTGGGCTGTCTTCAATTATATTGATAATAGTCTCAACAATAGCTTTTTTGTACTCAAAACCCCCTTCCTCACGCAAAATGCCAGAGAGAAAATTCATCATTACGTTATGTTTACGAGGGAATTTCTGGCACAAAGATCTGCAAGACAAATAGATCACATTTTAGGAAAACAAACACTTATAGCAAATGAACACATCCCCAAAATAACTCAGAACTTTGAAAATCTTAGGTTAATCATTGGGTTAAGACAACAATAATTGTGTAAATCAATCAAATACACGATCAGCATTTATCACACAAACGGTATTCAATTTCACTTTTGTATACATAGAGTTAGAGATGGGTAAAACTTATTTTTCAATAACGTGTAATATCTATAATTATTTTCAAATAACGTTATTTTTAATTATGCTACTTTTTTTATGTAATAAATTCAAAAGCACCACCCCATACAGCCTGCCCCCCCCGACTTCTTTGTCCTGGCCCTCCCAGCGCCGCGTCGCGCAGTCCGTTCTCC
The DNA here is from genome assembly GCA_024610705.1 of Tetragnatha versicolor. NCBI lineage: Eukaryota > Metazoa > Arthropoda > Arachnida > Araneae > Tetragnathidae > Tetragnatha > Tetragnatha versicolor. The sequence goes on along the minus strand of JANDEH010000024.1, from coordinate 4,897,524 downwards.
AACCCTAGCGCGATGAAGCCAAGCCGATTCCGCCGACTGTAGCCGTAGCTTCGCTGTAGCACTGAAGCCACCGCAGATAAAGCTTACAAAACTAGGGTGGGTTTACAAGCAGCTGCTTGAAACACGCGATTGATCAAAACTTTCCTAAATGATTATGTAGCTACAACGCTGTAGCGCCAAGAACCAATGGAAGCAACTGACTCAACATCGATGAGATGAATGAGAAAATTTTCTACCCTTTGAGACGTCCCTCTCGCGTCGAATCAATCAGACTTACAGGGTTCATGGCAACAGTTAGAAAAAATATAGGTCATTTGCTTCAAAAATATAGGAAAGGACCATAGCTTCAAAATTATAGGACATAAGTCAGAAAAAATTCAAAACCAGTCAGATTTTTATCATTTATAAAAATAGATGAATGGACAATGCAAGTTAAAAGCTTAAAAAATATATTTATTTTAGAAATTCAAAGCTAAGATGTAAAGTCTATAGCATTTTATAATACTTTTTATAATGTAAAAACCAATTGAATCCTTTAATTATCCATGCTATTTAAAAATTGATGCTTAACTATCACTATTGTTGATCGCCATAGACCTACCTATTCTAATTTGTTTTTGCATTAAACTTTATGCGTAATATTACAAAACTACAATACTATCTAAATAAACATATTTTAAAATTTTCACATTATTGAGGAAAAATGTGAAATTTTCTTGTTTAAATTTATAAGTAAACTAGGGAGCTACCGCCCCCTGCTCGCTATCGCTCGCCAACCCCCGTAAACTGCTGACGCAGGACCTTTTGGAATTGCTTCGCAATTCCCACAAATTCCAACTCGCTGAACGTAATACACTTTATAAAACAATTAAACAATTTACAGAAAAAACGTCAACCAACTTTCCAAAAATACTTCACCAAATCCCCTCCATGAATAAATATCCCTTAAAAGTTTGAATATATATTAACTCGAATCTTATCAAAAATAAAAACGAAATGTTTTTAAAAATATTCATCTGAATTATTTTTTATCTATAGTTATAAAAATAACTAATTCTAATTGTTTATCAATATTTTGACCAAACAAAAACCATTATTTTAAAGTAGTTTGTTAGTATAATATGCCTAGTGTTTATCATTCATATTTTTTAAACCCAGAGCAATTCAAAATAATAAGAGACAAAACATCACTCTATGTTTACAATTAATTTCGGTAAAATCAGACTAAAAATTATAAATATTGGACAAAAAGTGTGAAATTTTAGTATAAAATGGCGTACACGTAAGTTTTTAGAATCTGTTTTTATCAGTCTGAGTGATATTTCATCAAGAAAGTACTTTTTTTAAAAGGTGAAAAACATGTTTCATCTTAAAATATAGAGTCAATCGGTCGTTGTGATTGGATGCATAATAATTTGAATGACAGTACTTGCTTTATAACTGCGACCTTATCCGTTATCTAAAAAAATGGAAATATTTTAAAATTGAGAATTTTTTTGAAAAATCGAAGGGCTTACTCGGAAATCCGGAAAGAATTCGGACATTTTGATACCATATATGTGTCATTCGGTTCAGTAATTAAAAAGCCTTTCTCTGGAAACCGTTCACTAAAAACTTTTTTTTAGAATAGAGAGATTTTTACAAACTTATACGCTTACTTTAATTGCATAAAAATTATCTTATAAAAAACTGACTTCTCCTTCACAAATTTATGCCATAGAAGCAATTTGGTTACCTTACTATCTTTTACATGTTTCCTTAACCCAGTGTTTCCCAACGTGGGGTGCATGCCCCACCGGGGGGGGGGCAATATCATTTTCTAGGGGGGCATTTTGAAAATTTTCTACCAAATTGCCCCCCAGGTGGGGCCAATCTAGGGGGAAAATTAAAAAAAAACTTTTTAAAAAGAAGTTTATCAAAATCTGATCCTATTATCCTATCTGAGATTGTATGTCTGAAATCTGGACCAGTATGAATCAAAACCAAGTTGAAACCCTGTTTTTAGTCTAATTTCCAAACCTTTTCTGGGGGATGACCCAAGATATCTTTGTTTTTAGAACGCTTATATTTGAAACTTTTTTTCATTAGGTTCATCAAAATGCAAATCTTACCTAAAAATTTATATCCAAAATTTCCCAACCAGGGGTACCAAACTAGTTAAAAACCTACTTCCTAGAGTCAAATTTCCTGGGGGAGGACCCCCAGACCCCCCATGGTACTTAGACCTTAATTACTCATAACTTGATTTAGTTCTTTAGCATGCAAATTCTACCTAAAAATGTTCTAAAAAGCTTCATTAGACTTATTAAATATACATAGGAGGGAGGGGCTAAGAAATAATTTTGGCTCCCTCTCAAACTATATTTCTATATACGCCACTGAGACCAGGGGGGCATGGTAAATTTAAAAAGGCTTTGGTGGGGCATGGACCGAAAAAGGTTGGGAAACACTGCATAAGTATTTTATTTAAATTTCTGTTTGGAGTCAATTTCAGATCTAATGATTAGGGCTAAGATTTAATAACATGTAATAACATTTTTTCAGAAAACTGATATCACAGAGATCTTTCAAATTCTACTTGTTTCAAAGAATTTTGGATTGATTAAGACCATGTTTATTTTACATATTTTTACTTATTCGGTTCATTTACATATTTAAGCTTCAAATACGCTTATATAATAATCTTTTTTTAAAAATTAATTACATATTTTTGCTACATATTCATCCATTTTTTAGTTCTTTCAAAAATAATCACAAGCTGTGCCCAATTGTTTTTAAAAAATGTAACATATTATGCGGTTACACATCTAAATTGTTGAAAGCTAATGCTAAATTTAGCAATCGTAAGTTGTGAACTTGGGCTATCAATTAGAAGGTGTCCATTTCGTGTTTCCCGTTTATTTTTTTTTTAACTTTTTTTATTTTTTACGGGGGATTAAAATCCCCAAAATTAATGACTTATAGCCCCTATAAGAACTTTAAAGCTCACAGTTTTTAATGTTTTCAGAATTCAGTAAAAATTATTTGAAATTCCATAAAATCTTTCTATTTTCCCTACTCTTAAGCCCAAATTTTGCACTTTTTATCACATATTTACCTAAAATAAATGCATATAATGAGTTCATTAGTATAAGTTTTGAGTTTTTAATCACATAAAAATCACAGCCCCAATTATGATTGTTTCAAAAATATTTTTAAATTTCCATCAACATTTTTAGCAGAATGTTGACGTTGCTACAATTAGAAAAGCGTGCAGAAACCCCCCCACGCGTTAACAAGCTTTAAAAATATCATCGCAAATTGAGAGAGATGCAATGATGGGAGAGAATTAGATGCAATTCTGTAAAGTTGTTTTTTAAAATCAAACTTAATATAAGAGAAGTTGTGAGCAAAAAGTTTCAAATACCAAAGGGGGATCTGGGGGTCCTCCCTCCATAAATTTTTTGGAAATTTTACACTAAAAACAGGTTTTTAACTAATTTTGGTGCAAAATATAGGACATTGATTGAAAATATAGGACAGGGGTCATAAATTAAGGAAATACAGGACAGCCATGAACCCTGAGACTATGTGATTTTCGAAACATGGCAATCCTTGTCCATCGTCTTTAGTTTTATTCGAAGTTCACATATAAGAAGTTGTTAGTATTTATAACACTTTAAAGATGAAACCTATCAGATTATTTTTTTTAAAAATTGAAATTAAAAGTGGATTTTAGCTGTCTTGTTAATGCGCGGACTCTCACGTCGATCGCCGAAGCCAATGATGTGCGTTTTAGCAATCTAAATGCATCCCCTTAATTTCTTGGCAAAATTCTTCGTGTAATATATTTAACAAGACTAAGTACATCAATAATTATAAGAATAGTAATATTTCCTGAAAAAAATAAAATAGTTAAATAAACCATCAATAAATCAAATAGAATTACCGTAGCTTCGCTTATGGGGCACCACAGAGAAAAATCTTAACAGAGGGTCCAACACGATATATTCAAAAGTTGAATGGATATGAGAGCGCCACGAGGAACTATAAATGATTGACAGAGATCGGCAGTACATTTTGGTGACCAAACCTGTGATTGGCTGTCACTGTCACTCAATCTTCTATTTTCGAAGGAGAAGGGAAAAAAATTTTCTCAACCAATCAGACTTTTTCCCCCGCCTCTCGCGACGTAGATGCGATCGCAGCGCCAAAATTGCCCCATATCCATCATCCATCCAACTCTTCGATCGAAGTGTATATTTGGACGCATTTTCGCACATCCCAACGGTTTGGTCCTGACGAGCTTAGTGCGCATGCGTGTGGACTTATTTTAGCGGGGTTTTTTTGAAATTTTAATAAAATTATAAACCGGGGACGGAACCCACGACCTACCGCATGCTAAGCACGCACGCTACCACTGCACCAGCGGGAATGAATTATGATTTAAATTATCCGAAGAAGTTCCTTTTTTTCTCCCCGAGCATGCGCACTAAACTCGTCAGGACCAGATCGTTGGGATGTGCGAAAATGCTATTTGCAGGCTAAAACGGCCAGTGGCCCATGCGCTGTAGGTCTCGTGATGACGTAGCAGTCTCGGCGCTTAGTGATGGAACCAATGGAACGCCTAGCCGTGGAATCGCTGTCGTCACGAATCACCCGTCACGAATCGCTGTCGAAAATCGAAAATCGCGTGGGGTAAAGCAAGACCCTCTATATAAAGGCCTCCCAACTAGGTCGTGCAACGTCATAACTTTTACTCATCTTTGACGTCACTCCATAGACTTAACATGGCAATTTTCACTCACGTTTGACGTCATCGTCCGGAGTTGGGTGGCCATGTATATAGAGGGTCTTGGGTAAAGCCGCCTTTGGTCTCGCGAGCGACAGATTTGACTTTTTCAATCTTAATGCATCGAAGCAATTTCATTTGTGATATACGCCTAAGTCGGTAATATACATACAATTTCAAAGTCGGTAAAGAACATAAAATTGTTAATTAGCTTATTTAAAAATTTTCGGAATCAGGTGTTTCTCAAATTTATGAGAATAACATATTGTAACTTGCCCCCACTCACTCACTGAAAATCATCCGCCATCTTGTATAGAACGAAATAAGGCCCAAGTTTAGAACTGCTGATGCGCCACGTTTTTAGCGATAAAAATCACTATATAGTTACCCCAACTAATGTTAAGTGAATTATGTGGCTTCTAAATATGGCGCCAAATAGCCAAAACTCGCCAACCATCAGCAGTTCTAAACTTGTGCCCGAAAAAATATTGGATATTTCAAGTATCGTAAAAATTAACGTATTCAGAAAGTATCGAAAGATACAAAATAACTTAACATAATCAAGAATAACTTGGTATTCAAGATATTCACGAATCTGAAATATGCGTATCGTTCCGTCGTTCTCGGCGATATTCTTTTGGATGGCGCAAGTTCAGAGTTGCGTATGCTTGGCGAATTTTGGCTGTTTAGCGGCACATTTAGACGCCAAATAATTCACTTAACATGAGTTATAGGGTTACCATATTAGTCATCCAGAGTTGCCACTCTTCAGTACTGAAGACGGAATTCCGTCTTTTGAAGAATTCAGCGGACAGAATTCCGTCTGCCGAATTTCGGAAAAAAAATAATTTTTTTGATTTTTCTAGAAGAATATTTTTTGGTTTGTTGAGATTGAAATAGGCCAATGTCTGACTACAATGTCCGCCGATGTCCGCTTCTTGTACTTGCATCTCCGGGCCTCTATCTCCCCTATTCCTCTTCTAGGAAGGAAGAGGGAATTCCCCTCATCCTTCATAGAAGAGTTCCGTGAATCCCGGCGCCATACCCATAATTATCAATGCTGTTTAGTTAATCAAGTGTGGTTACTTGCCAAGTATAAATAGTCAGGAAGATTTTAGTATTACGGTAACGGACCCTTTATCCAGCAAACCCGGGACCGACACCGACATCATACCGAATTTTGGAGTTTCCGGATTTCGGGTCTGTTCCGAAAAAAACTCTTTTTTAGACGCAGCTGCTTTAGTAAAACAAAAATACCCGCTGAAACTGAAACAATAATAATAGTAGCGGATTCAGCAAAAAATTCCGGTGAAGCGTGTGGATCGTCCAGGGAGGAAACGTCGCGCAAGAACCGATAGCGAAGCAGCAGCCGATTTTGGCACGACCGTTTCGGCGCGGAGACTATTCGGCCGCGTCGGACTGCGCCAAAACGGCCGCTCCGAATCGTCAAAATCCGCACAGAGACTGTCACAAAAGACGCGACGCAACCATTGCGCGTCATAGTAGCATTTTCTCACTAAAAATTCTTAAAAATAAAATATAATTCTGAACGCGAGCCGGATTTCGGGTTTCTGGATAAAGGGTCCGACACTATTCAGAATGAGAGAGAGAAAGTACAAGTACTGCAAAGATTTTTCATTGAAAAAGAGAAAATTTTTAAGTATCCAAATATATTTCTAATTATTTAATATTACTAGGGGGCTCTGCCCCCTGCTCGCTATCGCTCACCAACCCCCGGAACTGCTTCGCAGTTCTATGAAGATCGCTTCGCGATCTTAGCGAGCAGAGCTCGCTTGTTTCATCTCAACAGTCCAGGCTCGTCGGCTTAGTTAATGCTCCTTTGATACCGAAGCTACTCATCTCTCTAGTTTATCAATGATTTAATTTGAATCATTCATTCCCTCAAAGATATCAAAATAAAACTGTTTCTAAAATATTCATCTCTTAACTTCAATTCTTCTTTCTTCAATTATTGAATAGAAATGTTTTTAAAAAAATATCAAGCAAGTCTACCAATTATCATCAACCAACTTAGAGTAAAAACAAGCCTTTAAGAAACTTTAAATTTTTAATATGCACGTAAACATCTAGTGAATCGTCGGAAATTAAAGAAATAAAACTCATAAAAATAAGCTGTTTCCCTAGTGAAAGACCGGAAAGAGAAGAAAAAATTGAAACTTTGAATCTTAATAATTCTAAAACTAATTCGAATTTTTAAAAAAGCGAAACGCCAATCTTTCAATAAAAATTAATTGCATGCGTGTTTAAAATATCATAGTTCTACTGTGATTAGTTTTTCTTTTATAACGAAAAAACTGAAAAGGGGTGAAAATTTTCGAAACTTTAGAATTTAATTACTCCAAAAATAATTCGAAATTCGAAAAAAGGGCGACGAGGTGCACAACTTCATACCTAAGAGTATGTGTCTGCAAAAAATCATGCTTCTGCTGTAAATAGATTTGGCTGGGGGCGAACTCGCAGCAGAAAAAAATAATTTTCGACTTTGACAATAAATAACTCCAGAACTCATTATCATATTAATTAGGTTTTGGAACCAAAATGACCCTCATACATTTGTCTACCAATGGTCAAAATTTCATAATATTCCTTCAAATAGTTTCTGCGTAGTGATAGTTCAAAGTGTTCAAAAATAAAATTTTCTGAAACAGCGGCGGCGGCGGCGGCGGCAGCGGCGGCGGCGGCGACTGTTACTTTTTTTTAATATAGAGAGATTAAATAAATAATATTAAATGTTATTAAACATTTAAAGAGATAATAATTTGGTAGTGTGTATATACGTACAATTTTTGAGAATTTTTTTAAATAACGCTGAACCGTGTAATTTTTTACAAAAAAGTTCAGTCTTGTAAATTTTGAAGAGTGGCACCCCTGGTCATCATTATCGCTAAAAACTTGGTTCATACGCAAGTCTGAACTTGCGCCTTGGTTCGTATTCAATATCTGAAAGAACGTATCGTTCTCGGCGATATTCAAATACCCGAAATAACGTTATTATTTCGATGAAATACTTTTCTCGCAATTCGCAATAATCGAAATAATAACGGAATAATCGATATAATAACGTATCGTTCTTTTTCACGACACGGAACTGAAATATTTACGTAGGCGTCATTCTTATCTACAATATCTAGATCAGGGGTGGGCATTTGTTTTGTCTCGGGGGCCACTTTATTAAAGAAGAAGCTAACGGCGGGCCGCAGATTACGTAAAATGATTGCATTACCAAGTTAAATTTGCATTTTAGAAGTATAATTAAGAAAAAATATGAAATAATAATGTGATGCTGTATCAAGCGCTGATCCAAGAAGGGGGGCACTTTTCCAGACCATCACCTTTCTTTTAACACAAAATGTAAAAATATTGGGGATTTTCAAAAAAAGTATCACTCAAGATACCCTTGTGGTACCACTGAGGGGGGTATGGGGGTCCTCCCCCAGAAATTTTTTGAAATTTGGCTTGCAAAAGTAGGGTTTTAACTCATTTTGAGAACATTTTTGGGTCCAAGGGGAAACACTGTCCAGAGTACCACCCCTCTGAATCCGCACCTGTACTATGTTGTACAGTACAACTTGGATAATTTGAACTAAATTTCAATGATTTCTCTTGGTTCCTTCAACTTCATATTAACTGTTCTTAATTTTTCATCATTAAAAAATTATAATAACTACTGAATATGTTGAAGAAATAAAATTTAACGAATTTGGCATAAAATGTAACCAATTTATCATGGTAATAACAAACACTGCACTAGTATCAAAGTAAATTAGAAATCTCGGAATCAAATCATCCAACTTACCCACAAAAAAGGTAATCCTTTTTGAAGAAAATATCTCCACAATCTTAAGCAAAAATTAAATAGAACACTGACAAGAAAGACAAGGAATTCACAGTGACAAGTACGCGGCGTGTTAATGAAGTGAATGACCCCTGAAAATCCCAGACGGTGGAATGGGGGTGTACTTGTGGATGGGGTAGGGAGGATCTGTCGTGACGTCAATAAATCAGAAATTAATTATGTTTTGAACCCCCTCTGTCTTTTCGCGCGCGGCCTTTTCTGCCCCCTTTTCTTTCTGCACCCACTCCGTGCAAGTGATCCTTGACCCGCCACCTGCATTTGAAAGATTAATTTTCGTGTGAGGCGAGGGAAGCGGGGCCGAGACGACGTTACAAGAAGTGAAAGCAAGACCGAAACTGAGCTGATTCAAATGTGAACAATGCATGAGAAAAAAATGTAAAACATTGAACTATTAAATTCAGAATTTTTCTTATTTTTCCGTATGCCTTGGCAGGCCACCAAATATCCCTTCGAGCTTTCCAATACTTTTTGCTTTACAATATTTAAAAAATTATCTATTTCCCCTTTAATCTTTGTCCTTTATAATCCTTTTTCAATTAACAATTCACTGCTATGCCGTCTCGCCAACAGATTTCTTTCCGGATCGATCAGCCCCCGCAGATATACCAATCGTGGCATAAAACCCTAGCTCTATCATATCAAATCAAAATATCAAGAATTTAGCATGCGAATCTGTTAGGAGAAAAGGGGATGCTTTTCAGCAGCCCTGACCAAAAGAATGATATATTTTTCTCATGAGAGAGCTGTGAAGAAGAAAAATAAACGATTTCTACTACTAATAAATCACATTGGCTTTTTAGCTTTTTTCTCACTCCAACACTGTTTTAATTTTTTATTTATAGCTTCTTTTTTCTTTTCAACAGAGAGAGAATAAAATATTTTCTGATGTTTCGGCAAGTCAATAAAGATTTATGTTTACTTTTTTGTAGCCACATTTTTATTTCTTTTTATAATGAACAAATTGAATTCGAAAAGTTTATTTTAGTTTCATTTGCTTTTGAGATACTAAATGAAATAGACTTCATCTTAGATTCTTCATATTTGTAATAATCAAATCAGCTAAATATAAGTGACAGTTTTTGAATGCTTATTAGTGTGAAATCGAAATTTTATGTTGTTCTCATCTTTTATATTTGATGTTTACCATGGTTTTGCTTAATAGAAATATAATTTGCCATTATATCGCTTAAAATATGTTGCCAACTGGGTACCACCGGAGCAGCACCCCTTATAATTTTACCTTCGAGCCGCCACTGTGTATTATGTATTTCTGCAATAAAATCATGATTTGCCAAGAAATATTTTTAGATAAAAATACAGATACTGTGACCACCATGCATAAAACCCAATTTGCCTTTTTGGACATTTTTATCAGTGTGATCTTTGAACGCCTGGAAGATGCTTCATGCCATGGCAAAGACGACAATTGTGAATTCCCAATAATAGATTTGTTTAAAACTAAGCAATCCATTGCACGTACTTGTGGAAATGCCTTTGACTAGGTTTTTTTAAAAGCAAATTAGTATATTTTTAAATGGTAGTAATGATATATTAGAGTAGATAGATATTTATCACAATAAAGGTACAGTAAACTCGTTAGTACGCCCCCGCTTAATGCGACGTCCCGCATATCACGACGTTTTTCTTTGGTCCCTGGTACCAATAGGCCTTTTATCATTAAAAACTATCCGCTTATAGCGCCCCCGCTTTTATTACGACTTCCCGCATATTTCGACGCTTTTCTCCAGTCCCCCGAAGAAAAATACCGGTTATTGCGTCGTCGAGTTCCTTTCAATTAATGTATGAGCTACAGAACCGTTGAAAACGCGAGTAGAACTGGTTTTTCCCAACCGCTCCCCTTTTTCCCTGAATGGCCCCCAATGCGCATTCAAAAAAAAGGATGACCAGTGTCTTGCAGGGCACGTGGGTTGTCCTGTGACAAATCAGAACACTCCCTGAATTTCTTGGAAATTCTCCCCCTTTCCTCCAATTCGACTTCCGCATTCCATAGATCAGTGTTCAGTCTACTGTTGTTTAAGTTCAGATACCGTATTCAGTATCCATTCTTTCTCGGGAAGTTTAAAACGGCAAGTTCTTCTGGAAGTAAAAGGATAGCTTTGAGTTTCGATGATAAATTGAAGATAATCAAGCTTTATGACGAGAAGAAAGGTGTTATGAATAAGCAGCAATTTGCAAATGAACACAGGGATTGCCTGTTTCTTCATTGAAAAAATCTTTATTGAATTTAAGTGATAGAATCCCATTACGGGTTTTAGGTATATCGCCGAAACGGTGTTTTATGGAATTCCGCGTATAGCATCGTACCGCTTATTACGACGTTTTCACAAATCCCCTTGAACGGCGTACTAACGGGAGTTTACTGTAGTTGGGTCTACGTTATTTCCAACAAGTGAATCAGTTGATAAGTATGAATGAAGAAAGCACGCCAAGTTCTGATAAAGAGGCAACTAACCTGATAGACTGTACCACAACCACCTTGAACTCATCCGATATCTCCGACATGAATGATGTAATCTGTTTCATGAGTCTGTCCACAGAGCTCTCAGAACCAGTCTTGAGAAGCGTCGTGATGGCTAGGGTGGCGATGTTGCGGTTGGAGTCAGTGATGAGGTTTTCAAGGTCTATATTGCATGCAGTTACTGCAGCTGGATGAGTCATTGACACCTGGGGAAGAGGAAAATGGAGTGAGGATTGTGAGAATTGTGAGATTTCACCTATCAATAGTATAATCAAGATATTCCAGCAACTTAAGTTCATAACTCAAAACAGTAATATCAAAAATTTTAAAACAAAACAAAAAAATTGTATCAGTCACTTTTTGAATATTTTATAGCAGAATAAGTAACAAAAAAAATTTCGTCATGGGTGAGGATTAGAGAAAAATTTATTATTTTTTTATACTACTCTAGAAAGGGTTTATCAGACCTCAAACTTTTGAACTGTAAAATATTTGAAATACAGTAGATTTAATATCAATTTCTCCCAGCTTTAAAAGTTTTTCATTTGTTCGCTCTGCCTAGTGGAATCCTTTATAATGGAATACTGACATTCTCTTCTCGTACTTTGAAACTTTCAGGATAACAATATCAATAGTATGAATGAAAGGAGAATTTCACCATTTATTGCTGGTTAAGCGGACAATAGGTGAAATCTCACAACTCTCAAGCGTCACCTCCAACCGTGGACCAGTTTCGTCCTTGTTAGGACTCATCAGCACGGTATAGGATGGTAACACAAGAGAGCGGAGGGCAAGAACTAGTCTAGCCGACTTTAAATTATTATAGTCGGCTAGACTAGTACTTGCCCTCCGCTCTCTTGTGTTACCATCTTATACCGTGCTGATGAGTCCTACCAAGGACGAAACCGGTTCACGGTTGGAGGTGACGCTTGAGAGTTGTGAGATTTCACCTATCAATAGTATAATCAAGATATTCCAGCAACTAAAGTTCATAACTCAAAACAGTAATATCAAAAATTTTAAAACAAAACAAAAAAATTGTATCAGTCACTTTTTGAATATTTTATAGCAGAATAAGTAACAAAAAAAATTTCATCATGGGTGAAGTATTTCTTAAAATAGAAATATTTCAGTAAAATGTAATAACATTACATTCTATATATGAATTTGTATCTTGGATTCTTTAAGAAATGAACTGATCAGAATTTACAATAGAAATATGTTCACAAAAGCTTTTATTAACATCATAAAATAAAATATCAAGATTTCATTGAATTTTTTCCCCATGGTACAACTGAAGGCCACCCCTTCTTACCTTGTTCAGGGTCTTGACAGCAGCAAAACGAAGGGCTGGTTTTGAGGAGCCGCAAAAGAGCTGCAGCACAGAAACTGCTGGGGCCAGCTCTTTGGGGGTGGTGCACTTCATGTTGACGATGGCATGGGCTGCCTCGTATATCACCATCTCGCTCTTGTGGCGCAGGCTGGTCTGGAGGAACTCGAAGTAGGGGCTTTCAGGTCTGAGGAAACAAATGCAGAAAATGAAGCAGTGTAAATTTGAAAGATATAATAATTAGTCCATTAATGGCTTACAAGGTATGGAAATTCTTAAAACGGGCAAAAAATTTAATGAACACGGGGAACTCCCTCTTAATTAAATGGAATGTTGTGTAACCCATAAAAGCAAAATTTCAGTAAAAGCAGATAATAAAAAAAGCTAATTAATTGATGGAAATTTACATTACTAAAAGAATCACTTATGCACAATTCATTAAAGTTGTACATATGCCATTAGAAAAAATGAAATGCTTAAAAACTTAATATTTTCTACTTAATGTTTAAAATTCAGAGACTTGGTGCATTATTTGGCATTCTTATACTTTTAATTTATGTATATTAGTCAGCTACAGTAGAGATCCTGTATTATACTGATAAGGAAAGTTGATCTTACGATCAGGTATGCTATTATTTAAGGTCATACTTCAGTTTTTACATCTTTGGTGCAAATTCTAAACTTAATCTTAATTTAATCTAAAACCTTATCTCTAAGGGTTTTTTTATTCATCATTATACAATTTCTATAAGTATTCAAAAACACTTTATCTTATGGAGAACTAATGCATTTGGAAACAGGCCATAGAATTTACTATTACTGAAAAGCTTACAATACACATGTTGAACTACTAATTTAATATTTCACAATCATACCCTGAATTATCCTCTTCTATCCATTTGGCAGCAATTCGGATCTGAAAAAAAAATAGTTGAGAAGAAAAAATACACAGACATTAATTACCTTGAAAATAGAAACTTTTCTCAGTAATACTCACCACTAGACAAAGTGCATAAGGCGACTTGAAGGTCATTCTATTGTATGAAGCAAATCGACTGAGCAGTTTGGAGATGGCAAGCTTGTCACTCTTTCGGATCTGGTACAGAAGCCCCAGACCATGATACTGTGAAAGAAATGCATCAAATGTAGGTCAAAATTACTTGTTTTAAAAATTATACATCAAAACTAACAAATACTAAGAAAACTCCAGGGTTTCCACTCAATTTTGGAAATAAAATTTCCTGAATTTTCAAGGTTAATTTTGAATTTTTCAATAAGTAGTAATATTTTTTTCTTTTACGAAGCTGGAGATAAAATGATGAATTTAAAAAAGAATTAGAATTAGAAAAGAATTTTTATTACTTGGTTAAAAAAATATTTCAATTCATTAGTTTCACACTTACTTGCACCATGATGTTGTCCGACTGAACTGCCTCCTGGGCCTCGTTGACCCATCGCTTGACCACCTCGGGACTGGAGCGCATCAGGTGCTGGGAGGAAACCAGGGCAGCACTGGCCACGGAGCTGTTCTTGTCCACTATGGCCTGCTTCATGTAGCGCTCAATGCCTTGCAGCATGCCATACTGTAGAAAGGAAATTCATAGATTCAACGATTAAAATAGCAACAGAAGCAATAGACAGGAAGGGGTGATATTCAGTCTATCTCACTATAAATTTAACCCTTTCAATTTGGCAGGACATAATGTCCCATTAATAAACAGGGTTCCCACTCAATTTCAGAAAAAAATGACTTTTCCAGGTCAATTTTTAAGATTTTTAGATAAAAAAACTAGCAATTCACTACATTTTTCAGATACTTCTTGCATTTTTTAAAACATAATCTTCAATAAATTGACCTTTTTTTCACCTATTAGAGCCAAAATTAACATGTACACATTAAAAATTATCTTGTACCAGGTATCTTTTATGATTTTCTAGGTTTTTGGCCAAAATTAGCAATTTTCCCTGAATTTTAGGTGAAATTTAAATTCTCTGACTTTACAAGGTTTTGCAGGTATTCCTTGACCCATGGGATCACTGATAAAGCTTGTAGCATCATTGTTGTTGTTATGTTAAAACATTGTTATGGGATCGTTTATAGGAATGTCTGAAGGTCTAAGAGACTCATAACGACATTTCAACATTATAAGCTTTATTGATGGGACATCGCATGTCCCGCCAAATTGAAAGGGTTATTGTGAGCAGCGTTGAAACTTATATTATAGTAATTTGATAGTTGATGGTAAGAAAATCAAAATTGATATATATAATTTTTTGCTTCATTTGAATTTTTTGGCTTCTGCAATGAACACTAAATTTTCAAGGATAGAGAGATAATTAAAAAAAGATAGTAAAGAATTTGATGAGCTAAAAATTTCTGAATAAATGAATTCATAAACCATTATCTTACATCTGTGATAGTGCAGAGAGCTCTGATGGCAGCTGGCCTGTATTGTTCTTCCTATAAAGAAATTGGTTAAAATCAAAATCAATACAACTAAGCACAATAAATTTTTGTTTAAAAATAAGAGGTGAGTTTTCAGAAAATCACTATAAAAATAGAACATACGTATTTTAAAGTATTTTCGTATATTTTGAGATGGTATAGCTCAAATATTGCATAAAACTAACATATACAAAGTAATGGCTTATTCTAACAAGAAATGAACTTAGAAAGCTTATACTTACTTTTCCAGTCATATCTTTTGTCAAACTGAAAGAAAATAAAATATGGTAAACTAATAGAAATATCATCCTTTAAATATCCTAACATTTGAATTATTAGATGATTTACAGAATAACTAAAATTTCACAGTACAATTTGATAATTAAAATAATTTTTTACCAAGGAAAAACTATTGAAAAAGATTTCTCATTGAAATAAGTTTGAAATTAAATCCTATTTCCAGTGAAATAAGGTACATCATATTTTAGTCACATAATATAATTTTATAATATTCTACAATGAATACAAAAGTTTTACCTGCTAGTGACAATGATAACATCATCTGCAATGGAAGAAAACTCTTTAATAGAGAGATAAACCAGGCGCCGCAGAATAGGATCATTGGACTGAAAGAGCTTGGTAATAGCAAAGAAGGTTTCTGTAGCTTCCACAGAGCCCAGCTGTTCCCCCTATAAAGAAAATCACAAAAATCAAACGACTAACAATATACTGGCATAATAGGATGTTTTTAAACGGGTAGCCAAAACATGGTGCATTGAACAAATAATAGTTTCAAACTAAAATGGAGTGTCTGGGGTGCTTCTCATAAAGGTTTTTGGAATTCAACCTTTACTGTATCTCATTTTTGGACATTTAGAACCTTTTGGGTCACACTCAAAGAGTACTGTTTTTTAGGTCACAGGAAATCACTAATCAAAAGAAAAGCAGTAGGTTTATAAATAAATTGTATTCAGAGATGGTTTACCCAGAACTTACATCTTGTATACTGTTGTTTTTAAAGGTGAAAATATAAGTATTCTTTTTTATCAAAATCCTGAAAGCTGCTCTTAATACCTCTTTCAATATTGAAATTTTTTTTCAATACATATATAATCAAATTTATGTTATTTTCAGTTATTTCTCAGTTCAATTTATGTTATATTTTAAGCAAGGAATTGTAAATAATTGCTTTCTGAGAGGTAAGCAGTTTTAATTTAATTTCAAATGAATTGATTTAATTTACCAAGTTATTAAATTGGCTGATGTGCCACTCAGTTTCAGTATCATAAATAAAATTTGAATACATGGGTGCATCCAGGATTTTTTACCAGGGGCCGTTTTGGGAATTTGGGAATTTTCATTCTAAAATAAAGACCTATTTCTGTAAATATATTATTTTTTAATAAAATTACACTTAGTGAGTGCATATAGCTTGATTGGGAAAAATAGCTTTTGGGAACTGGAATTTTGTGAAGGGGCTGTTTTTGAGGGTCGGAATTTTGTGAAGGGGCCGTTTTGGGCCCCAATTTCTTTCTAGATGCACCCCTGGAATATTATCTCTCTTCTAAAAAAAGTTTTTGGTGAACGGTTTCCAGAGAAAGGCTTTTTAATTACTGAACCGAATGACACATATATGGTATCAAATGTCCGGATTTCCGAGTAGGTCCTTCGATTTTTCAAAAAAATCTCAATTTTAAAATATTTCCATTTTTTTAGATAACGGATAAGGTCGTAGTTACAAAGCAAGTAGTGTCAATCAAATTATTATGCATCCAATCACAACGACCGATTGATGCTATATTTTAAGATGAAACATGTTTTTTCATCTTTTAAAAAAAGTACTTTCTTGATGAGATTTCACTCAAAGACTGATAAAAACGCATTCTAAAAACTTACATGTACGCCATTTTATACTAAAATTTCACAATTTCTGTCCAACATTTATAATTTTTAGTCTGATTTTATTGAAATTAATTGCAAACATAGTGATGTTTTGTCTCTTATTATTTTCAATTGCTTAAACGGTATTGTTTAACAAAGTCTGGGTTTAAACAAAAATATGAGTGATAAACACTAGGCATATTATACTAACGAGTAACTTTAAAATAATGGTTTTTGTTTGGTCTGAATATTGATAAACAATTAGAATTAGTTATTTTTATAATCAGATTAAAAATAATTAAGATGAATATTTTTAAAAACATTTCGTTTAAATTATATTCGTTTAAATTAAATTATTATAAAAGAGTATATATATATTCAAACTTTTAAGGGAGATTTATTCATGGAGGGGATATGGTGACGTATTTTTGGAAAGTTGGTTGACGTTTTTTCTGTAAATTGTTTAATTGTTTTATAAAGTGTATTAAGTTCAGCGAGTTGGAATTTGTGGGAATTGCGAAGCAATTCCAAAAGGTCCTGCGTCAGCAGTTTACGGGGGTTGGTGAGCGATAGCGAGCAGGGGGCGGTAGCTCCTTAGTAAGTAGTTTAAAAAAGGTTTTCTTAACTTCAAAGCTGTGACAAAAAAGTAGAGGCATTCCTTGAAATATTTTAACTTGGGACATAAAAAGGGAAGGATTGCAAATAAAATTCCCAAAAGTTATGAATATTCCTTATCAATGTGCTCTATCAATCATGATTTGCCCTTACCAACCCTAATCATGAACATAGGATGGTAAATGTAAATGCAAAAGCTCAAATAAAAAGACAACTGAACTCGCTTGTCAAAAATATTGTGGTTTGGTATGCAGAAGTTTGTGAACATCCCTGCTTTAAAATGCATAACATATAATGAAAATAAACTATTTTTATTTAGAGAAAGTAGTTAACTTTCAATGAAAAAGAGAAACTGGCCACATCTAGTTTTTAATACAAATTAATTTAAAGCATTGAAATAAATGATGATGATACCATGTATCAAACTGATCCGATTGATAACAATAAGCGATATAATATCAAAAAGCAGCAAACAGTGTAACTAGATTGTTTGCTTTAAAACCAAAATTACATATAAATAATGTATTTAAAAAAATTTACATTCGGCAACTTCAGGGTTGCCAACCTGAGACAACGCTCATCCGTAATCGCCCCCGCCCGAAAAAAAATTACGGCGTGACCCGTGGCTTGCCGACCGACACCACGCTTTCTGCACGTAGAAAAATGGCCCAATCTTTTGAAAAGTTTTAGAAAAGTCCTGAAAACGCAAATATTTGAGAAAAGAAGGCCTTTTTTCTCTCCCATGAATCAATCATCCATGTAGATAAAAATAGTTAGAATGTAGTTCCGATTGATTCCCCCTTCTTATTGCCCATCTCATCAGTTACTAGCGACTAGCGTTATTGTTTTTATTCGCAATTCTAAGTAAAAAAATATGTTTTGTAAGGATTGAAGCTAAAAAGAGAGAATTGAGAAGAAAAATTTAATACATTGTCGAAAATATATAGTTAGCGTAGTTTCCGTAGTTTTTCTAGCTTTATCCGTAATTGCGGAATTCTGGGCCGAAATGCGGAATGATTCCGCAAAATCCGGAATGGTTGGCATCTCTGCAACTTAAAACTTTTAGGGGAAATCTTATAGTTCAATTAATAAAATAAAATAACTTGCAATTTTAACTTTGTAATTTCATTTATACAGGGTGTTTCAAAAAACCTGTAACGATAGGCTATTTCCTAAAATATTTCCCCGAGACCCATACTTTCAATGGAAGATTTTCTTCAAATGAGGTGAACAATTATATGACACCAGTTTCAACTCCATGGGGGATCTATTTTAGAAGATGCAGAAAATAAATTTTTATACGGCCCCCGTAGATTGAAACCCCCAATGAGAAAAATTTTCACCATTCATTTCTTAATCAGATACAAAAAATTTCATCTCGATATCTTCAAAATTCACCAAGATATTAAAAGCTAAAATTCGTGACTTACACCACTTTATCACACCTATGAGTAACATACTTTTACTGCAAAATAGGGGCCATCCACAAACTACGGTTGAACATTTTAGAAACCAAACTACCGTAAAACTTTGAATTTTTTATTTGAGGTGACAAGGACTACATGAAAAACTCCTCCAATCAGCCATGGTGTTGAGCTCGTTCAACTACGCTAATCCAGATACCTGTCATTGCTACTCATATCAGCGATGCCCAGAGGGGGGCCAATCAGCTCTCATTTTGCGTTCAGATTTGTGACGTCATTGGTTTGAAAGTAACCCTCCTACCAATCAATACTTATACCTAAATCAATACTTATTTATAAATTACCTTGAGTTATCGAAAAGATAAAAAAATATTTCTTGGAGCCCCGAAATCAGGTACTCCTTCATACCAATTAGCTATGTAAAAAATAATTGTAGCACGAGTGTGTGACTCCCAGAAACACTTGAAACTCAGGAATCAATACCTATAAGTTCCGATTTAGCCAAACACTGCTCTATTGTTTATTAGAATGACGCGCTTTTTAACTTGCGGACGGTCCCTTAAAAATATAAACCCGCATATCTCAGTGAATTTTGAAGATATTGAGACAGAATTTTTTCTATCTTATTGAGAAGTGATTGGAGAAAATTTTTTCCAATGGAAGTTTTAGTCTACGGCGGCCATATAAAAAGTTATTTTCTGCTTCTTCTAAAATAGACCCCCCATGGAGTTGAAACTGGTCTCATATAATTCTTCACCTCATTTAAAGAAAATTTGCCATTGGAAGTATGGGTCTAGGGGAAATATTTTAGGAAATAGCCTATCGTTACAGGTTTTTTGAAACACCCTGTATTTGTATGCGCTAAGTTTTATCCTTCCAATCCAATAAATCACTTTATATAATCTGAATTCCTGTGAACAAGGGAATCAAATCTTATCAGAAACATCTTAATCACAGGCATGGAATCGGACCCCCCTTTAACCGTTTCCGTTTTCTTTCAATAATATGGGGAATGTGTATTTTCTCCTTAGTTTCCTTACTCATTAGTTTCAGAAAAAAGAAGCACCAGATGCTCTAGGGTGGGGCAGATGATTACTTGTAAAAATTGACCTTCGAATCAAATCCAAACCCGAAAGCTAGTTTTTTAAGAGATTTGGAAGAAATTTTGATAACATTAAGCGGTGTGTTAATCCATAGTTGATCACATTAAGCGATGCATTTTACATTAAATTAAATAGGAATAATCGGGACTTGGCAATTTTGATAACATTATCCGATTGATAACATTAACCTTGATCACATTAAGCGGATTCGACTGTACAAACAAAAATAATACAAGATTAAATGCTAGAGAAAGGATAATAGAGCTTAAATATGAAACATACCTGATTCAGAAGGCAGATGACTTTTGTTAAAATTAGGGCACATTTTCTAGGGTTTAATGGAGTTTCATTGAATGTTCTTGCCTGAAAATATTGTTACATATGATTATGCTTTAAAATTTCTGTAATTAAATAATAGGGAGAAGTACTACAGTAAATTTACATTATAATAAGCAAAAAATTAAGGCTTATAGAAAACATTTTTGTATGAAAAAACTAATAAAGGATAGCATAATTTTGTATGCTTAAGAATTAATAGTAGTAACTTATTTAATATGAAAATAAGAAAATTTTTTACTTACCTCTTGAAGAACAGTAGTTTTCTCCAAGTTATGAAATATATTAGCAGATGAACCTGAAACATTTAAAAATCGATTTTGTTTTCATTACTAAATAAAATACAGAAATATTAAATTAAGGTCAGTCTTGTAATTGTGAACACTGCTTTAGTACTTTAGTGAGTTGATTGATAGCTTAATCGAGGATGGTAGTCACAACTTTATATAGGACTGAATAAAAACTGACATAATAAATGAGGTAGAGAAAATTAAAGATGATGGATTACTATCATACAGTTTTTTATGAAACAAAGTTGTGGAAATATCTTAATGACACAAATAATTAACCTGTCATAATGAGGTTTTAGAGTACAAATACAGTAAACCTTCACATAAAATATAGTAAACACCCTTAAAAGAGACTCCTACATTGTAATGCTGGTAAAAAAGTTCATTTTTTCACCAGTAATATAATTTGTTGATCGATTTACTATCTTTTTACAAAAAATGTAAACCCACTTCAAAATATTTACTTCAGATGGGTAAAAAACAACTATTGGTCACTTCACTAACTTTCAAAATCATACCGAGATGAAATTTTTTTAACACGTGGTAATGTACAAAACTATAAACTTGTTAAACTAGGGAGCTACCGCCCCCTGCTCGCTATCGCTCGCCAACCCCCGTTAACTGCTGACGCTGATACTTAAGGATCTCTTTGCCATCCTCAAAAAACACAGCTCACAGCACTTACTCATTTTATAAAACATTCTTAAAACTGGGGAACTACTTCTCTGGGGTATTCTTTCAAAAAAGGGGAATATTCATTCAGCGGCGAAATTTTAACAGTTCCTTTATGGCAATATGAATTGGCGGATCGCCATTTAATTCCAAGAAAATTAGTAATAAAGCAGTGTAAACTTTCTTTTACCATTTCCCCAAGGTAATGTTTTTCTCACACAGATCCATTCAGAAGCACTGAAACATCTCCGGAATAAATTTTACTTTCTTAAAATTTGTAATGATTTTCATTGATTGTCTGTGAAAAATGTAGTAATTATCGTAAACATCACGAAAATTTAGAATTTTGCTTCATGAGAACAAATAAACATCGAAATTGTGTCAGTTTCATAGCAATGACACGAATGTTCTGTCTTTCGATTTTTATCTTTATTTCTAAAACATTCCCCCGCCATATCTAGTTTTGCGTTTTGGCATTATAAAAAAAAGTTACCTTTTACTACCTTAAATAATATAACTTGCAAAAGGATATAAAAATAATTATTATTGTAATAAATAAATGCAAAAGTTTCTGAAAGCGAGTTTATATTTTAATTGTAAATATAGTAATGATTAGGTTGCCACAACGACAAAGATAAATATATAAATATGAATTAATTATTTAAAAATAAAAGATAAATTAATTATACATTAGTTTTAAATATAATTAAAATCATTTGAACAGCAAAAATATAAATATTGTTAAAAAGAATCCAATATATATTTTTTAAATTAGTGTGATAAATAGAAAGATGATTATTTAATGTATTTGAATGTTAAAAAACCAGTGAAATATATTTTCAATTGTTTTAAAATTCATAGTTTCTTGCTTTGTAACTGCGACCTTATCCGAAATCTAAAAAAATGGAAATATTTTAAAATTAAGAATTTTTTTGAAAAATCGAAGGGCTTACTCGGAAATCCGGAAAGAATTCGGACATTTTGATACCATATATGTGTCATTTGGTTCAGTAATTAAAAAGCCTTTCTCTGGAAACCGTTCACCAAAAACTTTTTTTTAGAATAGAGAGATTAACCAATTTTGGAATGAAAAATTATCACACAGTGGAGAAAATAGGTGTGGTTTAAATACCTTCACTCTCCCTAAATAAGGTAAACAGTAAAAAGGGCACAGAAAAATATAGGGGTATTCCACGTCAAATCAACACACTCATTCACACTTGATGTCTCAGATTTTCTTGATTTTTGGTAAGCAGTAAGTCATTATAGAGATATGAAAAAATGCCAAATTTCAGCTTCCTGGCTCAAATACTTTTGAAGTTATAAATTTTTAAAGTTTTGAATTTTCCTCAAAAAACTGCACTTTTTGACATCTTTGATTGCCTGTAAGTTGGCAACCAATTATAATACAGTCTTGGGAGTGGTATCATTGTAAAGCCCATTCGTGGGGCTTTAAAATGATGTGCAGCAATACTGGGTCACCATTAAATTTTTTTTTGAAATTTTAAAATTAAATTTTAAAATTTAAATATCTCAAAAAATGGTATTTTTAAAAATCTGAAAAAATTACCAAAAATAGTTTGTGTTGACTACTTACTTATGGCAAAAGCTTGTGATGGGATCTCAATGGGATCAGGTGATAATAAGCACCCAAAAAACACATGTTTTATGAATACTGTAAAGATATGTACTAATAAAGATATTTTTATGTACCAATTTTGCTTCATTGAGTATGTAGAATATGTAAAATATTAGAAAAGTTGGGATTTCCCCTTTTAACAAAAAAAACTAAGCAATTTAACAAATTTTAAAAATTTCAAATTTTTTAAAATTTTTAAATTTTGTAGTACAGGCATGTGATACATGTCTATATGCTATATTTTAGTGCTGTTTACGAATATCAGGCCAACTTTTGAATAAAATTTAGAATAAGTGTGGAAAAATTGAATAATTTATCTTTAATTACTTCTTTTGTTTAAATTGCTTCAATTTTTCCACACTTATTCTAAATTTTATTCAAAGGTTGGCTAAATATTCGTAAACAGCACTAAAATATAGCCTATAGACATCACATTCCTGTACTACAAAATTTAAAAAAATTTAAAATTGTTCAAAATTTAAATTTTTTGAAATATTTTTTGTCTTTTTTTTAAATTTTTATATTTTTAAATGATTCATTATCAAATATTGTCACTCAAACCATAAATTAACTGAACAATAAGTATTTTAAATGGGTTTCCCTTAAAAAGGACTTGCTAAAATTGGAAGAAAATAGGACAGTTAAAAGTTATTTTCTTTTCAAACTTTCAGGGGACTATTTTTATATGTTATTTTGTGTTAAACATTGTGTTATTTCAAAAATCAACTTTTTTAAATGATAAGCATCTTTACCAAGGTCCTTTTCCATGGATATATATAAAAACCTCTATTTACGATCTAGTCATTAGTTTAATAATTAATTTTTCAAATAAACTTTGAAAAAAATACAGGGGGTGAAATCCTTATATCAAATGGGACAGAAAATATTTTGACAATATTTGGTAATGAATCATTCAAAAAATTATTAAAATTTAAAAAAGACAAAAAAATATTTCAAAAAATTTTAATTTTAAACAAATTTAAATTTTATAGTTACAGGCTTGTGATAGATGTCTATAGGCTTTATTTTAGTGCTGTTTACGAATATTCGGCCAACTTTTGAATAAAATTTAAATTAAGGGTGGAAAAATTGAAGCAATTTAAACAAAAGAAGTAATTAAAGATAAATTATTCAATTTTTCCACACTTATTCTAAATTTTATTCAAAAGTTGGCCTGATATTCGTAAACAGCACTAAAATATAGCATATAGACATGTATCACATGCCTGTACTACAAAATTTAAAAATTTTAAAAAAATTTTAAATTTGTTAAATTTGCTTAGTTTTTTTATTAAAAGGGGAAATCCCAACTTTTCTAATATTTTACATATTCTACATACTCAATGAAGCAAAATTAGTACATAAAAATATCTTTATTAGTACATATCTGTACAGTATTCATAAAACATGTGTTTTTTGGGTGCTTATTATCACCTGATCCCATTGAGATCCCATCACAAGCTTTTGCCATAAGTAAGTAGTCAACACAAACTATTTTTGGTAATTTTTTCAGATTTTTAAAAATACCATTTTTTGAGATATTTAAATTTTAAAATTTAATTTTAAAATTTCAAAAAAAAATTTAATGGTGACCCGGTATTGCTGCACATCATTTTAAAGCCCCACGAATGGGCTTTACAATGATACCACTCCCAAGACTGTATTATAATTGGTTGCCAACTTACAGGCAATCAAAGATGTCAAAAAGTGCAGTTTTTTGAGGAAAATTCAAAACTTTAAAAATTTATAACTTCAAAAGTATTTGAGCTAGGAAGCTGAAATTTGGCATTTTTTCATATCTCTATGATGACTTACTGCATACCAAAAATCAAGAAAATCTGAGACTTGAAGTCCTAAAATGTCCCAAAACTGTGTTGATTTGACATGGAATACCCCTATATTCAAGGCCCAATATTTCTCCAAAACACAATTTGTTTCATCAAAAATGTCTATTTTATTCTCGTTTTAGAAACTATTAGAATACAGTTAACTGAGAATTAACTCAGTTTTTTTATAACCTTTTTCTTCTTTCTTAAATGCATACTGTCACCTATCACCATATCTATTTTTTTTTTCAAATTTGAGCTACCAGAAAAACTGTTGTGATAGCATCAATACTTCTATGATGTTATTAAGTGACATTATTATAAAGGACTATTCTGTGAATGCTGCACTGCTATCTGAGTGTATATAAATCAAGATTCACCTACGATTGTTGACTAGACTAACTTTTACTATTAACCTTATACTTGCTAAATGTTTACATTATTTGTGTTAATTAAAATAAATTGTTATTTGCTTAAATATGGATGATTTGTGTCCCGCACCGCAACAACAAAAAATCAGTGCTCTGCCATTAAAGAACTTTTTTGCATTCTTAAAACTTTTTGTCAAATGTATAATTGCTCTTCTTTAAAAACACCAAGTTGTTTTAGGTCCCAACACTCCCAACTAACAAAAATATCCCTCAAACTAAAAAACGAAATTGTTTGAATAAAGATAATAAAATAAATGACAACATTTTTGCAAACATTTCCTAAAACAACTTGTAAATTTCTAATGGGACAAATAATGAAATTGAGCCTGATTTTATTTTTTAAAAATAAGTCAAATGGTAAAAATCTAGAAGTGGGTCTGGGTTGGCGCCGTCGCTTGGCGTTTGAACCCACTTTTAGATTTAAGCCAGTCAAATTTCATAACAAGTTAAGAATAAATAAAATTTAACTTAGTCACACACAGAACAATTCAAAAAATTGAGGAGCATCTAAGGCATGGGTGTCTAAACTGACCGTTTGAGGGCCACATTGCAACGAAAAAAAAATTTGCTGGGCCGCACATACAAAATTTTTTCAACAAATTTAAATAAAAATTTACTCTATGTAGTTTTATTAAAATAAATTAACTTTTTATTTTAATTTTTTAAAATTTTAATTAGATATGTATAGGTACATATTTATTGTAAAAGTTTCGTTTCATTTAGTTTGGATTTCATAAAGATAGAAATAATTCAAATTAATGAGATGGATAAATTTTCTTTTGTTGAACAAGCAAATTGATATAGGGTTCAATAGACTAGGTTGCAATTCTTAATGCATTTTCAAGATGCTTGTTCACAAATATTGGTACTATACTGCCAAAAGCTTAAGACTTTAATAAAGCATGATGGTGAAAATTAGGATATTTTAACGCGGGTAGGTAATTTTTATAAAACTCCAGTAAAGAAACATTCGCAAAATTTTCTTTCAGTTGAATGTCGCTTTGCAGTTCAATGCATTCTATTTGAAGGTAATTTATATTCTAGAGAAAATGAATGGGGTAAAAATATGTTGAAATTATCTTAATTTTTTTGAAAATCTTGAAATCTACTTTCAAACTCTTGAATTAAATCACAAATTAATGCAGCATATATTTTGTGCAATTCACAGGCTTATGTGCAACCAAAGTACTGAAATGTGTCAAATATTTTACTTTTATTTCATTGATACTTTAATTTGATTCTGGAACATATCAATTATAAATTGATTTTTCTCCTTGAAGTCTTAAATTTAAACCATTCAAATGTTCTGTTAAATCTACTAAAAAAAGCTTAATCTAAAACCCGGTCTTTGTCTTTAAATTCAGTCACAGATGGGTTCCCCTTTTGATTCCATAAATATTATTTCAGTTTGAATCGATTTATATGAAAAATATTGCAAACATTTATTTTTTTTTAAATAAAAATGTGCAAATTTAAATATTTTCATAATTTGGGTTTGGGCCGCATTTTAAAAACTTTTGGGCCGCACTTAAGACAAGCATGATCCAAGATGTTAGTTTGAAAGTTTCAAATTTATACAATGAAAAATAATTTTTAAAAATATTCTTGGAAAAAGTGTCCCATCCCTCCCCGGTCTCCCCTACCCCTCTGCTCATTTTAACCCTACAGTGCATACTGTTGCCATTTGGCAACATGTAAGTTTCCCCCCATTTCCCCCTCCTACTAATGTTTCCAAATGGTAAAACCATTCAGTAAATATAAGAAAGATACCAATACGTAGGATTAGCTCCTTAAAACACCAATATATGGCAGCATATGTTTTACTTTGAGAGATTTGTCTGTAACTCATGACATGGAAGTTAGACACAGAAAACGTCAAAATAAAGTGACAATATCACTAAAAAATATAATTTTTTTCTGGTTGAAAAAAATAGGTATTGAAAAATGAATTGCCTTCATTAAGTTTTGGAGCATTTGATTTCATTTCAATTTTCAGTTAATTACACAGTGGAAAAAGTTCATTGGTAGCCATTTGGCAACACTATGCAGTACCAACCAAATGTAATCAGTGTTCGTGTTGATTTTCCCATGTGGTTTTTGCTATGGCTCCCGTCTATTTTAAAAAACATTGCAAAATGTCAGGTTGCAAAGGCTACACTAGAGTACAATGCATCAAATGTGATGTTCCTCTATGTCTGAATAAGAACAATAATTGCTTTAAAAATTACCATTTGAAGTAAATTGCATTTTCTTTTATTTCTGTGCAACTTGGATAACTTGAAGCTTTAGAGAATACCATAAGGCAGCGGTTCTCAAACTGTGCTCCGCGGAGCCCTTAGGGCTCCGCCAAGCATTTCTTGGGGCTCCGCGAAGAAATTTGAAATAACTACATTTTTTGATAATTTCTAATTTGATTTTCTCTGAAATGTTACTATATAAATAACTTTCTGTAAGGTGTTGGTAAGGTCTGCTGGTTTTTGCCTTTTTCAGGTCTTTTATGGTTTACCAAAACAAGTTAAAACCCTGTTTTTAGGGTCAAATTTCCAAAACTTTTCTGGGGGAGGAACCCCCGAGATGGGACGATTTGGCGCTGACCGTTTGGGCGATGGCCCGTTTCGGCACCAAATTTTTCTTCTTCTAATTTTTAGAAGAATTATGAGAGTTCTATTTACTTTCATTTTATTTCTACCACTGAAACGGCCGCGCCGAATAGTAGCACACCAAGGAACCCCATTCCCCCACCTCTCAAATTGATTACTCAGCACCTTTTTTTTATAAAGTTCAGCAAAATCATAATCCTACTTAAAAATGTATGTCCAAAATTCGGAGTAGATGTACCAAAACCAAGGGAAAACCTGTTTTTAGTAGAGTCAAATTTCCAACCCCCCCCCTTTATAGCATTTGGAACTTAATTACAAAAAACGTTTCTTATATTAAGTTCTTTAAGATGCAAATTCTGCCAAAAAATGTATAAAAGCTAACAATGATCCTATGTCATGGGAGGGGATAAGGAATGATTTTGGGCCTATGTGTAAATAAATTTCGAACTGTAACAGCCCCCCAAAACAGTTCTCGATTTCAAAAGAAGTAACTTTTAGGAAAACAAAATTTACAGATGTATAGATTTCTGTATGGGGGGAATCCTTTGTTCATGCATCTCCAGCATAATGATTAAAAAGTGATAGCTTTAATATTCAGAAATTTAAAATAAAGATTTACATTGTATCCAATGATAAAATATAATTGGTAAACAAAATATTCCATATATCCCGGGGTGTATATCAAAGGGGGGAGGGGGCTCTGCCTCTCCCCCGGAAAATCGGACTACGTTTACCAAAGAAGTTAAAACCATGTTATTTATAGTCAAATTTCCGAAATTCTTTTGGGGGAGGACCCCCAAAACCCCCTATTGTACTTGAAACTTTATTATTGTCAATTTTTATAGTAAGTTCGTTAAAATTAAAATCCTACCTAAAAATGAATGTCCAAGATTTGGACAATGATGTACCTAAAACGAGTTAAAAAAACTGTTTTTAAGGATTACATTTCACAAAATCTTCTGGGGAGAAAGGACCCGCAGACCCTTCTATTGTACTTGGATCTTAATTCGTCACAATTTTTCTTACAAATAAATTATCTTTGATGCAAATTATACCTAAAAATGTTTTTAAAAGCTACGTTAAACTTTTAAATATGCATGGGAGGGGCTGAGGGATAATTTTGGACCCCTCCCGAAATAAATTTCTATTATGCTTTTATTTCTACACTCACTTCCAAAAGTTAAGCACGGAACTGTTTTTCAACCTAACACCTAGTAGAATTACTTTTCATACATGAAAATCATACCACAAGATGTTCAACTAGTGGGAATACAGGGCCTGAGAACAAATTTTCCCTACCAATAATTTAAGGGGGTAAATGGGCCCTCCGTTGATAATTTAGTTCCATTACTTATTTGGAGCAGTGACAGAAACGTCCATGTGAGAGGTATTTAACTGAAAATTTTATGTGTTTTCCAAAGAATACTTAGAAGACATTTTGGGTCAATGATTTATCTAAAGAGTGAAAAAGCTGCAAAAAATCACAATTTTGCTATCTTAAAGTTTTTCATAAGTAACGATATGGGGTACTTTCTGGGTTCGCAGACCTAAACGCATTCAAGCACATGTGAGAGCTACTAAATACACTAGCGGAAATAAAAATCCCAACACCAAGAAGGAAAGGAGATAACAAAGTCAAATTTATTTCTATGATTGCACATAGTATCAATGTGAATTGCTTAAAAAATCAGCCTTCCTGGATATTAGGGGGCCGAGAAAATCGGTGAAGAGTGTTGTCTCCATAGGTGTCAATTACCGCCGTCACACGTCATGGTATTGAGTGACAGGGACTCTAAATGACTTTTGAGGGATTGGAGGACCATGTTGCCTCCTCATGTAGTCCAAATTCATATGGTGCACCAGCGGACGTTGCATACCGGGCTAGGTGATTTCTCCTCTTTCTCCGGACATGTTTAGTGAGTGTTGGTTCTTACGAACGGATAGGCCAGGGTAAAAATGCAACATAGGGGGTTAAGAAGAAAGCTTGGACATTGCATAAAACATGTGTTTGTGCCTTTTTCTCTTGAAATTTGTCCCAAGGACAGGTCTGAAGGTAAGGACGGACAACCGGCTAAAAAACCTCAATGAAGCAGCTTTGGTTGGCCAAAATACCGGTAGATCATGCTGAGGACAAGCGGCAGTGGGATGGATGTCGTTTGCAGTACTGCGGATCGTCCATTCGGTCCGCATAGCTTCTTACATCTTTGTCAATAAACAAGGGGCTGAAAATGGGCATTTTTGTTTCCAATAGTGCACGAAATAAGGAAATGAAGTTCCCAATTTCATGACATTGTGTTTATGAGAGAATCCTGATTAGGTTTGGAGTACCACGACGGTTGGGTATGAGTTTGAAGACACAATGGAGAGAGCGCACTCAGCTGATGATTTTCTAATCGTTCCACGGAGTGGTGATGCAAGGTAACGGAGTGGGGATGCATTGGATTCCATTTCTGTAACTCCTGAGTATGATTCACCAGTACTTTTTCCAACTAGAGCTGCGTCATTGAGATTTTGCAGCCGGTAGACCGTCCTTATCTTCAGACCTGTCCTGGGGACAAATTTCAAGAGAAACATGCACAACCACATGTTGTGTGCAATGTCCAAGCTTTCTTCTTAACCCCCTAGTTTGCATTTTTACCCCGTCTTTCCCGTTCTCTAGAACCAACACCCACAAAACAAGTCCGGTCAATGAGGAGAAATCACCTAGCCCGGTATGCAACGTCCGCTGGTGCACCATATGAATTTGGACTACCTGAGGAGGCAACATGGTCCTCCAATCCCTCAAAAGTCATTTAGAGCCCCTGTCACTTAATACCATAACGTGTGACGGCGGTAATGGACACCTATGGAGACAACACTCCTCACCGATTTTCTCGGCCCCCTAACATCCAGGCAGGCTGATTTTTTAATCAATTCACATTAATACTATGTGCAATCATAGAAATAAATTTTACTTTGATATCTCCTTTCCTTCTTGGTGTTGGGATTTTTATTTCCGCTAGTGTATAAATAACATGGTTGACGGTCTGATATCACTTGCAAAAATGACCCAGAGGCTAAAACTTGCCAAAAATGATGACTAGACCGATATCTCTCAATAAAACCTTAAAAAACCCATTTAAAGTTAGCACACCCGTTTGAAAACTTGCGTTGAGTTAAGAAATAACAATTTCCTTTAGAAAAAACATACAATTTTCCATTAAATACCTCTTACATAGACGTTTCTGTCAGGGTTGGCAGGTTTTTGACATGCGACGGTTTTAACCGGTTTAAACCATGGTTAAAACCGTCATGTCAAAAACCTCCCTGTCAAAAACGTCAAAAAGTGTCAAAAACCTAATTTGTAAAAATATTATGAAAGAAATAATTTAGCAGAATTGGATAGACTTTAATCAATAAATTTTAAATAAAATTTCATAAAAATTCATCTAATTTATTAAGTTTTAGTTCAAATTTTAACTAATTACCTTGCTTAATTGGATGTATTTTTAATATCTTTTTTATTTCTTAGTGAAATGCTTTAGTATTTGGTGTCTATTTATACATTTTGCTGCAAGGATTTCAAATCTGTTTTTATTTTTACTATCTGGATATTAGATCAAAAGTTATTGCATTTTAAAGTTTTTGTGTCACAATATTTCCTTTCCACTTAATCTTCCATTTCTCCAACCTACTTAGTGATTGGTTGTTTTACAACACTTGTTTTAAATAGATTGGTACATTCAGAATTCCTTGTAGGATTTGTTTCCCCACAGATATGAGTGATTTTTGGACAGTAGAAAATAACTGCTGCTAGAACAGCTGTTGAAATTCTGCTGTGTGTGTTTTAGAAGCCCTGATTTCCAAATTTAAAAATGAATTGTGGTAGAAGGCCAATTGATCCCATTTGGCAGCATTTATTTTTTATTATTAATTTGATTATTAAATTTATTGAAAACAAGTGTAATAAAATGTATGATGTAATTATAAAAAGTGTAAATTTCAAAATTTTTACACAATAATTTTGTAATAGTATGTGTAAAAAATTTAAAATTAAGTCTTATATAAACCAAAGAAAAGTATGTAAATTAATATTTAATTATAATTCATATTCAATGTATACTAAAACTAAGGAGGAACATTATAATTAAACAAATACAATACTGTATCTTGCTATTATTAACACCCTTCTTTTTCATTTTTAACGTATTTAAATTTTTTTGGGGTTTTTGACGGTTTTAACCGGTTAAAACCTGGTTTAAACCTCTGTCATGTCAAAAACTAGTTTTTGACGGCTAAAACCCAACCCTGGTTTCTGTCACTGCTCAAAATGTGTAATGGGACTCCATTATCAATGGAGGGCCCATTTACCCCCTTAAGTTATTGGTAGGGAAAATTTGTTCTCTGGCCCTGTATTCCCACTAATTGAACATATTGTGGTATGATTTTTATGCAAGAAAAATAATTCTACTAGGTGTTAGGTTGAAAAAACAGTTCCGTGCTTAACTTTTGGAAGTGAGCGTAGAAGCAATGGGTTTTATGTAATTTGCTTTTATACCTTGAAAAATTTATTTCGGAAAAGGGCTCCACGAAGAATTTGTCTTTTGAAAAGGGCTCCGCGACATAAAAAGTTTGAGAACCCCTGCCATAAGGAATCAAGATTTTAAATTAAAAAGTAAACTATATCTAAATTACAAGTTTTCTTCTTCAATCTTCAAAAATATGCTATCAAGTTACCCAAGTTGCACAGTAAAAAAAACTTGAATTGTCTAGTATAAAAAAATTACTGAAGCACAGTATGTAATAAAGTTCTCTGTTCTAATTCAAGATGAAAGTTACTTTTCTCTCTTCAATAAAAAATATTTTTTAAAAGTTATTAATTATTTAAAGTTAATTGTTAAAGTTATTAAAGCCTTGTTATATTTTTTCTATTATAATGTTTTTTCTTAGCTAATCATTTAAAAATAAAAAAAATAATGAACAAAATATTTAAGCATCTAAAAATCAATTTAAAATTATTATAATCTTGAACTAAGTATTATTTCATTTTGGGTGTATTGCTGCATGGTGTAGCCAATTGGCACAGGTTAGTTTTCTGTCAATAATACATAGAAAAATAAGAAGGTAATTTTTTTTAGTATTTTTTTACTAATTTACATATAAGAGAAATCAAATATTTTTTTTCAAGCAAATTTAAAAAATCATGCATTGTAGGGTTAAGATCGATATATTGCACTTTGAAACATTTCACTCATAGCTCATCCGCCGAAGCGACGATTCACCATTAAACCGGTTTTATGCCGGAACCAGCCGCGTCGCAAACGCTTTCGATCTACGAATCGAATTCCATAAAATAGTATCGGTTATCAGTTCCGGATCTTTTTAACCGGAACGCAGATCGGTTTAAGGAAATAAATCGAATCTCCGAGTTTTATCGGAACTCAAACCGATATTATTCCAGTATCCGATAAAATGGGTTCGGCTCGGCATGGACTTTAAACCGATTTATCTTATTATATCGATTTAAAGCGCAGGCCTACAGACAAGCTATATTTTTACTTTTTTATCTCCAAATTAAAACCATGTTTATAATATGATTTAAAGAACAAAAAATATTGTTCCAAAAGCTATTGACACAATCAAAAAAACTTTTAAATGATAACTACACAAAATATTTACCCTTATCTCTATTTCTGAGAACTTTATAATTAATCTTGATTTTTTTTTAAATATCTTTGTAAATAACATTAAAATTTTAACAAACACACTAAATTTTGTAACTATAGATAGGCCATAATCATATTTCCTTTTTGGATGAAGCATTAAATTCACTACTTAAGCCATATTTACACCCAAGTAAAATAATAAGGACGATTACGACAACCTAAACATCATAGGTTACAACGCTGACGCAGTACGTCGATGCTTTTATTGGATTTTATGGAGCCAAATTAACGAAAAAGAAGGAATTGATAGTTTTAAAATCATACAAGAGCAACGAATTCCTATTTATTGCGTCGAAAAGCTGCCATAAGGTGGAGCAAATGAATGAAGTTTACCTATCACCGAGTTTACAACTTCGTGTATTACGTCAACTGATCATGGTACAAAACGTAATCGGAGATTCTTGTGATAACCAATTTATATAAGAAACCAATCAATTAAAACTCCAAGAATAAAAAATGAATGATGGAATTAAGTAAATATCTAAAATTCAAAATTAGAGGGAGGTAAACAAAAAAGCCGAATACTGTTTAAGCCTAAGGAAAATAAAATTGGACTAATGATGGAAGTATTCAGATTTAGCCCCTAAAACCAAGATAAACTTATTTTTTGGAACATACCATCTTCATCGTCTTTTCTATTAGTTTTTAAAGAATACATTTTCGACAAAGTATTTGATTTTGATCAAGACTACTCTAACTCCACGTCAATAGCAATAACACCACATCTCTGATGAATTGATCACACAGCTTGTGGTTTTTTTGAGCAAGTCATTAACAGCTGAGTGAGGCTTTGCGCTAGATCAATGAAATAGAACATTTTTATGTTAAAAGGAATTTGAAATTTAGAACTATATGATTATATTATCATTAAAAGTTACTGTTTTATATTAAAATACACTTTATTGAAAGAAATATGATTGATTATCTTTAGAATTCATAAGTATTTGGTTTCGGTTTTAGAATGTCACAGAGGGGATAGTGAACAAAACCGTAACCACAGATTCTGCGCACTGGTGTTGCAGACGATTTGGTTTTTCAGTTTCTATGGTTCTTAGAATTTGAAAACAAATTATATGGGTAAGGACTTAAAATCTTTGAAGATTTAAGTTTAAAAGAAAAATTGAACAATATGAATGCTGAATTATCAGGTTATGCTGAAGGCGGTAATAAGTTCATTGTTGATTTATCAACTCATTTAAATGAATTTTTGAAAATATTCCAAAATGATGGTAATATTGAAATATTGGCTAGATTTTCTGAGGCACTAGTAAATTTTGAAAGCAACATTCTTATGGAATCTAAAGAAAAATCAATGTCTTCAGAAAATGAAGCTGGTTCCGTAATAGATGTAATAAACAAATTGATTTCACTTATCACTTATTCAATTACACTTTCACAATTTTCTCTGGAGTCGCAATGTTTTTATAATGAAACAATGGTTCTACTTTCTCTTATAAAGGAGAAGTTCCTAAAAGAGGAAGATCTGATAGAATACACAAATACTTCAATAAATAGCTTAAATTTCGGAATGAAACTCATAAAAGACTGCATCGCCAAAGAATTTTATAGCAAAGCAGAATATTACATTGAAAAATGCCGA
The DNA here is from genome assembly GCA_024610705.1 of Tetragnatha versicolor. Taxonomy (NCBI): domain Eukaryota; kingdom Metazoa; phylum Arthropoda; class Arachnida; order Araneae; family Tetragnathidae; genus Tetragnatha; species Tetragnatha versicolor. Next base: position 4,862,499 of record JANDEH010000024.1, on the reverse strand, counting down.
AATGTTATAAAATGGATTATTTCTAAATACAGCTGTAGAGATGTACCAATAATGAAGACTATCAAGGACAACCAAACTATTTTAGAACTATTTCGCTTGGAAATAATGTTGCGATCCGGATCTCCTGATATTTCTAGTGAAATTCTAAAATTTAAAACTAGGCTTCAGGACTTTTCATTCCATTATGAGTACTTTATTCGCATATGTCACAACGTAGGAGTTTGTTTAGCTAAAAGAGAATTATTTGATGAAGCCATTTCAGTTATAGAAACTGCCAAAGAAGTCCAAAAATACAATACTTTTTCAAAACAAGACACAATTTCTATACATTCGTTGCTTGCTGCAATTTATCTGAAATATTTTCCAGAAAAACATTGGAAGCAGTGTTTAGAATCACTGAAATCCGCTTCAGAAGTTGACCCTAGGCCGGTATTTTTCATTAATATGTTGAGAGTCGCATTCTATTCAAACAAAGAAGAGGTTCTACAAGACGTCCTCCGTCAAATCCGAGAACTTAAACACGTTGGAATCGAATTCGCACTTGGAGTTATAGATGAGCTGAGGCAGAACGAATGCAACAAAGAAGTTGTTGAGTTTTGCCATGAGGCCAGATCCAAAGTCACCTCTTTGGCGGACAAACTTGTCATCATCAAGGAAGAAATGTCCCTTCACTTCATAGCAGAATCGTTCGATTTAATTTCTTCCTTGTTAAATGACGTTATCTCTTTGTCAAAAAATAACACTCTTTATGTCCAAGAGGTATGCAGGTTGTGCCAAATCGTCGCCAAGAATGCAGTACACGTATTCGATTCAGGCCATTATGACCAGTGTCTTTCATGGTACAAGAAGTGTTGTCAGTTGACACATCAGTCTAACAGAGAGATATATTATTATTTCCAGCAAAGGATTTGCTTGTGTTATGTTGAACTGAAGGACGGCGACTCGGCAAAGGAGGCTTTCGGAAGGATTCTAGATCGCAAGAAGGATTCCATGAACGTTTACTTGGCTCTTAATATAGCCTTCATGATTAAGGATAATGATTTGGCAGAAACAGCATTGCAATGGGTTGGTAAGTGTTATTTCATAACTAATAAACCAATCAACTCCCACTTCAAGATTCCAATTTAAAAGACTCGCTTCAATATCTCAGGGTCATATCCAAGGGGGAGGATCAGGGGTTCAACCCCCCACCTAAATTTTGATACCAACTTTTATACTTTTTTCTCTTTGAAAACTATGTGACTTACAAGGAGCGGTCCTCTTCGGGTATAACCAAAGGGTCTCAAATGGATTAAAACACTACATTTAAGGGCACTGAGCTATAAAACAAACTGGAGTGACTAGTGAGCGTGCTGAAATCGCATCACACCACGGAAAGGATTTCCATCTGCTTTTAATTTTCACCATCTGTTAGCTCAGTTGTATTCACAGAATGAAACGACCATTCTAAATTTTGCTCATAATATTTAAAAAAAACAGGCATGGGCGGATTAAAAGATGGTCATGCGGGGATTGCCCCGATTGCTTTTAGCCCCGATTGCTGCGAGCAATCGTGGCAATTAAACCTTCCGCGATGGCACGATCGGTTGCTTGTTATAGTATCGGAGGTTGTCACTCCAGTTTGTTTTATAGCTCAGTGTTTAAGGGTTACATACATTACTAGTTTTCTACCAATCAGAGGTTTGACTCCCGGTTAACCGCCGGTCGAGTTACCGGTGACTACGGCCATAAATAAGTGCACTAAAGTTCAAATCCCTTGTATAAGAACTCTAAAATCTAAGACTTTACATGTAAAAGTACTCGTCAGAGGGTACCTGAGAAATAACATTGAGTCATCTCCCCCGAAACAGCAAATTTTGGTTATGTCCCTGTCTATCGCTTGCTTTTGAATAACCTTTTCCATTTCTTTGCAGGAGACGATCCTCAGTCGGAGCGTGTTTTGTTGTCGTGCTGTCGACGAGCTTTTGAGTGTGGTCACCAGGGGGAGTTTCTCTGCACTCTCTTAGAAGAAATATTGGGGAGGGGGTGCTCTTCCTGGAGATTGGGTGCTAGGATCATACAATGTCTGATAAGGATGCACCTTAGAACAACAGGTAAAGTTTTTTCTAAAAACCATCTCCGTTAAAATTACAGGAATTTAAAACTGCATTTGTAGGGTTCGAATTTCGTGTCAAAAATTTAAGCTTGTTATATTGCGCTATGTAAAATTAAAATTAAGAATAGTATTCAAATTCAAATTTATTCAACAACAACAACACACAAACGACAGTACACAACAGGAAAGAAAATGATAAAGGAAAAAAAGTACTGAAATATCTTTTTAATATTCCAAAGGAGCCAGCAAGGCTCTTCCATGGGGTTACGGATTTCCTAATGTTATTGAACATAGAAAAATAAAATAAAATAAATTTAATGAACATATAAAATACAATAATAAAACTTATATGGAATAACAAACAAAATATGTCATTCTCGACCATCTCATATTTCAGTGTTTTTTTCCTTTATCATTTGCTTTCCTGTTGTGTCGTTTGTGTGTTGTTGTTGTTGAATAAATTTGAATTTGAATAGTATAAATAATCTTTTCAGAAGTCTCTTTTTCGTTTCGTGAAAACAAAAAAAGCATTTTAATTATTCTTTTTGCAGATAACGAAGAAATTAAGGAGAAAATACTCGCTTATTTGGACAAAGGTCAAGATATCATGAAGAATGTGAGTCTTTAAATTTTTGACAAGTCAAAAACACAATTTTAAGCTATGAGTATCAAGTGAAAAAAATTAAAAAACTAGCAAATATTTTCCCTAAAATTAACAAGCACATGTGTACAGAATGGGACGATTCGGCGCTGGCCCGTTTCAGCACGAAACAAAATTTTTCTTCTAATTTTTAGAAGGATTATGAAAGAGTTCTATTTACTTTCATCTTATTTCTCGCGCGGAATAGTAGTAGGCCTTATGGCAACGGTCACCCTGGTCGCAGGACCAGGCGTAATTCCTGAGGCGATTACTTCTCCGCCCATCACACATTAGGGAAACCACAAACCAGGGGGTTTCTCGGAATTTCCCTTTAGTGTGATGGGCGGAGAAGTTATCGCCTCAGCAATTAAGAGCCACATGCAGCTGCCATCGAATCGAATCGAACATTCGTAATGGCATCGTAAATCGAAAAAAGCGATTCAGCAGTGTCACAATCGTTTTTCTCCATGACGTCGGCGCTCACAGGTCGACCAATGGAGTAACTTCACCTGACGTAATGATCACGGGTTAACAACCAGTATTACTAACGCCATCTGGCGATGAATTGACCCCATTGGACTCGCTTCACCTGACGTAACGATCACGTGCTAACTACCATCCAATCAGAACTCACTTCGATTCACGTGACCAATATTCGAGACCCTCCAGAGGTCTCGAGCCGCGCCTGGTCGTTTTTGATCACGTGACTCGATACGAGTAGCAGAAGTAACAGGTTGATAACCTGTTATTTCGATATACGATGGCAGCTGCATATGGCCCTAAGCCTAATCCTGCTCCCAGGGTGACCGTAACCTATGTGTATTACAGTATCCACATAAGCTTCATCAGTCCTACGATTGGCAGTATAGGAGTTTTCTTTCTAAAGCGCTCTATATAACACCTACACTAAAATCCTGGATGCTACTCGCTTACTTTTATTGCTTATGTTTACTATCCAGGGCTTTCACCTTCATGGTGGGGTTTACAAGGAGCAATATCTCCCCTCAACCTTTTCCAGGATTTTCTGTTTTTCAAATAGCAATTGACACTCCCAGAGTTATCCATCGGCGGATTTAGATGGTGAACCCTGGGGGTGCATACTGGAAAATTCGGGGGTGCAAGCTGTCCCTGATGGCTTTGAAAACATGATTTTCCCCTATAAAAATGGAATTTTCTCAAAAAGTTGCGTTGCACCCCCTTAAATCCGCCCATGGAGTTATCAGGAACAACAGCATAACCCCAGCTTTTTAGCTTGCCTCCTACAAGGCCATAGAGAAAAAGCCTAACAGAGGTTCATGCCATCGTATGATAGAAGATAGAGGACATCACTGCAAATACAATGGTAGGATATACTAGAAGGGTATTAGATAGAAGGTTAGGCAGTACAATTTTGAGGTTACATGATTGGCTGTGGCGTGTTCATTCAATCTGTCACTTTTGGAGGGGTAATTAGAGGATTCCTGGATGGAGATTCTATGTCTCCGCCTATCATGACGTGACAAGAGAGGCGTGCGTTTGATACGATCCCAGCGCTACTAGGCCCCGATCACAAGGCCTACCCTACGTTTTTTTTCGATTTCTATAATTATAATTGCCTATGGCCATCATAGACTATCTGTTCTGGGCACTCTGTGCACAAGGTCTTCGTCGACAATCCGTCCATTCCCCTCCAATATACTTACAATATTGAAACCACTGATGTTCCAGATATCTCAGTGCGAAGAGTCCCAGTGGTTCTCTAGAATCTCGTGGAATCTCGGTTTGTCCTCGACCAGTGCCGAGGAACGCTTTCGCTTCATGCTTAACAGCTGCCTGTTCCTGAAGGGGTCCCGGGGCAACCTCAAAGCCCACGCTACGCTGATGACTGCGGCGGCGGGCATAGAGCTCATGCGGACCACCTGTGATGAAGAGCGAAGGATGCATGTCTTTGGGTAAATAATAATTATTTTTCGTTTATTTGTTCAACTTTACAATTAAATAATCATCATTTGGGGCCGTTTAAATATTACGCAAAGCATTTGACCCCTCCCTTCTGTTAGCTAAAGTAAGAAAATAGCAAATCCCCTTGGGACAGTTCAAATATTACGTAAGCACCTTATGAGGAGGGAGTTTGCTCTTTAGTTATTTTTCCTGACAAGGGGGATATGAGTGATACTTACGTAAGATGTTACAAACACTGATTTTTAAGAATTCTTGTTTCTTGCATTGATAGTTTCAAAACTCAACCAAAAATAAATTTTAAAATATTTATACAAAGGGGTTCGGCAGTTTTCTAACATAATTATGAGTGATAGTTTGCGGTTTGCTTACTTTTTCTGAAAAGGGGGTCAAAATGACCAAAAACATGCTTTTTCAAACTTGAACGGACCCAATAAACCAACCCACATATGTTCTATTTTTGTTGTACCAAAACCTTTCCAAATAATTTTCATTTTGAACGTCTCATGTGTATCCTTTGTTTTCTTCTGTGATCAAAATGCTAGTCCTTAGAGCACAGTGGTTTCCGACCGGTTTATAAAATACTAGCTCTAGGGAGACGCGGCTTCGCCCGTCTAAATGTGTAGCGCTGCGAGTTAAACCCCGAGTAAACATCAGCGTTTTCTCTTTATTAATCTAATTTTTGTATGCTGATTTTTTTAAGTTACGAGACATTTTCAAGAATAAAGCTTTATTATGTCTTTATTAAGCATCATTCATATTAACCCTCACCCTTGACAGCAAAAAAAAAGCAAAGTATATAATATTTAAATGGTCCATTTGTTTAAACAGAACCTACATTTAGACAAAGTGATAAAGTCACTTTGAAAATATTTTTCCTGTGCCCTTTTTTCCCCAGCCAAGTATCGTCTCTACTGGATAGTGCCAACCTCGATGGAATAGAGCAGCACCCGCCCGAGATCCGCAGGAACTTCCTACTTTACGCCTTCGAGGCACACCTTTTGGGCGGAGCTTCGTCCACTGCGGAACGCCTCTTGGGTACATTGGTGCGAGCGCAATACGCAGACGCCGGAACGCTGAAGAATGCTGCGGTCATTGCTTATGAAGTGAACCGCACGCACAAGTTGGTTCCAGCAGCTCTGAAAGGAGCGATCGCTAAAGTGCTGGCCGTCACGCCATTGGACTGTTCGCTCTTGAGCAAACTGTATTCTTTTCTTCTCCAGGCAAGTCCTAATGATCCTAATGAATAAGTCCTATAATTAATGCAAGTCTTAAGTTGATTTTGTAAATTTATAGATTCATTGCTAACTAAGGGCCATATGCAGCTGCCATCGAAAATCGAAATAACAGGTTATCAACCTGTTACTTCTGCTACTCGTATCGAGTCACGTGATCAAAAACGACCAGGCGCGGCTCGAGACCTCCGGAGGGTCTCGAATATTGGTCACGTGAATCGAAGTGAATTCTGATTGGATGGTAGTTAGCACGTGATCCTTACGTCAGGTGAAGTTACTCCATTGGTAGACCTGTGAGCACCGACGTCATGGAGAAAAACGATTGTGACACTGCTGAATCGCTTTTTTCGATTTACGATGCCATTACGAATATTCGACATTCGATTCGATGGCAGCTGCATGTGGCCCTAAAAGATCCCCACATAGGAAATTCCTAATAGAGGGTCCAAAACGCTATTTTCAAATGACATCATGTGGGATTTTAAATAATCATCTTATCTCTCTTCTCTAAAGTTTTTGAAATAAGTAGCTGCAATGAAATATCATTATTTTAATATACGCTTAGGTTCTGTTCTATGCCCAGGAATTTGTGACGCCGAGCACAGCAGAGGAAACCTTGAAGACTGTTGAGGAAATAGCAAAGCTTTTGGAGGACGATTCAATTTCACAAGATTACCCAGAGATCGAGGTAAATTTAAGGTCTTTTGTTGTTTTTTGAAAGCAAATATTTTATTTAACTAGGGGATCTGCCTGAAGCCCAGTGGCTCAGTGGTAGTGCTTCGCGCTTCCACACCACAGGCCCGGGGTTCAAATCCCGGGCTGGGCAAGGTCCACTCAGCCTTTCATCCCTTCAGTGGGTCGATAAAATGAGGACCAAGCTTGCTTGGGAACTAAACACTGGGGGTCTCGCGTTAGAATGACCACCTAACCGGGACACATGCCTAACAACTTGCACCCCAGGGCCCCACGGTCACGAAAACGAAGATGGGCATCGTAGGCCTTGGCCCACTAGGGCTGTTGCGCCAATGAGTTTAGTTTTAGGGGATCTGCCTCCTGCTCTTTATCCTACAATGTTTGAAATTTCATAACATTCCATAGAATAGTTTCGCGTAATGATAGTTTAAAACTATCAGTGAAAATTATCTGAAACATTGGCGGCGGCGTATTTTACTTTTAAAAAATATTGATCTTAAAATAAAAGTATAAACTTTATCATCTAACAGTCTAACTACATGACCATTCGTCTGTAGGGTTACTTTTTAACTTTCACTAATGTGGATAGATGTCGCCACCACCTTATCGGGCGGGGTGGCGGACGTTACTTGTTTCAACAGCGATGGAGATTCACGTCTCGGCCGCGCACACACATTTCAAACAAATTATTATTTTTTCTGAAGTCGGAATATTGATGGTAGATTAGTAACTCATTTTACGGAATTAAGTCAATTAGAATGCTGAAGAATGGTTAATTGGTGTCAATTTTTTTAATCTTAATGTGTTCAGAATGGCTTATAACTTCCAAAACATTTTAATTTACCTTTCAAAGCCCTAAATTTCAAGTTATTTTCAATTAAAAATAGCTTCTTTTCGAACTGAGCTGAAACAGCTTGTGACGTTAAATGTGCCTTGCTCCCGTTGTTATCCTGCTTTGAAAGACTGAGCTCTAGTTTTTTACAGCCTATGTTTCGATGAAAACGGTGTTTCCCATATTTTCAAGAGACACATGTGACTTCACACTGCTAGACGCTTTCTGTAATAAAATATTTCATAATGAGGAAGTTGCATGATTTTTTTTTATTTTTTTAATCGATTCCTCTTGCAAAAATAAGCAACTACCCAAAATTTGAGGCCGATCGAGAAATTTTTTGATTGCCAAAAAAATTAACAAAAATCCCCTTTTTAAAAGCGCGCGAAAACGCCAAGAGTTTGGATGTGACGTCATCTTATATTAAACATTGTTGTAAAGCAATGGAGTTGATGGTATTATTGTTGACGTCATCTTTATAGTTTAAACAATAAACGTTTTCAGTCACGTGTTTTTTTTCTCGACTTTTAAATTGAAATATTTAATTACCTGTACATTTTTTTGAAAAACTGACTAGATATTTCATTTTACCATACAAAAAACCATACGGAACTTTTGTTTGTTTTTGAAAATCTGACACATGCAACTTCCTTATTACCTTAAAAGAGTTTGTGGGAAAAGCCAAGCGTATTTTTGGAATCAGGAGATAATTTTTAATAAATTAAAATTGAATATTTAGAATTTTAAGAGAAGCTGCAATTATACATTAGTTTAATAAAAATACAACTGATCGGTGGCTTAGCCAGAAAAAACTAAATGCAGATTTGATTTCGAATATGAGGGTAAATTAAGTCTTTTTTCCTATCACTGGCGTATATGGTGATTTATTTCGGGATGGTCCAAAATATTCTTAGTCATTATCAGGTCTAAATCTAGATTTTTGTATAATATTTTTTGGAGGACCCAAAATTATTCCTCATCTCCTCCCATGCATATTTAATAGCTGTTTAGATTCCAGAGAAGGAATTGAACACGGAACCCCAATGATTATGTTAGCTCCTTCTGTTAACACAATTTTGAACTAAAATTTTTTACTGTCTCCAAAAACCCTATATGCCCTCAGGATGCCGAGACTGAAGACCGGTTTTGATTCCAACTTTTTTAATGGAATTTTGAAAAGTGAACTGACTTTTTGCCCACCCTGGCCGGTATTAACCAAAGATGAACCCCCTATGAGTCTCGGTAATTTTTAAATAAGCAAATTTGAAAAAAAATAACGACTTTTCATCTTCCAGGTGTTGTGGATGTCCGTTCGATGCTGGAACGTGGGTGTTCGGCTGTTGTCCGGTGGCCAGTCCCTCAAGGGTCGTCCGTGGTGCGAACTCGGCCTGCGCCTCGTGAGAAGGCTGCCCCCTCCCCTCAGGGCGCTGCACGAGAAAAAGATGACCGTCCTCTGTGCGGCACATTTCGGAGAGGAGGGAGAACCCTCGGCCACAGCTGATTGACCATCTATGAATTAGCCCAAGGAAAAGTTAATAAATGAAACTAAGATTATCGATTCAGTATTTTTTTTGTGGTGACCAGTGGAGAATCCAGTAGGGGGGTCTGTGGGGCTGCAGCCCCCTGGAATAAGACTTTTAAGTTTTGGCAATAGCAATAAAGAAATTTCACTACTTTGCGGACATTCGGTGCTGTTACCCAAAGGGTCTCAAACTGTGTGTGTGAATCGGAACCGTACTTATAAGGGTAAAAATTCCAAAATTTTTCTGGGGGAAGACCCCCAAACCCCCTCGAATATAATACGTACGGTTTTTCATTGAAACTTAAAGGGATTTACAAGGAGTGAACCTCTTTGATGTAACCTAAAGTGTCTCAACATGAGTTAAAATGCCACTTTTAGGGGCAAAATTCAAAAATTTTTTGGGAATAGGAACCCCTAAGCCCCCTAGAAATTTTCAAATTCATAATGCTATAAAGTTTTTTTCCTTGAAAATTCTGCCGCTTACAATGAGTTGTGCTCTTTGGGTGGAATCTGAAAGGCTTCAAAATGAGCTAAAACACTATTTTAAGGGGCAAATTTTCAAAAATTTTCAGGGGGAGGACCCCCTGACCCCCCTTTTACTTGAGGTTGACACGCAACACTTGGAGTTGACATGGTTAGGTCGGCACTGGCAACCCCCCTCCCCCTTTCAGTTGCTTACATTAATATTTGAACAGCCCATGAAAGCAATAAGGTTAGTTGTGAAACTCAGCCCCCCCAGACCAAAATCCTGGATTCGCCACTGGTGGTGACAGTAATGGAAATTTACGAATGGAACACGAGAAGAAGCAAACTTTATGGGTAAGCGCGCTGGAATCTGGATTTAAAGTAAAAAGATACAATTAGAGAAAAACGTTTACGTCGCGAGTGTTTTGCGTTTTCCCGGATAGTTAAGTTAACAAAAATGCAAAATCTCTATAATATTTTTTAATCAATCCGTAAAAGTTAGCAAGTGTGGGATATAATTCCCTTTTAACAACAAAAATGCCTTTAAAGTATTAACATCAGATAATTAATATAACTGAGATGACATGGCAATATTTTGGAGATAATTTTAAATTAACGATGAATTTTTAAGTTAAATATAAACATTTTTCACATAAAACTTTTTAGGAATAAAAAAACTATCAAGGACTAACGATTTTTCACCTTACTTTTTTTACAAAAAGGAAGTTTCCATTCTTATAGATTTTGTATAGGTAGTTAATAATTAAGTTAACTTCACAAATAAATAAGTTATTTTAGATGATGAAATTTTTTTAAAGCCTGAAAGTAAGGCCAGACTACGTACAAGTTAGATAAAGGAAGGACAATAGCAACAAATAGATCAAGATGATTTTAGACTAAGGCTAAGCGCGCACTAGAGACTTCTGTCGCCGGAGACTATAGAGCAGGGGTCGGCAACTGGCGGACCGCGGTCCGCATCCGGACCGCGTGAGGTTATTTTCCGGACCGCCAAAACGTTTTGAAAATCATAAGTATGTATTTTTACACTACAAAAATTAGTTCAACCCGCTTTTAAGGGTCAATTTTCCAAAAATTTCCTGGGGGAAAACCCCCAGACCCCCATTTTTCACGTAAAAACTTCTAATAATATTAAATATAACAACATAATAAAACAAATGCGTACTCAAATTACATGTTCGTAAAAATATATGTGTATTTGAAGAAAATAATTTAAAGTAGTAATTGTACCCTATTTTTTCTCCGGACCTCGATGAAAATTTTCTAAATTATTTGGACCCCAAGTAAAATTACTTGCCGACCCCTGCTATAGAGCTATGTATTTCAATGGTGAGATTCTTGGCAATGAGCCAAGTGTCTCGTCGCCTATGCGAGCATCTAGCTTCTTGCAATAGCCAGGGTGATAACTTTGTCTCAGTCGCCGTCTCTAGTGCACGCTTAGCCTAACTGTGAAAACCTTGCGGCTGTAGCACTTAAGAAGAGAGGTTATTTTGATAATGTACAAAATACTATTTGGAATGTATTCATGGTAAGATGTAATTCTCTTAGCCATCATGGGGCGCGATCTAAAACAATCATGCTTAAATGTGTAGGAGCAATAGCTTGATCTCACACATAAAAATACACAGTTTTTTAAATGAAAAATTTTATTTATCATCATGAATGTCACTTTGTACAATGTGCATAGATAAATAAATTCTCACTCAACATTCGTCTTCAAAAATATGCACCATTCCGAAGTTCGATGACTCATCTGAAAGGCTGGTAAATGGCTGCTCTCGATCCACCATTCGTATAAGAGAAATGACACGAAGTAAGCACTGTTATCCCTACTGGTCATCATACATACACAGAGATCATTTCTTAATCCAAAGGGACAAAAAATAATGGAAATTAATGGAAGTTTGAGGGACCAATTTGTTTTCAAATTACGTTTGAGCCCGACTGCTAAGAGAAAAAACTTTGAACATGGTTCATCTAGCATCAGTGGGGTATATAGAAATTTATTTCGGGAGGGGCTCAAAATTATTCCTCAGCCTCTCCTATACATATTTAAAAAGTTGAATGAAGCTTTTTAATACGTTTTAGGTAAATTTTCGTCTTAAAGAACTTAATATAAGAAAGGTTGAGGATAATAAGGTTTAAATTACCAAAGGGGGGTCTGGGGGTCCTCCCCCAGAAAATTTTTAGAAAAATTGACTAGGTAGGATTTGCATTTTGACAAACATAATGTAATACACGGATGCAGAATATGTACGATCCGGCGATCTAGGATCGGGGGAAATTTTAGCCAAATGGAGAAATTTTGTGGAAAAGTATATTGAATTCAATTATAATTTAGTGTAATCAAAATTTACATGGCGATTTTCACCTGCGCCACGGATCTATCTTATGTTTGCTTTTGTTTTGCGTTTCCAATCGTTACAATTGTCAACTTGAATCGGATTTTTTTAGATCACTTTTTTAAAATTTTGGGGAAATTTTTGTATGGATTGGGGGAAATCTTGGAAGTAAAAGCATTTTCTGCATTCCTGATGTAATAAAGTTAAAAAGTACAGAAGGGGGTCTGGGGGTCCTCCCTCATAAAATGTTTGGAAATTTGACCCTAAAAAACAGGGTGGGGGAGCAGGGTCCCCCTCGCCCCCCCTATATACGCACTTGTCTAGCATCGAAAGAAATACAAAGCTGAATGATATCCACAAGTGGCGTATATAGAAATTTATTCCGGGAGGAGCCAAAAAAATAATTTAGTCATTATCAGGCCACAAGCTAGATTTTTGCACCGGGAGAGGAAGGACCCAAAGTTGTTTATCTAACTCCTCCCATCAATATTAAATAAGTTCAATGAAGCTTTTATTACATCTTTTTTGGGTAGGATTCGCATCGTGATGGGCTAGCATATTTTTGGAAGTTTGACTCTAAAAAACAAGGTTTTAACTCGTTTTGGTACACCTAGTTCGAATTTAGGACACATTTTTTGAATTTTAATAAATTTTATGTAGGATTTGCATTTTGATGAACTTAATATAATGGGTGAGTTTTTATAAAAATACAAATACTAGTAAAATTATTAATTTGAATTTATCAAAGAATAGATACAATTTTAAAATCTAATCAGATTACAACTATTCGTTTTAATTAATTAAAAAACATATCTGTTTTATAAAACCTCAAACGAAGAATATAAAGGCTTAAAACAACCAATTACAAAATACTGGGAAATAATTTTTTCGTCTTGGAAGTTTCGATACCGGCATAAAAAATGCGACGTAAAAAATTTATTGAATGCAATGTAAAAGACCAGTAGGTATTAAAGTGCTTAACAATATGAACTTTAAGCAAGAATATACACTTGAAGTATAAGACTACCACCAGAACATTGAATACCATAGTAAAGTTATTAATACTAACTCAAGTTGTCCCCCTAGTTTTGTATGACTCAAAAATAAGTTTAGGCAAACAGCAAGAAAACATTTAAATGCTTTAACCAAATTTTTCAAAAAAATCTTGTAGAATCTTGTAAATTTTATACAACAACGATAATACAGGGGTGCTAATGACAACTCAAAATCTTGAAAAAAATATTAGAGTAACGAACCTTTATACAAACACAAATTAAGTCGACCAACTACAGGCAAGCACCCAACAAGGTTGGTCCGGTCCATTTAACTCAAACCACGCGATTCCCAGTATCTGTCAATTTTATTCTTGAATTCGTTTACCCGTTAAAAAATAATACTTCCTACAATCCCGAGTAAAATTTGCCTTGTTCAATTTAAATCTGTGACCCCTCATTCCCCCATTACCTGTATCGAAATCTAGTCCCTCTGTGTCCCTTTGTTTTATCATTTCGAAAAGTTGAATTAAATCCCCTCTAATCCGTCTTAAGCGAATATTAGAGTACTCTCGAAATGGACACTTCTGAGTGACCATTTTCAAATTGCACGTTTCCTGCGATTTTTCACCGTTTCTGTATTGTTTTCATCTCGTTTTTTCTACGTGTTAAAGTTTCTGAATGCGGCCCAGCCGTCGAATAGTATCGCGACTCCATCGTAGCTTACGGCGGCAAAAATTTCTTTCAGAATGACGTAAAGCTACAAATGTAATCGCGCTTATAAAACGGATTTTGGGACTGGATTCTTCATAAAAGTTGTAAATGCTGCAGCCCTGCACTTAAATTTTAATTTGACTTAATGTTGCGCTTTCTTGTTGAGATCTAGATTTTTGAAAATTTCAATAAAACCCGAAATTCCGGGATAATAATAAGCACCCCTGATAATAAATTTCCACCCGTGGTCTAAAAGCATTTAAATGTATGTTCTCAAGAGATATGCACAAACCACAGTTCTTGAGTTGGTGCACACTAGTTTTAAGGGGAACGATATTGCACAAACTGTACGTTTGCCGGGATAATGTACATGAATAAAACCCAAACACTGAACTGGACAGCACTGCAATGCTTTGAGATAGAACTATTCATAAAGAGAATGCTCCGGGACTTAGTATAAAAGTGTATGTTGTTGTAGTAATGTTCTGAAATCGAAAATGCGCTTACTAAATAACTGCAAACCATTTACACAGTGATGAATCAAAAGTGCGCCAGAGATGAGCTTGATAGAAAAGCCTGTTCCATGACAGTTGTGCAGGGCCTATTTTATTATATTGCAATACACCTTTTAAGAAACAAGAGAGATAAAGCCACCTGTTTTGGAAACTTTGAAATATAGTAAATGAAAAAAAATTTAGAGCATAATTTAACTTTACAACCCACATTATTCTAATTCTGGGTTCTCACTCTTTAAACAAAACCTAAAATAGGGCTACCTTTTAAATGCAAATTTGGGTTCTTTTTAAAAATAAAATACTGTTTTAACAATTTTTTATGAGCCAATTTAATATTCGATGAGGAGAATTCTGTGTAGTAGGTTAAACTCATACTTAACATTAAGATATACCAAGTACAATGTTTGTGTTGATGGTCATGCAATTCATGTGATAAGATATGCCAGAACTCAAAAGATAAATTTTAGAATTGGGTAAGCAGTGACAGATCCTGTCTGGTACAAAGGTACCATTTAGGCAGGTTGCCTTTTTTTACCTTCAAGTTCAAATAGATAAAATGTTGGATTTTTCTATAAACTGACACTGCTAAATTAATGAAACATTATATTTTTAAATTCCTGAATACTATCAGAACTTTGGATAAATCTTTTTAATGTGTTAAGTTTAAGCAATGTGTAACACATGTTGTAAAGTGGAGGTCTAGAAATTCTCCTAAAGAAAATTTTGGAAATTCAATCCTAAATAACTTTTTTATTTTATATTTGGTATTATATGAGGAGCTGAGAGCCAGAGTGGACCAACCCACAAAAAATGAAAAAGCGTTTTTTTTTTAATTTTTCAGTAGAATGTAGAGACATCTATTGATTTCAGTTAGAAAACAATGCATTTTTTTAGTTCCCACAAGATGGCATCACTTTTTCGTTTGATCTAGTAATTAAAATCACACAAAAATTTAATGCCAGAATGGATCAAGCTACTTGGTCCATTCTGATTTTGACTTTCAATTGAGGAGCTGAGAGATTGATCTCAAGAAGATCAAAACTAAATATTAAATACCAACCTCAAAAAAATAGTTTAAATATTACTACAATTTTGTAAAGCATTTTTCTCGAAATAACAGCTGCTGAGGTTGGTCCGCTCTGGCTCTCAGCTCCTCATATAATGGTAGTCCATTGTTTTTTAGCTTTTTTACTTATCATAGTTTGAAAAATGTTTTGTTTAAGTTGAAAAGCAATCACCTTCTGAATTTCAGGTTACCCCTTCAGTGACTGATTTTTCTCGGAACAAAAGGTGGTCACCCTCGGGAGATTTTACAGTAATTTTTAAAAAATGCTTGAGGGCTAATTTACAGATAAGGTTGAATCCCCTAGAAGAAGAGTGTTCTAAAAGAAACGATAAATTTTTCTTTTTAAAACTTTCAACCCTTCTTTTAAGTGTCATGAAACAGGCCTTTGAATCAAGCTCTTCAGATAAAAGTAAACTGTGAAAACAATTCATAAACGAATCAAAACTCCTGCTCCTAGTTAAGGAGCCAGAGATGTTACACAACCTTAAAAAATTTCTGTACAGAGGACAAACACATCAATATAATAATGCATATGGAAAAATAAAATTATCAAACCAGTAACATATATGCTCAATAATCATTTGAAACAGCTGCATACAGATAACAATTTAAACTTAACAAGTGTTGTGTCAGAAGTTGTACACAAAGCATTTGATAAAAAGCTACATGTTATTGACACAAATAAACTGTACAAAAATTCGATCACAGGTATCAGAAAATCAAGCCTTTTCAATAGGGAGACCAAACAGTGCCACTGTGGAACACAAGATCAGACACAGTACCCCAGGAAATATTCTTATTAGTCAGAATACTTAAAGAGAACTTTGTATGTTATAAAAGTACACATTTAGGTACAAAATAGATGTGAAATCAAAATGATGTTATTCAAAGTTGTAATATGACTTTAGAGAAGACAAAATTTTATGCTATCATATGCATTTAAAGTCTTCACTAAAAATAGAATACTATTAAAAATAAAATGAAAAGAAAAACTAATGATTTTAACTAAAGGTTTATATTGACTGTTTACTGCAACTCAATTAACCAATATCATGGGTAGCTTTAAAATAATCATTATAGATTTTGATTTGTATCGTCAAGACATAGAAGTTGATAAACTTACTTAAATGATAAAAAAGACCAATCCACTAAGTCTTTTTGCATTCAAAATTTGATCATTGATTTCAGTATATGTGACTAATGGATCATTTCCCTTAGGACTATCATAGTATTATGCTGCCTAGAAGGCAACATCTAGGTAGTTTACTACACAAATTTTAGTACAGTAAGAAAAAATATATTTATCCCATAAAAGCATGTAATAATATCCAAACCTTTTTTCCTCATCAACTACCAAGAAAAACTGCAAAAGGTGAACATCAAAAAATGAGCAATTATTAACATAACTTATGGGGCATCAACAGTCAGTCTGTTCATGACAAATTAAAAAAGAAAAGCTGGATTCCAGGAAAGGTTAAAAACAAGGGAAAACACCATGCAATAAAACACACAATTAGGTTTAGTTCTGGTTCTGACACAAGTTTTAAACTATGTATACATACACAAAATGTTATATAATAATACTGTGTTAAGATATTTTGACAGTTATAAATAATACAAAGTGTAAATAATTTTAAGATTGCTTTAAAAAGTATTCAAATACTAACACAATTAAAGCGGCATTTTTAATGTCAAGCAAGGTTGAAAAAATGCATGAAAAATTTAGTTCGCATATTGGCACATTTAAAGACACAAATAAACATTGAAAAAAAAAGCTAAATAAAGTAAATAATAGCAAAATTCCATTTTTCCAACTACTGTAAACTTGACAAATCCTAAGAACAAAATGTTCATAGCATTTAGGGTATAAAAAAGTATTAAAAATGCACTTGACCACACCTCACACCAACTCAAATCCTGTTTATGACAGAGCAACAGAGAAGCAACTTTGACACAATTCCGGATGATTAAATTTTAAACATTGTAAACCACTCAGAATCAGTTCAATATGTTGTTTTTAAATAATAGGAAATGTTTTGAAACATGTATACGGGATGTGTTATACAAGAAATTTCTCCTATTAAGGAGTTTTAGAATAATAGAGATCAAAGATCATTTGATCAAAAACAATGCATGCTGTGGAGGTTCTGCATAATGAGTTAATATAAACAAAAAAATTCATTAAAATCTCAAAAGAAATCCAGCAGGTTATGAATGTTAAAAACAAGATTTTTATTGTGTGTAGATGCGCATGAAATCATGACTAGCTTTTAGAAGAATTTGGATAAATGCTTCTTTGCAAAATGAGTAATTAAGATTAAGCATTTAAAAATTGATGAAAGAAATTGCACATTCTTTGTTTCTAGAAAAAAAGGAAGACTAGGATGGAAACAAATATTTAAATAGAATGCGTACACATAGGCAGCCCTTATCTTTACAAAAGCATGTTATGGAGAAGAAGACATTAACTGAAGTGAGAGAAAACTCATTAAATATTCAAAAGTTTTCGAAAACAAAAAGCTAAGACACTCCAAATTGTTTTAGAACACCGTGTGTTCTGGACACAAAAAACCCCCAAAAACTGCCTATGTATAACGTTAAAAAAGATCATAAAATTAACTACAAAATTATGTTTGTTCAAGTGAAAGAACAGTGAATTCAATATGCTAAGAAGGTACTTTTTAAATTATTTTTCCTATCGGCATTTCAGTATGAAAAAAATTGGAATAGGTATACAGGATACAACTAATGACCATACAAAAAGGAAGTGAATGGTAGTCGTCAGCAAATATGAAAGCTTTAAAAATCAAATCCTAAAGTAGATAGTGAACATTCATTGAACATGTCTTCAACATCAACGATATCACGCCTGTGCTATGCTTGGAGAAGCTTCACAGTATTTTCATTTCATAAAAATCATGAATGAAATAAAAATAAAAACATAAATAATTGAGAATTACAATATATCTGTCATTTATTTGTTATTACTATTTACTGATACTTTTAGAATATTCCAAAATGGAAGGTCTAAAAACTGCCTTTTCCTTTCTCTTTCTTTCAAGTATTTTCCACTTGGATGGTACTGTTACTAATTGCATGTTTACTTCTTAATTAATATCAAAGATAGTTTAACCACCATCTTTAAACAAAAAAATTGGAAATAGCTTCAACTAAATGAATATATAGTTGGACAACTTTTTGAAAGCATTCATTTATCTTTTTGGAATTTTCTAGCTACTTGTTCCAGTATGATTTTGTATAAAATTTGCAAAATATGTTATATGATTAAGATATAAACAAAGCAAAGCGTTTTAGTTTTAAAAATAAAAAAGACAATAGGCAGCAGAATTCCTTAAAAATTAGATAACTTGTAGTTAAATCCAGAAATTACATTAAAAAGCTGAATTCACCTACTTTTATTTGACTAACAAAGGCAGAGGTCTGTTTAGAAGAAATTTGGGTCCGTTTTTGGACCCTTCACAGAATGTTTCGTTGTGAAAACGGACCCTTCACAATGTATTTTACCTTAAAAACGGACCCTTCACAAAGTATTTTGGCCTTTAAATGGTCACTTTTTCACAATACTGCAAATTTGTGAGCTTATTTTCACAAAAACGGGCTCCTGGCTGTAAAGAATTAATTTAACAAAATTCACAAAATTATGAGTAGATTTCCACAATTTTTAAAAAACCGGACCCTTCACAAAAAGTCTGTACAGACCCCTGAAAGGCAGAAAAATTTCCAGCTTTTAATTTAAATGATTGGGATGAAAAACAACTTTTAAGAGCTTTTGAACTAACATACACCTTGTTTTAGCAATACCAAGTCTCTCCAAACAAAGCACAGAGCATGTTTTAATCTATACAAGCCTATATAAAAATCAATTCTAAAATGTAAACATTTAATAGTCAACAAGCCCTATCTTTACTTGCCTTTTTTAAAACTTCAGGTACACAGTTCTTAAGAAAGATATTTGACTCCAAATTACACAAGACTTTATCATAAAATTTTCAGAAGCTGTCTTCATATATAACTACAGAAACATATATCTACACTTGAAACTATCAAGAAAAAGATTTCATAAGAAACCTACACATTTAGGTGTATGATTGGTAAGACTCTTAACACTTTAGTAAGTTGTAAATATATCGCTAATTCTTTTGTATTTATAATAAATGGCAAGACCTATATTCGTTTAGCATTAAATAAAATCTGTTCATTTCCTTAAAATAAATCAATCCATATTCAGAAACTGTCACCACATGATTGAAAAATAGTATTTTCTTTTGAGTTATGAATGATAGATGTCACTAAACAATGGAAAGGCCAGGAATTGTTCATGGAACTATTTGTAAGAATTTGCTACAATGAATATTAGTTTGAAAACTGATTTTGTAATTGAGGAAAAATAGCATTAAATAATATATAATATAATCCAACAATAACTTACGACCAAGCATAAATTTATCTATACCCCAAAAAAAGAGATTAGAAACTTTACAAGCTTAAATTAAGCATCTTTAATATTTTTTATATGGAGGGCTCTGAATTAAAGACGACCAAGTCCACTTTTTGTCATTTTTTAATTAGCAACGCTATAACATGCACCAACTATGTAAAATTTCAGTGCAATAGTGAACCAAGTCCTAGTTCTGATAATATCCGCTTGACAGCAGCAAGTTCTGTTGCGTTAACATGTAATTTGCTATGAAGCTTTAACTTTAAACGTCTGTAGCTCAAAAGTAGCTAAAGTGGACTTGGTTCATTTCTATTCTGAACCCTCCATATTATAGTTCTAATATTTTGCATTGGAAGTCTACTTCCTAGCATGATAATCCGATGAGACAATATTCATAATTGATTGGCACACAGCATAAAGATAATTAATGGAATGTCTGATGCAAAGATTGTTCATTTGGGATTCAAATTTTGATCACTGTAGGCTGTTTGTTCCAAAAATTATCATAAGACTAAAAAATGAATCCCACATGGATTGACAGGAAATCCCATTTTAAAATAATTTTCACAAAATAGATTACATTAAATCAGTGGCAAAGCATGCAGAGGTGACATTTTTCATGAATTCATCACTAATAGTTTTAGGGTAATAAACAATTTATTATCATAGTTCGAAATCTGCAGCACCAAGCAAGCAATAACTTCAGGAGTTTGTCGGCTTACATCTGCTTAATGCTAAAAATGCATTGGCGTATATTTTGTAAATGCATTAACTCCACTTAATGTGATCACATTTGTACAAGACCTGCATGATAACAATAACCGGTTCTATATACTAAAAAGTGGCAAACAGTGTATCTCAATTCTTGTATCGAAATCACGACTGTGCACGTGTAGTCCAGATTGAAATATTTAAAATTAATTTCTAGCATGCATTTTGTAACTGAAACATTCTTAAAGAGAATGTAAGAATGGATCATACACAACTACTAAATTAATAATTAAATTTATATGTTAACAAATTAAAATCCATCTACAAATGGGAAAATATGAGGTTTTTAGAGGATTTCCCCAAATTTTGATAACATTAAACGATACTTTGATCACATAAAATGATACATTAAGCCAGCGTTTCTCAACCGGGGTTCCGCGAGGCTTCCTCAAGGGTTCCGAAAATATTTTTTTTGTTGTTCTGGTTTACATTTTAGAATAACCCTCAAAACAAATTAGGCATCAGCCAGCCAAATGTGAGCAAGTGTTTTTCCGTTGAACATTTTCTTCTGAAGCCCTTGGGTGTTCTACGAAGAGTTTGAAAAGAAGATTAACACTAGTTTGAAGGTGAATTTCAAAATTAATTTCTGAGGAAGGACCCCTGACCCCTTTGAAATTTTGGCGCTAATTATATTTTCCCCTGGAAAATTCTGTGTTTTACAAGGAACTGTTCTTTTCAGATGTAACCCAAAGGTTCTTAAAATACACTGAAACTCTATTTTAATTTCTTAACTCTTTTAAATTTCTAGAGAGAACTCCCAAACTTCTATCTAAAATTTTGACGTCTATTATACAGCGATTTTCCCTTGAACATTCTGCTGTCTCAAGTAGCTTTTCTCCTTGGGTGTTCCACAAGAGAAAATGTTTGAAAGGAGATTAAACACTAGTTTAAAGGGTAATTTTAAAAATAAATTCTGAGAGAGGACAACATAGCAAGAAAAAATATTGTTGCATGGCAGTGGCGTATATAAGGGTGGCCGAGGGGTCCCTGCCCTCCCCCGAAATTCAGACTAGGCATATCAAAATACGTTAAAACCCTGTTATTTGGGGTCAATTTTTTAAAAATTTTCCGGGGGAAGGCCCCCAAATCCCCCTTTAGTACATGAAATTGTGTTATTTTCAATTTCTTATAATACTTTCATGAAAATTATAATCCTACCTAAAAATGCAAATCCAAAATTTGGACTAAATGTACCAAAAACGAGTTAAAACCTAGTTTTTAGGGCGGGATTTCTAAAAATTTTGCTGGGGGAATACCCCCAAACCCCCCTTCCTACTCGGAACTTTATTAATCACAATTTTTATTATATTAAGTTCTCATGAATGCAAATTTCGCATAAAAATGCATTAAAAAGCTACGTTAAACCTATTTTAAATATACTTTTGAGGTGTTGAGTAATAATTTTAGGCCCCTCCCGAAATAAATTTCTATATACGCCACTGTTGTATGGACGCTAGGGTTCCCCGGAGCTTGATCATTATCAAAAGGGTTCCGCGAGAGTAAAAAGGTTGAGAAACGCTGCATTAAGCGGTAATTTAAATAAAAGTGATTGGAACAGATTAATTTTGATAATATTTTAGGATTGATGACATTAATCTTCGTCACATTAAGTGGAGTCGACTATATTTTGTGATCTTGATACCTCTTAACTTTTCAGTATGCTTTGCCACTGTGCCAAATTGATTTCCAGAATAGCAAATATAGTTTTTACAAGCTGTTTAACTAATTTTTAAATTTGTTCTAAAAAATAAAATCGCACTTTAGTACTTTTTTGTTCATGAAGATTTGCACCAGGCATTGGATTTTAAAATACCTGTTAATCATACCTTACATTTTTGCTACAACTGAATTATACAATTAATGTTCATTAGATCATTTTGATGCATTTAAGCATTAAAAGTATCATGCTTTATTTAATTTTGAAACTAGGAAATTTTAAAACTGTTTATGGAAGAAAAAGAAACATTTCAGTTGTTGAAAACATTAAGATTCTGGAGTAGCACAACTTAAGACTTGACACAGTACTCTTGTGCCACTAGGATCCATATACTTAGAAATTCCTACCAAGGAGACTTAATTCCTTTTAGTCTACTATAATGTAACCCTTAAATATGTCTCTTAACTAATATGTGCAAAAATATTATGAAAAGGTATTTTTTCATTCAAATGTAGACACTCCCATTGCATTGACAGGAAAACAATTTTAAAGCCAATAGCAATAAAGATGTTCAAGTAAAGTTTTGAACCAAAACTAGTTTTTCTTTTTAGGAAATACAATAATTAAGAAAAATATCTGTAAACATAATTAAATAAAAGAGCATACGTTTCAGAAATAAAGCTACACAGCTGGGAGGCTTCTTTTTTGTCAATCTTATTAATAATTTAGAGTTTTTTTTTCACCAATCCATTTTATTACTTGTAAATATCTGTAGTATATTTTTAAATCCAATGGAAAGCTTTTATTTCATTAAGTACACCTACCACACATTTATGTTAAACCCTACAAGTTAGAGAGTGTCTACATATGATTATATAAATACAAGACCCCTGCAAGACTGGGGTAGCTGAGGGATAATCAAAGCTACTTAAAAAAATATGGGAAAACGCTATAAAGAACTATGGGCTGATGTATAACATTCTAATTTCACAAGGGATTGAACAGGATTTGTTCCCTGACAGCTCATTCTCAGCTAAAAACTAAAAGCTAAGGAGATGAAAAACTTCCACGATATTTTCCCTCAAAACTACTAGAAATGCAAATTTGTAAGATATTTTTTACAAGAATAATGTAATTATTATCTATCCTTAGTCTATAAAATGTGTCTATTTTGATCTTCGTATATACTTAAAACTATAAATATTTGATCAAGACTCTGCTAATTTTAAAAATTGAAATAACCAAAATATCTAGGTAGACTAATTTAGAGTTTTTAGTTTCTCATTCTAGACGACAAATTTCTTTTTCATAAGGTTCGTGTAGATACATTATTCAATGTTGTAAAAGGTTCAAACAAATAGACTGGTTCACTCATTTTCAAACTATGAATTGTAATTTAAATGAATGTTTCAACATCAGGGATGTTATAGCACTTAATTAGTTCAGCCAATTAGTATAAAATAGCCTGCATAAATAAGAAAACCAGATTTACAATAGGTTACTGCATGGAAAACAAAAATGGCTATGCCACTACTTTAAAGTTGATTTTTACATAATTTACTTCTTATGACAACCCTTTTTAAGTTATATCGATAAATTTTTTGTCTCAAGAAAACAAATTAAATATTTAAGGCCACAATTTTGTAAGAAAAAAGGTTCTGCAAGTAAATATTATGACAAACCTAATAAAAAAAATCCAGCAGAAAAGATTATTTTGTGCTAACTAAATGCATGCAAATAATATATACTTGAAAATCTGTCAGGAAATAAAATGAGTTATGGTGATATATTTTAAAAATAGAACAGAAAAAAAAATATGTGCAACATCCCTGATGAAATTATGAATCAATCAATATTCTAATAAATGATAACTTGAAAACTTTGAGGCACTCAGAAACTATTATCTATGATGAGCAAGGAGAATAGCTTCAGTCTCTTAAAAAAACTATTCAGATATGGAAGTGAAATAAACATGGCAATACAGGTAACAAGTCAGTCCCACAACCTGACTATACTCGGTATTCTGTCTCTTTCTATAATTCCACAGATCATTAAGAAACAGAAAATTACTGATAAAAACTATGAAGTCGTTTATGCCTTTTCTGGCAATCAAATAAACTTCCAAATAATGAGCATGCAAAGAATGATTGAATAGAATTTCAACTACAAAAAATTACATGAAGTAACATGTTGCAAGGCATATGATTTACATACAATTAACATGGTTAGAGTTAAGACAATTTCAAGGTGAGTTTGGAAGACCCCGATATTTTTTCACAGGAAGTTTCAGTGTGGCCTGATTAAACTAAGATTTCTTACACTGCTTGCTTTTGATTTAAACAGTTTGTTTGATGAACAAAATAAGATTTTAAGACAAGAGTGAGGTCTGCCTCTCAAAGGAAACCCAGATAAACATTTTGCAAAAAATGGAACAAGGTATAATAACAAGGTAAAGTAAAAAAACCACAACCATCAAGACATGAAGAATGTAGGAAGAAAACAATGTGAATTATGGGTATATACAGGCTTTGGTGTTAGTTTTTTTGTTAATCGCTGTTGTAAGTAGCAGGAAGTTTGAGAAATGTAACCGCTTAACTGGTTCTAATATCCAGCAATGTGACAGATCTTAATTGATAAAGTAGAGCACTTTTTAACTACCCACAAAATAACACCTTTGTTACACAGAAAGTATTAAGATTAGTATGAACTCATCATAGAACCAAGTTTTCAGGCTTGAACACCTCATCAATATTAAGAAAGTCCTGGACTGGTTCTCTGCTGTAGTAAAAAGTTTTAAGCTTAAGAACTAGGCTCAGTTCAGAGTTAAAATTTATATAATATTTTAGTATAATTAGACTAAAAAGATAAGGAAATATCACAATCTCGGCATTTAGAGATTGCATCAACTAAGGCCTTTCACTAGTTTCTTATATGCCAATAAATATATTTTCCTCTCTTAACCATCCAGAAGTTTCATTAAAAATGATCTATGAGAAGAGTGAAACTTCTACTAATTAGAGTTCAAGCATGGAGTCCAATAAAGCCACAATGGGAGGGGGAACGGAAGAAAGTAAAAAAGATTGTGTGGATAAATAAAAAGCAACAATTACTGTAAATGAATATACGGACCTGGAAAAAGTTGTAACCTTCTCCCGAAGCTAATAGAATTTCCCCAAACCTTATGTATTGCTCCTATGGAGCTGGCAGGGGCTTCCCCTGATCCAGGTTTGTAGGTTCGGGCACTTTTTCCAGGTCTGTGAATATATGAAAATAATTCAAATACAAATTTCTGAAATTTGTGTATTTCCAGAAAACCTTAAAAAAAAGAATAAGTTTTAGTTAGTGTTGCACTCTTAAAGATAAAAAATATTTGTGAATTTGTAACAATGTATGGAGACAGTTGTTTCATATAAGATTCAAGCCTAAGATAATTTTGGTTCTTGATAAGAAAAATACTTATTTACTTAGTACAGTAGAACCCCGATTATCCGCGAGCGGATGATCCGCGGTGCGGTTTATCCGCGAGTGCCATGAAAAATTTTTTTTAATAATAAGAGCAAATTTTAGATGAGGTTAGAGGGGTTTTAGATGTAGAGTAAAGGTTTTTTTGTACTTTACCTATTTTAAAAGTTTTACATATGATGTGTTTTGTACAATAAAGCATAGTTTTTATGCTGAAATATTTTTTTAGTGTTTTCACCTTACTTTTAGTTCTTTTTCGGGTTATCCGCGATTTTCACTATCCGCGGTACCCTTGCCACCCAATTCCGCGGATAATCGGGGCTCTACTGTATTATCAAGTAAGATAAGGAAGACTTTATCACAATACCCATAACAGTAAAATATTAATTATTAAGATATTCAAGGGATTTTTAGACAATTTCTTAATGGAGAACACTTAAAATAAGATTCAGGACACTTAAAAAATATTCAAGAGGGAAATTCCCCATTCAAGGTTTTATGGTTAGTTTTTGAGATCATTCATTGATTGCCAGTTTTACATTGTTTTCATTTGATTCATTGCAGAATATATACAATCTATAGTATTGAAGTATAACGCTTGAAAAATAACCATCACAGAGATTATTTAATATGTTATCACAAATAGTTGAAAACCCATGAGGAAAATCAAAAACTTAAACAAAACATGTTTGATAATAGGATATTTAATTAAAGTTGGTTACATAGGTCTCAAAAAGTGTAATGACTTTAAAGTAATAATGCACTAAAATTTTAAAAAGTAAAGATGAATCAAGATTAATCAAAAATACACACTTGTGAGTAACAGCAAAAAATATAGGTTAAGAATAGTTTTACCCTCTTTTTGGCCTCATAACTGTTCTAAAAATACTTAGTGCCTGTTTCATCTGTGAGAAACTTTATCAAAATGGGCAAAACTGCATTTTTTCCAAACAAAATTTTCAATTACTTGTGATAATTTTTACAACAATTATTAAAATTTTCTCCAAAGTGTTACCTCCAAAGTTATTTTTTGTTGCAACAAGAAATCAGAAACCTCTGAGCAACCAGTTCAATGGCATTTTTCCTGCTTCCACCCTGCTCAAACTTCTCGAGACAATTTTCGCTTTGAACTCAGCAGAATGCGATTAAAACAACTGACATCAATACGAAGCACCGGCGAGTGAAACAGAAGGGATAAGAAGTCGGTAAAAAAGCCCTGTATATGTATGTATGCATGTAGATGTATGTATTGTGTGAGTTATGCGGCCATATCACGTCTGCCTCCAGTAATGGCTACTGGCGGAGGGAATCACAACGGACAATGGAGGTTGCTTGTTCACGCTGCGGGACTCTGGCTTCACCCTCCAACGCCTGAAGAAAAAAAGGTAATCAGGGATCACACCAGGGTTTTCAACCCACCCATAAACCTAATAAAACCCACTTAAAAAACAATATAACCCAGCCCTTATATAACCAAGCCCTTAACAATATAACCTCTATGCACTACCCTGTTAAAATAATAATGCTTTCCACAATCCCGATTAAAAACACATTTGAGATTTTTTCCTTTTACAAAATTTTCTGTACTCAAAAAGTTTTAGAGGGATGTTTGATGCGTGTTTTAGTACAATCTCGCAAAGCATGTTTTTGAGTGAAGAAATGAAACAAGAAAACGCAAGAGTTCAACGGTGCAAGAAATTAATTTTTTTGTAGAACATAAAAATTAGTATAAAAATTTTCACCTAACAAATCACTCTCTTCAACAATGCTACAAGAAAGACTGGTACCTGAGAAGCACTTTTATAAAGGTGTTCTCTCCTCAACGGCAGGACTTGTGGCAGCGGCTTCTCCCTGGACCAGCCGGGACACCTTTGCCTCAAACTCTGAACGCAGTCGTTCCTGAGCCTTAAGAAAATAATATAACGTGATAATGGATCGGTTTTATTCATAGTAAATTTATGAATGCATGTAAATAAGGTCATAGAAAACAGAAAGTGATAAACAGTTTTGTTTCCAGTATTTGTCTTAAATGATACAGTATTTTCTGCAGTGAGACTTTTTGACCAAAATAATCCCTCAAAATTTTTCAGATGTTTATTATATTCACATCTTAACATTAGGCACCTCTACTACAAGATGTGATTATATACTTGTTTGTCTATAAAAATAGAGATTGCTATCAATTATTGTTACTTCCTTTGTCAATATAATGCAATTTTAAGGATAGATGAGTTAACGAACCAACTTATATTTTGTTTAACCCTTTCAACCCTAAGTTGTCCCAGATTACCTTTAAATCCAATGGGAAATTTGGGGTTTCTAGGTCTGAAAGAGACTTAAGTTATACTTCAAAAATTTATGAGAATAATTTGAGGAAAAAAAGACTTACAGTACTCCTTTCTTCATCTAATAATTTCTTCACTTCTAGATGTTGCCTTTCTAGCTCACTTTTTCTCTTATCCAACAAACAGCTGAACTGAAAGATATCATACACAATATATTAAGCAAAACACACTTGAGATAAAAATATACCGTAATATCAAACATGTTTGCCTTCTCAATCCACATATTCAGCTTTAAACACTTGAAAATGCACCTTGATTCTCATAAATCAAATAAAAAAACTGAGTGAAAAGTCTTTTTAAAGAACTTTTAATATAAAAGGATGTAATGATTTAAAAAAAGTGAACAATAGTTCTTAAATTTTTAAAAAATAATTGAACAGATAAATTCTGTGGCTGAATGTCAGTAGTGGTAAAATTAAAATGCTTACACGCTGTCTCTCAGCCACAGCTTGATCGATTAGCCTTTGGTGCGACTCCCTTTTGATTCTAAAAGAAAAAAAGGCATGTTAACGATGTTGGCAATAAAGTACTATTGAAAAGATATTTTTGAGAGTCTTCCTTTAAAAATAAAACAACCATTAAGCCCTAGAGAAAGGTTTTTGTTAAAGAATTACATTTCTAAGATGGATTCCCGAGGTAAAAAGCTTCTACACTTTCTTTAACATAGTTCTAAGAACAGTGGCGGCTCGTCCATAGGGGCTGCGGGGCTGCAGCACCCCCAACCAAAATTTTCCGAAATTCCAATATTTATTTGCTTTACAATATTTAAAAAATTATCCATTTTCCCTTTAATCTTTGTCCTTAATAATCCTTTTTCAATTAATAATTCTCTGCTATGCCGTCTCGCCAACAGATTTCTTTCCGGGTAGATCAGCCCCCGCAGATATACCAATCATGGTATAAAACCATAGCTCTATCATATCAAATCAAAATATCAAGAATCTAGCATGCGAATCTGTTAGGAGAAAAGGGGCTGCTTTTCAGCAGCCCTGACCGAAAGAATGATATCTTTTTCTCTTGAAAGAGCTGTGAAAAAAAAACTGCGGGAAGAAGAAAAATATGATTTCTACTGCTAATAAATCACGGCTTTTTAGCTTTTCCCACTCCAACACTGTTTAAATTTTTTATTTATAGCTTCTTTTTTTCTTTTCAACGGAGTGAAAAAAATCTTTTCGGTCGGATGTTTCGACAAGTTAAGTTTTATGTTTACTTTTTTGTAGCCAGGTTTTTATTTCTTTTTATAATGAACAGATTTAATTTGAAATGTAGATATTAGTTCATATAACCTTCATCTTCGTAATAATCAGCTAAATAAAGGTAAGATAGTTTTTTTAATGCTATTAAGAGTGAAATCAGAATTTTATATTGTTCCCATCTCTTCTATTTGATTTTTTCCACGTTTTTAATAGAAATACTATTTGGCATTATCTCACTTAAAATGCGTTTCCAAATTGGTACCGCCGGAGCAGCACCCCTTATTATTTTACCTTCGAGCCGCCACTGTCTAAGAATCATAATTGGAAAAAGAAATCAAAACATACCTGGCTAGTTCATTTTTGTCTTTATGCTTTTTACTCAAGTCCTTCATCTCCTCTTTGTTCTGAACTTCAAGTCTCTTCATTAATTCAGCCACTTCTCTGTATAAAACATTTCCTTAATTTAATAACTTATTGTTATTTATACAGGGTCTCCCAAAAAAGACTGACACATTTTGAAAATCAATAACTAATGACTAAAAAAGATAAAAATACGTGGTTTAGTACATCCTACTCCTTGGAGTCTTAGGTGTAGGATGCAACAAACCGCGTATTTTTATCTTTTTTAGTTTTCGAGTTATTAGTAATTAATAAAATATGCCAGTCTTTTTTGGGACACACAACCTGTAATAATAATTATTATTAGTATTTATATTTTTAAAATTATTATAGTAATGGTTTTGTAAGCCTCATAACTTTTAAATAATAAATACAGGAATTAAAAAAATCGTGGAACCTCAACACCAGGTCATAACACAGGATTTGGGAATAGGAAAAATTCAGGATTTTTATTTTCCAACTTTCATCTCACGAGGGATTTGGAATGACTAAACTTGCAATGCTTTGAATGGAGAAAAAATTTTATCGTTAGCATTCCATCCAGAGATAAGATAACTGTCTAGTTTAGTGGTTCCTATATGAGTGAGCTGAAGGAATTTCGGTAACAAACCCATAATATAGTCCCAGGAATAAACTATTTTAAAATAAATGCTAAGAATTATCAGGAATTTGTTATTAAGGTACCACAACAGAGGATAGACTAAAGCTAAATATAATAGTTTAGTAAACGAAACAGATTTTCTTCCCTTTCCACTGTTTCCTAACAAAGGTTTTAATTATTAAAAGAAAAAATTAAACCGATTTTGGGAAGATGTTTTAAAATTTCTATAAAAATTCAACATGCAATTTTGCCTGTACCTATCATGCAAACTTTTCAAATGTTCCATTTGTGCAGCTTGAGAGGCCAAAAGAGATTTTTCCATTGCAATGTACAGCTGAAAAGAAAGAATAAACATCAAAATAAACAAGGGGTTTTCAAACTTTCTCAAAACATTGAACTACTCCAAGAATTTTTGTTTTTGACCCCTTTATTAAATTTTACTGGATATTAAAGAAAAGTATTCCAATAATGTTGAAATTTAAGAATTAGGTAATTGCATAAGAACACGATTTCATTAAAATAAGACTTCTCAAAACATTTTTTAACTTAACAAGTTAAAAATATTTATACAATCTGCCCTAAAATGGAAAAGAAACTATTTTAAGCTTTTTAAAGACTTAATAAACTTAGGGTGGATGAGGGCACACACCCTTTAATTTCTAGGGGTGATCTTAAATGCCAAATGTTTAAGTTTTAGCCACTAAGACCCCCATGGTTGTAAAGTAAAGTTAAAAGTTAAATTTTGTGATGAGAAAAAGAGAAAATCATAAAAAAGCTCAAATAAACCAAACAGAAACTTACTGGTTCTTGGTACCTTTCCAAGATTTCCATCTCTGCCTTGTAAAGCTCTTTAGTTATACCAATAAGGGTCTGAGAATGGATTTTCTGCAACTCTTCAAGCTGCAAAACAAGATTGGACAATGATGATAAACTAAGATCCCCCATTTTAGAGAAAGGTCTTTTTTCAAAAACAAAGAATGACTGCTTCAAGTACCTTTGAGTGATGATCAACACTCATTGCCTGAAGCCCAGCTTCGCTTTTACGTTTCAACAACTGTCTGCCAAGAAAAGAGACACACATACAGTTACAACTAGCATGACAACATAGAGCTGGGTTTGAGCAACAATATCACTGTCCAAAAATCCTTCATCTTCGGCATAAAGATACATAGAATAACTTAGAGATATGGTTTTAATTGTGTTAATGAGGTAACTTGATTTGTTGAATTTAGAGTTCCTCAAGTGGGAAGAAAAAGAGTAAGAGAGAAAGGAGGAAGACACATAAAGTAATAGGAAACATTACGAACGAGAAATATGAGGGAAACAAGGAATGAGAAACAGACGGGTGAAGGAAATGAGGAAAGAAAGAGATGAATTAATTGCAAGAAAGAATGCATTTGTCATTTGTTTATATTTCTTTCTTGCTTATTTCAAGTATCAATACTTTTGCTTTTTCAAGTTGTAGATTTAAGAATTATCTTTTCCTTTTCTTGACCCTAACAACTCAACTAAAAGCATAGCTCTTATTTCACTTGAGGTACTCCACAAGGGATTTTTTGGATAGTGGGGATATTGCATGAAATCAGCAATATCTACTTTTAATGTTAAATATTTAGAAACATCAAGATAGGTTTCTTCCCTATCTCTATGACAAAGAACACAGATATGTCTAAATTCATTTGGTTTGCCTAGTGGTTGCCTATAGTTCTTAAAATGAGCCAAAGAAGTAGCTTTCCTTACACATCTATTCCAGAGGCCTTTTTGGCAAGCTTAGAGTGTGATTTAGCAATGCTGGTCTTATGATGTTCTTGAGCTCGAGACAACTTATCCTCTCGTTGCAGCATCAGCTCCTTTTCCTTATCTTTCAGCTAAAAACGATAAAGAGTTGTTAACCCTTTACCAACTGCATTATGATTTTCTGCAATTTTTTTGAGTCACTAAATTGAAAAATAAGGGATATACATAAATAAAATAATAATCTTTTGGAAAATTCAATCCGCTAGAGCTTATTAATTAAATTGATACTTTTGAATACTGTCACTACAAGGAGTGCTAAAATATTCTCACAATACAAAAAAGACCATGGCTTTCTTATTGCAGTTTTAAGTAAAAAAATAATACTTTCCTTTAGGCTGACTACTTTCGAGGGAACAAAAATGTTAATCATGGGAAACCGATCAAAATGGCAACTGAAAGCACAACTTCACTTCTATCTATTTGCATTTCCTGTTAAAATACTCATCATAAAACCTTCGCTACTTTTTTTATCCTGGAAGAGGAAAACTGAAAGAGTGTTCCTGCCAAGTATATTGTCAGTATATTCGTAAGGATGTATGTTCTATGCTATTTTAAAGTTGGTGGGACTTGTAAGCACCTTCAGTAGATAAAGGGTTAAAATCATACTTCATGACAGAAAAGAATGGAACGTTGCCAAAGAAAGGAAGCGGCAATCATGCAATCTAAAAAATTATTTCTATTGTAATGTTAAGTTTGGATTAACTGCTTGAAGCAGCATCAAAGGTAAGTATGGAAAGAAGTTAAGATACACACATTTAAAAATCAGTTCTTCAGAAGGGTAAAATGAAAACTACAACAATTTTTCAGTAAGCAATAGAACTCACTATGACATACTTTTCTAACTATCTCATAAAATTTTATTTCTTAGCAAGTAGGTCAAAAACTGATTCATCAAGGTTTTCTACGAAACATTTTTGTAGAACATAGTTTTAAGATTAATAATGTTTGATATGAAAAATGATATGAAGAACCTTTTCATGCTTTTTCCTAACAGTTTGAAGTTCCTTTTCCAGTTTGGCCACAACTTTCTGCACTGACTTGTGTTCTTTAATCTTCTCCAAGGGTTCTGCTACCAAATTGGCTTCTCCGGACTCTGTAATTAATAGCTTTCAAAGTTAAACAAGTTACAATCAAAGTTAATAGAGATTCATAAATAAAATATTCAAGAACATAATTTTTATGTATTCTAAATAATATAGAATAATTTCATAAAAAAAAACCTTAAACTTAAGCTATGCCTTTTTTAAAGTACTAACCAAGCAGAGATGGTATTCTTTCCTGTGCATTCTCATCAGATAGGCTTCTAACAGACTGAGCTAACCCTCCTGAAACAATTAATAATCTTAACAAATTGAGAAAAAAATCATTGATTCATAGAAGTAAATAAATTAGAAATCTCCAAGATTCTTTTCCCATTGCCACATTTATAACTTCAATAACAGGGTGGCCACAAAATACCTATTTCAAAGTTTCCTGATAATTTTAGATATTCCCATATGGCATGATTTTCCCTGATATTATATAGATATAGAAAATCATAATCTTCTAGAAACTAGATGACTGAAAATCAGAAATAAAAATGAGATTACTAGACTTTTTATCACAAAGGAACCCTCAGAATCCTTTTTTGAACACTTACACAACCACACTAATTTATATGTATTCAAGATTTTATTTTGTAGAAAGGAGAATGGAACAGCACACTTAAAACCTGAAAATCAGAAAAATGTTGAACTTATTTTTGAAATTAGGCAGATTTTCAAAATTTCTCTGATTATTATCAGATTTTCTAAAATTCCCCGATAACTCCAGGTTTTTAAGGTTTTCCCCGTCTGTGGCCACCCTGAATAAGTAGCATACAGAACCAATGGCCAAATGATTCCGGAGATTCTCCTATAGAAAACTTTTGAATTTTACCATGATCAAAGAACATTTTAAGCAACTTTTAAGGGTGAACTAGCTGAAAATGCATTACATTACAGACATTATGCTCCTAATTGGCTAGTAGGAGAAATCGGGGATATGAAGGATGTCTGAAAGAACCTTTCGATTAAATCGGAATACTTTATGTAGCAGAACCAAGTGTATTTCCACTCTTCAGATTGTAATCGAAATTGTCAAATTTTGATTAGACTGATGCATAACTCAAAATGGCCAAAAATTAAGTTATGTCATGTTTCTTTGGGCCAATATGAAAAAGCAAGCAAACAGGAGGAATAAGTTAAGTAATCTTGTTTAGGGAGCGAAAGAACAAATGATTTTAAAGAGAGAGAAATGGATCTTAAACCTAAAAATTTAGGACACATTATAAATGAAGTTTAGCATGTTCTTGCGATTAAATGGGCTACATAGAGACTGTTATGCTTATGACCTATATACTTTTATGTGACTTGTATACAGAGAAGCCCGGTGGCATAACGGTAAAGCTTTACGCCCCCACACCACTGGCCTGGGGTTCAAATCCTGGTACATGCAAGGTAGACTCAGCCCTTCATCCATTCAGGGTCAACAAAATGAGTACCAAGTTCACTTAGGGAAATCATAATGGGGTTAGCATCAAGCTAGCCACTCAGCTGACTGTGACTTTCAGTCACATGTTCTGCAACCCTCATGCTCATAGCCTCACCCATTGAAGCTGGTTATATTGGAGTTAGAAGGTTCAACAACCTAAGTACTCCCTCAGGTCATGTATGAATAACGTGACCAGACGTCCCGTTTTGAACGGGACTGTCCCTTTTTAGAGTTACGAGTCCCGGTGTCCCCGAAATGAACTCTGGGACGCAAAATTGTCCCGTTTTCTGAAACCAACAATCTTCAGCATGAAAACTTTTATATTTTATGTTTATTGCCTGCTACAAATGCTCTAAGTTAGTAGAAAGAGTATTTTCTATGATGAACAAATTGTGGCCATCTGAGAAGACCCAGTTACAAATTTCAGTTTTAAAGGCGATGTTGATAATTAAGGTGAATATAAAAAAACGTGCCTAAAGTATCATTCTTACTTAAAATCATCACCAGCTATATTAAAGCAATTTTTTTCCTCCGATAAATATAAATATAACTAAACGTTTCGGGTATAAATATTTTTTAATTCGTAACTTTTAAGCCAACTGACTTTTTCTGAATAAATTACTTTTAAAAAATGTTTATTTTTATTGACTACCTGTTAATTAACCTAAATAAACCAATGTCCCGTTTTGAGTCAAAAAATAAATGGTCACATTATGTATGAATGATTTGTGGTGGGCAAGCAAAGGCCTTTACACTGACCGAGGGTTTATTGCACTATCCACCGTTATGTCTTAAAAAAGACCAATAGCAAAAACAAATTTCAGCAGTTCACTCACAGGAATACAAGTTGGTAGTTCTTACAGTTTGACATTCAAAATTCAAAAGACTAAAGACATTCAAATTTTTTCTCCCTCAAGTATCCTCTTAGATTTTTTTTATAAATTTAACATTTTAAAAATGACTGTACTTAACCGATAAGATAACTTAATATGAGCTTATAGCCTGGTATCAAATTAAATGTAAATTTTTGTAAGAAAATCCATACTCCTGGCTTATGCAGTCGACTAGCCTTAATGTGATCACATTTGTCACATGGAAATATATGTTTGAATGGAAAACTATGCTAAAAAGTGGCAAACACTGTAGTAAAAGGAGTTTTTGCATTAAAATCATGTATCTGTTGTCCATATTTTAACTATTTCAAACCCTTTTCAAGTATGTATTTTGCAACCTAAAACATTTTTATAGAGAAATGTAAGAGCAAATCACATAATTTAACACTGCTAAATCAGTCTCATTTTGTTTGATTATGTATGAAAATTGACCTTGAAATGGGAAGAAGGAGGTTTTTTGGTTTTTCACCAGATTTTGATAACA
Organism: Tetragnatha versicolor; assembly: GCA_024610705.1. Taxonomy (NCBI): domain Eukaryota; kingdom Metazoa; phylum Arthropoda; class Arachnida; order Araneae; family Tetragnathidae; genus Tetragnatha; species Tetragnatha versicolor. Next base: position 4,826,857 of record JANDEH010000024.1, on the reverse strand, counting down.
TTAAACAATATAATGATCACACAAAATGATACATTTTGCAATATTTTAAATAGGAATAGTTGGGACCAGAAGGGTTCATACTCTATCTAACATAGCAGAATTCAGGAGTGTTAAGGGAGTTTTTCAGGAGTAAATTACTAAAAAATCAGGAGGTGTAATGTGAATAATTATTAACTTTAAACAACTTGACATGTTACGAGTAGAATGAGTTCAGAATGAAGTACAGAGCAAGGAACTGAAAAAGTGGTTAGAATTTCAAATTGCAATGGAATTTTACCGATTAAAACAATTATTTCCCTCAAATTGATGATAAAACTTCGTTTTGCTCTTAGACAAGGGGTCGGCAACCTATAATAACAAAAGAGCCAGAAGTTACAATTTTAAAAATTTTTAAGTTTTTAAAGAGCCACTAAAAAATTTTCGTTGCAAATTATAGTATTTACTCATATATACTATTTGATTTTAGATTGGGAGGGTGATTTTAGTTGCAGAGGTTGACACCAAACATTTTTCTGACGTACCTTCTTTCAGGTACTTTTTACATTAAGTTTTAGATGACTTATACACATTGTGAATTCCAAGAAAAATTAGATGGTCTGGAGGTCTTCCCCCAGAAATTTTTGCTTAAAATTGCGTTTTAGATCATTTTAAGGCCTTTTTGGATTGCACCCTAAGAGCCGACCCCTGTCTTAAGACAGATGTCTTTCAGGAGTCAGATGACAAATTCACGAGAAAATACGCCACTTTCAGGAGTTACAAGATCCTTTAGAAAAGTAAATTTCAGGAGGCGTACGGACCCTGACCAGTAAATTTTGATAACATTAACCGTGATCATATTCAGCAGAGTTGATTGTATTTGAAACCACATATGGTAGCTTAGAAAATGATGGGTTGATTTATTGGTGTTTAATGACCTATATATTGTAAGGCACAACACAAAGTATGAATCCCATGCGAATGGAGAGCTACTCACTGCGCAGCGTCTCCTGCCTCTTGAGGGGTGCTGCGGGAGAAGTGCTCTGCTGCACGGTGCTGCCGTTGGGAGCTCCCCCTCGTACGGCGGGGCCCTTCTCCTCTCGGCTCTGACGCCCAGAGTCCGACCCGGCCAGGGACAGCTTGGCGGGCGAGCGGCCGGCCTCGCTCATCTCTTCCGCATTCTGCATGGGAGAGTACATGTTTTTTAAAACTCTTGTTCAATTTGGGATATTAGATGTGTTTGCCTGCTCTCTAGGAGCCACTTAACCTTCTTCTTCTTCAAAAAAAGTTTTTAATTTTTTATAAATAAAAAAATAGTTTCAGTTGAATGAATTAGTAGAGTTCAATGAAAGCTTGAAGTTTGTTTAAATTTAAAAGTTCATTTGGGCGTAGGGAGTTAATGATTCTTGATTATCTTGATCTTTATTTGTTTTTGGATTAAACGTGTTGTATTTTGTTTAAAACATGTTTTATTTGGGTTTTTTACCCCTTGACACAAAAAAAGTAAAAACCATGATATTTTAAAAATTAAATTTTATTTTTAAAATTGAAATTAGATTAAAAAAAGCTATACTTTCTAAATACACTGCAAACAGCCTGTTCTTTTTAAAGGATTTTTGTAAGTGTTTGTCACAGAATCAAGGTTTTCCCAAGCAATGTACCACCTATGTCTTGGCAATTAGGTAGTTAGTAGCCAAATACTTGATACACCAACTTTTTAATATCTGGGTGATCCCCACATGAAAATGGTGAGTTTGTTCCATAAATGAAGCAAGTAACTTCCTTAAAAAATACAGGTGTTTTAAGTAATGTTTTTTTTTGCTTTGTTTTTAATGTAAAACCCCTTCTCTCAATATCTCAAAGTGTTCAGAAAGATACCCTCCATAAAACATTTAGTATTCACTGAATGATAATTTCAAGTTTTCCATTAAAACTATCATAGATAAGTATATTTATCTCAAGAATTCTCTTTTTTTATCAAACACAAGATGGTTATTTTAGTAAAACTTAAATTAGTAGCATTTATTTTACTTTGAGGAAGTTTTAGTCAAGGATAGCCCAACTAAAATATTCAATGTAATTCGAATCTGTATTTTTTTTGTTGCATAATTTTTAGTTAGGTTCCATAAATCCAAAACCAAACCAGACAAAATTGATTCATTTGAGAAAATTTATAAAGACTTGTTAAGGCAATACCTCGTCATCATCAGTTAAGGCCATGAGCTGCCTTGCATGCTTTTCCATAATAGACTGGTAAGCAATTGGATTTGCAAGGGCATCTGCTAGTTCTGAAACAGATTTTCAATCCTTTTACACACAATTTAGTCTACTTCAAAGTCTTAAAATTGAAAACAAAATAGAAAAAATACAGTAAACCATTTTATATGAAATCCTGTTGAACAATATGTTATCCAAACCAAGCAAGTATTTTTCCGAACTACTGGAATGGAAATTATTTATTTGAATAGTGGAAGTTCCAACCATTCCCTCTTAGTAAAAGTTTTACTACATACTGCTTTACTGTTATAACCTTCTCACAACCAATAGTTTTCTGAGAAAATTAATTAAGAACTCAACACATGAAAAACCATGAAAAATGTTTATCAAACTGAAAAAATTAATATCTACCGTGGTTGGGACCAAGAAATACCAGTAAAAAACAAGCACTAATTTTAATACAACATGGATATAATTTCGAAAGTCCCCAAGACACATACAACTAGGAGGTAGTGAAATGGTAATAAACTTCAAAGAGAGACAAAAACCAAATGAAATGATTAAGGAAAGAACCCAATTTCAATTTTAAAAACTTTTGAAAAAGCATCACTTACCTGAGAATCCATCAGGAACATAATCCTTGACTGTGATGTGTACAAAAAGTGTGTGTAACTGCAAAGGTTGACCAGATTCATTTCTTAAAGAAATGTGACGATAACCTAAAACAACCATTTATTTAAAAACTTTTGATAAATCAGGAGTTACAAAACTAACATGCTCTTCTCAAATGCTTAAACTCAAGACTTTTTCAAAGATTAATTGCATTCAACAAAAAATGTTTAAGTATGGAAAGATATTCTTAATTAAAAATTACAAGCTCACTTGAAAAAAATTAGTAATTGCTGTTGTTTCTTATGTTATATAATCAGCTAATTTCTCCTTTCACAAAATTAAAATAAATTCCCATACAAATAGATTGTTTTAGAATATAAATTTGTGTTAACAAAAAGCATAATACAAGAGGTCACTTGAAAGTACCTTAAGTCATTGGTTATGTAAGAGAAGATGAGTAAGATGCACTAATATTAAGGAAAAGCCATTGGAAGGATTAGTACCTGGCCTAAGTCCAACTACTGGCAACACTCTGTGACCAATGAATTTGCCTCCATCTTCATATACAGCTATCCTTAAGGATGCAAGGTCTGGTAGAACAACCTAGGAATAATTCGCAACAGTATAGCATGCTGATACATTGGTCATATCAAAGGAAAAAGCGGAACAATAATTTAACTTTGTTATTTTTTATCATCTTTAGTTTTGGTAAACAGAATGTAAGATCTCACTTTACTTTACTCAATATAAACTAGTATATTTCAGTCCATGGAAAAAATTGGTACCCACCATGTATGCAATATTCCAAAAATAAATAAATCTGATACTTAAATTTTGTAATTTAATTATAAAAATATTAGTTTAAACTATATGTGAAAAAATCATCATGAAATTTTAACTCCATTTAAATATTCAGCATGGGGAATAGGGTTATGATTCTGAGACTTTTTAAAAAATATTTAAAAGCCTGATGTTGCATTCGATGAACTTTTGCCCATATGTTAATTTTATAGCCTTATTTTCTTTATATTGAGAAAAAACCTTGCGCGCCTAACCTCCTTTCACTTTCTAATAGGAATCACTAGTGTGTCTCGGGGAAAAAACTTTTTTTATAAAAACTTCACTACCCAGGGATTTTCCCATTCCTTTTGGTCCCAAAAGATAGTGTGTGAAGTTTCAGCCCCATAAGTTAACTCTAGGGTGTGCCTATAGAGCCCCAAATTTGAAAAAAAAGCGAAAAAAACTAGCAATTTTCAGAATTTTAAAAAAAATATTTTGAAATTTATATTGTTATAAAACTGGTTTAAATGTGTTCTTTAGAACATATTTAAATGAATTATATATATTTATGTGCATTAACTGTACCCTACAGCCCCTATAATTTAAGAATAATAAGTGCTAGGGACGTTGCACTCCCCAAAGCTTATAGCGCACTATCGGTAGACGAAATGAATTAAATCCGAATTTCTTCGAAGGAACTCCCTCAAATGATGACATTTGTTGTTAAATGATGTTTTAAATTATAAAGACCAGTGAAATAACAGTAATTAGGCCTTCCACTGAACTTATAATGCAAAAAGTGCTTTTCGGCAAAAATGCTTGTGTTCTAGGTGATCAAATCCAAAATTTTCTCAAAAAGAGGGTTATAATAATTTTTAAGATCAAAAACCTTGAAATACCTTTTTAAACCTTATATATTTCATTTTTATAAGTAGATTTTAACTTTAAACCATACAGATTGGAAACGACATGAATTTCTCCTATACCAGAAATAAAAATAAATTTTATCGTATCAAATTATGAAAATTACCTCTTTTTAACGTATTAGGGGAAAGTTTAATTGAAATCTTCTTTCATTAAAATACGAACAAAAATTTACAAATATTAAACAATTTTCTTTACTATAATAAAGTTGGATTTGATCAGCTAGAAACAAGCATTTTGGTAGAAAAGCATTTTTTACATTAAAACTTCAGTAGAAGGCCTAATTACTGTTACTTTACTGGCCTTTATATTTTAAAACATCAATGTAACACCAAATGGCATCATTTGAGGGAGTTCTTTGGAAGAAAATTGGAATTTAATTACTTTCGACCACTGTAGTGTATTATAAGCTTTGATGAGCGCAACGTCCCTTAGTAGTACCTTTTACTCTTAAATTATAGACACTATAGGTACAGTTAATAACCTTAAATAAATATAAACCATCTAAAATGTCCTAAATAACACATTTGAACCAGTTTTATATCAATTTAAATATCAAAATATACTTTTTTAAAAATTCTGAAAATTGGTAATTTTTCCAATTATTTCTTAATTTGGGGCTCTATAGGCAAACCCTAGAATCAACTTAGGGGGCTGAAACTTCACACACTATCTTTTGGGACCAAAAGGAAAGGAATAGGAAAAGCTCTTTTACAAATCTATGATTTATGTAACAATCAGCTTCAAAAAAGATTATATTAACTGCCTTTTAGTGCTTCAGCCATATAAAAATCTAATTAGGCGCGCAAGCTTTTTTCACAGTTTTCAAAAATAAAAGTTAGTTTCGAGAGTTATGGACCAATACTCATCATTTGCCACCACAGGCTTTTAAATCTGAAAAAAATCATAACCCTAATGGGGAACTCTTAATAAGGTCATATGTTCAAACACAAAAAGTGAAAAAAAATTCAATAAAAGTATTGGTAATGTTACAACTTTTCTAAGGACAACAGACTTAGATATTTTGCTAGGAAGGGTTTAATATAAATTTAAATACTTACAAGAAAGAGGAATACAAGATAAAAGCCAAAACTATTATTACTCACAAACTACTTTTACATCACACAACTCTCCTACCTAAATCACAAAATCTTTTGAGCTCTCTAGTGGCCTTTTTTATATTATTGCCTAACAATTATTTCTAAACTCAGTTCAGATAAAAAACATATCAGGATTCACTAGTTCTGCAACAGTAATGGGTGACAGGAACATCACTGAAAACTGAACAAAACAAACAATACATAACAAATGTTGCTGACTGAAGGATCTGCTTACTTTTTTGAACACAAACGGTTCTTCGTCGTACATGGGGTTGATGCCGTTGTTGGGCACCGTTTTGGTCCGGAATCTCCGCCGAACAGTGTCAGCTGGAAGACCATACATGTCCACCTCCACATAGGTGCCAACACGCTTGTCAGTCAGAAGCTGGCCAGAGATGATCTGAAGGATTCATTAAAATAGAGCACATGATATGGGAGATTCACACACACACTTTGAGATTCTGGTAACTTAAATCACAAATATTCAATAAATGAAACAAATTAGGCACTTTGGAGACCTCTGCTCTAGAGTTTTATAAAAATACTTATATACCCATATATACTTTATACTTTATACTTTATATTTATTCTTATAAATAGAGTTTTATAAGAGTAAGAGCGTATTTGTATTCACTTGTTTAGTTGTTAAGAGTGTTACACTATTGTGTGTGGAGCAAAACGATACGCAGCTTTTACTTGCTTAACTCATATACACTCCAAATACTGCAACTTACCTTGATAGTAACAGTCCCAGCGATGATGCCGTCCACAGTAGATTCTGTGAAAGGGTCAAACTTTTTGTCTTTCCTGCGCATGAAATGAGGCTTTAGAAGGTACCCACTTCTGCCATTGTATTCGAAAATACCCATATTCAGCTGCATGCCAAGATCTAGAAAGAAAATTGGGAATTTATAGTGCAGAATAAAGAAAAATTACAAAGGCTATTTTTAAAAGTACTTAATTAATAGTCTCTATATCAGAGCTAGAAAATTTGCACGACAATACTGGATTAAACTTTTCAATTTCCAAACAATGTTTTATCTACATACAATGGATAGGATGTAAGAAAAATCCAATAGATAAGGTAAATATGAATGTGTATTTAAATTTTTTAAAAATACTAAAGAAGTTTTTTAAAGATAATTCCTTGTCCTCATTCTTCATTAAGAAAAACTATAACTATTTTTTTACGCAAGCAATGAGAGTATTATCTTTTAAAAGTAATTTAACTTTTATACATAATACTGTAAATGTATTAGATGTCTAAATACAATGCTGGGTCAACTAACAAAGTAAAAGTAGCTTTCATATAAAATTATAACAATTTCTACTATGTACAGTTAAAAGAATTTTTATTTATTCTTCAAACTTTTTTGAGACCTTATTCTTCAGAGACATAAAAAATTATACTGCAACACCACAAAAATTATACTTTCAATTAAGTTTTGATAAGAGTAATACATAATTATAAGAACCTTCATATAAACAACAGAATACACAAACTTATATCTTATAATTTTTTAATTCTAAGATATTTATCAAAATAATGTAAGAGACTTAAAGATTGCTGGAAAGAATTATGCTAAGACAGAGGGTGTTTAAAACTCATTAGAACTAAATAACCACTACAATCTTCCTGGAACTTCCAATGAACATTAAGTGCAAAAATTAACAATTTATGATCTCCTCTGAAAAAAACTAGACGCTTTCTTTGATTATAAATGAAACATTGACATGCAAACATGCAAAGACAGATGAGGTGAGGGTTAAAGAAAGAAGAACATTCCAAACAAACAAGCAGAATAAACAAGTGTTAGATTAAAAAATAAAATGCCTTACCTAAGGTCTGAAAATTAAGTGCAACAAGCTGACAGCCGGCATTCCAAAACACCTGTTAAAGATATACAACTGAATCAATAAGTAAAATGCATTCAGACAGAGAAACATGCAAAGATCATCTATCAAGCAAAGACAGGAAAGATGAAGAAGATGAGCAGAGTACTTAAAACAGTAGGTTAGTCAATTCAGTGTACATGCAGAAAATGAAATTAGTCATTTGAAAAAGGTCAACTAATGCTGCAAGTTTTGCCTGAGCTGTGAGTAAGTACTACATAAATGTCAAAATAACAGATTCGGCCACACTTGATTCAGCTCTTGTATATGTGTTTAATTAAGAAACTGTTAGACAATATTTTCACAAGCTGTCCAATCTACTCTATATAATTTGGTACAAGAAAAAAAATTCTAAAAGGTTCACAAAAAAATGTATTTAAAAATTGATTTGTGTAGATTTTTAGCTTAAGAGTATTCTAACATTTTTCTTGGTGTAAACCCTGCAATAAACTTTACATCTTGAAGTTATGAAACACACAAAAATATTTTTTAGCAGAATTTACCAATTTTTTTAAAACCTTAAAAGTGTCTTACCTGAGGCATATAATTGCTAGAGTCTACACGAGTACCTTTGGGATAAATGCGACTAAGTTGTTTCTTGTTATAACTGAAAGAGCAAATTCCAACATATTTTACACCATGCTTTTCATAATAAGGTACTCAACAATTAGTCTATCATTCAAATTTCAGTATAATTTTTTGAACTCGAATAAGAGTATACATTTGAGAAAAATTAACTTGAAGAATATCATAAAACATAATGAAACAGTATAAATGTTTTTGCTAATGAATAGCACATTTATGGAACTTTGTAGTATTATTTAAGTAGTTATTTGTAGTATTACTTTTTGTAGTATTAATAGAAAAAATGTAAATACAAAGAATATTGATATCATTATGATAACGAAATGTTAGGAATGACATAGAACAAAAAGGGAGGGGAGTTGGCAAATTAAACTTATTGAATAGTCTTTTGAAGAGTAAAATTTCATCAGATAGGGGGCATTGGAAAAGCAACAAGGGGTAACTTAACACTTATTAGTTGCGGCTTATCTACCCAAAATTACAGTACACTAAAATCCTTGATTGATCCTCCACATGAGACGTAGCAATACTTAAGAAATGTGGCCTTACTTAACAAATTCTACAGGATGTTCTTTAAGAAGATTCGTTGCTTGAGTTTCGACAAAGGAAGATATTTCATAGCACCTGTTTCTTTCTGGAATCAACAATTTCAATCAACACTGAGAATTATATATATGGGTGGCAAAGATTGATAGATTTTTAAGGTTGCATATCACATACATGTGATCACTCTTACAATAAATTGGCGGAAAATATTTTTAAAAAATTCCATGACACCTAAATTTTCCTTCATTTTAAGAGGGGGTCGATTGGCTTCTACTTCCCGAGATCTACGATTCGATATGCTAGTCATATTTTTTAGCTTAAATCAACTAGTTTTCATATTATTTCGATTTTACATAAAACTTATTACTGTACAACACTCGCGGCTAAAGTTTTCAGTAAAAACACGATTGGAAAATAAGACAGTGTAACTTCAATTTTGCAAATCAAATTGTTGGATTTTAATTTTGCTAAACAAATTGGCGGATTTCCGCCAATTGGCGGAAGAATCACATGTATGATATCAAGTAAGCAAAAAAAGTATACAATGATAATAATCAACAAAAAAAGGGATTTTTCTTCTTACAATTTGAAAATGCTGATATGTTTGGGATGATTTGATGTGGTTAACATCACAGACTTAACATTGGCTAAACAAATTTCAGACGTAAATAATTGTTGTAAAATCAGTGGTTCCCAACAAAGTGGTGCATGAAAGGATATGGACAGTTTGATAGTATACATAAAAAACTGAAGTTTTTCTTCAAATATTTATCATATCAAAGCAAAAATTATTATCACTGGTGAGCTTTTTTTTCTTGAAATACAGATATATTTTAGATTATTGCAGTCATATTAATTTTCATGCTTAACTAAGGAAAATAAACTTGATTTTAGGTTAATAAAGGTGGTCCATAAAGATCCAAATTTTAAACTTATGGCCTTATTCACTGCCACTTAACCAGCAGTTAACGAACAGCTAAAGAGAGAATGTAAGCTTTTCACTGCCTGTGATTGGTGGAATCCTTCTTAAACTGATGGTTAACTACTGGTCAAGTAGCAGTGAATAATGCCATTGTCCAGACGTCTATGAAATGGGAACCGTCATTGTATATAATCCTGAAATTCCCTATAGAACAAATATTTTATAGATGGTAAATATTAAAAAAGTATTTCTAGATTATTCAGTTCTTTGGCCATATTCTTTATTCTGAATGTATCTAACAAATTTGGATAATATAGCTGCATACACAGAAGCACACTAAGCAAATAAAATCTTTAGAACATTACAAGGAACTTTTTTTAACTTAGGTTTTAAGTAAATAAACGGAAATTTTCACATTCCTAATCTTTGAATACTGAAATCCCAATATTTTGGTGAACAACATGACTATCCTTTTGAATAAAGTTAAAATATATAAGATTTGAATCTTTAAGTTAAAAGAAAATTTTTACAGACAGTTTTGGTAAAACAGTTAATGTACCTAAGTATAATCTTCAAACTTGCTTTATTACAAACAATTATATTTTAAACTATTGAATATTCAAAACTCTTTGTCCAATACGTCTCACAGTATACCTTTTTAAGAGTGAAGTCTTTAAAACTAAGATACAAGTCATTCAATTATCAAAAAATGCGTATTTGTACATAAAAATTTGACATACTTTCTGCATGCTCAAAAGAATGGAACCGGACCGGCTGAGCATAAAGGACAAGAGCAGACATTTCTGCACCAGCTTCAGATTCTTTGGCTGCTGTCCCCTGAAATAAAATTTGATGATACAAATACAAATACAAATTAAGTCGACCAACTACAGGCTTAAGCCCAGCAAGGTTGACAGGGAAAACCTAATGCATAAGAGTATGCCTATTATAATAAACCTATCGATAATGGTATTTATCAATGGTTTGGGAAAGGTCAAAGTTAGCAATATCAAGCAATAATAGTTAACCTGTATAGTACAATATTTATTATTACAATGCAGTAGGATAGACAAGCTTTACAAAAAAACAAATATATTTAATTTTGAGCAGTTAAAACAAAAAATTTAACGCAGTGAAATTTTCCTCAAAAACACAAAGTAGTTCTTAATACACTGTAAAGAGTCAGTTTCTTAATTTATGACTTTTTTATGTTGAATGCCCAAGAATCAAGTTTCCGGGAATTACAAATAAATTTTATTGTATTGAGATTTTGACTCGCTTAAAGTTGGAGACATTGCAGAGAATACCAACATTAAAAAATTTTATGCAGTAACTATCACCCTGTTTAGATCTAGCAATTCAGATTGAACACACTATGGGTCCCACCCATTTCCAAGCAAATGTTTCTCTCCCCAGGAAGTAATGGCATCACCCGTCAAATTACTTCATTTGCATACCTCATTTTGGTCTTCAACTTGCTGCTCTGCATCTACCTGCTCCTCTTCTTCAGACCCAGAATCTGATCCAGACTCATCCATCTCAGATGGCATTCTCTCTAGCTCTCCATTGGTCAGATTGCTTGTGCGAGACCCCGCCCTAGCAGGCTCTTCCCCTGAGCCCGCAGTGGAGAGCTTTTTTTCGGGGCTGACAGGCTCCTCCTCTTTTTCAGCGGGGACAGATGCAGACTTTGCACTGGACACACCTAAAAGATTAGAGTTAGTAGAGACATCTTACACATTTCGTTAAAGATTGTATTAGCATGAAGAAATTCAGTCAAGCAATTGTAAGATTTTTCCAGTAATCCCTAAAGGCAAGGGTCTGCCTAGGTTTTTTTAAGAGGTTCATATTTTGTGAAAATTAAGTGCTAATTTGTGAAAAAATTTCTGAGAATCTGTGAACATTTAAGTCAAAATAACAAGTAAATAATTTTTAAACATTAAAAACAAAAGAAAATTTAGTTAGAGAACTTTTTTTTTCTCAAAAATGTATTTTGTGAAGGTACCGTTTTTACTAAAACTGAATTTGTGAAAGTACCTATTTATAAAATAGAGAAATTGTGAAGGTACGGAAAAACGGTAGTAAAATTGCCTTGGACACACTACTGAAAAGTTATTAAAAGAAAAAAAAACTGAACTTATATTATTTCCTTTTTGATACAGTAAACGTAACACATAACTAGACTTTTCAAAAACATCACTTCTTTTAAAACAATACATCTCCTTATATAATTTAATAGTTCTGGGCCTTTAATAGTACTGGTTAATTAAATAAAAAATTTGTGTTAAAATAAAAGCTGGAAAGATAATTATATTTGTCTTAACTAACTTTGACTGCTTAAAATATGCATTATTAATGTGTAAAAAATTTTAACCCTTTCAATCCCAGCCAGCCAGACAAATGTTTTTTTAGAATTTAAAGGTGATCTCGGGCAGTTTAATTGAAATCGTACTACCTACCTATCTGAAACCAACCTAAAATAACTTGGATTATTCATAGTTTCAATTATAATTCAAGTAATTTAAGAACATTCATTCTTACAATACTTAAAAACTTATTGATAATGGTGCTTTTACTAGCAATCAAACCTTTTTTCCAAGGAGTTTCAATCTTGAGTTACTATTGAAGAATGATATTGTAAAATTTGCAATTTACAACCAAGGGTAATAAAATCATACATGCAATCTCTTACTTTTAGGATAATGCTTCTTCTTGTTTTTGATCAGTATTTTTCTGAGAAGCTGGTTGGGAGTTGGCAGTGGTTGACCTGGCTTCAGCTGCAAAGGTATCATACACTCATTAGCTGTTTTTAACCTTAAAACCCATCTACTTTCAATTATTTTTCTTTAATTATCCCCTAGTGTATATACACAAATCCATGGACACAAAATACAGAAGCACAACAAAAATTTAAATAATACAAAATAAGTCAAAAACATTAATATTAAGCCCACAATTTGCAAAGGGGAAATTTGCAGAGAAAAGCTCCTTTCTTGATACACCCATGCATGCAAGAAGATGCTCGAGCGAAGCTTGATTGCAAATTATACGTTGGGAATACCTTTCCCCCCAAAAAAATATATAAGTGCTCTCGTGTGCCCAGTCTGAAGACTCACAGCGACTCTAGCTATAGTCTACGTGAATTCCAGGCTTATCTGGTACATGCCAGTTGTAAAACACACATTGGAAACCTTGTTGTTTTAGTGTCTTACTTTGCCAAGATTTGGAAAGGCCAAAGTCAATTGTTGAAATGGGAGAGAGATAATAGCTCTAAATAATATATACTTTCACTTATAAAAATCTAAAGCAAATAAATCTGAACTTTATTCTAAAGTAAAATATTATTGCATATAAAAGATGTTAAATGATACAAAGCACAACAGAGAAAGGAAAGTTCAAAACTATATAACTTTTCCAGAAAGGAAGCTTGTAAGCCAGGATTATTGACCGTGTTGAAATTATTATATTAAATGCAGCAATTAGTCAAGATAAAAGGAAATACAACATTCAACATAAAATATATCAGTCATACTTGAAATGACAAGAACTTCATAGGTTTGCAAAAAATTTACCTCACAGTTGCTTAGGGGATCTGTTAATAGCATGTCTCCTAAAATTTTAGTACAATACATAGCCATTTTAGCTTGCTGTTTTGGCCTGAAAAAGGATGACAAGGAGGGTTAACATGGTTTGAATAAGTAAGAAAAATGTTTTACATGAAAGAAATTTATAAGCATGAATATATGAACACAAAAGTGAATATCTACTAACACCAAGGTGAATTACTGAACCAAAACTCTGCTAGTCTGTTTAATGCAGAAAACCACTTTAGATTGCAAGAAAAATCTTATAAAGTAGAAATCCCATTCCAATACATGTAACCCTTACTTGGACTAATTTGAATTTTTTCACACAATTATTTTTTACTATCAATTTAAAAGAAAACATTTCAATTGATAGTCCAAAAAATGAGGATAAAAAAAACTTAGATAGGCTTTTAAAAAGTCATCCATAGATATAGCAAACTTAAGTTTATACTTACGAACAATGGTTCTCAAAAGAAAGCAGGACGGGATAGTCAGAAGTCTTAAATGCACTTTCAGCAATAGCTTCAAGAACTTCCTAAAAAAATAATTAATTCCAAATTTTCACTTAGCTAAACAAAGTATGGTGCAACTTGGATAATTCCAATACGGATAATAAGGGGTATGGGATAATAAGGGCTTGGATAATAAGGGGACCACCAAAAATGTTTGAGTTGTTCAAATCAAAAAGTAAATTTTAATTTTTAATGTTGACAAGAATTTGAAGAGACTAAGACAAGCTTCCATATTATTATTTGCAGCTTAAACTGCGACAAATTACCTGAATGAACACTTCAACACTATCAATTGACTTGGTGCCAACACAATGCATGACATCAACTAAAACGCACAAAGCGCGCAACTAATCTAACCCTTCTTCATGGAATGCTGGAATCTAACCCTCCTTCACGGAATCTTGGTTATGAAGCGCTGCTTTACAGGGAGTAGCTAATACCAGACCTGCCGACTCTCCTACTTTTGGCCGGAGTTTCTGGCTTTTATTTTGTCTATTATATTTTTATTAGTCTCTATTTGTACTGGGAGTTTTATCAGGCTGTTTTTTTATCCTGCACCCAATCAAAACAATGAAAAAATGAAGCCTGAGATTTAAATTAAAGGCAGAAAACTCAGTCCAGGGTTGCCAACCTGTCCAGGGGTCCTGGGGGGTTTATTGCATCCTTTTCCCAGGGTTGCCAACCTGAGACAACGCTCATCCGTAATCGCCCCCCCGCGCAAAAAAAAAAATCCGGCGTGACGCGTGGCTTGCCGACCGACGCCACGCTTTCTGCACGTAAAAAAATGGCCCAATATTTTGATAAGTTTTAGAAAAGTCCTGAAAACCCAAATATCTGAGAAAAGAAGGCCTTTCTTTCTCCCATGAATCAATCATCCATGCAGATTAGAATATTCCAAATTCCGATTGATTCCCCCTTCTTATTGCCCATCTCATCAGTTACTAGCATCTAGCGCTATGGATTTTATTCGCAATTCTGAGCAAAAAATATATGTATTGTGTAAGGATTGAAGCTAAAAACAGAGAAATGAGAAGAAAATTTAATACATTCTCGTTAAAATATAATTAACGTAGTTTCCGTAGTTTTTCTAGCTTTATCCGTAATTGCGGAATTCGGGGCCGAAATGCGGAATGATTCCGCAAAATCCGGAATGGTTGGCATCTCTGTCAGTCCAAAAGCAGGAGAGTTGGCAGGTCTGTAAAACTGAGCTATGCAGTTACTTTTAGTAAGACTTCTGTGACAACAGTGTATCCATGGGTAATGATGGGCTCCTCATCCGAGTACTTCCCATTCCAGCAGTCAAGTTCCAGGCAGCGGCATCCAGACAGCAGGCACTGGCGGTAGATCTCCACTGACGACTTGCCAGTCAGCTGGTGGCCTGGAAGATGAACCAAGTTTTATTTCACTAGATAGGTTGCAAGGATGTCAACAGGTGAAACCAGCCACCACAAAACAGAAATATAGTCTGACCACCGCAAGAAAAACTTTGAAAAGAAGTTTAAATTCAAATTATATCTACACATATTTAAAAAAAAATTTTTTTTCAGCGTTTATGAATTACCATCACCATCTGTTGCAACTCGACGATCTACTAGTAAACTATAAACATTCCAGGAATAGCTTTTGGCAATGTTTCTTAAAGATGTGAAATTGTGAGATGTTATTATTGGTTTGAATTTTAGTAGGTTAGGTTAGTTTTAAATTTGTTGAATTGATTTGTTTTGGTTTAGGTTAGTTTTGAAATTATGAGTCTATGTTTCAAATTTTTTGCCAGTTTAATCAAAATTAATAAACATGCATGTGAATACCCTGACAATAAATTGGCAGAAAATATTTTTTAAAAAATTCTATATAGCATATTTTTTCTCTAATATTCTCTATGGCACCTAAGTTTTCCTTCATTTTAAGTAGAGGGGGTCCATAGGCTTCTACTTCCCGATATCTACAATTCGATATGATAGTCATATTTTTCAGCTTTAATATTAACTAGTTTTCATATTATTTCGATATTTTTCTCCAATTTTACTAAAAATTTATTATTAGGCAACACTCGCGGACAGAGTTTTCAGTCAAAAACGATTGGAAAAAAGAAAATGGAATTATAATTTTGCAAATCGAATTATTGGATTTTAATTTTGCTTAACAACAACATCGGGTATTTATATAAGTGATTTAAGCGATCATTACATTACTCTCTGTAAATTGATTGGTCCTGAGTTACCTAAAATAGATATATATACTAAAAAGCAAATTGATTATAATGGATTTTATGACTTCTTAACTAGATATAATTTTAGATACGATCATATACAGTGCTTAGATCAGCAGTACAAATATTTAAATCTTTCGCTTACTAATATCAGAAATAATTTTAAATTCACTAACAGGACCAGAAAGAAGCATAAAAATCCTTGGATAAATAATGATATATTAATTCTTATTCGCAGGAAAGAAAAACTGTTTCGAAAAGTTCGTAAATATCCTTGGGATGTTGTTTACAAAATGGCATATCGTACCCATGTCTCGGAACTAAAAAGAATTATCGAGGTAACAAAATCAAATTACTATAAGAATAAATTCGAAAAATGTAGCACAACCAAGCAAAAATGGAATTTTGTTAATAATATATGTGGCATAAAAAATAAATCTTCTGTTCTACCTCAACTTAATAGTGATCATGATTCTGCTTTACAATTCAACGTTCAATTTAATAATTGTACTGCATCCTCAATTGACAATAGTAATGAATGCATTTTATATATTTCTCCATGTTTAAATTCTTTTGTTTTTCTCTCTTTATATGATTATGAAGTAATCAATATTTTCAATACATTTACAAAAAATATTGATTCACTGGATTCTGATGGCATTAGCCTGAAACTTCTTAGGGTGTTTGCAATTAATAACTCGAATTTTATTTCAGATTTTATAAATAATTCAATTACTACCTGTGAGTTTCCTGACTCACTTAAAAAGGCTACCATAACTCCAATATTTAAATCTGGTAATAAAAATATACTGTCAAATTACCGTCCTATATCTATTCTACCCTCTTTCTCTAAATTAATTGAAAAAACTTTATCAATTAAAATGTATAACTTTTTAAACCATACGAAGTTTTTCGCAACTAATCAATATGGTTTTTTAAAGGGCAAAAATACTGAATCCGCACTTTTAGAATTTAATAAATTTGTTTTTAACAGTATCGATAAAAATAAGAAAACAGCTGCAGTTTTTCTAGATATCTCTAAGGCTTTCGATAGTGTAAACCATTCCTTGCTAACTTTAAAATTAGAACACGCTGGATTCAGAGGCAATATATTAAAATGGTTTATATCGTATCTATCTAATAGAAAACAACGAGTAAAAATAGGGAATAGTTTTAGTGATTATATTATTGTTAATCGTGGAGTGCCTCAGGGATCTATTTTAGGCCCTTTATTGTTTTTAATTTTTATAAATGATTTTTGCAAACTGAAACTATCTGGTAAAATGATAACTTATGCAGATGACTCGGCATTACTATATTCTTGTGATAATCTCCTAGAACTCAAATCACAGATTGAAAATGACTTAATCGAAATCAGAAAATGGTTTACCATTAATGACTTATCTCTAAATTTAAATAAAACTAAATATATTTATTTCTATCTTAAACAACCATTTATTCAACTAGATATTACATTTCATTTAAATTCTTGCGATGGCTCTTTTAATTGTAACTGTCCAAAGCTAGAACAAGTTAATAGTATTAAATATTTGGGTTTATTTATCGACTCAAATTTAAAATGGAAAACTCATGTTGGTGAGTTATGTAAAAGGCTTCGTTTCGCATTGGTTAAATTTCATCACCTAAAAAATAAAGTTACACAATCTTTTTTAAAAACCTTGTATTTTTCTTGGTTTTTCTCTTTAATCAATTATGGAATAATAATTTGGGGTGGAGATTATAAAACCAATTTATTGCCTTTAATTTCTATTCAGAATAAGTGTTTCAAAATCTTATGTTTAAATAATTCCGACTCAATTGACTTTAAAAGTTTAGGTTTACTCCCCGTGCGACATCTCGTTTTTTATAGAATTACACTTTACTTATTTAGCAATAGAAATATTTGTAATCTAAAAAATACGATTAACCAAAGGAGAATAAATGAAATTTATCAGATTCCTCGCTTTTACAAGGAGATATATCGTAAACATTTCTTTTATCTTGCACCAAAGTTATTTAATAGTCTACCTGCTGAGCTACAAAATATTTCTTCCTATCCCTCATTCAAACGTTGTTTACATAATTTTGTAATTTTTTTAAATAATGTTGAAGACCTTTTCTAAAGGAAGCATAATGTATTTTTTTTTGCCTTAGCTGTTTGCCAACTTGTAAAACTTTAATTTAAATAATTCTGTCTTTTGTAAATTAAATTAATCATTTATTATTGTTATTTGTACTATGTTTTTTTTTCTGCATTTTGAATCTTATTATTGCTATGTAATTCAACCCACCTATTTATTTATTTTATTTTAAATATCACTCAATGTTCGCACTTTTTTTGGTTACCTGAACGGGACTGTTTCCCCTTGGTAACTCATAATATTTTATATATTCATTTGTAATTTCCATAGTGTAAAATAAAGATTATTATTATTATTATTATTATAAATTGGCGTATTTCCGCCAATTGGCGGAGGAATCACATGTATGAATAAAGCATGAATATCAAGTATCCCTCTCTGTTTGGCCTAGATTCCTTCCACTCCGGGTGAGAAGTAGAGGTAAGGAAAGCAGACCTTCCTCTACTGCTCTTATTAGTAGCGCTATTCACAAAACCATCAAAACCCCATTTACCATAACAATTGCCACATTATTCTACACGTCAAAAGTTTTTTTGTGGCGGCTGGACTATATATTACAGTTGGTATTATTACCTTTACTGCTAGATTATTACTGCTCTATGAAAAGGGCAAAATAATCAAGGGACAGGAATTGAGAAAGGATGATTCAATGCATGACATACTATATCGAAAGATTCAATGCAGTAAACTTAATTTTGAACAAAGTTTTATAAATTAAATAATTTCAATATCAAATTAATTGAAAATAAATACATGATTTTTGGAAACTTTATAAACAAAATCTGGAAAACTTAAGTTATTAAATATAAATGTTTATTGGATTACCATAAAAGTAAGCTTGATTTTGTAAGTGTTTCATTGCTTATCTTATTCAATGTTATTTAATTTTTAAAAACTTAACAGGAAAGCTATTAATTAAGGATATTTTGCAAGAAATCAGTGGCGTAGCCAGAGGGGGATTTGAGGATATATCCCCTGAAAGTCAGAATATTTCCACATAGGTAAATTTATCCCATATTTCTTCCGAAAATCTTTTCTGCCTGTGCCACTGCTGGATGTAATTTTTTTTCTTAGAAAAGGAGTCTCAGTTTTGGGCAGATTTCAAAAACCTCACAAGACATCAATCATAATGCTACTACTGTACTACAACTTATAAAAGAAAACACCCAAAAAATGAAGTAGTTGAAGCTTAATGTTCTTACCTGTGAGATAGGTATTGTGAGATGAATTGATGAAATAATGGCTCAAAGGCTGATCCATGTCTAGGTTTAGATCAAACTTTTCAGGGGTTACAATGACATTTTCAGCTCCCATCAGGTAACGTAAGAAGCCATCCACAGACATTAGACCTGCAACAAAAGAAACATTTATTTTTTTTTCATTATAAATTTTTGAGGTTATTTATCAACAAATTCAAATTGTGCATTGGAGCTTCAAGTCAGCAATTTAAGGAGCCAAAGGATCTATATCAGCTTTTACACGCAGTTTATTTTTCATGATTGGCATGATCTCTGATTAGGGTTAATTAATACTTGTGCAAAATACCATTATTTAAATGTATAAGAAGGATCTATGTA
The DNA here is from genome assembly GCA_024610705.1 of Tetragnatha versicolor. Classification (NCBI taxonomy): domain Eukaryota; kingdom Metazoa; phylum Arthropoda; class Arachnida; order Araneae; family Tetragnathidae; genus Tetragnatha; species Tetragnatha versicolor. Next base: position 4,807,279 of record JANDEH010000024.1, on the reverse strand, counting down.
TAAGCTTTGTAGTTGGAAAAAACGAGGATCTTACCTAACCAGTAGTGACCGTTGCAGCTGAAGTTACAGGGTAGACTAGCTGATGTGCCAAGATGGCAAATATTTTAGAGCAATATAAAATAAAAGTTTAAAAAACATTGATAGAGATAACAGAAATCGTACAAGTTAATAAATCGGAAAGGTTAAAGAGAAAGAATTAAAAAAAAGGTTATTTTAAAGTTTAACAATTAAAAATTTGAAATTGGGAAGTTTTGGCTGGGGATGCTGCAGTTCCGCAACACCTATGGACGAGTCACTACTGCTAACAAGTATTTCGCAGAATCACTATTAAAGGATAAAACAAGTTTGGGATGATAATAATAATAACCATCAACTAACCTTTTTGAGCAAAACTCTTGTTTGGCTCATACTGCTTGATGATTTCTTGAACCCGTTGAGGGTCAGCATAAGGATATAGGATTTCGTTGAGGCGTGGATCACGCTGCTCCTTGTTCAAAAAATCTACCAACTGTTCGACTGTCATGCCTTTCTTACGACTACCCGTCCTAAAGCACAAAATATATTTTATAACTTAAAGGGGACTTTATTACACATACATCATAAGCATTTTATAACCAGCAGTGTTTCTCCAACCAAGACTTTTGCCTTTGGTATGAATAATCAAAACAGAAAAAAAACACCAAACTTCAATCCTCTAAAGATTCTCTACTACTGTCAAAAAACAGTACAAAATATGCAATATTTAAGAAGTAGAAATGCTACAAATCGATTTGAACAATGATAGCACTAAAATCCTTATAAAAATATTAATATATAGAATTTTTAAAATACAGAAATTGGTTATCCTTCAACACGAGTCTTTTAATCCTGCATCGTTAATTTACTTCTTTTAGGAATTTTAAATACAGCTCAAAGACAAAAGCTTAAATAAGTTAAACAAATGAGAAAAAGAAAACAATACATATTGCAACATCTCATTCAATATAATGAAAACTAAGATGAGAGAGAGCTCCCCAGTACCAACTGTTAATAAAGTATAAATTAATTATCTTCTGCATGCCAAAATTTAAAAAAGTTTTTAAACAGAAGCTTTCTAAGTTTATAGTACAAAAGTGTAAAATTAGATTTAGGAAAAGGTAATATAGCTCTGCTTACAGTCTCTCAAAAATGCTGTCAACTTCCTCTCGTCCAGTCAAATATCGATAAAAGCTTAAGAAGTTCTCAAAAGAAAACTTTTCAGGATTGATGGAATCATTCTAAAATTGAATGAAAGTAATAAGCAAACAGTTCTTAAGTTTACATTTTTCAACATTTACATTTTAAGGAAATATATGAACAAAATTTGTGTTGATTATGAATTAGTCTGATTTTTAAGTATATCTGTTCCCACTTTGCTGAACCAAGCCAAATGCAACCAATTACCAATATTTGTTTACTATGCATGTAAGAAGATATGAAAGTAAATATTGCTGATTTATTGGAGCAATGCTAGCAATTAGATCAAAAGCATATTATACGGTAATCACCTCCGAGATCCTGCTTTACACAGGCAGAGTGGGGTTTCGGTACTTCCGTATTATTCTGACAACTGTGAAGTCAAAAATGAAAATCTGAAGCGAAAGCCCATTAACAGTGCTGCTGAAACTGACGGTTGATGAGATAATAGGTAAGAACTACAGTTTCTTTAATAGCATGCATGCCAACATTGGGGAATGAAAATTCGGGACTTTTAAGTGAATAGATATAAAGACTAAAAAATTAAAATTTATGCAGATTTTAGTGGGAGCTTCAAGTTAAATGGGGATTTTCTAAAACAAGCTCTCTAAACACATACCAACAGATTGCTTTTTTTATTCATGGATTAAATTAATAATCTTCAATAGGGATTTTCATTAGAATTCTCCCTATTTCTTGCTCAAAATCCCATTTTTACAGGAATTTCCTGATTTTTGATGAAATTCCGGAGATAGACACGAAATCTGTGAGTTCAGGAGACGAGAAGTTGATTTGAGAATCTCTTGAATAAATTGAGAGTGTAGGCATGTATGTTATTTAGCACCTTTGGTCCTACAATAACTTATTTGTGTTAGGGTTGTATTTCATGATAAATCTATAAATATTTTAAACCTTACTTTTCCAGTGGACACTCCACACAGTTCCAAGGCCTTTTCTACTCTTTTCTTGTCTTCTTTATTTTGAGCAAATAGTTTAACAACACTACACAAAGAAATGATTTATTATTACTTTTAAATAACTTATCTTTCCATTTCTTTCAAGTGGAAATGGATAGGACTTTTGAAGGAGTTACTATAAACTATCAGAAATGCTCTGAAGGTACAAGGGGATAAATGTATAAAATGGAGAAAAAGCTTCACTCTAACTTTGAACTAAAATTGTGGGGGAAATGTAGTATTTTAGCAGGGTTCCTGCTCAATTTTGGAAACAAAATTTCCCGACTTTTCCAGATTAATTTTTTTTTCATTTCTGGATCCAAAAATGCGATGCAGATATTAAAATTCATCATTTTACAGGTTTTAGGCAAAAAATTGCAAATTTCCCCCGACTATTTCTTGACTTTTGGGCCAAATCATAATTTCTCGACTCTTCCAGGTATTTCCAGACCTATGGAAACTTTGTGCAGCTGATAACTATTACTTCGTATTTTCAATCTATAATTGATATAAGTGAATGCAGAGAGTGTATGATACATTAAAGGCGAATTCAATATGTAATTGAAATATTATAACCTTGAGGTGTAAACTTTTCATTAAAAGTTCAAGTAATTCGGTCTCTTTAAAATTACCTATTCTTAAGCAAAAAAAAGAATTATAATAAAAGGTTGAATTACTTTTTCACGGGCACTTTCCCTTCCCTGTCGATCATTAGCTGAATCTTGGTGTAGAGTTTTTCGAGGAAAGTGGTTGTGGGCGCATTCAGGGCTAGCAGGTTGTATGCCATCGTCAGCAAAGCCTCCATCCATTCCTAGAAAAGCAATTTGGTTCAAGTCTTATCAAGTTTCATTAACACCTTATATTGCATTATCTGACTTGACAGTATTCCATATTACTATTTGATGTTGAAATAAATTCAAAATTTTTCAAATAGATAATATCAAGGCTCAATTTCTAAGAAAAGAGGTATCAAAACGGTATGCTTGTATGGGCTGGACTGTATTCCAAATTATTTTGAAGTTGGAAAAACTCCTAGTTTCTAAATAGTACCAATTAACCCAGCATTTTTATTCGTAAAATAATTTTTTATTCATCTATAACAGTTGTTTCCAACTTATAAGTGCTCAAGGGATGCAATTGAAAGCACAGGTCAAGTGGAGGGCCACAAAGTACTATTCATTTCATAAGTACATGATTTTGGGAAAAGTTTTCAATATTGGGTGTTTCTGGTGACAGAGGGATTAAGGTTTCATCAATGTGTCCCCTATAACCTCTCGCATTATGCACAGCTAATTTTGAATCACCCTGTATAATGTGGGATGAAAGATACATACTTGAGCAATCTCCTTAGCTATACAACAGAAATTGAGGAAGCTAATGTTGACTAGATCAGGTCCAAAAACTACAGTAATCGTCTTCTCATCCAATGGAATGTCTTGCCCCATCGTCACAGAATCACGCAACTTCCCCTCCTATAAAACATAGAAAGTCATTAAATACACTGGGAGGGAAACGAGGGAGTATTTTAAGCATTAGAGTAGACTCAATATTGTTTCATTATGAGATAGAATGCATTGTCGCTTTTTTAATATGTACTTTATTTTGTTATAAGCTGATTATTAATCGATGCCTACTTTAGGAATTCGTGCATATCTTCCGGTCCTGATATCCCTAATGCATGATATTTCCAAAAATTCTGTTTCCTGAAATGAAAAACAATTTGTTAAGAATAACTTTTAGAAAATATAGCTTTGTTAATCTAATTTCAATTTAAAAATCAAGTTCGATTTTTTTAAATCATTGTTTTCTTAAGCATTTTCGTGGCATAAAAAATTTTCTATTCCAACTCTGGTAAGTACATTATAGCTTTGCATTTGGAGAGGGGCAATATTCACAAGGAGTTACTTTAAGGTAGAAAGCATTCAAGACATTGGCTCAGAATGGCATTTGTTAGTCAGTTTGTATTAGGGCTCGACCGATGGCATTTTTTGGCCGATGCCGATTGTTTGAAAATTTTCATCGGCAGGCCGATGGTAATTATTTGGCCGATTGCCGATGCCTAAGGCCGATGGAAAAAATGCAAACCATTTGGCCTTACTTTTTTAGAAAAGCATTAAAACCTATAGCAGAGCCAGAAATGAAATCTTTTTTTGTATAAATTTTTGGGCAATTTCTTTCCTTGAAACCTTTTTTTTTACAGGGAGCAATCCGGTTGCTTGGGGGATATCCAGAAGTGTTTCAAAATAAGATAAAACACGAGCTTAAAAGTAGAAAATTTATAAACATGTCTAGCTCAAAGCAATAGCTCCCCTCAAAACTCCTTTTAACTTGGATACTGTTTTGGTGCAATTGGAATTTTGGGGGTATGAGATAAATTTCGTTCATTTCATAGTCAAAAAAGAAAATTTTCTGGATTTCGGGAGGGGCTATTCCCCCAATGATCTCCTCTGGCTACGCCCCTGAAGAGTTGGCCTTATTAAAAAAGCTTTATATAGTATAAATGTCCGGTTCATTCATTCTATGGACTATTGTGGAAATTAATAGGATCACTCCTGTTCTCGTGAGTTCTTACAACCAAATTTACAACTTAAAACTAAATTTGGAGCAAGATGGAGCAGAATCAAATTTTTTTGTCTCTCGCTTAATGTTATGATGTTTTTTGCGAAAAATATCGGCCAAACATCGGCTTTAAGATGTTTTTTAGGCCGATTTTTCTCAAGTTAACATCTGCCGCCGATGTCTAGGCCGATGGCTATTTTTTCAAACAATCGGTGCCGATGCATCAGTCGAGCCCTAGTTTTTATCTTGCATCCCACTACACTAGACAAACCTGACTGTCACAGCTTTTGAATGAGTCTACTTTAACATAAATCTCTAGGTAGCCAAGTTCTAAAAATAAGGTATATGTCAAATATTCAGTGATATTAAATATTATTTAGGGAGGGACCAAAATTATCCCTCCGCCCCCATGTATATTTCATAGGTCAAAGTAGCTTTTTAGTACATTTTTAAGTAGAATTTGCGTCTTAGGGAAATTAACATGAAAAGGTTATGAGTAATTAAGTTCTACCCACAAAGGGGGGTCTGGGGGGTCCTCCCCCAGAAAATTTTTGGAAATTCAACTAGAAAAACATATTTTAAATTAGTTTTAATACCCCTAGTTAAAATTTTTTTAATATAAATTTTTATGTAATATTTGCATTTTGATGAACTTAATGTTAAAAATAGTTTATAATAGAGTTTTAAGAACAAAAAGGTATCTGGGGGTCAGCCTCAGAGAAGTTTTAGATAAATTTGTCCCTAAAAACACACAGGATTTTAACTATATTTCTTAGTTACGAATTTCAGACTATATATTCTTAGGTAAGATTTCAATGTTGATGAACTTTAAAAAAAAATTTTTAAATAATAAATTACCAAGTACTAAAGGGGGTTCAAGGGTCCTCCCCCATTTCGAAGATTTGATCCAAAAAACAGGGTTTTAACTTGTTTTGATACACCAAATCCAAATTTCAGGGCCCCTTCACACACCCTTATTACTCCCCTGAATTACTCCAAGTCTCTGAGGTGAGGGTCTGGAAATTTCAAGGTAAATATTATGCATTGAAGTCAAAATTTCCAGGGGGCTGGGGGTTCTCCCCCAGAAAATTTTTGAAATTTTCCTCTTAAAACTAGTGTTTCATCTAATTTTGAAACTCTTTGGGGAATTCTAAAAGTAGTTTGAGGAATTCTACACTTGTACGAAGTGTGGGTCGGCTCCGGCTTCACCTGAACATATTTTATCTTGTTTAAATTTTACCATCGACGAGGTTCTTTCCGATCCTCAGTTTTTTTTAGATTTTCTGGAAGTGCATGGCCTTGTGGGTCTGGTTTAGCATCATATAAACCTGATCGGGGGATCAGACGGAACGGAATTCTTCAAGGTAACTCGCGGACCCCCAGGGGTCCGCGGACCACAGTTTGAGAACCGCTGTTATACATGAAATGTTAGTGAATTATCCTCTCCTTCTCATATTGAATTCTTTTGGGGGACTGGGGGTATCCCCCATAAAATTTTTAGAAATATGCCCCTAGAAAACTGGGAATTAACTCATTTTTGGCATTCCAGGTGTGCATATTAGTTTCCAAAATATTCAAAATGATATCCCTGTCAGTTTTCAATAAAAAAATCTATGGGTCTCGGGCCCCCTTCGGACTCGGACATCGTACCCCCCTCTCTCATCAGGCCTGGCCAAAGTAATCTCTTTTAAAAGCGGTGACAGCCGGTTTTTACAAGAACTTTTTCAAAAGTGGAATATACTTTGTTTTGATCAGTCCAGTATAAGAAGAATCCTTTGGCATCCACTTTGAGGGTGACAGGAGTTCCAACCGTTGAATCCTATAAAAGGATTATAAGTAATGGGTCAAAATACAAACTAGATCACACAATTTTATTTTAAACTTATATCTAGTGAATGATAGACATTATTACCACAACTTATTTTATAATATTGTAGAACTATGTTAGTGACTATGAGACCAACAATATATGGTCATTTTAACGAAAACGTATCCACTAAAATTAGCACTTAATAACAATCGGTGCTTTTCGAATGTTGTAACACAGGGGTCATTATATTGGGAGGTCATTGTAAATAGGTTCTACTGTAGTTTATTTTTACTAGAGTTTTATATAGTTTAATTTAAAAGTTTTGGTATTATTTTTAATTTGCGGAAACTTCATAAATTTAGCATCAAATTATAAAAATAACATTTTTTCCACTCAACAATGTTCTTTTAATAATTGTTCTGAACTAAATAGTATTTTGTTCGGGTAAAAAGTTTTGAGGTTATGGAAACTTTCACTCCGAAATATTGCCATCTTTTTATTTATGTTTCCCACTCCTATGCTTTTAGCGACTTAAAATTCTTTCTATTAAACGTAGTTCCTAGTAAAAATTAAGGTTTGAAAAATTTTAGTAAAATTTAAGTCGCCATTTTTTAAAAATTTAATTATATATTGAGAAAAATAATATATAAAATTACTCCTTTTCATATCGTAATTAGTTTTGCAGTCCATAATTAAATTCACACAATTGTGCATTTAATATTCATGATTATTCACAGTAAAATAAACCTAAACTCTTAATACTTATAAAATAGTATCCAGTCAAGAGTGACAACTTGAAAAATGCAATTATTAATGCCACATTTAATCTTGCTTTTTGATTCAAACAGCACAAGTTTTATAAATTTGTGTAATTTTTGGATATATTTATTCTTTATTCAACACAAGAAATTTAGATGTGATTGTGGGATTGCGCTAGTTGGAAGTGCCAGGGAAAAAGTCAGCAACTGTATATTTGTACTGAATTTTACAGTTGTATCAGAATTCTAGTATATTTGGTAGTACAGGTGTGGCCAACCCGCAGGATTTAAGTTAAAGCCCCTGAAATTCGGACTAAGGGTACCAAAATGAATTAAAAACCTATGTTAATTAGATTTAAATTTCAGAAAATTTTATAGGGGAGGGGACCCCCTTTAGTACTTGACTATTATTCACAACTTCTTTAGTGACATTCATACTGGTGAGTGAGAATCCTTCCTAAAAATTTATTTTAAAATATACAAAAACTTCTATATATGTGCCACTTTAGCTATAGTTTCGAGTAATTCAGAGAGTTTTTTAACGGCACCTGCTTAGTAAAGATAATAATAGAGAAGGCATTCTTAGAGGTGCTCCCTAATGGTCAATTTAAATTAATATTTTATTAAGGAAACTGTAGTAAAGTAAGGTAAGGATCAAAAACTCCCTAATCTATACTTAGTTTATTCAACTTACTTAACTGCCTTTCTGAGCAGCTAATAATATCCTAAAATTTTATATGTGGCCCCTGGGAGTATTGTGATTTTCGAAACTGGCCCTCAAGATTATTCGGATTGGCCACCCCTTTGCTAGTGTACATATTCTACCAAAATTTCTTTATTTTATCTTAGTGTATTTTAGCTTCCCATCTTGAGTGAGTTAATAAGGTTATCTCTATATTTAAATTAAACATAAAAAATATTTGGGTTAATTGGAGAAGAAACATATTTCAATGGAATCAATAGTAATTATAAATGGATTGAACTAACAATCCAAACACATGAATGGTATTAGGTACGAGTACTAACACATTCCCCCAATGTTTGAATTTTTACAAAAATTATCAATCGATCTCTTCACAACAAGCGAAGGAGAGCACAGGAAAACATCTTGTTCTGTATGTAAACAAATACTGTGGTAGCTAGCATGGAGTCTGTTAAGCACTACGTGAGGTCATCAACAACACTAAAAGATGTTCGTAACGTCTTTATTAGAAAGAAACCGAGGAAGAGAAAGAACTCACATCGTCCCACTTAATGAACTTGTTGCCTTCTACCAAATTCTTGGGTACTGATATGGGTTTCAATTGTACGACGTGAACGCCTGATTTTGCGCCCGCCATACTCAGGCATTGATTATGAGAAGAGTGTGTGATAACTTAGGAGAGGATCATAATCGCATCGGTGGAAAGAATGCACCTGTTCCTATCACCGTAATAATAAAGGGAAAATCCAGAAAATCTTCAGTCCCAACTGTCAGCTCAGCGAGCATCTTTAACAACATCATTGAGTTGAATTGTCATCAGCACCACAATCAGTGGGAATTGATAATTGAGCGTCTTCTTCATCCGAGTCTTCTGCTGAATCGACCCCCTTTCAAGGTCACCCCAGATTGTTTTAAATCCATAGTTTTGATTCCAAAATATATTGAAAATTAATCAAAATTCTGTTGTAAATTATTCACGACAGTGATAGGACTACTGTTGAACCAACGATAGCAAAAGGGTCACGTGAATTTGACATACTCGGAGGGGAGAAAGGAAGAAACTGAGCGAAGTGTATATTTGGACGGCCAAAACGGCCAATGGCGCATGCGCTGTAGGTCTCGTGATGACGTAGCAGTCTCGGCGCTTAGTGATGGAACCAATGGTACGCCTGGGTACGCCTAGCCGTGGAAGTTATAGTAGAGTTTAGTTGAAAAATAGCCGTGCAAATATACAGTGCCGAAACTGAGGGGCAGTTGATAAAAAGAGGCCCAGGCCTCTAACCTTAGTTATACCCACAGAGTATAGAGCTTAACAGAGTGTTCATCTCCATAGATGCTAATGACAACTTTTTTAACAGGGCTTTTCCCATAGAGAAACCTCTGGCCAAACGGACACGCCTCCTTTCCACCTATAGCTCCACCTCCCACCCGTCACTCACCCACTGAAGCTGTCACTCACCCGTTTCATTCGCCCACTGAAGCTGTCACTCAAAGTCATTTGCTCAATCAATCGCATTTAGCTTTTTCTGATTGGCTGCTGAACTGAATTATAATTAATTACCTTAGGACCACAGAGAAAAATCCTAACAGAGGGTCCAACACAATATATTCAAAAGTTGTATGGGTTTGAGGGCGCCACGAGGAACTATAAATGATTGACAGAGAGATCAAACCTGTGATTGGCTGTCACGCAATCTTCTATTTCGAAGGAGAAGGAAAAAGTTTTTCTCAACCAATCAGGCTTTTCCGTCCCGCCTCTCGTGACGTTATGCGATCGCAGCGCCACCCAACCCATCCAACGTTTCGATTTCCATTAGCGCCTATGGCGACGGACTCTCTGTTCTAGTACTCTGTGCTTAGGACCTTAGGTATAGTGACTAGAATAAGAAAATTAATTTAGAGGAATTGAGTAAAAAAATAAAGAGAAAAAACCCTGAAATGCAAAAAAGGAACGTTATAAAGGATAGAGGTTATTTTAAGCTTTTCTTACTCTTATTTTTTATGCAATTCCTCTTTAAAAGGTCTTAACCCTTCCCCAAGGACTCAAATTTAATGAAAATAGGCAGCAATGATTTTTACTAAAATTATGTTAAAAATTGTTCCCCAGTGTAATGTGTCTAGATCCCTCTGGTAAGTAGCAAGCCCCCTTCGATCTTCCACCTGTAAATACGCTGATAGTTTCATGGTCAAGTGATTTTATAAAAAATTATCCAGTCAATTAAAAAAATTCGAGTATTTTAAGAAGTACATGTGTTGATCTCATAAGATAAGGTATCCTATTTTTTCGTAGGGATCCTAGGAATTCATCATAAAGCTTGTGGCTTTGAATCTCTTCCCTAACCCTAATGTACCGATCTTCAAGATAACCACATCTGTCACAAACAGATGTGGTCATCTTGAAGATCTCTCTTGTCACCCTTATTCGTACATCCATAAATTACGAGAGTTTTATTTCCAAATTTTAGAACTCATCGCCCCTGTGTGCTAAAAAGATAAAACGTCCTTTAAGTTGAAGAGATATTTTATTGACCTCTTCCCCCCTTTTTGACCTCACGAAAATTATGGAAGGCCCCTACCACAACAGAGGGTCAGCAACAAATGCTCGTTGAATTTTAAATTAAAAGAAGGCAACTTACATTACGTTTACACTAAAGTAATTGTAAATTTAATTATACAAATATATAAAAAAATTTAAATCAAACGAAAGATTATTTTGCAAATGGGCGGGTACAGGAATTTTAATCCTTTGACCCATTAAATTCCCTAAAAGGCCCTGAATACCCTAAAAGAAAGATTATGCTGGAGCAGTGGTGAATCCAGAAGGGGAGGCTGCAGCCCTCCCAGGAAAAAGACATTCAAGTTTTGGTAATAGCAATAAAATCAAAAAAGAAATTTCAACACGTTGCGGACATTCGGTGGTGGGACCCAAAGGGTCTCAAAATGTGTGTGTGAATCGGAACCGTACTTATAAGGGTAAAAATTCCAAAATTTTTCTGGGGGAAGACCCCCAAACCCCCTCGAAATTTTGGAATATAATACGTACGGTTTTTCCTTGAAACTTAATGGGATTTACAAGGAGTGAACCTCTTTGATGTAACCTAAAGTGTCTCAACATGAGTTAAAATGCCAAAACCAACAATGCCAATGTCAACATGAGTTAAAAATTAGACCAATTCCAGGAGTCCATGAACTTTCAAGAAGTCTAGAAATAAAAATCTGTTAGAAAGAACCTCGTCTAGTTTAAAATCGGTACAGATTAAAATATGCTCAGGCGATGCCTGGGCAGCTCTGCACTTCGTGCAAAGTTTAAAAACCTTCCGTCTCTGATTAAATTGGAGGCATCTCAAGTGTCGCTGACAAACCTAGAGAAAGCAGTCTGGCTGCCTCTCTGACCTGTATAGGATGGGGCACCACCGGGGTGCTTAATAGAGTACCAGTCGTGCGCAGGAGGCACTTTCCAGATGTCGCTATTTCTTTTCTTTATCTCAGAGTAAACCTCACCAAAAGTAGAAAGTAAATCAGGCTGGGGTGAGGGTTAGGGTGGGTCATTTTCCTATGGCGAAAAAAAAATTTTGCAAATTCTATCGGGCACAGCAGGAAAAAGGTGCCAAATGGTCTAAAACTAACATGTGTGAAATATTATTCCATGATAATAACTCTTTTTGCCTCCGGATTGGCCTCAAATGGAACAAAAATATGTAATTTTTCATATTTTTTTTTAATTTTATAAATTAATTTTTTTGTAGAAAATTTCTTAAAGCTCACATATAAGGGTATTTAAAAGCAATTTTAATTATATCAGTCGCATTTATGCATTTGTAATGCAAAAAAACAACTTCCAAAATGGCAATATGATGTATTACCATATTAACAAACAGGTGTAGAATAGGAGGATCTTTTTTGCCAACAAACAGTGGATTGTCAGTGGCAGATTTTAAATATTGGTAAATCAGATACATTCTCCCTCAATTATGGCCAGTGTAAAACGATATTTTTAAATTTTTAAAGTAGAAATAGTTGTATTTTTCATAATGTCACGCTTTCAAAATTCAGCGGACAGTTATTTCATTGCCTGGTCTTGGGAACGAAATGTGATCACATAAAATAAGTTGAAACAAGTGTCTAATGAATAGTTTGTTTATAGGCAATAGCAATTTCATGATGAGATTCACCTCAGTAAGGATTTACATAATTTTTTCTTTTGCAATAGACTAAAACCAAGGCCCATAAATTATACTTCTTTAGAGGGAGGATTGACTCAAAATAGCTATTTTGTATTAACTTATGCGTTCATAAAAGTTTAAATATAGCAAATTTAACTGTCTAAAATAAACGCAAGTAAGTTCTAGAAATTAATGTACCTAATTTAAAAATTTTGAGGATAATACTGAGCTTTGAGCTGAAAACGCTGATCTATCGCTCTTCTTCAGAAAATATTTCAAAATTTGACGCTTAAGATATTTTTTAATTTATTTTTTTAACATTAAGAATTCCTATGGAGACACTTGGGATGAACTATCCCTAATATGCCACTGAAATTTCAAAGAAAACATCAACCTTTAAATATTATCCAAATATCTTCCGGGGGTTGAAATCTTATAACCCACAAAAAGTACCCATCTTATGACATATCCATTTTTATTAAATTCAATGTTTTACCATCCTACTCAGCCGGGAATAAAGGTTTCGCACATTTTTATGATTCCAGAAAGAAATCTTTAATTGACAGTTCTAATCATTAAGATACTTCAAAATATGTTGTATTACAACTCAAGTATTTCAACTCTGGTTTCCTTTTTAACTATTTTACAGTCTTCAATTTTTATACCATTTTGCACGTTTATATTCATGACAGATTCTTCCAATCGAGGTAAAAGCCCGATTTTCGTTTGTCCATTTTTACATGAAATTAATATAGTAATTGAAACTTTGACGTCAATCCGGAGGCAAAAAGAGTTATCATAATGGAATAATATTTTACACATGTTAATTTGAGACCATTTGGCACCTTTTTGTCACTGTGCCCCTGGGAAAATGTAAAAAAAATATTTTTGACCCACCCTAGTGAGGGTGACTCCATTGAAGCAGCTTTTGCCAATGAGTCAGCCATCTCGTTCCCAAATATTCCAACGTGAGACGGTATTCATTGAAAGTACATCTCGAACTTGTCAGAGAGTCTGTCAATTAACCTTAGGATAGATGTACCTGCCCTGTCTCCGACTTCCTTCCTTTCAGTTGCTTACATGAATATTTGAACAGCCCATAATATTTGTGAAACTCAGCCCCCCCAGACAAAAATCCTGGATTCGCCACTGTGCTGGAGTTTATACAGTATGTTTCAGAAAAAAATAAGGTGGTAGGCAAACATATATTAAATTTGAAGTAGGAAGGAGAGCCTGAAAAATTGCTATTCCCTCTTGCTTGTAATATTTGCTCAAATAGTGAAGATATTTTCATGAATTTTGTCAGCGCGTTATTTACAATATTGCAAACAAGTTTTTCAGTGACCTTTTTGCTAAGGGAGCTGTAAGTCATCTCAATGGTCTCTCCATGGTAATTTATCTAGGGGTACGGTACACCTTACTTTCATGACCCTAAGACCTAGGATAGACGTTGGTTCCAAGTAAAAGGCGTGAAAAGCACTTTCGAAACACTTTTCATATCTTTATCACCACGCCAAAAACGCGAATCTGCATCCGTAATTAATAGGGTAAAATCCTAGAAGTGTGTTTAGGTTGGTGCCTCTTGGCGAATTTTTTGCCACCAACTTCACTTTGATACATTGGCGCTATACTACTTCGCTTGGTGACTGAACCCACTTCTAGACTTGTGCCCGTAATTAGGGGACATCCATAAATTACGTGAGGTCAAAAAGGGGGGGAGGGGTTTGGAAAAATCTCTCCAAGGGGGGAGGGGGGTCGATTAAAATCTCCCGTCAACTTTTTAAGTTAGAAATTATACGATTTTCTTGAATATGAAAAAGGAATAATACCCACAGATAAGATACTGTGGTGATTTTTAAGCGGAATAATGACCTTTTCCTCAACATCATTAATAATGGAAAAGTTTTAGGTGCTGTGAAGCACAAAATGTAAAGGAATAGCATAGAAAATTATTTTTAAAGGTTGTAGGTAAATCTCACGTGGGGAGAGGGGATCCAGCAAAATCTCACCAAGGGGGGAGGGGGGTCCAGATTTTGGAAAAAACACCTCACGTAATTTGTGGATGTCCCCTTAATAGAAGATTCGTGTTTTTGGTGTGATGGTAACTATATGTTCTGTTCTGATGATTTTGAGTTTTTTAAATATTGTAAATTATTTTTTTACTAATACTAGTCGTATTTTATTGTTTTTTTACAAATCTGAGGCATTTCAAATGCTTCCAAATCACCCTCATCTTTTCACAGTCCGTCATCTAATTCCTCCAAAACGCTTTTCTTCCCGAATTCTTTCATCCAGTCCCACAGGTCCTCTGTTCTGTCTTCCGCTTCAGGTCCAAGATGGGCGAAAATCGTTCTTCCTTCTGCAACCTTCTCCTTGTTCACGAGATCGAACGCGAACCTCGAACCAATCTGCACGTGCGTCAAACCCGCCTTTCTCGCCAGCAGCCCCGTAATGAACACGTCCTCCGACGCAATCAGAGGCTGGACGACATCCCCGCCCACATCGTCGACTCTGCTCTCTGACGTCCCTCGAAGGGAGTTGTCTTCATTTTCTCCGCCCACATCGTCGACTCTACTCTCTGACGTCACTCGTAGGGAGTTGTCTTCGCTTTCTCCGCCCACATCGTCGTCGTAGAGACTCTCTATCTGAGAGAACGAGACCACGCCCGATGGATCTGACGTCGCTGGAGGAGGAGGGACTTTGTTGGTAGCCGAGGGCGTGGTCTTGTAGAAAGTTGTGTTCTCGTGTAGGAGGATTGCCTGTAGGGCGGGGGAGCTGAAAATGTACCCCGCCCCTGAGCAGTAAGTTGGGTATGTGGGGTCACTGTAGGCTTCATGGGAGACGTACCACTTTGAGTTATTAGATCGTATCACTGGCATGCTATCCCATACTAGACACCACACTTTCTTTTGAGAAGTTTCTGGGACCAGCCCTAAGAAGAAAACAAATTACAATTTAAGGTATACTTCCGTATTATTCCGTCGACCATGTCGTTGAAAACAAAAATGCATTTTCAAATTCCGGGGACGGGATAATACGTGGGAGAACCTAATCTAGTATGTATGCTTTTTAAAGAAACATTATCCCTTCCAGTCCTAGACCACCCAAGAATGCAATAGACGGCATTAGTGTGACGTCACATGCTTGTTTGGATACGTTGAATTTGAATCTATCTGTGATTGGTTCCATGATTGGAAGTAATTCCATGCGGAACCAATCACGGATGGAATCAACGTATCCAAACAAGCAAGTGACGTCATGACTAATGTCGTCTATTGAATCTTATGGTAAATTTGGAGTGGCTAGGACTGAAAAGGTTAAATAATCACCATTGAATGCTTTTAAGGAAGCTATGTTTTTAATTTATATATTGTTAACTTACAGGATAAAATAACAAAGTCACTTCTAGCTCAACTTTTCGGTGCAAAGTTACACCAAAGTCAACGATACCCGATCGTTTTCTTTTGCCCCCTCAATGGTCTTATTCACCTCTAACCTGACCTAGGGTTAACCTGGAATCAAACCTCTTTTTGGTATACTACTCTATTCATTTAGAATTGGCGCTTGAGAAATAGTGCTTTCCCCCACGCTAGAAGCGTAACCATAGTTACGCTCTTCGAGCAGCCAATAGTAAGCCTTCTTCGTCACTTTGACGAGGATTGTTGCTATGGTTACCTATCGGTGGTGGGGGAAGGAAATGTTTTCAAGCGCCAGTTCAAAATGAACAGAGAAAAGTAGAAGAAAGAAAACAAGTTTTAAGCCAATCAGAGTTGGCGAAAAACTTGTTTCCAGGTTAACCTTAGGTCAGGTTAGTGGTGAATACGATAACTAGTGATTAACCGATTTGCTTGGGTAGATTTCGGGAGCTAGGAGCTACCCATTCGTTTGCACTGTTTCACCACCTTTTAAAGATTCACTAAAAGTTACTTGGTGCATTTTTCTTGTAAGCTGGACGATATCAACTTGTCAAATTCAGAAAAAAATTTTTTAATTAATATATATTTCCTGGAGGAATTAAACCTGTAGCCTTATACGAACTTAATCCCCCATCATTCATAGGCTGAAAATTACTCTGAATATCTTAAAAAACTGTGTCATAAACACACACTTTGAATACAAAATAAGAAAAGGGTCCAAAGCATTAAAAAGATATCCGTATACCTAATAGTAACTCCTGCAGCGCATACACATTCACAAACACGTCATCATCCATCTTGACCACGAACGGTGGTTTGGGATCGTGATTTGCGCATGCGCTATGAGTTTCCCTCAGCGCCCACGCCACCTTGCGGGGGAGATCCGCGTAAGTATCCTGCCTAGGGTACAGCAGAAGATCCTGGAAAGCTGCAGACTCCAATCTGCTATGTTGGGGTGCGTCTTGACCCACAGAAAAAGCCAGTCGCAGTCCTAAAGGACGTAGAATAGATGGATGTCCCCATGTACTACGGATCACCTATAAAGAAGATAATAAGTAATTGATGTACTGTTAAGTGTAGAGTACTAAATAAGTGATAGGCACTCTCGTATAGTGATCATAAATTTTTTGTTTGCTGGAACTAAATTGCCCTAATTATCAGTACTGCAACCACACTCTTACCGCAAAAATAGTTTGATAATTTTATTGATATAAATATCGTTAGTATGGTGCGCATTACATGATTTAAATTTTTTTTGACTAGGTGAGTGAGTTTACTACAATGGTCTTCACGAAGTAGCGTTTACTTCGTTAATTCCCAATTGCCACCACTAACGGCTGTTTTCACCACTATACTCGAATGCAATGCAACTTAAGTTGAGCTTGAACATAATCTCAAGCATTGAATATTGATGGTTTTTACGTGACATCACTTGGGACTTAAGGGTTTACAACTATGATCTTTCAGATTATATAATCAAAAGAAAAGATTTCGAAATACAAAATGAGGTTTGGGCAGAATTTTCAAATTTTTTGTGGTTTTTAACTTTTTTCATAATAAAAAAAAATTTAAGGTGAAGACTTCTGAGATAATCTTGAAGATCATATTAAAACACAATTTTTGAGACCATAATAAGGAAGTTGCATGTGTCAGATTTTCAAAAACAAACAAGTATTCCGTATGGTTTTTTGTATGGTAAAATGAAATATCTAGTCAGTTTTTCAAAAAAATGTACAGGTAATTAAATATTTTAATTTAAAAGTCGAGAAAAAAAACACGTGACTGAAAACGTTTATTGTTTAAACTATAAGATGACGTCAACAATAATACCATCAACTCCATTGCTTTACAACAATGTTTAGTATGAGATGACGTCACATCCAAACTATTGGCGTTTTCGCGCGCTTTTAAAAAGGGGATTTTTGTTAATTTTTTTGACAATCAAAAAATTTCTCGATCGGCCTCAAATTTTGGGTAGTTGCTTATTTTTGCAAGAGGAATCGATTAAAAAAATTAAAAAAAATCATGCAACTTCCTCATTAAATTTTTACCAATAGCAATTCTTCTACAAATTGAATTTTTCAATAATTTTTTTGGGGTGTCGCTCCATTTTTAAGGGGGTCTGGGACACAAAAATCATGAGATTTTGAAAAAAAGTTTTTTGCTTTCAAAAAGGAATCCTGTTTTTTTTGCTTAAAATGATGCTTGAACTATGTTTCTATCGTAAATAGAACTGGAGTTACAATAATTTGTTGCCGGCTGCTTTGGTATATCAAGTATTATATTTTCAACATTCAAATCCGGTTTTCTCTATGATGTGTTTTTTCACTGTTTCTCATCTTTAAATTGATATAAGTCAAGAACCGTTCAAGGTAAAGAGTTGAAATTTGAAATACATACTTTTCAAACACTTTCCTTTAATTAGATCAAAGGAAATTTAAAAATTATACTTTTTAAAATATGAATTTTTTAAAAAAAAGTTGCATAAAAATTTCAAGAATTTTTTACTAAATTGTTCATATTTTTTCAAAAAATTAATATTTCTTAAAATGCCTTGACCAAGTTACAGATAATATATTTCTGTTTGATTAAGTGAAAAAAATTTGAAAATTTATCAATAATATTTTGAGTTTATATCAATTTTAAATGACCCCACTTTTTTAATGAAATTTCAATTTTAATTTTTTAAAAAACTTTTTGAATACTTTTCTGATGTGAATTTGCTTATTTGTTAGATGGTTGATCAGTATAAAAAATTTCAAAATTCTAAGTTAATTAGTAAGGTTTTTAAAAAATTGTGTCCCGGACCCCCTTAACTCCCTGGGATTTGGTCTGGGACCCCCGATTCCTATGTGATTCTGACTCGTCTAGGTGTCTACTATCCCCCTAGAAGTGTGACCCACTATTAATGGGACTTGGGACACCCTGTAGATGTAGAAAAGCTATACGTTTCGACTCCTACTACGGGAGTCATCTTCAGTAGGATAAAAAGTTTAAAGTTATAATTCAAATATCGATGTCAACACGTGAAAGAAAATTAGCATAGATGGTGAAAATTCGCTATTAAGGTGTTATGAAGTATGGATTATGAAGTTACTGACATTTTAAACTCTTTTACTAATATTGACTCTGTGGATTATGATGGTATAAACTTAAAACTACTTAAAATGTTTGCAATAAGTAACATTAATTTTATTTCCAACTTTATAAATCAATCAATTATATCATCTGAGTTTCCCGATTCACTTAAAAAAGCCACCATAACTCCAATAATAAAAATATATTGTCTAATTATCGCCCAATTTCCATCTTACCTTCCTTTTCTAAAATCATCGAAAAAACTTTATCCATTAAAATGTATAACTTTCTGAATCATATTGAGTTTTTTGCATCAAATCAGCATGGATTTATTAAAGGTAGAAATACTGAATCGGCTCTTTTAGAATTCAACAAATTTCTCTATAATAGTATTGATAATAATAAAAAAACTGTTGCACTTTTTTTAGATATATCCAAGGCTTTCGATAATGTTAATCATTCTTTATTAATTTTGAAATTGGAACACGCAGGTTTTAGAGGAAATATATTAAATTGGTTCATATCATACTTGTCCAATAGAAAACAACGAGTAAAAGTGAGGGACACACTAAGTAGTTATTCTATTTCAAATCGTGGCGTGCCACAAGGATCCATTTTGGGCCCCCTTTTGTTCTTAATTTTTATTAACGACTTCTGTAAATTAAAACTTTTGGTAAAATTATAACTTATGCCGATGACTCCGTGTTACTCTATTCCTGTGAAAACCTTTTGGAACTTCAATCACAAATTGAAACTGACCTTATAGAAATCAGAAAATGGTTTTCTATAAATGACTTAACTTTAAATTCAAACAAGACTAAATATATTTATTTTAATCTTAGACTGACATCAAGTAATCTTAATATTAAATTTCATTCCGATCTCTGTCATAGTTATTTTAATTGCGATTGTGAAACACTAGAACAAGTTCATAGTATAAAATATTTAGGCTTAATAATAGATTCAAATTTAAAATGGAAAACTCATATCAAAGAGCTGGTAACAAAATTGCGTTTTGTTTTGTGTAAATTTTACCACCTCAAAAATAATATTGGTGTGTCTTTTCTTAAAACTATTTATTATTCTTGGTTTTATTCCTTAATTAATTATGGTGTTATCATTTGGGGTGGTGAATATAGATCCAATCTTCAACCAATAATTTCAATTCAGAACAAAATATTTAAAATTCTAAATACTCAAATCAGCCCCAATAATTTTAGATCCCTTAATTTACTCTCCTTTCGACATAATGCATACTTCCGTATCATACTTTATATTTTTCGCCATAGTAATTTGTGTGATTTTAGAGAAAGAACATATAATTCTAGATCAATTCAAACTTATCAGATTCCTAAATTTTCTAAGGATATCTTTACTAAACATTTCTTTTACCTAGCTCCCAAATTATTTAACAGTTTGCCTCTAAATTTAATTAGTATAAATAATTTATCTTCTTTTAGACGAAATTTATTTAATTTCTTAATAAATATCGACGATCCTGATCTATATTTTCACCTCATTTGAAGCAAAATCATTTAAATTTTGCCCAGCTTTTTGCCAATTTTTTAATTTATTAAATTGTGTTTGGTTTTTTCCTTCTTTGTTAATCAATTCATGTAAGATTTTATTTTTAGGTAGCCTGAACGGGATTTCTGAATTTATCCCCTTGGCTACTAATATGTTCTTAATTTCTGTATTTGTTTTTCTGCCCTTGTGAATAAAGATTATTATTATTATTAATTAAGGGGCAAATAAGAACCGAAAAAAAAGGAATTGCATAAAAACATCTTAAATCAGTGGGCTTCGGCATGGATTTGACAGTATTTTGTGTTCAGTAAAGTTCCTACTGTCACATGTGCAGCAAATCCTTTTCACATTATGTTAATTCGAATCCTTCATGACTCACTTGTCTTAAGGAAACACGCCAAGAGGCGGAGTTTACAAGGATGGTGGCTAATGGAGCGCATATTTTCTCCGCCCTGAGTCTTTCTGAGCTCCACAATTGGTCAGGTAGCAGACGAAGGCGTGGTTGAAGTCCGAACTTTAGCAGTACAGTTGACCACACCATCACCACGCCAACAAAGAAGCATAAAAACAGCTTCCGCATGCTGTGCTGATCCTGTAACTAGTTCCTCATGGCATTGTGGTTGCTACAGGACACATAAAAACGATTCAGTAAAATAAAATGAAAGTATTAATATGATCCCTTAAGTGTATTTTATAACCCCAATATTTTAAAGAAATTTTCATGGAAATTCTTTCGAGATTTGCTCAGTTAAAAATGAGGCTGAAAAAGTTACGAGCTGAGAGCTCTATACGTAACTTCAGGTAAATCTTGTGGAAATAGTAAAACTAGTAATGCTAGCTCTATACGTATTTTTAAATGTAACACTTAAAAATCATGACAAAACAATAAAAATGATGCTTCCCCTAGGGGACATCCATAAAATACGTGAGGTGTTTTTCCAAAATTTGGACCCCCCCTCCCCCTTGGTGAGATTTAGTGAGATTTTGCTGGACCCCCCTCCCCCTTGGTGAGATTTACCTACAACCTTTGAAAATAATTTTCTATCCAATTCATTTGCATTTTGTGCTTCACAGCAGTGGTCCCCAACCCCCGGTCCGCGGACCGGTGACGGTCCGTGGATCAAATGGTACCGGGCCGCGGGCCGAGAATTTCATTGAAAATGAATTTAAATTCCTAGGTTTATACTCCAAATTCCTAGGTTTATACCCCTTTCAGCGGGCCGCAGTAAAATTGTCAAACGTTGACCGGTCCGTGGTGGTAAAAAGGTTGGGGAACACTGCTTCACAGCACCTAAAACTTTTCCATTATTAATGATGTGGGGGAAAAGGACATTATTCCTCCTAAAAATCACCACAGTATCTTATCTGTGGGTATTATTCCTTTCTCAAACTTAAAAAAATCGTTGAATTTCTAACTTAAAAAGTTGACGCGAGATTTTAATCGACCCCCCCCCTCCCCCTTGGTGAGATTTGATGAGATTTTTTCAAACCGCTCCCCCCCTTTTTGACCTCACGTAATTTATGGATGTCCCCTTACTACATTTTGTGAGACTAATCCCCTCCCCCAACCCAAATTTTTTTCTTCGGTTAACTCAGATTTTCATAAGGTCGGCTCCTTTTTAAAAACTCAGCGCTGCCCAGGGATGCCAACCTGAGACAACGCTCATCCGTAATCGTCCCCTCCCCCCCAAAAAATCAGCGTGACGCGTGGCTTTCCGACCGACGTCACGCTTTCTGCACGTAGAAAAATGGCCCAATCTTTTAATAAGTTTTTTAGAGAAGTCCTGAAAACGCAAATATTTGAGAAAAGAAGGCTTTTTTTCTCCCGTGAATCAATCATCAATGCAGATTAGAAAATATTCCGAATTCCGATTGATTCCCCTTCTTATTGCTCATCTCATCAGTTACTTACTATAGCGTTATCGTTTTTATTCGCAATTTTAAGTCGGAAAAATTTGTATTGTAAGGATTAAAGCTAAAAACAGAGAACTGAGAAGAAAAATTTAATGCATTGTCGTTAAAATAAAATTCGGGTAGTTTCCGTAGTTTTTCTAGCTTTATCCGTAATTGCGGAATTCGGGGCCGACATGTGGAATGATTCCGCAAAATCTGGAATGGTTGGCATCTCTGGCGCTGCCCCTTTCCTTCAGATCCGAATGGTTCAGAATGCTTATAAGGGGGCATCCATAAATGACGTGAGGTGTTTTTTTCCAAAATCTGGACCCCCCCTCCCCCCTTGGTGAGATTTAGTGATATTTTTCTTGACCCCCCTCCCCCCCACATGAGATTTACCTACAACTTTTAAAAATTATTTTTATCCTATTCGTTTGCATTTTGTGCTTGGCACCTAATTAAGTAACAATTAAGTTAAAGAAGTTGACGTGAGATTTTAATCGACCCCCCTCCCCTTTGGTGAGATTTGGTGATATTTTTCCAAACCCATCCCCCTATTTGACCTCACGTAATTTATGGATGTCCCCTAAAAACCTCTCGAAACTATTCTATACCCATAACTATCCTTTTCCCTCCTGTGTTTCAATATATACAGTTTAAACAAAATCGTTTATTCATTGTAAAATATATTATATCAGTATTTCGAGCAAAACGATCATCTTTTAAATTAAAACACAAGCGAGTTAGCAGTGTATGCTTACAGCACTCAATATTAAGACAGTTTCTTATGTTCTTTTCACAAGGTAAAATTGTTATGGCGGGGTAAAAGGGATATTGGGATTTTAACACACATTATATTTACGAATTTTTAATGCTTTTTTTATATTCTTGTTTTATTGAGGCTCAAGAAAATCATCAAGCCAAAAAAAAATAAATTTTATGAATATAAACTGTTAAAATCCCTACATTCCTTTTACCCCGCTATAATCATTTCCCCCAGTTCACTTTTCTTAAGTTTACTGACTTCTATTATTTCAAGTTTTGGCAAAATGAGGTGAAAAATAACTCATCGATTACAGAGTTGTATCAAGATATTTTAGGCTAGTCAACCCAGGGCCGTATCCAAAAAGGGGGTGGTTAAAGGGGTTCAAACACTAGACCAAAACTTCCCTTCCAGAAATTTTAAAACATTTTTTACTGTTTATCTTATTAATTATGTGACTCACAAGGAGCGATGTAACCCCACTAGCAACACTACATTCTTAAAACACTACATTGAAGGTAAAAATTCCAAAATTTTTCTGAAAGAGGACTCCAGACCCTCTATCTTTACTTTGAATTCACATTGTTTATAAAATTTTGAAATTAAGTTTACAAAAATTTATATAAAATGTGCAAGTAATTTAAAACTTGACGTAAAAAAGTACTCAGAAAAAATGTTTGGTCAAAACCTCTCCGGAAACAAAAGTCTAGTCACGGCTCTGAGTCAACCCCCAGTACTCTTCGACTAAACAAGAAATTCATTCTCAAACGAAGTGAAAAGACACGAGCTATACAGTACTCCCTTCTTATCGCTTGAAATACTAGTTCAAATTTGCCAACCGCAGTAATAAAAAAAATTGGACCATAGAACGAGGTTGATGGGTTACGAAATGAGTTCTTACCTCAAAGAAAATGAGTTGGTTTCTTCTAATCTTACTCGCCTTTCCATAGATTCGAACGTTCTAAAAATATGTTCTTAGCGCGCGGATCTCCTACGTCATCGAGGACTCGAGTGCCAAGAACGAAGCGCTCGTCATTCCAAATTTCTGATCTTCTCTTGGGGGGAATTTCAAAAACGAATGCCGTCTAAATTTCTAAAATCTAAACCATAGGTTCTCAAACTTTTTGGGACCACCGCCCCCTTTCCAAGAAGAAAGTTTTCCAAATTTTTTGAATCTAAATTTGCTGTATTTTATAGAATTTCACAAAAACATTTTGTATGAAAGAGTTTAATTTACAACCAAAGAAAATAAAAAAATTAAAAGCTAATATGGTGACATTCAAAAGTTAAGTCTTTCTCTAAGCACCTTAAAACTAATTCTACCTTTTTCTAAGAATGGAATTCCCTTAATGGTATTTAGAAAAATGATGATCGGGGAAGGAATTTTCGATGATCAATGTATGATCATCGAAAATTCCTTCCCCGATCATCATTTTTCTAAATACCATTACACTAATTTAAAGGGACTCCATTCTTTGGCTAAAAGATTAATATTGCATGTTTTAAAACTCACCCCACGGTTTAGCGAGTGGTCCAATTTCTTTCAAATTTATGATGTAAGTAGTACGGATACTGCTGTACCTCATGCAATAAATTTTTTCATTTCACTATGTTTTGTATGTCGTTAAACGGGCCTTGGCAAAACGTCCTTTTGTAACGCTCTCGCACTACATTAGGTCCTAGCTCTTTAACGGTGTAACTGCGCCCCCATTCCTATTCGAAATATGCTTGTCTGTCTCCTCTACCTACCCTACCCAGTTTGTACCACGAATTTAGGACTACCCTGTATATACATTAGGGTGGTCGCTAAAAATGAAAGTGCGAATATTTTTCGCGGCACCCCCTCAAAAGGTGCCATTTGATGTCAAACTAATATTCTGAAACTTACAGACCAAAAAAATAATATTTTGACCCGGCGCCCAGCCGTCAAAGTTTCGAAAAAAGCGATTTTTCACTAAAAATTGCGCGTTTTCCACCATAACATTTGAACCGGATACAGTAGAAACAAAAATAAGGATTCATTCTTTAGATAAGTTAATAAGCTTTAACTTTTCTAATTAAAACTTTTTCGTGTGACCCTTAGATCAAAAGATACAACGGGGATTCCACACCCCACCCCCAATATCAATTTTTTAAGGAGACACGGGATTTTTTCTTTTATTCATTAGATATTGTTTACTGGTTTAATAACATGAAAACAATCATTTTTCAACCATATAAGTGTGAAATTTTAGGATGTAAAGTGAAAAGAATTTTTTGAATTAATTTTTTTATTCCAGATAACAGTTAATAAAAAATACACTTAAATTTTAAAAATATATTAACAAAAGCACACAAAATTAGGATTATTATTAATACAACAACTACAAATTTGAATTAAACATTTAAAACTTACAAAATATAATGCAAAATTAAAGAGGCAAGGGTTTAGAAAGAGTAGTTTTTTTACGTCCGTGTATAATTTTCTATACTCAGGTACAACTTGTAAAAGGTATTACTTTTGTTCTTCGTATTTAGTTATTGATGTATTGAATTCTTGCACAAGTGTTTAATACCTCTTTCAGCAGCATCATTAACCCCTTTTTTTACTAATTTTTTACAATATCAAATCCCTTTGTAAACTCCAAGTTAGTGCACCACTCATCTGGATCATACTTTAAAAATTGTGTCGAAATACTAAACCTTTTAAAAAAGTTTAATGTAAAAGGAGTTCTTAAGCTATATAGTTCTTTGCTTAAAAAAGAATAACAGTAATTTAAATGCACTTTCAACTTTGCTGTTCTGTTTTCTTCATAATAGTCTTGGTCCACACCATTTTTGTAAGACAATACTTTTAAAGCCATGTTAATTTTTATATCTTTATTTAGGCTTTTATAAAAAAACAAATACAATTATTTCAGGGCTTAAATACCATAAGTGGTTTATAAATTTAGTAAGTACAACTTCTGATACTTCAGCATCTGTTTTTTAATCAGTGGTTTAATTAATTTTAAATCTTGATTCGGAGCTAATGTGGGATCAAGAGCGTTAAACCACGCTTTTACATAAATATTTTTGATGAAAACACAGATAGTTCTAATTGCTTCCCTCTCTTGGAGGGTTAAAGGAAACTCGTTTCTAAAGATGAAAATTTTTAAGCAATAGATTGCTTTACCCATCCATCTAGCGCAGTGTTTCCCAACCTTTTTCGGTCCATGCCCCACCAAAGCCTTTCTAAATTTTCCATGCCCCCCCGGTCTCAGTGGCATATATAGAAATATATTTTGAGAGGACGCTAAAATTATGTGTATTATGTGTATCCTCCTATGTGTATTTCACAAGTCTATTAAAGCTTTTCAGAAAATTTTTAGGTAGAATTTGCATGCTAAAGAACTAAATCAAGCTATGAGTTATTGAGTTGAAAGTACCAAGGGGGGGTCTGGGGGTCCTCCCCCAGCAAATTTTCAGAAATTTGACTCTAAGAAGCAGGTTTTGAACTAGTTTGGTTCCCCTAGTTAGGAAATTTCGGATACATTTTGTTAGGTAAGATTTGCATTTTGATGAACCTAATGTAAAAAAGTTTCAAATATAAGCGTTCTAAAAACAAAGATATCTTGGGTCATTCCACAGGAAAGGTTTGGAAATTAGACTCTAAAAACAGGGTTTCAATTTGGTTTTGATACATACTGGTCCAGATTTCAGACATACATTCTCAGATAGGATAATAGGATC
Organism: Tetragnatha versicolor; assembly: GCA_024610705.1. NCBI lineage: Eukaryota > Metazoa > Arthropoda > Arachnida > Araneae > Tetragnathidae > Tetragnatha > Tetragnatha versicolor. Next base: position 4,780,727 of record JANDEH010000024.1, on the reverse strand, counting down.
AGATTTTGATAAACTTCTTTTTAAAAAGGTTTTTTTTAATTTTCCCCCTGGATTGGCCCCACCTGGGGGCAATTTGGTTGAAAATTTTCGAATTGCCCCCCAAGAAAATGATATTGCCCCCCGGTGGGGCGTGCGCCCCACGTTGGGAAACACTGATCTAGCGTGATGCATAGCACAGGGAGCTCTAAAGGATATTTGATGTGGTTTTGAAAACCCAAGAAATAAATATCAAACACAGAAGTAACAGTTCCCTGTAGTCTTGTCTAGGAAGATATTTTAAGTTTTGCAACTACCCGGTTATGAAGCTCCCGACCTCTTCCACGTCGTTTATTTCTTTCTTAACCTTTTCATCTTCGATTCCAGGTTTATATTTATTTTTATCAATTTCAGACCAATTCAATTTAAACTTCTTAAAATTTTCAGGTTGAGGACCTGCAGTTGCCCCCATTTTAATATCGAAAACTGCCTTAAGCACTATTTACAGGGTGTCCCAAAAAAGACTGACACATTTTAAAAATCAATAACTCGAAAACTAAAAAAGATAAAAATATGCGGTCTTTTGCATTCTTCTTAAGGGGGCAAAGAATTTTTGCTCCCAAAATTTCAAAATTTTAGTTTATAAATGCATTAGTAGATGGCAGCACGAGAACTTTTTCTGAAATTTAGGTATAAACTATCAGCGGAATCCCTATTGCCCCGTGATAGGAAAATCGAAGTTGAGAGATAGAATCGATTTCAGAATCGAATTAGATTGAAATGCTTTAGCTGGTTGGTTGTTTGATTGATCTTTTATGGCACAGAGGAGATATTCTTATTAATTATTACTAAATAATCAGATCATCGGGAAATCGAACTTCTATTGCTTAAATAAAATTATTAACTTAAAATTACTACTTAATTAAATTATTTTTAAGGAATGTCATAAAAATGATTATATCGTACACATGATTTCTGGCAAAGGCTGCGCCATTAATGGTTTAATTAAACTAGGGGATTTTACACATTTTAAGTTAACGGGAATTTTTTATTGAAAATTTCTTTGTTTTTCTGCTTTTTTATCAGAGGATGGAAAAAAATGTAAAGTTTTTAAGGAAAAATCGAAATTTTATATAGAATCTTTCAGATCACATGCAATAGAGGGAATATTCAATTTCGACTTGGTGTTTGAGTATTTGCTCCAATTATACTTAAGACTAAGTTACAGTAAATCGAAACTGCATTTATGTGTATTTAAGAAATATATGAATTTAGCAAGAATTTCGGTAAAAGTGTGGAAATTCTTAAGCACTGATCCAAACTTGTTCAAATGGTTAACTTTGCGTTACGCTAACTTTTGAATTCAAATGCGGGTTCGAGGGGGGTCATGAGACAATGCCCAAACCCTAATCAATTTAGAATATTTTTATCCATTTTCAGACATTTCTTTAGCTTTTACTTTAGCTTACAGCCTCGGCCTATTAATTATTTCTCAGAGTTTTTGAAATACCTAAACGCTCAAAAAGTATTTTAAGCAATAAAAAATAGAATTGGTTAAAGCCAGTGGCCAGTGCTGAGTTTGGGGGACATTATTTCAATAAAAAAATTGAAGAAAAAAGTGCGTAATAATACGGCGAGCCCTTATCCCAGAAAAAAAAATCCAGCTACAGCACTGATTGAAGCATAGTAATTTGATTTTGAAATTTGATTTTTGATTGTCTAATCGTAAAGCACTAAAATGAGTTTGAGCCTGTTTTAAAAGGTCAAAATTCAAAAAAATTTCGGGGGCAGGACCCCCCCCAACCCCCCTTTTTTAGTTGAAAGTTAAAAGCAATTCCCAAAAACTTGAAGTGAAAGTTTATTAATTGATTCACAAAACCACCTTAAAATCACTGGGCATTGTTAAATCTTAAAGCGAAATAAAATAAAAGATTTTTTAAGGGTAGATAATCATGATTTTGTAAAATCCCTCTGTTGAGGAATCAAAAATCCTTGAGTTCCCCCCATTTTCAGTAGCCGTTGACTAAGTTGCGTGATCGCCGTGACTAAGAGTAAAAAAAACTCGTCGTAAAAAATTACCCTCGATATTGGTAAAATCCGATAAATTACAAGTGCTACACAACGGAATGGGATCCTCAATCTCAAATGCACATAATCTAAATTGATTTCCAAAGCACATCATCTAAACTTTTTATTCCCGCAATATAAACGTTTAAAGGATAGATTTGGATTTCCACTTATTAGAAGAACTTAATGCGTATATTAAACAAAATCAATTAGTTGTTTGGAGTTTTATGGCGCATGATCCACATCAGGATAAAATAATATCAAATTCAGTAATTTGAAAAACATTCGCTGAAATGCGAGACGTCTTAGGGGAGGATTTCAGTTTGGTAGCTGTCAAACTAATTCAAAGCGTAATCCAAATCTTGCTGCTTTCCTTCAATCAATTCTTAAATCTTCCCTGAATAGAAAAAGATTCTTTCAGAATAGAACATTCGATTCAATGAATCGATCTTTTACCCTAACTTTGGTTTTCCTATCACAAGTTAACTAACCGGGATTATTCCAATACTTTTTCCCTTTAGTCCCTCAAAAATTCTCGTGCTGCCATCTAGTGAAAAATTTAGAACTAAAATCAAAAATTCTGGGATGAAAATTCTTTGGTCTGAGAAGAAGGGGGCAAGAAACCGCACATTTTTATCTTTTTTAGTTTTTGAGTTATTGATTTTTAAAATGTGTCAGTCTTTTTTGGGACACCCTGTATAAAATGTGATGACGGCATGCAAGATACAGGAGATCTTAATCAAGCATTTGCTCTAACAAAACGCATGTGTACCTTTCATACGGCCAGTATTTACAGAAGTTGTGTCGAAACACAGCTTCAATTTTTTCTGCAGCTCCTCATTTTTGCAATTCTGAAAATACAGCTTTAGCTTGGGAAGATCCTTTACTATTTTCTAGTAGTGGAACTCCTATTAATTGCTCTAAATTTCCTAGGCTAATTAAAACTGCTAATCTTTCTACTTCTTTATTCAATAGATGAGGTAGCAATTTCCCATCCCAGTGCAAAACAGCTCCTTTCAATTCTAAATTTTCGAACCTACTTTTAATTAATTGCATTTTCTTTTAAATTTCCGTCTGCGGATTCTTATAGTGGTCCTAACTTATAGATAACTTATCTAGACACAGGGTGGTCTTGTACAAAAGTATATCGGTTGCTATACTCCATTACATGATAGTGTACAATTTCACATTTAAGGAAACGTTGAGGAATTAGAAAGTTAATTACTACATATGAGTGTTCCATCCTAATCCTTTAAAACATTTACACTTATCTAAGGATCACATATTATAAATTTGGATGCATTTAATAAGAACACCTTTATAAAATAACCTCGTAAAAAACAACGTAAATGCTAAAATTTCACTTTTATATGGTTGAAAAATGATCGTTTTCATGTTATTAAACCAGTAAACAATATCTAATGAATAAAAGAAAAAATCCCGTGTCTCCTTAAAAATTGATATTGGGGTGGGGTGTGGAATCCCCCTTGTATCTTTTGATCTAAGGGTCACACGAAAAAGTTTTAATTAGACAAGTTAAAGCTTATTAACTTATCTAAAGAATGAATCCTTATTTTTGTTTCTACTGTATCCGGTTCAAATGTTATGGTGAAAAACGCGCAATTTTTAGTGAAAAATCGCTTTTTTTCGAAACTTTGACGGCTGGGCGCCGGGTCAAAATATTATTTTTTTGGTCTGTAACTTTCAGAATATTAGTTTGACATCAAATGACACCTTTTGAGGGGGTGCCGCTAAAAATTGAACGAAAAAAAATTTTCCCCATGTTATTAGCGACCACCCTAATATACATATTGTGAAAGTTCTTAGTAATTTCAAAAATTTCAGAGGATACATTTAATTTTTTATCTAGTACAACTTTTTCCACTGAATATGTAATTTAAATTGGAATTGGGAGATTTTCGTCAAGAAAATGTTTGTAAATTTCCCTAAAAATAGTGTTTCCCCTAAATTGACGGATGGCCGGTTTGGGTCTGCTCACTGCCCTTCACGCCAGAAGTATGTGTACTGTATCCGTCACCGTCGTGGGTGTATTTCCCTTCTTTGTGTCAGTAAAAATTCTGTTGTGTCTGTCTCACTTGACGAAGGTTCATAAGCGGATCCTTGATCCTTGAGATCAAGCACACGAACTGGAAAATTTATGTAACCAAATCAACATCAACAAATTCCCCTAAATTTTTTGATACTCCATTTTTGCACCTCCACCTCCTCGACATAAAGGTTGACATAAGCCTTCATAAACCCTTGCTACGCAGAGGGAACTTTTTTTTTACTTTTTAGGAGGTTTTCAGTCAGGGTCAGGGAGCTTCGAGCACAGAGTACTAGAACAGAGAGTCCGTGGCCATAGGCGCTAATGGAAATCGAAAAGTTGGATGGATGTGGGGCTTTTTTGGCACTGTGATCGCATCTACGTCACGGAAGGCGGGAAAAATAGCCTGATTGGGCGAGAAAAACTTTTTCCTTCTCTTCTTCGAAAATATCATATTGAGTAACAGCCAATCACAGGTTCGGTCACCAAAATGTAATGCTGATCCTTCTGTCAATCATTTATAGTTCATCGTGGCGCCCTCACATCCATCCAACTTTTGAAAATATCGTTTTGGACCCTCTGTTAGGATTTTTCTCTGTGGCTTCGAGGACCTCACAAAATGACCCGGCGTCCCACAAGTTGGAAACCCCTCATGAATACTAAAGAAAACGATGATTGAGTTTAAAGTTTTAAATTCTTTTTAAACCCAGAGCTGGCAACGGAGTCACAAATGTAATTTTTGTTGCTTGAGTGGTGGCAATGGTCGAATCAAGATAAACAAAAACACCACGATCAGGATCAGGATCAAGATCGACGAGGAGATTCAACAAGACAAGATTCGCGATGGCAGTCGAGAATAGTGCTGATGATTTTAATAAATGGCTCAACAAAAAGCTAGAAAGTTTCGAGATCGAAGACGAAGTGATGTCGTCATATATCAGCAGCATTGTCACCACCGATGAACAGGAAGATGACAAAAAGGACATGCTCAGCGATATTTTCCAGGACCTGGTGGTGAGTCGGCTGTGTAAACGGAGTATATTTGTTTTTCATTTAACTTTTTTAATTAAAAAGTATCTTAGAACCACACTAACACGGCTATGATTAAACTTGCATGTTGTTTCGAACTTTTTTGTATTTATACACTTTCCTTTAAACGTTTTCGCGCCTTTTTTAGATTGATTCTGGTCTTTAAACGGAGGCTTAAATCTCGCCGTCAAATTCTCAATTTAAGTGTTTTAACTGTTTTAATATCGTCTTGTATACATTTCTAAGCCTTCAAGGAAGTATGAACTTGTGTTTTACTTGACCTAATACTGACTACTTGGCTTTACAATGTTTCACTTGACTTAAATATTTATTTTTCTTAATGGTACATCATTTTGAATACATTTGAATAATTTATTCCGTGGCAACTTCTTGGCAAAGTGTTATCTTGCCAATACCTGGCATTGATGAAAAAATAACTTCTCTGTACAAAAAGATGGAGAATAACTGATGCTCCAATGCAGTTTTTGGTTCTTACGTACCGCTGAATCTGAAAACGGTAAACAACCCACTGACTTTTCTATGGCTGTGCCGCTGAATTTGACAGTCACGGTTATTCCTAGCTGAAAAGGATTAAGTTCCACACATATTTTGAAAAATAGCAAATTTCTTTCATTTAAGAACAAGCATTTCATCTACACCAGTGGTTCTTAAACTGTGGTCTGCGGCGCCTTCCTATGGGGTCCGTGAGTTACCTGGGGAAATTCCTCAAGTCACTTTTGGAATTCCCCAAACAGTTTCAAAATGAGATGAAACACTAGGTTTAAGAGGCAAATTTCAAAAATTTTCTGGGGGAGCCCCCTCGAAATTTTGACTTCAAAGCATAATTTTTTTCCTTGAAATTTACATAGTTTACAAGGAGCTGTTCTCTTCAAGTGTAACCAAAATCATGCCTCAAAATGAAGATAAACACTACTTTTTGAGGCTAATTTTAAAAATTTTTCTGGGAGAGACCCCAAACTCTCACAGACTTGGAGAAATTGGGGGCATATATAAGGGTGGGTGAAGGGGCCATGTCCCCTCCCTGAAATATGGACTTGGTGTATCAAAAAAAAGCTGAAACCCTGTTTTTTGGATCAAATGTCCGAAAATAATTTTCTGGGGAGGACCCCAAAACACCCTTTAGTACTTGGTACTTTATTATTAAAAACTTTTTTAAACTAAGCTCATCGAAATCCTACTTGAGTATACAGTCTGAAATTCAGAGGAAGTGTATCAAAACCAAGTTAAAACCCAAGTTAAATGCTGAAAAAGGTGCAGGTAGACTCAGCCTTCTTAAAAGACTGTCTGGAGTTACATGGGGTTCATCACCAGATACTCTTGCTGCAACTTACAAATTATACGTTAGACCTGTCCTGGATTATGGCGGAGAACTACTGGCCACGGCTGCTGATAGCTGTAGTGGCAAGGTAAACAAGGTCCAGAACAAGGCTCTTAGAATTATTACCTCAGCAGCCTGCTCCACGCCTATTACTGCACTTGAGATTCAGACTGATCTGGAACCCATGAAGATTAGAAGAGAAAAACAACTTCTCAAGCTGTATGAGATGTAAAAGACTCCCGACCAATCACTGGCAAGACTATTCATCTGTTACACAGCGGTTAAAAACCCACCACTCTTTCATTTCTAAATCTGAAGAACTTATCAAATACGATATTCTTTTTGGTTCTCGCCAGCCTTTTTGTCTTAAGGGAAGTTTTCCCCCCTCTACCTGTCTTCCGCCGTCAAACCTTTCGATTGACTGCCAGAGTAAAAAGAGTGTTACCCCTACTGCTATTCTTCGGGCTCACGCCCTGGAAACCATAACAACTAGATATCCATCTGATACCTGGCTTCATATTTATACAGACGGTTCTGTCTTTGAGAATTCCTCTGCTGGTGCTGGTTTTTACTGTGAGAACCACTTTGAGGGATCTTGTGCAGTTGGTTTGGGGGCTTCCAATTTTGACGATGAAATAGAGGCCATTAGACAAGCGACATCACATTTATCAAACTTAATCACTACATATAGACAAGCAGTATACCTCGTTGATTCACAGTCAGCAATTCTCTCTCTCTGCTCACTTCACGATAGTGAATCAGCACGAGTAGAGATGGTTAGAAAGGAAATATCTAAACTTATTTGTACTGGCTGGTCTCTTTTCTTTCAGTGGCTGCCTAGCCACTGTGACATCCCTGGCAACGAGAGAGTGGACATGTTGGCTAAACGTGGCTGTAGTCTTCCTCAGCCTCCTTATGATTCTCCTTACTGTCATGCATTTTCCACCATTGCGAGGCATACAAAAAGGCTTACACGCAGAACGCAGGAGGTCAATGCCAAAGGTAAAGCCTGGGAGATCCTGCTCTCCAACCCTATTCCAATGAATCTCGCTAGGCAGGTTTTCTCCGCAAATTTTCGTATCATTAGCGGACATGACTATCTCCAAGGACACCTGCACCGAATTGGTATAAAAAACAATCCTGGATGCCCTCTGTGTTCCTCTGGAGAAGTAATGAATTTTAAGCACCTGACAAGTTGCGCTTTTCTGGCCAACATAAAAATTTTTACCTTTTGACAACTACACTTCCAAGGCTAGTTTATATTGGGCTGCACGGAGGGAAATGGTCTATGCGACCCATTCCTCGACGTAATTAAAAAAAAAAGTTAAAACCCTGTGTGTTTTTAGGGTCAAATTTCTGATAAAACTCTATATTATAAACTATTTTTACATTAAGTCTATCAAAATGCAAATCTTACATAAAAACTAATACTATTCAAAAAATTCGAACTAGGGGTATCAAAATTAATAAAACCCGTTTTTTCGAGTTGAATTTCCAAAAATTCTATGGGGGGAGAAGACCCCCCAGCCCCCCTTTTGTAGCTAGAACTCAGTTACTACTAATAATTTTTTATATGAAGTTCCCATGATGATTTTCGACTTTTTCGTTGAAAATTTGGTTCTTACATTTTCAAGTAGTTTAGACTTTTATCTTTCCAAAACTTTAAAACAGATAGTCGTATGCGATCGTATACAAATATAAACCCTGAAGCTAATTTTCTCAGAACTAAATTTTGCATAAAAACCCGGTTCACTATTTACATGATTACTCCAAAACTATCCAAGGTATTCCCTCCATTTTTTTGCAGTATATTAATCATACTGTTGACCAGATGGACTACAGATTTGTATGCAAGTTTATATTTTTTATTTTTATTGATGTTTTTTGTTAAATAATTGTAAAAATTTTGAAATTTTTAACTTACCTTTACATTTTATGCTGTAAAACAATTACATTTCAAAACTATTCTATTGCTCACCTATACCCCCTAAAATCACAGATATCCTAATAAAATTAACTCTTGACTTGTATTATAAAAACACAATTTTGTGAATGTGCTGTTAACTAATGCTGTGTAAGTAAGTAAATAAACAATTTTATTTTATTTTTCCAAAAATATTTAGGGTTATTCTCAGTTTAGAAAAGTAGTACCATATTTTTCAGTGAGGAATGGACTTTTGTTTCATCTGAAATTTTTCTAACCATTTAAAAAACATTTCTTTTTGGCTGATTTCCTCATTCATTCACCTATTTTCATTTTCAGCAAGGAGTTAATGTGGACGCTCTTTGCCAGGAAATTCTTGAAAAGTGGTCCCTGACATGCTCTAATAATGTTCTTGATAATCAAGCTGAAGAACGTAATTACAATACTTTGCTCTTTATTATTCTACTTAAGTTTATGAACTTGTGTAACGTTTATTTTTAATAAACCTTGGAAAGCTCTGAAAGTACCCTTAACTAAAAGCAAGTTTAATAAATTAAGCAAATGTTGATTTTATAATGCTCTTATCTAGTATGGCATTTAGAGGTTTTTAGCTGCTTATCAAAACATCAATTCTGTACTTACCTTCAGAAATATGTTTTAAATAGCATCCTGGACAATTTTTTTTAAATTCTGGGATGTTCTCCCAATATTCAGTTGCTGACTATGTTAGCAATCAGTTGAGAGCTGTATCCAAGGGAGAGTTTAATTGTTTAACCCCATCCTGAAATTTTGATACTAATTGAAGCATATTTTGTTTGTTAAACCTGTTTTGTTTGTCTCAATTATTTTAACTAATTTTATTTTACTCACACAAGTCTGCTGCTAATTTTATGTGCAAAAATGTATGTCGTTTTCCAATGTGCAGGGATCTGTTTAAAAGAAATTTGGGTCCAATTTCAGACCCTTCACAAAGTATTTTATCCTTTAAATGGGCACCGTTTTTTCACATTACTACAATAGGGGAATATTTTCACAAATTCACAGAAACAGGCACCTGGCTGAAAAAAACCTAATTAACGCTAACTTCAAATTCACAAATTTATGAGTAGATTTTACAAAACCCTTCACAAAAAGTCTGGACAGACTACTGATGTTTATATTAATGCTATATAGAAGCACAACTGGAGTTTTAAAATAAGGTAAAATCCAAAGCAGCAAAAACCCTTAATAGAGGCTTGGACGCAGCCCATTCTGATGAGTGCATTTGTTTAGGTGAATTCCATGTTTTTGAAGAATACATATTTGTCTTACTGTCTTGATCTTTTGTTTTCAGAAAAACTGGACCTGAGCTCCCGTGTTTCCCTCATAGTTGAAAAGAGTGTCCAGCCTGTTCAGAAGTCAACCAATCGTTCAGCTGAAGAAGAGAAACTGCGAGAAGCCATTTTGTCTCGGTGTACTTATGTCTCATCTGAGGAAGAGTGAGCATTATTATTTTATATACATATTTGTATTATTATTCATAGTGTTAGGTAACTAAGGATAAAAAATATTAACTACCAACTGCTAACTAGTCTGGGAAAATATAGTTGCAATTAGTAGTTAACTGTAAGTAAAAACTATTTTCAGTCTTTTTAGTATACTTTACTTTTTCATTCTGTTAGGGTTCCACAGGTCAGGTAATACCTGAAAAAGTCAGGGTAAATTACGAATTATTGATAAAACCTGGAGCATTTGTGCAGATCACCTGGGAAAAGATCAATTTTAATTTCAGCCTCTTACTTTTGCCTGAAAAAAAAATACAATATGTGCTATTTATTAAATATTTGGGTTAAAAAAGCAAAAAATATCTGAAAAATTGCTGTGGATCGGTAGGTTTTTGACCAAGAAAACTACAAAATTAACTTGGAAAAGTCAGATATTAATTTTATTTTCAAAATTGTGTGGAAACCCTGTAGTTGTTTTGATTTTAAACTATCTTTGTAATGTACATTGAATATTAGTATATTTCATCATAAGAACTTAACTAATCCTTGAATGGATAATAATACTATATTTTTTTAGCGTCAATAACAAAATCACTCATGTTCGTTTCTTTCAGTGATTATGGAGGATCAGACTGTGAGGGAGCTGCAGCCTCTTCTATGAGTATCCTTTATGAGTATCTCTGTGTTTCCCTTTGTGGATAATAGCCTTTCACACCTTTTTTATTTCCGTGTCACTGTTTTCAGTTTATGAAACAGTTTTGTTTAAACAATGACATGTTTTTTCCTTGTGGTTTTCTTCCTTTAAGTTTTTTTTATTCTTCTATTCCATAAAAATTTGATTGAGAATTTTACATTATAAAAACAAGAATAATTTAAGGTTTTAAATAGATGTTTTGAACATTATTAACATTTATTCATCTCTTAAAAACCATTTAATCAACTTACTTTCAGAATTATGTTCCCTACATTTTAAATAAATAAAATCAGTTAATAATTTGGTAGCATAAGGTAGTAAAAGTTTGGCTGGCTTGTGATCGCCAAACCTCCACACACTCGCCTGTATTGGCTCGCAAGACGAAAACAAGCAAAAAATTAACTTTATTCATCCTAAATTTTCCAAACTTTATTGAAAGCATGCAGTAAAGTACTGTTAATGTCAAAAGTTATATAATTTAAGTGTTGATAAGTCATGGGAAAGGAATTACCACAGTAAGGGATAGTCATTAGGGTGGGTCATTTTCCTATGGCGAAAAAAAAATTTTGCAAATTCTATCGGGCACAGCAAGAAAAGGGTGCCAAATAGTCTCAAACTAACATGTGTAAAATATTATTCGATAATAATAACTCTTTTTGCCTCCGGATTGGCATCAAATAGAACAAAAATATGTAATTTTTATTATTTTAAAAAAAATTTATGAATTGAATTTTTTTGTCGAAAACTTATTAAAATTCACAAATAAGGGTATTTAAAAGCAATTTTAATTACATTAGTCACCTTCATGCATTATTGATACAAAAATAACTGCCAAAGTGGCAATATAATATGCTATCATATTAACAAGAGCCGTAGAATATGAATCTCTTTTTATAGTGGATTTTCAGTGGTACAGATTTTAAATATTGGTAGTTCATATACATTCTCCCTCAAATTTGGTCAGTATAAAATGGTATTTTTAATTTTTCAAAATAGAAACACATGTGTTTTTCATAAATATGCCCGCGCTTTCGAAATTCAGCTGTTATACAGTTCAGTATACTGTTATATATGTTCATACAGTTATTTCACTGGCTGGTCTTGAGATCCAAATATGATCGCAAAAATATGTTGAAACAAGTGTCGAATGGATAGTTTGTTCATAGGCAATATCAGTTATGATTCGCTCAGTCATGATTTACCTAATTTTTTTCTATAGCAATTGACTGAAACCCAGGCCCATGAAATTATACTTCTTTGAGGATTGACTCAAAATAGCTTCTTAGCCTTCCCTTATGCGTTCATAAAAGTTAAAATATTGCAAATTTAATTGTTAAGGATAATTAAAAGTAAGTTTTGAAAAGTAATGTAGCTTATTTAAAAACTTAAGGGATAATACTGAGCTTTATGCTGAACACGGGTATCTACCGCACTTCTAAAAAAAATGTTTCAAAGTTTGACTCTTAAAATGCGGTTTTAATTTATTTTTGGACATTAGGGAATCATATGGGGACACTGGGGATGGACTATTCCTTATATGCCAAAAAATTTCAAGGAAATCCCAACTTTAACTATTATCCAAATGTTTTCCATGGGGTTGAAACCTATAACCCTAAAAAGGTATCCACCTTCTGACATTCTTCTTCCACCTTCTTCATTAAAAATTTAATGTTTTACCATCCTACTCAACCGACAATAAAGGTTTCGCACATTTTTATGATTCCAGCAAGAAATTTTTGACTGCCACTACCAGTTCTAACCAATGAGATATTTCAAAATATGTTGTATTACAAGTCAAGTATTTCAACTTTTGTTTCATTTATAATTATTTTATAGTCTTCAATTATGATTTTCATACCATTGTGCACATTTATATTCATGACAGATTTGTGCAATCGAGTTAAAAGCTTGATTTTCTTTCGTCCATTTTTGCATGAAATTACTATATTAATCGAAACTTTGAGGCCAATCCGGAAGCAAAAAGAGTTGTTATAATCGAATAATATTTTACACATGTTAGTTTGAGACCATTTGGCACCCTTTTGTCGCTGTGCCCCTGGGAAAATGTGAAAAAAATATTTTTGACCCACCCTAATAGTCATGATAAGTCATGAATTTGAAAATTTTCCTTTTAGCAAATACCCTTCTCACATTACACCAAAGTAGGTGCAGTTCCTTGTTTAATTCTGTTGGGGAGAAGAAGAAAACCACATATTTAAATCTTCTTCCAATCTTAAGTGGGCGGAACTTGGCATGTATACTATAAATATTGTAACGTGCGTCATGAGTCTGTTCTTCGTTATGACTGTAATTGATCTTAATCTGATTTTGGGCTATTCTGATTTTGACCATACTATTTATAAGCCAATAAATAGTTATTTGTTTTTACTTCTGCTCTGGCTGCTTATTAAATTCAATATCCTTTCAATGTCCTGCTCTCGGAACAAATCTTGTGAGACTTGAGCAAAAAAGTCATTTTGCTATTACTGATCTTTATTCCTACCGGCAATCCGAATTATAAAAATCTTTCATCATGCCCGAAACTATATGCTTTTTTCAACATCCTCTCCTTAACTATCCCTTAGCTCCCCAAAACCAAAACTCGGAGTCGGTCGCGCAAGCAGAAAAGGAGAAGCGCGAGAAGATGAAGCAGGAGTCTGAGAAGAAGAAAGCGCAGGACAAGGTCAACCGAGAGAAGCAGAAGAACAAGCAAGAGGAGCGGCGAGAGAAGGAGCGTAAGCGCACCCAAAAGCAAGAGAGGAGGCGGTGAGAGTTAGTGCGGAACTCCTTAGCGTGTAGAACTCGAGAGAATTGTTGCAGATTTTATGGTCAGGTCTGTGTTTTGAATGTACCTTATGCAGTAGGGTGTTGCAAAATTTTTTTTTTGAGAATTTCCCAGGTGCCCCCCTCTCATGTTGTTACAAATACTGAAGCATTATTACCTGCAAATTTTCATGTCCTTATGACAATTTTTGACCCCTGTTCCCCCCTTCAAAAGTAGTTTTCCCATGTTAATGTATAGGGAAAATATTTCACTTTTTGTTCTTAGACAGAGAAAAGAGGTGGCTTGCAGGTGGGAGGTGGATCAATATACAAGACAAGGTTATCAGACAATGCCAGCTTTAATAAAATAGGAAAACAGAGATGCCAACCATTCCGGATTTTGCGGAATCATTCCACATTTCGGCCCCGAATTCCGCAATTACAGGTAAAGCTAGAAAAACTATGGAAACTACGTTAACTATATTTTAACGAGAATGTATTAAATTTTCTTCTCAATTCTCTGTTTTTAGCTTCAATCCTTACACAATACATATTTTTTTACTTAGAATTGCGAATAAAAACGATAACGCTAGTTGCTAGTAACTGATGAGATAATAAGAAGGGGAAATCAGTCGGAATTCGGAATATTCTAATCTGCATTGATGATTGATTCATGGGAGAAAAAAAGGCCTTCTTTTCTTAAATATTTGGGTTTTCAGGACTTTTCTGAAACTTATCAAAATATTGGGCCATTTTTTACGTTCAGAAAGCGTGGCGTCGGTTGGCAATTACGGATGGGGGGGGCAATTACGGATGAGCGTTGTCTCAGGTTGGCAACCCTGGGAAAAGGATGCAATAAAACCCCCAGGTGACATTTATTCACCTCCTGCCAGCAAGCGCCCGCGATCCTCCTCTTTTCTCGATCAGAGTGCGCTTTTAACCCTTGGGGAACTTCCCCCTGTAGGTGCAATGTAATGTTTTTCTAATGGGATCTTGTGGAAATGATATCCTAAAGGTGATATATAGGGTTTTAACTCAATATTGAAGACGTTTAGGCTTATAAAATTAAAAACAACAAAAATTGAAAAATTTTTTGATATTTTCCCTAAATTAACATGGGAAAACTACTTTTGAAGGGCACAAGGGTCAAAAATTGTCCTAGAGATCTTAAAATTTGCACTTAGTAAAGTTTCAGTATTTTTAACAACATGAGAGGGGGGCATCCGAAAAAAAAATTCCCATAGACTTTTGCAACGCCCTAATATGCAGATCCACTCATTTTTCATTGATCTCTGTCGAGCTATCAGTACTTTTGGTTAGATTGATACCATATTTAGGCTTTCAAATAAAGGGTGCCAAAGCTGTCATTGTTACTTCTCAGGGGCTCATCTAGAGAGAAAAGGGGCCCATTTTAAGGAATCTTCTCAAAATTCTAATCGACCAAACAAGACCCTTCAAAAAATTTCAAATCCCAAAAATGCACTCTTCACATAAGTCCATATAGATCAAAAGTGGTTTGAAAATTGTTTTCAAAATGTTTCTATCATTTTAGAATGGAATTTACCAGATTTTGGGCTCATTTTAAAAGTTATAGACACCATGGTTGTCTTACAACTTACAAGCCCTTCATTTTCACAGAATTCCATTTGATTTTTCACAAAATTCCTAAACAGGACCCGGGCAGAAAAACCTGGATGAACCCCTGTTTCTTGTGTTTACTGCAAGCATTATTTTTGGCCATTGAGGCACTTGCTGCAACTGGAAACCACTGCATATTTTTGTGTATAAGTCGAGAGTTTTTGGAGAAATTTCTGATGACAAAGTAGGCGGTCAGATCCCAAGATTCTTTTCTTCCCCCATTCCATTGTCACAAGGAATCTTTTAGTGTCTTTTAAGCAGTAGCCAACACATATTAATTTAGTACAAAGAAATAGAATGGGTTTTCTTTTTGTCTGAAAGTTGAATGTTGCATATTTGTTGTAACATTTCAGTATAGAGATCTTATTTAAAAAGAGTGCCATTGGACATATTTTTTTTCCTGAAAAACTTATCCTTGGCTTATGCTCATAAATGTAAAACTATTGAGTTAAATGGTTGTTCCAGCAATGTGTGCCTAAACTGTGTCTGATTGTTTAAAAGATTGAAATTTGACCCAATTGGTTTTAACTGTTTAAAAATAAATACCTTTTTATTCGTATCATTTTAAATCTACTCAGTCATAAATCAAAACAAAAAAATAATACTTTTAAATTTTAATTTCTAGCCTTATTTCATACATGTTTCTCACTTGTGAAAGATTTCCCATATTTTCTTACAAGATTTTATTATTACCTTCAAAAAATACTATAAACATTGCTTCTAACTTTGTACTGGTTTCTTTGTTCAGTATGAACTGAAAAATTTCAGTGTATACTTAGATTGAGCTTTGTTGCAGTTGGCTTTTTTTCTTACTAGATATGTCAATTTGCCTGGCTTAAAGTATGCCAGAAATGACAAAACTTCTCATGAATAAAAATAATCTTGGTTGTCAAATCATTGTTAAGTTATGGAGCTAGCAAGGTTGTTAAAGTTACTTTGAAATAGTATTTGAGTACAAATACAAGTATTTCAGAAAAAGTAACTAAGTATTAAGTACAAATACCCGAAAAAAGTAACTAAATAGAGTACAAATAGAGTATATGAAAAGTATTTAAGACTACCTTCAGTTACTTTACCCGCAAAATTTAAAATAAAAATTTTTTAAAAAATAAAATTTAATAAAACAAATTAAAAATCTTAAATAAAATTTAAACTAATACTTAATAAAATGAATTCATTTTAAAAATAATTTTCAAAATTAATTTTAATTAATAAAATTTATTTTAATTATTTTTAAAAAATTGAAATATAATTTTAATAATAAAATGAAATTTTAATATTTGAACTAAAACTTAATTGAGAGAACGATGTCTATTCAACAGGAAGAAGGTGGACGCAATCGATACTCCAAATTTTTGAATTTTCGACTACGAATTTTCGACTACGAATTTTCGAATAATTTAAACCATAATATTTAAAATTAAAGGAAATTTAATTATAGATTGCTAACGTAAGTTTCTTCAGTAAATTGCTAAAGTTTTTTAAAAAAGAAGTTGCATTTAACTCAAAAATATAAATCGTCAATTCCCTCACTACTTTTTTAAAAAAATTATTAAAAAACCTACCTCTTTTTGGGGACATTATACTTCCAACAAACAATGGTAATCCGGGAAGCAGGAACGGAATGGGACGATTCGGCGCGAGACAGAAAAAATATTTGTCTATTTTTTTAGAATGATTTTGAAAAGGTTCTATTTAATTTCATTTTATTTCTCAAGCCGAATATCGTCCACGTGCCAATAGTAGTAGACCAACAGCCTTTCGGAGAGCACAACAAAAAAGCGACTGAATGACATCTTCTCGTAAAATTTGATCTGTCGGTAAAAATGTCCCCCCTCTCTTTGGTTCGTGGAAAAACAAGGAACTACGAACAATAATTGGCCATAAAAGGGTGTCCTATCGGCTTTTCGATCTCGAGCAATTCGACCTTGCGAGGTGGACCCCCAAAGACACTCGCCGGCTCCTGGTGACCCCCCAAGGATGGGTGAAACAAAAACGGCACTTTCTTCAACACAGGGGGGTAATAAATATTCTTAAAAGGATTGTCACTTGTCAGCGATTCGGGTGGTCGGCCACCGCCGGGGACGCTTTTTCCCTTCAGTTGATGCGAAAGCAGGAAGAAGTGTTTTGTTCCCATCTCCAATGTTTGGATTGCGTTTTTTTTAATTCTGGGTTTAGAAAGTAACTGAAGTACAGCATAGGTACTTAAGTAACAAGGATTTGAGTTACTTTTAAATTTTTGTAGTTAAATACCAGTTCGATACTGAAAAAGTAACGAATGTAACTAAATACTTTTAAAGTATTTAAAAAGTATTTCCGTTACTAAGTATTTAAATACTTAACAACCTTGGGAGCTAGAGAGAATACCAGCTTAATAAATTATAAAATGTCTGCGTACCAAAGGTTTATGCAATGTAAATCTGGTGATTTGACCCCAAACAAAACAATGCATTATATGTAGCTTTTAGATTTGTTGTTTAAAAGCTTTATATTCTTATATGAGCATTTTATAATGGTTGTGACAGTGAAGCGAGTCAGGTAGATTCCCAAGGGATGAAGTAAAATAAATGGCATTTACCTGATTTTTAACTATTTCTTACCTCCCTTAAGTTTTTTACCTGGATACTTCCTTTTAAAACATGTTACAGTAGAACCTCCTTATAACAACCCCCAATATAGCAACCACTGCATTACAATGACCAGTAATAAAAGAGCCGATAGTTTTACCATAGTGATAATTTGATTCATTATAATGATCTTTTGTTGAAATGACCGTGAATTAATGATCCCATGAGAGGTTGCTTTAAGAAGGTTCTATTGTATTGTGGGTGGTGACTGACTCTTTTGTCATAAACACAAGACGTGCATATCTTTACAAATTACACATACAACATTACTAAAATTATAATTCATGGACATGTATTTATACAATAATCTTGTTGCAGTAAATTGGTGTTTAAATAGGTTTTTTTAATAGTGTATGAATTAAAAATGATTGTTAAGTTGTGAAATTAACAAAATTTTCTGAATATAAATTATTTGTTTAAGTGCTAGACAGATTTCATATTATAGAATTTGTTTATATCAAAGTAGAAAAGTTTAAATTTACAAAAAATTTAAACAAAGTATTGCATGTTAAAAAATATAAAAATATATATTAATCATAAAAAGAATTATTATGAACCTAACAATTTATGTACCTATCTTTTATAACTTTGCTAAAAATAGCATATTTTTCAGATGGTTGAGTGAAATCAGTGAATATTGCCAAATATCGATTCTTTTATTTTTGTAATTTATAATATGTTAAACATTTAAAAGTGTTATTTATATTTTGGTACTCATCCTCAACCTATACTAGACAGCAATGTTTCTCAACCCTATGTCTATACTCAGTTGCAACTTAACTTGAGCCTGTAGAAATATGCTGAGAGCAACCAAAGAAAGTAGTTCCCCGCAAGGTGTCTGAATTTTGAGTGAAATTTAGAGCTTCAATTTTGATAAACAATTAGTTTTTTAAATCCACGTATATTAAGCATCTTTTCATCCCAATATGCATAAATGTTCATTATTATTATTTTTTAAAGTGGAGTAACGCGTAAGTACAACTCACTCTCAAACTCGCCAGCCAATAAGAGCTTCTAGCAACCCAGCAGGCTTTCTGTTTACTCAGATTTTCTTCCGCGTGGCCATGACGTCAGGCTCAACATAAATTGCATTCAAGTATAGAAGGAAAACTGATTAAACAAAAATCCTGTTGGGTTGCTAGGAGGAGTTTCAGTATGGGAAATATGATGAAAAGACGCTATAATGCTTGGGTTTAACAAACTAAAAGTTCTTAATTTCATTCAAAATTCAGACAATGTGCTTCAAACTACTTTCTTTGTTTGCTCCCGGCCCGTTGTTGTTGTTGCAGTTTAGTATAGAAAATAATACATACAACATATTATACTTATACCCTTATCTGTACAAATGAGTTCAACAGAGATTTTCAAATTTCTTACGTACAATTATAATATTATCACTGCTGCATGTGTGTGTGTCAAAATAGGATCTGATGGTGGTTTTGTACAGAAAAAAGATGTGTGTGCCTCGACTTGTGTATGCCTCTGTTTCCTACATTGCTTTATTTATTTACATGTTGTTTTTTTCAATGCAAACTGTTGGATGTTTTGTAATTGACATGAATTTTCAATTGGGGAGCTTGGAGGAACATGGGTAACCATAAACTTTTAAAGTGGCTATGTATCTTTAATTTATTTCAATACTTTTTATTTAGCTAATATCTCTTTTATTATTTGGTTCGATATCTAATGAGTTGAGGCGTCACTATGCAGAACAGTTCATTTTAGAGAATTTCCATCTTATCATTCAGACCATTAAATGAGACATTTTTTATTTGTGGGGCTGCAAATAGTTGAAAGCCATTGACTTTGCTTTTAAAATTGTTCCCTATTTCCATTTTAATTTTTTAAGGTTTATATAAACTTACCTTTATATGTAACCACATAATGTTTGTTTAAAAACTGTTCAAAAATGAGATGAGTCCACTTCCAAATGTATTGACTCTTCTTGTGCTTTCACAAATTCTGAAAATTAGAATTTACACCAGTATTAGGGTGAAACCTTTATTGAAAATACTATGTGATCCTAGGAAACTTGTCATTGCCAAGGTATTTTTATACAAAAATTAGATAACTGTACCTTAAAAATGGTACTTAATTTTTCAAACTATATAGAAGCTGGAATCGGTTATTCCTCTAAGCTTTTTAATTTTAAAAAAGTATCTGTAAGCCTAAATTTTATTATTTTTTTACATCAACCCATTCATTTTAAAAATTATTCAAATGTTATCTAGTCTTGTATTGCTTTAATTTAGTGATAATACTTTCTATTTAGAAGCATGTTCTGTTGGGGTAAATGCTATGTGTTCTTTAGCATTATTCTTATATTTTCAAGTTGTAAAGAAAAAGAGCATATTCATATTGCATAAAAGGAAAGAAAAGAAGTGTTGGATACTTCATGAAAAATAGTATTGTGAAATATTTTAAGATGGTATCCTTCATTCTAGTTGAAAAACTAATAAATTCTTTAGACGAAAAATTGTTTGTCATCTTTATTTTAAGAGTAATTTCGCTTTACTTAGGACTTTAACTCTTTCAATATGGCAAGCAAATCAGTTTAGAGCAATATTGGCGCTTGTTTGATCACCTGAGGAACAACTGAGATGAGATATCCATTGGATCATGATGCGGTTGGCGGCACAACTTTCAGTTATATTAATTCTGTTACTAGATGTTTTTCAGTAACTGGGACTAAATTTTTCCAGCCCAGAACAGCATATGTTCTGTCCGTCCTGTGTAAAAGGGGTAAAACTGTTATAGGGATAAAAATTGTTATAACAACCATATGAGGGGTCGCTATATATCGAGGTTCTACTGTATTCTATCCCTAACAAAAATATATAAACTCAATATTCATGCTTTTTTTCTTCTTCAAGACCTCCTGAATTATGTGTTTTTTAATTTTATTGTATTTGTGTCAAAATGTTCATAACCAAGAAGGAATCCTTCCCTCAAAGAAAACTTACTTCTAATATCTTAACCAGAAACCTATTATATGGCTAAAAACTTTGATAGTACTACTTGTACATCTAGTGATACTCAGACACATTGAAGCTTTTATGTTAGGAAACCACTGACTTAAAATCTTGTATTTATTTATTTGTTCCTACATTCAGTATTTCCAACTTCTGAATTTGTTGAATTTTTTTGTTAATTTTTTTGTTGTTTTTGTTGAAGGTTGAGTAGTACATAATACATGGAAAAATAGTATTAGCTTTCCTATGAGTGTGTGAGGTAATTTTCATGTTATCTTGTGCGGTTAAAAACCAAAAAATAATACTCTAAATTCAAAAGTTGGATTTCATTCATTGGAAATAAATTCTAGTGTACTTGTTTGGGCACTATAATGGTAAAAACATGAAGGAAGAAATAGTTATCTGTCGAGTCGCCCAATTTTTCCAAACTTGCATATGAATGGACCGATTTGGTGCAATCGACCTCTTTTATGCAAGACTGTAAATGTCTCAAAACTGCGTATAAAAGCGACCCTTATAACTTCCCCGAGTCTTAATTCGCTCCTTCAGGTAAGTATGAAAACCTCCTAAAAACCTAATCCGACCGGCCAATCAGAGCACGGCGGTAAAAAAAAAAAAAAAGATCTCCCGGACCCAAGTGGGCACGACTCCCGGACATCGATTCCTCGGGTCTTAGTGGAAATCCGTGTCCCGAATCATCTGGGCGAGTGGCGACACGTGTAGCGCGACACGGAAAGCGCATTAGGACAGAAGGACAGAAAAAAAGGTGACTGAGAGAGGGGGGCTATTTTCGGGGATCGAGGGATTTTGTAGGGCTTAAGTGTTGGAAGGATTGTTATGGGGTGTTTGGGACGATTGGTTTTTGGCACGGGAAATTCTGTTTGATTTCGTTTTATTGAAAAGGGTTGTGTCGTTTTTGTCAGAGGTTCATAAACAACGGATCTCGTTCGGACTTTAAAATTTGAGTTATTTTGAGGGTGGGGCAGGGCCCGACTTACAAGTTTGTGGCCCCTGACATGTCTTAAAGTAAAATTTAAGGTTATTTGTCATAAATTAACAAAATCAATCATTTTTAATACCCTTAACAGCAGTGGCGGATCCAGGATTTGGTTTTGGGGGGGGGCTAAGAATTTTCATAATAAAATTGAATCTTCTTGTTAATGGTAAATACGGAAAAGGTAGTGAATTATCCTACTCAAACCACTAAAAGGGGGGCTGGGGTCCTCCCCCAGAAAATTTTTGGAAATTTAAGTAAAAAACCCCACTTTTTCAACTCGTTTTGATACGCATCATCCAAATTTAGGATATAGATTTTTGCGTTTTGACAAACTTAGTAAAATATCAGACGTTTTGGGGGGGGCTTCAGCCCGAAAGCCCCCCCCGTAGATCCGCCACTGCTTAACAGTGTCGCCCGAGCTCAGCTCGGGCAACCACTACGTGCAGAATTTGTGATGCCCGAGCTGAGCTCGGGCAGGAGAAAAATGGACGTTTCCCTTTGTGAAGCCCAAACTGAGTTCGTTTCGTGATGATAGTGATTTTTCGTCGTTTAGAGATTATGAGACATCATGTTTGAATAATCTGGTTCCTAATTTAATAAGATGTGTGCGTAATCCAATACTTTTTTATGTGTATGTTAAAATAATTAGTACACTTGTAATTACATTTAAATTTTGATTTTTTTTATAAAAAACTTTTTCTAACACTTCTATTAATATAAAGAACAAAATTAAACAGTCAAAAAAATTTTTCATTTTTGGTCAATTTTTCTGAAACAAATGTCACTGTTAAGGGGTTAATCCACTGTGTAAAAACGACTTTTTTGAAAACTTCAAAGCTTAATAGAAAGAAATCGATTTTAAATTCATAAGTTAATGAATTTATTTTACATTCTTTCACATTTTCTTACCTTTTTAAGAAGCGTTTTGGGGGGTCCCTTTGAAATGGGGGGCCTGGGCAAGTGCCCCGAGAATACCCTCTCAAAAAATCAGGCTCTGGGGGGTGATTCATAAACGATGTCGCACTTTTTTCAATGTTTTTGATCCCCCCCCCTGTGTCACAAAGTGTCATTCTTCACTCTCCCCCCTCCTTTCGCACATGTCACGCTCTGCTACCGATAATAAGTTAAGAATAAAATTGGTAAGAATCTGGGATCAATGTATTTAAGTCTAGTATATGTGGACCTCACCTTATAATTTCAAATTAAACTCTTATTTTGTCCGTGCATGAATTTTATAATAATGTCAGGGCCCGACTTACAAGTTTGGGGGCCCTGGGCAAAAGAACCAATTGGGGGCCCCCGGCATGGCTTAAACAGAAAACTTAAATTTATTTGACTTAAGGGGTCATAGGACTGTTAAAACTCAGTGCAGTGAAAAAAACTTTACATTTTCCAAAAATATTAATAACTTTTTTCTAATTTATGAAACTCGGTTTAAACATATTTTAAAACCTCATTTCCTAAACTTTATGTAAAAAAATAATTGAATACTTAATAGACATAGTTAAGTTTATACATTGAGTCGGAAAAAAAGCGACTTTGACGGTTAAATGTTTGTATGCAGTGGCTTTCATGTAAGATAATTAACTAACTATTAAATGAAAATTCAAAATTTCAATTCACATATATACTATAAATATGAGTATACAATCAAGCCCTAGCAGATATTTTGAGTTTGACAGTCAATTAATATTTTTTCTTATAATTTGAACTTAGGTGTCAAAAACGCAAAAAAATTATAAGTTCACAATCTCAAAAAACAATGAAATATAAGATCAAAACTCTAAAAAGAGCTAGGGCTTTATTGTCACTACTAAATATTGATGCTCTCAAAGTTTCAAGGATATATTCTTATTACTTAAAATTTTATCATGCATGGAACACAAAAAAATCACATTTTGAGAAAAATGACCTCGAAGTTCTAAAGTTAGTAATCTCCTTGGGTTTCTTGTTTCAGAATTTTAGCCATAACTTCTGAAATAATACGAATTTTTGCATGCGGTTTTTTTAAATTGTTAAGAAATATCTAGGCTATCACATATATTTTTTCAAAAAATTGATTTTTTTGATGATTTAACAGTCCTATGACCCCTTTAAATTGAAAAAGCTATAATTTTTAATCCAAGTGTAATTGTTACGGGCAATGTGATATATCCAGGAATTATTAATAATACTCGAGTATATTTTGGGCAAAATGATAAATACTCATTGATAAATTCCATTGAATTTATCACATTGCCCGCCTCACTTCGGCATTATTAATAATGGCCGGTTTTGGTTTATCTCTTTGCCCGTAACATAAACGCTAAATAAAAATTATTTATTTGAACGCTTTAAAAGTTTATACTGATTTTAAATCAAAAAGAGTTAAAATATTTATTTTACCCCTTTTTCTCATTTTCTTAGCTTTTAAAGTGTTTTGGGGGCTCTCTTGAAATGGGGGCCCTGGGCAAGAGCCCCGAATGCCCTCCCAGAAATCAGGCTCTGAATAATGTCATTTAAACTACTTCTTCCAGAAAAAAAATTTCATTCGGTTTTTTAATTTGTGATGTCACAATTATTTAATTTTTCACAAAGTGTCACCCCTCTTCCCCATTATTTTGGGTTCAAGTCTATCCGTTCAGTTTAATGGAAGTGTTCAACCCAAAAATTTGATTTTTTTGATGTCAGCTACACCATATTGATGTCATTCTGGACCTCAAGAAAAAAAATTCATTCATGTGCTGTTATATTAGGATTAGGAACGAAATATTCTTTTTAGCAATGTTAAGTCTATGGCGATGGTTTTCAATGTTATACTCTGTTCGTTTTGAACTGGCGCTTGAAAATATTTCCTTCCCCCCTTCCACCGATCGGTAACCATAGCAACTATCCTCGTCAAAGTGACGAAGAAGGCTATTAGCTGCTCGAAGATCGTAACTATGGTTACGCTTCTAGCGTGGGGGAAATCACTATTTCTCAAGCGCCAATTCTAAATGAAGATAGCAGTAAGTCTATGGCAGTAAGGACGAATACTTATTTAGGCTTTTTCAAATCCCTCCATTTTTTAAAATAATTTTTTTCCAACTTTTCTGATATTTTTCGATCTTTTTTTGGTGGATTATAATGAAGAATAACATACTATGTTAGGATAATTTTTGTTTGGATTTTGCACTCAGAATTTAGCTGTAATATACATGGCAAATTTGTTGGGTGTACGAATACTTTCTGGAGTGTCTGTGTATAATTAGAAAGAATAAAAATTCACTTTCAAATTGTGAAAAAAATCGATCAAAAGTACTATTTTTTCTAACGGTAGTAAAAAATCAAATCGTTATAAAATAAATTTCAAAATTAGTGAGTTTATTACCCTGTTGTAAAAGCTTCTATGCCAAAAAGGTATTACACACAATTTCTTATTTAGCTTAAGGCAATAGTAGAAATTCATTAACATCTTCAGCAATTCAATATACAACATTCTCTCTAACCAATAACAACTGCCTCTTGCTGAATCATCTTGACAAAGGCCTGAGTACATCGTAATGTCTGGCTTCATCATCATACAGCAACCAACAGGTTCCTTCTACTTTCTCACCGTAGCACCGAGGCGCCTTCTCCGGCCAGTTCTTGTAGTACACCCGGACTTTGTACTTGAAGATGCGAGTAAAGGCAACTATCTCCTGTTCCCCGCCGTAGGTGCCTAAAGTGCTCATGCTGTTGCGATACGTAAACCTGCAAGGTTAATAATAAGGTTGGCTCTTCCCATTGTTCTGAAAAAAAAGCTAGTGACGTCTCGTTTCCGCTGCCAGTGACGTCATTCTCCACGCCTTCTTACTGTTTGATCAACCAATCACTTTGAGTAGGGTAGGGTTAGGTAGAGAGCCTGTATACGAGAGAGAGGCGACAACCCGGTATAGCGCGCTGATTGGTCAACAGCGTTTTCTGTTCACCGCAGGTTTCCCTCCATAGGATTAGCAATGGAGCGAGACAAACGGCATGATACAGTTTGGACAGAATTGGAGATTTGGACAGTTTTAACTGCGCGCAAGAATGCGCAGAGACACTTTTAAGCGAGTTGTCGCCTCTCTCTCGTATACAGGCTCTCTAGGGTTAGGGAAAGATACAGGTGGAGTGGAGATTTTATAATTCAGAGGAAGGATATTACTAGATTGCTTACTTGCAATCCAGCAATTTAATATGGAGGATTGTGATCAAACTCTCCGGATGCCTCAGAAAAAATTTAAATCTTGGTTAAATTTTCCAACCTTGTTAAAAATACTTAAAACTTTAATTGTTTTATGGAAGTAGCCAGTTAGTTTTAATTTAAAAATCTTAACTTTAGGAAAAATGAAAAATTTTGAGCAGAAAAGAAATGAAGTAACATGATATCATAGATTTAAGGAAAGCCCAGTTGGCGATCAGTCCCCAAAATCAAGCCAAGATGCCAAGTTGACGGTAGATAAAGTTACAGTTTATATTGGTATCACATAATGGAAAGGTGTCAAAAATATCTTATATACAGATGCTCCCAAGAGCGACAAAACTTTCGGGATGACCTAATAGAAGGCGGGACAGTTTATCATCAATGAACCAATAGTGTAGTATATTTTGCCAGTTTAAGGGGACTCAGTACCAAAAATTTAGTCAAAATTTCGAATTTGAGATTTTGCCATAAAAATGAAGATACTAACCTCAGAATTATAGGTCGACTGAAGCATAGCTTTCAACCTTTAAACGGGCTTTTCGTAAAACAAGGTTTTTATTGTTTAAAATCCTAAGGATTTTTTTCTAATTGTCCAAATCACTTAAAACTTGGTAGTCATTAGCAGTAATGTTTGTTAAACACCTCTAAGTATGGATTTTAAATTATATTTATTACAAAATTTTTTACAAAGCAAGAAAGTAGAAACTTATATTTAAAAAAATGTCAAATTTAAGATTTTATTTTATTTTTCCGAAACCCTTGTAGATATTTAAATTTCTATAAGTAGAGCTAATAATATATGGTGGATTTATGTTGGGAAAAATATCAAGTGAAAAGAGTATATTAAAGGAGGAGTAGCATTTTGAAGTAGGGTAATTGGCCACTTTTTTAAATTTTTGAAATAAATAAATTTTTGAATTTGCTTTTTGTGCTAAATATGAATTAGTATAAAGTAAATACATAATTTAACACCTAAAAAGATAATAAAATCCTGTTAATAGAGTAAAAAATGTTTTTGGTACCGAGTCCCCTTAAGGAATATAATGCGTAGTTTAAGTCCTTAAACGGTAGAATTTAAGATGTCGCAAATTTTCTTGCCAAATTTGACCAGAAATCTGGAAAATCTGGTTCAAATAAAAAAAAATCAACACCAGGAGCTGATTGTGAGGGTAGTTCAAATTGGGGTTCACAATTATGCAGCGTTTGACTGGATTGCTGGTCCGGGACAACTTAAAAACGGCTCGGACCAGTAGAATCAGAAATTCACTGGTCCGCCGGACCAGTGGTGAAAAAATATCCCTCCCTCCAGTTAAGTTATGTATTAATTTGTGTGCAGTATCATTTATTCAAGAAAAGTTCTTATTTTTTGAATTTGTCGGTTGATTTTGAATGGATTTTGTTTGTCAGTTAGTGAAATATTATTTAATCAAGAAAAGTATTTAATAAGATATTTTCAAAATTATTTGATTATTTAGAGCTATTACTTATTTCTCATAATTTCCTTTTATTAATTATTTTATATAAATTTTATATTTACAGCCGGTAACTTATTATTGCATGCATATGTATTAATTTTTAACATTACTGTTTGGTACTCACATTCAGTGCAACAGTTACTTAATAATATTAAATAAACTTGTCCTTTTTGATTTGTCGGACCAGTAAGATTGGTAAAGCACTGGTCCGCTGGACCAGTGGATTTTTTTCCCAATTTCTAACGCTGCAATTATGTTTTAAAAGAACACTATTAAGTAGTAATAACCTTAATATTAAATCACAAAATTATTGTTATTTGCGAAAAATGATAAAAATGCATTTAAAATTTAAAATATGCACCAGTGAAACGTTGAAAATAAGTTTTAAATAGTAACAGAAAATTGTTTTTTTAACACATCTAGTATCATAGTGGCGTATGTAGAGATTTATTTCCGGAGGAGCCCAAATATCCTTTAAGAAAATTAAATCACTATCAGGCCCTAGTTAAATTTTTGCACAGGGGGAAGAAACTCGAAATTCCCTCTAAACCCTTCTTTCGCATGTTTACAAGTTTAATGTTCTTTTTTAAATTTTTTTAGTAAGATTCGCCTTTTTATGAACTTAATCTGAGGATAAATGTGATAAGTTTAGTTCTAAATACAAAAAGGGGGGTCTGGGGGTCCTCCCCCATAAAAATTTTGGAAATTCGAGCCTAAAAACAGGGTTTTAATTCATTTTAGGGCTTTTTTCCCTTACATTTAGAAAGGTTTTCGTTCCGGCTGAAATCGAGTCCTGCTTTCTTGGTTTCAAATAGGCAAATAACTTCTTTTCAAAATCCTTTCACCTTTTCTGAACAAAGAACCAATTAATAACCTTTTTTTTTGCAGTTCTTTTACTAAACAATATTTAAAAAACACCATTTTTTCAAATCGTGATTCCCAAATATTAGACTTCGGAAATAAAAACAAATTTACAAAGTTATGATTGTTTCGACAAAATGCTTACTTCTAATATTTTTTATCTTTGTTTTGTTAAAAAACTCTTAACCTTTGTAAATACTATTTGATATCGAAAAGGCAGACTACATCTACATTTCCCTTTTTACAAAATTTCCCCCCATAAAACCTGATTGGCTTGTGAAAGCCTAGGCACGTCATCGAGACAACCTCTTCCGCTGCCAGTGACGTCACCGGTAGCCAGATATATTTTTTACGGTACACAAGCGATTCGCCCACAAGATTAGTGCCTACCCCCCGTCCATAACATATTCCCCAATATCCCCAACACCAGTGCTTCAGTTGAAGAAAGGGGGATGGAAGTTTAGTTGTGGGCGAAATGGACAGCACACCATTTTTTACGCCTCTGAGAGCGTATTTCACGCAGTGAAAAAAAAAATAAATACGCTTTAAAAAACTAGTCCAGCGTATTTTCATGCTTTGAATTTTCACAAAAGCGGTAGTTTTTTTATTGCAAATGGAAATGATTGTATGGATTTGGAACCCATTTTTGGACTTTAATTTTGAAAGAGCTGTAACTATGTGGAAAAATCAGAAGAAAATGAGATTAAATTTTTAATATTAAGTAAATATTTCATTTAGAATGCTTAGTGTGAAATAAATTATTTTATTTATAATGTCTAATATTTTCTACTAATACTTAACATTGCTATAATTGTTGTTTTCTATTTCATTTTGTCCATTAAAAAAAGAAAGCTTTTTTTATGGAAAATTTGACTCAGTTAATGCTATTTTCGTATTTAACGCATCATAAATGAATTTCACTCCTCCCAAAAAATTCGAGGAGTATTTTTACTCTCCTCAAAGAAAACCCTAGGCATAACACTGCCGGTAGCAGTATCTATAACTACCCCCCCTGAGTATACCTGGTGTCGCCTTCACTGAAGTCACGAAAATAGTCCCAGTGACTGCAGACGTGTGCCACTATGACATCTCTCATGGATTCGTGACTGTCTTGTCTTCCTACGACGTGGTACACCAGGGCCCGAAATAGGCAGTTGCCATCGCCAATGATATGCACTATGCGGAAATCGCCATCTTTTGCGTGTTGGTAAAAAAAGTTCATGCTAAATGTATGCTCGTTGACTTTAAACTTTCAGTTGCACGAAATGTTTATTGAATATTCCAGTTTTGCTTGTAGTAGTTTTATCACCTATTATATTACTTTATGAGTTGGTCTGAAGTTATTCAAGAGCAATACAGAAGAGTATGAGGAATAAATGTTTTTTCGTTATTCAATTACAACAATGGATACTTTGTATTGTTACTTTTATTGGTGCTTTTATTCATTATAGTAGTGGATAAAATGTCTACCTTCTCAAAGTACAGTAATTAGGCTGTTCAGGGTTCACCTGAGTAAAGCCCTGGATACTCTACCTTAAGTAGCGACATCACGCTCAATCCGCCGCCATTATGGGGAGAACTCACTACTAGAGACTATAAGCTAGACCAGTGGTTCCCAAACTATTTTGGTCGTGGAACCCCCAAATTTGTTACCAATGATCGCGGAACCCTGAATATTTTTTAATCAACGACTTTTCAAAATTTAATATATGATATTAAATGAAACCAGGCGCGGATCCAGCACGGGTCCAGGGGGGACACTTTTCCAGACAATCACCCTTACCTTTTGGCAAAATGTCAAATTCTTGGGGATTTTCCGAAAGCATCACGCAAGATCCCTTTCTGGTACCGCTGGGGGGTATGGGGGTCCTCCCCCAAAAAAATTTTGAAATTTGACTATGAAAAGTAGAGTTTTAACTCATTTTAAGAAGCTTTTTGGGGCCAAGAGGGGATTTTTCCAGACCATAACCTTTATATTTTGAAAAAAAATGTCAAAATGTTGGGGATTTTCCAAAAAGTATCGCGCAAGTTCCCCTTGTGATACCGCGGGGGAGGGTCTGGGGGTCCTCCCCCAGAAAAAATTTTGAAATTTGACTGGTAAAAGTAAGGTTTTAACTCATTTCGAGAACATTTTTGGGTCCAAGGGAGGCGGCGCTGTCCATTCTTATTTTTTACACCATTCTAATTTTTTTTAATAAAATAAAGTTTGTCCCATGGAACCCCTAAATTTTTTCGTGGAACCCCAGGGTTCCGCGGAACCCACTTGGGGAACCACTGAGCTAGACTATCCGGACTAGTAGTGAGTTCTCCCCATAATGGCGGCCGATTGAGCGTGATGTCGCTACTTAAGGTAAAGTATCCGGGGCTTTACACCTGAGTACATTTTCAAACTTGTTAGTATTTTACCATTGATTTTTCTTTGTTATTAGGTCTCTATGTAGACAATGGATTTGATCTTATCCTTATATTAGTTAGTACCAGGAGATCAACAAAATTTTTCCTCTTTTGTCTAATTGTTGTATCCTGTATTGCTGTATGTTTTTTTTAGTTTTAACCCGAAATAGCATGGAAGTGTAATTTAGGGAGTAAAAATAAAATAGTAAATGGTCAATTATCAATATTCAAGAAATGTAAGAGATTCATTTCCACAATGTTTATTTTTGCAATTTCATAACCAAACAAAATACATAAATTGGTGTGATAATTAATTGATTAGGGGTGAGTTGGTTAGTTGGTTCAGCAATCATCGAGTTTTGAACTGGAGATTCCTTGGACCTTGATTTGGACTTTAATGTCAATTACAAGTCGTCATAATAAACATATTCTTCTTTGAAGTCGTCTGAAAAAAAAAGTGATTGTCTGTTATCTTGACACCAATTCTGAAAATTCTGTGTACTTTTAGCTAAAATAATAACAGGGATATTGCACGGTGTTTCTTAAAATATATTAAGAGATGCCCGATTACTATGTGATTTCTAGTCGTGTAGATGTCTCCTACAATCTCTAGGATATTTATCCCCTATTTAATAGGTGACTTTTCTAATGTTTTTATACAATTGTATTAATTCAAACACAGATAATATACAGGGTGTTTCAAAATTGCGTTGCACGGCTTTTATTCGGAACCAACGCCTCCTACTAGGGTCATGGAAGTAAGGTCTACCCCTACCCCTAGGTAAGTGAGCCTGGAGAATACACTGAAATGACTTACAGCGCCCCCTAGTGGCGAAATTAAAAAGTTAAAAAAATTAATTTAAAAACTAAAAGAGTTAGAGCAAAAACCTTAGTTATACCAACGTCATGAAGTACTCACTGGAAAAAAATTCATGAAAATATCTTGAATATTCGCCGAGATATATTGTGAAAATAGCACTTTTTCAGGGGGTCAAAAAAGAAAAGTTCCCCTATTTACAAATTTTTTTGGTTTTTTGATTAAATTTTGTGTTCTTTATACTAAAAAAACACAAAACTACAAAATAACATTGAAAAATTTGCAAATATGCAAACTTTTTCTTTTTTGAACCCTGAAAAAGTGATATTTTCACATGCTTAATATCTCCGCGAATATTCAAGATATTTTGATCAAATTTTTTTCAGTGAGTTCTTCATGGCGTGGGCAACAATAATCTCACTGAGGTTTTTGCTCCTTTAATTTTTAAATTAGTTTTTTAACTTTTTAATTTCGCCGCTAGGGGCGCTGTTAGTACTCTCAATGGATTCTCCAGGCTCACTTACCTAGGGGTAGTCCTTAATTCCGTGAACCTAGGAGGTGTTGAATGAAAGGAGAATTTCCTCATTTATTGCTGGTTAAGCGGACAATGGTTCAATAATGGAGTAATCAATGGTCACCACTTTTTCAATTATAGTCGGCTAGACTAGTACTTGCCCTCCTCTCTCTTGCGTTACCATCCTATACCGTGCTGATGAGTCCTTACAAGGACGAAACCGGTCCATGGTTGGAGGTGACGCTTGAGAGTTGTGAATTTACACCTAGGCGGCGTTGGCTCCAAATAAAAGCCGTGCAACGCAATTTTGAAACACCCTGTATATTACATGTACTCATTTGCGCATCTATTAAAAATTTTTCCGACCAATTATCTCTTTTTGGGAATTTATAATGACAAATTAAAAAAATATTTTAATATCCCAAGGTATCAGAGCCTAAGAACTTTTTCAAAAATAGCTCTAAGATTATAAATACTTTTTAAAAAAATGGCTTTACTTAACTAAAAGCTAAGTTTAACAACTTTAAATTCGGTATCAAACATATTTTCATTAAAAAAAATTTTTTACATAGAAATTTTAGGTTATAAAATTGAAGAATTTAGAAAATAAGAAAAAGTGTGTACATCTAAAAACACTCTTCTAACATTAGTTGGATATAAGAGAAATGTGGTTCAGTTTGGAATCTTCCAAGTGAAACACAGCTTTAATGAATCAATGGTGATAACGGGCAAGGGGCCATTCATTAATTACGTAAGGATGATTTTGGCAATTTTTGACCCCCCCTCCCCCCATGTAAGGTTAGGTAAGATTTTTCAAGCCCCTCCCCCCCATTCTTACGTAAGATTCCATTATGTTTTTCAAAACAATAAAATGTTAGAAAACTCTCCGTTTGACGTAAATCAAAGATTTTTATTTTTCAACAGATAAGTAATACTCTTGCTGTCAACTACATATTACTATTATATTATTATCTCTTGATTAGAATAATTGGAATTTGTTTATATTAACTAGGAAAATCTTACGTAAGAATTGGTTTGACCCCCCCACCCCCCAAGTAAGGGTATGTAGAGATTTTTCCAACCCCCCCTCCCCCTCGTGACCCTTACGTAATTAATGAATGGCCCCCAATGCCATCATTTTTTGAAAACAAAAAAAATGCATTTTTCCATTAAAGGAAATAGATCTAAATCCAAAAATCCACATGAAAAGTTTCAAAAAAATTTAGTTAGTTAAATATTTAAAATTAAAATCGCCAAGCCATTTGTCTTTGTTTAGGATAGAAGTACGTCACAACTGATTCATACAGACTTTAACGAGAAACCCAACAATGACTTTGATTTGTTTAAACAATTAAAGCATTATAAATTGATGAAAACTTCCATGACCTGAAGAGTAATTTATTAAATTTTCCGGGATAAATGGCCATGTTTGATGAATGGAAACGTTTGGGAATTCCATTCATCAAACATGGCCATTTATCCCGGAAAATTTAATAAATTAAAGCATTGTTTAAAATCAATGTATAGGATAGAAGTACGTCACATTGGGAAATTTGACGATTTAATGCCCTTTTTTAAAGTCAAACTTTGAAATTACATAAAAAAAATAAATAATCATCGTAATTAAAAAATTTTTGCGCGTATATTCCGCTCTAGGGTACCTCTATCGAATAAAAAATTAAAAATAAATGGTGATATTGCCCCTTATGATTAGCTAATTAGATTTGAATGAAATTAGTGGATTTTATGCTAGGTATCCGTATAGAACCGTAATTAAAAGTTAAAACTAATATTTCTCACAGAAACGTAACTGTTTAGCTTTGAAGCGCATGGGAACACTCTTATGTATTTTTATACCAAAATATTACCCATAGTTCAAGAAAAATGTACGGAAAACCGGATGTACGGAGTAAGTAATAAACATGTCAATTTTTTCTAATGAAAACCTATAAAATGTTACTAATCGTCCAAGTATGGATAATAAAAATGAAAAAACCGCCCACTATCATAAAATGTCCATAATTATTGAGTAGAAAAAAAAATTTTCATATCATATTTCATAAATAAGTTGAATATTTTATCTTCAATTATTTACGATGATGGGATCAAGTTTTATCCTTATTAATTAGCTCAAAAATTTCTCAACACAATATATAGTAATAACGATCCTAATTTTAGGATTTAGCTGCATATTTGACACATTAATGAATATGCAGCATTTAATAAAATTCATTTAGATATGTCTTAAGTAAGAATACAAAGATGGAGGTTTCGATACGTGAAGATGACAACCGATATTTTTACATAAATGATTCTTGTGTAACCAGATTTTTGGGAAAATAACTCCATTCGAAGGTATGCAGAAGGTAAGTAAACCAGTTGCATTTTAAAGCTTGGCTGGAGTTATGAAAATAATTGTAACCGCAAAGGGGCGTTTTCAGACATACGCCTAAATCGTGGTTTTCCCCACTTTCGAGTTTGGCGAAATCACGGCATCAACGTGTTGGCAACCATAGATTTGGCGGAAGATTTTGGCTTCTTCGGAGGCAGTCGACTTTAAATTATAAAATTGCATCAGTGTTTCTGAATCCCAATGGAGCAATTAGTTAAGTATGCGATTACCAAGCAGAAGGTCGAGGGTTCGAATCCCAGGAACATTCGTGTTGACTTTTTATGATTTTATACTTATAAAATTAAAGATATTTTTTTTAAATTTAAATATATGTTATAATTATTTTTATTACATTTTTATAGTTTAATTTAAATTACTGTTATAATTATTTTTATTAGATTTTTTATAGTTTAATTTAGATTAGTGTTTTATTATTTTTTCATTTTTATTAGATTTTTATTGTTTAATTTAAATTATAATGTTATAATAATTTTTATTAGATTTTTTATAGATTTTGAGAAAAGTTATGTAGTTATGATTTGAATAAATAAAATTTTGATAGCTTGGTGTTCTTATTTTTAGTTATTTATTTTATAATATTACTTAATTTAATTAACGAATTTATATTCTATTTAAATGCTCATTTTATTGAATTTTCCTGAAAAAGAGCATTGAAAGAGTGTTATTTAAATCCTACGGTAAAACATGAAACATACGGACACTATTACATTTAGAAATGGAAAATATATTTAGAAAACCTACGATCCAAACCAAAAATATACTGTATAATTTAAAACTTGAAACTGGGATAAGAGCTTCGCCAAGTAGCGATTCCTTCGCCAAATATGTGTAGCTACATTCCTACTTAGGGCATGCGCACAAACTTATTTAGAATCGGCAAAACCACTTTTTAGGCTTACGTCTTTTTCAGTCCTGACCATTCCAAATGTTCAATAGGATCTGATTCCATGTTTTAAACGTTCACAGGCTAAACTCACAAAAAGGGACGAAAATTTTACTCGCATAAGAAGATGACTCAAAACACTCACTGCGAAAAAGTTAGCTGCGGTAGTTTTGAAAAGGTAAATTAATATATTGAAAATTTTGTTTTGAATCGCCAAACCTTTAACTAGAAAATTAACCCTAAACTAGCTTGCACCTCTTGGCTAGATTTGATGAACCTTTTTTGATGGGCTGCACGGGCGTCATTTCAGTTTTTGGTTTGGGGCGGGCAAGGATTTTTTTAAGTGGGTCTGGACCACGCCGTAGCTAGATTTTTTTTGGGAGGGGTGCCTGAACTTCATTTCTAAGGTATCCCCTGACGAGCACATTGATAGGTTAAGTGTTAGAATTCTGAAAAGTAGTATTTTAATGATATTACATATAATGTCAAAATTTGACGACGTGAACTCCAAGAAAAAAGGGGGTCTGGAGTGCAACCCTGAGGAAAATTTTGAAAATTTGCCTCTTAAAGTAGAGTTGTAGCTCATTTTGAGACCCTTTGGGCTACATCCAAAGAGAACAGTTTCTTGTAAACCACAGAATTTTCTAGGGAAAAGTTGCAAATAAATGTCAAAGTTTCAAGAGGGGCTAGGGGTCATCCCCCAGAAATTTTTTTAAAAATTCCCCTTTAAAGTAGTGTTTCATTTCTTTTTCAAACTCTTTGGGGAGCCCCTAAAGGGAAAAACTTCTTGTAAGTGGCAGAATTCTAAAGGGAAAAACTGTATAACCGACGTAAAAATTTTAGATGGGGGCTGTGGGTCCTCCCCCAATAATTTTTTTGAAATTACCACTATTTAAAACTAGTGTTTTATTTCTTTTTCAAACTCTTTTGGACTCTTTCGGTTAAAACAGGAAATGCTTCTTGTAAGCGGCAGAATTTTCAAGGGGGAAAACACTTTTTAACAGTGGTCAAAATTATAGAGGGGGCTGGGGGTTCTCCCTACGAATTTTTTTTTGCAATTTACCCCTTAAGCTATTGTTTTTTTTTCAAACTCTTTGGGGAGCACTAAAAAGGAAAAGCTTCTTGAATGCGACATAATTTTCAAGGGGAAAACACTAAATAAGAGACACGAAAATTTAAGAGGGGGGGATGGGGGAAAGAAAGAAAAGTTTTTGAAAATTAACCCTCAAAAGTAGTGTTTTAACTCCTTTTGAGACTTTTTGGGTTGCACCAAAGCTCCTTGTGGAAGTTAGAATCTTCAAGGAACTTGCAGCTATTTTTCACATTGCAGTGGAAACCTTGCTTCCCCCTAAATGACGCCTATGATAGGCCGATACCTTTGAACTAAGACATAAATAATGTAATAAAAAGTATTCATATGTATTCATCGGTACAACTATATTTACTTGAATTTATGGCTGGAGGGTATGTAGAACAGGGGTTTCGTACTTCCAAGTGATCGAGGGCCGCAATTGAAATCACAAGCCATGTGGCGGGCCGCAAAATAATCTAGCTCTTTTTTAATCATGATACATTTTTCAGGGGGAGAGTCTTTAGGGGCCATTCATTAATTACGTAAGGGTCCCGAGGGGGAGGGGGGGGGTTGGAAAAATCTCTACATACCCTTACTTGGAGGGTGGGGGGTCAAACCAATTCTTACGTAAGATTTTCCTAGTTAATATAAACAAATTCTAATTATTCTAATCAAGAGATAATAATATACAGTGGAGTCCGCTTAATGTGATCGCAATTGTCCGAGACTAAACTGATAACATTAACCGATTGATAACAATAAGCGATCTCATATCAAAAGCAGCAGTGCAACTAGATTGTTTGCATTAAAATCAAAATCATGTAATCGTAATAAATGTATTCAAAACACTATGTTCAACTAGATAAAATTTTAAGGGGAAAATATAAGAGTAGTTCAATTAATAAAAGTAAAATAATCGCTTACTTTGTATTTTTATTTGTATAGAAAGGTCTCTTTTTTCCACTCCAATAAACCACTTATTTATTAAACACAAGGTAAAATTCAAATCTCTTATCAGACATCTACAAAGCGTCGATCTTGGTGGTTTCTTTAACCAATCACTAGCATGGATTCGGACCCCCCCCCATAACCGTTTTCTTTCAATATAATGCGGAATGTTTTCTTTACCTTACTGATACTGAGATTCAGAAAAAGAAGCGCCAGATGCTCTCATGGGGCAGATGTTTACTTGTAAAAATTGACCTTCAAAATGAAACTCAAACTCAAAAGTAGTCGTTTTCAAGGGAATATGGACAAATTTTGATAATATTAAGCGGAGTGATGATTCATAGTTGATCACAATAAACGATGTTTTATACATTAATTAAATAGGAATGATCGGGACCTGTTGATTTCGATAACATTTAACATTATCCGATTGATAACATTAACCGTGATCACATTAAGCGGATTCGACTGTAATAGTAATATGTAGTCGACAGCAAGAAATATCTGTTGAAAAATAAAAATCTTTGATTTACGTCAAAAGGAGAGTTTTCTAACATTTTATTGTTTGAAAAACATAATGGAATCTTACGTAAGAATAGGGGGGGAGGGGTTTGAAAAATCTTACGTACCCTTACATGGGGGGAGGGGGGGGTCAAAAATTGCCAAAATCATCCTTACGTAATTAATGAATGGCCCCTTAAGATGGAATTTTTTCCGGTGAAAGGGACGGAGGTTATTTATATAGTGCGAAAGTGATACTGTATTTTCAAAAATTTCAAAGGATATGTTAATTATGCTTAATATTACTTGAAGGGGGTCTTTTTCCAGAAAATGTTTGTAAATTTCCCTAAAATAGTTTCAACTAGTTTTTGGATACTCCATTTTGCCCCTCCTAATGGTAAATATTGTTCATGGTTCCCAAGGGTCGTGGAATATCTGGAAAAGTCAGGGAATTTAAAATTCACCTAAAAAGTCAGGGAATAGTCAGGGAAAATTGCCAATTTTGACCAAAAACCTAGAAAATCATAAAAAAAATACCTGGAAAATGAAAATTTTTAATGTTTGCGTGTCAAATTTGTCTCTATATAGTAAGTGAAAAAATAGCCAATTTATTGAAAATTATGTGTTCAAAAATGCAAGAAGTATCCGAAAAATTCCATGAATCTCTAGTTTTTTTACCGAAAAAGTCTTAAAAATTGACCTGGAAAAATAAGGGAATTTTATTTCTGAGGAGTGGGAACCCTGATTATTATGACGTGGTTAAGGTTGTAAGCCACCATAACCCCTTGCTTAGTTCAGGGTAATTTCAGGGTATACAAACTTCCGCTCGAAACTTCTAACTTTTATTTTTTTTACCATCGAAAACGACTAAAGCTACTCCATAATCTAAGAGGTAAATAGGAGAGAAATTATATATTAGAGATTATACAGGGTGTTTCAAAATTGCGTTGCACGGCTTTTATTCGGAACCAGTCCCTCCTAGGGTCATGGACATAAGGTCTACCCCTAGGTAAATGACCCTGTAGAATCCATTGAGAGGACTTACAGCGCCCCTAGCGGCGAAATTAAAAAGTTAAAAAAATTAATTTAAAAACTAAAGGAGATGGCGCAAAAACCTCAGTAAGTGTATTGTTGCCAACGTCAAGAAGAACTCATTGAAAAAAATTTGATCAAAATATCTTGAATATTCGCGGAGATATAAGCATGTGAAAATAGCACTTTTTCAGGGGTCAAAAAGTAAAAAGTTCGCATATTATCAAATTTTTCTGTGAAATTGTGTAGTTTTGTGTTTTTTAGTTGAAAGAACACAAAATTTAATCAAAAAATAAAAAAAATTTGCAAATATGCGAACTTTTTACTTTTTGACCCCTGAAAAAGTGCTATTTTCACATGCTTATATCTCCGCGAATATTCAAGATATTTTGATCAAATTTTTTTCAATGAGTTCTTCTTGACGTTGGCAACAATACTATCACTGGGGTTTTTGCTCCATCTCCTTTAGTTTTTAAATTAATTTTTTTAACTTTTTAATTTCGCCGCTAGGGGCGCTGTAAGTCCTCTCAATGGATTCTACAGGGTCACTTACCTAGGGGTAGACCTTACTTCCATGACCCTAGGAGGGGCTGGTTCCGAATAAAAGCCGTGCAACGCAATTTTGAAACACCCTGTATAATGTTTCTTAATCAGAGAAGCATGCTGGAAAAAATGTGTAGTTTGCTCTAATTTCTTGTAGTTGCACAAATTTCTTTACGAATACCAAGAATAAATAATTATTTAAATTGTATATTAGGAAAGAGAAATAATAGTTTGGAATCT
The DNA here is from genome assembly GCA_024610705.1 of Tetragnatha versicolor. NCBI lineage: Eukaryota > Metazoa > Arthropoda > Arachnida > Araneae > Tetragnathidae > Tetragnatha > Tetragnatha versicolor. The sequence continues at coordinate 4,741,294 of JANDEH010000024.1, read as the reverse complement.
AGAAAACATTTTTATTTTTCATAGTATCCAAGAAAATGTCTTTCTAAAAGCTTCAAGATGAGGCCCTATTGTTGAAAAGTTGACGATCTCTGATATAATAATAAGGATGCATAATAGTCTTTGTTTAAAATATCTAAAAATTTCAATTTTTAAACAATGACAATGATACTTTCATGCAATATTCGAAAATAAAGTTTAGCAATCTGAATCCCTAAAACATTAAAAAAGACTATGCATGATAATAAAAACCTTTTTATTGTCATTTTTAGCAATAAAACGTGCTGTGTTTCATAATGCATTATTAGTTTATTAGAATTTCAGGTAGTTACCATTATAAAATACAATCTTAAGCTTTTCCACACATAAACCCAGTGGCGGCTCGTGAGTTTATTAACAGGGTGTTCACACCCTTTGTATGAATTAAAATTTACACAAGAGCAAGAAAGAGAAGGGATGTTGGACGAATACATAAAGAAAACTTGTTTTAGAACAAATTTATTTATTTCAGGGGAGTTATTTTAAGTTTCCTAAATTTTTCACTGCATGCATTTTTATTTTTTTTAAATATGCGTTTAATGGAAATAAGCAAAACTTTTGATAAAGAGGGCCTTTATTTTTTATAATACACCTAGGCCTATAACATAATACCTCAAAACAACTTTTATGCATGATGTCCACTCGTCTAACCTTTTTTGAAGCAAACAAATTTTTGACACTTTCATTAAAATCATGCATAATACCTAATCATAATTTTTTTAATTAGGAGCATGACAAGAGCACTGAGTCTGTCTACTCATAGTTAATTTTCAAGATCTGTAATTTTACTCCAACGTTACTTTAAAAAATAACGAATAACAAAAGAATTAATTATTACAAATTAGCTGACGGGAAAAGTTTAATGATACGTACTTTTAAAAGGTTCTTATCTCGTTTTCCAATCCGAGAAAAAAAATCCAGACCACAAAAAAGCATGCTTAACCTCAAAACCGTAAGCCTCGGCACACAAAATCTGTGCGCACGGGGATCTCCAATGTTTTGCCGTAAGCCCAAATGTTCTCCGGCGAGAAGTCGAGGTTTCTTCCGACTCAATCAGTTTCTTCGCTCACACGTGCGAATAAGGAAAGAAAAATAAGAGTGTAGTATTCTCTTTATTTGATAAACACAAAACTTTCGCGTTTCCGGCAATAATTTTTTTTACTGACAAGTGAAAGGGGGAGGGGTAGAAACTTGATTCTGAGTATGAAAAAGAAATTGAGAATGATTTATGTATTGTTTTCTTTTGTTATTTGTGTATCTTTATATTTGGGTTTATTTCTACTTTTCCACTGGGTGTTCACGTGCTCCTGTGCTCCTATGGACGAGCCGCCACTGCATAAACCTCAATAGCCGAATTCCCAGTCTCTCAGAACCGGACAATGAGAAGTATCAATGTCGGATTTCTTTTAAATTGAATCGTCAGTATAAAAAGGGAATAACTAAATGAAAATTAAATTGACTTTTTGTGATCAGTAAAAATTTCTAATCTTCACCCTACACATGAGTAGACAGAAGAAAAATTATATTCGTCCAAATACGAGAATATACAGACCCTTCAATTTGGAGAAATAGATATCAATTCATTATATATTTTTTACTTAATTTGAAATGTAAGTTCATTTATTATGTTTTCCTATTCTGTGTGTCGTAAACTAAGTCAAAACAAAATTTGTTTTTAATTTAAGTGTTTTTATTTTTTTCATCTGGTGAATGTTGGACTAAATTGATATTTACTAAACTGCCTTAATAACTCAATTTTATGATACTTTTTAATCTTAAGTGTCTTAATCTTTTTAATGTCAATTTAAGTGGTTTTTGAGATTTTTCAACTTTAAAATTTTTTTATCTGTAAAATATTTTAGAATATACTTATATAAATATTTTTTATTGTTCTGTATTCAAAATAGGGTCTTGAATTTGCAGTAAAAACTTATAGAAGTTATGGAATGTGGTTAAAGAATGTAAATTCCATTACTTCTCAAAACTTGATAGTTTTTGGACTTCAAACTGACGTTTCAATGGAGAATTATTCAATTTTAAATTATTAAAAATTCTCTCCTGATTTTAAAAATATGCTTGTCTTTTCCCGCAATTTTTTGCAGTTAATTATGAGATTTTTTATTATAGAAAGCACCCCCAACAGTGTGACGTCAAATGTGCCTCTTGGAAATGTGGGAAACACCGTTTTCATCGAAACTCTAGGCCAGTGCTTCCCAACCTTTTTTTGGTCCATGCCCCACCAAAGCATTTTCAAATTTCCCATGCTCCCCATTTCTTTTTTTTTTTCGAAAATCCCTCTTGGAAATTAAATAGAACCTGGTAGTCCGCATGCCCCATCTGGGGGGCAATTTAGTTGAAAATTTTCAAATTGCCCCCCCCAGAAAATCATATTGACCACCAGTGGGGTGTGCGCCCCACGTTGGGAAACACTGCTCTAGGCTATAAAAAAACTAGAGCTCAGTATTTCAAAGCGGAATGATAGTAAACAAGGCACATTTGACGTCACAAGCTGTTTCAGCTCAGACAGAGAAGAAGCTATTTTTAATTGAAAATAACTTAAAATTTAGGGCTTTGGAAGGTACATTAATATGTTTTTTGGAGGTTTTAAGCCATTCTTAATACATTAAGATTAAAAAAAAATTTGACTGCAATTATCCATTTTTTTATCCCCACATTGCTTCTGAGAGACTGGGAGTTATCTTAAAAAATGTGTGTTTTTACCACAATTAGTGTTGGCTGGTTCGATGAATATTATAAATTGCACAAATTAGTCGATTATAAGTTTTAAATTAAGGCATTTCGCTTATTTGAAAGAAAACCACTACAAATGAAAGTTATTCTAGTTTGAAGAAAATCCTATTGAAGAATATAGAATAATGAGGTTTCAACATAAATGCGCTCTAGTGGCCAATGAATTACATTTTGGAACTTCACAAAAAATATTTAAATTTTTCGTTTTGATTTTGACAAAAGCAAAATTTCCTATTTTTGAGAATAAGTGTTCGTTTTCTTCCAGGTAGCGACTCTTTTTAAAAGGTGTGATCACATGGGTGGTAGATTTGAACAAACGTTCAAATTCAAATAAATGTTCAATCAAATCTCCAAATCTTCACTTGAACCATGAGTTTTACTGTATGAAACGAATTGCACTAAAAAGCATTGCATTTTTATTCCTTCATTATGAACACGTTTTCATCACAATGCTGTAACGTAAACTACTGTACTTATAAAAATATTGCATTCATATTAAGAAATGGGCAAATTAGATACTTTGAGATATCGTAACATTTGTTCATACAATTTGAGGTAGCACTCAGTAAAAGTTATTTGAATTCCATAATTCTATTACGCACTTAACCTATACAGGGTGTCCCATAAATGTTAGGTCACACTTCTAGGGGGATAGTAGACACCTAGACGAGTCAGAATCACATATGATTTGGGGGTCCAAGACCAAACCCCAGAGAGTTAAAAATGGAGCGACACCCCCAAAATAATTGTTGAAAAATTCAATTTCTAGAAGAACTAGTACTATTGGTAAAATATTAATTGACTTTTTTCATAATAAAACAAATTTTAAAGTGAAAACTTTTAACATAATTTTAAAGATCATATTATATCACAAAATTTGAGACCATAATTAAATTTTTACCAATACTAGTTCTTCTTTTTTTTGGGGTGTCTCTCTATTTTTTACTCCCTGGGATTTGGTCTGGGTCCCCCAAATCCTATCTGATTCTGACTCGTCTTAGGTGTTTACTACCCCCCCTAGAGGTTGTGAAACACTTATCTGAAACACCCTGTATAATTTAATATTGACAGATCTTAAGAAACTTAAAACGATGTATCTAAAATTAAATAGGAATGATTGGATGACTATATCCGATTGATGGCATTAACCTTTATCAGATGAATGGGATTCGACTGTATTAAATAGATGGTAAAATTTATTATAGTAAGTTACAATAACTTTCGACAGTAGTTTGTACATATGGTTGTGGAGAATTTTGTTATTGATTTAATGGGTTACTGGTGTTATCCCCACAAATTAAACAGCTGAAAGTCATCAAAAGGGATTTCATCCTAGATTCGCTTGTAATGTCAAATTATAATTTTTTTTTAGAAATTTATTTGTGTGCTACCCACAAACATCAGGGTTTTAACTCGTTTTAGTACACCTAGTCAAAATTTCGCTTGGGGCCCGCCTGGGCCCCCTTATACAGGGTCTAAAAAGGTAAGTGCTAAACTTAATATGCAGGTCTGTAATGCCATCATGACAAAAAAATATTTTTAAAGCAGCTAGAGAACATAGTGTGCGGGAGAAGGGGCAACGTTTAACTTTATTATTCTACTGAAAACTTCAATTATTATTGCATATTCGGAGAGAGCGCCCCCAAAACTATCAGTAGATAAAAATTTTATTGAATTCTGCCTATGAAGCAAGGAAAATCACTTCCTAATTTGAATGCGGTCTGCAAAATATTGTATTGAAATTAAAACTGAAAAAGCAGGCGGTATTCTCTGATGATAAATACAATCAGAATTCAATTAAATTTGGTTTACAGAGCTTTACAGGGAATAATTAGTAATATTTGAAGCTTTCCGTAGTTATATAAAGTGGTTGAATGTTTTCCCTTCGCCAGCAAACAAACAAGCGGACGCAATTTAATTTGCGGACATGAGTTTCTTTGAAATTATTAAGCATATTAAGTTATTATTTGCATATTAAGTTTAGCAATTTACATATTATTTGCATATTAAGTTTAGCAAAAACCTTTTGAGACACCCTGTAAACTTCCCTGGTGTTTCACGGATCACTTCCACGTTTCTAATAAACCACCGCTTGGGAACTACTGCCTTAGTAAAATCATCTCAATGCTTGGACAGTAACATTTATAACCAAAAAGTATTATTTTGCCCATTACTATATCCGACACTGACAGCTCAAATGAAAACAGCAGTAGTACAGGTCCAACAACAACTGCCACACGAATTCCTATACAAAAAAACGAAACAAAAAAAATAATCCATTTGCACCAGTGCTTCAACAACACGGTCTTGATCAGCGCGTGCTCGGGTGATGATACTCAACAACAACAACTCAACTCTTCATCGTTCGTTCTGCCTCTCCCCTTCCTGATTGGACCACTCCCCCTGTGACGTCATCTCCAAGTGGCACTTGAAAGCTGTGGGGGCGACGTCCTTGAGAGGGGATGGAAAGTACTGCTGTTCCGGCGGAACAGAATCGACGATCGGCGGGAAATCCGCTATGTAAGGGGGCCGGACGTCCAGCATGCAAGAGGACGACCCGGACGACTCCAGACACTCGTCCGACTCCGACTTGGCCAATCCGGCCGAGTAATCTCTGAAGGCGTCCGGCAATTTCATGGACGGGCAGTCTTTGGCCCTGTCGGATGATGCAGTATAGTCTCTGCTGCCGTACACTTTCATATCCGGGCAGTCCTTCAGAGCACTGCCGGAATCCCTGTAGCACAGTCCGGCATCCCGAGGTCTGTCGTATTCCCTGAAGCACAGGGTGGACTTTGCAGCAGACTCCCCAACAGATGACACCTTGTCGTCTGTCGAGGGGAACTGTCTGTAGCAGCTGGACAGTCCGGCAGTCCTTTCACTCGCGAAGGGTGATTCCGGACAGTTCTTACGGTCCGGGAACCCCCTGTAGCAACTGCCCATCTTATCGTCCTTAGGGAAATCTCCCCCGTAGCACGAAGGCAAACAGTCCTTCAGTCCAGTCCTGTCTGGCAAAGAGAAGTCCCTGTAGGACTTCATATCACCGCTTCCCGGACCTTCCTTGTAGCCGGACAGAGGAGATGCCGGGCAGTTGCTTTTCCTGTCCGGATAGCTGCCGTAGCATCCCGGTGGCATTTTCATGTCTTCGTTGGGGCAGTTAGTGTTGTTTTTGGCCGGGTAGTCCGGGACTGGGGGTGGTCTGCGGTTGGCAGGGGGGCTGTCCGAGGTGGCAGTCCGGGCCAGGGACCAGATTTTGGGACGGTCTTTGTACCCGGGAGAGGCGGATCCGGAGTCGTCAGGGGTCGTCCGGACTCGGTAACAGTCGTCTATGGAGAAGCCTGGGTCGGGTTTTCTGTCGGTCGGGGATGGTTCGGGCTTCATGTAGTCTGGAAAAAGAAGGGTATATATTTCAAAGAGTTTCTTTACTTAACTGTTCATAAGTGTTTTTAAGGAACTTCTTATTAACCCTGTTGCAGGTTGAAAAATAACCGTACTTTGGTTACCATCGCTGTGATTTACACTAAGGGCCGGATGCAACTCCGTTTCGTTGCGTTCTAAGGAACCGTATTTCACCGTCATCCACCGTACAACGGTAACGTCAGGTCAGGAGCAGGCGTCGGCCGTTTCATCCGCTGCCGTTTTCCTCTGATTGGTTGAAATGCCCGATGACGTAGCTCCATTTATTTATTCCAACCAATCAGCGGCAAGCTGGGCAAATGACTAAAGAAAACGATAGTTGAGTTGTTTGGAAGTAGGATTCGACCAGCTTCAACCGTCAACCAAATCGTCGTAAAACGGAGTTGCATATGGCCCTAAGCTATAAAACAAACCGGAGTGACGAGTAAGCGTGCCGAAACCACATCAAACCTTATCAAAGTTTGTGTATGTGCGGAAAAGTTGTTCGTGTCTTCTCCCCACCCTTTAACCTCTACAGATGAAAGTGGGGTCTAGGTATACTAAAGTGATTATGCCATATCCAATGCAATATTTTTCAACGCCCGTTATAGGAAATTTTAGGACTTATAAATTTTATTTTTAAAACGGTTAAATATTTACTAAATTAGTCAATTACTAAGTTGTAGAGCAGCATCGATGTAGTAGGAAAAGACACCTTAAGCAAAAAATATCTTGAATAAAACCCCTTAAACCTTAAACGCACAAAAGTCCAACTCACATAAGGCTAGTCTGTGGAGAAATTGGTTTGTTTTGCCTCTTTTGCTGAGCAAAAGGGGCAACTTGTAACCTTCCGCGCCGGCACGTTCGGTCGCTTGTTATAGTATCGGAGGTTGTCACTCCAGTTTGTTTTATAGCTCAGTGGCGATTTAATAAAAGCAAGAGTGTCTGTCACCTGGTAGGTTGCTGTCGTCTGACTTAGCGAGAGGCGAGCTGCTGTCCCTGTCGTCCCCTTCGCTCGTCTTGTTTCGTGGCTCCCAGGTCATCTTGTTCTCCTTCTTCAGCCGACGACGGGCGTTCGCGAACCACGTCGACACCTGCAGTAGAGAAAAGAAAATCTTAACCATCAATGACGCCACGTTTCTCTCAATTACGAATTTCCAACTTTAGGGTCGGTTAAGATTTTTACAACACGTGACCCTCCCAGGGGCGGATCCAGGGGGTGGCACTCTGGGCAGTGCCCCCACAGGAAACCAAAAAAGTTCTCAAAATGAGTAAAAACATTACTTTTACAGGTCTATTTTCAAAATTTTTTCTAGGGGAGGGCCCCCATACATCTGATTTGTACCACTAGGACAAGGGGATCTTTTTAAGGATAATTTTTAGGAAATTCTCAATATTTTCACATTTTGAGTCAAAAAGTGAAGGTAATGGTGTTGAAAAGTGCCCTCTTAGACTCAAAAACGTATTTAAAAATGACTTAAAACCCTACTTTTTCACGTCAAATTTCAAATTTTTTCTGGGAGAGGACCCCCATACCCCCAATGGTACCACAAGGGAATCTTGCCTCAAAAAGTGCCCCCCCCTTGGAGCAGTGCTGGATCCACGCTTGGACACCAGGGATGGCCAATCCAAATGATTTTTAGGACCCCTTTGGAAAACCACAATACTCCCGCGGGCTTAGGATATAAGATGCCTGTGGAGTGTATGAAAATTATTATCCACCAAAGGGGGAGAATCAAAACTATTCCTAAGCCCTTCTTGAGCATATTCAATAGGTTTAATATACCTTTTAAATATGTTTTAGGTAGTATTCGCATCTTCGTGACCTCAATGTGAAATTTAATGCAATTAAATCGAGTTCAAACTCAAAAAGATGGGTTCTGAGAAAATTTTTCGGAAATTTGACCCTAGAAAACATAAGTTTAGTTTATTTTGGTACCCCTAGTCCAAATTTAGGGGTTATTAAACTAAAATTATTGCTGAAGGGAAATATTTTTAACTTTCGAAAATTATTACGAATAATGATACAATTATCTCATCAGGCTGCAAAATTATTTCAGTCGGGCCGCAGATCAAACTCATGCTTTAAACAGTAGGTCATAAAGTTTCAAATCTCATTAAAGTAGCATTCGAAATCGAATTATGGTACTCATAATTTCAAGATTTCACAATTTGAGCTCCAAGTAAAAATGGGAGGTATGGGGGATCACCACCAGAAAAATTTTGAAAATTTCCCCCTTAAAGTAAAGTTTCAGCTTTTCAGCTTGGGGAAAAATTTTAATAGACGCCAAACTGCTCCTTCTAAGCCACAAAATTTTCAAGTAAAAACACAATACGAAATTAAAACATTACGGGGCATTTGGGTGAACCCACTCTATTGGATAATAATGTTCAAAAATGAGTTCAAACGCCATAAAATTATTCGTGTAAAAAATTTAGTTTTCACCCTTGCAGCCTGGTCTAGTTACAGAAGTTATGTGACAATGTCACATTGGGATATGAGCGTAGCTTAAGATGGTGGGTATTTAGAGACAATTAGTAATTAGTACAAACCAAAAATACCTTAAAGAGCAATAGAAGTATTCTAATGAAAGTTTCTATATCCTTATAGATTTAATCCATAAAATTGACTATTAAAAAGTTTTTATCCATTAATTAACATTCTTCTATCTATGTTATTCATGAGAGCCATACACACTTACCCCCCGAAGTTCGGATAAGGTTAAACCCAAGAAACGATTTAAGAAGCGACCCCCAAGAAGCTATTTAAAATATTGTTTTTATTAGGGTCAAATTTCCAAAATATAAAAGGGGAAGGACACAGACTCCCTTACTACTTGAAATTCTTTGAAAAAAATACTTCTATATACGCCCACTGCTATTCACAACATGCTTTCTGGATTAACAAAAACCTTTTTTTTTCAAAAAAAAAAGGAGGAACTGGACGAATCGAGAACTTTTAACCTCTGATCATCTGAACTAACTACCCAAGAAAATTTAAAAACAGCAATTAGTTAAAGGTAAAGAGACCTGCATTTCTCAATTTATATTTGTATTGGAGTTTCTTTGGTGTAACAGCCATCGGCGAGTTTCTATTAATTAAAAAATTTCGGACTCTCCCGTCTCAGAATCTGCCCTAAGCTTTTAGTTTTAAACATGGCCATCAGATGGCAGTGTCGTCATTTCGAAGAGATGAACTTGAAGACGTTCGTGTTTCAGTTGAGCAACTTTTTACCTGCGTGAGGGTCATCTTGGTGATGATGGCGAGCATGATCTTCTCCCCCTTGGTGGGGTAGGGGTTTTTGCGGTGCTCGTACAGCCACGCCTTCAGGGTGTTGGTGGTCTCCCTCGTGGCGTTCTTCCGACGCGCCACGCTGTCCATCCCGCCGTACCTGCGAAAAACACAAATTTCAAAATTGTATAGAAATATATTGGGGTATTTTTGTTGTATAACCACCAAATGTCATCCTATTTAGAACACAGAACAATATTACAAAATATAAGTATATTAAAAAATATTTTACAGTTAGGTCATTCCATGTCAAATCAACAAGCCACTCAACCTGACCCTCTCAGAATTTAATAAAACTTTCAAGAATTGTTCTCTTCAATAATATAATTGAGGAAATGTTTTTATTATTCAATTTCATCACTAATTTTTTTATTAAATATTTTTGAAAAAAGGAAGAAAATGCAATTTTTTGCTCTTTAATGTACTATAACTCCAGTTATATTTATTCGAGAAAAATCTATCACCCCTCGTTTTAAAGATTCATGAAATTTTTGTTAAAATCGTAGAAGGTCAGGTTGAGAATTAAGAATTTTTGGTTAATTTGACATGTAATTGTGACCCAGTTGTAAAAAGTTGATGGACTTATTTCCTTTTTCAAACTTGTGAAATTTCAGCTATAAAAAATATTACCGCATAAATTAACAATTAAATCCAGCACAAAAGTGATTAAATAGACTAAGGTAAAAAAAATTAAAAATTTTTTGAAACTGAGTCTTAATGAAGTAAGGTAAATGTGGGTATAGTGGACACTTTAAGGAAATTTTTTGCTTAAATTCTTAATAAATACCAACCTATTTGCTTGGAAACGGTTATCATCCTATTTTTAGGTTAGTTGGATCTTCTTCTTTCGATTTTACAATTAAAAATTTTAATTAGATTGGGTAAAGTATTTTTAATTAATTTTTAAAAAGTACTCCAAATTGCATCTATAGTGGCCACATAGATGTAACTGTTGTTTCTATGCACTCTTAAAACGATTGTATCAAAACTGAGTAAAAAAGTACTCAAAAAGGCTCCGATCCAAAAATACTCAAATTTGAATACATGAATGTACTCATTCTGAAAATGTGCATACTCAAAAATGAAACATTATGAGCTCATTTTTGAGTTCAAGCTCAATATGTTTCATTTTTGAGTATGCACATTTTCATAAATGAGTATATTCATGTATTCAAATTTGAGAATTTTTGGATCGGAGCCTTTTTGAGTACTTTTTTACTCAATTTTGATACAATCGTTTTAAGAGTGTGGTGGACACCTCTTGCATCTATAGTGGACACCTCTCTTTTTCTGCATATATGAGGGGTTTATGCATGAAATTAAGGGTTTTTTGGTATAGTCGTTTACTTCTAATTAAATCTTCCTTCGCAACGAAAAGTATTTTAGATCCAATCAAATTAACTTTATTTAGAAAAGGACTTGATAGTTTTCAGCCCAAAGCCTACGCTGTAGCTGATTTGAGAGGAATTTAGCATGTATTTCAATGTTTTAGAAACCTTGGTTCCCGAAGCCAGAATGAAACCAAATTAATACAACACTCATTTTAAAGCACGTTCAACAGTTTATGAAGGAGAACTAATTCAAATTAAATATTAATAATAGTTCTATTAGAAGCCATTGCAGTGACCACTATTGGAAAATCTAAGATTATGTGTTGGTAAAGTGGCCACCCCCATAAATCCTCGTAAAGTCAAAATTTTCAAAAAAAATTTTTATTCATTATCATTTTCTACACTCTTCTTTATCTTAATATAAATTTAAAAGTCAATCAAACGGTAATAAATACAAAAAAAATCAGTTCCGAAATACCCGTTTCCTTACGCGATTCAATAAGCAAAATCAAATTTCAGTCACTCGGTCGATGTTGTTATTTTCAAATATTTAAACATCCTTCCCATGCTGATCTGTGGTATTGGTGGTAATTTACCAGCTTACCTGATTGTACAATCTACTATGCCTATGAATTTTGACGTTGTTTGATGCTTCTAACTTGTTCTATTTAAAATTAATCAGCTATGTGACCACTATTGGTACAGTGTCCACTATACCCACATTTACCTTAAGTGAATATCAATTGAATCAAATGTTCACTGGATGAAAAAAGGTTTAAAAATCGAATTTCGTTTCGGTTTATTTTACAACTCAAAGAATAAAAAATAAATAAAACGCCCCCTGTTAATCTTAAACTAATTGAATATATCGAAGCTTTGTGTTAAGAGAGTTGTGCTGTGTGATATTAAAAAGTGTTTCCTATCAACCGAGAGTTTTCATTCAAGCCCCTAGACGCCACCCGAGCCAATCCCCCCACATATCTGCTTATATGGGGTAGATATTTTCCCCCTCTGCTCGGAGAATTTTTTTAGAACAAAAAGTCACAATTTGCCTTTTTTTGGACTTATTCCCTATTAGGAATATTAATCATAATCGATATGAATGTTAGTTCTTTAAAAGTGTTAACTTCACTCTGTGTGTTTATCTCTCAAGTGCTGTGTGCACGTTTATTTCACCTTTATATATAATTCAATATCTCATGAAAGCCTCCAACCGTGGACCGGTTTCGTCCTTGTTAGGACTCATCAGCATGGCATATGAAGGTAACGCAACGCAAGAGAGCGGAGGGCAAGTACTAGGTTAGCCGACTATAACTGAAAGGGTGGTGACGGTGACCATTGATTAGTCCTCCACTCATCTACTGGAATGACTTGGCATTCGAAGAACGGATTTAATTCCAGAAAGGCAAGGTAAATGAAATGAGTATTTCACCAGCGATAATGGTGAAATACTCCTTTCATTTAACGATTTAATTTTAAAATATATTGTCTCAGGGGCCCTGAAAATATCTTCGAGTGCCGCAGATTGGACCACACTGATTTCACATCGAATAAATAATCAGTCTTCCTTTACTGAGAAAAGAGAGAGAGAGGATACACAGTGCATTAGAGAAGCTGAAGATTACCCAAGGTTCAATTACCGGAGAGCTTCAGTTTCCGACCGATTAACTCTGAGCCGGGATAAATGTTGCCACTCATTTTCTCTCCAACTCCCTCAAATAAAGTCGTCTGCAAATACGGATATAGGGAGAAGGAGGGGGGCGATTCGAACATCCGCCGTCACGAGCAAACGATTTCACGAAAGGGGCGAAGAAAAAGAAAGGCAAACAGTCCGCCATCGCATGACACTAATTATTACTTGTTCCGCTCGCAAAATCGTTTGTACCTTTCAAAACGTTCCAAATACCCCCTTCGGACTCCTCCCTTATTTCTACAGAGAGAGAGAGAGAGGAATGATGGAGCATTAAATAACAAGTGGCGAAAAGGAAGAAGAAGAGGATGATAGAGGAGGGAAATAAATCAAATCGTTTGCTCTCTCGGAGTATCGTGCGGATCGCTCTCTGGATGGGCGGGGCCGTTCCAATTAAGCACTCCGCTTCGAAATGGAATAAAAGCGGGCGATTATCGAATAAAAAGGGGGCGGGGATGACCCTTGGACGCATTCGAATGCTATCACGATTCATGAGCATTCGCAGAAAAGGTTATTAACGATCTGGAAGAAAATCGTTCCAGGGATGAGAAGTATTTAATAGAACTATTGCGCAAACACCTCAGCAAGTGAAATGTATATACAGGGTGTTTCAAAAGACCGTTTCGCGGCTTTTATTTGAGACCAACGTGTCCAAGAGTTACGGAAGTAAGGTCTACCACTAGGTAAGTGACCCTGGAGAATCCATTTAAATCGCTTACAGTGCCCCTAGCGGCGAAGTTAAAAAGTTTGAAAAATTAATTTAAAAATTAAAAGAGATGGAGCAAAAACCTCAGTGATAGTATTGATGCAAACGTTGTGAAGAACTCACTGAAAAAAAAATCATGAAAATATCGTGAATATTCGTGGAGGTATTAGCATGTGAAAATAGCACTTTTTCAGACCTCAAAAAAGAAAATGTTCGTAAATTTGCAAATTTTTCAGTGCTATGTGTAGTTTTGGTTTTTTTAGTTGAATGAAAGCAAAATTTAATCAAAAAATTAAAAAAACTTGCAAATTTGAGAACTTTTTCTTTTTTGAGGTCTAGAAAAGTGCTATTTTCACATGCTAATATCTCCTCAAATATCCACGATATTTTCATTAATTTTTTGTCAGTGAGTTCCTCATAACGTTGGCAACAATACTCTTACCGAGGTTTTTGGTCTATCTCCTTTAGTAACCTTTTTTAACCTTTTTATTTCGCCGCTAGGGGCGCTGTGTGTCATTTCAATGGATTCTCCAGGGTTGTTTACCTAGTGGTAGACCTTACTCCTGTGAACCTAGGACACGTTGGTTCCAAATAAAAGCCGCGAAACGGACTTTTGAAACACCACAGGGTGTTATGACCCTAGGAACCAACGTCTCCTAGGGTCATGGACATACAGTCTACTTATGCTTAGGTAAGAGACCCTGGAGAATCCATTGAGATAACTTACTAAAGAAATTAATTAAAAAACTGAAGGAAAAATACTTAAAAAACATCAATTATAAGAAAATAGGATTAAATTAAAAAACCTCAATGATAGTATTTTTGCCAATGTGAATGAAACTCAATCTAATAAATATCATGAAAATATCGCGAATATTCGCGGAGATATTAGTATGTGAAAATAGCATTTTTTCAACCCTCAAAAAAGGAAAAGTTCTCAACTGAGCAAGATTTTTTTATATTTTAATAAACTTTTATCCTCATTTAACTAAAAAAGCAAGCACAAAACTACTTAATAACACTGAAAACCTTTCAAATTTTCGAACTTTTTCTTTTTTGAAGTTTTTGCTCAATCTCTTTTAGTTTTTTAATTAAATTTGTATAGAGGGTGATAGGAAATGCCAAGAAAAATTTAAAAGGGGGTGCAGAGACGATTAAATGAATGTTGTTGAGTCCCAATGATGATTGAAGGAAATTTTATTAAACTATTATTATTTATTGAGTAAGAGGTTTTTATCCCATGCAGTTAAATTTAATATGCAGTTAGTGTGCAAAATTTTATGGAATTTTAATAAAAAGCACAATTAAAGCGAAACTTGTTTCAAATTCTGTAGCACTTTATTTTTTTATTTAACAATAAAAAGCGGGACATTTCAAGATTAACATTTAAAAATCTCACCACTATTTTAACAAAGGAACCATAAAATTTGCCCTTTAAATCGTTATTACGATAAATAGTGTTTTTAGATAAGCTTTCACAAAATTTAATCAAATTTTTAAAAATATATTTTTAAATGTAAATATTTTTTTATTTTCGCCTATGTTATGTTGCCTATGTTTACTCTTTATGATTCTTATATAACCATGTCCCGAAGTAAAGTAAAAACAGCAAAGATGAAAGGAATAAATATTTCATTGCAGAGTGGTCTCCAGAGTGTTTGACTACCATTAGCCTTTGATGCTTTGGGGACATCACTAAATTACGTGAGGTGTTTTTTCCAAAATCTGCACCCCCCCTTGGTGAGATTTAGTGAGATTTTGCTGGACCCCCCCTCCCCCCACGTGAGATTTACCTACAACCTGTAAACAAAATTTTATATCCTATTCGTTTGCATTTTGTGCTTCATAGTACCTAAAACTTTTACATTATTAATGATGTGGGGGGGAAGATGTTATCCATCCTATTTCTTTATTATAAAAATCACACAAAACTATTTAAAATATTTCAATATCTAGCTCATTCCATAGATATTCATTTATGCCAGAAAAACTGCCAATGAAGTAGAGAAATGATCTACTGAATTTTAAATTGGTTACAACAAGGTATTCTTATCTCCACAATTAATTTAAAATATTGGCGATTAAAAGATTACGTTGAACGGAAAAGTTATGACTAGTCTAGAGGAGGAATGGAATTGTACAAGAATCTTATCTGTGTGTATTCCTTTCTCATACTAAAAAAAAAAGAAAATCGTACAATTTCTAACTTAAAAAGTTGACATGAGATTTTAATCAACCCCCCTCCCCCCTGATTTGGTGAGATTTTTCCAAACCCCTCCCCCCCTTTTTGACCTCACGTAATTTATGGATATCCCCTTTTTAGTGTTTTTGTAATTGCATTCCCTTTCATGTTTATCCTTATTTTCTTCAGATATTTTTCTTTAGTGTATATTCTATAGTGTCACTTATAAAAGTTTCAAATATAATCATAAAATTCTTTGTATTAAACGTATAACGGAATACAAATACGAAGGGAGAGTAGAACTGAATCTCCGGACAGTTTGTTTTGGGGGGAGAAATAATCTTCCCCCCCAATAACACCTCTGCATAAACACCTCAAATGTTGCGAAAAAGCCACAAAACGAGACCGTTATTCTAATACCCAATCCGCATCAGCCTAATGCGATAATAAATACAGCTTCGATCCTCCATTAGGGTTGCCAATAATTATTAGCTATTATCGTTTGCATCATCATTTCTGGCGGAAGCTTGTAATTGCCTACAGGTGGCATCATGTGGCTTTATCCTCTTCTTCCTGAATCGGGGGTTTTGCGGAATTCTCGACTTCCGGTTTTTAAGGTTTAATTGCATGTATTACCCAAAGGCACTAACCGATGGAAATGAGAAGCGGTTTTTGTCTTTAAAGAAAGACAGCTGAGATTGAGTGTAGTGAGGAATCACTCTTGTTTGCAAAAACGATGGCATTGTGGTAACCAGTAGCGCAGTCAAATAACCAGAGGGGGTATTGGAATTTCGGGAGGAGGGGATATGGGGTAAATATCCTCCTTTTTCTATGGTCAAGAGAGGTAAAGTTTAAAATTTCGGGACTGGGATATACCCCAGGGTTCAACCTCCCGTAAAATTTGACGTAAACTTACTGTTTTTCCTTAAAAATTCGTCTTAAAATGCATAAAACCCCTACTTTTAAGGTTCAAAATTTTTCTAGGGGAGAATCCCCAATCCCCTTGAAATTTTGAAATATATTATTACAGTCGTTCGTTGAAAATATTTGGGACTATTACAAGGAGTGGTTCTCTTCGGGTTGCTATAACCCCCTAATACAGGAATAAGCACTAATAGTGAGAACTCGGGGTGGAAAAAAAGGAAAAACAACTCCAAAACGAGATAAAATCCTGTTTTTAGGGTCACATTTCCAGAAATTTTCTGGGGGAGGTTTTTACTTTTTTGTAAAAAATTCGTCAGAATGCAAAAATCCAACCAAAATGGAAATGAAATTCTTGAAAATGTATGTCTGAAATCCAGATTAGGTGTACCAAAACAAAATGAAAATCTGATTTTTAGACCTAAATTTCCAAAAATTTTCTGGGGGAGGACCCCCAGACCCACCCTTTAGGATATTAGAAGACGATTTTGATATTGAAAATTTTTAACCTCCCCCAAAACCTTGATTCGCCGCTGTCAACTTACCTTGGTCACCAACAAAATCAAACTAAAGTTTCAAGAAAATTTTTTGCCAACCCCCCCGAAAAAATAAGTCTAGTTACGGCCCTGATATACCCCCAAATCCCCCTTTCTGCTATTCTGGATTCGCTAGTGGTATATGATCAGGCCCGTATTAAGGGTTTTTGCCGCCCTGTGCATATTGCATCGATTTATTGCCGCCTCCCTATTTCATTTTGTATTTCAAGTAAATGCCCCTTCCCATTTGACTCTTTTAACTTTCTTTGACTATCACCATTTAACTCACCTTTCTCAGAAATAGTAGAATTTTCCTGTTTCACTCTCGTAATGAATTCTTTTGGGGGATCTGGGGGGTACCCCCCAGAAATTTTTGGAAAAAATGCCCCTAGAAAACTGGAAATTTACTCATATCTTGCCCTTCATGTGAAAACAGTGTGGTACATTTTTTTTCAAAACTGTATAGTGTGTAGAATTTTGAATTGGTGTAATCTGCCGCCCCCCAAAATTTTGCCGTCCTGTGCTACAGCTCATGTTGCACATGCCTAAATACGGCCCTGTATATGATACATAGAAAAATTTTACTAAGTATTTCGAAGGTTGATTCAACAGTTTACTTATTTTCGACGGTTGGATTCGAAAGTTAAAAGTTAAGGTCTTAAAAATTTGGAGCTGGATGTTGTTCCAACAAATTCGGGCAAATCTTTTCTAACAGTAATTGGCGAGCGACTTTAAAACTCTCACTGATCGCTTTTGATATAAAGAACACCGTTTAGGAACTACTAGTGTTCGGCAACTAGTTCTAGTTTAATACTTGCAACTTGTAGTTAAGTAGCAATCAACTAGTAATTAACTAGTGCCAAACTCTAATTATTATTAGTAGTTGGTATTTGCTGTGCAATTATTAGTTAAATCATTCAATTACTTTTGTCTGATAACAAATACTATACTAATTACTGTTTGCAAACTAGTTCTAGTTAACTAGTTGCAACTAGTATACTAGTAATTAAATTGTAATCAACTAGTAAACTAGTGTCAATCACTAAATATTAGTAATTAGACAAAAGTAGTTCAATGATTTAACTAATTGAAACTACTACCTAGTCAACTAGATCCGAATACTACTAAGTAGTGTTTGGCACTAGTTAGCTACTATTTGAATACCTTAACTACTAAGTTAGTTAACTAACTTAATTAACCTTAGTTAACCTAGTTAGTTAACAAGAACTAGTTGCCGAACATTAGGAACTACTGCTCAAAAGTAATGGGGGTTGGTGGCAGTCAAACTTCTTATTGGGGGCTGTTCAAATATTAAGTAAGCACCTAAGGGGGATGTTGCTCTTTGCTTATTTTTCCTGACAAGGGGGGATATGAGTGATGCTTACATAAGATACTGCATTTTCAAAAATCTCTTGTTTCTTGAGTAAATAATTTCAAAACTCAACTAAAATAAATTTTACAAAAAATTGAATTAAGAAATCGAACGTAAGCACTTTTTTCTGGGGGGTGGACCCTCAAAACATTTTGAAATTTATCTTGGAAAAGTAGTTTTCGACTTATTTTTGAACCCTTAGGGTTACACCCAATAAGGACAGCTCCTAGTATAAGTATAAGTGACCTAATTTTCAATGAGAAAAAAGCAGTAGTACCTACTAAAAGTGATGTAAAATGTGGGGGGGGAGTCCAGTATTTTCTTACGCAATTATAATGGGGGGGGGGTTGAGGTTTGCTTATCTTTGCTGAAGGGGGAGGGGTGTTAAAAATGACCAAAAAGTGGTTACATAATATTAGAACGGACCCTTAAAGAAATAAAAATTTTATTCCACCAATCAAAGGTTTGACCGCCGGTCAGGTTACTGGTGAATACAGCCGTAAGCAGTGAAACGGTTTTTAGAAAACAGCCTGAATAAATGGGTAAGATATGGGTAATTTAATTAACAGGTATACTTACCTATCTGGGTAGGAGGCGAGTCCATTTGGGTCGTAAGGGTAGCAGGCGGCTGTGGACTGTTGGAGGGTGCTCCAGGAGCCACGAGACTCCTTCAGGTCGAATGGGCTGGGCTGACGAAAATACCACTCAGTCAAACAAGCAAGGAAGATTTTACGAATACAACTCGAGAAAAGCACTTCATACAAACCCAAAACAAGTGACAAATAAAGATTTTCATTCGAGTCTTGAGGTTTTTCTCCATCACCATAACTATCACTTTTAAACAGCGTTGTAAATTGGGAAATAAACCCACTGGTCCGGCGGACCTGTGCTATATCTCAATCTTACTGTCCTCATCAAAAATGAATGGTCCACTAAATACTAAATTAAAAAGGACATGTTTCATTTTTTAACCCTTTCTTCATTAATGTTTATGACTTGTTTTGTATAATTTAATTTTAATTTGTTGCACTTCGGCTTTTTCTTTGTGTCCATGTATTTGTGCTTTTGCGCTAGGGATAATAAAAAAACCCTTTTTTTTGTAACAGTCGCACAATGTGAGACTGGCTTGAATTTTGCTACGCTATGACTTATTTCGTTGCTGTAGTTGCCCCAGTAATTTTCCTCTGCTCATTTCCCATTCAATACCGAAAGCAAAGGCGAGACGAACTAGTTTGAAGAATGGAGAATTGCAGCATCTCTTAAAATTCTAAATATTCAATTTTAATTTATTAAAAATTCTCTCCTGATTCCAAAAATACGCTTGTCTTTTCCCACAAACTTTTTTGAAGGTAATTATGACATATTTTAATACATAAAGCTCCTAACAATGTGACGTCACATGTCTCTTGGAAATGTGGAAAACACCGTTTTCATCAAAAAACTTGTAAAAAAACTAGAGCTCGGTCTTTCAAAGCGGGATGATAAGAAGCGGGAGCAAGGCACATTAGACGTCACAAGCTGTTTCAGCTCAGACAGAAAAGAAGCTATTTTTAATTGAAAATAACTTAAAATTGAGGGCTTTGAAAGGTAAAATAAAATGTTTTTTGGAGGTTTTAAGCCCTTCTGAACACATTAAGTTAAAAAAATTTTTGACTGCAATTATCCATTACAAGTCTTAAAATTTACACGAAGTTTTCATAGAAAGTTCTCACACCTGTTTCTTCCCTTCCTTGTCCCCTGAAATTTAACAAACCCCTCAAGAAGTAACTTTTGTTGAGATATGTTCTGGACGATGATCAATGATCTGTATGTAAAGGTCAACAAACGAAGTTTGAAGGGCTATGTTTTAATGTTAATGCATATATTTAATCAGGTGTATTGCAGGAAAAAATAAGGCTGGGAATAGAGAGGGGGATATTTTGCCACTGGTGCGAGGCGGACTAGCGAGTTTCTAACCTGGATGGTCTGAGCCGTTTTTCAGTGGTCCCGGTCCAAAGAATCCCCGCAATTTCATAAACGTTACTTTTAAACCTTGGGTGCAAGGTTAGGCCAAATACCCTTCACTCTCTTACGTTCGTTGAATATATATCGTGGATTACACGATTTAACTTATACGCAAACTTTCAAGTTATCAGAACACCGTAATTGTTTTAAATTAGATAAATAATATTTTTTAAACTTTTTACTGGTGATTTTGACCAATTTTTGAAACTTGACAAATGATAATACGAGTTTGATCATTATGTGACAAAGAGGAGAGGTGGTGACAAGAATTGTAACATATCACACTAAAAATAACCCAAGCAAATTTTTTTTAGAAAACGTTGCTTGCAAACAGGAGGATTCACTACGTTACATGTGACTAGGTCACTATTATTCAAGAGGTGTGTATTTAACTTCAGCTCGAATAAAAATTAGGGTCCTCGAAGTTTTTCCGACCTTGTATAATATAATACATATTAATGGCAAGAGACTGTTATATGGGAAAACGGGGTGGGAAAAGGAAGGATAGTTTAAAATCTGTGGGAAACGTATGGCAAAACACTATCTGGTTAATAAACAAGGAGCAGTGATGTGTCACACACATATTCCACAACTGTTCTATTCGTATCTACCTTTAATAAGGAAGTTGCATGTGTCAGATTTTCATAAACATTCAAGTGTTCCGTATGGTTTTTTGTATGATAAAATGAAATAACTAGTCAATTTTTCAAAAAAAATGTACAGGTAATTAAATAATTTAATTTTAAAGTCGAGAAAAAAAATACGTCACTGAAAACGCTTATTATTTAAAACGTACGATGACGTCAACAATCATACCATCAACTCAATTGCTTTCCAACAATGGTCATCGTACGATGACGTCACATCCCAAACTCCAAAGTGTTTTCGCGGGCTTTGAAACAGGGGATTTTTGTTAATTTTTTTGCAATCAAAAATTTCTTGATCGGCCTCAAATTTTAGGTTATTTTATTTAGGTTATTACCTACTTATTTTTATATGAATAATCTATAAAAAAAATCATGCAACTTCCTCATTGCCGTTAAAACCGTTTCACATCTCGTCAACACTAATAAAAATATCAAACCAATTATCAGAGAGGGTATATAATGGGCATGGCCCCCTCTCTCTAGAAGATGGAAGAGACTACATTCATCGGATTTTAGAATCCCCCAGTTCAGAAACTAAAATTCTACCGGTTACTGAGGTAAAGTTAAAATTTTTAAACAATTTTCATTAATATGGTCAAACAACGTATACATTTTTAATACTTGTAAATTTTAAATAAATTAATAACTTATTATTCATTCAAATTAAATAGTGTGAGGAGAGTTTACTTCCTGGACATCTAACATATTTTGAAAATCCTTAATACAGTCAAACCTGTTTTTAGATACTGGGGACCGCGGGGGATAGAGGCTGCATAAAAGAAAACGCATGAAAAATCCCACAAAACTTCGCGAGTAGCTATACAAAAAAGTTTTCGCAACACTACTAAAAATAAAAATTTTTATGTGGTGAATAGGGACCTCATAAAAAAGTCTCTAGTTGAACAGTAGCAAAAAATCCCTCAGCATAGCTGAATAGTAAAACACTTTATATTCGGACCGTACGCAATCCTTCCCTATAAAAAAACTACTACAAAAAGCCAACCTTTTTTATTTGCTATTACATTGGCACAATTATTATTAAGTTAAATATATTTTCGAAATTAAATATATTTCGATAAACAAACTGGACAACACAAGAAGAAAAATTAATATTCTGCAAGTATAAGTCCAAAGTAAAAAAGTTTGGAGTGGAGTGTTTTAGGCCTAGAGACGAGCTCTTGGAAGGCCGCCATTTTTTACTCGTAGCACCATATGGTTTGAGATAGTTGTAGTGTGAGCACTTAAAAATAAGACAGATTAAGTTAAGCTATCTTAACTTCTCTTTTAAGTTAAAATATATTAACTTTTCAAAACTATATCAAAACTATATCTAACTATATCAAAACTATTTGTTATGACAATAGATAAAATTGAGGATTTTTTTGATTTATTCTCCACAAACGCTCTTTTTATTCAGAATTATAATACTGAAGCTCACGTTGCGATAGTTTTTCACTTGTATTTAATTATATATAATTTTTAAAAAATATCTTAAATTGTATTTATAATTTAAAAATAATTTTAATTTTTAATTAAATTGTATGGGTCACTGCGCTGACCCCTGAGTAATACAAACAACTCTATTAATTTTTTTTCTCTATTGTTTATAGTAGATATATATTCTTATGTACATTTTTAGTTTCTGTGTTTTGTTCGTTCCTATTATGTTCAATGTAAAATTGCTATATAAAATAATAAACGTTATGTTTATGTTTTTTTTTCATGTGTGAAAATAGTATAATGGCTGAATTGGGAAACCGTTTCTATTAGTACTATTAAGAACCGTAGACTTTTATCAGTGACCATATAGTCGGTGACGACTGTTGTTTCACTAGACCCTTGTATATGTCTCTGTAGCCAGATATACAAGATTTTTATTCTATGTTCCATTTTGATTGGAATTTTCATACACCGCACAAATAAAAAACCGCACAAAAATAGGTTTGAATGTATGTATTCTTAGACACTAAAATTAGTTTGACCTCAAAAAACATAAAATTTTTAACTTTTATCCACTGATGATGACTCCCGTAAAAGGGGTCGAAACGTTTGGTGTTTCTAATTCTAGACTACGGCCTACAAGCCCGGAAGACTCCATCTTCATATATAACTCCGGCCGTAGAAGTCTTCGTAATGTTATTAGTTTGACCTTGTTTGTAAAGGTGAAATTTCAAAAAAAATATCCCGGAGCAATATTACATTATTTTAACGCAGAAATTTGCTTACTTTTGCCAACAAAAAGAGGGTCAAAACCATACATTTGAACGGTTCCTGATGCAGTCGTACTATTGTCTGGGGGCATAAAACATGCGGACAGCCCATTTTGGGAAACTCCGAACTCTACCTTTCAGGAGTCATCTCCAGGATTTCTCCGGATCGATCCGACGGAATCGCCCCTCCACAGAAAGGGGGATCCGTGGAGCGTGACTGCGGACAAGGCAATTCCATTAAAGCAGGCGTTGACTTCAATTAGGGGGGGGAGGAGGGGTCTGCGGGGGGGAAGACCGGAGTTGTGCAACAAAGAGTTGGAGGTGTCGAGGAAGTGGCGGGTTTCGGGGGTCATGGCCCCCTTTCATAAAGGGGCGGGATGATTTCTTGTGGATAAAGTGATAACCTTGTCTGTGTAGGTTTACCATATTTTCTGGGGGCCAACCCAAAACATATTTTGAAAATTTTTTATCCATAAGTTTTTTTAAGTTCCATATCAAAATACCAAAGATTAAAAACTAAGAGAAACTATCCAAACTAATAAACATTAAACAAAAATATCAAATTTTATTTTTTCATTTAACTTTACTTTTTCAAAAATTGTTTGATTAACTTGATTTTTATCACAAAATTCACTGAAAGTAAGTTTTCTGAAGTAATACAGACTTTATAGAAAACGTAAAAAAACTCATTTTAAATAGTTGGGTCAGGATTTTTTCATAAAAAGACGTTTGGTAAGCCTCTGTATGTGGGATATTCCAATGATATCTTATTAAAAAATGCGATCTTACAAATAAATTTGATATGGAGAGATTTACTGATCTCTGGGATGATGGCAGACGAGGATCCAGCCGAACTCCAAGTGGCCGTTTATTTTTATACTTTTGGACGCAAATGGACCAAATTTGCTTTTTTTACTCGATGGATCTCTTCAGATCCCCCATGATAGAAGGGTCTGGGGGCCCTACCCCAGAAAATTATAGGTATTTTGACCCTAAATAACTAATATTTGATCAGCATAAGTGCTTGATGTACGGAAAAGTTTGAACAATCTGGGAAAAGTGGCACACTAGGATCTGTACTTTATTTTCCATACTTTATCTTACTTCCTTTTAAGTTTTGCTTGCTTAAAATATAAAAAAGGAGTGGTAAGTATTTAGAGTAAAACATTATTTTATTAACTAACAATAAGTTTTTGTTTATTGATATAGTTTTAAATCAAATAAGTCATTAAGTTCAAATTTAACCCTTTCACTAAATTTTTCTATTTAACTCCAAAAATACACTGGGCCTAAAAGGGGTCCCAACCAACCCTACATTTATAAAATGACTGAAACAACTTTTTGGACATTTTTGGGATTGGACTCTTTTTGTTCCACCTTTTCCCTTCTTTTCCTTTTTTCAGACCTAAGAGGCACTTTCCGGAGTGCCCCCCTTGAATCCGAGCTCGGATGATTAAATAGGATTTTTTTCTTTTGTCACCGGCAAACGATACTTTTTCTTCATAAGATTAATGCATAATAAATTACTGCCGTATTCATCGGTAACTTGACCGGCGGTTAAACGACATTCAAGTTTCTGATTGGTCGTTGAAGAAGGAAAACTAGTTTTCCACCAATCAGAGGCACTGAGCTATAAAACAAACTGGAGTGACAACCTCCGATACTATAACAAGCGACCGATTGTGCCGACGCGACGCGGAAGGTTAAATTGCCACGATTGCTCGCAGCAATCGGGGCATTTGGGGCTAGAAGCAATCGGGGCAATCCCCGCAGGACCATCTTTTAATCCGCCCATGCCTGTTTTTCAAAATATTATGAGCAAAATTTAGAATGGTCGTTTCATTCTGTGCATACAACTGGTTTAAAAGATGGTGAAAATTAAAAGAAGATGGAAATCCTTTCCGTAGTGTGATGCGGTTTCGGCACGCTAACTAGTCACTCCGTTTTATAGCTCAGTGATAAGAGGTTTGACTTCTGGTTTACCGCTGGTCAAGTTACCGGTGAATACGGCCGTTTTAGTGCTTACAGTAGTATAAGAAGGTATAGTACTCACCAGGGCTGTGTAGAAATGGGCCTCGTGGGGGTAGGAGGAAGGGGCATAGAGTCCGAAGGGAAAGGAGAGGACACGGGCATCATACCCCTCTCCCCCGGACCCCCCTCCACTGCTCTGCCCCACAACCAGCTGGAAAAAAAGCACAAAATTAGAATGAAGAATATATTGATACAAGATTGTAGCTACCGTTTATTACTGTTTCTGTCACCGGCGGATCCAGAGACTGGATTGGGGAGAGGAGATTCTGTCATAGCTTCAGTCCTGTAACTTGCTTTTATTTTTTAGGGGGGTTAACTTACAGATAATTTTTATAACCCCCAAGCTTTCATTATAGGTCAAATGTACCCTTTGACAACATTTTTAGAAATGCTATACAGAATTTTTTTCGAAGTGGGCAAGCATAAAAAGGGGTTCACTTCAGAAAATGTTTTCATACTTGACCCTTTAAAACAGTATTTTTAAACCTGTTTTTATCCACATTATCCTACTTTACTTCCATGGATACGCCACTGCAGGAATGTGTAAAATCTTTATGAATTGAATGTAAAAATTTCATTGTTTCCAGCAAAAATAGAGGTTTAGTATAGGGTATTCTCCCCCCTGAAAAATGTTGAAATATGCTTCTTGAAAATACTATTTTAACTTACTTGGTCCTACATCTGGAGTTTCGTGGAACTCCACAATGCATGCCCATTTGTTTTGTTTAGGGGGGGTGATCGCCCAAATCTACCCTCCCCCCGTGGATCTGCCACTGGTTTCTGAAGGCCTCGTCAAGCCAATCCTAATATCTACGGGGATGGGTTCAAGATCTCGAAAATAAGAAAGCGCGTCATCGAATTCTTCTGTTAAACCAATGAGAAAAGAGATGAAGATCGGCTTGACGAGAACCTTAAACTCTCGTCAATTTATTGCCGAATACAGAATGTTTCAAATCAAAAGTTACGGTTAGTGTTCTTGGCCAAAAAATATTTTTTCAATCGTTTAAAACTTGTATTGTGAAAAGCTAAGGTATACGTAGGTATAACATAAGTAGCATTAGCATAAATCTCATTACAAAAAAATATGAGATAGAATAGATAGATTACATAGCAGACCTGACAACTCTCCAGTTTTTGGGAGGAGTTTCTGGCGATTACTTTGATTTTCCAGACTTCATTTTTTCTGATTCTTTTCCCCTACACGTGCTTAAAAAACCCTGAGGCCGAGATAAAAAAAGGAACCAAATAATGTTATGAATGAACTTTTATACGAAATAAAGATGACTTGTTCAGCATCCTTCTGAAGATGTGATTAAATATTAATTATTTCTATTAAATACCACATTCCAAAAATATCATCAACACATGTTTACACCCAGGGAACCCTGATAGTGTTGATATTTTTTTCAAGTTAATAATCTCGTGCTTCATACTGTGAGCTGAGAGAGGGAAAGTACCCCCTGCTGACTAGTTGGACTCCCTCTTGCTACAATGTGGAACCCCGTAGAGAGCACTTAGCACAACAAACTGGAACATGAAAACATATGTCATAGGGAATACTGAGTAAGATTTTGGGTTATGTATCTATAAGCGAACAGTGGACCTAAGACTAACCTTTTTATTACAATTTAGCACGGAAAATGCTAAAAATTTTATGAGACAAATATTGTTTCAAACAAATTTACATTTTCATGATTATTTTCAATTTCTTCAAAAGTACGTTTAAATGAATTTATAAAAAGGAGTGCATTTCACAAGAATGAAGATCCGTTATATTGTGGAAATAAATCATTTTTTGAGTTTGATTTTTATCGTGAATTAATGATCATTATCTGAGAAAACCGTATCGCTCAAAATTAATCATTATTTTTAATCGAAACCAATTGTACTCAAAATCTTATCATGAGTTTTGTGCCTTAAATCTGCAAAATTTTTACAATTTTACTCAAATTTTAATCATTAACCTTTTAAACGCCGCAATTCAAATTTCATATTAAAGGTTCTAATTTTTGGCTTAAATTATTTGTTCATCATTACTAAAACCATTCTTGTCATTTTTTGGGAGAAAAAAAATCCTAAGTATGATTTTGAGGATGTTCCCATTTGGGAACATCGGCGTTTGGGATGAAGTTTTTAGGGGATTTCCAAAAGGCCTTTATTTCTCAATTAATTCAAGTAAAATTATTGAAATAGGTTTCTACTCAAATATTTTGAACACTAGGGAGCTACCGCCCCCTGCTCGCTATCGCTCGCCAACCCCCGTAAACTGCTGACGCAGGACCTTTTGGAATTGCTTCGCAATTCCCACAAATTCCAACTCGCTAAACGTAATACACTTTATAAAACAATTAAACAATTTATAGATAAAACGTCAACCAACTTTCCAAAAATACTTCACCAAATCCCCTCCATGAATAAATCTCCCTTAAAAGTTTGAATATATATTAACTCGAACTTATCAAAAATATAAACGAAATGTTTTTAAAAATATCCATCTTAATTATTTTTTATCTATGGTTATAAAAATAACTAATTATAAATTGTTTATCAATATTCGGACCAAACAAAAGCCATTATCTTAGGCTGAGCGCGCACTGGAGACTTAAAACACTAGTCACTCGAGAGCAATGCATTTCTATGAGGAAATTCTTGGCCTAGTGATCTAGCGACGAGACCAAGATCACTAGACCAAGAATTTCTTCATAGAAATGCATTGCTCTCGAGTGACTAGTGTTTTAAGTCTCCGAGACAAAAGTTTCCAGTGCGCGCTCAGCCTTAAAGTAACTCGTTAGTATAATATGCCTAGTGTTTATCATTCAAATATTTTTTTAAACCCAGACTTCTTAAACAATACCGTTTAAACAATTGAAAATAATAAGACAAAACATCACTCTATGTTTACAATTAATTTCGATAAAATCAGACTAAAAATTAAAAATATTGGACAAAAAGTGTGAAATTTTAGTATAAAATGGCGTTCATGTAAGTTTTTAGAATCTGTTTTTATCAGTCTGAGTGATATTTCATCAAGAAAGTACTTTTTTAAAAGGTGAAAAACATGTTTCATCTTAAAATATAGCTTCAATCGGTCGTTGTGATTGGATGCATAATAATTTGAATGAGAGTACTTGCTTTATAACTGCGACCTTATCCGTTATCTAAAAAAATGGAAATATTTTAAAATTGAGAATTTTTTTGAAAAATCGAAGGGCTTACTCGGAAATCCGGAAAGAATTCGGACATTTTGATACCATATATGTGTCATTCGGTTCAGTAATTAAAAAGCCTTTCTCTGGAAACCGTTCGCTAAAAACTTTTTTTTAGAATAGAGAGACTAGGGAGCTACCGCCCCCTGCTCGCTGGTCGCTCGCCATCCCCCGTTAACTGCTGACGCAGGACCGTTTGGAATTGCTTCGCAATTCCTACAAATTCCAACTCGCTGAACTTAATACACTTTATACAACAATTAAACAATTTACAGAAAAAACGACAACCAACTTTCCAAAAATACGTCACCAAATCCCCTCCATAAATAAATCTCCCTTAAAAGTTTGAATATATATTAACTCGAACTTATCAAAAATATAAACGAAATGTTTTTAAAAATATTCATCTTAATTATTTTTAATCTATGATTATGAAAATAACTAATTCTAATTGTTTATCAATATTCGGACCAAACAAAAACCATTATTTTAAAGTAACTCGTTAGTATAATATGCCTAGTGTTTATCATTCATATTTTTGTTTAAACCCAGACTTGTTAAACAATACCGTTTAAGCAATTGAAAATAAAGAGACAAAATATCACTCTGTTTACAATTAATTTCTATAAAATCAGACTAAAAATTATAAATATTGGACAAAAATGGTGAAATTTTAGTATGAAATGGCGTACATGTAAGTTTTTAGAATATGTTTTTATCAGTCTTAGAGTGATATTTCATCAAGAAAGTACTTTTTTAAATGGTGAAAACACATGTTTCATCTTAAAATATAGCGCCAATCGGTCGTTGTGATTGGATGCATAATAATTTGATTGACAGTATTTGCTTTGTAACTGCGACCTTATCCGTTATCTAAAAAAATGGAAATATTTTAAAATCGAGAATTTTTTTGAAAAATCGAAGGGCCTACTCGGAAATCCGGAAAGAATCCGGACATTTTGATACCATATATGTGTCATTCGGTTCAGTAATTAAAAAGCCTTTCTCTGGAAACCGTTCACCAAAAACTTTTTTTTAGAATAGAGAGATTTTTATGGTATTGGATTGTTTCTTCATCTTTATTACCCATTTTTGGACGATTAGGTAGAATTTTATAAATTTTCATAAGAAAAAATTTACATGTTTATTTCATGCGCGACACTTCCGTACATTTTTCTTGCACTATGGGTAATTATTTAGGTATGAAAAATACGAAAAAATTATCCCAAGCGTTTTAAGCTAATCAGTTATGTTTCCGTGTGAAAAATTAGTTTTAATTACGGTTCTACACGGATATCTAGCAAAAAATCCACGAATTGCATTCAAATGTAATTTAGCTTTCAAAAGTGATAATCATAACTATATCCATTTATATATTAAAGCTGCGTTTCTCATGGAAGATTCCAAACTGAACCACATCTCTTACATCAAACTTACGTTAGACGAGTGTTTTTAGATACACGCTTTCATTATTTTTAAAATTCTTTAATTTTATTCCTAAAACTTTTATGTAAAAAAGACCACTTGAACAAAATAAATACGCAAGTCCTCAGAAGTACTCCAAATATGCTCTTTGCATAACCTAACCTCTAATGATAATTACTGATAATTAATCGATCGGGGAGTTTGAAAAATATACAAGTTTAGTAATTTGTTATAAAGATTTGGCATTTATTCCTCCATAAATCATGTAAAAATAAAAATTATAGATTTAGAAATTTATAGCATCCGTCTTTACCTGTTTAGATCCTTGAGACTTAAAAGGTTCCAAAAATTAAAGAAAATAGGAAATAACTAGAATTTTTACATGTCATAAAAATCTCCTCAAAAACTATAGGTACCCCAAATGCCAATGTTCCCATTTGGGAACATATTCGTTGAATTGGTAATTACTCTCCAAAATTGGAATACGAAGCTATTCTGTCAAGCTAAATGAATAGATGTGTGCTTCAGCTACCTATAACCACAGCAAAATTATTTGAAACTATCCTAAATTGAAACTTGTGCAACTTTTGGAAGAGCCAAAAATCTTTAATTTTGATATAAAATCTACAAAAAGGATTTAATTGCACGTGAAAAACCTTTGGGTGTAAAATAACTTCATATCTTTTCTACAATAAAATAAATAACTATATCTTTGCTTACATACGAATAAACAAATTCCTGCATGGAAAATTAAGTGGTAGAAAAATCCCTAAAGTGATGTTCCCAAACGGGAACATCAGCAGGTAAAAGGTTTTTTTTAATTTAAAAACAAACATAAAACTCCTCGTGTTCCACACAGTATGCCACGAGGCTTACGAACGTAAGTAAAAGAAATTTTAATAAAAATCTAAAAATTTAAACTATGGACTAAATTAGAAAATATAATAAAAGTCTCAAACTTCCCAACAAGACTGCAATAAACTGGCGGCCACCGCACGAAAATGCCATTTAAATCTCTTCTGAATACAGATACAGTTTGTATGTAGATTGCAGTGCAAAAGGACATGCTCCACTGTTTCATCCCCACTGCCACAGGCACAACTGCCAGACGGTAAAATTCCAAACCTACACAGGTAAGTCCTAAAATTTCCATGGCCAGTTTCCATGGCCCTGAGTCAATTTAAAATCTGTTGAAAAATATTTACACTTTAGACGATGAGTAATACTCGGAAAAAACCTCTTAGTCCACTGGGCATTTGACGAGACGAGATATTCTCGGTTCCAGTCTTCGATAGTTTTCTCTCTAGTTTTCCAGTGGGACGCCGGAACACTCCTCCCCAAATCAATATCAAGTCTTGTAGCTTCCTTAGCAAGCCTATCCGCTCTCTCAGGTAAAAGGTTAAGCAGGTTTTGGTGATCTAGTGTGTGTGTGTGTGTGATCATAAAATTCAAACCCTTAAATTTTCCAAATTTGTTTTTGTTCGCAGATAATATTTTTCATTATAATTTCCACTTACGAAAATTTCCTATTGCGGGCTATACCTATAGCCTAGTATAGTTCATGGAGATATGGCCTAGTTATCCCATTTAGAAATTCGCTATCCGTTAAGTTCCTAAGAGTTGATAGTGTCAGTTGTGGTGATACCAATTCCCCCGTTCTAATGAAACCAATGCCACCGCATGCATATAAACTGTGAATGGAAATAAGTTGGTTTCCATTAGTGGTTGGGAGAGAGAACGACCTTGACGGAGGGGGGAGACGTCAATCAGGGGGGCGGGACCCCTCTAGAGCATCATCACCATCATCATCATTATTCACCCCTGGTGTTTATACACCCCCCTTCCAGATTGGGGAATCGCTCCTGAGAGAAGAATCGTTTGATTTAGCTGTGGAGGAGAGTTGAGATGTTTTGACGGTTTGTGTTACAGAAAATTAGTGTTAATTTGAAGTTTTATGGCTGAGTAAGAGAGGGATATCATTATGCGGATTACATGAGAGGATTTGAATTGAATGTTAAACGCGTTTACTGAGTAATTATTTAGGTAATGGAGATCAATTAGGATTTGAATTGAAAAGAATACAGGCGATTCAGAACACTCGAAATAACTAAAAATAAATGAGTCAATACAAATTATATTTACCTGTTAGTTATGATCTTCATCTCGATAACAAAGCTCAATATACCCTTAAATAGAAAAAACTACTCGTTTTTTAAATTATCAATTCATAAAATGTTTTCAAATAACCGTTTAGACCAGTGGTTCTCAACTCGTTTAAGTTTGCGGAAGACTAATAAGTGTGAAATTGGGAACTTTTGCTAGCAACGCCTATTTAAGCGTGAGATTTGAGATGCTACTAAATAATATAACCGTGCGTAAATAATAAAACCCATATGGCTTTTTATCACAGTTTTAAGTCTTAAAAAATAATACACTTTACTTTCGACTATACCAACTTTTAAGGGGACAATCATGTTAATCCGACAATCAATCATGTTAATGTTAATGAAAATCATGTTAATCCGATGAAAGTAGCAACCGAAAGCACAACTTCAGTTTTAAATCTTATTAACATTTCCCGCTAAAATACTCATTCATCACAGAACCCGTGTTGACTTTTATCCTGAAAGAGTAAAATTGAAAGAGTGTTCCTGCAAAGTATCATCAGTATATTCGTAAGGATGGTTATTCTTTGTAATTTAGAGGTTGGTGGGCCCTTGTAAGTACCGTCAGTAGTTAAAGGGTTAAATGTAAAAATTTATGAGAAACTCACCCCTATATAACCATACGTAAAGCAATATTTTATGCACGAAAGACGATATTCCTAACTTAGTTAAATTTTCCTGATTTTTAAGATTGCCATTGATTGTTACTTCAGAATTTAGTTCATTTTATGATATTGAAAGTATTATTAACATTTTAATGGTGACTTTTATCCGTGAAACAGCCAAAGATTAGTTCAACGAACATACATTCTATGATACGTAGTTTTTTTAATTATATTAAAAAGGTGGTTTTATAGAGACAATTAAAGGTTATGGGGTTATTTGTCATTATTATAGTAAATACTAGCGCTGACGCTCTAGACCCGGGCTTCGCCTGGGGTTCAGTTTTTTTTATAAATATCATCTGGTGCGTTACAGATGGGCTTCGCCAGTCCATTTTTAAAGAAGATTATTCTGGTGTGTTACAGATGGGCTTCACCAGTCCATTTAAAAAAAATTATTTGGTGTGTTACAGATGGGCTTCCCCAGTCCAAATGTGGAAATAGTTAAATAAAGGAGCCACTTTTATGTTTATGCTACAACAATGGATTTTAAACTGCAATAATAGAGAATATACCTACAACAATTAAAGTTAAAACTTCTCTCATTATATTTACAACAATGTGGTTTTGCTATGAAGTTAGGCATGAAATATGGGTTTTTAAGCATAAAATTGACCAAAAATTATTATTCTTCAGAAACCTTCCCTAGAGCGAGTAGATCAACGTGGTATAGTTTAAAAGTTCATGTAGGTTCGAAAAGTTTAAAACTATAAAGGACATACAGACATACAAACATTGATTTATATATATGTTACAGTTAAAGTCCGGAAATCAGTTAATTTACAGATAACCTAGGTAATTTGCAGATTAACGAGGGTGATCCGTTAAAGAGCGAATTTTTTTTCAATTTCTAAGATTACCTAGGTAATCTTGAAATTACCTAGGTATTCTGCACCCTACCGACTAGACACTCGTTAATCTGCATACCACCTGTAATCAGTTATTTTACATATTAACGAGGGTGATCCGTTAAAGTACAAAATTTTATTTTATTTTATAAAAAGTTTAAGGAGGTTGGGGGGGCTGCCGCCCCCCCAAACCCCCCTGCCCTAACTATAACCAAACTCGTTTTGGGGGTAAACAGTAACAATGACGAATCAAAAAAGGGGGATCGGTACTTTTTTCATATTACACAAAACACGCAAATCCCACAAAAATAGTAATGAAATAGCAATTTTAAAACTAGAATATAAAAACAATAATAATAGAATATTAAAGTACCAACTGAGATTTGTATCAATTGTGGTTTTCGATCTCGATTTGACAGCGTATTTCAATGAGCACTTAAACTAGCAAATCTAAATGAAAGCGCGGTGTAATCGGCTGGCAGCCTGCACTGAACTATTGCTAGGATTCGCGATCGTTTACATATGTTAAACCCTTGCCCAGGTTCCAGCGATTGTTGAATTAACGTTTGTTGAAAAGATATTTCAACAGCTGGGACATTTACTTTCGTTAAAAGAAATCTCTGTCACTCTGAAGTCGGAGCTTCAACACAATTGTTTCAAAATACCCGTTTTAGTAGTAATATACAGTACTTAATCATGTAAATTTACAGTACTTACTTGCTTGTATTATTTTGTTTTAACATTCAACATGACAACTACCAGTGCTACGCTCTAAATTTGAAATCAAAACACCAAATATGACAACAAACTACGTATTGAAACCCAACTGCGCAGGGGTAAGCGCATGGCGCAGTAAGCACCTCAACATTTTAACAGAAAGTATTGAACGAAACAAACTATTTTGAACTTTAACTATCAAGAGGCCGTTATAGTGTAGATTCCCTAGGTAAAATGCGAAAAACTCAAAAATCCGCACATTAACGACAGAAATCAGTTAATCTTAAGTTTACCTAGGTATTCTTCAGAATAACTAATTATCAACTTTAGCGGTAACATATATATATACTAGCGCTAAAGCGCTAGACCCGGCTTTGCCCGGGCGCAGTGGGTTTTATTATTTTTTTTATATATCATCTGGTGCGTTACAGATGGGCTTCGCCAGTCCATTTTTAAAGAAGATTATTCTGGTGTGTTACAGATGGGCTTCGCCAATCCATTTAAAAAAATTCTTCTGGTGTGTTAGAGATGGGCTTCGCCAGTCCAAATGGGGAAATAGTTAAGTATATGAGCCAATTTTATGTTTATGCTACAACAATGGATTTTAAACTGCAACAATCGAGAATGTGCCTATAACAATTAAAGTTACATCTTCTATTGTTATAATTACAACAATGTGGTTTTGCCCTGAAGTTAGGCATGAAATATGGGTTTTAAAGCATAAAAGTGACCAAAACAGTTGTTTGAATGCATCGATTTTAAGTTATTTTTATTCAGAAACCTTCCTTGGAGCGAGTAGATCACCGTGGTATAGTTTAATAGTTAATGTAGGTTCGAAAAGATTAAAACTATAAAGGACATACATACATACATACATACATACATACAAACAGACATTCATTTTCTATATATATAAAAATCAATGTCTGTCTGTCTGTATGTATGTTTGTATGTATGTATGTATGTATGTATGTCCTTTATAGTTTTAAACTTTTCGAACCTATATTAACTATTAAACTATACCACGTTGATCTACTCCCTCCAAGGAAGGTTTCTGAAGAATAATAATTTAAAATCGATGCATCCTAATAACTTTTTTGGTCAATTTTATGCTCAAAAACCCATTTTTCATGCCTAACTTCAGGGCAAAACCACATTGTTGTAAAGAAGATGTAACTTTAATTGTTGCAGGCATATTCTCGATTGTTGCAGATTGAAATCGATTGTTGAAGTTTAAAATCCATTGTTGTAACATAAACATTAAAATAGATCCTTTATTTAACTATTTCCCCATTTGGACTGGCGAAGCCCATCTGTAACACACCAGAATAGTTTTTTTAATGGACTGGCGAAGCCCCTCTGTAACACACCTGAATAATTTTCTTTAAAAATGGACTGGCGAAGCCCATCTGTAACGCACCTGATGACATTTATTAAAAAACGGAAACCCGGGCGAAGCCCGGGTCTAGCGCTTTAGCGCTAGTTATATATATATATACTAGCGCTAAAGCGCTAGACCCGGCTTTGCCCGGGCGCAGTAGCGCTGACGCGCTAGACCCGGGCTTCGCCCGGGTTTCCGTTTTTTAATAAATGTCATCAGGTGGCGTTACAGATGGGCTTCGCCAGTCCATTTTTAAAGAAAATTATTCAGGTGTGTTACAGAGGGGCTTCGCCAGTCCATTAAAAAAACTATTCTGGTGTATATATATATCTGGTGTATATATATGTAATGTATATATATGTGTAATATATCTGGTGTATATATATATATATATATATATATATATATATATATATATATATAATATTACATTCTAAATTATTTTTAAAGAATTAGAAAATGAACACAACATGCCGGCGCCATGCAGCCATGCAAATCAGTTCCCTTAATAAGTAAAAAATTCATCGATTACTAATCAAAATTGGCATAATTACCCTGAGAAGCAGACCCAGACAACAAAAATTAAAAAAACAAAGAATTAGCCGGCACCCACTTCATTAGGAACCCCGGGTGCCAGCGAACCACGGTTTTCTGTGATGGCCGATAGGGCGATATACGCCAAGGAACAGATATCGGCCATCGGGGTCCGAACCGTGGGAAAAAAACAGAGGAGAAAGTAAAACTTACGATGGTTTCAAGACGAATTTATATTCGAAGTAATGAAAAACAAGGCAAGATGTTGCCAAAGAATTCAAAAAACCCGAAAAAAGATTGCTGCCAGATATACCACAAAAAAACCAGATGCTAATGCAGATGAATTGCGTCACTGTGTTGTTGTTCTTTACGGGTGTATGTGCATAAAACAAAGTCTTCAGGGTAAGACCGCTAACAAACCCACTTTGTTGTGTAAGGCGGATTTAAAAAAACATGTGTTGTACACGAAAAAACTCCAGAAAAAATACCATAAATCTTAAGAAATCGTATTTAAAATATTACGATATAGGCTGTCAATCAATTTATTAGGAAAATCATTAGATTTTAATATGTTGAAGAGTTCTTTTATCTGTCTTCTTAATAAATCACGATTTGAACAAATTTTCTTAAATCTTGCAATTTGGCTATTTATTGTGTTGTAATACACTTTTTTAGAGATGTTCGATTCCCAATATATTAGTTTTAGAACTTTAAAATTAAAAAGGTTTCTTTTATCAAAAACATCTATAGTTGCTTTATTGTTATCTACTGAAATATCTAGATCCAAAAATTCTGCTTTTAAGTTGTTTTGGTTAGTTCTATTTAAGATTAATTCTTCAGGGTATATATCATGTTGCTGATTGATGAAGTTTTCACAATTAATTACTATAATGTCGTCTATATATCGAAAAATGCCAACTTTTGGATCAAAATAGTTTTGCTCAAAGTAATGTAAAAACAGATTAGCCAAGACTGAAGAAAAAATAGAACCCTGTGGAATACCTTTAATCTGTACATAACAATTCTCTCCATTATAAATATAGTTGTTAAAAATACAACAATTTATTAAAGTTTCCCAATCTTCAAAATTTATATTTATTATATGTTTATAGTTATGAAAGTAGTGAATTAGAGTATCTTTAATTTTTTGTAGAGGTAGACTCGTGAATAAATCTTTAAAGTCAAAAGTCATGATGGACTGTATGGTATTTTTATTAAGATATTCAATTACTTTTAAATTATTATTAATAATCCATGTAAAACCATCTTTCTGTATGTCTTCCAGAATAAGATTTAGAATATCAAATAGAATTTTTCCAGGTTTATTTAAATATGTTTCAGAACCACATGTGATAAATCTGAAAGCAGTTGGAGTTTTATGAAATTTGGGGTAGATGGTTAAATAAGGTATTTTGATTTTATTGCATTTAATCTTTTGTCTTTTAAGTAGAGCTAGTATTTTTTTAGAGCTAATGTTATAATTGCTGGTTTTTTTATAGTTAGAGTTTTCAACTAATTCTTGATCTAAGAGTTCTAGATAAAATGCTTTGCAGATTATGGCATAATTATTACTAGCTTTATCAACCGGAGTTATAATAAATTTTTGTTGTAGATCATTTATAGCATTTGTTATTCCCTTGTAATCAATAAGATCTTTACGTTTTTTAAGGTTGTTATTTATAAAAGATCTAAAAATGTTAAACAACTTCCATTTCCATTCTGAGAAGGCTTCTAGTGGCAAATTGTATTTCAAAGCTGCTTTAAGGCAGAAAGAATCAATATTACATAGGAAAATTTTAAAAAGTTTTTTGGTTCCCAGAGAAAAGCTTGGTCTAAATTTGACCCCTTTACACATAAGATTTCTAAGTATAACATCATCAACTATGTTCAAGTTTCCAGTAACGATGTGTTTATGACGTGGATCTACATATTCATGAAATTTAGTATCGTTACATAGACATACTGGGTTGCTTCTGAGTTCATAAGTTTTACTGCAAGATAAATTGTAGTTGAATATTTTTCTTCCTAAAGGGGTTTCATATTTAAAGCATTTAATTATTTCCAAGTCCTTTACAGGAAAGCAGTAACTTAGGGATTGCAATATATTATGAAACTTAAAATTATCGTATATCTGGTTCCTAAAGTCCACAACAAAATATATTCTATTTATTTTTTCATATTTACTGTCTCGAATTTTAGATAAACGAGCATTTAATAGGTCAAATATTAAGATTTTAAAATGTTTATTATTTAGGTCATGTTTCTCAAGATACATCTTTAGTTTTAATGCGTTTGTATCATTTAAGGAGAATACATAGGTTCTTACTGGTTTAAAGTTAAAGTCAATAGAAAAGTTACTCTGTAGATTCAACACAACCTCATCCAAGTCATTCAAGATGTTGTATTTTCCGTTCTTTTTATTATTTTTATTACGGCCGCCTCTTTCAAATCTGGTGGTCTTTTGATTTTTTAGGTGAAATAGTTTCGATGTATTTACGTTAGAGGAATTAATGTGTGTATTTTGGAACGTATCATTTAAACCATACGGTGCAAGTGTTTTCATATTTATTATATGAAAGTTTTCCTTCTCTAAACGTAAGTTGGTGTCTTGTATTATATCCAAAATGTAGAGTTTAGCTGAATTTAGATCATGTTTTTGGAAGTGTTCAAATTCAATGTTTTCCTCATGCGTTGCCTTATAATTTTTGATATTAGATCTGTGCAAATTGATTCTTAGATTAAGTGGATTTGAGGTCTGACCAACATATCCCATGCTACAGGATGTGCATTTTATGTAATTTTATTATATGTAATTACATATAATATTATATGTAATTACATAAAATGCACATCCTGTAGCATGGGATATGTTGGTCAGACCTCAAATCCACTTAATCTAAGAATCAATTTGCACAGATCTAATATCAAAAATTATAAGGCAACGCATGAGGAAAACATTGAATTTGAACACTTCCAAAAACATGATCTAAATTCAGCTAAACTCTACATTTTGGATATAATACAAGACACCAACTTACGTTTAGAGAAGGAAAACTTTCATATAATAAATATGAAAACACTTGCACCGTATGGTTTAAATGATACGTTCCAAAATACACACATTAATTTCTCTAACGTAAATACATCGAAACTATTTCACCTAAAAAATCAAAAGACCACCAGATTTGAAAGAGGCGGCCGTAATAAAAATAATAAAAAGAACGGAAAATACAACATCTTGAATGACTTGGATGAGGTTGTGTTGAATCTACAGAGTAACTTTTCTATTGACTTTAACTTTAAACCAGTAAGAACCTATGTATTCTCCTTAAATGATACAAACGCATTAAAACTAAAGATGTATCTTGAGAAACATGACCTAAATAATAAACATTTTAAAATCTTAATATTTGACCTATTAAATGCTCGTTTATCTAAAATTCGAGACAGTAAATATGAAAAAATAAATAGAATATATTTTGTTGTGGACTTTAGGAACCAGATATACGATAATTTTAAGTTTCATAATATATTGCAATCCCTAAGTTACTGCTTTCCTGTAAAGGACTTGGAAATAATTAAATGCTTTAAATATGAAACCCCTTTAGGAAGAAAAATATTCAACTACAATTTATCTTGCAGTAAAACTTATGAACTCAGAAGCAACCCAGTATGTCTATGTAACGATACTAAATTTCATGAATATGTAGATCCACGTCATAAACACATCGTTACTGGAAACTTGAACATAGTTGATGATGTTATACTTAGAAATCTTATGTGTAAAGGGGTCAAATTTAGACCAAGCTTTTCTCTGGGAACCAAAAAACTTTTTAAAATTTTCCTATGTAATATTGATTCTTTCTGCCTTAAAGCAGCTTTGAAATACAATTTGCCACTAGAAGCCTTCTCAGAATGGAAATGGAAGTTGTTTAACATTTTTAGATCTTTTATAAATAACAACCTTAAAAAACGTAAAGATCTTATTGATTACAAGGGAATAACAAATGCTATAAATGATCTACAACAAAAATTTATTATAACTCCGGTTGATAAAGCTAGTAATAATTATGCCATAATCTGCAAAGCATTTTATCTAGAACTCTTAGATCAAGAATTAGTTGAAAACTCTAACTATAAAAAAACCAGCAATTATAACATTAGCTCTAAAAAAATACTAGCTCTACTTAAAAGACAAAAGATTAAATGCAATAAAATCAAAATACCTTATTTAACCATCTACCCCAAATTTCATAAAACTCCAACTGCTTTCAGATTTATCACATGTGGTTCTGAAACATATTTAAATAAACCTGGAAAAATTCTATTTGATATTCTAAATCTTATTCTGGAAGACATACAGAAAGATGGTTTTACATGGATTATTAATAATAATTTAAAAGTAATTGAATATCTTAATAAAAATACCATACAGTCCATCATGACTTTTGACTTTAAAGATTTATTCACGAGTCTACCTCTACAAAAAATTAAAGATACTCTAATTCACTACTTTCATAACTATAAACATATAATAAATATAAATTTTGAAGATTGGGAAACTTTAATAAATTGTTGTATTTTTAACAACTATATTTATAATGGAGAGAATTGTTATGTACAGATTAAAGGTATTCCACAGGGTTCTATTTTTTCTTCAGTCTTGGCTAATCTGTTTTTACATTACTTTGAGCAAAACTATTTTGATCCAAAAGTTGGCATTTTTCGATATATAGACGACATTATAGTAATTAATTGTGAAAACTTCATCAATCAGCAACATGATATATACCCTGAAGAATTAATCTTAAATAGAACTAACCAAAACAACTTAAAAGCAGAATTTTTGGATCTAGATATTTCAGTAGATAACAATAAAGCAACTATAGATGTTTTTGATAAAAGAAACCTTTTTAATTTTAAAGTTCTAAAACTAATATATTGGGAATCGAACATCTCTAAAAAAGTGTATTACAACACAATAAATAGCCAAATTGCAAGATTTAAGAAAATTTGTTCAAATCGTGATTTATTAAGAAGACAGATAAAAGAACTCTTCAACATATTAAAATCTAATGATTTTCCTAATAAATTGATTGACAGCCTATATCGTAATATTTTAAATACGATTTCTTAAGATTTATGGTATTTTTTCTGGAGTTTTTTCGTGTACAACACATGTTTTTTTAAATCCGCCTTACACAACAAAGTGGGTTTGTTAGCGGTCTTACCCTGAAGACTTTGTTTTATGCACATACACCCGTAAAGAACAACAACACAGTGACGCAATTCATCTGCATTAGCATCTGGTTTTTTTGTGGTATATCTGGCAGCAATCTTTTTTCGGGTTTTTTGAATTCTTTGGCAACATCTTGCCTTGTTTTTCATTACTTCGAATATAAATTCGTCTTGAAACCATCGTAAGTTTTACTTTCTCCTCTGTTTTTTTCCCACGGTTCGGACCCCGATGGCCGATATCTGTTCCTTGGCGTATA
The DNA here is from genome assembly GCA_024610705.1 of Tetragnatha versicolor. Classification (NCBI taxonomy): domain Eukaryota; kingdom Metazoa; phylum Arthropoda; class Arachnida; order Araneae; family Tetragnathidae; genus Tetragnatha; species Tetragnatha versicolor. The sequence goes on along the minus strand of JANDEH010000024.1, from coordinate 4,699,759 downwards.
TCGCCCTATCGGCCATCACAGAAAACCGTGGTTCGCTGGCACCCGGGGTTCCTAATGAAGTGGGTGCCGGCTAATTCTTTGTTTTTTTAATTTTTGTTGTCTGGGTCTGCTTCTCAGGGTAATTATGCCAATTTTGATTAGTAATCGATGAATTTTTTACTTATTAAGGGAACTGATTTGCATGGCTGCATGGCGCCGGCATGTTGTGTTCATTTTCTAATTCTTTAAAAATAATTTAGAATGTAATATTATATATATATATATATATATATATATATATATATATATATATATATATATATATATATATATATATATATATATATACACCAGATATATTACACATATATATACATTACATATATATACACCAGATATATATATACACCAGAATAGTTTTTTTAATGGACTGGCGAAGCCCCTCTGTAACACACCTGAATAATTTTCTTTAAAAATGGACTGGCGAAGCCCATCTGTAACGCCACCTGATGACATTTATTAAAAAACGGAAACCCGGGCGAAGCCCGGGTCTAGCGCGTCAGCGCTACTGCGCCCGGGCAAAGCCGGGTCTAGCGCTTTAGCGCTAGTATATATATATATAACTAGCGCTAAAGCGCTAGACCCGGGCTTCGCCCGGGTTTCCGTTTTTTAATAAATGTCATCAGGTGCGTTACAGATGGGCTTCGCCAGTCCATTTTTAAAGAAAATTATTCAGGTGTGTTACAGAGGGGCTTCGCCAGTCCATTAAAAAAACTATTCTGGTGTGTTACAGATGGGCTTCGCCAGTCCAAATGGGGAAATAGTTAAATAAAGGATCTATTTTAATGTTTATGTTACAACAATGGATTTTAAACTTCAACAATCGATTTCAATCTGCAACAATCGAGAATATGCCTGCAACAATTAAAGTTACATCTTCTTTACAACAATGTGGTTTTGCCCTGAAGTTAGGCATGAAAAATGGGTTTTTGAGCATAAAATTGACCAAAAAAGTTATTAGGATGCATCGATTTTAAATTATTATTCTTCAGAAACCTTCCTTGGAGGGAGTAGATCAACGTGGTATAGTTTAATAGTTAATATAGGTTCGAAAAGTTTAAAACTATAAAGGACATACATACATACATACATACATACAAACATACATACAGACAGACAGACATTGATTTTTATATATATAGAAAATGAATGTCTGTTTGTATGTATGTATGTATGTATGTATGTATGTCCTTTATAGTTTTAATCTTTTCGAACCTACATTAACTATTAAACTATACCACGGTGATCTACTCGCTCCAAGGAAGGTTTCTGAATAAAAATAACTTAAAATCGATGCATTCAAACAACTGTTTTGGTCACTTTTATGCTTTAAAACCCATATTTCATGCCTAACTTCAGGGCAAAACCACATTGTTGTAATTATAACAATAGAAGATGTAACTTTAATTGTTATAGGCACATTCTCGATTGTTGCAGTTTAAAATCCATTGTTGTAGCATAAACATAAAATTGGCTCATATACTTAACTATTTCCCCATTTGGACTGGCGAAGCCCATCTCTAACACACCAGAAGAATTTTTTTAAATGGATTGGCGAAGCCCATCTGTAACACACCAGAATAATCTTCTTTAAAAATGGACTGGCGAAGCCCATCTGTAACGCACCAGATGATATATAAAAAAAATAATAAAACCCACTGCGCCCGGGCAAAGCCGGGTCTAGCGCTTTAGCGCTAGTATATATATATGTTACCGCTAAAGTTGATAATTAGTTATTCTGAAGAATACCTAGGTAAACTTAAGATTAACTGATTTCTGTCGTTAATGTGCGGATTTTTGAGTTTTTCGCATTTTACCTAGGGAATCTACACTATAACGGCCTCTTGATAGTTAAAGTTCAAAATAGTTTGTTTCGTTCAATACTTTCTGTTAAAATGTTGAGGTGCTTACTGCGCCATGCGCTTACCCCTGCGCAGTTGGGTTTCAATACGTAGTTTGTTGTCATATTTGGTGTTTTGATTTCAAATTTAGAGCGTAGCACTGGTAGTTGTCATGTTGAATGTTAAAACAAAATAATACAAGCAAGTAAGTACTGTAAATTTACATGATTAAGTACTGTATATTACTACTAAAACGGGTATTTTGAAACAATTGTGTTGAAGCTCCGACTTCAGAGTGACAGAGATTTCTTTTAACGAAAGTAAATGTCCCAGCTGTTGAAATATCTTTTCAACAAACGTTAATTCAACAATCGCTGGAACCTGGGCAAGGGTTTAACATATGTAAACGATCGCGAATCCTAGCAATAGTTCAGTGCAGGCTGCCAGCCGATTACACCGCGCTTTCATTTAGATTTGCTAGTTTAAGTGCTCATTGAAATACGCTGTCAAATCGAGATCGAAAACCACAATTGATACAAATCTCAGTTGGTACTTTAATATTCTATTATTATTGTTTTTATATTCTAGTTTTAAAATTGCTATTTCATTACTATTTTTGTGGGATTTGCGTGTTTTGTGTAATATGAAAAAAGTACCGATCCCCCTTTTTTGATTCGTCATTGTTACTGTTTACCCCCAAAACGAGTTTGGTTATAGTTAGGGCAGGGGGGTTTGGGGGGGCGGCAGCCCCCCCAACCTCCTTAAACTTTTTATAAAATAAAATAAAATTTTGTACTTTAACGGATCACCCTCGTTAATATGTAAAATAACTGATTACAGGTGGTATGCAGATTAACGAGTGTCTAGTCGGTAGGGTGCAGAATACCTAGGTAATTTCAAGATTACCTAGGTAATCTTAGAAATTGAAAAAAAATTCGCTCTTTAACGGATCACCCTCGTTAATCTGCAAATTACCTAGGTTATCTGTAAATTAACTGATTTCCGGACTTTAACTGTAACATATATATAAATCAATGTTTGTATGTCTGTATGTCCTTTATAGTTTTAAACTTTTCGAACCTACATGAACTTTTAAACTATACCACGTTGATCTACTCGCTCTAGGGAAGGTTTCTGAAGAATAATAATTTTTGGTCAATTTTATGCTTAAAAACCCATATTTCATGCCTAACTTCATAGCAAAACCACATTGTTGTAAATATAATGAGAGAAGTTTTAACTTTAATTGTTGTAGGTATATTCTCTATTATTGCAGTTTAAAATCCATTGTTGTAGCATAAACATAAAAGTGGCTCCTTTATTTAACTATATATATATATATATATATATATATATATATATATATATATATATATATATATATATATATATATATATATATATATATATATATATATATATATATATATATATATATATATATATATATATATATATATATATATATATATATATATATATATATATATATATATATATATATATATATATATATATATATATATATATATATATATATATATATATATATATATATATATATATATATATATATATATATATATATATATATAAAAATATATATACTCCTGTTCATAAAAAATGCAACACCAAGAAGGAACTGTCCGATCAACTTGAAATTTTCAGGGTATGTTCATTATGGTTTGATTATCAAATGATACCAAATTCAGAGCTATTGCGCATGCGCGAGCTGAGCAGTGTCTTCTCAACCACTGATTTATTCGTATATTTGGGGGGCTGTAACGGGACGTTAAGGGCTTGTAAGCAGGTTGTTTACCGTTGATTATCTTGTCATTAGATGTTATTATACCCCTTAGACCTTAAAGGATGTCATATGAAACTTTAGCAGAGTTTTAAAGAGGATTAATGTTAGGCCTCCCGGAGGGGTGTTTTTCACATTGTTTTACCGCTGGTTTGATGAAGGGAAACCGGACAATATTGATATGAGTTTGAAAGCAGAGACCCAAAAAGGGTGAGGCGAGTTGAAAATTGGGGTCTGGACCCCTTATAGTCACGTCAGCACGGGGTGAAAGAGGCTTCATTCGCATGGCAGTGCCGGATCATTGAGTGACTTTTCAACATGTTTCAAAATGTTAGAATACTGTTACAGGTCTATCATTGTCTGCTCCATCAGTTAATCGGTCGCCATTGCACCAAAATTCACCAGGTATCGTTTTTTTACAGCGCTTCATCGATGGAATTCCATCGGTGCATAAACCTACCATGGGATCCACAAAAAATATTTTCGCAAGATTACTGATAACAAATGGTCCTTTTAAAGAAATTCCCCATCAATTTTGGTTAACATGACACCTAAATTTGGTTTGGACGCTATGCCGAAAATTGCAATTTTTGGAGTGTTTTATCTTGAGTCTGTGGTGAAAAAGAGAGGTGCTCCAGGGCAAAAGCCCTGGAGCACTATTGGGTACCATGGACAACCTCATTAGATAAAAATGAGGGCAATCACATTTCTTAAAAAAATTTCTAAACATTTTTGGAGCCAAAAGTTATACTCTACATTTGAAGTGATCCGGAAGCTGTAATTCATCAGAACAAATCCCGTACACAGGTTTTTTAGAATGTTCGAAACTTACTTTATATCCAATAAAGACAGTTTCTTTCTCGACAAATTTCTTCATCTAAAATTTCACCTATGGAGCTCGACTAAAATTTCGTTGGTTTGTCCTCATACTTAAAATGCTTGTTATGTTGCCAATATTGCAAAACTTTGGGTTTGGGATGAATTTTAGACAAAAATCACCTCCTCAGTCAAAATTTCAATCTGTTTGATTCGATGACCTGTCGTATAGAGGCTCTCATTGCAGCGCGTATAGAAGACATTGAACACCGATTTTCGATGTTAAATTTTATTCCTTTGTTCTGAAAATTTTATCATTTATTTGCATTCACAAAGATCACTTGCTGTGTAAATTTCATCAAAATCTAACAAATCCTTCACGGTGTTGCATTTTTTATGAACAGGAGTATAGATTTGCATCCCTACACTCCATCCTGCTTATGCATGTTTTAATGCAGATGCAGGAGATTTTTTGAAGTGTGTAAAATAAGCATACATGTTTCATGGAACAAAAAGTTATTCACCATTTTAAGTTTTTGAGAAATGTTGGTAAGTACGATTATTGAACCGTCGTATTACTTAATGGTTACCATACGCATTTTCTTACTTCAAGTGATAGCAGAGTTTGAAATTGATAATTAATTATTGATAATTAATTAAGACCGCTTTTTTCATCGCACGGGTCATCGTTGGACGATCAGAAAAGAAAAGCTCCCGTCGTAATCATTACTGGAGATCGTTATTTAAATGATTATCTGTGATCATTATTTCCTGATTTTTCGTTCCTGAAAATAAAAATAATGAAAGACCGCCAAATCGCCAATGGAAGAGAGACCTCGATTATGCTGAAAATCAAATTAAGAGAACGCCTATCCTCGAACTGTTTGAGTTTTATTTTCTGATCGAAATATTTTCATCGCGAATCAATGATTATCATCGGAGTAAAACCGTATAGCTCAAAAATAATCATTATTTTTAATCGAAACCAACAAAACTCAAAATCTGATCATGAGTTTTATGCCTTAAATCAGGCCAGATTTTTACGATTTTACTTAAATTTTAATACAAATACAAATTAAGTCAACCAACTACAGGCGTAAGCCCAGCAAGGTTGGTACAGTCTTTTTAACCCACACTACCGGAATCCCAGTATCTGTTAATTTTCCTCTTGAACTCGTTTACTCCACTTGAATTTACAATTGTTTCAGGCAACGCATTCCATCTATCCACTACCCTATTAAAAAAATAATTTCTACAATCCGTCTTAAATCTTCCTTTATTCAATTTGAAATTGTGACCCCTTGTTCCTGTATTGAAATCTAGTCCCTCTGTGTCCCCTTGCTTTTTAAAAAGTTGAATGAAATCCCCTCTAATCCTTCTTTTCTCTAGAGTGATCATATTTAGCTTCTTTAATCTTCCCTCATAACTTAAACTGGATATACCCTTGACCATTTTAGTAGCCCTATGATGCTGAACCCTTTCAATTAAATGAGTTTTTGGTGATCAAGTGTGATCATTAAATTCAAACCCTGACCACATGGTCAAGTATATCAGGATTTATGAAGTTTAACGTCCCCTTCGTAAGTCTAACAATCTGGCAATACAAAAAAAAAGTTTGCTTTCAAACAAAATCTGATTAATTTACCACCTGTAGATTAAATCGAAAAACCTCGATGGAAACTTCGGTTGAGAGGGTACGAGGGCCCTTTCTTTCCGCTTGATCGTCGGGAGAGAAGCTCCTCCCCCATTAATTTTTTTTCCATTCTCCTCTGGTAACTGAAACCGCAATCACCCGAACTCACGCTCACCTCTTTGAATACAAAGTATCCAATTTGTTGCCAACAAAAAACGACAAATAACTGGAAGATAAAAAAAAAGACACGGAAGCTTTCGCCTTCGTCAGTTTTGAACAAAACGATCGCTTTTGTTCCAACTTTTTCCTTCCCCTTCATGTGATGAATGGGCGCAAGAAACCTCTACGGTTATGAATGGTCGTTCGGGAAAGAAGAATGTTACCCGTCCATTGAATAAACTACCTGATACTACTTTCCAAAAATTCTATAGGGAAAGGTTTTCCGAACGTTTTGATCTCTTTGGTAAAGAAATTCATGGTTTGAATTCAACGATCACAAATTACACTATTAATAATTGTATAATTTTATAACTTATTACATACAATTACAATAAAAGTTTTAATACTTACTATTAATACTTATAATCTCTCTATTCTAAAAATAAGTTTTTGGTGAACGGTTTCGAGAGAAAGGCATCTGCATAATGCACTGATCTGCATAACACATTTTTGGTGTCAAACTGTTCGGATTCTTTTGAAGTTGTGCAATATGCCATTAGAATTTCTAATTCTCAATTTTAAAATATTTTTTTTTTTTTTTTTTAGAATAATGATAAGGTCACAGTTACAAGGAAGTATTGTCAAACAACTTATTATGAATCCAATCACAATGAACAATTGACGCCATAATTTATGATGAAACACATTTTTTTACGTTTTAAAAATTTAATTTAGAGTACTTTCCAAATCAATTATAATTCAAATATTGATAAACCTATTCTAAAAACTTACAGATATGAAATTTTGTCTGAAATTTATAATTTTTAGTCTGAAAATATCGAAATCAATAGTAATAGTAGGTTTTGTCTTCTATTATTTTCAAAGACCTTAAGGCTAAGCGCGCACTAGAGACTTATGTCGCCGGCGACTGTAACACTAGTCACTCGAGAGCAATGCATTTCTATGAGGAAATTCTTGGCCTAGTGATCTTGGTCTCGTCGCCATGTGCGCGCACTCTAGCTTCTTGCAATAGTCAGGGAAACAATTTTGTCTTTGTCGCCGAGACAAAAGTCTCTAGTGCGCACTTAGCCTTAATGTATTGTTTAACAAGTCTGGGTTGACACAAAAATAAAAATAATAAAACACTAGGAATACTAGGTACAATATTGAGTTTAAATGATTTATTGGTACTTTTTTTAGAATGTTTATTAGCAAGAGTTATTTGTAAACTTGCTGGATATTTTAAAGGGAAAAATTTTGATTAAATTATTGGTAAATTCAATAAATATTCTAAATTTTAAGAGAGTGTTATTTATGGAGATGGCCTGTGAGCGTATTTATAGAAAGTTAAATTGATTTTTCTTCTGCTAATTGTTTTAAAGGATGTTCTATAAATTGCAGTTAACACGGTATATAAGGATTGCGGAAGCGTTCCAAAAGGGCCTGCGTAAGCAGCTTAAGGGGGTTGGTGAGCAATAGCGAGCAGGGTTTGGTTGCTCCCTAGTAATACTAATAATATTGTATTGTAATAATAAAACATTAATAAGATAAATGTGGGTATAGTGGACACTTTAAGGAAAATTTTTGCTTAAGTTCTTAATAAATACCAATCTATTTGCTTCGAAACGGTTATCATCCTATTTTTAGGTTAATTGGATCTTCTTCTTTCGATTTTACCATTAAAAGCTTTAATTAGATTGGGCAAAGTATTTTTAATTAATTTTTAAAAGTACTCTAAATTGCATCTATAGTGGCCACATAGATGAAGCTGTTGCTTCTATGGTGGACACCTCTTGCATCAATAGTGGACACCTGTCTTTTTCTGCCTATATGAGGGGTTTATGCATGAAATTGAGGGGTTTTTCTTGGTATAGTCGTCTATTTCTAATTAAATCTTCCTTCCCAACGAAATGTATTTTAGATTCAATCAAATTAGCTTTATCTAAAAAAAATTGATAGTTTTCGGCCCAAAGTCTACGCTGTAGCTGATTTGAGAGGAATTTAGCATGTAATTCAATGCCTTAGAAACATTGGTTTCCGAAGCCAGAATGAAACCAAATTTATTTAACACTCATTTTAAAGCACAGTCAACAGTTAATGAAGTAAAAATGATTCGAATTAAGTATTATTTATGTTTCTATTAGAAGCCATTGCGGTGGCCACTATTGGAAAATCTAAGATTTTGTGTTGGTAAAGTGGACACCCCCATAAATCCTTGTAAAGTCAACATTTTCAAATAAATTTTATTCAGTATTATTTTATACACTCTTATTTATCTTGGTATAAATTTAAAAGTCAATCAAGCGGTAATAAATACGAAAAAATCAGTTCCGACTTACCCGTTTCCTTACGCGATTCAATAAGCAAAATCAAATTTCAGTCACTCGGCCGATGTTGTTATTTTCAAATATTTAAATATCCTTCCCATGCTGATCTGTTGTATCGGTGGTAATTTATCAGCTAACCTGATTGCACAATCTACTATGCCTATGAATTTTGACTCTGTTCGATGCCTCTAACTCGTTCTATTTAAAATTAATCAGCTATGTGGCCACTATTGGTACAGTGTCCACTATACCCACATTTACCTTAATTATTAAAGAAGAACGAACGCTCATTCTAAAAGTGAAATTTTTTTCTATGTATAAATAATTAAGATCTTACATCTCGCTACAAGATTAAGCAACGTCAAATAAGACATTGCTATTTAGGGAACTACGAACAAATTTTAACCATTACTTAAAACAATTGCTATTGATATTGTAAATAGAATATGTTAACTTATTTATTGGTGACTATATAAAACCGGAACATTTCTTGTTGTAGCTGGTCTGAGTATCACTTCGGTTTCAGTCTGCACTCAGGGATGTCAAAAAATAACCGGTTTTTATTAAACGCTTTTATTCTACTTGCTTTTGGCGGCGTTTTACGGGTGGAATTTTAAAACTCGATTTTTGGGCACTTCCCGATATGTTAGGACCCCGAAACTTTTCACATCGGTGTAACCCTTATGACACTCCAATATCCAACCATTATCTAGTCAAACAACCAAAGGATTAAGTTAATTAACGAGTATTTTTAATTAACAGAAAAACCAGATTTTGAGACCTTTCCCAAGGGGCTATTCTCCCTAAACCGAGCACAATGTTGTATAAGGCATAACTTCATCATATTCAAAAGTCAAAACGAGAATTACCCAGTAATTATGATAATTATAGATGATTAATCACTTTTTTTGAATGCATATTTTGGATTCTTGTACATAATATTTCAGGCACTTCCAAACGATATACAGTTCTGAAACTTTGCACCATGGTAGAATTACCATGACAATGCAATATTCAATCATCAACCAATCAAAACCACTGTAATTAAGTTAATTAACGAGTAATTTTTATTATCCGAATATCTCGAATTTGAGACATTTCCCAAAGGACTATGCCCCCTAAAACGAGCATAATTGTGTATTAGGCATAGCTTCATCATATTCAAAAATCAAAACGAGAATTACCCAGTAATTATGATAATTATAGATGATTAATCACTTTTTTTGAATGCATATTTTGGATTCTTGTACATAAAATTTCAGGCACTTCAAAACGATATACAGTTCTGAAACTTTGCACCATGGTAGAATTCCCATGACAATGCAATATTCAATCATCAACCAATCAAAACCACTGTAATTAAGTTAATTAACGAGTAATTTTGATTATCCAAATATCTCGAATTTGAGACCTCTCCCAAAGGACTATGACCACAAAAACGTGTACAATGATGTATTTCATATAGCTTTACAATATCCAGTCATCAAAATGATAATTGCCTAGCAATTATGTTAATTATCGACGATAAACCGCTAATTTCAAAAGCACATTTTGGATTCTTGTACATAAAGTTTCAGGCACTTCCAAACCATATAAAGTTCTGAAACCTTGCACCATGGTGTTAACCCAATGAAAAGGCAATATTCAATAATCAACTAGTAAAAACCTCCGTAATTAAGGTAATTAACAAGTGTTTTTAATTATCCGTTTTATTCAAATTTGATACACTTCCGTGAAGCCAATGACTCCCAAAACCTGTAAGATAATATATTTGGTATATAACTACAATAGTTAATCTTCAAAACGTGATTTCTTACCTTCGGATCAGTTATTCTTTAGACACACCAGAAATGATTCAACAACTTGATCACGTAATAACATGTAAGATGCCACCGGTAGGTTCAGATCTCTATGAGTTGGTAAAAAAAACTAAAGTTCATCATCATACAAATACTTGCAAGAAGAACGATACCCATTGTCGATTCAACTTCCCTCGTCAAGAATGTTCTGAAACAAGAATCATTTCCCATTCATCAGATGATTTTATTCAAAATGGAGGGAGAATATGCCTTTTAAAAAGGCGAAAAGAAGACGCGTGGGTCAACAATTACAGTGAAGACCTCTTACGCTTATGAAAAGGGAATATGGACATACAACCATGTGGATCCAATGAAGCAATAGCTTATTATATTGCGAAGTATATTGCGAAAGCGGAGCCCACTGAGGTTTCAACAGAAATCGCCAAAGAAATACGTAACATCATGAAAGATGATTCCGACTTATCAAAAGAAGCTCTTCAAGGTATGTATGAAAATAATGAACGATTACTATAGTCTTTTGCTACAATACATGCCATATAGATCAGAAAATGAATTACTTAGTGAATATGATACAGCTAGAGATGCTTTTATTGCACGCGAAGAGCAGTTAAAGACCAAGAGTGTCCATATGGAGCAGTTCAGGAAGCGAGACAGTCAGCTCGAACACGCATTCAACCAAGTGCATGCGTTTGAAATACTGGAGCAACCACTGCAAATAAGCGAAGAACAAGAAGAGGAAATGAGTGACCATATGATGAGCGAAGAAGACTTTTGCAGGGCCAAAAGTGGAATGAATTTAAGACAACGAGAAGTGTTTGCAGAAATCACTCGTAGCGTAAAAAGCCAAATAGAGGGTGATGAAAATAGATTCAGGTATTTTATAACTGGAGGTGCTGGCACTGGAAAGACGTTTTTATTCAATCTTCTGAAGAACCAAGTAAACAGATGCTTTAACAAGAAAGCGGTAAAAGTCGGAGCTTTGACAGGAGTAGCTGCTCGATTGGTTAAGGGTACAACACTGCATAGTTTACTTAAATTGCCAGTTCAAAAGGACGGCCGAATTGTTAACATGCAACTTTTTACGGGGAACTATTTGAAAATTATGCGTTAATTATGGAAGAATGTTGAATTTTTATTTATAGATGAAATTTCAATGGTTCCGTATAAAATGCTGTGCAGTGCATGATAGATTCACGACTAAGACAGCTAAAAAACAATGATTCTTTATTTGGGGGAATAAACATTCTACTCTTCGGTGACTTGCTACAATTACCACCTGTACGAGGGAGTTAAGTTTTCAATCAACCAGCGAGATTGCTACCTGCGACACACTTGTGGCGAATTTTCACACTGATTGAGTTAAAAGAAAATATGAGACAACAAGGAGACACCAAGTATGTTGATATTTTAAATGCCCTGCGAGTAGGAGAACTTAGCTCTGATCATATAGAAATACTAATGGGGAAAGTTTCCAAGGAAGCTACTGGTGAATTTGCAATCGACCAAGCATTACGAATATATCCCACCAATCAACAAGTTGAAGATCACAACAAAAAAGTTTTTGAGCACTTCAGGAAAAATAGCATGAAAATATACAAGATTAAAGCCCAGGACCAACTAATAGACTCCACGCGAAATATCGACGGCGAAGATATAGATAATATCATGCCAACCGATATAAATAAAACTTGAGGGTTACCCAAAGAATTAGAAATATTTACAGGTGCAAAAGTAATGTTAAGGTCTAACATTGATGTGGAAAAGAGATTGGTCAACGGTGCCATCGGAACTGTAAGAGATTTTGTATGGCCACATTTCCGGAAAACGCAGATGTACGAAGAAGACATCCCTTCAGTTAAAGTTGACTTTGGAAACGATGGTATGCACAAAATTGATCCCAAGTCGATCCAGTTTCCAGCTAAATTCAGCTATGGAACTGCGGAAAGAAGAATGTTACCACTCATCTTATGTTGGGCCTCAACCGTTCACAAAATGCAAGGAAGTACGGTTAATTTTGCAGTGGTTTACCTAGGCTCTAAACTCTTCGCTGATGGTCAGGCGTATGTCACCCTTAGCCGTATTAAATCACTAGAAGGGTTAAGAATAGAAGAATTGGACTGTTCGAAGTTGACTGGCACAACACCTTGTAATACTGAAGCTTTGACAGAAATGAAGCGAATGCGAAGCCATCATGTTGTAGAAAAATAAAATTTCGTCCTAACATAAGATTAAATATGGTTGAAATAAATACATTTTTTCTTGTCAGTTTTTGTTGAACAATACCATGACTAAAAAGTAGAAAATAAAATAAGTAAAAAAAAAGATTTTTTAAAAAACGCTTTTATTGAAGTGTTCTAAAAGGTCAAAAATAATTTATTCGGTTTGACAAATAATTTATTGGGAAGTAGAAAATAACTTTTTGGTAAGTAAAAAATAACTGATTTTCTAATCACTAAAAATAAAAGCGTGGGCGCTAGTATGTAATTCTTAATTCACTATTTATTCTAACTTCTTTATTCTATGTTCTATGAAGTTAAATTTACAAATTTCTCATTCATGAGGTTCGGGTGGGATGGTTTCACTTTAAATTCTCTATTAGGTATTTTTATTTATGTAAAATTATACATAAATGCCGAGGTAATGGCCTAGTGATTAGAACATCTATCTGAAAGCCGTACGTCTGGGGTTTGAATCCCCGTTCGGCATGGATGTTAGTGTTACTGTCCTGTAAAAAAATTTATATTTAAAAATATATATAAATTACTAGCGCCCACGCTTTTATTTTTAGTGATTAGAAAATCAGTTATTTTTTACTTACCAAAAAGTTATTTTCTACTTCCCAATAAATTATTTGTCAAACCGAATAAATTATTTTTGACCTTTTAGAACACTTCAATAAAAGCGTTTTTTAAAAAATCTTTTTTTTACTTATTTTATTAAAAAAACCGGTTATTTTTGTTTCGGTTTTAACCGGTTATTTTTTTCTTCGGTTTAACCGGTTCGGTTTTTTTCAAGTTCAACAACCGGATAAAAACCGGTTTTTTAATTAGATTTTTCATTGTTTTTTCCGAATTAACCCATAAGACACTATTTGAACAGAAGAAATGAATATTTTGTGCTCTTTCTGAGATGTTAATGCATAAATAACAATTTACAAACAAAATAGGTTAAAAATAACCGATAACCCCGTTTTTTTCACAACCAGAAAAAAACCGTTTTTTATATAAATTTCTCAGGTTATTTTTCGAATTTACCCATAACAAACACTATTTGAACTGAAAAATGAATATTATGTGCTCTTTCTGAGATACTAATGAATCAATAACAATTTATAAACAAAATAGGTTTAAAAATAACCGATAACACCGTTTATTTCAAAATCGGAGAAAAAAATGGTTTTATAACTAAATTTTTCAGGGTTTTTTTTTCGAATTAACTCATTAAAAGTCATTATTTGAACTAAAAATGAATGAAAATGTTGTGCTTTCTAAGATGCTAATGTATCAATAAAAAATACTAAACAAAATAGGTTTAAAAATAACCGATAACACAGGTTTTTTTCACAACCGGAGAAAAAAAAACGGTTTTTTGATTATCCGGTCCAACGGTAGTGTATCGGTCCGGATTTCTTTAAAATTCAACAACCGGCTAAAAAAACCGGCTGAAAGTCAAGCTAAAAAACTTAAATTTTAATACCTTAAAAAGATGAGGGTGTACTGGTCCGGTTTTTTTAAATTCGACAACCAGTGTAAAAAGCCGACTAAAATTCTGATTCAAAATCTAAAACTTAAATTGCTTGAGTTGAAGAGAGTGTATCGGTCTGTTTTTTCAAATGTAACAACCGGTGAAAAAAACGGCTATTATTCTGCCTCAGCTAAAAGCTAAAATTTTAATTACTTGAAACTGTAAGATTGTATCGGCCTGGTTTTTTTACATTCAACAAACGCCGAAAAAAAAACGGTTGAAATTCAAACTCAAAAACAATTTAACTTATAAAACTGTATTAAAATGTTCTCCCGGTTGATCAAGAATTTAAAGTTTTCCCCATTACAGGTTTTAAAAGCAATTTAAAGTGTGAAACCGAATAAAAACCGATGGTTTATGACCAAATCTTTGAAAATCGATGTTTTTTTCTATTGTATAATATTAGTAACCGTCCACAAAAAACAACAGATCGGTTTTTATTTAGACGAAACCGTTTTTAAAATGCATTTCAAGTTTAGGAAAAACCGGTTTTTCGGTTTTTTAAATAACCGGTTATTTTGGTCGGTTTAAACCGGGCGGTTTAACCGAGAGGTAAAATAAACCGGTTAACCGAAAACCGGTTATTTTGAAAATTTTGACATCCCTAGTCTGCACCCTTAAAATAGCTTTTCTTATGCAAATTTTTTTAACTTAAGAGATCCATAGTTTCAAATTACAGTAAAGCACCGTTTATACGTTTCTCGTTTACACGACTTTCTCATTAATCCAAAGTTCCAGTTTATTTCTTATTATTTTAATGCAAAAATTCGTTTATACGACGCACAATATCGGTTATAGTATAATGTCGTTTCCCACTGTCTTAATTGAATCGCTTAATTCTGAAACGTGTCAAACGCCACTTTTTTTCAAATATGAGTCATTAGTGTCATGGGATTCTGTAGGGGTAAACGCACTCTTTAGTGTAAGAATACTAAAAATAACCTGATTTTAAAATAGTTTTCCAGCATGTTAAATTTCAGCTTTAGTGCAGAAACATGTCAAACGACGTCGCTTGACTGGTTTCTGCACTTAAACTGAGACAAATTTTGTTCATGCCGTCTCATCTGCAGCTTTTTTAAGGACGGCTTTTTTTATTTAATCTCATACAAACACTATATGCCATTGGAAAAGTCATTCTTTAGAGGTTAGAGATCCATCAAGCCATAGTAAAAACCATATTTTTAAAGTTTTTGTACGGATCTCAAGACTAAGGACGTTTTGGTAGCTATATATATATATATATATATATATATATATATATATATATATATATATATATATATATATATATATATATATATATATATATATATATATATATATATAAAATATCCATGCTTATGGCCCTTTATTATTACATCCATGTGATTGAGATTTTGGATGAATGAATCGGTTTATTAAAAGGGGACATTAAATCTATACCCCAGATCATAATATTGAACTAATTAACTGATTCTGTAGGCTTTTAAGGAGCAAAATAGTTTTACTGTCCACAAAGTTACTTCTAAACAACTATCTAATTGACTTCGAAGATGTGTATATTAACATTTTGAATTGGCTGACCATTATTTTTGAGACTAAAGTTGAAATCATTTATAAAAATTAGGTATTTATATACATCTACTAACCAAAAGAGAGAAAAAATAGAATTCTATAAAAATTTTATGGGTTAATAAGGAAATGTTATTTTCCTCTAATACTCCTACTTTTATTAACAAATCCTTAAATAAATTAGAGTTAAGCTATGAAAATAGGCTTGAATACCTGGGATCTGAGATGGAATACCGAAATGAAATTTGCCCTGAGATCCGAAAGAGAATTATAGCTGCCAATAGATGTCTATTTGGTCTTAGAAACCAATTAAAATCCCACCTAATCAAAAGAAGAACTAAAATCTTACTGTATAAAACTCTCATAAGACCAGTATTAACTTATGCATCTGAAACATGGTCACTTACAGCAAAAGAAGAGAAAATGTTAATTATCTTTGAGAGGAAAGTACTGCGATCTATTTTTGGTGGCATATGACGGTGGAATTTGGAGAAGACGATTCAATTTTGAACTTTACAAACTGTTTAGAGATATTGATGTTTTGAAGTTTATTAAACTGAACAGAATGAGATGGGCCGGTCACCTCATGAGAATGGAAAGTGATAGGGCTGCTTTGAAAGTTTTTAATGCAGTTCCTTTTGGACAACGACCAAGGGGTAGACCGAAAAAGAGATGGGTCGACTGTTTGGATGCCGATTTTGGTGTCATCAAGATAAAGAACTGGAGGTCCACTGCCAAGAGGAGAACAGCCTGGTTGGATCTTTTAAAGAAGGCCAAGGCCCACAACGGGCTGTCGAGCCAATTATGATGATGATGAAAATGCGGATAATGTCAAGAACATGTGGTGCAAATATGTAGATGCTGATATGTAGTATGGTACATACAGTAGATGCTGAGAAAAAGGTACACTCTGTTTTAAAAAGTTCATTTTTAGAAAAATGTTAATTTAATGTTAAAATCTTCCCATATGAAATAGAGTTCTCGTGTTTTTAAAAGACAATTCAATATACTTCTACTTTGAAATTTTGCATAAATGAGGCATCGTTGTTAAGGTCATGAAATGTAGAATCTGAAACATTCAAAATCTCAAAATCAAGTTTTTGAAGATGTCAAAGGTACCGACTCCCCAGAAAAAGAATAACTAAACATCTTCATAAAAATGTAGTGAGCTTCTATACAGTTTATCTCGTTTATCTCAAAACAACAAAAGTGGCGTTTGACATGTTTCAGAAATAAGCGATTCAAATATCAACTTCAAACAATGCAATGAAGACATTTGATTTTCAGGTTTATAGGAGGAAAATTCCTCGGCTGATTTAAAAAGCATTTTTGTGTCAGTCTCAGTTTCGCGGTTTGAAAATTTTGCGAATTAATGTACTATCATGCTTTATTTAGTTCTAGTGCATTATAATTTTCTGCAATTTTTTTGGTGCAAATATTGTTTTGAGTTACCAAATTGAAAATTAAGGGATATATATACATAAATAATATAATCATCTCTGCGAAATTTAATCTGCTAGATATAATTAATTAAATTGATACTTTTGAGTACCGTCACTACACTGAGAGCTAAAATATTCTCACAATACAAGAAGCCATGAGACATTTAATCTCAGTTTTAAACCTTTATATATAATACACTTTCCTTTTGCCTTTAACTACTTTTGAGGGAACAAAGATGACAATCATGGGAATCCCATCAAAATGGCAGCTGAAAGCACAACTTCAGTTTTAAATCTTATTAGCATTTCCCGCTAAAATACTCATCATTGAACCCGTGCTGCCTTTTATCCCGGAAGACTAAAACTAAAAGGGTGTTCCTGCAAAGTATCGTCAGTATATTCGTAAATGTGGTTATTCTATGTGTAATTTTAAAATTGGCGGGACTTGTAAGTACCGTCAGTACATAAAGGGTTAAATTTAAAAATTAATGCGTCATTGGTCACGATAAAAAAACATTGGTTTCAGTCAGAATGGAATAGTGACCCACGAGATGCGACTGCCCTACTAAATTTCTTAGATCTAGTTATTAACTTTCAAACAGTTACAAGAACACTGTTTTCATTAAAGCTTCATTTGTAAGACGAATTAGAATGCCTACAATTAAATTTTTGAAGGTATAAATATATTTTTATTACTTATTTACTGGTAGATATTAACCAATCATTTAACTATTGCATATGGGCAAAAGAGCAATGTATGCGATGAATATTTACTTTTAAATTTGAAAGTTTTACTTTAAAAAGGCACGAAATCAGTATTTTGAACAGCAAAAATTGGAACACGAAAACAGCAAAAATTGGTTTTAAACAATGGTTTATAGTTGAAAGTTATTGTTGATTTTAACTTTTAAGAAGGGCCAAAACAGATCTGACGTCATTCATCCCAAAACAAATGCTAAGCGATTAATTGATTTTATTTTTAAACTTTTTAAAACTTTTCGTATGCAATAGTTTTACTGGAAAAATACATTTGCTTCAAAAAATGTTGAAACTCACCATCACCATTTTTTAAATTTATATTTTTAGTTGGGTTTTAAATTGATAACAATGAAGACGGATAAAGAAACTGAAGTCAAGCATATTAAATTTTTTTTCACCCACTTTTAAAAAACAAGCCGCATTTTTCATCAAAAAAGAATCCTCTTTGGCTATCAAAAAAGAAAAAGAAACACGTTTTAGTCATTACGTTTGATGATTATTTTAATTACAATATTATAGCTGTGATCATTTCATGAGTTTGAAAAAGGTAAAAAGTGTGTAAACTTTTTCAACAGCATACAATATTTTTTAGCATATTTATATTATTTTCGATGATCATTCTGTATTCTAAATAGGATCCTGAATGTCTAATAAATATTTGGTGGTTATTTTTTGAAAATATTACTACTTATACATTTTCAGCATAGATTTTTTAAAATTAAGTTTTTTAAAAAACTAGATCTAAGAAATCGAGTAGGGCAGTCGCACCTCCTGGGTCACTGTTCTATTCTGTAACCATTTTTTATCTTTACTAATGACGGCTTAATAATCTAACCCAGGGGCGTCATTTAGGGGGCAGGGGGGGGGCAGCCGCCCCCCCTCAAGGTTTCCACTGTTATGTGAAAAATAGCTGCAAGTCCTTTGAAAATTCTGGAACTTCCACAAGGAGCTTTGGGTGCAACTCAAAAAGTCTGAAAAGGAATTGAAAAATTACTTTTGAAGGTTAAATTTCAAAAAATTTTCTGGGGGAGGATCCCCAGCCCCCCTCGGATTTACGGATTTTTTCTCCTTAGAATTCTGCCATTTACAAAAAGCTTTTCCCTTTACGAGCTCCCCAAAGAGTTTGAAAGAGATAAAGCACTGGTTTAAAAGGGAAATTTCAAAAAAATTTTTAGGGCATACCCCCAAGCCCCCCTCTATAATTTTGACCTCTATTAAACAGTGTATTTCCCCTTGAAAATTCTGCCCCGCTTACAAGAAGCTTTTCCTTTTTAGTGCTCTCCAAAGAGTTTGAAAAAGAGAAAAAACTAGTTTAAAGTGGTAATTTCAAAAAAATTTTGGGGGAGGACCCCCAGCCCCCCTCAAAATTTTACACTTACAAGAAGCTTTTCCCTTTAGGAGCTTCCCAAAGATTTTGTAAAAGAGAAAAAACACAAGTTTAAAGGGGAATTTTTGAAAAAAATTCTGGGGGAAACTCCCTTGAAACTTTGACGTTTATTTACAACTCTTTTCCCTAGAAAATTATGTGGTTTACAAGAAACTGTTCTCTTTGGATGCAGCCCAAAGGGTCTCAAAATGAGCTAAAACACTACTTTAAAAGGAAAATTTTCAAAATTTTCCTGTGGGTGAACCCCCCATTTTTCCTTGGAGTTCACGATGTCAAATTTTGACATTATATGTAATATCATTCAAATACTACTTTTAAGTGTTCTAACACTTAACCTATAAATGTGCTCGTTAGAGGATAACATAAAACTAAAGTTGAGGCACCCCCCCAAAAAAGTCTAATTACAGCGTGATTCAGACCCATTTTAAAAAATCCTTGCCCACTCCCCAACCAAAAACTGAAATGACGCCCCTGATCTAACCCTTTATCTACTGACACATAACTTACAAGTCCCCAACAGCTTTAAAATTACATAAAATAACCATCCTTACGAATATACTGACGATAATTTGCAAGAACACTATTTCAGTTTTACTCTTCCAGATTAAAACTAATAGGTTCTGTGATGAGTATTTTAGCGGGAAATGCGAAAAGATTCAAAACTGAAGTTGTGCTTTCAGCTGCCATATTGATCGGATTCCCATGCTTGCCTCATTTCCCCCCTCAAAAGTAGGTAAAGTCAAAAGTAAAGTGTATCATTATTATTTAAGACTTAAAACTGCGATGAAAAAGCCCTATGCATGTTTTGTTCGTATTGTGAGAATATTTTAGCCCTCTTTGTACTGGCGGTACTCAAAAGTATCAATTTAATTAATAAGATCTAGCGGATTAAATTTCACAAAGATGATTATTTTGTTTATGTTTTATTTTGTTGAATGCAGAAAATCATAATGCAGTAGATAAAGGGTTAGCTTGACCATTCACTGTTAAAAAAATTAGTTCAACCTTTCACTATAAACTGGTTCAAATTTAGCTGCAACCAAGGTTTGGTAACAGGTTTCACCAAGTTTTCGGTTTTTCACTATGCAAGCACCAATTTTTCGGTATTTTCACTAGTAAAACTTGGTGAAACCTGTTACCGAACCTTGGTTGCAGCTAAATTTGAACCAGTTACTGGTGAAAGGTTGAAAGTTTTTGGTGAAAGGGGCCAAAGGGAACCTTCAGGGCCAAAGGGAACCTTCAGGGCCAAAGGGAACCTTCAGGGCCAATGTGGCACCTTAAGAAATTATCCAAAAATTCTGAAAAAATTCACAGGTACTCTCTGGCACCTTAGACAACTTTTCCGCACTATTACGTCATCAAAATCGAAAAAAGTTTTTTTTCGATACATCCTAATGATCATAATCATACAAATTAAAAACCTTTCTGCGAACTTAAATTTCTGCAAGAATTTGTTTATTCCCTTCTTACACAATACATTTCTTTCTTAAATGATCTTTTTATTTAATAAATTGTCCCCTTCTTTTAAAATGTAACTGATTCTTAGCATAATAACTGTGATACACGGATTCAGAAGATCCGATAATCTCGCCTTGCAGTTGTTACGTTAATAGAAAGCCTGGACCAGGGATGAGTTTGTCTAAACATTAAAAAGGAAGAAAAGGCATTCGAGCTTAATTATATTTTTTAACACTTTTTTTTAGCTTGAAATGAATAACTTTAACAAATTTTAATTTACCTGGGTTATATTTTAGTGGATTTTAAGACCACTAAACTAGCATCAACCTAGTCATTAAAATTAACCAGATAATATCTTTATATATAGAATACTTGTTTCAAGTAATCTATATCGGTATAAAACTAACCAAAATTTAACTAAAATAAAAAGTTTAATAAATTGGTTAATACTGGAATACTTTAATTATTAAAAGATAATTAATTACTAAAATTTTTTTACCAATTTCATTTTTCTAAGTAAAGATAGATAGTAAAAATGTAGTTTTAAATGTAGTTTTGAAAGAATTTTTTAAATCTTAAATCATATCAGATATCTAAAACAGGTTATAATCTAACAAGATAAAAAACAGTGTATTATTATTTTATTAAGTTGATTCAAAGCGACCTATCAATAAGAATTAACAACTTATATAAACCTCACGTTTTTGCTTTTTTGGGGTCAATCATCCACGAAACTTAATTCATTTACTAACTCAGTATGACCTTAATTTCTCTTTCCCCCAAGTTTAAAGATTTACTAAAACTTTATGCTAGAACTAGACAGTATGTTACATTAACGAATCAGATGATTAGCAAAAACTTAATAATCTCAAAAACATCCAATGTTTTCGATAATTTTCTAATTCTGCTTCATGTCCAATCACTTTGGAAACATTATTCCACATTTAAAAACAGCTTCGTAAACACAACTAGCCTCTTTTTACCGATTGGTCCTTGTTGACCAGACGTCATTACCTCAGGTGATGCCATCGATGAAAACGTAATTACTCCGCAGAAATATGTATTTTTTGAAGTAAGTGATCTGCCGATAATGCCAATTAGCAATCGCTCCGAAATGCAACGGAGTTACGTGACTTGCCATTAGTTGGTGCGGTTATAAGGTGTCCTCTCGATTAGTGACCGCACTCGAATTAACGAGTTTTCGTCGTTTAAGTTTTGTTTGCTCAGTGTGACAACTGAAAATGGCATGAAAGTGGGTGTTTACTCGTGTTTAAAGGAGTGGTTACCGGAGTTACCATTAGGAGAAGAAGGCGTGATTGTGGGAAACTGACAAATGTTTTTTAACCCCGCTTTTTTGGTATCGTGTTTGATTATAATTACCGAATAATAGCATTATCAGAATCGTGTTTGAGATTAGAAAACACGAAATTTTATGGATTGTCTTTAAATTGCGTCACGCGACCGGTGGACATCGCTGAAGCCCCACCGAGTATAGTATATGATGCAGAATACAGATGATGAATACAGAATACAGATATACAGGGTGTTTCAAAATTGCGTTGCACGGGTTTTATTCGGAACCAACGCCTCCTAGAAGCATGGAAGTAAGGTCTACTCCTAGGTAAGTGACCCTGGAGAATCCATTGAGATGACTTGCAGCGCCCCTAGCGGCGAAATTAAAAAGTTAAAAAAATTAATTTAAACACTAAAGGAGATAGAGTAAAAACCTCAATAAGAGTATTGTTGCCAACTTCAAGAAGAACTCACTGAAAAAAATTTGATCAAAATATCTTGGTTATTCGCGGATATATTAGCATGTGAAAATAGCCCTTTTTCAAGGGTCAAAAATGAAAAAGTTCGCATATTTCCAAATTTTTCAGTGTTATTGTGTAGTTTTGTGCTTTTTTAGTTGAAAGAACAAAAAATTTAAACAAAAAAACAAAAAAATTTGCAAATATGTTAACTTTTTCATTTTTGACCCCTGAAAAAGTGCTATTTTCACATTCTAATATCTCCGCGAATATTCAAGATATTTTGATCAAATTTTTTTCAGTGAGTTCTTCTTGACGTTGGCAACAATACTCTCATTGAGGTTTTTACTCTATCTCCTTTAGTTTTTAAATTAATTTTTTTAACTTTTTAATTTCGCCGCTAGGGGCGCTGCAAGTCATCTCAATGGATTCTCCAGGGTCACTTACCTAGGAGTAGACCTTACTTCCATGCTTCTAGGAGGCGTTGGTTCCGAATAAAACCCGTGCAACGCAATTTTGAAACACCCTGTATGATGCAGTTATAGTAGTAGTACCGAGTATAGTGTATGATGCAGAATACAGATGATGAATACAGAATACAGATATATGATGCAGATATAGTAAATAAGGCAGTGGAAAAATTAACACTAAATCTTCATTTGACCATAATAAATATGTTTTATTAATTTTTTTTTAATTTTGAACTAAATTATAATCCTTTTATTATGGTTATAAGCTACTTCAAAGCAAGCTGCTAATTGTTTCTAAATGTTGACCATTATTTATGTATGGTATAAAGGGGCAATTTGATACAAAGGGCACATTGATACACTTTCAAGACCTCCAAAAGTATCAAGGATATTTAGGTCGTGTTTTTACGAAAAGTTGCCTTTATATGCCGAAGCATAACATATGAAACCGTTAAGCTATGTAATAAGTATACAAATTTTAGTAAAAGAAACTAAATTTTTTTCGTAAAAAATTTCCAAAAGTAAATTTCTAAGTAAAATGTAAAATCTCTTCCTGAAGCTATTCTACTTGGAATACAGATATCTGTAAATTAAAAAAAACAAGTTGATCCCTGTTAGCAATAGGGAGTATACTTAAATTTTAAATAACCTTAATTAAATTTATTTAAACGTAAAATATGCTTAAAAAATAATGTTAAAATAAAAAAAATATCCTAAATCTATGGCCTTTTTGGATCGGAGCCTTAATGAGTGCGTGAAATAATCAGTTTTGAGTAATTTTTACTCATTTTTGAGACTGTCGTTTTAAGAGTGCACTTGCTCCACAGATCCACATGGTCCAGAACTCTCTTTTTCTCTCTACTATAATGGTACAATTGTACCATTATCCTATCTCGCACCGAAGTTTCACATTAACATGGCTTATGAATTTCCCGATTTCAAAAACAACCGTTGTCCTACAACATTGAGCTAAGTGTCAAATATAAGATGGATAAGCTTCAGTAGCACTGCTTTGTCTAATTTTCACTTAACGTATAAGGGTAAAAAATCTCGCTCGTGGAGAAGAATAAGACGATAATCGCTGACCTAAAAAAAGCTGCTTGGGAGGTGAAGAGGAATGGTCTCCATTAATGTTCGATTGGGTTTCAAAGCACCGTTTTCATTAATCCAATTTGGCAGCAGGTGTTTCATTAGCGCTTCTCACCTGCCCCGCGCGTGAGAAATTTTAAGGAATCGACAAGTTTCGGCGCCAAAAGATTTGCTTCAGTTTCGGTAGTTATAGTTATGGGGTAAATGGGAGAGTGGGCAACGACAGATTTAGAAAATTTGGCATAGGAAGCTTCCCCTGTTATGCGAAGTGTGGCTATTAAATTACGAGACTGTTGCTCCCATAAAAAAACTAAGCATTTGACAAATTTTAACATTGCACAGTTTTCTTAGTATAGTCTGTTTTAAATGCAACAACTCCCATGTTTGTAAACAAATTAGTCTGCCCGTAGTGTAAAAAAAGTAAGCGCATATAGTATCAGAGCGACAAAAACTGTCGTTAAATTTCACAGGAAACTTGGAAAAAAAAAGGCGAAAGCTATAGGAATACATATTTGTCATGTACTCAAGTTTTTGAGGGGTTGGATTTCAAGATGGCTGCGAAGATGTAGAAAAAGATTTACAATGCAAAATGACTTTTCTCTTGGAAAAATGGTTGAAATTACAGTAATTATTGCTAATATTATTCAATTTAACAGTCATTTATGTGTTTTAGACCAGTGCTGAAGCCTTTGAAAATGGTAAAAAGTGAGAAAAAATAATAGTAGGATGAAACACATTGGAAAAGGAAGAGAATATAACAAAAAAGAAAGGAAAAATAAATTACGGCCGATCTGAGGTCGGGAGGGGAAGGGGGGTAAAAAGGGGGTTTTTAGAATAAAAAAAAATTTAAATAGCAAAGTTGTAGGTAATAAAAAGATCTACAACTTTTGTATTCACATTTTTTCACATAACCTCAAAATTTATGCGAAGAGTTCAAATAATCTAGTTTTTGGATTTTTAATTTTTATCTCTTACAAAACAAAAATTTTTTTCACGAAATTCGGTGAAAACTTACCTTTTGATGTCCCAAACACACTCTATTTTTTTTAATTTAAAATATTTATATTTTTCTCCTTATTTTGACTTGATATCGAAAAAGCACCCTAATTTTCAATCGAAAATTCTCACGTCAAAATTTCTGCTTTTTTAAAAAAAAGTCGGTGGGCTTTTTGTTCGTTGAAATCTCTACTTTCTGATGGTGTAAAAAATATATGCATCACCATGGTAAATGTTCCCAGAAAATGCAAAGAAATGAAAAAAGCTCGAAGAGAGTTCAATAATAAAAACTATACAAAAATACCATTTTTGAAAGAAAATATTTTATCTAACGAGAAAAACAAGGACAAAATAATAAAACCGTTAATAAAAAGATTACAGTCACAAGGATTTTCCTTTAAACAAGCAGAAGAAAATGCAGACAAGCTGACATAATTAAGACTTCGATAGAAATTGACAGAGATACTAATAAAACTGTCGTTGTTGTGGGACAAGATATTGATATTTTGGTGTTTTTAAATAAATTAAATTCAAATAATTATGACATTTATTTTCTCAAGCCAGGTTATGGAAATGTAATATATCTATTTTTCATGTCTAATAGTTTCAAATATGAATCCTTCAAAAATATCGTATCATTTCTGCATTGTTTTTCTGGTATTTCCTTGCAAAAATGGTATTTTTGTATAGTTTTTATTATTGAACTCTCTTCGAGCTTTTTTCATTTCTTTGCATTTTCTGGGAACATTTACCATAGTGATGCATATATTTTTTTAAACCATCAAAAATTAGAGATTTCAACGAACAAAAAGCCCACCGACTTTTTTAAAAAAGCAGATATTTTGACGTGAGAATTTTCGATTGAAAAATAGGGTGCGTTTTCGATATCAAGTTAAAATAAGAAGAAAAAATAAATATTTTAAATAAAAAAATTAAAGTGTGTTGAGGACCTCAAAAGGTAAGTTTTCACCGAATTTCGTGAAAAAAAATTTTTTTTGTAAAAGATAAAAATCAAAAATCAAAAAATTGATTATTTGAATTTTTCTCATAAATTTTGAGGTTATGTGAAAAAAGTGTGAATACGAAAATTGTAGATCTTTTTATTACCTACAACTTTGTTATTTAAATTTTTTCCATAGGACTTGTAGTTTTGCCGGAAATCGAGATAAATCGTTTTTTATTCTAAAAAACCCCGTTTTTACCCCCCCCCCTTTCCTTTTCCCGACCTCAGATCGGCCGTAATTTATTTTTCCTTTCTTTTTTGTTATATTCTCTTCCTTTTCCAATGGGTTTCCTCCTACTATTATTTTTTGTTGTTTCAAAAATTATCGACCCTGGACTATTTATGCGATTACTGAGACTATTTGAATTGACAAATAATGTGCAAGGAAAATTTTGCATAGAATAAATAATTAATTATTCATTCACCTTTTTTATCAGAAATTTATTTTTGAAATTCATGTAACCCATGGACGAGCAGTTGCTCCTTTGGGATAAATATTAGGATCTATGAATTGTCTCCCTCTTTTTTTCTTTTTTGTAAACTTTTTTGTCATAGTGTTTTGTATTCCTGTTTATTGTAATGATAAATTGGATTTGTTTTGATTTGATTAGAAATTCTAACTAGCCAGTCCTGGAATCTCCATGAAGATTTCGCGCCGGCTCGATCAGCAGTGTCTTTCGTCAAGACGTTTCTTGCCAAATCCCACATCCCAGAATAAAACCATCATCCACATATGTATTTTGAACTTGCTCTAGGGGACTCATATTTAACGTCCAAGATCAAATCTGAATTTTTAAAACATGACTTTGCGTTTAAGCTCTTAAAGGAAATCCGGCAAATGTCAGAGAGGTGCTCATTAAAGAAGACTCTTACAACAGCAGAATAAGGAGAAGGGATAGAGGAGGGATTTATATTAAAGATGCTAGTAGTTACATATAAAATAAATTAAAAATGAGAGAGAGACAGAGAGAGAGAGTCTGTCTGACTGAAAACTTTTACTGCCATAACTGTGTGAATATATTTTGTAGTGTATGTGTTTGTTTCGACTTAGGGGCCATTCATTAATTACGTAAGGATGATTTTGGCAATTTTTGACCCCCCTCCCCCCATGTAAGGGTACGTAAGATTTTTCAAACCCCTCCCCCCCTATTCTTACGTAAGATTCCATTATGTTTCTCAAAACAATAAAATGTTAGAAAACTCTCCGTTTCACGTAAATCAAAGATTTTTATTTTTCAACAGATAAGTAATATTCTTGCTGTCAACTACATATTACTATTATATTATTATCTCTTGATTAGAATAATTGGAATTTGTTTATATTAACTAGGAAAATCTTACGTAAGAATTGGTTTGACCCCCCCCACCCCCCAAGTAAGGGTATGTAGAGATTTTTCCAACCCCCCCTCCCCCTCGGGACCCTTACGTAATTTATGAATGGCCCCTTATGGTAAAACGCGACAATTTGACAAGGGGCACATTGGTACACTTTCGATATCTCAATCACTGTCAAGGTTATTTATGTCGTGTTTTTACGAAAAGTTGCAAAATTCAACTAGGAATGTAATTTACATTCCTAAGCATAACATATGAAACCGTTAAGCTCTGTAACAAGGTTATAAATTTTAATGAAAGAAATTAATTTATTTTCCTCAAAAATTTCCAAAAGTAAATTTCTAAGTAAAATGCAAAATCTTCCTGAAGCGATTCTACTTGGAATACAGAAATTTGTAAATTAGAAAAACAAGTTTATCCTTGTTACAAATAGTGAGTAAGGGAGAGGGGGTCACATTCGCACTTGGGACACCTTCAGAAAAGCCTATATCTCTTTGTTAAATTCAATTGAAAAATTCTGAAAAAAATATACCAATAGGTAGCTGTATTATAGTCTGTGTAAATAAAATTGGCGGTTCACTACTAGTCACTTCCCAATGCATTGCTATTGCGTTGCCATGGTGACGAGCGGCCGATTTTATTTACACGGACTTGAGTACCACTCTTTGCAAGATTTTTTAAAGCAGTGGGCCCATTTGAAACCCTTACAGCTGTATTCACCACTAACTGAACCTAAGGTTAACCTGGAATCTAGCTTTTAATTGGTTGTTGAAAAAGGGAAACAAGTTTTAAACCAATCAGAGTTGTCAAGAAAGCTTGATTCAAGGTTAACCTTAGGTTAAGTTAGTGGTGAATATAGCCGTTAGTGTTTGAAAAATGCCTGCTTCGGAAAGTGCTTATTTAAATTTTCTTCTCATTAAATTCGCGT
The DNA here is from genome assembly GCA_024610705.1 of Tetragnatha versicolor. NCBI lineage: Eukaryota > Metazoa > Arthropoda > Arachnida > Araneae > Tetragnathidae > Tetragnatha > Tetragnatha versicolor. The sequence goes on along the minus strand of JANDEH010000024.1, from coordinate 4,671,407 downwards.
GAAAATTCAATCACACAAATTCAATCAACAGGTTTTAACTGTACTATAAAATTTAGTGATAACCATTTTCCCACTCCCAGTGAGGATTCTATCAGAAACCGCCGTCTCTCTCCTCGAAGTGTATATTTGGACGGCCAAAACGGCCAGTGGCGCATGCGCTGTAGGTCTCGTGATGACGTAGCAGTCTCGGCGCTTAGTGATGGAACCAATGGTACGCCTAGCCGTGGAAGTTAGAGTAGAGTTTAGTTGAAAAATGGCCGTGCAAATATACAGTGCCCTCTCTCCTCCAACAACAAGTGGTCACGGAAGCCGATTCGATGAAACACGTGTTCGTGTCCGACTACAACAAGGGTCTTCCGTGCTCGAATGGGTACTCGAATTAATTATGCTAATATTCATTTCGATTGCTGCGGCCACCTGGGCTTCCGCTCGATTGGGCGGTGTGTTCCGGCCGGAAAGAACTCCATCTCCGCCGGGGAAACGCTCACGATGTGTTGCTGCTTTGGGAGAGATCGGAGGGAAATTTTAACTCCGGCCTTTTTTGTGTAGAATGTTACTATTTGGGAGATAAAAATTGCGTTTGCCATTCAAGGGTGTATATAAAGAGGGGGGTGATGGGCGCTGTCCCCCTCTGAAATTATGACTATATGCAAAAACAAGTTAAAACCCTGCTTTTTAAGTTCAAATTTAAAAGAATTTTCTGGGGGAGGACCCCCAGACCCCCTTTTGTACTTGGATCTTAATTGAATCGCTTATTTCTGAAACATGTCAAATACCACTTTTCTTGTTTTGAGATAAACGAGAAAAACTGTATAGAAGCTCACTACATTTTTATGAAGATGTTTAGTCATTTATTCTTAAAGTAGACCTTATTTCGATATTTTACAGAAAAAAACAATTTTTTTAATGTTTTTATTCTTTTCATAAAAAATTATTGAAACATTTGCATTTGACAGGTTTCTGCACTAAAGCTGAAATTTAACATGCTGGAAAACGAAAAAAGTGGCGTTTTACACGTTTCAGAATTAAGTGATTAAATTATTCATAACTTCTTTAAGTTCACCAAAATGAAAATCCCTACCTAAAAATGTGAATACAAAATTCGGGCTATAGATACTAAAACTAGTCAAAAACATATTTTTTACCGTCAATGTTTCTAACATTTTCTAAAGAAAGGGCCACCAGGCCCCCCTTTGGTACATCAAACTTAATTATTCACGACCTCTCTTATATTTAGTTCTTTAAGACTCAAATTTTACCGAAAGTGTGTTAAAAAATGCCATTAAATCTATTAAATATGTATGGGAGGGGTTAAGGAATAATTTTGAGCCCCTCCCGAAATAAATTTCTTTACAGGTTATTGGTGCCACTTCCTCGTTTTTCAATAACCCAAAAATATACAGGATGTTTCAGAACTTCTAGGCGGGGTCATAAGAATGGGGGTCACAAATGCATCCCTAGCGACCTAGGAGGTTTTATGGGCAAGCAGAGGAGGTCGAATAATCCCCAAGGGAAATTTACTCGTAATCTTTTACAATGAATTAAAACCAGCAAAACAGTGCGATTCCGGCATTCCTTACATAATAACTAATTTAAGAGCTGAAATTTCTGAAAATAAAGCCCGGTGGCGTTAAAGCAGCGCTTCCACGCCACAGGTCCGGGGTTCAAATCCAGGCCTCCGGGCAAGACAGACAGCATTTCATCCCTCCGGGGTCGATAAAATGAGTACCAAGTTTACTTGGGGAAATCAAGATGGTGTTACCATCAAGCTTGCACGCTCAGCTGACCGTGACATTCAGTCACACGTTCTGTAACAGCTCTGCCCTCACCCAGTGAGGCCAAGTTAATTATACTGGAGTTTGAAGGTCCAACGACCTAGGTACTCATTCATCCCCCCTTTGATTTTTTTTTCTGAAAATGTTAACTAAACAACCGTATAAATAATCAAACTTAAAGGCTTGTAGAAATTCGTGACTGATTTTAAGCCTAAGAACTGAGTTTGCGTCTGAAATTTCGGCTTTTTAATTGGTTTAATGTAATAAATGCTCAAATCGAAAAATTTGCTGGATTTGATTCAATTTTAAAAAGTTATGTGTCAAATTCAACTGAAAATTATACAACCTCCCATGCCCTCTGTTAAAAAAACTAGGGGTGCATTTGATGGCGTAAAGATGACTTTTTAACCTCATTACGTTTGAGCAGTGGATACTTAAAAAAGTAACAGCTGGATAGTCTCATGAAAAAGTTCAGAAATTATTAACGGAGTTTGCTGCACTATGAAAATTTAAAAATCACCCAGAATAAATAATTTAAAATAAATAAATACGAAACGCAAAAAAAAATTACATTTGGTGGTGATGTTGGGACTTATTCCACTTAGATCTTCACTAAGTCATGTACTACAGCTTATGATTTAGTATAGTTTGTTGTCTACATTTTTAATACCTCAATGAAAAGAGATTCATGCAACTATTAAGTTATGCAATAGAATTTTTCTTAATTTTTTAAAACTTCACCGATGGTAGGCCTTTCAGACATCTAAAAAATTGGCCCTCCTACAAATTATTACAACATAAATTATTTTAAACAAAATAAGTAATTACAGTCGTGTCCAAAATTTAAGGATAAACTTGATTTTGGGGATATAGTGACACAAATCTTTAGTTCTTGTAATGCAATTTTAAGTGTTCCCAAGACATAAATTAAAACAAATATATGTGAGATATTCAAAATATATGGGTATCACCTGCCAAAAGGAATTTAAGGATAAAATTGACAAAAACTGGGAATTCGGTAGTTTGAGTTGTGAATGGACCAACCTTGCCTTCACGCCTGTTGTTGGTCGTTAATATTTGCAATTGTATTTGCATTTCAAAATCGCATTACAAACGAGATAAAACGATTTTAATAGAAAACGAAACTGTTGAAAGCTGCCCCACTCTCCCCAACTATACTTAAACGAGTATCCTAACAGAGGGTCCAAAACGATATTTTCAAATTCTGGACGGATGTGAGGGCACCGCGAGGAACAGAAGTTTTTGGTATTCCTTGCAGTAAAGTAATTCCTGCACTGGATGCACTGGTATTCCTGCACTGGATGAAGCACTCCTCGCTCAAGTACTGACAAACCGCCAGGAGAAGAGCTATGAACATGGTTGCCGTGAGTGGACGAGTTCAAAAGAAGAGGGAAGCTGGTATGAATCGAACTGCAATATTTGGCATTTTAAGCGTACATTTGGTGATTGAGAAAAATTTTATTTAACTACATTAAATTATTGGTTACATTTGAAATTTCTCGTCAATAAAAATCGGGAATACTTTTTCGCATGAAAATTTTTTACCGTTTAGTATGCCATTATATTGCTATTTTTAGGGAATTAGTTATATTCAGTTTTATATAGCTGATATAACTTTAGTTGTGAATTTTATAACTTAATCATCATACTTGTGAAATTTAAATAAGGCGTTAGAAACTTGTGAAGTGACAAAATATAAAAAATATGTATTCATTATCTTTTTTATATTTTTTTATAAGATTAGGGAGCTACCTCCCCTACTTGCTACCGTTCACCAACCCATGTAAGCTGCTTACATAGGACCTTTCGGATCGCTTCAAAATCCTCACAAAAATTTTATTCTGTGCAAACTGAACTTAAATGCAAAATTTAACAAAATATCTAATTTTAGATCAGATATGGAATAGATCATGCCAGTTGATGTAGATCAGATAATGACTATAAATCCAAAAAAAAATTACAAAATATCCAAAATCAAATCAGGTAAGTTGATGTAAATCATATAATATAAAATTAAATAAATCAAATTATGTGAAATAGATCAGATCAGTTGAAATAGATCTTATCAGGTGTAATAAATCAGATTAGATCTAGTAATGTAAAGAAATTCTCCCATCCGTGACTCTAAAATCGAAAGAAGTTCAAAGCTGAAAGATAGCCCCACTCAGATTTGGAGCAAAACATTTATTTCAGCGCCAAAAGAATTATCCTCACACCCAAAATTCAGTGGAATAATCCGTTTCTATAACAACCGCAGCATCATCGTATGAGGTCAATAGCTCTTCTCTTGGCGGTATGTCAGTAGCAACAATTCGCTCGCTCAACAACAAGAATTCAATTGTCCGCCATTTTGGGGATCACCGCAGCACAATTCAAAACGAAAGCGGCACGGAGGAAAAGGATGTCGCTTCTTAAGCGAGTAGATCTCTCGCCATATTTCTAGGGCTTTAAGTTATTTTTTGTGTCTCTCTCACTTGATGTGTTAGCTATTAAGTCTGCATAGGGCGGTACTTATCAGTTCCACCCTTTCGGAAAGGATACATTAAGTTGACCCCAATCTTAAACACTATTGCTTGAATTAAATATTATATATATATGTTTTTAAATATTTTACTGGTGACTAAAAATGCATCATTTATTCGGTGCACACAATTTTCACGACTTTCTCTTTCAGGAAAAACCATTAACAGACAATAACCGCTCATTCCCACAACTATTTCTAAACTCAGCTATACATTTCCGCCTCCACAAAAAGTCATCAAGCCCCTTTTGTCAACTCTATAACAATAACAACGATGCGACAGCCATATTGCTCAACTGTGTTCAGCGCTAAGCCTAACCGATGTCGCGTGTCGAACATCTTCTCCCTGTGTTTGGAACAGGTAACAGAACACGTGCATGAACACAGCTCATCTCGGTCCCTAACGAGAGAATTATGGGCTTCATTTGAATAATGAGTGGAACTGGTTGACGATCGGTTCCATCGGCGATTCTTGTGTACCTTTTGTGGAATGAGAGATCTTTTTTGTGTTCCAACGGGTTTTTGCGGTTGTAAAATGTAAATCCTGATGTTCTGGGACACGGAAGGATTGATTGGTTGTAAGGTGATATCGGTTTCTAGGGTAACGTTCGGTTTTTTTGTGGAACCAATCAGTTTGATGGGGTGTGTTGAATGGTGGGCTTAATGCAATGAATAGTCTTCTCGTAATGTATCTTTTAATAAAATCCAACCAATTGTTCTTCAGCCAGTTCTTGAAGATTTTTTAACAACAAACATATGAATGAAATAATGATGAATAACTCGAAACGTTTGAATCGGTGAGTGGAAAACAGCTCAAGTCCAATTTTTGTCATTTTGAAAGAAAATTTGTAATTATAAATCTGTTGGACTTTAAGAATAAGAGCAGCGAGCAATCAAAATTCGTTTACTGCCTAAAACAAAATTAATCAATTATGAAAGATGTGGAAAAAGGTATCGCCTTTAAAACTTCTTCCGTACCTTCCAAAACAGCTCTTACGACGAACTAGTCTTAAAGGCTCATTCAGACTGTTTCACTTTCACTGTTCATCGCAGTGATTCCTTCCTGTGAAAGACTAGTAAACACATTTTTCATTTTCACTTCTGATGAAAATGACATTCACACCCTTTCATTTTGGGTGTTTCCTCGATAATGAACAGTGAAAGTGAAACAGTGTGAATACGACGATAAATTTAAAATGTGATTACTATCTCTAAAAGCTGGTTTTGGGGAGAAGCCTCAACCCCCCTTGAAATTTTGAAATCTATTATTACAATCGTTCCTTGAAAATTTTCGGACTTACAAGGAGTGGTGCTCTTCGGGTTGCTTAAACCCCCCCCCAATAGGAATAAGCACTAAAAGTGAGAAAGAAGCAGGGAAGTGGAAACTCGGGGGAGGAAAAAAGGGAAAAGCCACTCCAAAACGAATTAAAGTCCTGTTTTTGGTCTATTTAAATCCTGTCTAATTTCAAGAAATTTTCTGGCGGAGGACCCTCAAACTCCCCTTCGGAACTCTAGTATTTACAACTTTTTCGTTAAAAGTTCGTCAAAATGCAAAATTTCAACCAAAATGGAAAATAAATTCTTGAAAATGTACTTCCAAAATCCGGATTAGGTGTACCAAATGTTGTAAAAATAACAAGAGAGGATGTAACATTAATTGTTGTAGGCATATTCTTGATTGTTGCAGTTCAAAATCTTTTCTTGTGTTATAAACATAAAAGTGGCTCCTTTATTTAACTATTTCCCCATTTGGACTGGCGAACCCATCTGTAACACACTAGAATAATTTTCTTTAAAAATGGACTGGCGAAAATGGAATGGAAGGCCATCTGTAACCTACCAGGTGATATTTATTAAAAATCTGAAACCCGGGCGAAGCCCGGGTCTAGCGTCTCAGCGCTTAGTTTGATATAAAGTTTGACTGTGCATTAAAAAAATTAACTTTCTTGATTTTTTAAATAAAAAAGCTTTTAAAAAACAATGTTGGTATCCTTTAATTTCTTTGAAAATTATACAGATATTTAACAACGTTATAAATTATATCTTTAAAACAAGGGGTAATAGAATTTTCTCGAACAAATAAAATTGGAGTTATGATACATTAAAGAGCAAAAAATTGCATTTTCTTCCTTTTTTCAAAAAATGTAACATAAAAAAATTATTGATAAAATTGAATAATAAAAACATTTTCTCATTTATATCATAAAAGAGAACAATTCCTGAAATTTTTGTTGAAATTGGAGAGGGTCAGGTTGAAAATTGAGAATTTTTGGTTGATTTCACATAGAATGACCCATCTACAAAATAAATGAACAGTGTTTTCCCTCAATATAAACAACACCGTATTATTCCATTATTCCCAGCGAGCGAGTCAGTTCTGAAAGTAGTCACCAGTTTATTATTTTGGAAAAGTTTATAGGAACATTTGTTTAATATGTCAGAACTACCATGGCAAAAATACAAATCTTCTTCTAACTACGAATGCAGATGTGCAATTTTGCCATGGTGGTTACGAAATGATCAGGCACCAAGCAGTTCCTATTAAATTTTCCAAAATATTAACCCCTTAACAGTGACATTTATTTCAGAAAAATTGACGAAAAATGGAAAATTTTTTTGACTGTTTAATTTTGTTTCTTATATTATTATTAGTGTTAAAAATAGTATCTTATAGCAAAAATCAGAATTTAAATGAAATTACAAGTGTATTAATTATTTTAACATACACATAAAAAAGTATTGGATTACACACATCTTATTAAATTAGGAGGAAGATATAATCCAAACATAATGTCTCCCAATCTCTAAACGAAGAAAAATCACTATTATCATCGAAACGAACTCAGTTTGGGCTTCACAAAACGGAAACGTTAATTTTTCTCCACCCCGAACTCAGCTCGGGCATCACAAATTCTGCACGTAGTAGTTGCCCGAGCTCAGTTCGGGCGACACTGTTAAGGGGTTAAAACTGGTGATTAAATTTCACTAGTGGAGTTTTTGTTACCATCGTTAATTTTTTAAATATATTTTTATTTGGCCTGCTAAGAACGCTGTAAACCAACTCAATGCATTCACAATGGTCACTTCACCCTATTTCCAAGACTTAACGAGGTGTATTTGATTAAAACAAAAGCTGAGAAGCTTATTTTCTAAACATCATGTATTAGTATAGTACTATAGACTTTCGATCCACACACCCCGTTCATTAATGGTAAGGGCACATTTTTAAGCCTTGGGCATTACATCTCTCTTGGCTTACATCATTATAGATTAAGCTTAAAAACACCAAGATTAACATGGTAGGCCTTTTTCCCAGATAAGGAACGGGCATTCACTTAGTTAAATGAACACCCCCTTATCTCCCTGTTTTCAAAATGTAGCGTTTTACATTAATGTTTAATAAAGAAAACACTTAATTAATTGATTAAAACAAGAAAAGGCATAAGCTGACCAAATAAAACTCAGAAAAAAAATAGGACCGAAATATTTCAATTCTTTTAACCTGCAGGTATCTTTTTCAATCGGATATTTTTTTTTAAATTTCACAGTTACAATTCAAAAATTATACTAGAATGAACAATTGTTTCAAATGTTAGAGTTCTTCCTGCATATACAGAATTTTATTGTGAGCCTCCAGAGGAATCAAATTCCTTATTATTTGAGATTATGTACAGTTAACTGTTTATTCCATGGTTTATTCACTGGGAAATTCCCCCTACTTTACTGAAGGTAAGACTAATAAGGGGATTTATTGAATATGAAAAACAAACTACCTTAATCTTAATGGTAAGAAGAAAAGTACTAAGTTAAAAAAGTATAGTTGAAATAAAGTTAAGTTGCGTTTTCTTCAAAATATGCAGATATTTTCATTTAAAATATGACTTTTTTCATTTTTATTAACATCTTTATTAGATAAATCTATACAAACTGAAAAAAAAATGTCAGTTTTTAAAGTCTATATTTTTATGAAGGTCTTATTTAGTTTGAACCAATCGACCTAAACACATACTGCCTTTTAAAACGTAGTTTTTATAACTCACTAGATGGAGTACAAATTTGAAATTTTAGGAATGCGTTTTTATTCACACAGCTGGAAACCCTCATTCTATTTTTCAAACCCGATGCACACCTTTGTACCTTAATCTATCAAAAAAGTTTTGAAACTTTTGTTATTTACATACAGACAATACAGCTCATGCCGACTATTATCCTCACAAGTTTAACTTCAACATAAAATACGAGTGCTTGTTCTTAATTTACATAATATAACATTGTGCATAAAATTACTCTATCTTACAAAACAGACAGGCTCAATACCCTCCTACCATTATTATATAGGTTCGTCTATCAGTCAATCGATTTACTTAAATAAGTTCGCAAAAACTTTGTGCAGAATGTTATTGTGCATGAGTTCTCAGAGCAATGCAACAAATGTTATACCGCATGAGTTGATATATCATGTGACAAATGAGGATATAGAGACATTAACATTCGAATATCTCGTAACCGTTACATTCTTCCCAAATGCGTTCGGTCACGGATGTGGAGCCGAGAACCGTTGACGATTCATAGAAATCGTGACGATATCGATAAAATCATCGAAGCAGTTAGCGATATATTGCGGAGTGTAGTAATCGCTATCGAATATCCATGATGGAAGCTGAGTAAGAGCGAAAAATGAAAAATCAGAAGAAAAGTATATATTGATCTTCCCGGCGAATTTGTCGAGTTATGTCAGAATTGATGAATCAAATATTAGGAGAAGTATTGATCTTTGGCCTATGTAGATTTTTTTACGGAAGAAGCCAAAAAATACTATCTATAGAAATAATAGCCTACAAATAATCTAAGTAATAATAGCCTGCAAATCGAGCTTTCCAATCAAATTTCTCCCCCCTTCGTGCTTGCATGCATACAAACGTTATAAATGAAGCTTTTTAGTAAATTTAAAGGTACTAGTATGAAGTTGCAGTTTGATTAACTTAATACAAGAAACTTGGGATTATAGCATTAAGTTCCAACAGGCAAAAGGATAAATTATACGGGTCCTACGAGAGAAAATGTTTCGTAAATTTGACACTTAAAAGCAGGAATTAAACTGCATATTGTCCCCCTTGCCTAAATATATGGAGTCATTTTTTAAAAATTGTCATCACACGCACGCACGATCACATGTACACACAAAGATTTTGCTGATTTGAATAGTATTTCGCGAAGATTGCGATTTACAAAGGTTTTTTCACCTGTCTATTTAATTTTTGTTTTGTTTGGGCCAGTGGCTTTGTGGAAGGCTTTCACGGAAGGGGCGATTGAAGCGGTTGGACTCACAAGGCGCACATTGTTGGTATCAAAAAATCCCTATACCACAATTTTCGCCGGAAAGTAAAAGAAATATATTCAGTGCACTAAGATTGAAAACATTTCTAGGGGTGTATACACAAATCAAATTTACATTCTATTTTAAAGGGTCAATTTTCCAAAAATTTTCTGGGAGTATGACCCCTAGGCCTCTTTAGTGCCTGGCACCCGTTCCTGAATATATTTCTATATTGTGGGCTTCTGCCAATTTCTGTAAATGGCTACATTTGACACAAAATCCAAGCTTGAGAGGGGCCATAAAAATAAATTTTAAAATTTAGTACAACATTTAGTCTTTTACACTCACCACTTTATTACATAAAAACATTAAATACATATTAAATTGTAAATAATGCTGCGAATGCTAAAAACTTAAGCTGCATTTGTCTAGAAAGTTTCAGAGCTGGAATACCGTGACTTAGATAAAGAAGATTTAGATTTCAAAAGGATTTGTGTGTTTCGGTATGACGCATTCCGGGCATTTCACTGCTGTTGCCGTGATAACATAAAACTTTAAGGCAGGAAAAAAATCGTAAAGGAATATGTGTAGTTTTAGGTATGGTAAAAAAAAATTTTGAGTTTAGGGGAGAGGATATATCCGCACCTTGGCTAAAGCACTTGTCAAAAACCAAAGAAATACACAAAACTTTAATGTTAACCCAGCCTAAATGTTACATAATTTCAACTTGTGACGTTGGATATCTTAAAAAATGAAGGGTCACGGAAGTTTTATGAAATCATATTATTTTAGAGTAACAGAAACACCCTGATCCTTTACCTCTATAGCCTTTTTTAACCGTACTTGTCTTCTTCGACCTTAAAAATGACAAAAGCTACGTTCGTAAAAGCTTTCCATCATCTGCGACGTGACAGAACTTCTCACACATTACTTATCCAAAAATGCGCCAAAAACCTACATTCGGATCTGAAAGTATTAATCACATTTTGTCTATGTATATGGACCCAAGTGACAAAATTAATGTTCCATTAGATTCATAAATACATACGTTTTGATACAAATACATATGGGCAAGTGCCAAAAACAAGACGATAAATTAACTGAGATTTTCGAGGTAAAAATATAGCGGTCTACTTTCTTATGGACTCTACCTATACTCTGATGTGATTTATTATGTGCTATATAGAATCATGTGTCATGTCTTTTGTAATAGTATGTAGTTCAGTTCAAATTTCATTTATGTTTCTGAGCTCTTACCTTTTCTCATTGTTTCCATAAAAGGCTCGCACTGAATAATGCAATGAATAGTAAAGTTGTTATTTTAATGTTTTCATGTATGTGGGATAGAGGCCATATTTGAATTGCTTATTTCTGAAGCATGTCAAACGCCACTTTTCTTGTTTTGAGATAAACGAGAAAAACTGTGTAAAAGCTCACTATATTTTTATGAAGATTTTAGTAATTTTTTCTTAAAGTAGACCTTATTTGGATATTTTGGAGGCAAAAAGAATTTGTTTAATGTTTTTACTTTTTTTTCATAAAAAATATTGAAATACTTGCATTTAACAGGTTTCTGCAATTAACATAATAAACAATAAATTCCTCGCAGTTAAAGTGCAGAAACCAGACAAGCGTCGTCGCTTGACTGGTTTCTGCTCTAAAGCTGAAATTTAACTTGCTGGAAAACAATTTTGAATTCACGTTATTTTTATAAACGTTATTTTTATAATTATTACTTTAAAATGTCCATTTACACCTACAGAATCCAATGACACCAATAGTTAATTTTTTTTAAAAAGTGGCGTTTTGACACGTTTCAGAATTAAGCGATTCATTTAAACTATGAGGAATCACTCATTGAGATTGAAAATGGCGTATCAAGAGTAAAAAACAACATAATGTAAAGTTACTATTACTAATGTACTATTTTCTTAAAAGGGGTGCAGTATTAAAATGCAGTTTTAAATGTCTTAATATTTATTCCCACCAATCGTGTTCTTTTTTGTTTTATTTTAATTTTTGTCAATTTTTAAGTTTCTTTTGTAAAGACCAGACCAGATATAAAGGACTGGACTAGACTTAATAGACTTATTTAGACAGGATCAATGGTGTCCCATCAGTGTGGCTTTAAACAAGTTGCATCAAGATTCAAAAACATTACCAAGACCATGCATTTTCTTAGAGGGGAGCAAAGAAATGTTAAAATAAATTTTAAATTTCAAGTGTTTTATTCCTACTTTATTCATCGTATTTCTTTTGTATTCAATTTTAATTTCCGTGAATTGTTTAATATGCTGTGATCACTAGAGTAAACCATAATAGTTTTTCTTTTCTTATTGAAAAAACATATTTACATACACTATTTTTATTACTACAGAATGATTCCTTTTGAGGTTCCTAAATGTGTTTTTTTTTAAGAAATAGATATTTATTTAATCACTTATAATGTTTCTCTTCTTTTAAAAATTGCAATCAAATTGTAAAATTATAACATATAATAAGTTTCTTGAACTTCCTAAATGTTTTTCATTTAAGAAAAAGTCAATGTTTTCTTTGCTTATTAATTTTTACCTCTCTGCCACAGTAAAAATTTTAATCAATTTGTTAGACACATCTAAAACTTTGAATACCTTTCTTGCATTCTAAGCCTTTCAGCTAAAAAGAACAGTCTTCTATTTTATGAATGTCATGACAAGTCATGTTTGTTCAAAATATTTATGATTCATTTTTGAGTTTCTAATTATCAACACTGTAATTACTACCAACAAAAAATCCTTGAAATTCCAAGCTGTCCAAGAACATTTTGATAACCATTCAAGACCCTAAGTTAATCTCACCCACAGGTCGAAACCCGAGTTCAACTTTTCAGATTCCCCAACAAGATAAAATTTCTTCCGACTCTACTAATTGCAATTTAAAGATCCATTCATCATTGAATTCCAAGAGATTTCATCCGATACTGCAAGCGATTTTAAATTTAAATTGCGTATTTCAATCCTCTGACATTCTATCTGTTCACTAAACACATGCATTAGGGTCAGAAACTCAATTTTCACGTAGTACTTTGTTTTCTCTAAAGTTGTTGATGCCTAAGCAAATGAAAAACTTTCGAATTCTAATCATCATTTTGGGTGGGAAAGATTCATAATTGCTGGCTAACTGAGTGAAATCACTGGCTTCTATTCTGTTCATTGAAGGTCATAATAACTACTTTGAATAGAGTGCTTCAAAAACAAATATTTGAAATGTAGAAATGTGGGTTTAAAAGTTTTAGGATTGAATTAGTTGTCTCTTTGAATGTTATCACCAATCTCTGAAATTAAACTACCTACTTATTGTGTTACTTCATTCTCAATTTTGTGTCTCCGATTGACAAGGTAGATCGTACAAACGATTAAACCATCATTTTCGTGATTTCAATTTTGATAATCGAACTCTAAAGTTCAAATAGTTTGCCAACACTAAATAAAGTTAAAACCGGAATTTTTGGATTAATAGTTATGTTTTATTATGTTGAAGTTAACATCCTTGAAATAGTTTAACTAATTACATAAAGTTTTGAATCCATCAGATACGGGACTTGCTTTTGATTCGTATGTCATAATCAAGGGGTGTAATAACATTCTGATTTCTAGGGGATCTTGAGGGGTTTGATGCTGCTTGTCAGCCAATATTCCTGCTTTATAGTGCGTCGCCCTTAGGAAATGAGGAGAGGAATTCCAAAGGGTGGTTGGGGTCGTTCAAATATTACGCAAGCACTATTTTTGTAATCTTAAATTAAATTAAACATAAAAAAACTGACTTATATTTTAGTATACTCACCATAACTTAAATTAAAACGTAAAATTTATATAAACTGTCGATCGAATATCTTATAACTTTTTCAACAAACTTTAAAGTGGTGAGTAAATGTTGTCTTTTAACCCACTTACTCCAGGAAAATTAAGTAGAAATAAAATTAATTGAATTTAAATTTTTAACTTGATGAATGATATAAGAACAATAAAATATTAATATACTAATAGAAAAATTAGTTAAATTAGTTTTCATACATAAAATGCCAGTGTTTCTTATTACCCTATAATTTTGATTAAATGGGGTAATAAGAAACAGGGCACTTTTAAAAATGATCCCCAACCCTAAATTGAAGAACAAAAGGTGAATTATATAGCTCGTTTATCCTCCTTAAAAGTTCACTAGTAAAATTCTATAAGCATTTAATTACAAAAACAAGATAAATTGAAATAGTTGAAAAAGCATGACTTTAGGTTGATGATTTTGCTGACCTGATTATTTCAAACGGGAATTTTTCACTGAAGTAATCATTCTAAAACGATTAATTTTTTATGGGATATAGAGTATGTCTTGAAGATATTCTGTGATTTTTTTTCAGATTTTTATGCCCACACAAAAATCAGGAAAATTAAATGTTTCTCATTCCCCCAATTTCTTATTACCCCACTCTCCCCTATTATTTTAAATTAAAACGTAATCATTACAATATCTTCGATTTAGTTAACAAGCCATCTATTTGATGGCATTTTACTTGATAAAAAAAACGCTGTTAAAATGTTAAATTGCCCACAATAGTCAAATTTTATATTTTTAAAAGAATTTAACATAAAAAGTGGTGATTGTTTATGAGGTTCTTATAAACATTTAAGCCAGATACTGAAACGAAAATTTACTCTCCTCTCCTTAATTTTTGGTATTCTCTCCTTATTTAATAGTAATTTGTGTCAAATTAAAGTAGCAAACTTCTTTTTTCCCCTTTTTGTTCAAATATAGACTAACACAAACTGCACCACGATAAGAGTGGTTCTAAAATTAATTCTTAAAATTAAAATTAATTTCTTAAATTAAATTCTTGAAAAGTAGTTGTTTCGCTTCATATTTATTGATTTATCAATTAACTTCACAATAATTAGAAACTATTTAATTAAAGTATCTTCTAATTTGAAACGATCTAGTAGTACCTAGTATTATGAGTTATGCTTACGTAAGAGGTTATACTGTGTATTTTTGCAATCATTTTTCTTACTTAAATAGTTTTTTTTAAAAACGAGTTTTTAACACGTTTTAAAAATAAACTGAAAAGTGAATTCCCTTCTATTTCGCCTGATTAAGACATTGGCTGATTAAGACTGGCGGGCTGGACCACACTGACTTAAACTTTACTTGTGTTATATAAGGAGCTGAGAGCCAGAGTGGACCAACCCCAGCAGTTGTTATTTCGATAAAAACGCTTTACAAAATTGTAGTAATATTTAAACTTTCTTTTTTGAGGTTAGTAATATTTAATGTTTAGTTTTGATCTTCTCGTGATCAATAATTAGAGGATCCTGTTGAAAGTCAGAATCAGAATATACCAAGTGGCTTGATCCATTCATGCATTAAATTTTTGTGCGATTTTAATTACTAGATCAAACGAAAAAGTGATGCCATCTTGTGGGAACTAAAAAAATGCATAATTTTCTAACTGAAATCAATAGATGTCTCTACATTCTGCTGAAAAATTAAAAAAAAACCGCTTTTTCATTTTTTGTGGGTCGGTCCACTCTGGCTCTCACCTCCTCATAATATGAGGAGGTGAGACATATTATGTCTTAGGTAACTTTTTAATTTATTATTTTAAGTTAAAACGTAAACACATTACAATATCTTCGATTTAGTTAACAAGCCATCTATTTGATGGCATTTTACTTGATCACGAAAAACCACACAAAATTAATATTGACGTATTGTCAAATTTTATATTTCTAAAAGAATTTAAGATAAAAAGTGGTGATTGTTTATGAGGTTCTTATAAACATTTAAGACAGATACTGAAACCAAAATTTATTCTCCTCTCCTCAATTCTTGGTATTCTTTCCTTAATTAATAGTAATTTGTGTCAATCTAAAGTAGCAACCTTCTTTTTTTACTGTATGTTCAAATAGACTATCACAACCTGCACTATGAGTAAACCATTAAAAAGTTTATGATAGTTAAATTCTTAAAAGTAGTTTCGCATTTATATTTATTGATTTATCAATTAGTATTTCACACTAATTAGAAACTATTTGATTAAAGTATTTTCTAATTTGAAACGAATTAGTACCTAGTAATATGAGTGCTTAAGTTAAGAGGTTAAACTGCATTTTCGAAATCTTTTTTACTTAGTACTTAAATAATTTCAAATTTCAAATAGGGGAAAGTGCCCCAATGTGGGGATACCACTTTTACTATTCCAAATTACTCTTACCTAAAAAAGTTATTTTAAAAAACTAAAAGTGGTTTTGTATATTGTGTACACTCTTAATGCAAAAAACGTGTCCCTTTATTATGAAAACAAATTGCGATTACCCTAAAAATCAACTTTAATTAAAATTCAAAATGTGCCTAATATGAGACCATTACCATGGTGTAGAAATATTAATTTATGCATCCATGGGAGTTTATGTGGTTTATATTAATATAAATATTTTGTGATACTCATTAAGCAACTCATTATTATAAATAAAGAGAAAATGATAAAGCGTAAAATATCCTACCACCGTAGAAAAACTAACCCGTCTAAAACACAATTTAAGAAATAAACACTCAAAAGATTTTTTCTTTCTGATTTAGCAAGTTAAATAGTGATATATAGTGGTGTCCTTTAAAAAAAACCCACTCCAAATTGTACCCTAAAAAAACCCATTGAGATATTTTAAATAAATAATTAAAATAATTTTATATTCTCATGTCCCCTGTTTTCGTAAGCCATTTAGAGTGGCAGGGAACTTGAAAGCATGTCAAAGAACCGTTTATTTACTTATTTATTTGAATAAATAGAAAATGTCGATTTTGGGCTAAAAATATGATTTAGTTATGCAGATTTTGATGCTGTAAAAATATATGTTAAAAACATTTTAAAGCATTCTTCATGTGTTTTTGTGTTATCCCGTTATTATGAGAATAAAATACTGAAATTTCAGCTCAGTCGGCCAATTAGGGACTCTACGGTAGTCTTTGAAATGAGGGGTGAAAAAAACCCATAGTGTGCCTAAAAAAAACCCACTTTTCTTTTTGTAATAAATGATAAAATAAATAAAAATTTATGCAAAATGTTTGATATTATTCATGATATACAACTAATTACTCAAATAGAATTGTTGTTTCAGTAATTCTCGATGTTTTATTCAGTATTTTTGATAAAAATTCAATGATACCAAAAACAGCCATTTTCCGTGAAAATATAGCATTTTACCGAGTTTTACTCGAAAATGGGTTTAGAGAGTTGATAGTTGGGGGTTTAAAATAAAATATCAGTTCCAATTACCGTTTTTCAGCTTTTTTAATAAAATTGTATTAAGTATTTGTATTTAATAGGTCATTTTCATCAAAATACAACAATAAAAACGCTATTGTTGTTGTGTTTTGAAGGCAAAATTCTTGAGTAGAAAAACTTTTCATAATTTTAATTTTAGAAATAATTTGCAATGAATTTGGTTTTTATTATCTTAATTATTCTCTTTTCTATCAAAATAAACCTTTCAATCATATTTTTTCTTAAATTTTTGAGTATTTTCAAGAGTGGGGTTTTTTTAGGGTACATGGTTTTTTTTTAGGAAAATTGGGTTTTTTTTGGATTCTTACTTAATTGTCTGCCATTTTGTAACGGAGTGTTGGAATTAAAAATACTAAGCACTAAAATGTAGGGGAGGATGAGCCGTTACAACACCATTTTGTTCGATTTAATTATCATATTTTTTAAGCTTTTAATGAAGGAAAAGTGAAAAAGTGGGTTTTTTTAAAGGACACCACTATATTCATATCCTAAGACCTTCTACCATTCATTAAATTGATGTGTTGAACTTTTATTTCAATTTCATTGTTTTAACTCCTGAATAGTTCAACTAACATTGTTTTAAATTAACTAGTAGCCTTATGGTGGATGTTTTTCAAACCCTGTTAGTACTTCGAAACAATCATTTCACGGATCAAGTTTTGTTTGGTGTATATTAGATCCAAATGTACAGAAAATAATTGCTTTAAATATCAATAAAAATCGTTAATTGGTAATGGTCGGGTTGCAAACTAATGAGCCCATTAATTGACATTATTTGCAAAACAATATCCCGATAGGAACTGTCGCAACATCTCATATTAGGAATTTACCCTTTTTAGAAACAAGCGCAAATACTAAACAATTACCGATTTTAAATAAATGAATTTTGAAACCTCTACATAAAAATTCTGATTTTTCTGAGTAGGAATCAATTTTAAAAAATTAAGAAACCAATAATTTTGTTTTCTACATCGGTCGTCTAAAAAAGGATTTTTAAACTTTCGGGTGTGTTCAAAGTTTAGCGGTGCTCCCAAGGCTAAAGTTGAGTTACATTTGCTGATATAAGAGGAGAGAAGGTCATAATTGAACACAATTTATTCGCCCACGCCACTCACAAAACGTGTCCATTCCACCTAGAGCAGATATAGGAGACCTCCATATTAATAGGCACCTATCCCACATAGGGGCAATTTCCCCCCTATATATTTTACCAAACAAATGAACTAGGAAACAAATTACGGTATGTCAAGTATTCATGTTGTCGGTCGGTGCATTTCTGGAATCTAGGTACGGCTAAACATTTTGTACAAAAAAAGCACAAAGGAGGGGGGGGTCGGGCAGTTTTATTACGAAATTATTAGGGGGGTTATGGTTTGCTTATCAGGGGAAGGGAAGGGGAGGGGGTAAAACGGACCCTTGAATAAAATTTTGGTTCTTACGCATTATATACCGTCGACCGTGCCACTTGTTCAAAATCGTTCTCTTATCCCATTGACTTTTCTATTGATGTACTGCTGAAATAGACGGCCACTGAACGGTCGACGGGATAATGCGTAAGTACCATCATTTTGATTTGAAAGCATTAGATATCTGAAGTAAGTATTCACACACTCTTAAAACGATTGTATCAAAATTGGGTAAAAAGTACTCAAAAAGGCTCCGATCCAATAAGTACTCAAATTTGAATACATGAATATACTCATTTCTGAAAATACTCTCAAAAATGAAATATCTTGAGCTTGAACTCAAAAATGAGCTCACGATGTTTCATTTTTGAGTACGCACATTTCAGAATGAGTATATATATTCATGTGTTCAAATTTGAGTACTTATTAGATCGGAGCCTTTTTGAGTACTTTTTACTCAATTTTGATACAATCGTTTTAAGAGTGCAAGGGAAATAATAGAAAATCTATATGCTTAGTGCTAAAAACTTTTTAACGAGTTTTTCAGCTTAAACCATAAGATATTTAAAATACAAAAATCACAATCGTACACAAATGCAATCAATCGTCAAGTTCTAGAATTATCGCGTTGTCATTCTCCAATCGTAATTAAAAAACATCTATAAAATATCTCTTACCTGCGATGAAGCTGGATAGGTGTACCCGAACTGAGAATATGACATCACCACGATATGGACGGATATTCAAAAATGTCTAAAAGACCCTCAAAAACCTCCTTGACCGGACATGGTCACCGGACAAACACGGGACACACCATCCCCTCTGGCCGGACCTCGCGCATGATAATCCGGGAAAAATCTGATCACGGTCAACATCCGCGGACGTCGTCTGTCCGAATCCAACGGTACTCCAGGGATCCCACCTCGGCTGTCAATCAACTTGCCAGATCCCGCCTACGCCGCGCTTGATTGGCCGGTAGGCGTGGCTCGGTTACCGTGGTGACGACCGACAACAAGCGGTTTCCTGAGTTTTATTGTTGATGATGGGTTTTGATTTTTTCTTTTGTTTGGGGGGGGTCGGCTTTAGGGGGAAGGTCGAAGGTGGGGAACACTCGAATGATTGTATCGATTGTGGTGTGAATTAACCCCTGTTCTTCCGCAGGGTGGGGTGACAGTGATAGTCGAACGATTTGGAGGATTAATGTTCCTTTACGTGAGGCATGGGTTTCAAGCTCTATTGGGGGGGGTCCGATGGGGGATGAAGGGTTTTAAATTGTATTGCTTTAGATTAAATGACTGTTGGTTGATAAAGGGAATGTTTTTAAAAACTGTAAACACTAGAAAGGCTCCAAATGTAAGGAAATGCTAAAAAATATGAACATTTTTAAATAAATTAATTTTGTTGTGTTGAAGGAGTAAGTATGTATTTTTTTGGATTTTAAGTATTGGAAAAAATTATATTGAAAATAATTTTAAATGTAAAAAAATTAGGCACACTCTCTTTTAAAACATTTTTAAAACTGTGTAAAAAATATTCAAATCTTAATGTTGCATTTTCTCAAACAGACTCGGATCAAATTTGCTTAAGTGACACGAGTCTAACTGCCATATTCTGTGCTTTCTGGTTAACACACCCGTTCAACTAATCAACATATATTTGTTAAACTTGTGTTTCTTTGATTTAGCATTCTGGGCGTTTTGATCAACTAACCAAAGTTTTTCAGCGCTATACCAGAGCTGGCGAACAAGTGAAACCTCTCTGACGATAAAAAAAAAGCTCAATCGTGATTGGTAGAGATTGTTCAGATTGATGAATAGGACAAGAAAGAAATTTGCGAGAGTACGACACAGAAATTGGGATCTTTAGATTTCATCTGAAAATTATAAAACGTAAGAGCAAAAGATTAATAAACATAGAACTAGACAAAACACACCTCGAGAGTACTGAGGATCAAAAATATTTTATTTCTCAAATAATAATCTTGTTTAGATAATTAACGTTAAGTGTATTGTAGCAAGAGAATGCCATATTTGTTTTGTAAAAAAGCTTCTGCCAGACTCGATTCTGATTGTTAGTTCAACTTATATCACAGGTCTGTTCACCGGTTTGTTAACTGTAACAAATATTTTTTAATCACCGTTGGTCACTAGTGTGCTCTTGAATGCCAGATCTAACAAATCAATGTTTTTTATTTATACACTGCTCAAAACAATTAGGTTGGTTGGTTGGTTGGTTGGTTGGTGGGGTTTTATGGCGCAAGAGCCATATTTGGCCATTCCGCGCCAAACACAAGACATTTATACTCTAGACTTTAAAATTATACACGATTTATGAAGTTTATATCACATAGAAAATGAAAGATATTTTTGTGGTACTCGTCACCTATAATATCAGCTAGCGTTGGATATTCTACGCCTAGTCTCAGTCGCCTAATTACTCGAAATCTCGGACATTCTGATAATATATGTTTGACAGATAAAATAACATTACAAGACTGGCATGTAGGCGGAGGTTCTCCATGAAAAAGATGCTTGTGTGTAAAATAAGTGTGTCCGATTCGGAGCCTTGTCAACTTTACATCTAAAAATCTATTAAGTTTTGTTTCAGGAAACCCAGTTACATAGGGTTTGATATCATACAGTTTGTTTCTAAATTCTAGTTCCCATGAGTATTGCCAGGTTGATTTAATTGAGTTTCTAATACATGTCAAAATATCACAGAATGGGATGAAAGAGCTGTTTTGTAGAGTGGCTGTTTTTGCAGCAAAGTCTGCTTTGTCGTTGCCGGGAATGCCCGTATGTCCAGGTATCCAGCAGAATTTAATTGAAAATCCCCTGTCCTTTAAGTCTGAATAGGTGTTAATGATTTGTAATACGATAGGGTGGCTCTTTTGATTATAGTTACGGAGGGCATCTAAACAGCTTCTAGAATCCGAGTATAAAATGAAATTTTTCCGATGAGAGTATTTTAGTTTATTCAGAGCCAGGAGGATAGCCCAGCTCTCAGATGTGAACACAGAACACCGCTTGTCAAGTTTCCTGGATATAACTCCGTTGTCAAAAATTGCTGCACACCCAACATGGGTATTAGTTTTAGATCCGTCAGTATATATTTCAGCATAGTTGGAGTAAACTTGTCTATGTGTCTTAAAAAGAGAGTTAAAAACGATATTGCATGTGGTGGATTTCCTCCACTCACAAAAGTCAAGAATGAAATCTAAATCTCTCGGTTCCCAGGGTGAAATTTTTAGGCTGTGTTTCAAAGGGTTCAAATTCTCAATGTCTAATAGCGACAGTAAGTTCGGCATTCGAATGCCAAATGTGGGGGTAAAGGATGATTTTAATGAAAAATGGTTTTTAAATCTGGGATACTCTATTGCTTGAAACAGGGGATGTAAAGGATTTGACTTTATTTTAAAATAGTATCGCAATTGGATACTTGCTCGTCTTAACTGTAAACTAGGTTGACCAGCCATGACGTAAAGACTGTGGACAGGGGAGGTCCTAAAGGCTCCCAAGGACAGTCGTAATCCCTGGTGATGGATTGTGTCGAGGCTTTTCAAAGCAGTTTTAGAGGCAGACCCATAAACAGAGCAACCATAGTCAAGTTTGGAACGAACAGTGGCGTCATAAATCTTTAAAAGGTATTTAGAATTTGCTCCCCAAGATGTACTTGTCAAAAATTTTAAAATATTCAATGCTTTCGTGCAGTTCCGTTTAAGTGTATTAATATGGGGCTTAAACGTCAGTTTAGAATCGAAGATTACACCCAAGAACCGTCCCTGAGTCTCAACAGGGATAGGGTTACCATTCAGCAAGACTCTGGGTTCAGGAAAGATCCCTCGTTTTCTAGTAAAATTGATACACACAGATTTCTGGGGTGATATCACAAATCCATTTTTGTTCGTCCAAGCGTTAATATTGTTTACTGCAGTTTGCAAAAGTCTTTGTGTAGAATCAATGTCAGTTCCACTGCAAAAAATTTGGAAGTCGTCGACAAAAAGAGTGCCGTTGACTCCAGGTGGTAATTGGTTGACGATATCATTAATTTTGATAATAAAGAGAGTGACACTCAGCACACTCCCCTGGGGCACTCCTTCCTCTTGAAAGCAATCATCTGAATATATGTCATTGATGCGAACGTTGAAAGTTCTTGTCTGTAAGAAGTTATGGATGAAAGTGGGGAGGTTCCCTCTCAAACCCATATTGTAAAGATCACGTAAAATACCATATCGCCATGTTCGGTCGTATGCTTTTTCCATGTCGAAAAATATTGATATTAAGTGGCGATTTCTGACAAACGCCTCTCTGATAGCAGATTCTAATAAAATCATATTGTCGTTTGTGCTGCGTCCTAAACGAAATCCACTTTGATAATTTGACAAGTGTCGTCCTTTCTCTAAAAAATAAACTAATCTTGCATTGATCATTCTTTCCAATAGCTTGCACATGCAACTTGTCAAGGCTATGGGTCGGTAATTGTTAGGGTCAGAAGCATCTTTCCCAGGTTTTGGGATAGCTACAACAGTAGCCCTCCTCCATGAATTCGGGAAAACACCCTCGTTCCAGATTCTATTAAATAATGATAGGATGTTGAGCAATGAGTCTTCGTTTAGATGTTTAAACATGTCATAATGGATGTGATCAGGACCAGGTGATGTTGGGTGTGACTTATGCAGTGAATGTTTGAGTTCTATGATACTAAAATCTTTATTATAGTCGAAGGAGGACGTCGTGTTAAAGTCGAGAGATTTCAGCTCTTCACTTCGTTTGTAAATAATAAAATCTGATGGATATGAGATTTCATGCGACACTCTGGAGAAAGCGTTCCCGAGAGTATCCGCAATCGTTTTGACATCGTATATTATGTCATTATTGATTTTTAAGGACGAGATGGACTGTGAGATAAAGCGGCCCGAAATCTTCTTGACCTTGTCCCAGAGGACTTTCGACGAGACCTTTCCCTGAATTGAGGATATATATTTTTCCCAGGACTCTCTCTGGGATCTCCTTCTCACCTTGCGGAACTCCGCCTTCGCCCGTTTAAACGAGATGAAATTATTAGTTGTCGGGTATCTTCTAAAAATAGACCATGATTTCTTTTGTTTCTTCAGAGCGTCTTTGCACTCTTCGTTCCAGTAAGGCTTATTAATTTTTGTTTGTCTCCCTGACGTTTTGGGAATTGTCATTTCGGCTGCCGCGAGAATGACAGATGTCACCCTCTCTACAGCTTCATCTATAGAACCAATATTGGTAATGTCAGGAGTAATAATAGCTAGTGTCTGAAAAAATTCCCAGTCTGCTTTGGCTAAAATGAATCTCTGTGGCCTCCTAGATGGTGTCAGATCATTACATAAAACTGACAGAACGAGAGGGAAGTGGTCACTATTATGTAGATCGTCATGGACTCTAAAATTCAATAATGGTAACAATGATGGCGAACATAATGCTAAATCAAGGTGATGGTATGTTCGTGATGGGAAATGAAAGTATGTTGGGGTTGCGTCGTTTAAAACGCAGAGCCCATAGTCATCTATAAGATTTTCGACAAGTCTACCCCTATTGTTAATGTCATTGCTTCCCCAAATGGGGTTGTGTCCATTAAAGTCTCCCAGTAGTATGAGAGGTGATGGCAATTGGGCAATGAGGTTATTAAGGTCCTGCTGATTAACGTCTTCATTTGGAGGTAAGTATATAGAGCATATGGTGGTTAATGTGTTTAATTTAATTTGAATGGCGACTGCTTGGATGTTCGTTTGCAGATTGAGAGCCGAGGAAGGAAAGCTATTGTTTGCGAGGAGTGCTGTGCCACCTGAAGCTCGACTACCATCTGTATGATCCTTTCGGTACAGCTGGTAGTTTTTTAGTCTCGATGAATTGTGAGGGAGTAGGTAAGTCTCTTGTAATGTAAAGATGATAGGATTAAAAATGTTAATCAATGATTTGATATCGTCAAGGTGAGTGTAAAAACCATGACAATTCCAATTTAGAATACTGGTCCCTATAATTTAGGTTTTTTCGACTTGTTTCGACCTGCGCCGCCTTTAGAATTTAAAACATCCTCTTCATCGGCTTCCAAATTTGAATTAGAGCTTGCTTTTTGTTTCACGTTTATTCTATTGATTTTTAGAGGTGCAGTGTTAATTGAACTATTTCTATTAGAGGTATGGTTTTTATTCGCATTATTTTCAGGTTGTCGGTGGTTTTGCACGCTGTGAGATGGACTAGTTGTTTTAGGTATAGAGCTATTGTTGTTGATATTGTTTTTATTTGCGCTATTTTCAGAATGGTTTGGGTTTGCAGAGGATTGAGATGAGCTGATTGACTGGACTGAAGGTAAGTTTTGATTGCTTTTTGTTTCTGTTGATGGTTTAAGAATGAAACTTTTATTGAAGATCATATTTGTCTGGGTGCCTCTGGTGTTAGTTGATTTTACTGCCGAGGAGTAGGAAACAAAAGGCTTGGGTGTTCTGTCATAGACTATTTTACGGGCTTCTGGGAAAGATATATTTTGTTCGTATTTGAGAGTAACAATTTCTTTTTCTATTATCCATCTGGGGCATGTTTTGTCGTAGGCAGGATGTTTGCCATCACAGTTGGCACAGCAGGCAGTCTCCGAGTCACAGTTGTCAGAAACGTGTTTCTGACTCCCGCACTCGCCACACCTCGCTATACCCCGACAAATTCGAGCCGAGTGTCCAAATTTCTGGCATTTAAAGCAGCGTGAGGGGTTCGGGATATATCGGCGGACTGGGATATTGAGATAGGCTATTTTCACAGATTTGGGGAGCTCAGTAGTATTAAATGTTAGTATTATATGTTTGGTTTTTATTACATGGTCTTTTTTCTTGATAACTATTCTTTTCACATCTATTACTTTTTGATTTTCTAGCTCAGATAAGATATCATTTTCAGTGTCATTATACAACTCTGGATCAGAGATTACACCTTTGCTTAAATTAAGGGATCTGTGCGGTGATACAACGACTTCCATATTTCCCATATTTTCGAGATTCATGATAAGTTTCGCTTGATTTTCGTTTTCGACTTCGATTAACAAATCACCACCAGCTGTTTTTTTAATATTTTTAACGTTTCCGACCATACCGAGAATACTCTTGTGAATTAGAATAGGAGACGTATCTTTGAATGTTCCATCTTTCCGTTTAATGATAAAGAACTTTGCATTTACTATAGCTAATTTTTTTGGTTGCTCCACTGAAGGAGAGGGGTTGGTGGACTCACCACCATGCTCAGAAGGAGAGGGGTTGGGGATTTTGGGTTCTGCGTTTTGACCCGAATCATTTTTTTGAACTTCCATAATTTTTTGAAGAGAGGGAGGGAGGAGGAAGATCCCTTCCCAACTTCCAGAGGACCAGTTTAGTGGGGCTAGCCCCAAAGTCAACAGCCAGCACAAAACAATTAGAGGATATTGGAGGTTTTGTTACATATTGGCACAAGCAAATAACAAATTTGCAGTGGTTTAAGCATTTTTCATAAACTCATGGTCATTTAAAATCTAAATCCATGCAGTTATAAAAATAAAAGATTTTATTTTTTATTTTTTTTATCAAAAATGGAAAATGTGCACATTTTGTGTGGATAAGGAAAAAAACTAAAAAATCTATCAATACTTACTTGAAAACCCAATTCGCTTCGCTTGGGGTATGATTTCTCCTGACTTAAAACAACGTCGTGGGTCTGTTTTCCCATAAGATTTGTTTGGTTATTTAAGAGGGGCTGGGGTATTTTCTCCAATTTCACGTTTTAAAGCATTTTCCAGTACCTGAACTGTTTGGGAGTTATTGGAAGGGCAGAAATTCGTTTCTCAAGCATGTCCTAGACTTGTTCTATTGGATTCCTGTAGAGAAAACGTGCTGGTCGATCCCTTTCTAGCGATTTCTTCAACCTGAAGGAAATCATTCACTAAGGTAGGTAGCACAGCGTTTTCTACAATTACCATCCCTTAAAGTTAAATTATCATCGATTTCTCCAGCATGAGGGGCAACCAGATATGTAAGGATATTGACCTTATTACACTGAACCACTAGAAACTCTTCCTTAGAATGTGAGGGGTCTTTATTCCGTAGATAAAGATGCTGTTCGATACCATCCCTCCACATCTTCAAATCTGACCTCCCCATGCACAAAAATTGGGTTATTTTATATTCCTTGTACCCTCCAGAAAAAGTAAGATGTTTTCAGGATAAACTGAGTGTCAGATTTGAAGATGTGGAGCAATGGTATCGAACAGCATCTCTATTTACGGAATAAAGACACCTCACATTCTAAGGAATAGTTTCTAGTGGTTCAGCGTAATGAGGTCAATATCCTTACATATCTGGTTGCCCCTCATGCTGGAGAAATCTGTGATTATTTAACTTTAAGTGATGGTACTTGCAGAAAACATTGTGCTACCTTAGTGAATGATTTCCTTCAGGATAAAGAAATCGCTAGAAAGGGATCGACCAGCACGTTCTACCGACATGAATCCAATAGAACAACTCTACACTGTTAGAAATTTCACCATGTGAAAACGGTTAATGCGACGGCAGCTGACCGACCGTCTGATGCACCGTTAAGTTTACGGTTTGGAAAATTTTGATTCATTGCGGATTTGGAACCGTGGCCAACTGATTAGGTTAAGATACTGTAAAAACAATAGTTTAGCGGTTAAGGAATCATTCATAGCTAGCGAGGTTCCTTAACCGTATAAACAATGGTTTTGCGGTTAAGGAATCTTTCATAGCTAGCGAGGTTCCTTAACCGTATAAACACTGGTTTTGCGGTTCAATAATCATTTATAACTAGCATGATTCCTTAACCGTATAAACAATGGTTTTGCGGTTAAATAATCATTTATACCTAGTTTTGTTTGAAACCTTAAAATTAAATATTTCAGTAATATTTATAACTACGCACTGTCTATCTCCACGAAAATAACAACTCAACTCCAACAAATATCGATATTAAACACTGACTAGCTCCTCGAAAGTAACAACTCAACTCTTAACAAATTTCGCTAATACTTTAGCATTGGTCAACTTTCGTGGATATAGACACTTAGTTATAACTATTACAGCTAAAAAAACAGAATTGTGAAATTTATAAATAAAAAATTAATATTAATATTGAAATAATGAAGTTAGATAATCAAAATAAGTTTGCATAATTTATGTAATAAAAATGTAAATATTAAAGTGCTAAACTAAAATGATCTTTCATTATGAAACCAGTGGTCTGTCCAAGGCAAACTTGACTACCGTTTTCGGTACCTTCACAATTTTTTATAAATAGATACTTTCACAATTTCAGTTTTAGTAAAACACCTTTACAAAATACATTTTTGAAAAAAACATTCTCTATGAAGCTGTGTTTGAAGCTTGTTATTTTGACTTAAATGTTCACAAATTCTCAGAAAATTTTTGACCAAATTAGCAATTAATTTTAACAAAATAGGTACCTCTTAAAAAAACCTAGACAGACCCCTGTAAACAAGAATATTTAATTTTA